>CAVNYO010000138.1:0-1200000 GCA_963692855.1 Mycena citricolor | reverse complement strand
CCTGCCGGTCTCAAGGCTCACTGCGAAAAACGCCGGAAGCAAACCGCCTCCCCATTCCGTAGAATCGGGGCCAAGCGGATTGCTCTTCCTCCTGCACCAAGTATCCCTCCCCCGGTCCCCGAGGTTCGCAAAGAGATGGACGCGCTTTCCCTGCCCGGTGCTTCACCCAAACCTTTAATCCTATGCTTCGCGAACCGGTCTCTGCCTGCGATTCCCGGACAGATACCGAGGCCGGAGAATGTATTGCCACTGGGGGATGCCCTACCGCTGGAAATGTCGGCCCACTCACGTTTGGTCTTTCCGGCCAATGCATCTAGTCCCCGCAGTTCGGTCACAGTGCGAGAGGTGCAAGATCTGCCGTTGTCCCCCCGAGGCTAATGGCGGGACATCGTTGCCTCGCGCGAGTCGCTGCCGATCCTTCAGACCTGTAGATCAAAGCGGATCAAGGTCCCCTCAATGTCCGAAAGGTCTTCTGATACCGTATTCAAGGACTTGGTCGTGTTATTTAACATGTCTTCGCAAATCTCCAGATGTTATATAGAAGTTGCAGTGTGACGAATTCGAGGTGAAACTGAGCACGCAGTTGGAAGAAACGCGTCAAACGCAAGTCCTTTCGTCGTCTCGTTCGAATGACGGCAACACCTCAGCTGGACGGTCAGCAGGTGTGTGGAGACTTGTCTTTCGTAGAAGTTGATAGTTGATCCTTTTAGCTCGGGGATATGCGGGCGTCATCACCGACTCACAGAATCTGAGTAGAAAAAGAAGGGACGCATTTATATAGCGCGGAAATCCCTGCCGTAGAACCGACTAGGACGGGCACGACTAGGATAAAAGAGTTAGAGTTGACCCTGAGCTGAGGTCGGCGCTCAACTAGAAGCAGTCTCGGCCTGGAGAGCTGGATGTATGCTGATGCATGACGCATAGTCGTGACGCGATCTCCTTCCCATTCCGTTATAAAGTGGGCGAGGTTGGCCGCTCACTAACAGAAGCCTCTACTTGAGCCTCTCGCTCCGATGTCCACCTTCATCGATCCAAAGTCTATAGGACGGCCAGAGCGGCCTCGGAGACACGTACGAACGCTCACCGGTACGCGGCACGTCCCGTGGCACGGTCTGATCGCTTACCATCACGCTTATTCTTTCTGACCCCCAGGTTATCTCCCTGAAACGGATGCAGCGGGGAAGGAGAAATGGCCCAGAGGCGACGAGAAGGTTTGGAAAGAGGCTCTTCGCGGTCCCGATACAGGTGGGAGGATGATAAACCACTCTGCGTGGCGCTGAACTTCGCGGTATCTACCAAGATGTCACGTCCATCACCAAGAACATCGTCAGCCACGTTCAGACATCTATCGCCAGACAGGCTTACAACCTCGGTGCGCGTTATTGCTCGACTCGTACCCAACTGTTCCCAACATGACCGATCATCCCCAGACAACCTTGGCGCGTATCAAGCGACGGCCCTTTCCGTTCGCGACAACTTGCTCTTGAACTGGAATGAGACGTCTCTCCAATATACCCGCAAGACGCCGAAACGCGCTTACTACCTTTCCCTGGAGTTCCTCATGGGTCGGACCCTCGATAACGCGCTCCTCAATCTCGGTCTTAAGGAGAAGTTCACGGAGGGTGTAGACCACTTAGGTTTCAATATGGAAGATCTTCTTGAGCAGGAGCGCGACGCTGCACTCGGTACGCGGTCCATCTCTTTAGAAGCTCCTACATCTGACATTTCGTCCAGGAAACGGAGGACTCGGGCGTCTGGCCGCTTGCTACTTGGACTCTAGCGCGAGTCAAGAACTTCCAGGTGCGTGGACTTGGTCCGGGAAACGATTGTGTATATCAAAATCAACACCTTTAGTGTGGGGTTATGGCCTTCGTTATAAGTACGGTATCTTCCAACAACTTATTTCCCCGAGCGGGGACCAGCTGGAGGGCCCGGATCCATGGCTCGATAACCAGAACCCATGGGAGCTTCCTCGCCTCGATGTTGCTTATGATGTACGCTTCTACGGTCAGGCTGAGCGAGTTCCCGACACTTCGCGCGCGGTTTGGACTGGCGGTCAAGAGGTTCTCGCGATCGCGTATGATGTAATGATCCCTGGGTGCTATACGACCACGACGAACAACCTGCGTCTATGGGAGAGCAAACCGAAGCGGGGATTCGATCTCAACTCGTTCAACGCTGGGAACTACGAGGCCGCCGTCGAGTCAAACAACAGCGCCGCAGCCATCACCAGTGTCCTCTATCCGAATGATCATACTACCTGTAAGGCGGTTTTTTGGCCTATACGAGCACTAATCGCATCCCAAATCTAGTCGGGAAGGAGCTTCGTCTCAAGCAGCAATATTTCTGGACCGCAGCCAGTCTTGCTGACATCATGCGCCGTTTCAAAAACATTGGCAAGCCAATTGCCCAATTCCCTGACTGTGAGCACTGTTCTTATCAGCATATGTGTTCCATCTGACCGTTACCAAGTCGTTGCCATTCAGCTCAACGATGTTTGTTTCTTCGTTTCTACGTGTCGTATGCGAGATTGATTACTTCTAGACTCACCCTACGCTTGCGATCCCCGAGTTGATGCGCATTCTCCTGGATGAAGAGGAACTCAGTTGGGACGCGTCGTGGCAGATTGTCACCAACACGTTCTTCTACACCAATCACACGGTGTTACCTGAGGCCCTGGAGAAATGGCCTGTGTCGCTCATGGAACATCTGCTCCCTCGCCACATGCAGATTATCTACGATATCAACTTGATCTTCTTGCAATGTGCGCACCAAAGGCTCAGGAAGGTGTCGTTTGTTCTTAACCAGTTCCAGCCGTGGAGAAGAAATACCCTGGCGACAGAGATCGACTCGCACGGATGAGTTTGATTGAAGAAGGATTCCCTAAGCAAGTTCGGATGGCTTATCTGGCTTGTATCGGTAGCAGGAAGGTCAATGGGGTCGCCGAGCTCCATAGTGAACTCGTCAAGACAACGATTCTGAAGGACTTCGTCGAGTTTGAGGGACCTAGCAAGTGAGTGTAGTTGTCAACGTATGTGCCTTTGATTGACCATCGGATACTAGATTTGGAAACGTGACGAACGGAAGTACGTCTATCTCAGCGGCTGAGAATGAGGTGTCGCATTCTCACATGTCTCTTATCCAGTCACACCTCGTCGCTGGCTTGATCAGTGCAACCCGGAGCTGAGTGCACTCATCTCCAAAACATTGAAGGTGGACAAGGCTGTCTGGCTCAAGGATCTCACGCTTCTCGAGAAACTGCTGCCTTTTACTGAGGATGCTGCGTTCCGTGAGGAGTGGGCTGCAATCAAACAGCGCAACAAGGAGCGTCTGGCTCATCACGTGAACCTCACACTGGGCTTCACTGTGAATACGCATGCCATGTTCGATGTGCAAATCAAGCGTCTGCACGAGTACAAGGTGTGAATGTTTTTATGCTGCATATGTGTTGCTGAAATTTTGCTAGCGACAAACTCTCAACATTATGGGAGTGATCCATGCAAGTCATGACCGTCGACTGTAGTGCCCTCGAGTACTGACATGCTGTTACAGCGCTACTTGACATTGAAGAGTATGACTGCCGAAGAGCGCAAGAAAGCTAATCCCCGCGTCGTTTTCTTTGCCGGAAAGGCTGCTCCCGGTTACTACATTGCCAAGCTGGTAAGTTTTATCATGAGAGATGACAGCTAAACCTGAAACTTTCCAGACCATCCGACTGATTGTGAACGTTGCACGTGTTCTGAATGCAGATCCTGACACCAAAGATTTGCTCTCTGTCTACTTCATGCCCGACTATTCCGTCTCACTCGCTGAGATCCTCATTCCCGCTTCGGATATCAGCCAACACATATCGACTGCGGGGACTGAAGCTTCTGGGACATCGAACATGAAGTTCTGTCTTAATGGTGGACTTTTGCTAGGCACGGTCGATGGCGCAAACATCGAAATTGCCGAGGAAGTTGGCGAGAACAACGTCTGTGCGTGACATCCCATTGTCCTTCTCTCTCAAGCCGGATGCTGACAGAATCTGCCATCCAGTCTTCTTTGGGCACCTGACACCGTAACTGTCCCCCTGTTTCGCGTTTACGGACGAGTACTGATCTGGGCGTCCAGCGATGTCGAGGAACTCCGATACCAGCACACGTATCATCCAGTTCCGATCGAGGAGAAGTGTCCTGCTTTGGCACACGTCTTGAATCAAGTTTCCGCTGGATTGTTTGGGGATGGAGGGCCCTATGAACCTCTGCTCAACACGATTCGGCAAGGAGACTACTATCTGTTGTGTGACGACTTCGACTCTTGTATGTGTTACCTTGGCTGCCTTGATCCTTGCTCTGATCCGCTCTGCAGACATTGCGGCGCTGGCCATGGTGGATGAGGCTTACCTGGATCGCACGGAATGGGTCAAAAAGTCCATCCGCACCACGGCGAAGGTGCCAAGCCAACCTTCCGGCCGGTTTCTGTGCTGACGAAAGTTCATTCTAGATGGGCAAGTTCAGTTCTGATCGTGCCATCAACGAGTATGCGGAGAGTTACTGGAACTTGGAGCCTTTGCATATCGAATAAATTGTTGTTGCATGCAATGAAATGCGAGCTTTGTTTAGGGTATATCCCGGGTCTTAAGCTATACTAGGTCCGTCCAATACATATGTAATCTAAGCTCTACAAAACATTCAAAGGGCAGGGCGGCCGATGGTCGTGACCTTGAATCCGATCTTCGTCAGTGCATCCGCATCAACAAGCAAACGCCCATCAAACACAAATGCGGGCTTCTTCATGTGTTTGTAGACCTCTGCCCAATCGATCTCCTTGAATTCTTTCCACTCGGTGGCAATCACAACAGCTTCGGCATCCTTGCAGGCATCAAAGGCCGACGAATAGATCTTCACCTGCTTCTTGACTGGATACATGTCAGCTCAGGTTCCACGGGCGTGGCTTAGATACGCAACTGGTCTCGATAGGCGATGCGGGCATGGCCTCCTGGAGATCGTACCAGATCTGCGACTCCGACACCTGGGGATCAAACACGTTCACGATAGCCCGTTCAGACAAAAAGTCCCGAATGAGTGTGATGGCAGCAGACTCGCGAGTGTCGCCAGTATCCGCCTTGAAGGCAAAGCCAAGTACGGCAATGCGCTGCCGGCTCATGAGTAACGATCACGATATATGCGCCTGG
Organism: Mycena citricolor; assembly: GCA_963692855.1. NCBI lineage: Eukaryota > Fungi > Basidiomycota > Agaricomycetes > Agaricales > Mycenaceae > Mycena > Mycena citricolor. The sequence continues at coordinate 1,194,824 of CAVNYO010000138.1, read as the reverse complement.
CAAGAAAAACGAACCTTGCCGGTGATTGTGTTGAACAGAGTGTCCACAACACGTTTCGAGAAGCGACGTTTCTGGTACTCGTTCATTTCAACAACCTGGCGCCAGTAAGCGGCGACCTCGGGTAGGTGCAAGCTCTCGCTAAGGTACACGAGGTTGAGAATGTCCTTCTGGAAGCAGGACCCGCCAAAGCCAACACTGGCCTTGAGGAACTTGGGGCCAACACGAGAATCATAGCCGACAGCGTGTGCAACCTCATCAATGTTCGCCCCGGTGGCCTCGCAAATGGCGGAAAGCGCGTTCACTGAGGAAATGCGCTGGGCAAGCATCGCATTAGCGGCCAGTTTCGATAGCTCCGAAGACCACAGCCCGACGGTCAAGATGCGGTTTTCCGGAACCCAGTTTGCGTAGACACCGGCAAGGGACGCGCAAGCATCCTTGCCCTCAGGGGTCTGCAAGGAACCGATCAAGACACGGTCGGGGCTGAAGAGGTCGCTGATAGCAGTGCCTTCGGCGAGGAACTCGGGGTTGGAGAGGATGTCAAAGCGGCAGTTCGGCTTCGAGTTAGCCTCGAGGATAGTGCGCATGGACTCGGCCGTACGACATGGGACGGTCGACTTCTCGACCACGATCTTAGACGAGGTCGCGACCGCTGCGATTTGGCGAGTGGCCAGTTCGACGTAGCTACGCTGCGATAAGAATCGCGGAGCGCCGGGAAGATGGAGATGCAACGCACTTCAGATCAGCGGCAAAACCAGCACCAACGCCGCTCTTCTTCGTCGGTGTGTTGACACTGACGAAGATGAGGTCCGCGTCCCGGATGCCGTTCTCGACGTCGGTGGAGAAGAAAAGGTTGCGTCCACGGCACTGGCGAACAACATCCTCGAGTCCAGGCTCATAGATGGGAAGCTTGAAGTCGTCGCTGTTCCACGCATCGATACGCGCTTGGTTGAGATCAACAATGGTGACTTTGATGTGCGGGCACTTGAGCGCGATGACAGCGCAGGTGGGTCCACCTAGAATAATTCAGCCGTCGCGTCGTTTGATATCGATGCTTGAGCGCGTCGCGTCATAGACTAACCAACGTATCCAGCACCAACTAAACGAAAGGATGAGCGGGGTTAGCAAGCTTCAGCGAGAGCAACGGACTGCAGAGGATCTTCGTCACTTTGAGGGGAGCCATTGTATGAATGAGGGTGAAGAATGAGGTTCACTGGTGCCAAGATGAGCAGCGGAGTTTAAATATCTTCTCGAAGGCATCACGGCGATGTCCCGCCGGCGTCGGAAATTGACCGGATCACGGTTCCTGGCGAGAGTGCGCCCCGCATTTGCTTGCGTCCTCTGTTCGGAAACCACACCTAACATCGTCCTTTCCGTCGTTATGTACCCTCAAATCAAGCCTTATAGTACCGGGAACCTCAAAGTCTCCGACATACACACATTATAGTCGGTCGGGTCGCTAGATCTCCGTTATCGCTTTGCCGACGTTAATTGACAGTTTCGAGTTGAATGGCAGTGAGGATGGTGTTCCCGGTTAGTTCCCTCCCCAGCCCTGAGAAGTGTCAAACTGATTTTTGCAGTTATCTTTCTTCATGGTGGGCCCGGTGGGGGCTGCGACGAGGAGGACCGCTGCTTCTTCAATCCGAACAAGTACAAGATCATTCTCCTCGATCAACGAGGATCAGGCAAATCCACCCCGTAGGCGCCTTCGTGCATGCTTGGGGGTATCGATTATCTGATTCCACACGAAGGGCTGCTTCTCTCGAGGAAAATACGACCTGGGATCTGGTCAAGGACATCGAAAAGCTACGCGAACATCTGAAGATCGAGAAATGGCATGTCTTTGGTGGCTCTTGGGTCCGTGCATGTTTCTGAATATGCTCGCACGAACTTGACTGGCGATTAGGGTTCGACTTTGTCTCTCGCATACGCTCAGGTCACTGCTTGCCATCGAGTCTAGCACTCTGATCCTCAGATGGATTCCAGGCTCATCCCGACCGTGTTAGAAGTCTAGTTCTTCGGTGATTTCTCCCGCTGAATCTATTTCCGCTTCAATTCTGACGCGTACCGACAGTGGAATCTTTACTTTGCGCAAGAGGTGCTTCCAAGCGTGGGACAATATGCCCAGTCTGACACGGTCGCAGCGAGCTGCGTTTCTTCTATCAGGATGGTGCATCACACCTTTTCCCGGATGCATGGTATGCATGCTCTAATCGGATATATATTTCCCTCACACCAATCTGACAGGGAAGATTATATTGCCCCCATTCCGGAAGCTGAACGGCACGATATGATTCTTGCTTACCACGCTCAACTTAACTCGGTTGACGAGGATGTGCGCCTTGAGGCTGCGAAAGCTTGGTCCAAATATGAGTACGTTTAGTCTCTATGGCACTAAAAGATCACTCACATCTGTTGCCAGGATGGCGACATCCAAGTTGTATGTCGATCCGAAGTACATCGCACGAGCTGCATCCGACAAGTTTGCGACGTCAGCAACTATCCTCGGCTTTTTCCCCGTCTAATCATGCCAATAGCGCTTTCGCGCGGATCGAGAACCACTACTTCGTCAATGAGGGCTTCATGCGTGACGGTCAACTTCTGGACCCTCAGGAGATTGACAAGATGTATGTGCCCAAACCTGCTCGCTACGCCCAGCAAATGAACGCTGTCTGAAGCCGGCATATTCCCACAATTGTGGTGCAAGGAAGATACGATGTCGTCTGTCCGATCACCACAGCTTGGGCTCTCAAGAAGGTAATGTTCATGCTTGACGTGTTTGGATTTTGTCAACTGTTTCCAGGTCTGGCCGGAAATTACACTCCATATCGTTCCAGATGCCGGTCACAGCTCACGCGAGACCGGTATTGCTAAGCTTCTTGTCGAGGTATGGACAGAACCAATCTCAAGTGTCACACTACTAATGGAATTTAGGCAACAGATAAGTTCGCAGATCTCTCCTAGTGGAGCTGGTTAGTCCCCCCAATGTAAACTGTTTGACTTGTTGAGAGAATTGTCACGATAAATTAATATGACGACCGGAACGAATTTCAACCCAGGACAAGAATATCCCGGCTGCGTGTTGAATGATTGTCAGCCCCAGACAGGGGATTCTCCCGACGGGACGACGGATAGACACAAGTCTTTGTAGAGCAAAGTGATGTGCATGGGTGATCGGAGAGTCTTAAAGTAGGCTGAGTAAGAGTGAGCGACTCAACACCGTACCTGACAGTAAGAGACACGACAAGTGGAATCAGAGAGATAGTCACCTGACCGTGATAAGCATTCACTTAATATAAAGTTATCAACATGGGTCACCAATGCAGCAGCATGGCGCAGTCTGGGAGCGCGCGGGGCCCATAACCCCGAGGTCACTCGATCGAAACGAGTTGCTGCTAAATATGTTTTTCGATGGATTCAATTAAATTTAAATTGTATTTATATGTTCCGTGTCGACCCCTTATATGCAGGCTTGGGTCTCGGACGCAGCGTCTGAGCCACTGGTGCATAATCAGTACTCACAGTTTGGTCCCTGTACTCGTCTCCCTCTCCGTCACTATCCTCGCTGATCTTCTTTGAGCGGCTCTTCTTACCCTTGCCCGCAGCCTTCTTTGTTTTGATCCGCTTTTTCGGGGGCTCTCTATCCTCAGAGCCCGAATCAGCGCCTTCAGCCGGCCTACCCTTTTTGCGAAAGTCGGAGACGACTTTCTGCAGCCGCTTGCTGGTATATGCTTGCCGCTGCCGGGGTGCGATGGTCCCGCTCCCAGAGACGTCGAGAAAAGTGTTCAGATTGCCTTGTTTATTGAGTCCACTCTGGGGACCTCGATCAAAGGGGAGTTGAATCGGAGCGAGCAGGGGCGTACTTGTCCTCGTTTGCGGATCTTTTGGATGATAGGCAGAAGGAGATCATCCACTTTGTCCGGGCCCCAACCCAGCTCAGCCCGGAGAAATCTGTGTCAGGTCAGACAAGGAAAGGGCTTATACGTTCACGCACTCTCGCAGTGCATCGAGATCGGGAAACCCCCATTTGAAAGGCTCATCGGATTCGTCTACGGTGGGGTGATAATACGCATCTCGCTATCCAGGTCAGAACTAGCAGATCCTGGATCCTTAAGAGACGACGGACGTACGACTTTGCTGTTCGGCCATTCGGGTGGCAGATACAATTCCTTGAAATTCTTCTTCTGCGAGACCATCAGAACAATCATATGACGTGACCGACGACTGCGACTTGCAAATCTTTTCCGAAACGCGGACTGGTTGTCATCTGCCGAGTCCTTACCGCTTTGGACCTTCATCCACCATTCCTTGAATCGGAAGAGACCGTCGCTGCCCGGAAACTCGCCCAAGAGCTCCATTGCAACGACTGGCCCGACGCCTGGCAATCCGTCCACGTAGTCGCTCCCGAGAAGATATGCCAGTCTGATCAGCGCGTCCTGCTCGAGTCCGAGCTCTCGTTCTAGATCAGCAAGCAGGAAGCATTCCACGGTCTTGGTTTGGTTGAACATGTTTCGATATACACGGGGTCCGCCGAACAGAAAGACATCCGAGTCGTCAGTGATGATGCCGCTCACGAGCCCCAGCTGAACCAGCACTGCGCATTGCGCTTCTGCTTCCATCGGGGCTGTGATGTATGGAATGCCGAACAGGCTGAGCAACATCTGTCACCCCAAAAGTCAAATTAGACTGAGCACTGAGCAGATATCAAGTACCATGATTTGGGTGATCATCTGCTGGTTGATGTCGTCTGAATCTCGCATAGCCGCGCGTTTTTGCGCATGTAAGGCTTTTATTTCCTCGTCTATCTCCCGCTGCACTTCATCGAGATTCTTGCCCTTGACTTGCGACACGAACTGCGCAAAATCGCCTTCCTCAGCCTCAGCATCCATCTCTTGTGCGGCATCCCACTCTTCGGCAACCGGAGACGGAATGCGTTCCTGTATAGTGGGAGACGGTGATCGCGACCAATCCAATACCGGTGTAATCGATCGCGCGCGGTCAACGATGGGAGTGGGGGGCCTCGTTTCCATCGGCGTCACGGGGCGAGGAGCTGGAGGAGATGGTTGAGCGATGTCGAACGAATCTTCTGGAGAGGACAGCCTCGTAGCTGGAGCATCTAGAGCTGGCATGAGCTCTACCGCATCCTCAATAGTTTCTATGGTCTCTATTTCTGGGGCGAACGAAGGTAAAGCCGTTTCCATGTTGTCGTCGTCGTCGTCGTCGTCGTCGTCGTCGATAAACAGCGGCGCGCTCTGTTGCTGCTGCTGCTGCTCGGGTGAACGCAACAGGAAGGGGGCACCGAATCGCAACCCACTGCTCGCTGGTAGCGGAACCGACGGCGGCTTCGAGATCGGCCTGGGAACATCTTTGAGTGGCGTCGTCGGAACTACGGATTCCCCGAAGGAGGAAGAGGACGCTTTTTGCGGAGAGCGTATGAATGATCCGCTGGCAATAGAGAGCGTAGTTTCGAGACGGTTTCCCCGCACAAATGTGTCTTCTTCCACGAGTTGCGTCGCTTCTGGGAGTCTGGTCTTGGAGGAGGAGGCCACGGCATTGACCATGGCTGGGTGTAGTTCCTGCGCAGGCTGACGAGAAATTGCAGCATCCTTAAGTGATTCTTGAATTGCCCAAGCGAGCTCGTCGTTATCTTCGTCATTTGTAGCAAGTTCATCCGTCTGGCGTTCTGAGGATACTACCATCGAGCGCTGTGGTCTTGAGCGATGGCGGCTTTCGATCGCAGTCAAGTTCAGAGAACGCTGATATTCTAGCAGATCAGGGTCTGGTATTCCGACAGGCGGTCTGCTTGCCCAGTTAGTTCCAGTGAGACAGAGCGACGAAAAACAAACATTTCAACTTCCTCCATATCCTCATCGTCTTCGTCGTCCTCTTCTTTGTCCTCTACTGCTTCAGAGACAGTCACAGATTCATGGTCAATCTCGATCGGCTTTTCTCGCGTCCCATCATCTCTGATGCCCAAAATCCACCCTCCGTCCTTGCCCTCATTCTTGACCAATACGTATTCCCTGTTCCGTTCACTAGCAATGCGCACAGGAACAACGATATTTGCGGGACCCGTCCCGATGAGATCCGTCGTAGAGAGCAACTGCTGCGTCAGAGTATTTCGCTGCTGCAGATTGAGGATCTGCTGCTTCGAGAAATCGAGTGGGGTTTTGGATGAGCGTAGCATGTTCTGCAACCTCAGATATGAAGTTTGGCGCGACTTGAGCCGCAGGTCGCCGACGATTTCATACTGCACTTCCGTCGGAAGTTCGCGGAACGCGGGAGAGGTGACATCGAAATCGTCCGGGCGCATATCCTCGATGAAGTCTCGCAGCTCTTCTTCCGTGGCCAGCCGCGCGTCGGGCACTTCAGCACGCGTCGCTTTGTTCACTGCGGCATCCAGATCCAGCTCCGGCAAACGATATGGATCGTGGTCGTAGAATTTCGGCTTGACAGGAGATGCGGATGCGGATGCAGCCGGTTTAGATTTCGCGGGGGATGCTTTGGGAACAGATGGGTCAATGTCTTCTAGGTACACTGTGGTGTCGTCCAGGACAACAGGGCCAACCGGCGCCGCGCCTTTACGGGGTGGTGTCCTAAGAGCATCAATTCTTGCCTATGAAGCCAATAGTGAACTGTACGCACGAAGATGACGCGCCAGCATGCTTCAATGCCTCTCTCCTCATCTGAGCTGCCAGAAGCTTCTCCGCGAGCTTGGCATGGCTCATCGCGGCCCCGGCCTTCTTCTTCTTCCTTTCATTCTGATATTTGATACAATTCTGAGTCTCAGATGCAAAAGACAGGCGAGCGGGCACGCACAATGGTGTTCCGCTTCAAGGCCGGAGCTCCACCGTCAAAAACGAACACGGGACGGATTCCAAAGAACAGTAGCTTTGCAATCCGCCTCAAGAAGCCCAGTACGTGCGCGTTCAGCAAAGCGCGTCCATCCTTTCCGCGCATCGTCGCTTGAAACTGATATATCCAAATGCTCGAGTCAATGGCTAGGATTTGGCCCTCCAGGGTTTCCAGCCTTGAGACGCGTCAGCAGCAGAAAATATGGGGGCTGGTTGAAATACCAACATAACAGGCCGCCCCACGGGCTCGAGGAGCTTCCATAATGACTTGACGCCCATAGTGGTCGACACAAACCTGCGTCGCGCTTCGGCTCTCGGGATTGACTCGATCAGTGGCTGTGGGGATCCCTACTAAAGTATGGCCGCCATTGCTTTGCGATTGCAGCCACTCCCGGATTACTGAGTTTCATCACCAGATTGAATCGAGAAAATAGATGACGCTTCGCTGATTAACGATGGGGCCCTACCTGGGTGCAAACCCCGAGGCAACCGGCTTGTTATCTAATCTTGCCGGCTTGGTCGTGCTTTGCCATCATTGATCCCGCTATATATACTACATCTGCTCATCTGTAAAGGTTCTTCAGTCACCACGACTCCGCCTCTCAAATGCCCAACGCTTAGAAGCGTTGATAGAGCTAGAGATGGTGTAAGCTTTGGGGCTCCAGGAGAAGGAGTAACAGTCGCGAACCCAGAATGTGCGGGCAGTTATGGCAATTGTCGCAAGACCTCAGGTAAGATCGTTGTGCACACTCTTCCCGCAAGCCGACATGACAGCTTACTTCCAGGCCGACTACCACGCTGTATATTCGGCGTGTCCACCTTGGCAGCTACGGCGCGTCAAGCTGGAGAACGCGACCGATCAGGCGGGGCGAGGACGACGTGTGGTGTGTCTCCTCCAATCGTCCAAGATCTCTTTCGTTGCTGACTTTTGCGCGTAGTGCTGTGCCATAAACACATCAGAGGACGGCGCCAAGTCTACTCCCCTAGGAAGTATCCCATACACCTTGCAGCGCGTGGTGCGTCCGTGTGCTGCCTCTCCCCAGGTCCTCTCTCTGACGCGTCGTACAGCGCTCATTCAATGATTGGATGCTACGCACCCGCCAAAGCAAGAGTAGCAAATCAAATAACCCAGGCCATCCCCGTTCCGACATACTGCACCAATCGATTAGTGTCCGTTCGTCGAGTAGTACGCGTTTTGGAATAATAGTGAAATGTCTCGTGAATCGTGCGTAGTTATGAGTGGGGAGCCGATGTGAACGAAAAGCATGGTATTGTATGCACAGGATATCATATCACTAACCAGGATGTATGCTAAATAGTCCAGTCAGAAGTCCGGTATAAGATTTACGTGGGTGGCCGAGGGCTCAGTGGACGAGCACTGTTGTCGTCCACTGGCCGAATGAGCGGTGAACCTCGATGTGGGGAGCCCCGAGCAGGCGAACTTGTGCGCGACGGATATTGGCCCTGGTTAGCGAGGGCATTGGGAGGAGTCAGTGGTTGCTCCATCGGCGAACCAGTCCCGTTTGGACCCATTTGAGCATTGAAGGTAGACATCCCCGTCATCTGCATGCCCATGGGCCCACCCATCATCGGCATACCCATCATCGACATGCGGGGGTCGTACATGCTCATCATCGGATTCTGTTGCTGAGCACCCATGTTTTGGCCATCGCCTCCGACTTGCGACCCAGCCGTAGAGAATGCGACCATGGCCTGCTGGTAGGCCTGGGCAGCTGCCTGCTGGGCTGCAAACATTTGCTGGGGCGTGAACATGCCTGGGTAGCCCATCATTGGGTTCATTCCCTGCTGCCCGGTCATCATTGGGTTCATCCCCTGCTGCCCAGTCATCATCGGATTCATCCCGGTCATCATCGGATTCATCATCATCGGGTTCATCATCATCGGATTCATCATCGGATTGAACTGCGGGAACTGGCCACCGTACATGGAGCCAGTCTGCTGCATCTGGTCGAATTGCTGCCGCTGCTGTTCGTCAAAGCGCCGTTGCCGATCCTCCGCGAGCCGTTTTTCGCGCTCTCTCTCTGTCAGAGCGGCACCGACACCGCCTTCGCGCTTGCGCTCTCGTTCGTGCGCGGTGATGGCACCAAGTAAGCCCGTTTGCGGCGGCGGTGGCTTGTTCGCCACGTTGATGAGCGAGGCGCCGCTTTCTCTCGCCAGCTCTTCTTGTCGCTTGGCCGAACGATCCTCTCTATCTTGCATGCCGGCAGAAAGAAGTCCCTGCGGTGTGAACGCCTTCGTCATTTTGTTTTCCTCAAGCTGAACAAACGCATCGCTGCGTGGCTGGGTCCCTGGCGGTTGTGCTCCTGCTTGTCTGCCCGGGTCGAGGACCTGACTCCACACCGTCTGCCGGGCCGCTCCGGGTTGCGGCATCTCATTCTGCGTGCGAAGTTGCGTGCCGTCATCGAAGAAAGTGCGCCGGCCTGCCTCGGAAAACTGCTCTGATGGAACACGTCGCTGCATGCCTTCACCTTCCATCCCTGCATTCGGTCAGAAAACGGTCACATAAAGATTAGAAGCACGAACGTGGAGGAATCTGTGGCAAAGTCCGGGGTGGTCGCAGGTGCGAATAGGTCTGAGAGTCGTCCTGCATGGGCCGTGCCATTGAAGCAAGACCAGGCGACGGCTGCCTGTGAATCGGAGAGGGCTCGACATCAGAATCTGCGTCGTCATCATCATCTTCCTCTTCCTCTTCCTCCTCTTCACTACTATCACCCCAGCCGCCAGCTGCGGTGTTACGCGACTTCCTTCTTCCGTTAGACCGACCAGGCCGTTGCGCAGCCGCTTGGTGAGCTGCCTGCTGGGCTTCGAGCTTGGCTTTGCGTTCTGCAGCTTGTCTTGACGGTGCGAACGACGATTTGAACTCGGTCGGAGGAGTGGCTGAACGATCGCCAGGAGCACCGCTCGATGAGATTCGCAATGGCGCAGTGGGTCTCTGTGCATCAGGGAACGAAGCTGAAGGCGGAGGCGAGTGACTTTGGTTCTCGCTGACCGTCTCGTCGACGTGTTCGTTGACGTCCAGGTACGACAGCGCGGCCAGCACATCCAGGTCTTCGTTGGAACGCACTGGCGGTGGAGGCGGAGGCGCGTCTCCGTGCATGCTAGGTTCGCTCTGAGAGTCTTCTTCAGCAAGTGGAGGGGAAACAAGTGCGGGTGCAAAGTGAGAAGGAGAAGGAAGTCCGGAGGAAGAAACCCCACGGTCAGGGCCACGATATCCCCTTGCGGCAGGCGTGCCCTGAGCACGTGCTCCCGATGGCTTACGTCCGAGGGTCTCTCGCGCGGAACTACTGCCGATCCTACTGGTGGGGCCGGTCGATGACAAGCTGCTTGTCGTCGGCGACGACGCTCGGGCTGCTTGTTGGTTCGAAAACTGATGGAACGCTGTTGGCGTCGCCTGTCTGATGACTGGGCTACTCTGCGATCTGTGCTGATCATCTTCCTCCTCAGACTCATCTTCACCCTCCGAGATTGTCGTCGGTTGTCTCGGAACATTCATCTTACTCGCTCTGGGCCCAGAATCGAGCTGCATGTAGTAGAGTGCGCCAGCTTCATTCAGAAGATTCGCGTCGTCAGGCGGAGCATGCCCGGCGTTTGAGTTCGAGAACGGTGATGTGAGCGCAGATGCCCTCGAATTCGATGACATGGACCGGGAGGGCCCGACCGCTGAGGCTCGTCCCCCCTCTAGGGAGTGCGGTGACGTGAGCACAGATGTCGGGGAGTGGTTCATGCCCCGATTGACAGGCTCGGGTGCCGATGGCGGGACCATGCGGATGCTGTTCCCTGGCTGTGACTCTGAGGCAGGCGACTGCAGTCGTGACACCAGCTCAGGACTTGGCGCACGTCCCAGATCAGACGTCGGACTGCTCGTGAAGCGGCCTCCGTCGAGCACGGCATCAGCAGCTGGGCCAGTTGTAGGCGACAGAGGCCGAGCACCCGGGCCCGAGCCTTGGTCTGGCAGTGTTGGCTTTCGCTGGGGGCTTAACACAACATTTGAGTCGAAGGACGAGGTGTTGCGTTCCGTAATGGGGGAGAGTCCATTTCGACTCTGCGGGATCGGCGGCGTTCCAGCTGGGCTGTCGGATCCAAACGCGAGCGGCGGAAGTTGAGGACCTGTACCCGGTAGTGGTGGACTGCTTATTGGTCCGTTTCCTGGAGCAGGAGACCCGACACCTCCAACAGCTGGCAACGAGGGAGCTTGAGCAGATAGACGAGGCGGTGCTGCCGCAGCATTGGGATTCGGGTCTCTTTGTGGCATCCGCTCGAGTAGGATGTTCAAAAGCCTGTTCCTGATCGATGAGGTGCGGTCATCCCGGACATCCAAAGTTTCTGCTTGCTCGCGATCGAGGAAAAGAAGCTGAAATGGTCACGAACTCGGATAAAACATGATTGGTGCGAACTCACCTCTCGGTTGGGACCGACTGGATAGCCAAACATGAGTGAGGCGGGATCTCGAGGGTCCCATGTCCAAGCTTGTGGCCTGCCATAAAGTCCGAAAGCATCATGGATAGCTATCGCAACTGTGAAATGAAATCAAGCTATGCCAGTCAGCCACGCACCGACGATCCATTTGATCATCTCCTCGGCCTGACCCAACCCGTTTTCTAGTTCTGGCATGAACAACAACCAGCCCTCCCTCTTGGCCATATCATTCGCTGTCTCCTCCTCGCCGATCACGCCTTCTAATTTGATCAGTGTACTGCGACTGATGAGGTCCGGGCGCTCTGGATATACGGCGAAGCCTTGGGTAACTTTGCTGAAAGTCAAGAGCGCTTTTCGCCGTTCCTTAGGCTTCGGACCAGGGTACATGGCGATGGTAGCTTGAACTGGCAGAGGTGCGTCTGAAGAACCGTGGTCTTTTGAGGAGAATAAGTTGGACATGCGCTTCTTGGGACGGCCAGCACTTCCAGAAGCGTCCCGAACTGAATCCGCAGCGGCGCTGACCGTCATCCACACTTTCTTCCAATCTGTTTGCCCTGCGATACGGATGCGTGCCCAGCCTTCCATTCGACCATGTTGTAATGTAGTTGGATAATCCCGTCCGTTGAGGGTTATTCGTAGCAGATGAGCGGTATAGATCTCCTCGAGACGAGACTTCTCCCATGAGCACAGGCGCAGCGCTGCAGCCCATGAGAGCAATGAATCCGTGTTGGGACAGGAGAAGAGCAGTAGATTTGAGCCGGCCGTATTGAGTGTGAGCACATCGGGGTATCGCTTGGCTGGTGAGGCCGCCGTCTCCGGCACAGTCACGGACCCGAGGACGTGAACGAATGCGTCCGTTGTATTGACGTACGTCGGGGGAACCTCTCGGCCTTGAGCACTCGCCTCTTGAATCTCTTTCATATCCCATATGCTAAGCGTCGTCCCACCCAGTTGCGCCCAGACTTCGGTCCATCCGTCATCTTTTGAGGGTTTCTGCCCATCCGGTTGGCGCTCGACGTGTCGAACCAGTGGCCCTGAGAAGTATATTTTCTTGGCATGCGCGTTTGTGAGCTGGACGACGGATCGAATTTCTGGGTGGAGCGGGGGTGGTGGACCGGGATTCCCAGAATGATCCAACGACGAACGCGTGGATTGCGCGGGTTGTTGGTGCGACATCCTCGAGTCGCTGCGGGGCTTCAATAGATACGACTGGCTTCGTTGAGGAGCAGGAGGATCCTGGGGACCTTTACGATTGAAAGAAAAGAAGGACGAGGATCGGGTATGTCCGCTTGTTACTGGAGCACTGTTGAGTGGAGGGCGTCGTTGTGACTGATTGTCCATCACCGAATTGAATTCGGGTCGAGGCCGCGCGGTCTCCTTGAGCTTTCTGAGCCGAGCGGGAGATACGTATCCCTGGTTTCTGCTGTCCCACTGAGGGGAAGCGCTCATGCAATGGTGGTACTATCGAGGTGTGTGAAGTATCAACTGGAGGTGATTCAATCGGTGGGTCTGTTACGTAATTCTATTGTTAGCCGTACCGTCACTTTATCGTGACAGTTCGCGCTCCGTGGATACAACCTCACCCTGTCTGCTCAGGCAGTTCACGGCTGTCCGTCGCTGATAAATCGAGCCCACTACGTAAATATTCTCACCCTCCTTCGCCCCATAGCGTGAAGGCTAGTCTCCCCTCATGCATGCGTTATATCAAGAAATTTTGCCTGCAAGCGGCGTGCAGTTCGTGACTGCTCTGAAGTTGACTCCCTCAACGCAGTCAGACTCGAGAACGGGCATTTCGGCCTCCTCCTCCCGGCGCACGCTGTGCAACTTGGTTGTCGCGCGCTGTAATGTTCTCCGCATCTTTGAGGTGTGCGAAGAAATGGTGCCAGCAGAAAATTTGGACAAAGGAGACGAGATGGATCAGGGTGTTGAATCCAAGGTGATTGGGATGTTTGTGAACGGGGTTGCAGGCCAGTATGTTGTTGCTTGTCTGACTACGGCGCTTTTCTCAGTCCATAACCCGAATATATTTTGTTCGCGAGCATTCATTGCATGGAATTGTGACCGGAATTCAAGCCATTCAAGTCCTTGCCTCACTTGAAGACCATCTCGACCGCTTGATCATTTCGTTCAAAGACGCCAAGGTCCGTTTACGAAAGTTCGCCGCCCATCGCAGGACTGACGGCCTTCCAGATAGCACTCATGGAGTGGTCGGAAGCTGTTCATGATCTTGTCACAGTTTCCATACACACCTACGAACGAGCGCCTCAACTTGCAAGTCTTGATCATCTCTAGTTCGTCCAAGAATTACGCTGAACATGATTTCAGATGTCGCTCGACGCTTCATACCAATCGATGCTGAGAGTCGACCCTGACTCGCGATGTGCTGTCTTATCGCTCCCAAAGGACGCCTTGGCAATTCTTCCGTTCTATCAATCTCAAGTCGATCTCGACATGGAGCAAGACCAAGTTCAGGCAAGGTGCAGTCCATGTCCCACTACTATTTCCACTGTCTGCTAATTGAACACGTGCCAGAGACATCCCTTACTCACCCAGTTTTATCTTGGATCTCCCCGTCAGTGTGGAGGAAAGTGTCCAGCATGTCATCGACTTCGTGTTTCTTCCAGGATACAATCATCCCACGATGGCCGTGTTATTCCAGACTCAACAGACATGGACTGGCCGCCTGAAGGAGTACAAAGATACCGTGAAGCTCGTCGTGTTCACGCTGGATGTTGTCGGTCAGCATTACCCTGTGATATCCTCCGTCTCTGGCCTTCCACACGACTGCTTCTCACTGGTTGCTTGCCCTACTGCATTGGGTGGCGTTGTGATCCTAGCGACCAACTCAGTCATCTACGTCGAGCGATCGTCTCGTCGGGTGGTGCTCCCACTGAATGGCTGGGCTTCACGTATCAGCGAGATGCCTCTCCCGTCGTTGCTGACCCAGGAAGAGCAGACACGTGATATGGCGCTTGAAGGCTCACGGGCACTCTTTGTCGATGACAAAACGCTGTATCTCTTCCTCAAGGACGGCAACTTGTATCCGATCGAGTTCCTTTCTGACGGAAAGCTGATTTCCAAGCTGGCGATCTCAGTGCCGTTAGCTCAGACGACTATCCCCCAGATCACTTGCAAGGTTGACAGTGATCATTTCTTTGTGGGTAGTCTGGTCGGGCCCTCGGTTTTATTGAATGTCTCGCGAGTGGAAGAGGAGCTTGAAGACGACATCGAGATGGGGGCACCCCAGAAGGAGGAAGCGGCCATGGAGATCTACGAAGACGACGAAGGTACGCCCGCTCGGTTGTCCTCATATCATGGGCTAACGATCCACTAGACATCTATGGACCCTCCAGGACTGTTGATCATATTGAGACCAAAGCGGTCAAGAAAACAAAAACCGTGACACGTCTGTCCCTTGTCGACACTATCGATGCCTATGGCCCCATATCTGACATGGCGTTCTCTGTGGCATGGAACGGGGTAAACACCTTTCGGCAGTGTTCGATGCAACTCTTATGAAGGTTCTGCAGGATCGCCCTGTTCCAGAACTCGTTGCTGCAACTGGCAGCGGCACACTGGGTGGCTTCACTTTGTTCCAAGTGAGGAAATATCCTGCAATGTACAAAGAAGGATACCTCTCATCTGCACCTCAGCGCGACCTTCCTATCCGGACCAAACGAAAATTGCATGCCCTGGGCGGAGCACGTGGAATTTGGTCATTACCCATCCGTTCTAAAAGCAACGCTTCGAGCTCGGAGTACGACACTCTGGTGATCAGCACCGACGCCAATCCCTCGCCGGGCCTGTCACGTGTGCGTCTCACATCAGTTGGACAGCTCTCTTCTGACCGTAGGCCAGATATCTTATCGTGCGGGGATAAGTGACATCAGCGTTTCCGCTCGCATCTCCGGCATCACCATCGGCGCGGGTGCCTTCTTTGCCAGAACGGCTATCCTACATGTCACAACCAATTCCATCAGAGTGCTTGAGCCAGGTCTGAATATCCAAACAGCAGTTGTCGTTCTCATTCGTTTGCAGATGGCGCAGAGCGACAGATCATTAAGGACATGGATGCGAACATGCCTCGTCCCAAAATCCGAGCGTGCAGTATTCTCGATCCGTATGCGATCGTCATCCGGGAGGATGACTCGATCGGAATGTTCATAGAAACAGACAAAGGGCGAATTCGGAGAAAAGACATGTCGTCCATGGGCGACAAGGTGTGATCGGTGTTCTCTGATGCTAAACCTTTTTGACTGACCCGGTTCCAGAGCTCTCGTTATCTGACGGCCAGTTTCTTCGCAGACACGACGGGTCTTTTCGACAATTGCTTCGTGAACAATGGGGATAGCGCTGAGAAAGTTGACAAAACTGCCACGCCCAGTCGCTGGTTGATTCTCGTCCGGCCGCAAGGAGTTGTCGAGGTGCGTGCTTCTGCTTGGCTGTTCCTCGATTGAATCTCAAGGCGCCAGATCTGGACACTGCCCAAACTGACACTTGTATTTTCTACTCCGCTGCTGGCCAATCTTGAAAGCGTGCTCACCGATACTCATGTCGCACCGACGGCATCACCACCGCAGAATCCCGTCCGCCAGCCAGAAGAGCTCGACATTGAGCAGATCATGATTGCACCTCTTGGAGAAGTGGCCCTCAAACCCCATCTCTTTGTGCGTCTTTTGTTTCGCGTTCAGACGGAACAGTTTAACCACGGGCATAGGTTTTCCTCCGTTCTGGGCATCTTGCCGTGTATGAGGTTGTCGAAGGGGCTGTCCCCGAAGAACGCCCAACAGTTCGGGCGCAGTCTCTCAACCTCAAGTTCGTCAAGGTTTCTGCTCGAGCCTTCGAGATTCAACGGACATCCGAGACTGGAATAATCGCCGAACAGAAGCGGATTTTGCGTCAGTTCCTTCCTTTCACCACGCTACGCCCATCCGGAGAGCCAATCTCGGGTGTCTTCTTCACGGGTGACCGACCAAGCTGGATTCTCGCGACAGATAAAAGCGCCGCCAAGATCATTCCGTCTGGGCACTCTGTCGTACACGCCTTCTCCCCAACCTCACTGTGGGATTCTCGCGGGGACTTTTTGTTGTACTCGGAAGAGGTCTGTGACTGCTCGATCTTCGGCACGTGTGCTCATTCGATCAGGGCCCTTGTCTGGTGGAATGGATGGCGGACTACAGCTTTGAATATCATCTTCCTTCACGGACTATTCCTCGCGGGCGATCCTACTCAAATGTCCTGTTTGATTCTTCAACTTATCTGATTGTCGCTGCCTCCTCTCTTTATTCTGCATTCACATCCTTCGATGAAGACATGAATCGCATTTGGGAGCCTGATGGTGCGTGGCCATCTCATCTCATCTGATATTTCATCTCATCATCGTAGCTCCCAATGTCTCCGATCCTGTCTGCGAAACATCGTGTCTGGAACTGATCTCTCCTGATTATTGGATTACCATGGATGGGTGTGTCGTGCCGGCCAAGTCTTACTTTGGCTGACCAACGGACTTCAGCTTCGAATTCGCTACAAATGAGTTCATCACAGCACTGGAGTGCGTCACTCTTGAGACATCGAGCACCGAGTCGGGCAAAAAAGACTTCATCGCGGTGGGCACGACTATCAATCGGGGCGAGGATCTCGCTGTCAAGGGATGCGTGCGTCTGTTTGTGCTTGCACATACCCAACCGACCACTGAACCGAGCTCAGACCTACATATTTGAGATCGTCGAGGTCGTGGCGGACCCAGCTCTCGCTCCCAAGCGATGGCACAAGCTGAGGCTTCGATTTAAAGATGACACCAAAGGACCTGTCACTGCATTGTGTGGCTTCAACGGGTATCTCGTGTCTTCAATGGGCCAAAAAGTCAGTTTATATTCCTTCCATCCACGTGACCAATCTTATTCCTCAGATATTCGTTCGCGCTTTCGACGACGATCGACTCGTGGGCGTCGCCTTCCTTGACGTCGGAGTCTACGTCACCTCTCTTCGAACGCTCAAAAACTTCCTGCTTATCGGTGATGCAGTCAAAAGCATCACGTTTGTGGCCTTCCAGGAGGATCCATATAAGCTCGTTATCCTCGGCAAAGACCTCGCGCGAGTCTGCGTTACAACCGGAGACTTCTTCTTTGCCGAATACGAGATGTCTCTTCTCACCTCAGATGAAGACGGTATCATCCGAATATACGAATACAGTCCCAATGGTTCGTTTGTGTCTCTCAGTGGCGATTTTAAACATGACGGCCCCTTCCTGAAGATCCCGGCTCTCGTGATGGGCGCTATCTCCTACTGAGGTCCGAATTCCATGGACAATCGGAGTATCGTACCTCGTCGCTTGTGGCGCACCGTGCCAATGAGGAGGCCGACATACCGCAGTCAAGAATCATTTACGGTACAGCACTAGTGTCGGGTCACCGAATCGCATTATCCTGACGCTCTCTAGGCTCCACCGACGGCTCTCTGCGTTCACTCACTCCCTCAGACGAGTCTTCTGCTAAACGATTGCAGCTTCTGCAGGGCCAGCTTACCAGGAACATACAGCATGTCGCGGGTCTGAATCCAAGGGCTTTCCGGTGCGTTTCTTCCTTGAGTTGGATCACTGTCTGTGGTGACGTATGGATCCTAAGGATCGTCCGCAACGAATTTGTCTCGAAGCCCTTATCCAAGGGTATCTTGGACGGCAATCTGCTAGTGCATTACGAAAATTTGCCCATCTCCAGGCAGAACGAGATGACGAGGCAGATCGGGACTGAGCGGGGTCAGATTTTGAGGGATTGGACGACGTTGACAGGCCCATGCTGGTAGTCAGTTGGAATAGGTGTATATACTAGTAGTAATCGTCCGGGTCACTTTACAAGTTCAAATTCTGTAACAATTTTGATGTAAGTTTGCGAAGGTTCGCATCATCAGCCACCGGTTAGCTCTTGTGCAGTTCCTCTTCATCCACCACGGTCCTCACACCAGTAACACGATCAACGAGCATCGCTTTGTTCAGCCTGTCGTTTCTGTTTAGCGGGGCTCCGGTTACGCAAAAACACTTACGACGGATAATGGCAAATATCCTGTGGTTCTCTGCCATTGATGGTTCAGATTCAGAAAGTGTCCGCGGACTCGACTGGCACACTCACCTGCTTCCACCCACTAGATATTCCAATCCATCGTCTCCGGCTCGGAACGCGTGAGGTGTCTTTGATCCTGCCGGGAACCCAACGAAATCTCCCGCGCTGAGCTCAGTGTCTGTGCCTTCCGTCCCCTGGAGCAGGAGCCCACTTCCACTGAGGATGTAGCACCATTCATCGTCGCCTTCATGCCAGTGCTCGACTGTCCCTGTTTGTCCAGGGGGGAGCGATGCGCGGTGTATCCCGGTTTTCGTCAAGCCAGCTTGGTCGCCAAGCGATGTTGTCCATCGGACACGGGAGGCATCCACTGGGTGGGCAAGTGGCTTCAATGCAGCCTTGATTGTGGCCGCTTGAACGACTTTGGTAGCCATGGTACGGTGTCAGGTATCTGTCGCTCTCGTGACTGTGGGACTACGCTTCGAGCTGATCTATATTCATTGGTTGCAGAATCGGGCCACTGATATTATAGCAAACTATGACCATTCACACGTCCATCCATCCACCTTCATCCAACTTGTAACTGGCCTCAGATTCAGGGCGGTCGGGACTGTCCACCAACTTGGCTACTCGTTCTTCGGCGCGACCTGCACAAAATTTAATCTCAATCACCGATGCGACAGCCAACACTTGCCTTTCCGGAGGAACATACGAGTTGCAGATGCGTGTGACAGAATATGGCCACCAATCGGCTGTTTGCTCCGTGTCAGCTTCTTCTCTGCGACATGGACACTGGCAGACCTTCAATGCTCCACCAGCCACAAATGTCATTGTCGCTCCTGGGTCAGCTACCAATCTTGTCAACTTCGATATGAAGTAGCAGACCAAACACACATTGCACTTGGTTCGTCAGCAGGATCGCAATCTGACCGCGAGTCAGGACGATCGGGATACAGACACGCGACACCCACATTGTATTCTTCCGAAAGCTTGGTCAACTTGGATAGCATTTGGGCGAGCTGCGACGGACATCGCGATCAGAAGCATAGTGAACAGCGGCGCAAGTCACCTTTTGCTGTCTTTCGCTCAACTGCGTGCTGTCAGTATCATTCAAGACCACTTATTCCAACGCACTTCTCCTCTGCCCGAGTAATCGGTTCTAAACAAAGCCATGATACTGTCGACAATCTATCGTCTCCAGTCGGCACCACCCTTTTGATCCACTCGGAACACATACCAGCAGTCGAAAGTCTTTATCCTCCGCGAAGCGAGAGGAGCATTCGTTAATCAATTCCATCTGTATCGTGTCGGTTCGCTATGGTGAGTGAAAGCAATCTGCTCACCTGATGTTCACTGTTGAATGCCCGAGCTACATAACACACAACATGAAAACGATGATCGCTGCTCATCAGCATGGACATACCGTATAGAATATTTTCAAGAGCCATGTTTCCGTCGACCCCAAACCGGTCCGCGATGGATCTGATTCGGTCGGGCCGGAAAGTCCCTGGGCTCTATCAGCAACATTCAAGAGTCAATGGAACTGGAACTCGCCTTCAGTGTCGATATATGCCACCTTTCCGGACGCTCCTCCCATATCCGGCGGAAGCTGGGCCACTACGCTCATAGTATGCGCCATTTGGGTCTTTCCCGTTCTGAACTCCCCATAAACTGGACAGTCAATTGAGTATATGCGTCTCGCAGGGAAGATCGACCGCGCCTTCGGTGATCGACTGAGACGTGATGCCTCCTTCAAAGTCTGCATAAGCTTTCTGGACAAACAAACGGATTCGAGAGACGCGCCTCCTAGGATGGTATCCACAGCCTTGCTCCCGGTACTGATATGGATGACTCGCTTGCGCTTTTCTTGAACCTCGACTCCCGTGGCGAATGACGAACCCTGTACTGTGTTTAGTATACTGTAAGCGCTCGGAGGCCGACGGACCAAAATCTTATGTGCAGCTTCCTGTTGAAGATCAGTCAGGATGGAGATGAGCATGATACATAGTGACGTACCTTGATCTTCTCAACTTTAGCTTCCGACATTCCCTGTGAGTATATGCTGCAGTTTTATGGGTAAAACGAGATGGAATGGGCCCATACCTTGATTTTGAGTAGCTGGCGTCTCGTTGTCATGTTGACACCAGAGACGGTGTTTATTGCAGCAGACTGGGGAACGAGCGAATGAGCTCGCTATCATGTTAAGGAGAAGTGCACGCGCCTTGAGCTTCAGGATGTCTTGCACGTTGATTCCCTGACGCGCCGCTGAGAATGTATGCACGTCGGCTCATCAGAAAAGACAAACATGAGACTGAAGTTCATCGACGGAGTCAAAGAAAACTGGCTAAATTTGTCGTCGGATGCTGCACATGAATATCGGAGGAAAGATTCCACACCTCGTCGTCATCGTCCACGAGTGGACTGGCAGGGCGCGAAGCGACGGAGTCAGAGGATGGAGCGCGTCTAGGAGGCATTTCTTATATATCTGCTGAGTCTGAATATTTAAGAGAGTAAGCGTGAAAGACTCGGGGAGAGACGAGGGTCCTATTTGGGTCACATGCTGACCACCATTTATGGACACCGATTTCGTTCTCCGACTACCAAAGGCACCGGACATCGCGATGGGAGAAATCTGGGAAGAATTCATACTATTCAGGTTCTTGCTCAGATATATATGGATCTTGAGTTCCACTATGTATCTTATCTACGCGTTGTCTGGCGTTACATGGGATCAAGTAACGTGACCGCGTCGGAATCGCGAAGTCGGCTTCGGGGATTCAATGACATCCTCCGCCGGCTGCGCTCATCATTCTACCGGTTGCGCCTCTTCCAGCTCTTCTCATGTGCTGGCAATGTGCTCTGCATCCTTGCTGCCGGCTTACATCAAATTTACACTCTGACATCGGCTTATTAGAGAGCCTATCTTATACACAGGGCATCGGAAAAGGCGTGCCATCGCTTCAGCTTTCGGATAAATGATGTAATGTCGTAGTTTGAAGAAGCCGAGACAACTACGCAGACTACCCGGATGCAGCGGGACACTGATACGAAAACAGACGAAGTGTCGACCGGGCCGGCAGTGATATGTGGCACTTTGAGTTATCCTGCCTTGGTATGTGCCCTTTCAACCGCAAGTCAAAGAGAGAGTCCTTCCCGAGCTTTTTGAGGACTTGCAGAGCCACGTGAATGTCTTTGAACGCGTCGGGCACGAAGTAAGACTTACATGTGATTGATGAAACGTGACCGCGTCTGGCTCCGGGCCGGAGCCAGCACGCATCATATGCAATGATCTGCCCCGGCTAACCTTAAGTGAAATCCTGCTTGTTCTGAGCTCTGTTCAACAAACACCGGCTCCCTCTCATCATCCACCTCTTCCCCCCTCTCTCTGAATCGACCGCGTATCTCCCTTATCATCATCTGAAGTCATGGTCAGCAAGAGTGCGGCTCAAGATGCGAACTCACTCACTGTGCGCGACAACCGTACGGGGAAGACGTTCACCGTCCCGTATGTTTCGCCTGCGACGTAGTGGTAGCAATCTAAACGATGTCTCTGCATTCAGAATTGTCGACAACAGTATCTCTGCTGTAGACTTCAAGGCCATGAAAGCTCCCAAGGCGCCCGGGGAGCGCGATGAGAATGAGACCGAGAAGGGTCTACGTGTTGCGGACAAAGGCTTCTTGAACACCGCCGTTCTGCGAAGCCAAATCACGTACATCGATGGAGAGGCGGGTGTTCTCCGCTACAGGCGCGTTTATTTGATGTGCGGCGGTGGGGTTCTGACCTCGGATTGCAGAGGGTATCCTATCGAACAACTGGCCTTGCACTCGTCGCATCTGGAAACCGGCATGTTCAAGCTTGTTATCTACGCGCTTTCGTCTCATTCTACTCAGCGTATCTTCTCATCTACGGATCTTTGCCTACGAAATCCCAGTTTCAAGTCTTCCAAGATGAAGTCATGCATCATTCCATCGTCCACGCAGATGCTGCGCAATTCTTCAGAAGCTTCCGGTAGGTCCCGGGCTCAGGGATTTAAGCTTACTTTAATGACCACATGATCCTCAGGTATGATGCCCATCCCATGGCCATTTTGACCAGTGCTTTTGCGTATATCGGCTCGTATTACAGCGAGGCGAACCCTTCGTTGCAAGGTGCGCAGTCTCATACACTGGACGTCATATATACGGTATTCAAGTGCATTAGGTCAAACTCTTTTCACCAAGGGCGATGAAGCGTCTCTAGCAATACTAGACAAGCAAATATACCGACTTATCGGGAAAGCCACGACCCTGGCTGCGTTAGTATCCACGCTTGGTATATCTTTGCTGCGGTGTTGATGCGACGCTCAGAATGGCTTATCGAGTACGACAAGGCCGGGAGTTTGTGACACCTCCTACAGGCCTCAGCTATACCGGCTCGTTCGTTGATCTTATTACTGTCATTACTCCGTGTGACTAACATTGGACCAAGGTTTCTGTACCAAATGGACTATCTGGGACAGGAGAACTACGCACCGAACCCAGTGCTCGAAAAGGCACTAGATGTCCTGTTTCTGCTGCATGCTGATCACGAGATGAACGCGAGCGCTTCGTCCGTGATGCAAGTCGGCTCGTCTTTGGTGGATCCCTATTCGGCCATCGCGGCTGGATGCGCCTCTTTGTAGTGAGTTCCATGCCGTGCCGTGTTCTGTTCGCACAATGATGAAACATGTTCGCAGTGGACCATTACACGGTGCGTTTCATATCCTGCGATCTCAGAGTTCATCTTGACCGTCTCTAGGGGGGGCTAATGAAGCGGTGATTCGCATGCTCATCTCCATCGGAAAGTGAGCGCACAGTGGACCTTTTCCACCTGCTCTCTGACCGGATGTCAGGCCCGAGAATGTTCCCGCATTCATTGAAGCTGTCAAAAGGAGAGAAAAAGTCCTTTCTGGTTTCGGACACCGGGTGTACAAGACAGTGAGTGAGATTTGTCGTCTCTGCATGGCACGAAACGATGTCCCGCAGTCCGATCCTCGCTCTTTCCTAGTTCGGAAGACTGCGGATGAAGTCTTCAAGATGTGCGTTGTGACCGGGAGATGTCCCAAGCAAGAAACTGAACAGTGACAGCACGGGCAAGGATGAGCTGTTGCAAACGGCTATGGCTCTGCACGACGCAGCCATGAAAGATGAATACTTCATCAAGCGGAAATTGGCCCCGAATGTTGACTTCTGGTGAGCCCGAGGTGACACTGATCCAGAGCAGGGCCTCATCGTTTGCAGGAGGTGCGCTTACTTGGCAACCGGTGGCTTTAGAAACTGACATTGAGTTGCAGTGGATTGATATATCGGGCAATGGGTGCGGCTCCCTCGCCTGCCATTTCCGGAACTTGTTGAACAACGTGGCAAACAGGTTTCCCGAACGACTATTTTCCCGTGTTGTTCGCGGTACCGCGTGTAGTCGGCTGGCTTGCACACTGGCGGCAGGCAAGCATCTTTGACGTGACGTCACGGAGGACTGATGGCTCCCTTGCAGATGATGCTCCAAGGACGAGTTCAGATTTGGCGGCCGCGTCAAATCTATGTGGGAGCCGGCAAGCGAGATTATGTGCCAGTCGACGCCCGAGAAGCCGTCGAAGGTTTGCAAGAACAGCCCTCGGTCGTTCACCATTCCGGGTGCGCAAACTTGAACCTCGCTTGATCGGCATGGTTATTGACATGACAACGAACCCCATTCTAGGATCTCGAAAAGGACTCAGCTGGCGTCCTTCAAAGGGCAGGCAAAGTTGTAGTCGAG
Organism: Mycena citricolor; assembly: GCA_963692855.1. Lineage (NCBI taxonomy): Eukaryota > Fungi > Basidiomycota > Agaricomycetes > Agaricales > Mycenaceae > Mycena > Mycena citricolor. The sequence goes on along the minus strand of CAVNYO010000138.1, from coordinate 1,170,711 downwards.
GCTCTTGGTCGGATCTTGGCCTCATGTCAGCCGTACATAGAGGGGGAGGCAATCGCGTTTATTGTACCTTAATTCCATTTTTTTTTACTCCGGTCAATTATCCCCTTTGTTTGACATCATTGTTGCGAGACAAAGCGAAACAAACCCAACATCAGTCCTGTTCCTTTTTCTCTCCACGACCTCCCTTACCTCGCCACTACTCTCCACCCTGCGAAAGATGTTCGCCACACTCGTTTCCCTCGCGCTCATTGCTGCCCCTGCTATCCGTGGTGTTGCCGCTGATCTGTCCATTGCTACCCCCGCCCTGACCCAGGTAATTGAACCTGCTTGTTTCTTATAACAGGGGTCTTGACCTTGTCCTCTCCAGTGCGGCGATGCTCATATCAGCTGGACTGCCTCGAACGGACCGTACAACCTCATTCTTGTGAACTCTACCGATCCTTGCGGCGAGATTCTGTGTGTTAGGGATCTAGAGAGTTGAGGGCCTTGCTGACTGGCCGCTGCAGCTCCGATCTCGGTGACCACGCTGGTACCCACATCACCTGGAAGGTCAACTACCCAGCCAAGTCTACGCTCATGCTCTCGCTCGAGGATAAGGATGGCAACGACGTCTGGTCGCAAGAGGTATGTCAATCATATCAGGAGTGTCAAATTTATCTCGTTGACGACGACACAGATGGTCGTTGCCGACAGCTCTGACGCCTCTTGTCTCAACAACGCTGCTGCCGCTGCCGTCTCTGTCTCTGCCAGCCAATCTGCCGTCTCTGTCTCGTCTGCTTCGTATGTTACCTTGAAGCTGTGGAATTCTCCTCTGACCTCTCCCAGGGCTGTCCCTGTTCCCACTATCCCGACGGACGTTGTCCAGGCCGCTGGTGCTGCTGTGACCGATAGCTCGACTACTGCAGGTGGTGCTGCGGTTGCAGGCGCTCTCAGCGGGTCGGGCCACTCTGGTGCTCTCTCGCTCACCTCGAGCCCCATTATGGCCCTGTGCGCAGTATTTGCTGCTGCTGCCCTTGCCCTGTAATCACTATACCCGCCCTTTTTTCCGCTCGGGTGCAACACCATCTCACCTCCATATCTTTTTCTATCCTTATCCCATTCCGACTCCCTATGGGTACAATGCCTAACCGGCGCTGGCATTATTTCTTTCAGATATTCGATAACGATGTAGAATAACGCTTTCGTTGGGGTTCGTTTGTTCATCGTCTCCTTGAAGTGAGGCGAGCTGGTCATTCTGGGCTTCCTCTCATCTGTTGAATAAATCCGTCCTTGTCGTTATACCTCGCGGAATCTATATACCTTTTAGTGGCGGCGCCCTTTCGTAGCAGTGTTTGTCTCAACTTGACCTTCAACCATCATGTCAGATTGGCACTCGATGCAAGTGAACTGGTCCGGCAAGCTCTGGGCTCGACGCTGACAAGACATCTAAGAACGCTCCGGATTCCATTCGTATCCGCTAAGCACGCGCTCATTGCCATGCAAACCATCCAGGTGGATAGCGAACTGCAACCGCACGCCGTGAAACGCGTGTTGTCCGTCGAAGACGAGGTTCTGATCGCGTACGATCTTTTTCGTTTGATTTCGAGGGCGCATCGTCGTTTACCGACTGACATGTGAATCCCATAGCACATTCGACACGCTCACTGTGCGATTAGCACGTCTCACCGTCAATTCATTCCTCGAAAATGTCGACCTCGTTGTGCGCACATTACAACATTTTGGAGAGGACGCGGAACATGGAAAAGGACTACATCCATCATGAACATGCATTGTACAGGATTCAACACACAACAGTAGGGAGACAAGACAAGAGCACTCGAATGTTGTACGATATGATGTGATGATACATTTATTCTTCCTTCTCGGCTTCAGCGCCTTCACCAGCCTCCGTCTTGGCCTTCTTCTTCTTGCTCTTCTTGCTCTCGCGCAGACTGCGAGCCAGCAGGGTCTTCAGTTCCTCGTCCTCGAGCTCCTTCTCCGTCTTGACGAGCTCAGGCTTGTACCATACAGGCGACTGCGTGATCAGTGAAGGGCCATTGGGCAGAAGGGCGATCGTGAAGTGGAAGGCAGCGACGAAGGTGTTGGCTGGCGTGTAACTGGGGGCGTGATGGTGAGTTCTCGCTGCAAACTTTCGGTGGACAGACGTACATCACTTCGTACGGCTTGACCAAACCATGCTGCACTGCTTCTTGCAGTCCCATACGCGATCGTTTCTCATCTTCGAGCGATCGGACGTTAAATGGGAAAGCACCTGATTTCTTTTGGACCTCGGAGAACACGGCACGCGAGTTCTTCATTTTGAGTTGATAAGTCACGGTCGAATCGCGTTGGTAGATCGAAGTGCGGGCCTCTTCGACACGAGCCTGGACAGGACGTTAGCATCATCACGAAGAAACGTGTCCGCACAAACCTTGCCATCGTCACCCGAGGAGACCAAGATATCGATTCCCCACACTTCACCCTCAGCAAATGTCGCACCCTCGAAATCACGCTTCTGGGCTTCGCTAGGGTTCAGGATAATACGTTTCTTCCCGTCGACCACGTTCTGAGTTTGTTCACAAGAGAGCATGCCTGTGTTTTCACACTTCAGCCTCGATGCAGTAGGATTGGACGCGTCGAATTACCTTCAACAGGCTTGCAATCCCACGCAGCGGCGGTTTTTCCTACAATCTCGGTCACGGCCCAGTTTTTGTTGCCGGCTTTGATTGTGCGCATCGCAAGTTCCGAAGCGTGCCAAGCAGCCTTCAGGACGTCGGCGCGTCGGCCTGTTACAGGGTTTTCCGCACTTGCACCAACGACGATGGTCTCGGCGCTGATCGCCGCGAATCCATCAATATGCGCGCCTAGATGCAGCTTGACCATGTCATCTTTCGCGAGCGTCTGGGACGATTGTGGGTCTGACCTGGCGCAGAAAACACGTGAGATGGTCAGGCGTAGGGACTAGTCACAGTTCGGGTCCGACGTACTCGAGAGGAGAAAAATGCGCGACGCAGTTGTTGACGGAGATGGACGTAGGGAACGCGAGTCCTGTAAGCCGTGAGGGATTGGAAAAGAGGGAGACGGGGCGACATGTTCGCACCCTTCGTCACTTTCACGCCCTTGATGGCCTTGTTGTATACGGCACCGGTTCCCGCCTCGACGAGCTTGTCGCCTTCGATGCAAAGATCGATGACTTTCGCGCCTTCAACACACAGCTCGATGAGCTTCTTCGTCACATTGTGCACGATTTCGGCGGCAATCTAGAGTGTTTTCATGAGCCGTCTTTTCCGCGTTTTCGAGATGAGATGGTCGTGTGAACCTTGTACTTGGTGAGATCGACCTCCGTTGCCGAGGGCGCAGCGGGTTTCTTCTCGGCGGATGGCTTTTCAGAGTCCGACATAATCAATGCGCCGCGTTCGGAGTGAAGGGGGTGGGGGTCGTGAAGTAGAATCTGAACTATCACAGCCACAATATCGAGCTGATCAGCGTGAAAAAAATCCTTGGGTTTCCTGGGATGTAAATACAATGTGTATACTCGAATATGATCCTACAATGATAATTAATGGAGATACAGGTATGGTGGTCAAGGAGAGGATGGTAGTGGTGCAGGGGGTTTCCATGCAACAAACGCGCGAAGGGAACGACAGATATTACTTGACCTGGGGGGCTCCTCGATGATTTCAGTGTCGTGTGTTATCATGCGATCCCGCCAAATCCGCCAGTCAGAGGCAAATTCTGGTTCAGACCAGCGAAAGTCGGATCCCGCCCGATTTCGCATGGCTATTCGATCCGCCATGTCACTGAAAACAAATGAACAAGACATTTTGGAGAAGACATCAGAATCGCACTGCTCCCAGTTACTCCAATCTGTCTCGAAAGCTTCTCTAGTGGAACTCGAGTGATACGACATCCGTGTACGGGCCCTGGTATTCATTGTTTTGGAGATAACCGGTGGAAGCGCGTTGGGGTTTAATTTTGAGTATTCCATCCAGATGGCCTCTTTGCAGGCTGAGACGGAGCTGACGGCCTTGCCGAGGTGCATCCGGGCCCAGTACGGCGTGATCCGATGGGAAGACGTCGTTGACTTGGACTGGATGGAGACCCTATCAACATCTTTGGATAGCCGGCGTGTCTGGTCGTAATAAACAGCGTCTGAGTAAGATTCGCCACTGCTTCGCGAATCACTGTCCATTTCAAACGAGCTCGCCGGTAGTGGAACATGAAGTGACGGATGGGTTTGCAAGTTGTCGAATAGGGTGGAAAGGTAGAAAGGCATGACCGTCGTCACGCCTGGCGTTAAGAATCTCTTGGTTAGCATCGCATCCCATGCAGTTTTGAGTCGGGTATGGTCTTGGGGATGGCCGTCAGATGGATCAGTTCCATACACCTCCGAATCCTGGGTAAAAAGTCCGTCCGGCGAAAAATCAGTATCAAATGGTATAGAACTCCGTGAATGTTGGTAGTCGGGGTGTGCTTCGGGCAGAGTGGGTAGGCTGGGACGTTTGTGTATCCGGACATCGACAGGACTTCCAGGGACGCTGGATTGATCGGAGAGCATGGTGCTCGAGCTCCTGATCGAAAATGCGCTGGGTGGCGCTGAATCTTTTCTCTCTCGACGTGTGAAATCGAGGTTGAGTGGGGCTAGAAAGCGTCTCGCAGGCGGTGGCGGTGAGCAGGGGAATATCAAATCCTCCTCAACGATCTACGGTAACGTGAGCCTAGTGAGGGTCTCCCCGCACGGAATCTCACCTCGATGACGCCGTTGTACTCCATCACCCGATAAACATCCTGCGGACGGGTTTATACTAGGAATTGGACCCTGAAGGGGGGTGCTGCTCACCTCAAGGACATATTGCCACTGCGTTGAGACGTCAGCTGTCGAGGTGAAAAGGACGGGGGAGAACATACTTCGTCCTCAGGGACGCCGAGGCCAATTCCAGCTATATGCACGTAGTCGAAAAAGTTTGACGCGAAGGGGAGCCCGTCCAAACTATTAATGCGATTTGAATGAGTGTAAGAGCCATGAGTTCCCATCAGAGGCTTACAGATTTCCATGGACCCATTTTAATCGACCCGCTAACTCGGCGACGATGGGAAGAGAGTGCGGAGACTTGTTAGAGTCCTCTAAGCATCTCATGTAATGTGCATCGAGTTGCATAAGGTCGGGCTGAATGTCCGTAAGGTCAAAACCAATAACTTCAGCGTCCTACACGTAAAAAGTCTAAGCTTGGAGTCAGAGTCATGACTACAACTGAGGCTTACCGGCCACCGTCTCGCTGCCTCAATTGCCCAGTAACCTCCCCCACAACCGAGGTCAAGTATCCTCCGAGGGGGCGAATCCGAATCGAATTGGTGCATCGTGAGCCCTCCGAAACAATTTTGGAAGAACATCTGATCCCAGTTGTCGCTGTCAGAGTCGACGGGTTCAGAAGAGTCGATGGCTGGGGGGACAGAAACGCGTACAAGTTGATCATGTCGCGTGAGTACTGGAGTGGATAGATGCTCTGTCCGGGACGGCGACGCGATGACCTCTGTTTCATAAGTAGAGCTTGTACATCCTTCTCCACGGCACTTCGGATGGGTATTGGTGACGAGAAGGAGTCGAAGGAAGGACGGGAAGAGAGCGACGGCGGGCTCATGGTGTCGAAAAGTAAGGAAGGTTTCCGCAGTTGGTTAGCGAGACATAAATAACGGCGACCAGGCAAGTCTATGAGCGTAGCACCATTTGGGCAGGCTCAGATTATTGATATAGATGGGATGCCTCCTTTGGGGCTCATCAACTTTGCTCCTGTGGTGAGTTTGATGATTAGCCACACGTCTTGTTTCCCACCATGATCTCTCCTGTCCGCCGTCAGTTGCTGGTTGGAGCAAGAGCTTCACGCTCTGCGCTGGTTCGCCGATACGCCACTGAACCGCACCCCCAATATAATGGCTACCCCGAACTGCCCGATGTCTCCGCTCAATACCGGCCACCTCTGGGATGGCAAGACCGGCTTTTGCGTCGTAACTTCGGCGACACGGTGCGGAACAGGAGCTCTTGGCTGCCCCTGGTTCTGCTCTTACTTCTGCCCAGATTCACCACTATGAGGAAGTGAACTCTATGTGGGGCCCCGATATCCCTGTCATCCCTCCTCAGCAAGCTCTGCGGCAATTCGCCATCGCTGTTGGATGTTTTGTGGGAGGAGGTCTCTTCCTCCGTGCTTATCTTGTGCCGGAAAGTCCCGTGGTTCCGAGAGAATACCCGTACAACGGCCTGGCTGTAGAACTTGGTGGTGGTCGTAAGGTAGACGCTCTTGTCAATCATCACATGCAATGCTAACCGCCCCTGGTAGGCCAACCCTGAAACGTCAGAAGAATCATGAACGGAATATATCCAGTCTCGCTATTTTCAATCATTATTCCGCCTACAGGCTAGCGGGGCCATGTTTCAGACCTTCTTTCGCGGCAAAACGGACCCACAAGGAACAACAAGGGGGGCGGCTGCCTCGCCTGGAAATGGTTTACCGATCCTCATGTTGTCCATCAGACTGTGAATTCTACGCGTAGAATCTATGAATGAGCTGCTCGCTACACCGAGACATGTGTGCAGATGGATATGCTTTATCGGAAGTACATATGTGCAAACGATAGACTGACATCATTCGTCCTGCCTGTGTACCGACCACTTGAGCCTGCACGAATTGAATAGTCGAGCCCGTGGCTTTCAGGGGTTCGATAGTTGATAATGACATGTCAACGACTCGATTGCTATTTCTTACTATGACCGTTGACCACTGCCTACATGAACAACATGGACACTGGGGCGACTCCCCTGGCATATAACCATGGCGCTCGGCATTACTCTCGACTGCCTCAAAGACCTAAAATGCACCACAGGTTTCTTCCAAATATAGACACCCGTGACAGCGAATTGATCATCCGTGCTGAGGCTTGTCGTTCATCTCACCTTCCACTTACTTTCTCCATGTTATGGTCGCATCCACCTTACTTGCTCTCGGGCTACTGATACCTGTGATATCTGCGCAAAACAACAGGGTATGTGCGCCAATCTGACGGAAGAGAACCGGAAGGCGTTTGTCTAATGAAGATTTGATGCACAGAACTCTAACAGTGTGGTTCGTCCTGGTGCTTGTTACAGCTCCACTCCATTTCACGATTCTCTCAGTTGTACAATGGAAAAGGACAGTCACCCTGTGAGATGAAGAGCCTATTCGAGAACACCTGCCATACATCACGCCGAGCAAGAGGTGCGCTATTCCCACCATTCACAGTGGCCGTTCGCGCCTCATTCAGGTCCGATCTTGCGCAGCCCTTGTCTCTACGAACCGTTTACGATCTTCCCCTACGCCCTGTATCTGGTGTGTTGGCCATCCGAGAATTGTGTGTCTTCTCATCGACATTTCAGTACCAATGTGTATTTCAATCTCTGGAGTGCCTGCGCGTATACGCAGAACTCCTCGCTCCCCTCCTGCTCAACATGGAAAGAAGGGTGTCACCAGGCCTCGGTCGCAATTACTACGGAGAATGTAACGCACAACACCGCCTTTCCGTCGTGGGCCTTCATGCCACTTCCTTCCAACAATGACACGTTCGATCTTGTTGGCGCGGTCGAAGCAGCAGAAGGCTATTCACATCGCTGGACTTCGGTCCAGATCATCGCTCCTGTCGTAGTTGGAGTGGTCGTTGCCCTCTCGCTGAGCGTGGGCTTCTACTTTTTTCTGCGCCACAAGCGAAGGCCACATACCCGTCCATGGATGCAGACGACCGGCAATCGACCGCGATTCCACTTTCCCACGCTCTCAAGCGTGAAGAAAGTCCGAGCTGAGAACCGCAGCAGTACGTGGAGCATCGACGAGCCCCCGGAAGACTGGAACCAGTACGAATTCGTCTCCTACCCACCGTCTCTGCAAGGATCTCATGGCGGTCATGTGCGATTATCCTCGAGTCCGACGGATCCGCCGCGTTTGAAGATTCCAGGATCAGGACCTGTGTACGCCCTGCCTGGGAAATCGGTGTGGAAGGCTCCCTTCCAGAATGCGCAGCGGTGGTCGCGCTCTATTCCGTTTCCATGGCGGACTCCGCGCGTGAAGAACGTCCCGTCGTACAAGAGGTTCCGTGTCGACGACGCCGACTCTGATTCGCCGTTACCCGAGCGCACTCCAGTGACGAGTGTCTCGAACTACGGGCGCAGCAATCTTCGACATGCAAGCAATTTCGACCACGACAACGATGGCGACAGTGACACTGAGGCTCTGCCTTTGATGGCAGCTCCAGTAGATCCGGTACCAGACATACCGCCACCTACAGCTCCGCCCAATATACCACTGCCACCGAGGCCTGTCCGAACCCCACTGCAATCGCCGGCGGTTGGTCATCCTTGTCCATCTTCTTATTTCCGAACTGACTGGCGCCCTTTAGCCCATCGTTCCGCCAGCGCCAAGAGTGGCGCCGCCTGTGCCTCCACTCGAGACACGACAGCGAGCTCGCGATCCAGCTCGTCGCAGCATCAGTCGAGATTCAGTGCGGACATTGCCCCCCACACCCACGCCGCCGTACCACTCGCGAAACGGCAGCTCGGCGTCGGGACCCCCGAATTACGCGCCGCCCATTGCCAACGAACCGTCGGGGGACCGCACAAGGTCCGTTCGACGATTGCCGTTGCTACCATCGTAATGTATCTGTAATTATACGCGGACATCATCTACGTTCTTGTGATTCGCAATGAATGTGAGCCATTCATCGAAGTCAAGGGCGTTCGCCATCATCCATATATGTTTCGACAGCCATCGAACATGCTGTGAATGCACGCCTGTCTCGCATCGCTCGGAGTGCGAGCCACATCTCGTTAGGGGCGAATGCTACTGTCACGAGAAAATAAGCCCTGGTGTGGCGTTGCCCTCGGCTGCGGCAATCACCGACAGGGTGCGCTCAAAGATGCAAAACGACAAAAGTCTACAAGAAAGTACTCTACATATCGGTCTATTGATTAATTGGCACAGGGCCATGATCTACTAATTGCACGGGCTGGAAACGAGATCTCCGTGGAGGAACCGCTTCGTTCAGATACATATCAACCGCCTCCGTGTCCGGAGAGCTGTCCCGGAACGGATTCAGGTCAAAGCTCGATTGGGGGATCGGGCTGTCGAGGAGTCGCGATCTCGACGGCAGCCTCGAAGAGACACTGCTGGTCGCAGATAGCGGAAGCAGTGACGAGGGCGGAGGCGAGTCGTAGCGGTCGTCACTTCCGAGACTGCTACTTCTCGGTGTGAGCTGTCGCGAACTTGACAGGGGCGTGACGGGGACTGAAAGTGGCGCGGGCACTCTGATCAGTCCGATGTTGTCCCTGTACAGATTCGCAGTGTTGAAGCCTTCTCTAAAGCCTCCGTCAAAACCTGCCGAAGACCGGGACGTGTGCGAGGCAAACGATCGCCGGCTGTTGGCAAGCAAGGTCAGTGCACATGCTTCGAGGCGAACGCGATCGACGCTCACTTTGCCTGCACCCGGCCTTCTCGGACGGCCTTATCCCGCTCAAACTCTGACCACCGCTTCATCACAATATGCGAAGAATCAAACTCTCCCTCTTTATCGCCGGTATGCGTCGCATCGCCCTCGATCTTCCGCGTCTGGCCCCACGAAAAGTCATCGAAATGCCAATACGCGTAGGCGGGAAGGATGCCGTTCCAGATCGGCAGACTCAGCAGGTAGATCAACATCCAGCCGACATACGCCACTTTCGTCGAAGTGATGACAATCAGCAGACCGGGCAGCCCGAGTACCAGTGCCAGCAGCACAAGCGACACAGTGTTGTTCGATCCACCGGGCACGATCGAGCTGATGATCAGGTAAAGTGTGAATGAGATTGCCGCGGGAAGCACCAGAGTGCCCAGCAATTCGACCGCAACCATGAATTGCATCGAAAAGCAAAACGTCCCGCACGATTCTCGCACCAAGACAAGCTCAAACAGATTATGCACCGTCGAATTGATCCATCGCCGCCGCTGAGAAAGCAATACGCTGAAGGTGTCGGGGACGATAGTTTTGCAGATGGCTTGCTGACAGAATATATTCTTCCGCTTCGGAAATGTTTTGAGGAGGAGCGTCGTCAGATACCGGTCCTCGCCCAGAAGAAGCAGATTCTTTTTGTGCAACGTGTCGACGACGTTCTCCGAATAATGCTCAATGATGTCCGGATTCGCTAAAATGGGAATCCAGTACCCGGACTGGTCGTTCTTGGGGGCCTTGATGCGATACATGCTAAAGCATCCCGGGAGACAGGAAACGATGCCAAACAACGATTCGAATGCCTTGGTCAAATGGTGCGAGATGTAGTACTCAAACACTGGAGTATTGCCAATGTCAGCGGAGTGCAGCACCACATGCTCAGGGACCTCACCCTGAATCATTGCCACCCAGGAATCCGCCTTGTTGGCGATCTTCGTTTCGCCGCAGAGGCCCATGATGCTGACGTCATGCACCATACACGCCACCATCCGTGACAACGAGTCCGGAAATGCCTTGGTGTCTGCATCGACACAGAGCACGAGCTCATACTTGTCTGGAGAGACACCAGTCACGCCCCAAAGAGCGTTGAAAAACTCGTACTCCAGCGTCGTCATGCGTTCATCGAACATGACCTTCTCCAGGAAGGACATGAGCACCATCTGGCTGTCGCGTTTCCCCCGGTTCCCAGGCTTGCTATCGCCCGCCTCCAGTGGGTTGCCGCATTTGGCGATCAGAACGATCGGGACGCGTTGCTGTTTCGACCGCTCGCACGTCACATCATCATACTTGTAGAAACCGGAGAACACCTTCGCCATGTTGTGTCGTTTGTGACCATCGGCGATCGCAACATACGAATGCGCCGGGACGTCGCTCCAGGTTTGCGTCTCCTTCATCATGGACAGACAGATCTCCGGAGTCGTCAATTCGTTACCAGCACCTTTGACCATCCCATCGGCGATGATCAAAATCACTTTATGCGAGTTGGGATAGTCCGTCGTGGCAAGCGAGTCTAGGGTCGTTCGCATTCCTTCTTCTGATTCCGAGTAGGCGGTGACAAGACATATCGTATGGGCCAAAGCAAAATTGAAGGGCTCGTAATCTGGTGGAGGCTGAGGTACCACACGATGCGACTGGAATGGCAAAGGCGAAGACAGTGTCGGAGTTGATGGAAAGTTGAGGGACAAAGCTCTCGGTCTCCCGTCTACAGGCGCCGTGCTATATCTTTGCGGAACAGCCATTGAGAATCGGGACTGGGCAGGCAAGAAACTCCTCCAAGGTTTCTTGAGTACGCCATTTTTGCCAACATCCGGTCGATATCTATTGGGCGCAGGCAGATAGATGCCATCTGACCAGGCCTCGATTTCAGCAGCGCGCGTCTTCCTCTCTTCGGCAGTCTCTGCGGGAAAATTCCCGACCTTCCAAGCAAAGAACCACTGATAAAACACAGCCAACGCGAAGCGCAGTGCAACTACACCGATGATGGTGATCAAAGATGCGTATAAGACGACTTTCGAAGCGACGCAGCCTATCGAAGCCGTGTCGATGAATCCGACGCTGATGACGTCTTGCAGACAGCGGCCCAAGGGACGTCGATCCATGCGGTAGAGTGCCATAGTGATATCTTTGTTGCTGTAGACGCTGCCCGGAAGCTTCATGATATCGAACAGCGAGGGATAGTGGACTTGACTTGGGCTCAGCCATGACAACAGCTCCAAGTCCAGAACATGTCTATCAATGTAAGCCGACCGAATACCGGTAATCTGAACACTTACGATTCAAACACAGCAAGATTTCGGCTCCTATTACGAACGTCTGACCAGGTGAAATACACAGGACCCTGTGGCTTGAGGGAGTTCAGTCCAGACCGCGCATTGGTTGGGATGTGGCAAGTAGTCGAGCTTCCGTAGGCCGTGATGTTTGGCGACGTAGTACCATATTGGCTACGAACATTACAGGGAAAGTACCATTGTAGGACATCCCCCGTGGACGCAATGCCGGAGTTGGGAGCCTTGGTGATGATACCACGGCAGTTCTAAATAACATCAGCTGTGCTGCACTAAGATAGAAAGTGGATAGCATACCTGGTTGACCTTCTGGAACATGAAAGACGCGTCGTTTCCGCCCAGATTCCAATTGCCGACATACAGCGGATTCTGGCTTCCGTTGAACTCGCCAACGGCCGGGTGGCTGAAGCTCGAGAAATCATAGTCCCAGCCGTTGATCACGACAGACGAGGCTCCAATGGACCCATTTCCAATCGCCCCTCCGTGGAAAGTGTTTCCCCCAGCGTCACAGACGGCCTGGGTGAATCCAAACGTGATGAAGCCCACAAAGGCCATCAGAAGGAGAATAAGAAAGACGAGCCCTAGCTTTTCACGCCATGCGCGCTGTTGCTCGCGCGTGCGCAAGCCTGCAAATGGTCCTGAGTGACAGGAGAGTCGAGGGTGAGGATGTGCGCACCACAGCCCGTCATAGCGGAAATAGGTATCCAGCATGTCAGAAAATAGCAAAATAACATCCATGGGCCTTTTGGACCTGGCGCGTAATCTCCCAGGCAGCCATGTCGAGCAGCGGGGTGTAAGGGTGAGGCTGAGCCGGTAGGTTGACGCGATCTGCGTTTTCGACGAACCGTTGTCTTGCGCTTAAACAAACTCAGCCCAGACTCGTGTACTTCGACAGATTGGTCGCGTTCCAAGATGGATTTCCCCCGCCGCAGGGCGCCTGTGGATATGGTAATTGTCTGCCGAGAGAATCACATAGCGACGATGAATCGCACCTCGACCGGAGTAAAACTCCACTGCGCCACTTTCTTTCTCCTCCTCCAATTGCGCGACCCGGTTGTGGTAATGCCATTGGCGATGTCCTGGGCCGATTCGTTCTCGCTCAGGACGCGCCAAAGAACGCTTTCTTGTCACGTGACTGGCTTCCCCGGCCTCCGCGGCCTCGTCGTTCAAGGACAGAAAACCGATTCGGGACCCACTGCGGGACGGGTCGTGTTGAAAGGACACCGACGGGCCCAGGGCTTCTTCCATGTGAGAGCAGGACGACAACCGGAATTTAATTTCACATAACGATTAGGGGCATTTTGAAAGCTGTGACATCATCGAAACACCCAAGTTATGTTGTAGGTCAGGTCAATACACATAGGGAATGATACGGTACGGTACGAGTTTCTTGTACTTCTCCCAATCTTTTCCGTACCTGGGGAATGTTAGCCTCCAAGTTCATAGCGGAACGAGGCGAAGACTGACTTTTTCTCGCACATTTCATCGTCGCGGCGTTGACGATGAACAAGAAGAACAGCGAAGTAGATGACGTAGAAATAGGTAATGGGCGTGCTGAAACCAGTGGGCAATGACCAAGCCAGCGCCATCAGAAGATCACCCCTAGCACACAATGAGAGACAGAAAACGGCGAAACACATGCGGCATACATGTAGTTGGGATGTCTGGAAGCGCCCCACCAGCCAGATGTCAGCAGCTTCGTACCACGTTCAGTAGGCATATACTGGAGATCTGGAAAGACATTGGATAAATAATGTTAAGCAGGAAGCGCTGGCTACTCACTCTTCGGGTTCTTGCCGTTCCTGAAGTCGTTCTTCTCGCCGTTGGCAGCTCGGAAAATATAGTAGCCCAATCCGTTGACGAGGAAAATGGCCGCCGTAAGCCAGGGACCCAAAACTATCGGGTTGAACACGAGATAGCGGGCCTGCAACGAATACACAAATGGCACCCAAGCAAGATCGCCCACCGACAGCATGAATCCAAATCCGTCTGACGTGATGTCCATTTGTGTAAAAATCCCAGACTGAAGAGAAGTCATCAGAGACTGGATGCACAGCGATGTGTCACGCACCTCGTTGTAGAGTGCGTCAACAACATAGGCGCCTTGGAAGAATAAAACAAGCCACATCGAGTCGGTGACTTGATTGATTCCCCCGCGGCGTACAGCCTGTTCACAGGCCATGCTGATATCAATGAGTACCCAAAGAATTAGCCCGGGCCGCAGTTCGTTGAAGGTTTTCAAATCAAACGTTCCCCAGGACATCGGGTTCAATTCGCGGCCGATGTAGAACTGCAGAACTCGTTTGTTTCATAAGCCCGCAAAGTCAGGGAGGATAACCCACGTCATAAATGAAGTTACCACTGTTCCCACCGAGGGCGAGAATGGCGCCGGGACGGAAGGATGCCGCGTAACATGCGACAGCTTGCACAACAGACATGAGGATGGACGCCGTGATGAAGCCAACAAATTTGTCATGGAATATAGTGAAAGACTGAGGACCGAAACGGTAGATCAGTCCGCCGACTACACCCAAGGCAAGCTGGCCTGTAGCGAATGCTAAAACATTCTTCTCAGAACACCGAGCGTCAGAAAGAAGGAACATAAAGGTCGTACCATTAATTTTATAGGTTTTCCTTCCCCCAGTGCGCAGTTCTGTTCCCTCGACAAGATCTCCGGGAAGGACGAGCCACGCGAGAAGTGTGGAAGCATACCACGCCAGGTATAGCAGCATCGCCTGGGTGTCCCATAGTCCCTTCCAGAACGCCGGATCGGAGATAGCGAGCGATATTTGTTCAGGTACCAAGCTGAGAGACGGGGGACAACCGCCGGATTGCTCGGAGCAACCAAAGTAGAGAGCGTAGGTGGCGATGGGAACACCCACAGAGATCAAGAAAGCGCCTGGAGGCCCCAGAAATTCGTAGGAGGTAGTGCGTGGATTTAATTCGGAAGCCATGTTAGTGGAGAGTTGGTCGAAACAAAGAAGAAAGTGGTGTGGTCCAATGTATACACGCCTCGTACGAGATGACGCGTGACCGTAGTTTCATAAGGGGATCCGACTCCGAAATCGTGACGCGTCGGGTCACGCGTCATGAGCGCGTTGGAAGGACTTCCCCATTGGGAGCGAGTCGGCAATATCAAGCTCATCAACGTTCTTTCTGTTCTACCAAGTAACATCTTAAACATGCTCTGTCTTCTCCGTGATCTATTCCTGCGACGCCTTCCTCATCCCTCTCCCGTATCACCGGGCCTTGATGATCACCAGTCGCTTTGCCCCTAACAGCCGCTTTTCTCTCTCGCTCACCTCTCCTGTTCCCATCTCTTTCATGAGCGACCCTCTTGCTGTACAACTCAACGATCTTGCTACAGCAAACTCCGACGGTCTTCTCAAGTGGGTGATCAGCCAGCTGCAAGTGAATTGTCGCTGAGATTTCTGAGCAAATAGTGAAGAGGAATATCGCCTCCTGCGTCAGAATTTATTTGAACGGTACGCCGGAGGGACTGAAGTGCCCTCCGTCAATACTTCTTTCTCACTGAAGCCTCGAACTATCGGTATGTTCGTCACTAGTCCCTTGACTTTCTCAAACCCCAGGGCGGATCAGAACCCACTTTGAAAAGAGTCGAGTTCGTGCAGCAAACACCTTCAAGACCACCCCATCACCGTTCCAAGCTCTCTGGGGTTGCACTGCTCCTTCGACGTGCTGCCAGTCGCAAGGCGGTGCCGGGTCCTTCCTCCCCTCACAATGTCATCAGATTGAATCTATTTCCACGAGTGTTCTCCAAAAGGCGGGCCGGCGAATCTCTAGACAAACCAAGGTCCTCTGCCGAAATGAAGGGAGCATCCAGCCCAACTCGTCTGCCACAACCCAAGGACAAGTTCGATATATCAATGGCATCTCCATCGAGATCTGCATATGCGACTCGTCCATCGAACGATGTGATCCCGCAGGTGAACGTCGACACATTCGACGACAGCAATCTGCACACGGTTGAGGACATTCAGAAAGCCATTTATATCGTCGAGGAAGAGAGCCGTCGCCTGATTGCGGCCTTCAATAACCTCGAAACCAGTGCAGTCATACGATATCGGCAATTGCACTCAAGCTCGCCTGCTTCTAATCACCGGCCGCAGCCTAGCCTGTCTCATTCTCGATCAACTGTCTATCACATGTCCCCCAGATCAACATCTGTACCAGACACCCAATCTGTGCGATCTAGCAGTTCTCTTCGGACTACGAAGTCGACAGCATCCCTGTTCCAAAGTGCTGAGGCGCCCCCCTCTTCTTTACCCCGCACAACCACACAGATAACCCGCAAGGGATCCATATCGTCTCTCTCCTCCTCGTTTCTCAGTGTTGGGCGCTCGGCAGTTGCCGGGCTGAGCCACAACCGTTCTGTGTCACATGCCAGTCACAGCGCTACCCACCTCCCCCTCCGCACCGCCGGAACAATGATGGAGATACTCAATCCAAACACACCGCTGGGAGAAGGCGGCGGCGAACTTGCTGACGTCCGCCGGAGACGACAGGAAGTGATGGACAGGTGCGAAGCCCGGCTGAGCTTTCTGCGCGCCAAGTTGAAGAGTATCGAGCTGCGCGCGAAACTGATGCGGCACTGACCTCCATGTTTACGACATTCCATGTCATTATTTACTAGGTTCCATCGGGAAGAAGTGGTGTATTAGTGCGACTGTAGCGACTCTGACACACAAAACAAGAGGTACCAGAGCAAACAACAACAGGAGTGTCCAAATACGGGTATATAGGTTGATGGAAGTATGATTACCAATGCCATGTCATGAATGTATCCAAACGCACGAGTTCTGGACGAGCCGGCGGCCAGACCTTGTCAAATAATCTAAAACGAGATCTACGCGTATTTCTTGATGGCATTCAAGTAAGTCTGCCCGGATTGCCTGCAGACGAATCAGCCGCTGCCAACCGCAGGAGCAAAGAACTTACGAGAAACCGCCGCTGGGGCTCTTCATGGGCCAAACCGAGCCAAGACCCTCACCATTACTACAGCCGATCAGACACGACCACAAGACAGGCACACCATGTCATACCTGTAAGCGTAGGCAGCGACACGACCATCTGACTCAAACAGATCGACAATGTCGTTGATGAACTGGTTGATTTGGCCTTGGTCGGTACACGGAGTGAAGCCCGTCGAGTCGTCCACACAGGCAAATTCGGTGATCCAGAGAGGCTTGTTACCATAGGTGTTGTAGTAGTGGTCAAGATCAGCCTTAACGCCAGCCATGTTGTTCTTGTTGATGTGAACGTTCGTGTAGTCCCAAGGAGTGGAGATCTATGCGATAAGATGGTCAGTCAGGATCGCAGAAGAAACCAAGTCACACACCTGCTGAGAGAACTGCTTCAGCCAAGTCTCCGCCACTTGATGACACATCGACGGGCTGATGAGCTTGGTGCCCTTGGACTTGAAAGGTGCAATGTGCTGCTCCCAACCGCTCACACCTGAGCCTACGTCGAAGCCAGCGGAACCTCCACCTGCCGGGCAGTCAGGTTCTTCGAATCCGATGAGGTACTAGAATAAATATCAGCCATGTACTTGGCCAATAAATGCTCCTCATTTCTACCTCAGGGGCTTTGGTGAGCCTGGTGAAAGCTTGCAAACGAGCCGAGTCAGTGCCGTCAGCGGAGCCAAGACCCCAAAGCATGGGAACTGCGAGAGCAGAGCCCGATTGCTGAGGGTTCGGGGTCCTGGATCAAGGTTCAACATTTGGCTTCTGACTCCAAAAAAAACAAGCATACCAATCATACCACCAGCCGAGGTGGGGCATCAGGGTGGACAAGAAATCCCCTGAAGACGTTCCGGCCTTCTTGCCCCAAGGAGTAGCGCCCTGAGCCGCCTGCGACACAGCCGAGATTTGGGATCCGGAGTCGGTAGGCGCCGCTTGCTTGGTAGAGGTGGTCGAGGTCGTGTGGTGCGTAGACGTGGTAGATGTGGTAGACGTCGTGGTGTGCGTGGAGCTAGTGCTCGTTGTCGTCGGAGTGCTGCTCGTGGACATGGTAGTCGTGGACGAGGCGGTGGTTGACGGCACTGCAGACGAGGAAGAAGCAGAGGAGGAGGAGGAGGAAGAGGGGGGTTTGCATGAGCCACGACGGACCATGCGCCGTTCAGGGTTAGCGAGGCGCGAGTGAGCATGGCGCACATGGTTATGGCTGGCAACGGATTCCCCAGCCAAAACGGTTAGCACCAAAAGTGCCTGTAGGGATTTCCAGGAAATCATTGCGCCAGGTAAACGAGTGTGAGTTGAGGATGTCCTCGAGAGACGAGAGGTCGTGGAGAGAGGAAGAGGAGACGAACAACAATCACGAACAAACGCCAAGCTGATACTATCATTGACCCACTTCTGCAAACACTTTGATGGTGGCCTCGCTAGCTTGCATAACACACACCGAGAAAAAATAAAATCGAGGATACTAAAGTTAGAACCCTTGAGACTGTCTTCATGAAATTTACTCGCTATCTGTGGGCAGAGGATGAAGCCACGCAGTTGCCGAAACGATCACTTTTTTGGCGGGGCTGACCCCCCTTTTGCAATCGCTTGTCACACGGGGTCACACTTTGATGCAATCCGGCACGTCTCGGCAATGATGCGGCCTGACTGGACGTGGTCTCGCTTAAGGCTTGAATTGATGCCCTCCGTCACGCATGCTTCGTTCTCATGAACTGCGAGGACTGGACTCAGGATGTATCAACCATGCGTTACCAGTAGCAAATCTAAGGGTGTGAGCTTTTTTCCGCATCAAAATCCGAAATCTCTGAGTCAAGATAAGCAAAGAAGTGTTCTGAAAGTAGGTTTATGGTCTCGGGTGTAATTATTTCAAAATATGGAATGTATATGTTTACAGGAGCATTGAACAGCTATATATTAATTTCTGGGAGTCCATCCGGGACACGTTGAGGGATGTGGAAGCCCAGGAAATGTGTGTTTATCACGGATTGCAGATCAGGGTGCAATTGCAGAAGTGGGTCAATGATAGTAGCGGTGGTCAAACACGGCCGAACCTTTTTTCTGTTTTGATTGCGATCGGCACGTCGTACTTAAGTATGTATGTACATGATGTGCCAATGGTCATTGTCCCAAGAAGTTATTGGCACCCCTTATTCGCGTCTGGCCCATGGGAACAATCAACGACTACGATTGGGATGGACGTATGCTAAGGGCCTCCCAGAGTACAATAGGATCTGCCCATTTCTCACTCGTCATCTGATTCTGCGCGCTGAATTTCAGACAAAAATGCGCCGTCCAAGGGGCCTGTTCCAAGCAATCAGCGATCACCGCCGATCTACTTGAGACGATACGCACGTGCAGTGAAGTTCCCTGTGTGTTTGCCGAGGTAGGCGGACACGATAGGGCTCGGAGTATTCACAGAGGTCGTGGAAGATAGCAGTGTGTTTGTAGATGCTCCTGGCGCCATTGAATAATGCATGCTTTTGGTTGGTGTCGATAGCGGAGAGGGCGGATAGCCAGTTGAAGAGCGAAGCACAGACCCTGCCGTGCTGAAAGAAAATGCTTTCTGGGGCGACGGACTCGACTAGGCACTGTAAATTTCACCATTGATGGAGTATATCACGGAACAGCCTACATTGGTTGAAAGCCGCAACACACGCTGTGGGGTGGGGGGAGCCATTCGAAGATTCTTCACTTTGGCTGGCGTAGGGGGGAGCGGCGCGCGAGGGTATTTGACTGCATACACCGATTGCAGAATATTGAACGCCAATATCGTCGCCGTCGCGACTTCTGTGATTTCTTCTAGCCGCGGAAAACGCAAGTAGATCTCTGACACACACACCTATCGTGCAGAATGTGGAGTAAAGCCAGTCATTCGAACCCCATATACTACGCCTCCCATATATTGTGACAGCTAGCGCAGTCGGCAAAGCTGGAATGCGTGGCACGAGTGTCGACAATATGGCAAGAGCGAGCAGAGCGAAGGAGTTCCTCCTGATGCGAAGAAGCGCTTCGGTGCTATGTGGTTTGAGATAGTCTGAGATGGGATGCATGTCAAGCTCGAGATATTGATGCAATACCGTTAAAGAGAGCTGCGACTAGATGTCAAGTGGAGAACTTGGTCGCGGTCGCAAGGGACACGCGGCCACGTGATCACGTGGCAATGATGTGCGAAGGTACACGGCTGATTCATTGCGTTCTTTTGGATGTCTGACTACTCTAATCTATGAGCGTATGATAACACGCTATAGACGAAATCATTATGCTACAGAGATGCGGCCACATCTAGTGCCTTCTGGGCATCATGGATCAAATCCTCAATGTCTTCTACACCGACACTCATCCGAACTAGTCCTCCTGTGATTCCACGTTCCTCGCGTTCCGCCTTGGGAATAGTGGCATGAGTCATCTGAGCAGGATGTTCCGCCAAGCTGAAGGGTGTTCAAAGGGCGATTCAATATATGGGGTGAGATCACACACCTTTCGACGCCACCGAGACTTTCAGCAAGCGTGAAGATTCGCAACTCAGCCAGAAACTTCAGGGCTTGTGGTTCCGTCCGCAATCTGACGCTGACGATTCCACTGTACGGGAAATCGCCTTCGCCGTTCGCACCGACGTCGGGATACTGCTTTTGAATCCACCGCCGAGCGTGTGGACTCAAAGCACGCCAGGCAACGGCATGGCGCCTGTGAGAGGCGAGGCCCGGGTAGATGACTTCCTCGACGATGGGATGATTTTGTAGCACTTGGGCGAGCCGCAACGCAGATGAGCCAGCCGCCTGCATCCTTAGTTGCAGAGTCTTGGCACCTCGCTGGGCGAGATAACAGTCAAACGCAGAGGGAACGGCACCGTGTGCATTTTGCAGGAAGGTCAACTTGGACAGAAGAGGGGAGAAGGGGGGGAGGATGGCAGCACCAAGTAGTGCATCGGAGTGGCCGTTGATATACTTGGTCAGCGAATGCAAGACGATATCCGCTCCCGGTAGAGTGCTTCCGTCGTCCAATTGGATAGGGAGCAGTGGCGATGCATAATACGGCGATGAGAATGTGCTGTCTACGAGCACCAGCGGCCGTGTTGTGGGGAAGTTCTGGCCTGCAATCACGTCATTGTCTTGAGAGTATATTTCAGACAGCAGTGCAGATATTTCTGGCAATGACGGCAAGAGAAGCAGAGGATTTGTCGGTGATTCCAGCCAAATGAGCTGAAGAACTATGAATGAATGGGATAACACAGAGGGAGATCCAGCCCGAACCTTGGTATTGCGCTTCAAAGCCGCGCGGATCTGGTCCACACTGCCTTCAGGATCTATCCAATCGACCTGTAGTCCGGATAGCTCTTCCGCGACCCGTTTCATATAGCGCCATGTGCCTCCATAGACATCGCTGACAGCGATGATGTGAGCGTCCGTACCCATGGCTTGTATTACGGTAGCCGTCGCAGCACTGCCAGACGAAAAAGCGAGGGCGTCAGCTCCACCGATCTCTATTGAGGCAAGCATGGCTTCCAGCGCAGCCCGCGATGGGTTTTGCGATCGAGAATACTCGAAGCCCTTGTGGATCCCGACGCCGTCTTGTTTGAAGGTTGTGCTCAGGGAGATAGGAGGGATGACAGCGCCGGTGTGGCTGTCTGGCTCGGAGCCGACATGAACCGCTCTGGTCGCGAAACCCCATGTCGACCCGTTGTGCTTCTGAGTGCTGCCATTCGTGCTTGGAGTCAAGCCGTTCGTTATTCCAACCATGATTATCGTGGTGCTTGTGAATGAGAGTGGGATGAGCTGTATCCTCGCGACAAGGAAGCTTATAAAGACCTCTGAAAGACTCGGACACGGACCTAGGATCAGATTCCCCGCGCACGCGCACGCGATCTTACACAATAATGATGGGAGTCACGCCGAATTACAAACACGGCCCTCCGTTCCGAAGTGACCGTAGAATCGGATTCGAGTGAAGATGCACTACTAGTACTGCTTACAGTAAATGGATATACGGATGACCATAGGTCAAGTCGTCGTGGATCGACAGCTATTGAATCAAGATCATCCACGCTAAAATAAAGTAGAAGAGTCTATGGAAGGTCAGAGCGGAGTCGAAGAATCAGGGATGAGCGCACAGCAAAGGATAAACAGCGAGCAGGATTCTCTGCGGCTCAATTTGAGTGCCATCCAAAAAGTTGACGGAGGCTGAGTGAAGAGTCAGTGGTCACAGGAAAGTGTACTAGACTAGTCTCACCCCAGATGCACCATGCCCAAGCGAGAAGAGCGATCGGAGCTCTGATGTAAATGACCCGGACAAAACAACCCACGAGAGCGGCTATGTTGAGTGGTGCGATGCAATATCCAAGAACACAAAGGCCCTGGAAAAACGATCTGTGAATACGGTCATCAGTTGGAAACCAGAACAAGCGAAAGAGACGCATACACTCTGCCCCCTAAGAGCTGATATGAAGTTGATGAGAGAGGGAAAGGACAGAGAAGAATGACAGAAACCTTTGCTTGCACCGTCACGGTCAATGCACCAATAGAACAGATAACAACAACACTGGTAAAGATATTGAGGGATTGAGCTTTTGGTGCCTACAAGCAATGAGAGTCGTCCAGAAAGAAAATCCGCTCATACACTTATGCTCATCATTGTACCAAGCAGAAGACATAGGATCAGAGGACCCCATAGATCCCAATCCCTATCGGGGACGCGTTAAAGCACATTCGAAAAACTTCTTTGAACGAACGAACCGCAGCACTTCACGACTGGTGCTTTTCCGAGGATAGAGAACTTGCACGAGCTTGGTGTATATGGAAAGCAAATCTCGGCCCTGAAAGCAAAGTTCGACTGAATCCTCGGCCACCTCGAAATAAGCTCACAATGGTCTTGGAAACCGGTTCGTCGAGTGTATCACCTCCTGCGTATCTTGATACCATATTCAAGACTGAACTGGTTTTCCCGATTGAAATGACGCGTACCGTCTCTCCACCTGAAGTCCGCCGACAGTTGAACGCGCCGGGCGCGTAGGTCCGCTTCCTATATTGCCAGCAAGAGAAGGGCTAGCTAGTCCATTGCCTGAAGAAGGAGGAGCAAATTGTCCGAGCTCTGTGACGCGTCCTTTGCCTTTAGGCAAAGGGGCAGGAGATTGAGGTAGCGTTGGGTGTGAGAAACCTGGAATGCTATCCTCATCGAAGTCGTCGTCGTCTCCGGAAGCAACTGAGTGACTTGAGAGTTCGGGTGTGGAGAAATTTACCAGCTTCGATGAATTGGGAGTTGGAGGTGAGAGGAGTTTGCGGAAGGCCAGCCATTGTCGGGCGTGAAGCAAAGCACTGATGCCAGCACTTCCTTGTCACGGTACATGTGACGAAGCTTGTGTCACACACTTACGCGTCGCGACTCTCACCACAACCTCATTCCCGGTCTTTCTATCTGCTCGATATGGTGGGATTCTTCTCGCGTTTTCAAGTGTCGAGTACCGATTGCGCCACAGGGAAACGCTGCTTCCGGTGGTCTGCCTCCGCAAGATGGCGCTCAGAACCCTCAGAACAACAAAGACAAGCCTGCGAAGGAGGAGAAGAAGAAATGGGAGCCACCTCTACCCACGCGAGTAGGAAAGAAGAAGAGGCGGGGTCCTTCTGCAGCCTCCAAACTCCCTGCCGTTTATCCAACCACTCGTTGTCGCTTGAAACTACTGAAGATGGAACGCATCAAGGATTATCTGCTTCTGGAGGAAGAATTTGTTCAAAATCAGGAGCGCCTCAAGCCTGAAGCCACGCGTGAAGAGAAGAATGAAGAAGATAGGTCCAAAGTCGATGATCTGCGTGGTACTCCCATGTCGGTTGGAACCATGGAGGAAATCATCGACGACGACCATGCTATCATTAGCACCGCTACCGGCCCCGAATACTACGTTCCTATCATGTCTTACGTCGACAAGGAGCTCTTAGAACCGGGATGCGCAGTTCTCTTGCACCACAAGAACCAAGCTATCGTCGGCGTGCTCGACGATGACGCGGATCCTCTGGTTAGCATCATGAAACTGGATAAAGCCCCTTCGGAGAGCTATGCAGATATCGGTGGGCTTGAGACACAGATTCAGGAGATTAAGGTAGAGCATCACCTTTTCTCTGGTCCTTTGTACTCACTCTCCTACCTAGGAATCCGTCGAACTCCCGCTGACTCATCCCGAATTATACGAAGAAATGGGAATCAGGCCTCCGAAGGGCGTCATTCTGTACGGTGTTCCCGGCACTGGCAAGACATTGCTCGCAAAAGCTGTAGCAAACCAAACATCAGCTACTTTCCTTCGTATCGTTGGGTCGGAGCTTATACAGAAGTATCTGGGTGATGGCCCCAAGCTTGTCAGAGAGCTATTCCGGGTTGCAGAAGAACATGCACCTAGTATCGTTTTTATTGACGAGATCGACGCGATTGGAACCAAGCGGTACGTCCCTCGTATCACTCCTGAAGAACAAGCCTGTTTACTCGACCCAGATACGATTCTACTTCGAGTGGTGAACGCGAAATCCAACGGACAATGCTGGAACTCCTAAATCAACTGGACGGTTTCGATACTCGTGGCGATGTCAAGGTCATTATGGCGACAAACAAGATCGAGTCGCTGGATCCTGCTCTCATCCGGCCTGGTCGAATTGATCGCAAGATTGAATTTCCCTTACCAGATGTCAAAACTAAGCGTCATATCTTCAAGTAGGTGTTCCCTCTTGGGTTGTTCCATGGTCACTGACGTGTATCTGCGTTTTAGGTTACACACATCTCGCATGAGCCTAAGTGAAGACGTTGACTTGGAGGAGTTGGTTATGACCAAAGATGATCTCTCTGGTGCCGATATCAAGGCTGTTTGCACGGAAGCTGGCTTGCTCGCTCTACGGGAGCGTCGCATGCGTGTAACCAAGGCCGATTTTACATCCGCTAGGGAAAAGGTTCGTTCACCCATTTGATTAGGATTTTGGTCTCAATCGTTGCAGGTTCTCTACCGGAAGAATGAAGGGACGCCGGAGGGTCTATATCTGTAGTCTCATTACTACTTACTTGAACATGTAATTCCAGCTTTGTCATGATTCGCCAGTATCGATCAGAGGATGACCATATGCGTCACTTTCAGATATCCATTTCTGTTTTACCCCTCTGGTCCTCACATACTAGTCAATCAGCCAGCCCTTTCACTCTCTTGACCTGCAGAAAGAATTGAGAATCAGATGGCTGTCTCGGATTACTTTTGGTTCGATGACGGATCGCTCATCTTGGAGATACAATCGAAGAGGTTCAAGATTCATCGGACTCTACTCACAAGACATTCGCCGTACATCTCTTCTCTTCTTCAGAATGCCGTGCCGACGATGGCAGAACCGCAGGCAGTTGTTATAGACGCATCGCGGGACACGTCGGCTGAAGATTTCGAGGTCCTGCTCCAGCATCTGTACCATGACTTGTGAGTCCGGTGTACCTCCCTTAATCAAGTCGCTACTCCCCATATGCCATTCCTCGGGATTGTTCTTCTATCTTCCGATGCTAAGATCTCTTTGAAGCCCAGTCACGGTAGAAACCCCATTCCCTCGCATCGCCGCTATCGTTCGCATCACATCTCCTGGACAGTTGGTGCGACCATCAGCTTGTTGTGCCGAAGACACAAAAACGCATTGCTACTGTACAGCATTTCCCCTCCTTGCATGACGTTTCCTTGCGATACTTTGCCTCGCTGTTTCCGAGCGGACCCACTCCGTTCGTGCACCCGCATCCGTTAGAGGAGGCGCTGGATCTGGCCACCGCCTTCGAGGTGACTTCTGTGCGTCCTCCATATCTGACGGTCCCAGGTCTGAACTGATCGACTTTCCAGATCCGGAAGGGTCTCTACTACAGTCTAATGACTTCGACCGACTTTGACACTGGGCCTGCCTCATCGGACTTTGTTACGCACTCCGGAACAGAATCAGATACTCAGGCGCTATCCGCAGTGGCTGAATCTGCGGAGCTTCCTGGAAAGGTGCCCTTGGACATCTACAGACACACACTCTCTGCCAAAGACGCCCAAGTCTGTATGCATCTGATGACTCAATTCATAGAGTACTTCACCCCTGTGCTTTTCACGCCCCCTGCGACTGCGCACATGGCATGCACCGATGTTTTCGCAGACACGTGGCTCAGGTTGGTCATTGAGCCAGCGCTTGGGAACGAAGGGGTGTACAAGCCCCTCGAAACGCTGGAGAACATCAAGCACATCGACTGGGCCAAGCACGGTCTGTGCGAGGTTTGTGTTGTGGACAAGATTGCGGAGTGGTCCGAAGAGCAACACACAATATGGCGACTGATGGACGGATGGCTGCATGCCTGAACCCAGTGCCTGGCACTTTCCGTGCGTTTTCTCGCACCCAGATCGCTTGCAGGCTTCATCTGAAGGATATTCGCGCAGGAATCACGACTGTATTAGACCATGCGCCAATAAATGTATGCATTTGAGTTTGAAAGCCGCTCTTCGTTCTGTTCCAGGTCGAACAAGCCCCGTCCCACCTGATTCTCGCAGGATTCTTAATCAATTCTCTAATCCTGACGAATATATCGGTTCATCAACTGTGAGCACCGACTCCCGAATGCCATTGTCGAGCAGAAGTGCGATTATCTGCTCTGCGAGAACCTCTCTCCTTCGCCTGAGATGCTGATAAGCAACGATTGGTTCTCTAGTGGTCACCAATCTGCGCTCCAAGTTCAGGACAAAACGCCACAAACACCAAGACCCGGATCATTCGCTTTCTCTCTATAGCTCTACAAGGAGATTAGCAACTCAAAAGAGAGATGGGCAATCCGCATGTTGGTAGGACCGAAATCCTGCGCTATCTCCGTGGAGAGAAATCCTCTCAAATGACTCGACTTGTGCTGGATGTGTGTACTGATTTGTGCGTCCACCGCGAATTTGACTTTTCTGCAAATCATGTGGCGGCTTATGGATGCAGCATCTACAGCATCTTGCGAATATGAAATGTCCCGCACTTGAAATACCGACGCGCTCCTTGGTTTCTTCCAACTTCATCAGAACATTCCCGTGGAAGGTCTTCGATGGACTCAGTCGACTCGACTGCTGGTAGTCCACGACCCCCCTCGCAATTCGCAGACCAAGTCGGAAAGTTCCAGTGGGGTTCGTTTTTGTTCACAGGAAGGAAGGTTACGTCCTCTGGACCACCGAGAACGCACACCACGAGATGGCGGCCCTTCTCGAACTCGTGTTCTCGTAGCGGCATAGCAAGAGACCGCCTGTCTGACTTCATCTCAAGTCAGTATCACCAACTGCCGGTTAGGACATTATCGGTCATTATGCCTCATATTTCGGTCGAATGGCATTAGGATATATGCTGTGAGCGAGCCTTTCCTCGCGTCCTCCAAAGGTCAGATTTACATACCTAGCTGGATTCATCGTCCGACATCCGCTGGTGAGTTGCATGTTGATAATCGCAAATTGAACGCTCACACCACCAGGTTCTCTGTGCCGCCGCATTTTCGTGGACAGATGATCAACCGCCGCTTCTCATTATGTATTCACTTTCGATCCGCGCACAATGTCCTTCTTTCTCTCTCGCCAATTTCCCTCGACGCGAAACCACGTCTGGGGGCAGGGGTAGCAACGGCCAAGCAACTGAAGTCGCGAACAGACTCTTCAATCGGTTCGCGACAGTGCCTCAGCCAGTGGGCGTCTTCAAGAGAGGCCCCGCCGTGTGCGGCTTGTACAGGCCTTCACTGGCGGCGCCGGAAACGCTGGCGGAGAAACGCAACAGTGTCCGATCAACTGCAGTGTCCGGGGGAGTGCGCTGGCGACTGGTCGCGTAGGTGAAGATTTCCGAGACAAGGCTTCCGGCGCGGACAACTTTACAGAGCAAGGCTATTTGGGCCTCTGGAGCGCCTTGGAAATGCCGAGTCATAGTATGTGACGGATCAATCAGCGCATTGGATGCTCAGGCTGAGCGCGAGATCCTTAGACATATTCAGGCCGAGGCGATCGACAAGATTGTCGTCGTCACCCACAGGTTCGAATGTCCTGTATGAGAGGCGGACCTCGTCCTATCGGTCCCAGGATTTCCACGCATCGTACACATGTCGCGATGTTACTTTGCAGGTCACGCAGGATGGCAGGATAGTCCACGTGGCTCCCACATTCAGTTGATGCACGTGGCAGCGAAATGTCAGAGCTGAGAGCGGTCTGTCTACTGGTTGTCCATGCCGCGAATACATGGAGATGTTGGATGCGCAGGCGACATTTCAAGAGAACACATTTCTAATATTTTATTCTCTTGATCGGTACATTATATTCACAGATCATTATGAGCTTGAGCTTCGAATGAACCCACCAGAGATCTTAACCTCACCGGCCAATTATTTCCAAGATCAGGGTAGGCTTGAATTGCTCGCCGGAGTTGCAAGGATGCTCTGCGTCAAAAGAGTGACAGCACTTTTGGGACAAAGCGCACAATTGCAAGTGTGGTGACTGTGACTGTGACCTCAAAAATGACATATGCAATATACTATTAAACCGTATTGACCCACCACCGTCGCGCAACACGTGACACATTTGGTCAGGTGTTTGATGACTCTTGCCTTCAATTTTCGTCATCAAGTCCCACGTAAATGTGCACCAGCCACTGGCCATGCACTCGATTTCGGACTGAAGGCCAATGTACAATAGACGTAGCCAATTAATGTCAGAATTTGATTACTCACATGTTGGGTAGACCTTGATTGCAAAAAGTGCTCGTCTGTTATATACACTCTACCCATCACATAGGTATTCTTCAGTATCCAGTACTTACATGATGCATCGTTCGGACTACTAAGATCCCAGGTATTTGTCGCTCACTCCCACCCACAGGCTAGTTATTCCAAGTCGGAAAGCTCAGATCCCTGAGCTTTGTCCCATTTACTATCACACACACATTTTCAAGCCAGTGTCCCAGAATATCAACGCTGGTGTCTCCTTTGAAGCGACACACGCAATTCATAGACAGTGGCTGG
This sequence comes from Mycena citricolor, assembly GCA_963692855.1. Classification (NCBI taxonomy): domain Eukaryota; kingdom Fungi; phylum Basidiomycota; class Agaricomycetes; order Agaricales; family Mycenaceae; genus Mycena; species Mycena citricolor. Next base: position 1,141,970 of record CAVNYO010000138.1, on the reverse strand, counting down.
TGTACATTTACATGGGACTTGACAACGAAAATTGAAGGCGAGAGTCATCAAACACCTGACCAAATGTGTCACGTGTTGCGCGACAGTGGTGGGTCAATACGGTTTAATCAATATACTCGATCGCAGACATTGACATGAAAACAAGGGGCTACGACACCGAAATTTTATTGTCCACCTTGCGTGGCGAGTGCGAGGGCCAAGTTCAGCCACAAAAACAAGAGAAGAATGCCACACGGAAGAGGAACAATGTCCTTATTTGTTGTAAACATACTATAAACAGACATCAACTTGCAAGCGCGTGTTGAACGCTTTGCCCTCGGATCTGAATGCACCCCGACCCTTCGACGCGACTTTGAGCTCACCAACTTTATCCTCTGCCACCATCCGTCGAAACTCCCGAGTGCAAACCTTGTTGCTATTGCATGTCATTTGCGGGCACACCTTTAGGTCAAGGCAGACGTCTCGATCACAACGCTTTTCTGGGCAAACCACAATCTTCGCGTCTCAACAGTCATACCTCTTACGCCTACGGGTGCGGCTGCCACCCCTTTGTCCTTTTCGACTCTCGTTGGCTGACTCCTCGTCCAGGGCACCAGCATTAGGCTCGCGGTCTCCACCCAAACCGCCTCGCCCCGAAGATCAGAGCGAAGGCGCACTCAAATTGCGACGCGGCACATCCCACACTTCCGATAATCAATCTCAGCCACTCGAGCCCGAGAAGTGGAGCGTCAAGGACACCTCGGTTAACATCGCAGCAGCCTTCCACCAGGCTGCGACTGACATGCAGCCCAACAATGCCTGGGCGTCCGGGACGTCACGCACCCAAACCCAAGTCCCTCGGAGCACATCCGTCGAATACGAATCACAATCACAATCTGCTAGTGCGCGCAGGCTCGCGGCACCACCCAGCAGAGGCAACATTCGACCCCCAGCGTCTCGCACTAACCCCAAGCCCCTCTCCAAGAACACCTCCTTGCGGAGCGTTCCAGACTCTGAAGGCGAGGAAGACACCTCCGCGGACGTCAGTAACCGCGACAGCACGCCGTTTGGCCAAGTCATGGGCGCTGCTAAGCGGGCCATCATGCCAGCGGCGAACAGTGTCGTCTATTACGCACGAGCCCGTTCGACAGAGCCCGATGCCCCGGTCTCGGTGAACGGCAGCTACGACTACTCGGCCGAGGAGCGTGTCGTGCAAAACCTGAGCACCCGCTCATCCGCGAGTCACAAGCGCAACCGAATGTCTACGGACAACAAGGCGTACAAGCCCTCGACGTCTGACCTGGAGGAATCAGACGAGGAGTTCACCGATGATGATGGGAAGAAGAAGCGGAAAAAGAAGAAAAAGAAGGAGGCGGGGGGAGGACCGCTGACGACCCTTCCTGTGGCCGGATACGATAAGAGGAGGAAAAAGAAGAGGACGGCCAAGGGCGGAAATGCCGAGGAGGAGGACGAGCAAGGCTCTGGGAGTGACTCTCAGCATACTGAACGGGTGCGTAAAATAATCTCATCCCATTATATCATCTCTGAACTCCTTGGTGCAGCAGTCGATTGTCAAAGCGCCCTCACTAAGGCGCTCGGTTCCGCCTGAATATCTAGAGCCTGTCCCCGACACCTCGTTCGAGGACGCCGAGCAGGGTCTTCATTCCATTCCCGAGGTCGACGAGGAAGATGTTAGAGCCTCCGCTCCTCCACGATCTCGATCTCGATCTCGATCCAGAGCACCATCCACTGGACCGCGAGGGTCTCACTTCAGTATCGGTGCTGTCCTGGGCAAGATTATCTTCTCCCTCTTCAACATTTTCGGGCGTGTCATGGGCACTGTCGTGGACCTCATTCTGATACGACCACTACGCTGGGTAGCCAACAATCCCATACTCCAAGTTCTGCTTATCGCCGCTATCGCCTTTGTCGCATCTCAGTTTGTACCCAATTTCGGGCTGCGCATGCCGTGGGGAGGCAGCCCAGTCTATCAACCTTCTGATGTCCCAGCGAGCACAATCGCAGAGATAGCTGAACGGCTCAGACGGATGGAGCTTGCGCTTTCTGGCCTGTCTTTGGACTCGGAAAGAACGCGGGCCAAGTTGGATGACGAGCTGCGTGTCCAAACGGAGCTAGCCACCAAGTTCGGTTCCTTGGAGACACGCGTGGAGAAGGAAAGTGCCAGGACCCATGAAGCTGAAAACGCTGCACGAGATGCCACCGGCCACAGCCTCAAGACGATGAAGAAGGACATGGAAACGATGCAGGCTCTGTTGCAAGCGGTGCAAGGCCAGAGTCAGCAACCGCACGCTGGAACGGTCACCGTCGAGCACGACGTCGAGGCTCGCGCCAAACTGAAGATTCTCGAAGACCGCGTCGGATCTGTCGAAGGCGGGGTGAGAGACGCGATGGATCTGGCCAAGAAGTCCGCGACCAATCCCGGATCGGGATCGCCAGCGTCAACTGGCTGGTGGAACAAGGCTACTGGTAAAGGCGGAATGACCATCAAGAGCTCAGATGGCCAGGATGTGACTGCTCTGATCTCCGATCTCGTCACGAACGCAGTGGGATTGTATGGCAAGGACAACCTTGCCAGGAAGGATTTCGCGCTGTACTCGAGTGGGGCACAGGTCATCCCTTCGCTGACATCGGAAACCTACCAGTTGCGACCTCAATCATTGCGCGGAAAGATCGTCGGTACTATCACGGGAAATGGCTACCTTCTCGGTCTTCCGCCAGTCACAGCGCTCCATTACGATATCCATGACGGCCATTGCTGGCCAATCCACGGGAGCTCTGGCAAGATTGGTGTCAAACTTGCAGCCCCCGTCCACATCCAAGACTTCACAATTGATCACGTCGCGGCGGAGAACTCGATCAATCAGCGGACCAGTGCTCCCCGTGATATGGAAGTCTGGGCACTGGTCGAAGGTGCAGATAATCTCGCCAAGCTCAAGGAGTGGCGTGATGAGCGGGTCGCCCGTCGCGAAATGGGAGAGAACCTGGAGGAGGAACCTGTTCGGCCGAAAGACATGCCCAGATACCCCGAATATATCCGAATCGCGACGTTCCGATACGATGTCCATGCCGCCAGCAACATCCAGACCTTCTCGATGGACGAGGAGATCCGGGGACTGGAGATGGACTTTGGCATTGTTGTCTTGCGGGTCATGAACAACTGGGGTCACGAGCATTTCACTTGTTTGTACCGTTTCCGCGTGCACGGCCAAATGCGGGGCGATTCTCCAGCTGTATATCCAGAAGACGATCTGGCCTAACCTTATTTTTTTCGCGTATTGGTGCCATCTGTGCATGTATTTTCTACTGACCGCATCGCATCCAGTCTGTTGCATACACTCGCTCGCTCTCACATTGTGCTTCTAGTAGTAGTAGTCATTAGTCTTATCACTATTCTTTACTTACAATTCAATGCTTTGGAATCTCTCAGTCAATCATAAATCTTCATGTCACTGTCCATGTGTCCGTTTCCCCAGAAACCGTGCACAGAAGGGATGCACCGGGCCAAAAGATGCATTGTACTCAGCGGGATTTCAGAGCCACCCTGCCATACCCCGATGTCTTGGAGATCCCAAGACGACATCGGTTGTTCCTGCATCTCATTGAACAGAGTCTATAGGTTTGCTCAGGCAACTGGGGAGGGTTTATTAGGGAGACTGCTTACTTCTACCGCAGCTCGGTGCGGATGAGAACCTCCGACATAGAGCGACAAACTCTTCAAGCCAGGCAGACTTTTCTCAAGGAGCCGGAAGAGCTCCACGTCCCAAATACGCACATTCAATCGAAGTGTGCGCAGACCATAGAGAGGGCCAACGAGAGACTGCACCTCCCCGAGAGTCAAATACCGGTCCTTCACAGCCAGCGACCTAAGTGTGCCGGCCGAGCGCCCGACATACATCATCAAAGCAGTGAAGCCGGCCGCGTGCGTCGTGGGATAGATAAAGAGCGAGTCCAGATCGCTGAGCACGGTTGGCTGTGCAGAGTGCGATGCGAACCACTCCGCAAGGGCATTCTCTATGCCTGGGTCCATCGCACTTCCAGCCGGGTTCAGCCGCAGCTCGATCATCTCCAACGTCCTCGCGTTGTCTTCAAGAAGGCGCGTCAACCCCGTCGGGTCAGGGAACGCCTTGTTGAACGGTGCCCGCAAATGAAATCTGCGGAGTTTCGGGAAAGCGCCCAGGTGGAGGAACAGTGTCGATAGATCGAGGGTCGACCAGGACCAGATCCGGAGCGATTCAAGCTGAGTCGCCAGGCCGTTTATGAAGGGCGCAACGGAGTTGACAAGGATATCGGTCACTGCCGCGCTAGCCATCGTGTCCAGCTCGCGCGTAAACTGCAAGCCGAGGTGTTTGCATGAAAATAGCCTTGGTTCTGAGGACGTGAACTGGTAGAACGTCTGGTCATGTGTAAGTCAGTACGGTGTACTACCACATATGTTTTGAGTGGCTCAACTTACCTCGGGCCGCCCCGCGATCGACATGCTCACCAGTCGCTCCCCGAACGCGGTCCACGCAGTCCGGAAGAATGGCTGCAGGTCCATCTCCGGCGGGATATCCCACGTTTCAATCTCGAAGTGCGTCAGATTCCCCAGCCGAGGGAGGACCAGCATCAAGCTGTCGATGATGTCCTCGACAGTCAACCACTCTGGTGCTACACGCGTCATAAACGAGAGAAATCTCCGTATTGTCGCTCGTGCATTGTGAGGTGGACCAGTGGGCGCGAGCGGGAGTGTGGGCGGCCGGACAACCAGTCTGCGCACGCGCCGGGCGACAACAGGATCTCTGTCAGAGGTCAACTCGAACGCAACCTTCGGATTCGCGGCGACAAGACGCACTTCAGACGCTCGATAAGCCTGAAAGTGCGATGGTCTATCGACTCAATCCGAATGCTCCCATACCTGGCATCCAGATAGTAGTTGTAGAATTGGAAGTTGACGCCCGGTATGAGCTCGGGGACGGGTATGAACGACAGAATATGCAGAATCACTTCCGATGGTAGTTCTGGCATTTACGCCGCTGGTGGAAGAGCAAGGTGGAAGTCTAGCATAGCTGGCTGACTCGGATATGCAGTGCACGGAATCTGTCATGGTTTCTGTCAAGTGCAACACCCGAAGATACTGATTTACATGGTGACTGAAACGTATGTAGATATGTACGTATGTCCTGTACTGTACATATGCAGAAACGGCCCAGGGACAATCAGTTAGTTCCAGCTTAATTCCAATATACGGTCAATATTGCAGGTCTCGGACTGTGAAGATCTACCCTGCAGCCCGATTAGCTAAAGCACGCGCCCGGGCGCGTGCCATTGTTTCCTTAAGTTCTGGGCTATCCCAGGAACTTTCCGTTTCTCGTGTCGAGAGAGATCGAGACAGGTCGGACTCCGCAGACATGCTCCGCCCGAAATCAGGTGTCTGCGGCCAACCTCGGGAGCCGGCGGAAGATGGGAGGGATGCGGATACGAAATCGAATCGTTGGGTACGGGGCGAAGCAGAGTTCGGTCGGGACGAGTGTGACGAAGGGACAAGGGTGAGGTTTCGAGGAGGTTGGCGTTTGCGCCGCGGCGAAGAGGTCCGATTCGGGAGCCCGCCGAATTCAGAATGGAAACCGCCCTCTTCTTCCTCCCAGACACCAGTTCCATCATCAATTTCATCTTCTTGAGCCTCACTTTGCACAACAATCTCACGCCCTAGAGCTTTCTGACCTTCTTGAATGAGTGCAGCCAACTGACCACCGAGCCAGTCCATCTGAAAGCAGCTAAGCAGCTATGTGACCAGATACAGAAAAGCATACCTGCTCCTCGACCACAGAAGGTTCCTCCTCCATTTCCACGTCGCGTTGCGGTTGAGAAGGATCAACGCTGGGCGGGGGTGAAATTGTGCTGTGTGCGTGGGCACGTGACCTCGCACGAGCAGCTCGTCTGGACGCGTGACCGTGATGAACTTTCCGACGGCGAGGAGTGGCCATGGGGGTTGGAGGTGTGACGTGGATAGCGTGAGAGCCTTGAGCAGGCGTCCATCCGCCTTGTTGATATGGAGGAGGGGGAGGAGGTTGCTCCGATTCTCGCGAGTCGTCCTTTTGCTCTGCGTCTTTGCCACGATCTCTCCACCTGGGGATGCCTTGAGATCAAACGCACCAATTCTTGACTCAAGAAAAATCACGCACAATCGATACACAGTCAGTCCGACTGCGGTGCCTATCAGCGCAGCGCTGACAGCAGTAGAGACGATGGAGCCAGCAAGGCCTCGTCGGCGTTTCGCGGGGGGAGGAAGATCTACATTGAATAATGAAAGTAAGTTTAGTTGCATGAGAAAAGGAAAGGAGAAAAGGTGGCCAGCAGTAACGACCGCAGCCGACGAAGATGAGTTATACAGACTGTATGGGGACGAAAACACGTGCCCGCGATGCCTGTTCAACATACTTTGAACAGACGCGAAAAGAGAATGCAAGATTAGACAGCAGCGATGGCAGTCGACACCGGGAGGGGCGAAGGCGCACCAGAAAGGCCGCACGCCGAAACCATCCCCGGTCCGAACGCAATACGCAAAATGGAAAACATGTAAACTCACCAGGAACAGACATTGCCATCTCGGTAATTTCAGAATCGTCGCCCCTACGCGAAGAGATCGCCATCTCTCGATATTTTGCAGGCGTATCGAGATATCCGCTGCCGGACGCGAGCGTGGTGGTAGACTGGCTCGGTTCTGCGAGGGACGGATCCCAGCCGCGCTTCCTTGATATGGGAGCAGATGCGGAGGGAGAGCGGCTAGATGAGGTCCTATCGGGAATAGTCTGTGGTCGCGTGTGGCGGTCTCGACGCCGCGCGGGGGAAGTAGGGGGACGGAAAGGACCAGAGCTGGACGAAGCTACTGGCACCGGCTGTGGTTCTTGGGTCGCAAAGGGATTGAGACCCGGAACAGCGAATTTGAACGTAAACGGGAAGGGCATGGGCCGAATCGAATGTCAAGCAACTACGTGAAGCTTGAATCGAGGGCTGAGTTCGTAAAAGTCGTAAAAGATGTCGACTCGAGTCAATTAGTCTTCTCGAGACCACTCCAAAAGAATGAAGGTGGCGGTTGACGATGATGGACGCTCGATACAAGAATCCAGGAACGAGATGATGGGTCGTACAGGTCGAAGCCGAAGGTCAATGGCCCGGTGAGTACAACAACATATGACAACACTATCTGATCTAATCATGTCTACTTTTTGCCCTTTTTCTTTTTCTTCTGCTTGGCTTTAGAGGTAAAGAACCCATCATCTTCATCCTCCTTCGGGGCCTCAGCTGGGGCTTCAGGAGGTGCTTCGACTGCAGGAGCCTCGACCACAGGAGTCTCTGGAACAGTCTCCGCAGGAGCCTCGGGGATCGAAGTTTCTTGAGTAGGATCAGCAGTGGGAGTTTCGACAGCGGAAGCTTCGATGGCGGGAGCTGCGCTCTCGAGCTCTGCTGCAGGATTGGTGTCAGCTTCGGGCAAAGAAGCGGATGGCCCTTTGTCGGGAGAGACAGCTTGAGACGCTGTTGCGATTGCAGTCTCCGATGTGTTTGCGATCGGCTCCGGAGATTTGAACGCTTCATCAACAACTGCAGAATTCAGTGATTCTTCAGTGACTGCTGGCTGTACGGCCTCCGCCGGCGCAGACTCAGCGAACGCGTCAGCAACCTCAGCCGGGGCTTCGGCCTCGCCTGGAGGCTCTGGAGTGTTCCCAGTTGCGAAAACTGGAGTATTGTCGTCATTCGGCAGCTGTATGGCTGTGTGAACGGGAGACGCTGCTGGTGTGGGAACCTTCGAAGGAGCTTTGGACACTGCCGGTGTCGCTTTCTTCGAAGGGGCTTTGGAAGCAGCCTTCGACGCAGCCTTTGACGCAGCCTTCGACGCAGCTTTGGAGGCTTTAGAACCTTTCTTGCTGACCGGCTCTGGCTCTGGCTCTGGCTCCGGCTCCGGCTCGGGTTCTGGCTCCGGCTCGGGTCGCGCCTCCGGCTCTGGTTCTGGTTCTGCCGAAGGTGCCGGCTCTTGTGCAGTAGGCATCATGTGAGGGACGTCTGCTGGTGGTCCTATATCGAATGCATCCAGGAGGAGGTCGTTTCCGGTTGTCGTAGGGCCAAATAGCGTGGATGCATCAGCAGGCCCTGTCTGAGACAGGAATGTGTTTGTCTCGCCCCAGGGATTGCTGTCGTCATGGAATGCCGCTGAAGGCACCGACGATGCCGGATGCGTTGGCTGTGGCGGAACAATGGGTTCCTTGGGCGTGAGCGGTTGTCGAGCCAAGTCGATGGCCGGATCAACAGCAAGAGGCGTCGGAGGGGCCATGATCTCACTGACAGGAGTGGCAACGCTTCGACTGATGGACCTGCTGAGTGAAGGGGAGACTGAATGGCCTTTGCCCCAGACGGAGTCGAGAGCATCCGCCAGCTGTGTCGACCCGCGACTCGGCACAGTACTGATTGCGGGCGGAGTGGCTACATCTCGTTCCGTGGTGAGCTGTCGTTCCTTGCCCTTCTTCGAAGTCTTGCGTCCTTGCGAAGAGATGGCCCGGCTCATCGGCACACTGCTGGCTGCGATACTAGTTGCTGGCACACTGCTGGATAACGCGGTCGCATCAGGCAGTCGCGCCACTTGAGGAGTTGGCTCTGCTGGTACCGGGGCTCGGTCCTGCGCGGCGATTGATGGTGGACGAGAGAGAGCTGGCGGCGATCTTCGTCTCCTGCTTGGAGTAGTTCCGTCGGCATCGTCCTCAGAGAACATATCCGGCTCGTCTTCCTCCATTCGTCGTCCTCGTTCGTTATACACGATCGAGGCAGGCCCGCTGCAAGGCAATCAGACAGTGCGACGATACTAATGTGATGTCCTTCACTATTTCACTTCTCCGTTGTCCAGCCATTTGATTCTTGCGCCAAACTCGGTCAGACCAAAATGAATCTCAACAGAAAAGATAATCTTCCAGAAAGTCTTGCCGTTTCTACCAGTCTGAGGAACGGCACTCCCCTTCAGAGGTGACAGGTCGGCTCTGACGATGCATAGCGTTGAAAATTCCTCTGCTCCGCCTGAACATAGATGTATCGCACGAAAGAAGGCACCCACCGGTATTCCGCAAGATCCAAGCGGGTATTTCGCCCTTGCCACGAAAACACCAGACCAAGACCTCGAACACCGACAAAACGTTCAAGCTCGTCAGTTCGGTCGAGTACTTGCGAGAAAACGCTGTAGACTCCTTCACTCTAATTCCACTCTTGAGAATGCAATCGAAAGCATCGGGTAGTAAACGCGGGCCGGATGGTAGTTCGCAGAGCGAAGCTTCACGCGCGACGTGTTCAGGGTTGTGCGGATCAAATGTTCGCAGATATTCGACACCATAAAACGCCTTGGAGACACGGACGCTGACGTAATGGTCCACAAAGAATCCAATGGCCCCATCGCATACTGGTGCGGTCAGATCAGACAAGACTGAGATGCAGAATTGGACCGTACCCGCTTTGGAAGTTTGAGAATCCGGTCTGTTCACTGTCACATTGTACGGCGTCAGACGTTCTTGAAGCTGCGTAAAAAGCCAGAAGTTGGCGGCAAAGCCGCCAACAAGCCAGACAGACTGCTGAGTGTGAAATGCTGTGGTTCAACACGAGGATGAGACTCACCTTCACAACACCAGCCGAAGCATCGATTTGAGCTTTGATGGCTTTGAACGCATCTTGAGCGTGAGTTAGCTTCGGCGACAACTAATTGAGAAGAAAATAGCTGACCTTCAATAGGCGGCTCAAAGAGTTCTTGCACTTCAGCGCTGATGGAGTGTGAGATCGACAGGATGGAGCAGTAGTTGCCATCCATACCCCGTCAGTTTCAATTGCCCACCACGAATTCCCACAGCCAAATCTTTGTCGAGAGGACTTCCGAATGCAATGAATTGTAGGGTCTTGTCGTCTCGGAAGAGTCGTTTCGTCGTTTCATCGAAGCGCTTGGTTATGTGCTCGACGGACTCGGGAGAGCCGTACTTCGACGATGCCAGTTTCTTCCCCAGAAATTCACGGGCACGTCGACTGACAAACACAGAACCGGCGAAGACACCTGTGATCAGATAAGCAAAAGCTGTGCAACAAGATGAGGTCACGCACAGTCTGGGGGTGCAATTTCCTCGATTAACAATGGGTTCTGTCCGGTGATGCTATACGTCGAGATATCCCATGTTCCACCACCCGCATCTGCAATCAAAAACCCAGGTTTAGATGGATCCTGCGAGGTTGCAGAAATGAGAATAGAGGCAAGATTAGCTAATCGTTGTACTCACCGATAAGACGTCAGCTGCCAGTCCGTTCAAAACGCAAGCATGCAGACTGGCTTCTCCTTCCGTAACGAAGAAAATTCTTGCCTTCCCGGCACTCGTATTGGGTACGAGGCCACCATGAATAGCACTTCTTCTCAACTTCGACTGCTGCGCGCCTTCCCAGCCGTTGGGATGCGATAGAACGAATTTGATGTCGTTTTCCACCGCCGCCCAGAGACTTGCTCCGGCCGCATGAGTGTCGACTATGAAGTTGCGGGTGCAAAGGAAGAGATAGGATAGAAAGTCGCCAAAAACGTGCACCGGCGTCTTCCCGGGGGGAAGTCGCCCAAGTCGCATTCCGTTCATATTGAGCTGCATCGTTCGCGGTCGTAAACGAAGTTTGAATCTTCGAGCATCAGTTCATTATTAGAAGGATAGACAAGGTGGCAAGTGCGCGCACAGTTCACATTTGATCCAACCCTCATCCTCCGCCTGCGATACAATTGACGACGTCTCTGCCTCCGCACCAGCGGCCATTATGTGCCCCTTTGCATTGTACCACAGAATCGATGGAATCTTCTGGTTTCCTGCTACGTGTTCTTGACCCGGAAAGCTGCGTAATGGCAAAAAGCGACCGTCAGCGTGCAGCCCAAGTATCAACGGAGGCTCACAGACCGAGTGACCCCATGTATTTTAGGTACTTCGCCAGGTACTAGGATCGCGTACGACACCTGTTGTCGCGGTCAGAAACACCGTCCCGATCCCATTCGTTTGCGTTGTTGGGCTTACTCCGCTGAAAGTGGTACCGACATCGATAGCGACGACCTAGAGCATTCAAACAGCCATCAATAAAACGCGCTACTGACACTTTGGCAAACACGGACTAGAGATCGGACTGGCCCTCCGTACGGTTTCCGTGCGTCAGTGCTCGACTTCATGGCGAGATTGTGCGTGGGACACAAAATGCAAAGAAGGAGAGAGGTATGTTGCTCAAAAAGCGGTTCGACGGTCGCTTTCGAGTCTAACGAGAAACTTCAAGCACGAGGTAGATGGTGGAAGGTGCGCAACGCGCATTCAACAAACACTGTATCCGTTCCGCCAGGCGGTTCTGCTTGACAGGCGGGCACGAGGCACTTCAAAACGCGCTAAGCGCATGGCAGCGTGACCGCTTGTGGTTGATCTGACACTGTGGTGGCTCAATATCTCTCGCGCTTGTCCCTCTAGTTCCCCATCCAGTGAAGGATCCGGTGATTGTCGTGATAAGACTCGGATCCTCCCCACCGGGTATTTGGCACTGTAATGCTATGTCCCTTGGCCTGCCCATCAGCTTCCGCAACTTGAAAGGTCTCTACGATTACACCGTCGGGTTATTACATCCCGCCGCACAACTTACCACCCAACCACCACCACCACCACCCCGAGCCGAGACCCCTCCGTCGGCTTTACTCGAAAATCACCCATCATCTCCGGGAGAAGGGGACTCGTCCCGACGTGACTCCAGTGTCGCCGGCATTGCGCACATGCGTCGGGGCTCTGATAATGTTACCAATCAGCTGACGCGCGCACAAGCCGAGGTCGCACGGCTGGAAGAACGATGCAGGAATCTCGAGAGGACTTTGAAGAGCACGAGGGACTTATTGGACACGAGGGACTCAGAGTTGGACCGTATGAAGCGTGCAGGAAATGGTGTGCCCTCTCCGCCGAGAGCTGGGACCTCAGAAGGGCGCAGTCACCTTCGGCGGCATTCGAGAAATGAAGGCTCGGGCACTGTGTCTCGCGCCAGCACCATTGCAGCATCGAACGCCGCAATGCTGGCAGAGGAGCACCGAGCACAGGCGCGCAGCAATGAGACGTTCATGACGAGATCGGATACTTGGTCTGGCGCACAGGTGATCCAAGCAATACACGACCTGAACTCGGAGATTATCCAGTTCGCTGCCTCGGCCACGGACTTGTGCACGTTTGACATAAATTATCCGCATTCGCCCCAAGCGAACCAAGACACGATATCCAGACTGGGACCCACGTTTGCGTCGCTGATTTCCGTCAGAGAACGTAACGCGCAAGATCCAACGCTCGTTGGACTGGCGTTGCAGGCAGCGACGACCACGTGCATTGCCCGTGCCATGGGCAACTTCGCACTCGGCCTGCCTTCGAAGGCAGAGGTGGCTCTGGCGCAAGTTTACTCGCACATTTTTGTGACAGGTATGCGTTAGAATCGGACGCTGAATGCCGGCTGAACCAATCGCAGAGGCTCAGCCAACGTCCGCGCGGTGGCGGGCCCTGGCACATCGACATGTTCACACACTCTACCCGGGCTTGTCGGAATACGCAATAGAGGATCTCAAGGAGACCATCGTGCGCTGGACATCGGACATCCTCGTAGCTGGTGGTGCAACTCACGAATCGGCATCCCGCAGCTGGGTCCGTGACACGTTCGGAGAACAGGTCGGTCGAATGGCCAAGTCCGTCGCCGAAATCACCAAGATATGCAAGGAGCAAATCATGTCTACCAACTTCGATGTAATCTTGATTGACCCAGGCCAGTTCTTCGACGACAGAGTCATGCACGACGCATTTGCAGATTGTGGGGATCTCGCAGGTAACACGGTCTTGGCAACGACGGAGTTGGGACTTCGACGGATGACTCGCAAGTCTGTGCCAGGGAGAGAAGAGGAGAGAGCAGTCGAGCAGCAGTTGTTATTGAAACCAAAAGTGATCCTGGATTCTGTAGCCTCCACCTTTTCTTGATGCAGTAGCCTATTACACTGGCATAAAGGGGCCTCCGATTCGTGGGAACCACAATTTCGCCTCTGCATCATGATCCATTGATCGGGTATCCGTCATATTTTCTCCCAACCAAGATGGCAAGTCAAACTGCCCGCTCGGCTTTGCCCTCTGTTACTTCTGGAGACTTTCAATCGCCACTGCAATGTTCTCTACACGACTCTGACGCGACGCTGGATGTGGATAATGCCGCCCCTGAACCGAATGGACAGAAGAAGAAAAAGAAGAAGAAACCCAAGAAATCGGCCTCTGCGAAGGAGAAAGTCGCATCGAGCAATGAAGTAGGGCCCAAGACAGAAGGCAGCTCGAATGATGACGATGGCTCGCGTCCCTCCGTGCTCTGTATCAGTAGAAACAAACACTGGCGCTACATCAGCTCTTATCATGTGTGTGTTACAGTTCTTGCTCAAATTTCTTCCAATCGGTCTCCCTTCTCGTTATGACCCTCCCCTTTCTTTTCTGAAATCGGGGACATCTCCTTGGATCATATAACGTCGAATCCAGAACCCGATACTAATACTCTATCTCTCAGGGACCATGGCTTCAACTTCCTGTAGAACTGCTCGAGTCGTTGCTCACCTTGAACATTGACCCGAACACACTTGATGCATCGGATTATCGTTCTGCTCAGCTCCCTGAATCAACCTCACCCACAAACTCGAGCTTTCCGCACAAGAGAAATGGATACCATCATCTCCTCTCGGAACTCGCCTCATCAGAATCTCCAAGCACACCGTCGCTATCCTCATCGGCTTTAACTCTATCTTCTCAAGCAAACTTACCCTCGCTTTTCCCCACACCCGAAGCCGGCAAGCCCACTCCGCCTCCAATTGATCCAGGCGTATTCCGAAATGTCGCGTCAATTCGTCGCCTCATTGACGAGGCCGCAGAACTAAGCGTCCGTGCATCTTCAGGCCTCTCAGCAGCAGAATTGAACATGATGCGATCATCCCCAAACAATATGAATGGGTTTGGCGGCTTCAACAATCCTTGGGCAGGAATGAATTCTGGAGGAGGACGGAGCGTTGCTATGAGTGCCATGCGAATACACCGTTTACGAGCGCTGGCTGTCCAGAAGCTGGCAGCGGCGTATTCAGCCGACGAAATCGCGAGCAGCGTGATGGTCATGCAAGGGGGAAGCGTTTTCGATGATCTGGCTGAACGAGTTCTGAAAACGGATCCCAATGATTGTGATGCTCGCTATGTGCATTTCTTTCACGAGAAGATACCGTCAAGGTAAGTCGAAATTTGGTTGATGGTGCTGCTAAGCAACTAATTCGTGGAAGTAGGCAGCTGGCTGAGTCCACCACGACCCAGGTCCTGGATGAACTCATCAGAATGCAGCCGCACAGATTAGAGTACTACAGAACACGAGGCATCGTCCATTGCTTCCGCGACGAGTTCAGCATGGCAACCAAAGACTTCACCCACGCGCTCAAGGAAGCCAAGGCAATTAGAAAAACGAAGCTTCATCATCAGCACAACTACTCTAGTCCCGTTCAGGGAGGGAGCGGCAAGCACGGAAAAAACGGCAAGCGACGCAAAGCAGGTGGAAGGTCCAAACGAGGAGGACCTCCCGAAGAGGATCCTCGTGACGACAGGCCCGACGCTGACCCCGACGCTGATTCTCAGAGCCGGACTGCACATCCGTCCGTTCTCCCGGATGCCCCCACACCTCTGGAACCGCAACTACTCTTCCTTCGTGGCGCAGCCTACCTGCAGCATGCTGTACATTTGATCGAAGGAACCGCCCTGGAATTGGAAGGGATTCGAAAATTTGCCAGCGGAGTGGGAATGTACAGCGGCGAGCTCCGCCTAAGCTGCTTGGACGGGAGTAACTTTGGGGGTATCGAAGTCGGCAACCCGGACGGCCCGCTTGGTCACAGCAGCGAGCCCAAAGCCACAGCGTACCGTGCTGCGTTTGGTGTGGCTGGCAATGGAGAGCCCAACGGGAGGAACGGGGACCCGGAGAAATTGCGCGATCAAATCCTGGGTCTTGTTCGCAAAAGCATGCGTGATCACGAGCGTTTCCTTGCTCATTTCGACTCGATCGATGCGGGATTTGGGGCTGGGAGCGGAGAGGACGGAGAGACGTGGAACCTGGCACAAAAAGTCGAATATGCATTCTTGCTCCTGGAGAGCATCCGACCAGGAAGCCAGACACCAGCTCCACCACCGCCGGCTTCATTTGCCGACGGAAGCAGTCCTTTGAGCAAGTACAGCTTCGACATGATGGCGCTCGCCGGCCCGAACACACCAGGATTGCCCCCACCCACCACTTTCACGACATATCATCCCCTGCTGGTTGAAGCTCATTTTAGCATTCTTCTGTGCCTGCTTCTGCTTGGTGACTTTACGGCCCTGCTGCCCGCGTTTGAGCATACGTCTCGAGTCGTTGATGGGCTGGAGGGTTATCCTGTCTTTCTTCCTCCTCGTTCGATGGCCCAGGCAGAGTTCGTCGAAGTCCTCGAGCGCCTCGCTGGTGGCTGGCGTACTGGAGTTGAGAACTACTCAGTCTATCATGCCTCTCGAGGTAAGGCCAGAGCTAAAGATGATGGCAACGAACAACGCTCGGTCGTCAGTCTCGGTCCTCCGCATCCGGATTCAGCGTCCTCGTCCTCGTCCTCATCTCCTCCAGAGACACGTTCCACCACTCCGACTGAAGCGGGATCTCACTCACACTCCGCGGCTTTGAACAGTGCCCGAATCTTATTATCCCCCGTAGTGGCGAGACAACGTGCTCGAGCTGAAGCAGCGATGAGCGCGAGAAAGAGTGGTGCGTCTGCTTCTAAGAAGCCGATTGGGATCAACATTCCCCTTCACGGACCTCGCGTGGATGTGATCTTGACATGGATGGCTGCTGTCCAGCTTCCACCATTGGATGCCGCTGCCGCTGCCAAAAACAGCGATACCAATTAAATTGGTGCATCATGCCATCCCTAGCTGTATCCAGCACTCTATTTATCTTATATCTACATCGGCTGGACATGTATACAATGATTTTTTTTTTTTGCCGTAGCAGTGCTCATGTTGGCACATGCCACTGGCATAGGACACCGTCACATGACCGATCATCGTCATCCCAGATTCCCTTCTTTCCCCTCGCGTCCCTCTCAAGTCGGTGATGGCAACCAGCGCGCTGAGGGCCCAAGTTGCAAACAAGTGGCAAGAAGCGTTCAATCGACTGAATCGCTCGGAGGCTGGGATCTCCGGCCTTCTTTCATACACCCAGGTGCTGTAGGACCCGTCATATAATATAGCGGCCCTCAATTTATGTTATCAGGCCTGGAAGACTGCCACCGACTATCTATATCCTCGAGACATAGACGATCCAAATGACGCGAGAGATATCAGTACGCTCTGGCATCCCTGCAATCTGGACACAATGTTGATCCAGGAGTCGCAGGTCCTGCAGACATTAAGAACGCATTCGACGTGATAAACCAGAGTCGAAGGTTACCCATAATGTTGGAAACATTTCTTGGTGTGTCTTCTGAGTTGTTGAGGGTAAACGATCTCAAATACAGCAACGAAGAGCATATCTGCCAACGATTCTATCTAGTTTCCAGGGAGGTGGACAATTTTTTGTCGGAGTACGAGGTGCGCTGCTGCAAATTTCGAGTCCATTGTCCTCCCTCCTCACAATGCATAGGACACCGAAGACACGGATACAATACTTCGATTGGTCTTCCGTCTAGTGGACTGGTATCGCGCATGGATTCCGATCGACGAGTGCGTCGAGCAGCTCTTATTTCCCGAACCCCTCATTTACTTTCTTTCCAGGCTTGGTCCTACAATACATAGCGCGTTTGTGCTTACTTTTCAAACTCAACTGTTCGCGGTCCTTCCGCCAATCTTCGTGAGCGGCTTCAAAGCCCTTTGCGCATCAAGTCTCGTGCCTGTCCCCAAGTCAGCCCCCAAGATGTGGGAGGCATTCGAGGTGCTGGGTTTGACGGATCGGTACGAAGGCATCATCGCGAGTGTCGGATACGAGCGGATAGAGCAATATGTGCACGAAACCTGCACAGGTAAGTGGGATACACCTTGTCTAGAGCCGCTGCGCGCGTGGATGAGGGCCCACATCGTGCCTTGGATGTTGCCGATGTATGCGAAGGGGGCAGTCACATGTGTGTCGCTTCCATATCTTGTGATTGGGACCGGCTATAACTTGCATTCGCAGCGGAAGACGCGAGAGGGATGTTACAAAATGTTGGGTCGCGTTTCGATTTCCATATGAATAAAACACTTTGCGATCTACGGTTGGTTTCGGTGCTCTCATTGTCAAACCGCTTACTACATGGCACTGCAGAACCACTGAGATATTCGACATCATCATCGACTTTCCGGACTCGATGGGTGCGCTGCAAGACTTGAAGGTGAAACATACGCGAATTCATAAATATTTGCTTTTTCGTTAATCAATACGTAGGAGTGTCTCCAGCGCGTGGATCAGCGTGCAGCCCTCGTACAAGAACTAAGACGATCGTGAGTGACATAGGCCGGGGAGCGAAGGTTTCTGATACCTGTCAGAAATCGAAAACGGCTCCTCCACCCAGGTGCAGACACCAAGCTCATCCTCTCTCAATATGTCGCAACGATCAAATGTTTGCGGATAATAGACCCACCCGGGGTACTACTGTTCAAAGTCGCAGATCCAATCCGACGCTATCTCAGAGAACGACCAGACACGATTCGTAGCATTGTGGCCAATCTCGTCGGCGACGATGACAGCGGAGATTCGTTGGTGGATGAGAACGATCCTATTGTGCCATTGCAGACGCAAATGGAGGACTTCAACGATGCAAACTGGGAACCCGAACCCATTGATGCGGGACCTGGTGTGTCATCATCCTTTGGGCTGTCTGAAAAAGTCTCATGCTCTAGCAGACTTCAGAACAAACAAGCCGAATGATGTGCTCAGTACTCTTGTCAGCATCTACGACTCGAAAGATCTGTTCGTCAAGGAACTTCAGGTCCTGCTCGCGCAACGCTTGCTAGCAATCAGAGAAGACTTCGACAAGGTTGAAAAGGAGCGCCGCAATGTCGAGATTCTCAAGATCCGTTTCGGGGAGGCCGCCCTCCAAGTTTGCGAGGTCATGCTGAGGGATATGACCGATTCAAAGCGAATAGACGGGCATGTTCAAACTAAAAATGCGGTGCGATTTATTCAAAAGAGAAAACCCGACTTTCCGTTTGCCCTGACGTCGAACATTGTGTAGTCCATTGTTCACCCGACAATCATTTCTCGGCACTTCTGGCCGTCTTTGGACTCGGCGGAAATCGTGATGCCAGGGCAATTCCAAGCGTGAGCAATATCAGCAGTGTTGATACCTCCGAGCTCACACCTCTCCAGCTTACAGAAGCAGTATTCCAAAGATTTCTCGCTGTTCAAGCCAGACAAGAAACTGCAATGGTTTCCGCACCTAGGCACGGTTGATTTGGTCCTAGAATTGCAGGATCGCACTGTCACCAAGAGTGTTCCACCCCTTGAAGCTGCTTTCATTGAACTGTTTTCTCAGAAGAATGTCTGGACCATGGACGAGCTGATCCACGGTGTAGGCAATGTTGATAGAACAGCTGCACTGAAGGCGTTGATCACTTGGATTGATGAAGGAGTTCTGAAAGAAGATGAGGAAAACACTTTTAGATTGCTGGAGATCCAGGAGGAAGCAGGTCCAGCCCGTTCAGGTCTAGTGTTACACTTATTCTTTGACAATTATCTATTTTGACTGTTTATTCCAGCTTTGGTGGTAGAGGAAGCACCAGCTATGACTCCAGCCCAACAACAGCAAGCAGAAAAAATGCGTGTTCATTGGAAGGTACACCAATCTTTTAGTGCAGTGAACACTCTCTGATATTAGATTAGTTCATTGAAGGGATGCTTACCAATCTGGGTTCTCTTCCTTTGGATCGGATACAGCAAATGCTCAAATTTGTGCCTGGATATGACCAAAATTCTGAGCAGCTTGCAGGCTTCATGGAAGCTGCCCGTTGTGAGGGGCTTGTTGTTGGGCGAGATGGAATGTGGTCACTAAACAAATGAATTTGCAAGGTTTAGATGTTAATGTACTACAATTCTTATTTCATTGATTCTTGGGAAACTAAACATTGTATTGTGGTGTTTGAACCACTGTCTGAATTTTATCAAGTCTGTAAGGGCAACCTCGAGGCCCAATCTCAGAGTCCTGACAAGGGAGAGTCCAAGGTGTTGTCAGGGGAACCCCCGCTTCAGACCGCTCTGCCTTTGATCGGGCATGTGATCGCGCTCGCGTGACCTGTCAGCTGTCACGTGCCGCGGCCTGGACTGCCGCGCCGAGCGCTTCTCTCTGATGGGCACATGGTCAGGTGCCCATTGTTCCTATTGTCTCCGCATCCCATTGTTCTGTCATGGCCGTTGTACTTATTATTGTGACAATCAACCCAAAAACAAAGTCGAAAAGAGAAGTGAATTCCAAGACTGGAGAATACAACCAAGTAGCTACAGTATTTATACCCAAGTCCAGTCTGAGTCATATCTACAACTAATGAGTCATAGGGCTATGTACCGCATGGAGCACTGGTCATGGGTTGTAGTAGAACCTTCCGGAGCATATGTCACGCAGCCTCGAATCGATAGAGATAACCGCTAGCCCGGACCGTCTGATGCCGTGATCCGTGATAAGATAAGTCGTGCCAAGATAAGATAAGGTCGTCGATGATAAGATGAAAAAGGGCTGAATTATGACATTACCCCCTCTCTAGGGTCGATGTCCTCATCGACTAGGCCAATGGGCGTGAAGACGTTTTCGTAGGGATCGAAGAGTTGTCGCTGGGGATATGGAAGGCGCTCGTCTTTGGGTTTGTAGCAATGGATGAGATAATCCCAGTGTCCGGCTTTGAGAGTTGGCAGGAGGCGAATGCGTGTGTCTGGGTTGGATTGTTTCCTCTGCCAATCTCTCAGAACCTTCTTCGCGTGGGTAAGGTGACGTGATGGTTCCCAGGTGTTCTCACTATGCGGCCATCCCTTCCATTTGACCAAGTACTGTTTTCCTCGGCTGACGTTTCGCTCTTTCACGATTTCTTCGACTTCCCACTCTTCTGCTCCTCCGATCATCTTGGCTACAGGCCTCTTCTCTCGGCGATGGGGGGGTGGTTCGTGATAGGGTGTCAACAGTGACTCGTTGAACACCGGATGTCTTCGGTCCGTGTCCGGTAAATCCAGCTTCCATGCAGCCGCTCCAACTTTCTCCAATATCTCGTATGGCACTAGTCTCTTGTCGCTCATCTTCTTTGATGGTCGATCCGTCTCGATATTTTCCCCTTCTATGTACACCTTCATCCCAACCTTCAACTCCGGAACTTCTTTTCTTTGTTTATCGTAGTATTTTTTCATTTTTTCATTTGCTTTTTCTAGTGCTGCTTTTGCTTCGTCTTGTATTTCTTTCATTCTTTTTACAAATTCCTCCGCCGACTCGTTTCTCGACTCCATCCGTTGCTCCACTCCCTTCCATGGGTGATATCCGTGATTCGCATAGAATGGCGATATTTTGGTAGATGTGTTCATTTTATCGTTATATGCAAATTCTGCCATCCCTAGCCACTCCGACCAGTCCGTCTGATGGTAGTTGACATAGATGCGGAGATAATGCTCGATCTCCTGATTCATGCGTTCTGTCTGCCCATCCGTGATTGGGTGATATGCGGTCCCCAGATTCATTTCCACGCCCAACATCCGATTCGTCTCCCTCATGAAGCCCTTGATGTAACGCGAATCCCTGTCGGTGATGATCTTGCGAGGGATCCCGTGATAGCGGAAGACTTGGTCCCTGGTTAATCGTGCTACTCCTTCGCTGCTGATGTCAGTACTAATTGGTTCGACATGGATCATTTTGGTGAAGGTGTCACACCACACATGAATTGCGTCATACCCGTTACTGACCGGCAAGGGTCCGATCTGATCCATGGAGATGATTTCCCACGGCGCGTTTGGAACTGCATGCGGGTGCAAACTCCCTGTCCTGGCTCTTCTGGTCTTGGTCCGCTGGCACACCTCGCACGTCTGGATGTATTTCCGAATTTGGTTTCCCATCCTTGGCCACCAGTAGTTCCTTTCCACCATCTCCTGCGTTCGGTTGATCCCAGTGTGTCTGACCAAAGGGGTGTCGTGGTGTAGTCCGATGATCTTGTCCCGCAACTCCTTGTCCCTTGGTACATAGAGCTTCCCATGATACGTGATAAGCCCCTCTTCCTTCTTCCATCCGACGAGTGACTTCTCTAAGGCCGCCTTGACGCTTCCATCAATTGATTGAATGGCCTTGATTTCATCGATTAGCTGCTGATCCTGTCCCTCGAATGTGACTTCTTGTGATCGGAAGAACTCGGGCTTCAGTAGCGTGACGTCCTTGTTGTCGTTCTTGCCCTGATCGTGATCCGCTCGTCGAGACAAGAGGTCCGCCTTGCGGTTGAGTGCGCCAGGCCGGTGTCGTAAGGTGAAATCAAACTCCGCCAACTCTGTGATCCATCGTGCTTGCCGTCGATTGAGCTTCTGCGGCTTCCGGAAGTACTCAAGATTCTGATGATCAGTGAAGATCTCGAACGTCTCCGTGGCTCCCAGTAGTAGCTGTCTCCATTTGTCCAATGATAGCATGATTGCAAGCATTTCCTTGTCGTAGATCTCGTAATTTCGCTCGGTTTTGGTCAGTGCGTGCGAAATAAATGCGATTGGGCGCCAAATGCCGTCTTGGTTTTGGCTCAAAACTGATCCTGTTGCCCCTTCCGAAGCATCGGCTTCCAGACGATATTGGCCAGTGTCGTTTGGTAGTGCTAAGACCGCATCCTCCACGATTCTCTTCTTCAACCCATCAAATGCTGCACGCTCGTCCGCACCCCATGACCATCCTGCCTTCCCTGTCAGCCGTGTCAATGGCTTGGCAACCTCCGCGTATCCCCGGACGAAGCGTCGATAGAAGTTGGTGAATCCGAGGAAGGCTTGGACCTATTTGACGCTCTTTGGCTCTGGCCATTCCATCACGCCCTTGATCTTGATAGGGTCCATTCGCATCGAATTGTGTCCAATAATCACACCCAAATATTCGATTTCCGTGCGTTCGAACTCGCACTTTTCGGGTTTCAGGTATAGCTTGTGTTTTTGGAGCAATTCGAGTACTTGTTTTGTGATTCGCCGGTGTTCGCTCAAGGTTTCTGTGAAGATCAATATATCGTCAAGATAAACCACCACGTGACCCTCGTTGATCAGTTCTCGGAGTATGTCATTCATCATATTTTGGAAGGTTGCCGGGAGTTTGTGAGGCCAAAGAACATGACCAAAGGCTCGTAGAGTCCGCGGTTCGTGCGGAACGCAGCCTTCCACTCGTCACCCTCTTTGATCCGTACGTTGTTGTATCCCCACCGGATGTCAAGCTTCGTGAAGAACTTTGCACCGCATAGATTATGGACCAGTTCGGAGATCAGCGGCAGCGGGTATCGATTTCGGATTGTCATCTCATTCAGCTTCCGGTAATCTTGGACGGGGCGTAGCGAGCCATCTTTTTTCTTGACAAAGAAGAATGCTGATGCCATGGGTGATTTTGATGGCCTGATTCGTCCGCTGGCCAGGTTCTCTTGTAAGAACTCGTCGAGTTTGACCTGCTCATTTCGTGATAGCGGGTAAACCTTGCAGTCTACTGCTTTGGAGCCTGGTTTGAGTTCGATTGCGTGGTCCCATGTTCGTCGGTCCGGTAGCGAGTCGAATGATTCCTTGGCAAATACTTTGACGAACTCCCTGTATTGATCGGGGATCTTCCCCTCGGTCATCCTCTCCTTTTCCTTTTCCGCTTCTTCTGCGAATTTCTGCGCCGGCGTTTCCTTCAGCCGTAGGTCCACCTCCTTTCCAAAGTCGATCAACAAGATCGATTCTCCCTCTTCTAGATCCGGTGCACCCGCGTCCAGGTCAATCGCATCCATGTCGATCATCGCTTGGTGCTCCTCGTGACCCCTCATTTGACATTGCTCTGGGCATCGGCTGAATCTCATTGTCTGCTCCTGCCAATCCACTTCGGGGTTGTGTTCCGTCAGCCAATCCAGGCCGATGAAGATCCGAGCTTTTCCCAAACACGTCAGAAGGAACGTGCGTGTCTCTACATGAGGGCCGATTCTCATTCTTAAGTCAACGTAGTGCGTGATCCGACCGCTGATATTCTCGGTGTTATCAGCGTTACGAGCCACGATGGGTTGTGGAAGCTCTTGGATATCCAGCTTTTCTGCCCGTACGTAGTCGGTATCGATGCAGCAGGCACTGCAGCCACTATCGAGCAGCGCCTTGACTCCGCGCGTTTTCCCTGAGTCCAGGCCCGTGATCTGGACATATACGTCCATCGAATGTCTCTTTCTTTCGGCTTGGTAACTACGCAGTTCCTGCGCCAATCTGCTGGGCTGGGGGCCCTTCTGTTTCTCGGCCGCCAATTTCCTCTGGACGGCATCTGGCACCCTGGTGCGTTTGGGTGCTTCTGGAACCTCGATTTTGGCAGATTCCTTGGGCGCTTCCTCCTTTTCCAAGGATCGAGCCTCCGGAGCGATGCTCCCCTTTTCAGTCTTTGTTGACGTGGTTCCTTCTCCACGAGCCATAAATACGTAGGAGTCCAAAAATAATTTATCTGCAGCCGCGGTCTTCTGATCCCTTTTATCTTGTAAGTATTTTCTATTTAGAGCTATTTTTTCCTGGCGTTCTTTTTCCATCTCGGCAATAAGAAAATCGTGAATATTTGTACGTAGTGAGTCTGAGATCGTGTATGTAGATGAAATATTGTCCGTATCTTTAATCGAAACAAGTACAGAAAAACGTCCATAGTCCGGACGCTCCACCTCCTTGGCTAGAGGAGTGGAGCGCTTCAAAAACCCTTCTCGCGCAGCTTCTCAGCAATCTCCTTCAGGAACTCGTTGTCCTTGTCCCCGTTCTCGATTTCTTCCAGCATTGTGGCCCGATTGAAGAACGTGCGCTTCTTTTTGGGCTCCGGGCAGTTCCGCGCAATGTGCCCAGGCTGCTGACAGTTGTAGCAGATGATATTGCGGCCGCGGGTATGGGTTCGATCGATTTCCATTGGAACCGGTTCATTGGCCGCTGGTCGGGCCGGAGCAGGTGCAGGTGCCGATGGTGCAGCCTGAGGGCGGAATGGGGGGGGGGGGGGCGCGGAGTTGAGTGCGCATAGGATGCCTTACGCAGCTGATCGCGCAAAGCATTGGCCTCGATGTTGACACACCAGTTCTTGAAGGCACCGTATGCCTTGGGCAGGGGAACACCGGTGTTGTAGAGGCGGCTTGCAATTTCGCTGCTGAGTCCGCGCTCCAGGAACTCGATGAGGATATTGTCCTGTTCCCCCTTCTTGTACTCGCCCTTGCTATCGGTGGAGGTGACCACGTTGTACCCCGCGTCTGCAGCCAGCATTTCGAAGTCGGAGATGTAGTCCGCAAAGGACCGTCTGCCCTGGCGAAGGGCCATGAGTCGGGCGGCGGCAACTTGCTCTGCATTAGAATCCCCAAAGGCCCTCTGGAGCTCCTCCAAGAAGCTTGTCGCGGTGACTCCCGCCTTTAGTCCTTGGAAGCCCTCGAAATTGTGCTGCTTCCAGTTCATTGCCCATCTCGAGGCAGCGCAGCTTGTGCCGGTCTCATTACGGAGGTAGGAAAGGACGAAGAGGATTTTGGTCTTGTCCAGTGAGAACTCCGATCGGTAGGCACCAATGTAAGTGGTGCACGCGTCCACGAAGCCCAGGTACTTGGACTTGTCGCCATCGAAGTAGGGGGGATTGGCGGCGAGAGTGATGCGGTGATGTCCCGACATGGTACGAGCAGGTGTGGTAGGTGGAGGCGAGGGTGGCTGTTCGGAGGGTAACTCGCCAAGGTCAGAGATCTCGTCTTCAGGCAGCGGGAGAGCGAGGTAGGGGTTGGAGGGCCCGGGTTGGTTTTGATGCGCCAGATCGGGCGACGATGGTAGGATGGGAGGAGACGGACTCCCAGACGACGATGGGAATCGGAACGAAATGGTGGATTCGTGTGCTGTACAAGCACTCGAGGAAAGGTTCTTTTGCTAGCAAAAAGATCCCGGGCCTATCTCTTCACGTGCCCGATGATCCCGAGGTGCGTTTTCCCGAAGGTCTCCGCAGCACTCCTTGTAGCTACCGTAAGGCTTGGGTCGGGCTCAACGTTACCCGTGGCCTGGTGCTGTTTGCTCGATATGAACCCTTCACTGCGATCGCAGAGGACGACTAGACAATTCGGTAAAAGGGTAAGTGGGATGATAAGGGTGAAGAGGATATAGCGGGCGTAGCGGTGTGGTGATGCAGGGTAGGAGGTAAGAGGTACGAGGGTATGAGGGGAGTCTTCGAATTATGTGACAATCAACCCAAAAACAGAGTCAAAAAGAGAAGTGAATTCGAAGACTGGAGAATACAACCAAGTAGCTACAGTATTTATACCCAAATCCAGTCTGAGTCATATCTACAACTAATGAGTCATAAGGCTATGTACCGCATGGAGCACTGGTCATGGGTTGTAGTAGAACCTTCCGGAGCATATGTCGCGCAGCCTCGAATCGATGAAGATAATCCCTGGAACCCCTAGTCCGGACCGTCTGATGCCGTGATCCGTGATAAGATAAGATAAGATCGTTGATGATAAGATGAAAAAGTGGCCGAACTATGACAAGAACTCTGAGATCGGGTCTCGAGGTTGCCCTTACAGCAGAAACCGTGTTCCTAGGGATAACTGGTCAAGATTGCGAGGTTTGACGCCAATAGTAACAGCGGAGACGAGTCGACAAGCAACCAAGACCGCCAATCCGTCACCTCTTTTCTTGCCCCCTCCTCCCCTCCATGAGCACACTCGACCAGCATGGAGGACGACAACTCCCAGCATTGACTGTCCGCTCTGGAGACCAGCATCCAGAACATCGAAGCCGTACTCAATCAGCTCCTCAACCAACCACAACCCCCTGCCCCTGCCCCTGCACCAGCTCCGGCAGTGGGTCCAGGTGTTTCTGCTGGCTCGCAGTCAAACACTGCGCACCCCCTCATCTGTCCCAACCCCCCCTTCTCGTTTGATGGGGATCGCACCTTGGGCAAGAGCTTCTTGCACTCGGTGAAGCAGTACTGGCGACTGCTCCCCGAGGCGTTCTTCGTGAATGGGGTGGTCGCTGAGGAGAAGGTAGTCTGCTTTGCCCTCTCCTACATGTCCAAGGACTCGGCGGCCTCCTGGTCCAAGCGCATGTCCGAGCGCACCCCATTCCCGTTCCCCACTTGGGCTCTGTTCGTCACCGAGTTCAAGCTCCGATTTGTCGAGGAGAATGAGCAAGACCACACCTTGGCGCGACTGGAAACCCATCAGTATTATATGGGCTCCCGCGACATATTCAAGTACACGGACAAGTACGGCGACCTCCTTGACCTCGCTGGTTATACCGACAACTTGGTCAAGGTGACCAAATATAGGACGGGCTTGGACCTGAGGATCAACCAAGCCATCACCACCTCTGGTAACCCTCCCAGCCTCACCGACTACCCAAAATGGCGTGTCCGTGCGTTCTGGCAGTACAATGCGGAACTCGCTGCCAGAGCTTCTCGAGGCCACGCAGCGCCTCCTCCCCGAGCACCTGCTGTTGCCCCCCGTCCTCGTGCCCCGGTGCTCCCTGCTGTAGCACCGGCCCTCGCTGCCCGCCCGGCGCCCGCCCCCGTTGCCCATCCAATTCCCATGGAGGTAGACCGGGCCCGGCTCCGTGGTGACATTCGACGCACCTGCTTCCGCTGCGGCAGTCCGGGTCATCTTGCCCGTGACTGCCCCACCCCAGCTGACATACGACACGCTGATGTCCTTGACGAGGTCATCAATCAGCTGGGAAGTGAGTTGCTCTCCGAGTTGGTCACTCGGGTAGCGACTACTGCAGCTGTCGCAGAACACGCAGCCGATGTCGCGGCTGAGGTGGAGCAGGGTTTTCTCCCCAGCGACGAGTGAGTAGTACGCCCTCGTTCGCTTCACGTAATCGTTTCTCCTGTTTGTATGATGAATCCAATTCCCTCCACTCTGCAACAGTTGAAGCGATAGACGTACACCCTGCTCCCCCTCTAACCCCACGAGTCCGTAAGGAGAAGTGGGAACGCAAGCTCCCTTCCTGCTATGTCGCTGCTGCCTCTCCCGGGGCCAATTCTCTCCACCTCCCCCTCGAGATCGAGTCCACCGACAACGCAGTGAAGCTATCTCTCAAAGGCCTGGTCGATTGTGGTGCCACATCCGACTTCATTGACTTGGCCTACGTCCTCGAAAATCACCTCCCCGTTCGTCGCCTCACCCAGCCTATCCCCGTTTACAACGTGGACGGCACGCCGAACAAGGCCGGTTCCATTCGCGAAGTTGCTGATGTGGTTCTCCGTTACCAGGGCCACAGTGAACGCGTACAGGTTGCTGTCACCCGTTTAGGCAAGCAGCAGCTCATTCTAGGGTACTCCTGGCTCCGGAAGCACAACCCGGAGATCAACTGGGATACCCAGGAGGTAAAGATGAGCCGTTGCCCTTCCGGTTGCTCCACCTGCCGGGAGGAACTTCGCGAAGAACGTCAATCTGCCAGAACCGCGGCCCGGGTGCTTCGCACCATCCAACAAGGTCCGGTTCCATCCATCTGCGCTGTCGACGTTGAGGACCACGAGGACGAAGAGATGCCGGAGCTTTTGCCAGACTCAGACGATTATGACCCTGAAGATGTCGAAGAAGATGACGACTCCTTGGAAGCCGGTGACCGTATCTTTTGCACCCGCTTCAACCCTTCTGAAAACATCCGAGCCACCAGCACCGTTTCTCAGCGACTCGCCGAGGCGTTTGCTAAGAACTCTGCACCTCCTCGGGACTCCATCCCCGAGTGGGCCCGCGAGTTCGAAGATGTTTTCAGCAAGGAGTCTTTTGACAACCTGCCAGAGCGACGCCCCTGGGATCACGCCATTGAACTGGTCCCCGACGCGAAGCCGACCAACTGTAAGGTCTACCCCATCTCCCCTCTCGAACAGAAGCAGCTCGACAGCTTCATCGAGGAGGGCATGGCTACTGGCAGGATTCGGCCATCAAAATTGCCCATGGCGTCTCCCGTCTTCTTTGTGAAGAAGAAGGATGGCAGCTTACGGTTTGTCCAAGATTACCGAGCACTAAACGCGATGACAGTGAAGAACCGCTACCTGCTTCCCCTGATCAATGATCTCATCAACAAGCTCAAGGGAGCTCGGTTCTTCACCAAACTCGACGTTCGCTGGGGCTTCAACAACGTACGCATTCGTCAAGGCAACGAGTGGAAGGCAGCGTTTCGGACAAACCGCGGGCTCTTTGAGCCATTGGTGATGTATTTCGGCCTGACCAATTGCCCTGCAACGTTCCAGACGATGATGAATGACATACTCCAGGACCTCATCCTTTCTGGCGATGTTATGGTGTACCTCGACAACATTCTCATCGCACATTCCGATATCCACCGTCACCGGGAAATCGTGAATGAAGTCCTCCGACGTCTCCACGAGAACAAGCTCTACCTTCGCGCGGAGAAATGCGAGTTCAAGATGCTGTCAATCAAATACCTTGGGGTGATCATTTCCCACAACCATGTGGAGATGGACCCGGTCAAGGTCGCAGGTGTGGTGGAGTGGCCAGCTCCGGCTAACAAGAAGGAAGTGCAGCAGTTCCTCGGCTTCACTAACTTCTACTGGAGGTTCATCTGGGATTTTTTGCATGTTGCACGTCCTCTCTTTGACCTCACCAAGAAGGACGTGGCATGGACTTGGGGCGCCAACAAGGCAGCTGCGTTTCTTGCGCTGAAGAACACTGTTACCTCTACCCCAGTCCTGCAGCTCCCGGATGCTTCCAGGTCTTACTGCCTCAAAGCAGACAGTTCGGACTTTGCGACCGGTGCTGTCATCTTGCAGCAGTCCCCCATGGATGACAAGTGGCATCCAGTTGCC
The DNA here is from genome assembly GCA_963692855.1 of Mycena citricolor. Taxonomy (NCBI): domain Eukaryota; kingdom Fungi; phylum Basidiomycota; class Agaricomycetes; order Agaricales; family Mycenaceae; genus Mycena; species Mycena citricolor. The sequence continues at coordinate 1,112,974 of CAVNYO010000138.1, read as the reverse complement.
TTCTTCTCAAAGAGTCTTAACGAGGTCCAGCGGAACTACGAAATCCACGACAAGGAGATGCTCGCCATCGTCCGCGCCTTGGAGGAGTGGCGACACTTCCTCAAGGGCACCAAGCACCCCGTTGAGATCTGGACCAACCACAAAAATCTGGAGTACTTCCGGAAGGCCCAGAATCTCAACCGTTTTCAAGCCCGCTGGTCCCTCTATCTGTCTCGCTTCAACTTCACCCTGCACCACCAACCTGGCCGCCTCATGGGCTGCCTGGATGCTCTCTCATGCCGCCCCGACCACGGAGTTGCTTCGGACAACGCAGACGTCACACTGCTGCGCCCGGAGCTGTTCCATGTCCGGGCCTTGGAGGGTCTCACTGTCTCTGGACCCGAAGCCCCTCTCCTGCGCGACATCTGGGAGGCCCTCACCGGTACCCCCAACATGGAGGAGCCCATTGTGTTGGCAGCACATGAGCTCCTCAAGGAACGCAGAGTTCGCTCTGCTCGGGCTGCGGAGTGGCGAAAAGAAGGCGGCCTGCTCTACTTCCGTGGCAAGCTGGTGGTTCCACGCAACAACGACCTCCGTCGACGCATCCTCAAGCAGCACCACAACATCCGCGTTGCAGGGCATGCTGGCCGCTTCAAGACGTTGGAGCTTGTCTCTCGGAACTACTGGTGGCCCCAGTTGTCTCGACACGTTGGCCAGTATGTGGCCACCTGTGACCTGTGCTGCCAAACCAAGGCGCTCTGCCAACTCCCAATCAGGGAACTCCATCCCACGGAGGTCCCTTTGGAGCGCTGGGAAGCGGTGTCGGTCGACTTCATTGTGCATCTGCCAGACGCTCACGGGTATGATGCTATCATGGTCGTTGTTGACATGCTTGGGAAGCGCAGCCACTTCATAGAATGCCACACCCGGCTCTCTGGTGAAGGTGCCGCCAGGCTTTTCTACAAGAACGTCTGGCGCCACCATGGGCTGCCGTCTAAGTATGTCTCTGACCGTGGCTCCCAGTTCATAGCAGAGTTCACGCAGGAGCTGTGGAAACTGGTCGGGGTCTCATCGGCAATGTCTACGGCTTGGCATCCACAGACGGACGGCCAGACTGAGCGTGTGAACCAGGAGCTCGAACAGTTCCTCCGGATCTTCACCAGCTACAACCAGGACAACTGGGACGCGACTTCCGCGACCGCATCGCGTCCAGAGTGGCAGAAGCCAAGTCGGCACTGGTGAAGGCAAAGGATGAGTACAAGCAGTACTACGACCGCCGGAGGGTCTCAGCTCCAGACATCAAGGTCGGAGATCGAGTCTGGCTTGACGCTTCTGACATAGCAACAACGCGCCCGTCCCTCAAACTCTCTCACCGACGGCTGGGTCCCTTCAAAGTCACCCAGGTTGTTGGGCGCGGCACCTACAAGCTCGACCTCCCTTGCCGCCTCTCTGGTCTCCACCCGGTCTTCCCCGTTGTCAAGCTGCAGCTCGTCGAGGACGACCTGTTCCCAACACGCCCAGCTCGTGAGGAGCCGCCACCTGTCATGGGCCAAGGACCTGGCAAGGAGTGGGAAGTTGAAGAGGTTCTGGACGCCAAGATGCGCTATTGGAGCATTTGGTACTTTGTGCGGTGAAAGGGCTACAATTCGTTGCACGACCAGTGGGTAAAGCACTCTGACATCTTTGCAGAGGACGCTATAGCGGCATTCTACCGCAGGCACCCCAACAAACCACACATCATTGCCACCGCCGTCTTCGACTCCCTCCCATTCCAACACCCCTCTGCCACTATCCGCACGTTGCGTCGAGGCGCCGCAATCCAAGGGGGGGTGATGTCAGGGGAACCCCCGCTTCGGACCGCTCTGCCTTCGATCAGGCATGTGATCGCGCTTGCGTGACCTGTCAGCTGTCACGTGCCACGGCCCGGACTGCCACGCCGAGTGCTTCTCTCTGATGGGCACATGGTCAGGTGCCCATTGTTCCCACTGTCTCGGTTTCCTATTGTTCTGTCATGGCCATTGTACTTATTGTTCCCATTGTCCTTTGTTTGTCGCTGCGCGGTCTATTGTTCTTGTACCATATAAATAGTGGTGCCTGGCAAGGAGAATCCCCAACACGGTTTCTCTTTGGATTCTCCCTTGCCAGGTATGCCGGTCTTGTACCTAGCTACCACTATTAATCACCTTTGGATTCTCCCTTGCCAGGACTCTGACACCGGGCCTCGAGGTTGCCCTTACACTCCTGCCAATCCACTTCGGGGTTGTGTTCTGTCAACCAGTCAAGGCCAATGAAGATCTGAGCTTTTCCTAGACACGTCAGAAGGAACGGGCGTGTCTCCACATGAAGAGCAATTCTCATCCTCAAGTTGACATAATGGGTGATCTGACCATTGATGTTCTCGGTGTTGTTGGCGTTACAAGCCACGATCGGTTGTGGAAGCTCCTGGATATCCAGTTTCTCTGCTCGTGCGTAGTCGGTGTCAATGCAGCAGGTACTGCAACCACTATCAAGCAGTGCCTTGGCTCCATGTGTTTTTCCTGAGTCCAGGCCTGTAATCTGGATGTACACGTCCATCAAATGCCTCTTCCTCTCTGCCTGGTAGTTGTGCAACTCCTGCACCAGTCTGCTGGGCTGGGGGCCCTTCTGTTTCTTGGCTGCCAATTTTCTCTGGACAGTATCTGGCACCCTTGTCCGTTTGGGTGCTTCTAGAACCTCGATTTTGGCAGATTCCTTAGGCGCTTCCTCCTTTTCCAAGGATTGAGCCTCTGGAGCGATGCTCCCCTTTTCGGTCTTTGTTGACATTTGTTGACGTGGTTTCTTCTCCACGAGCCATAAATATGTAGGAGTCCAAAAATAATTTATCCACTCCACAGCCGCTATCTTCTGATCCTTTTTATCTTGTAAATATTTTCTATCTAGAGCTATTTTTTCTTTGCATTCTTTTTCCATTTCGGCAACGAAAAAATTGTGAATATTAGTACGTAGTGAGTTGGGGAGCATGTATGTATGGTGAGGAATATTGTTTGTATCTTTAATCAAAACAAGTACAGAAAAACATCCATAGTCCAGACGCTCCACCTCCTTGGCTAGAGGAGTGGAGCGCTTCAAAAACCTTTCTTGTGCAGCTTCTCAGCAATCTTCTTGAGGAACTTGTTGTCCTTGTCCCCGTTCTCGATCTCTTCAAGCATCATGGCCTGATTGAGGAATGTGCGCTTCTTCCTTAGCTCCAGACAGTTCCGTGCAATGTGCCTGGGCTGCTGACAGTTTTAGCAGATGATATTGCGGCTGCAGGCGCGGGTGCGATCAATTTCCATTAGAACCGGTTCATTGGCAGCGGGCCAGGCCGGAGCGGGTGCAGGCGGAATTGGGGCAGCCTGAGGGCGGAATTGGGGAGGTGGTCGTGGTGCGGAGTGCCCATAAGATGTGTTGCGCAGCTGGTTGCGCAGAGTGTTTGCCTCAATGTTGATGCACCAGGCTTTAAAGGCACCATACACCTTGGGCAGGGAGACACCAGTGTTGTAGAGGCAGCTGGCAATCTCGCTACTGAGCCCCCGCTCAAGGAATTTGATAAGGATGTTGTCTTGATCCCCCTTCTTGTATTTGCCTTTGTTGTCGGTGGTGGTGACCACATTGTATCCTGCGTCTGCCGCCAACATTTCAAAGTTGGAGATATAGTCTGCAAAGGACCACTTGTTCTGGTGTAGGGCCATGAGTCGAGTGGTGGTGACTTGTTTCGCATTGGAGTCCCCAAAAGCCCTTTGAAGTTCCACTAAGAAGTCCTTGGTGGTGACCTCTGCCTTGAGCCCCTGAAACCCTTCAAAGTTGCGTTGCTTCCAATTCATTGCCTATCTTGAAGCAGCGCAGCTAGTGCCCACCTCATTGCAAAGGTAGGAGAGCACAAAGAGGATTCTTGTGCAATCCTCTGAGAATTCCAAGCAATAGGCACCAATGTAGGTGGTGCATGAGTCCATGAAGCCCAAATACTTGCACTTGTTGCCATCAAAGTAGGGGGGGTTGGCGGTGAAGGTGATGCAATGTCCCGTCATGGTATGAGTGGGTGTGGTAGGCGGAGGTGTGGGTGGTTGTTTGGAGGGTAGTTTGTCAAGGTTGGGGATCTCGTCTTCAGGAGGCAGGAGAGTGAGGTAGGGGTTGGAGGACCCAGGTTGGTTTTAATGTGCCAGATTAGGCAATGAGGGTACAATGGGGGGAGGAGACAGACTCCCAGATGATAATGGGAATCAGTACAAAATGGTGAATTGGTGTGCTGTACAAGCACTTGAGGAAAGGTTCTTTTGCTAGTAAAAAGATCCTGGGCCTACTCGGTACTGGACAAAGTTTTGGACGGTGCATCATAAGGTATGGGACATTTGATCTCTGCATGGTTGACTAAGCTGATGGGGCACGTGATGTCACAGCACCGCCACCAATTCAAATCCTCGAGTCAAAAATTGCAAAACTTTTTGTTGGAGAGCGGAGCGGTAGAGGCGAGATACAAAACAAGAACCAAGATAGTAGTGTTTCCAAAGTTTACAACTGATCGGGGACTGCTGAACAAGCCTTCGCCATCATTTCCGGCGGAAGAGTACGATGACCGTGATATTGGCGATTGGCCCATGCAGCTTGGGAGCCTGTCAAACCCTCGCTGTATGCGTGGATGTATCTTGCTGAGCGAATAGAGAATCTGCGACAGCCCGTGGGATTTAGCCATGGAAACAACGGATGAAAATGAAATTTACTGTAGAATCTGTTGAGCCGGTACGGCATCTAGGCACTTGATGACATTGACTCGCATTTCAGCCATTGTGGATGTTGCGGCAGTTGAGCAATACAGATACTTTGCTGCACCCCAATACTGTTCAATAAAATTGAGCTCGCAATGAAATTTGGGATAGAAATCACAAATATGTCCGCGTTCTTTGACCAGCTCGTGAAGGGCGGACTTTTGGCTGACAAAGTCGGGCTGACAGAACAGCATTTTGCGGCAACAGCAGTCCATCACCTCGCTTTTGAAGCATGCAGTTTTGCATGCATCTCGCAGTCCCTCTTTGAAGAGACCATGCTCCCGTAATATCTGCTCCGAGCCCTTGAACCAGCCGGGCATGGTCTGATGGTCATCAGGAAAGTAGAAGTTGTGGGTTGAGCCATCAGCAAAGGATCCGTTGCGCATCCGAGGACCATCAGGGTGCGGAGTCCACGTTGCTGAAGGTCGTTTAGCGCCTGTTTCTGGTGGCTGGGTGCATTGTCAAACAAGAAGAGTCCCGTACACATTCGGTGTGTCTTAGCTTCGAAAACATCAATTGCGTGGGCAGTTTGTTCAAGGAGTTGTTCATTGGCAAAGTAACCATCACAATTCTTGCCGGCCTCAAAGATCACTCGCACATCGCTGTGCCCCATGTGAGCATAGAAATCAAAGTCCGAATGAAACATACTCTTCGCTGTCAAAAAGCCTGCCGTCTGGAGTGAGAAAATCGGACACCATGATCGACTCCCCTTCCCCTTTCCTCTCCGGTTGAGGGCCCATTTCTTCGGTGATAGGCTGGCTACCAGACGCGCTCTGCACCAGCTCTGTAAGGGCGTATTTTTGCGCTTTTACAAAGTTTACTCTCGAACCACTCGGTGTATCGTGTCGCGGATGACAGTGTTGCGCTCAGTAGGACTTAAGGGTCTACTGCCCAGTCGACGACTGTGGATAGTGTCGACGATAGCAAGGCAGTCAGACCACTACTGTGGAACTGGTCTTAAGAGTCTATACCAGGCTCAGGGCTATTAGTGACGAACGCTTGGACCGCGACAATTCCCCAAAAGGGATCTTTTGTTGCGGCGACTTCTCAAAAGGGTCATTTTCTGTGGATGGGAACTTGGGCTGAAGGGCTGAGCAATGTGCAACGTTCTCAATATTACAACTACTACTAGACTGGACTTGGCGTTACGAGATTGAACCAATCTTGTCGCGGCAACTCCCGGTTTTGAGTTGGACGTTTCCTCAGATCATGCCACGACGACGACTTGTCACATGTCAGGATCCATTCGATCACGGGACATTGTGGACGCGTTGCGGTGACACTTCCAAGTGTCACGGCGAGTCGCGTCCATACCCAAACACACTAAAATCGACACGGCTAGATCCGTGAACCGAACCATGTGAGGAACGTCTGGCGTGCCTAGGACCATACGGCTTCTTGGGGCACCCACGTTGGACTCACCCGTCAAGACATACCCATTGGCCAATCCAGCACGTCGTATTCCAAAAGTATGACGCGGTGGGTTGACCCACATCAAAAGTATCATATGGACTATGGGGCGGGGTCCTGATCACTCAGGACCTGTCCGATTGTTCAACTTTTCAATTACCCTAAAAGGCAACCGATCTTAGATAGCGTAGCTACTATGCAGTTGTACAGGACTTTACTAAGCATCGTCGTAGACAGTATAAGTAGCATGTCGTTTCTTTGTATTAGGAAGCTTTCCCCCGGACTGTGAATCACTCTCATTTCAGATTGTTTTGTACAATTTGCATGCCGTGTGATTCCACCCTAAGAAGTTCTGCTACCCCTGCCCGGTCGCGACGAGTTGCTCCCCAAGCACTTGTAGCTACTGTGATTTGAGTTTGAGTTGAGACATCAGAAAGTCGGATTCGCCGCATCTGGTTTAGTCGCGGCATTTAGTGTCGTCGCCTTTGGGCTTTGTTGAGATTTTTTCCACACCTCTAGTTTGGCAGTGCGTCGACTAGTTGTGCTTGGGTTGTTTTGATCAATTGGCAGTGCGTCGACTTGAGAACTTTGGTTCCACACTTCTTGCTTGGCAGTGCGTCGACAAGTTGTGCTCGGGTTTTGGACATTGGATATTGGCTGTTAGTTGGCAGTGCATCAACGCGGCATTTTGGTTCTACTAGTTGGCAGTGCGTCAACTCAGTATATTGGTTGTATCGGTTGGCAGTGCGTCGACTTGATACTTGGGCTTTGCGTCGCCATCTGGACGCTGTCGCTACAAGGGATCTTAATACTTTGTATTAAGCTCTGACTTGTGATATTGTTTGTTGTGGTTGAATTAGTGTTGGTTGTGTTCGTATAGAAGATATTGGTTGAGACACCACTGTTTGCTATATATAAATTCTTGTCGTCGACTTCGTCTTCCGCGACTATTGATCTGCGTCTATTGAGAGTTGTGATACTGGTGCTCTGTCCACCCCGAAGCCCTCGCATCTTTCACACACTGAGAAGCTGATTACGAGGAGTGTGAACATGTTTATATTTGGGTTTACTTTCATAGTAGATTCACTTGTGAGCATGCCCTCAGCATTTCATTGGTTTGCCAGAATGTTTTGCGTTGATCCCGAGAAAAGAAAGTCGATTTGTCATGAGTGACAGGGATTAGCCGGAACTGTGGCCACTCGGGTACCATAAAGCCGGTTGGATACGAGGTGATCTCCCCATTGGCTCCGTAAAGCACCATGTGCTTTTCATACTCCTTCCACCGCTTGCAGAACCCTCTGCGATACTGAACAACGTCTTCCCGTTCATGTACGTCAATGTACATCCCCTTCACCTTCGACTTGAACCTCCAGCTCAACCGCTCAAGCCAACGACGGGCTGTCTGGACGTGGATCTGTGGTTTGACCTTCCCTTCAAACTTCTTCTGCACCTCCTCACTTGCAATGTACTCGTGATCGACAAAAGTGTTGGCGTCACATCACATGATGTTAGTTGATGTGGTTTCTGTACATGTTCCTCACTCACTCCATCGACACTCTCGGGCAACAAACTCATGCCTAAGGACAATTCTAAATATTACCATTCATCTGAGATCAAAAACCAATTTATTGGTGCGATGCTCATTGACAAGCACCTCGGCAAACATTCACATACATTTGGCTTTCCATATGACACCGCACAAAAGATATGGAGAAAGTACCAGGAGACTGGGTCGGTCGAAAATCGACCTCGCAGTGGTAGACCCCCAAAGATAACACCCCAGATGGAGCGACAGATCCACCGAAAAGCACTTGCAGATCGCCGAAAGCCATTCCGAAGTATTGCAAACGAAATTGAGCCACAAATCTCAGATAAATCAGTTGCACGGGCACTAGACAAACGGGGCATGCACCGGAGGATTGCGAGGAAGGTTCCCTTCCTAACCCAGCAGCAGAAGAAGGCACGATTGGAGTGGGCATGTGCACGGGAGGGAGAAGACTGGGACACTGTCATGTGGTCAGATGAATGCTACATCCAGATGGACGACAAAATGGGACAGGTGTATGTGACACGCACCGTGAATGAAGAGTACAATGAGGCATGCCTCATTCCGACCTTCAAACAGTCAGCGCTCCGGGTAATGGTGTGGGGATGTGTCACAAATGGGTGGAAAGGGCCACTCATCATCTTGGAGTACCCTGGGGGCAAGGGCGGGGGTATGACAGCGGGCAGATACTGTGAGCAGGTCCTAGAGGGTGTCTTGATGAAGGCAATGGAAGGAGCGAAGAAAAAATGGCCTGGTATGCGATTTCAGCAAGACGGGGCTCCATCACACACAGCCAAGGTGACGCACCAGTGGTTCTCTTCCCACGAAATTGCCCTCTTCCCACATCCTGCAAACTCTCCCGACCTCAGCCCAATCGAACCTGTCTGGAAGGAGCTGAAAAGGCGTGTGCGTGCCCATCAGCCACGCCCAACTACCCTCGAAACTCTCAAAATAGCCATTCAGGAGGAGTGGGAGAGAATGCCATTGGAAGACATAACGAAGCATACCAAGAAGATGAGAGAGCGCGTGGAGGCTGTCTTGAAGGTGAAGGGTGGGCACACAAAGTTTTGAGATCGAGTGTATAATGTGTCATGGTAGCGAATGAAAATTTTCTTGATGACGGCCGAGATCAAATGATCAGGTGCCAACACTTTTGTCGATCACGAGTAGTCAACAACATCCTGGGCACAGATGTATCCTTTCGACGCCCTCTCCAGCAGGCTGGCCTGAAGACCACCTGAGAAATCCTCGTCATCAAGCATTGTCGGATGGAACTCGCCGTAGCGCTGGCCAGGGAGCTCTCCGGAGCTCAGGAATTGGTTGATCCAACTGCGAATATTGCGTGCGCAAGTTGTCCCCGCATTCTGTCCTTTGGCCGCCAAGAGTGATGACTTTTGCCAGGTGTATGCAAGAGCGGGGTCCAAGTAAAAGTTGAGCGTGGCAACCATTGCGAAGATGCAGGCACGGAAGAACGCATCTATTTTCTTGTCCTTTGTCTTCTCCTTTAGGCTGACCAATGCTTTCTCGAGTGCAGGTCGGTCCCTCCAAGTTGTTGCACCCAAAGCATGTTCCGACTCATCAAAATCATCTAATTGATGCCGCAGTGCTTCTGCCTCCTCTCGGACTCTGTTCAGGGCAATCCGAGCCTGCTCCGGTGTAGTTTCGATTGCTGGCTCCAGGATAGGAGGGATAGGATGTGGTTGGTAGGAGGAGTGCCCAGGTGCCGGAGGGGCGTCGTTGAGATTGAAGTCGAGGTCAACGTCGCGCTCAGAGACGGAGTCGGGAAGGATATCGGGCTCGGCACAGTGGATACAAGAGTCAGCGCTCTTGCTGACAGGACTGGTGTGTTCACCCTCATTGCCAGTCTGCTTTAGAGCTCAGTCTAATGTTTCTTTCCGTGCCGCAGAAGCTTCTTGAACTCACCTGACTCACCCGCATCTTGTGATCCTCCATCTTGATGATTTCGACATCATCTTCTATCTCAATGGCTTCGACGTTGTCCTCCGTCCCAACAATTTCGATGTCATCCTCCATCTCGACAATTGCTGCCTCTCTCGCGTCCTGGACCTTGTGTTGCAGCTTCACAGCAAAATGCTTGGAAATGAGCTTGTTCCCACCCTTTTTCCACAATGCCCGCTTGTTGGTGTTTTGCTGTCATGTCGTCTTCAAGGTCCTGTTGTATCCTGCACTGCAATCGTTCTTTGAGCAGCGCTGTTTTTCTCGGGAATGCTCCTTGTTGTGCTGCCTTTGTAGCCGTTCAGCAAATGTCTCCAGGTGAGCCTCGCTCTCAAACTCTGCCCTATGCTGATGATCTTCAATCATCCCCTCCTCAATGTCACAGCCTGGATCCCACTGCGGCACACCCTCATCCTGCTCAAGCTCCAAATGGTCGATCGAATGTGACGGGGTTGTTGCTGCAGACTGTGTCCGGCTCCGAAGAGCCTTGTGTGCATGTTTGAGGTTGTCCTTTCGAGATTTCTTGCTTTTGGTGGTCCCCACCATCGCGGCCGTGAGGTTTTTTTGGCTAGACAATCATGTCTAAATTAGGCAATATTAAATCACATGACTTATACGTCATCAATTCAAATTCTGGACCCTCCCAGCCTAACATGAGCGGAATCGCATTTTTACAAGGTTCTGCATTGAAAGAACTTTACTTGAAAAAACATGACATGACATTATAAACAAAGCCTATTTAGACAATCTGCTTTCAGAGAGTATAGTATGAGTCTACTCTGGATCTCTTGCTGTAACCCAAAATGTCATGGTGTCGGTGTGGAAGGTGGGATGTGTGGTGGGAGTTGGGCGTTACATTGTCACATCAAAGCTTAGTCAACCGTGCAGAGATCAAATGTCCCATACCTTATGGAGCCGTGCACTCCACAAACACAATCAGGTGACATAAAATTCATGTCGTGGATAGTTTACATCTTGCACTATACCCCTACAATGCCCAAAGACCTCTCCCATCCATGCCACTCAGCTGAGAAAAAGAATCAGTTCATTGGCGCCATGCTAGCTGATCCCCATATCAAGAAGCATGCCAAGGCATTTGAGATCCCATATGAAACAGCGCGCAAGCTCTGGAGAACGTAGCGGAAATGGGGCACCATTGAGAATATCCCTCCCACGGGGCGGCCAAAGAAGATTACTAAGCAAGTGGAGGCCCAGATCATCCAGACTGCGCGTGAAAATTGCAGGATGCCATTCCTTGAGATCAGCAATTTTGTTGATCCGCCAGTTTGCAAGAAGTCTGTTGCAAAGGTGCTGGACAGTGTGGGAATGCATCATTGTGTTACTTGACATGTTCCATACTTGACGGACAGGCTCAAGGAGGGGAGGTTGTCATGGGCGCAGGCAAACAGACGGAAGACAGCATGGGAATGGGATGCAATCCTGTTGTCAGATGAGTGTTACATCCACTTGAATGGGACTGCAGGCCATGTTTGGGTGACAAGGACAGTGAATGAGGTCTACAATGAGGCATGCTTGGTACCGGCCTTCAAACAGTTGCCTGTGCGTGTCATGGTTTGGAGTTGCATTGCGCATGACTGGAAAGGGCCTCTTGTCATCCTCAACTATCCTGGTGGGAAGGGTGGTGGAATGTCTGCAGAGCGCTACCAAAAACAGGTTCTGCGGACACATGTTGTCAAGGCCATGAAAGATCTTTGTCACCATTGCGCTCGCAAGATCAAGATTCAGTACCAACAGGATAGTGCATTCTGTCACACAGCTGAGTCAACCATCAAGTGGCTTGAGAACTATAAAATCCCCCTTGTCCCCCATCGTGCATGCTCACCCAATGTCTCCCCCATTGAGCCTGTCTGGCATGAGCTCAAGAAGCACATCTGTGCCTGACAACCAAGGCCAACAACCTTCGAATCACTGAAAGTGGCAATCAAAAAAGAATAGGAATTGATGCCAATTGATGACATCAATAAATACACTAGCACAATGCAAGACCACGTAGCAGCTGTATTGGATGCAGAGGGAGGTCATACAAGATTTTGAAGGGAAATAAATGTATTTTTAGATCAGAATATGTAGATGAGAGATTGACCGTCCAAAACTTTATCTGCCTACAAGTAGCTCTTCACGTGCCTGATGATCCCAAGGTGCATTTTCCTGAAGGTCTCTGCAGCACTCCTTGTAGCTACCATAAGGCTTGGGTCAGGCTCAAGGTTACCCGTGGCCTGGTGCTGTTTGCTCAATAGGAACCCTTCACTGTGATCACAGAGAGCAACTAGATGATTTGGTAAAAGGGTGAGTGGATTGATAAGGATGTAGAGGATATAGCAGGCGTAGCGGTAAGAGATGCAGGGTAGGAGGTAAGAGGTACAAGGGTATGAGAGGAGTCTTGGAATTATGTGACGATCAACCCAAAACAAAGTCAATAAGAAGAATGAATTCCAAGACTGGGGAATACAACACAACAGCTACTGTATTTATACCAAGTCCAGTCTGAGTCATATCTACATCAAATGAGTCATGAGACTAGGTACTGTGTGGAGTGCTGGTCATGGGTTGTAGTAGAACCTTCTGGAGCACATGCTGCGCAGCCTTTGCAAAGATAACACCTCTGAACCCTTGACCTGGGCCGTGTGATGATGCTGTGATCTGTGATAAGATAACCCATGTCGAGATAAGACTAGATTGTTGATGGAAAAGACAAAAAAGTGGCTGAACTATGACAGGGTAATGTCATAGTTAAACCACTTTTTCATGATTTCTGTCAGGGGAACCCCTGCTTTCGTCCGATCATCCTGGGATCTTGCATGTGACCATGCACGCGCCATCTGTCAGGCGTCACATGCTTCGGTCCGGACTTCCCTGCCAAGCGCATCCACATGACACTCGGGCCCGGACCCCCATTGTTCCGACGGTCCGGCTCCCATTGTTCTCCCCCGATCCGGCCCCTCATTGTTCCCTGGCCCCATTGTCTGGCGCTTCCATTGCGCTTGGTCATCCATTGTTCTGTAGGCTATATATAGTGGGCCCTGACAAGGAGAGTCCCCAACTCGGTTTCTCTTTGGACTCTCCCTTGTCAGGTCTGCCAAGTCTCCTGTATTAGTCGGTCCCTTTATCTGACGCTTTGGACTCTCCCTTGTCAGGACTCTGAGATCGGGCCTCGAGGTTGCCCTTACAGCAGAAACCGAGTTCCTAGGGATAACTGGGCAAGCTTGTGAAGACTCGTCGACCAACCACTCCTCGCCTTCCAACTTGTCCCCTCCTCCCCCTCTGCGATTATCATGTCCTACATGGAGGACGAGGCCCACACCCCTACCCCCGAGCAGCGACTCGGTAATCTGGAGGAATCCATGCAACGAATGGAGGGACTTCTTGACAGTCTCCTCCGATCACAGGTACAACCTCCCCCTGCCCCTGCCCCTGCCCCGCCTCCGGCAGCGGGTCCAGGCGTTTTTAACGGCCAAGCGGCCAACTCACGACCTCTCATCCGCCCCAACCCCCCCCTTTGCGTTCGATGGGGATCGCACCCAGGGCAAGACGTTTCTCCATTCCGTCAAGCAGTACTGGCGCCTCCTCCCCGAGGCCTTCCGTGTGAACGGGGTGGTATCAGAAGAAAGGGTGGTACGCTTTGCCCTCTCCTACATGTCCAAGGACTCGGCAGCCTCCTGGTCGGAACGTATGTCAGAGCGCCTCGTCTTCCCATTCCCGACCTGGTCTTCCTTCGTCGCCGAGTTCAAGCTCCGGTTCGTTGAGGAGAACGAGCAAGACCACGCCCTGGCACGGCTGGAGACCCACGCCTACTACATGGGATCCCGCGACGTGTTCAAATACACGGACGAGTTCAACGACCTCCTCGACTTGGCGGGGTACTCCGATAACTTGGTCAAAGTCACCAAGTACCGAGCGGGTCTAGACCCCAGGATCAATCAGGCGATCACGACCTCCGGTAACCCACCTAGCCTCACAAACTACTCGGAGTGGCGCACCCACGCATTCCGCCAGTACAACGCTGAGGTGGCTGCCCGGGCCGCACGAGGACAGGCGTTCTCTCCACACCGCGCCCCGCCTCCGGTGGCTCCCCGTCCCCGCCCCGTGGCTGCTCCGGTGGTTGCTCCACCTCCTGCTCCCCGACCAGCCCCAGTAGTCCTCCCACCGGGCATTCCCATGGAGATCGACCGAACCAGAGCCCGCACCGGTGTTCGTCGCACCTGCTTCCGATGCGGCAGCCCAGGACACCTGGCCCGAGACTGCCCGACCCCCGCGGATGTCCGGCACGCTGACGTCCTGGACGAAGTGATCAATCAGCTGGGAAGCGACCTGTTGGCGGAATTAGTGGCCTGGCTAGCGACTACAGCGGCTGTAGAAGATCACGAAGCGGAGATTGCCGACGAGTTGGAGCAGGGTTTTCTCCCCCGCGACGAGTGAATAGTACGCCCTCGATCGCCTCACGTAATCGTTTTGAATGTCTGTATGATGAATGCGACCTCATTTCCCCCGCAAACGAAACGATAGACGTACCCCCTGCCCCTCGCTCTGTCCCGCTGGTCCGCAAGGAAAAGTGGGAACGAAAACTCCCTCAGCGCTACGTGGTCGCAGCCTCCCCCGGCGCCAACTCCCTGCACCTCCCCTAGAGATCCAGTCCACCAACAACGCAGTCCAGCTCGCCCTCAACGGACTGGTCGACTGTGGCGCCACGTCGGACTTCATCGACTCCACCTACGCCTCCGAAAACCGACTTCCGGTCCGGCAGCTCTCCCAGCCTATCCCAGTCTACAACGTGGACGGCACGCCAAATGAAGCTGGCTCCATCCGACAAGTTGCCGATGTGGTCCTGCGTTACCAAGGACACAGCGAGCGTGTCCAGCTCGCCGTCACTCGGCTTGGCAAGCAGAAATTGATCCTCGGCTATTCCTGGCTTCGGAAGCACAACCCGGAGATCAATTGGGACACCCAGGAGGTAAAGATGAGCCGCTGCCCATCGGGCTGCTCCACCTGCACCAAGGAGTCTCGCCAAGAGAGACGGATAGCCCGGATTTCGGCCCGAGCACTCCGATCAGCCCAACAAGGCCCTGCCCCCTCCATCTGCGTCGTTGATATTGAAGACCGCGAAGACGAGGCTATGCCACTGCTCCAGGAAGACGACGGAGAAGATTCCGACGAAGAAGAAGATTGTCTGGAAACCGGTGACCGTATCCTCTACACCCGTTTCAACCCTTCTGAAGACATCCGAGCCACTAGCACCGTCTCCCAGCGTCTTGCGGAGGCGTTTGCCAAGAACTCTGCCCCCCCTCGGGATTCCATACCCGAGTGGGCGCGTGAGTTCAAGGATGTTTTCAGCAAGGAGTCCTTTGACAACCTTCCGGAACGTTGCCCCTGGGACCACGCCATCGAACTGGTGCCCGATGCAAAGCCAACGAACTGCAAGGTCTACCCTATCTCCCCCTTGGAGCAGAAGCAGCTTGACGCTTTCATCGAAGAAGGCATGGCCACCGGCCGGATCCGACCCTCGAAGTCCCCTATGGCCTCCCCCGTCTTCTTTGTCAAAAAGAAGGACGGCAGTCTACGGTTTGTCCAAGATTACCGGGCACTGAATGCAATGGCAGTGAAGAATCGGTACCCCCTTCCCTTAATCAACGACCTGATCAATAAGCTCAAGGGAGCCCGCTTCTTCACCAAACTCGATGTTCGATGGGGCTTCAACAACGTACGGATACGAGAAGGAGATGAGTGGAAGGCTGCATTTCGGACTAACCGCGGGCTCTTCGAGCCACTGGTGATGTATTTTGGCCTCACCAACTCCCCTGCAACGTTCCAGACTATGATGAATGACATCCTCCAGGACCTCATACTCTCTGGCAACGTCATGGTGTACCTGGACGACATCCTCATCGCGCACTCCGACCTTCACCTCCATCGTCGTATCGTGAACAAGGTCCTCCGACGCCTTCGCAAAAACAAGCTGTACCTCCGAGCGGAGAAGTGCGAATTCGAGATGGAGTCCATCGAGTACCTTGGCGTGATCATCTCCCACAACCACGTCGAGATGGACCCCGTCAAGGTGGCAGGAGTAGCCAAATGGCCGGCCCCCTCTAACAAGAAGGAAGTGCAGCAGTTCCTTGGGTTCACTAACTTCTACCGGAGGTTTATTCGGGACTTCTCCCACGTCGCGCGCCCGCTCTTCGACCTCACCAAGAAGGACGTATCATGGTCTTGGGGCGACAACGAGTCCGCTTCGTTCCAGGCCTTGAAGGATGCAGTCACCTCTACACCGGTTCTTCTCCTCCCAGACTCCTCTCGTCCTTATCGCCTAGAGGCTGATAGCTCCGATTTTGCCACAGGAGCCGTCATCTCGCAGCAGTCCCCCTCGGACGACAAGTGGCACCCAGTCGCCTTCTTTTCCAAGAGCCTTAACGACGTCCAACGCAACTACGAGATCCACGACAAGGAGATGCTCGCGATTGTGCGTGCGCTGGAGGAGTGACGGCACTTCTTGGAAGGCGCCAAATACCCCGTGGAAATCTGGACCGACCACAAGAACTTGGAGTACTTCCGCAAGGCCCAGAACCTCAATCGCCGGCAAGCCCGATGGTCGCTCTACTTGTCCCGCTTCGATTTCACGCTCCACCACCAACCTGGCCGGCTCATGGGACGACCAGACGCACTCTCCCGACGCCCGGACCACGGAGCCCCCTCGGACAACACAGATGTCACCCTGCTGAAGCCGGAACTGTTCCATGTGCGCGCACTCGAGGGACTTTCCGTCTCTGGCCCGGAAGCCCCGCTTGTCCGTGACATTCGGGAATCGCTTTCCGGTGACCCTGACCTTGAGGAAGCTGTTGCGCTCGTAGTGCGACAGCTTCTAAAGGGGATGAAGGGGGCCTGCTCTGCAGTCACAGCAGAGTGGCGTGTCCAGGACGGCCTGCTCTACTTCCGTGGGAAACTGGTGGTTCCGCGCGACAAGGACCTTCGACGACGCATCCTCGAGCAACATCACGACACCCGTGTTGCAGGGCACGCTGGGCGCTTCAAGACGCTGGAGCTGGTCTCTCGGAACTACTGGTGGCCCCAGCTTTCACGACACATCGGCCGATACGTGGCCACCTGCGACCTGTGCTGTCGGACCAAGGCTCTCCGACGACTCCCCACTGGAGAGCTTCACCCCACAGAGATCCCCTCGGAACGTTGGGAATCGGTGTCGGTGGACTTCATCGTGGAGCTGCCTGAGGCGCACGGCTACGACGCTATCATGGTGGTCATTGACATGCTAGGGAAGCGTGCCCACTTCATCGAGTGCCACACTCGCCTCTCGGCCAAAGGGATGGCTCGGTTGTTCTACAAGCACGTCTGGCGACACCACGGGTTACCTATCAAGTATGTCTCTGACCGCGGCCCTCAGTTTGTGGCGGACTTCACCCAGGAGCTATGGAAGCTGGTTGGCGTTTCCCCTGCCACGTCCACTGCTTATCACCCGCAGACTGATGGCCAGACCGAGCGGGTCAACCAGGAGCTGGAGCAATACCTCCGGATCTTCACCAGCTACAAGCAGGACGACTGGGACGAGCTCCTGCCCGCAGCCGAGTTTGCTTACAACAACCACGTCCACTCCTCGACCCAACAGGTTCCCTTCATGACGGACACAGGACGCTTACCACGCATGGGATTCGAGCCGACAGAGCAGCGTTCCACCCGAGCAGAGTCTGCCAACAAGTTTCTGGATCGGGTCGCATCGGGCGTAACCGAGGCCAAATCAGCACTGGTCAAGGCAAAGGACGAGTACAAGAGGTACTATGACCGACGAAGGACCGCCGCTCCCGACATCAAGGTTGGCAGCCGAGTCTGGCTCGACGCCTCGGACATCACAACAACGCGACCCTCTCGTGGCCTCTCCCACCGACGCCTGGGCCCCTTCAAGGTCACCCAAGTCGTAGGTCAAGGTGCATACAAGCTCGCCCTCCCCACTAGCCTCTCTCGCCTCCACCCTGTCTTCCCCGTGGTCAAGCTCCAGTTGGCCGAAGACGACCCGTTCCCCACTCGCCCGCGTCACGAAGAACCACCCCCTGTCCTAGGACAAGGCGAAGAAGAGGAGTGGGAAGTGGAGGAGATCCTGGACGCAAAGATGCGATACCGGAGTGTCTGGTTCCGAGTGCGATGGAAGGGCTATGACCCATCTCATGACCAGTGGGTCAAGCACTCAGATGTGTTTGCTGACGACGCAGTGGCAGCATTTTACCGCAAATACCCTGGGAAGCCACGTGTCATTGCAGCGGCCGTATTCGACTCGCTGCCCTTCAGGGACTCGTCAACCCCCAACCGTGCCTTGCGTCGAGGCGCCGCAATCAAGAGGGGGGGTGATGTCAGGGGAACCCCTGCTTTCGTCCGATCATCCTGGGATCTTGCATGTGACCGTGCACGCGCCATCTGTCAGGCGTCACATGCTTCGGTCCGGACTTCCCTGCCAAGCGCATCCACATGACACTCGGGCCCGGACCCCCATTGTTCCGACGGTCCGGCTCCCATTGTTCTCCCCCGATCCGGCCCCTCATTGTTCCCTGGCCCCATTGTCTGGCGCTTCCATTGCGCTTGGTCATCCATTGTTCTGTAGGCTATATATAGTGGGCCCTGACAAGGAGAGTCCCCAACTCGGTTTCTCTTTGGACTCTCCCTTGTCAGGTCTGCCAAGTCTCCTGTATTAGTCGGTCCCTTTATCTGACGCTTTGGACTCTCCCTTGTCAGGACTCTGAGATCGGGCCTCGAGGTTGCCCTTACAATTTCTTTGATCATCTTATCTTATCTTGATATAGGGTTATCTTATCATGGATCATGGCACCACATGGTCCAGGTTAGGGGCTCAGGAGGATTATCTCTATTAATCCAAGGTTGCACAATACATGCTCCATGTAAGGGCAACCTTGCGACCCGATCTCAGAGTTCTGGCAAGGGAGAATCCAAAGGTGTTAATAGTGGTAGCTAGGTACAAGACTGGCATACCTGGCAAGGGAGAATCCAAAGAGAAACCAAGTTGGGGATTCTCCTTGCCAGGCGCCACTATTTATATGATACAAGAACAATAGAGCGCGCAGCAACAAACAAGGAACAATGGGAACAATAAGTACAACGGCCATGACAGAACAATGGGATGCGGAGACAATAGGAACAATGGGCACCTGACCATGTGCCCATCAGAGAGAAGCACTCGGCGCGGCAGTCCAGGCCGCGGCACGTGACAGCTGACAGGTCACGCAAGCGCGATCACATGCCTGATCGAAGGCAGAGCGGTCCGAAGCGGGGGTTCCCCTGACATCACCCCCCCCTTGGATTGCGGCGCCTCGACGCAACGTGCGGATAGTGGCAGAGGGGTGTTGGAATGGGAGGGAGTCGAAGACGGCGGTGGCAATGATGTGTGGTTTGTTGGGGTGCCTGCGGTAGAATGCCGCTATAGCGTCCTCTGCAAAGATGTCAGAGTGCTTTACCCACTGGTCGTGCAACGAATTGTAGCCCTTTCACCGCACAAAGTACCAAATGCTCCAATAGCGCATCTTGGCGTCCAGAACCTCTTCAACTTCCCACTCCTTGCCAGCTCCTTGGCCCATGACAGGTGGCGGCTCCTCACGAGCTGGGCGTGTTGGGAACAGGTCGTCCTCGACGAGCTGCAGCTTGACAACGGGGAAGACCGGGTGGAGACCAGAGAGGCGGCAAGGGAGGTCGAGCTTGTAGGTGCCGCGCCCAACAACCTGGGTGACTTTGAAGGGACCCAGCCGTCGGTGAGAGAGTTTGAGGGACGGGCGCGTTGTTGCTATGTCAGAAGCGTCAAGCCAGACTCGATCTCCGACCTTGATGTCTGGAGCTGAGACCCTCCGGCGGTCGTAGTACTGCTTGTACTCATCCTTTGCCTTCACCAGTGCCGACTTGGCTTCTGCCACTCTGGACGCGATGCGGTCGCGGAAGTCGCGTCCCAGTTGTCCTGGTTGTAGCTGGTGAAGATCCGGAGGAACTGTTCGAGCTCCTGGTTCACACGCTCAGTCTGGCCGTCCGTCTGTGGATGCCAAGCCGTAGACATTGCCGATGAGACCCCGACCAGTTTCCACAGCTCCTGCGTGAACTCTGCTATGAACTGGGAGCCACGGTCAGAGACATACTTAGACGGCAGCCCATGGTGGCGCCAGACGTTCTTGTAGAAAAGCCTGGCGGCACCTTCACCAGAGAGCCGGGTGTGGCATTCTATGAAGTGGCTGCGCTTCCCAAGCATGTCAACAACGACCATGATAGCATCATACCCGTGAGCGTCTGGCAGATGCACAATGAAGTCGACCGACACCGCTTCCCAGCGCTCCAAAGGGACCTCCGTGGGATGGAGTTCCCTGATTGGGAGTTGGCAGAGCGCCTTGGTTTGGCAGCACAGGTCACAGGTGGCCACATACTGGCCAACGTGTCGAGACAACTGGGGCCACCAGTAGTTCCGAGAGACAAGCTCCAACGTCTTGAAGCGGCCAGCATGCCCTGCAACGCGGATGTTGTGGTGCTGCTTGAGGATGCGTCGACGGAGGTCGTTGTTGCGTGGAACCACCAGCTTGCCACGGAAGTAGAGCAGGCCGCCTTCTTTTCGCCACTCCGCAGCCCGAGCAGAGCGAACTCTGCGTTCCTTGAGGAGCTCATGTGCTGCCAACACAATGGGCTCCTCCATGTTGGGGGTACCGGTGAGGGCCTCCCAGATGTCGCGCAGGAGAGGGGCTTCGGGTCCAGAGACAGTGAGACCCTCCAAGGCCCGGACATGGAACAGCTCCGGGCGCAGCAGTGTGACGTCTGCGTTGTCCGAAGCAACTCCGTGGTCGGGGCGGCATGAGAGAGCATCCAGGCAGCCCATGAGGCGGCCAGGTTGGTGGTGCAGGGTGAAGTTGAAGCGAGACAGATAGAGGGACCAGCGGGCTTGAAAACGGTTGAGATTCTGGGCCTTCCGGAAGTACTCCAGATTTTTGTGGTTGGTCCAGATCTCAACGGGGTGCTTGGTGCCCTTGAGGAAGTGTCGCCACTCCTCCAAGGCGCGGACGATGGCGAGCATCTCCTTGTCGTGGATTTCGTAGTTCCGCTGGACCTCGTTAAGACTCTTTGAGAAGAAGGCAACTGGATGCCACTTGTCATCCACGGGGGACTGCTGCAAGATGACAGCACCGGTCGCAAAGTCCGAACTGTCTGCTTTGAGGCAGTAAGACCTGGAAGCATCCGGGAGCTGCAGGACTGGGGTAGAGGTAACAGTGTTCTTCAGCGCAAGAAACGCAGCTGCCTTGTTGGCGCCCCAAGTCCATGCCACGTCCTTCTTGGTGAGGTCAAAGAGAGGACGTGCAACATGCAAAAAATCCCAGATGAACCTCCGGTAGAAGTTAGTGAAGCCGAGGAACTGCTGCACTTCCTTCTTGTTAGCCGGAGCTGGCCACTCCACCACACCTGCGACCTTGACCGGGTCCATCTCCACATGGTTGTGGGAAATGATCACCCCAAGGTATTTGATTGACAGCATCTTGAACTCGCATTTCTCCGCGCGAAGGTAGAGCTTGTTCTCGTGGAGACGTCGGAGGACTTCATTCACGATTTCCCGGTGACGGTGGATATCGGAATGTGCGATGAGAATGTTGTCGAGGTACACCATAACATCGCCAGAAAGGATGAGGTCCTGGAGTATGTCATTCATCATCGTCTGGAACGTTGCAGGGCAATTGGTCAGGCCGAAATACATCACCAATGGCTCAAAGAGCCCGCGGTTTGTCCGAAACGCTGCCTTCCACTCGTTGCCTTGACGAATGCGTACGTTGTTGAAGCCCCAGCGAACGTCGAGTTTGGTGAAGAACCGAGCTCCCTTGAGCTTGTTGATGAGATCATTGATCAGGGGAAGCAGGTAGCGGTTCTTCACTGTCATCGCGTTTAGTGCTCGGTAATCTTGGACAAACCGTAAGCTGCCATCCTTCTTCTTCACAAAGAAGACGGGAGACGCCATGGGCAATTTTGATGGCCGAATCCTGCCAGTAGCCATGCCCTCCTCGATGAAGCTGTCGAGCTGCTTCTGTTCGAGAGGGGAGATGGGGTAGACCTTACAGTTGGTCGGCTTCGCGTCGGGGACCAGTTCAATGGCGTGATCCCAGGGGCGTCGCTCTGGCAGGTTGTCAAAAGACTCCTTGCTGAAAACATCTTCGAACTCGCGGGCCCACTCGGGGATGGAGTCCTGAGGAGGTGCAGAGTTCTTAGCAAACGCCTCGGCGAGTCGCTGAGAAACGGTGCTGGTGGCTCGGATGTTTTCAGAAGGGTTGAAGCGGGTGCAAAAGATACGGTCACCGGCTTCCAAGGAGTCGTCATCTTCTTCGACATCTTCAGGGTCATAATCGTCTGAGTCTGGCAAAAGCTCCGGCATCTCTTCGTCCTCGTGGTCCTCAACGTCGACAGCGCAGATGGATGGAACCGGACCTTGTTGGATGGTGCGAAGCACCCGGGCCGCGGTTCTGGCAGATTGACGTTCTTCGCGAAGTTCCTCCCGGCAGGTGGAGCAACCGGAAGGGCAACGGCTCATCTTTACCTCCTGGGTATCCCAGTTGATCTCCGGGTTGTGCTTCCGGAGCCAGGAGTACCCTAGAATGAGCTGCTGCTTGCCTAAACGGGTGACAGCAACCTGTACGCGTTCACTGTGGCCCTGGTAACGGAGAACCACATCAGCAACTTCGCGAATGGAACCGGCCTTGTTCGGCGTGCCGTCCACGTTGTAAACGGGGATAGGCTGGGTGAGGCGACGAACGGGGAGGTGATTTTCGAGGACGTAGGCCAAGTCAATGAAGTCGGATGTGGCACCACAATCGACCAGGCCTTTGAGAGATAGCTTCACTGCGTTGTCGGTGGACTCGATCTCGAGGGGGAGGTGGAGAGAATTGGCCCCGGGAGAGGCAGCAGCGACATAGCAGGAAGGGAGCTTGCGTTCCCACTTCTCCTTACGGACTCGTGGGGTTAGAGGGGGAGCAGGGTGTACGTCTATCGCTTCAACTGTTGCAGAGTGGAGGGAATTGGATTCATCATACAAACAGGAGAAACGATTACGTGAAGCGAACGAGGGCGTACTACTCACTCGTCGCTGGGGAGAAAACCCTGCTCCACCTCAGCCGCGACATCGGCTGCGTGTTCTGCGACAGCTGCAGTAGTCGCTACCCGAGTGACCAACTCGGAGAGCAACTCACTTCCCAGCTGATTGATGACCTCGTCAAGGACATCAGCGTGTCGTATGTCAGCTGGGGTGGGGCAGTCACGGGCAAGATGACCCGGACTGCCGCAGCGGAAGCAGGTGCGTTGAATGTCACCACGGAGCCGGGCCCGGTCTACCTCCATGGGAATTGGATGGGCAACGGGGGCGGGCGCCGGGCGGGCAGCGAGGGCCGGTGCTACAGCAGGGAGCACCGGGGCACGAGGACGGGGGGCAACAGCAGGTGCTCGGGGAGGAGGCGCTGCGTGGCCTCGAGAAGCTCTGGCAGCGAGTTCCGCATTGTACTGCCAGAACGCACGGACACGCCATTTTGGGTAGTCGGTGAGGCTGGGAGGGTTACCAGAGGTGGTGATGGCTTGGTTGATCCTCAGGTCCAAGCCCGTCCTATATTTGGTCACCTTGACCAAGTTGTCGGTATAACCAGCGAGGTCAAGGAGGTCGCCGTACTTGTCCGTGTACTTGAATATGTCGCGGGAGCCCATATAATACTGATGTGCGCTCGGACATGCGCTCGGACCAGGAAGCCGCAGAGTCCTTGGACATGTAGGACAGGGCAAAACGGACTACCTTTTCCTCCGAGACTACCCCGCTCTCGAAGAACGCTTCAGGAAGCAGCCGCCAGTACTGCTTCACGGAGTGCAAGAAGCTCTTGCCCAGGGTGCGATCCCCATCAAAGACGAAAGGGGGGTTTGGACGGATGAGAGGGCGCGCAGAGTTAGCGCCAGCAGAAACACCTGGACCCGCTGCCGGAGCTGGAGCAGGGGCAGGGGCAGGGGGCGGTTGTTGTTGTTGGGTGATGAGCCGGGTGAGCATGGCTTCGATATTCGTTATGCTGGTCTCCAGAGCGGACAGCCGCTGCTGGTTGTGGTCTTCCATGCTCATCGGGTCTGCTTGTGGAGGGGAGGAGGGGGCAAGATAGGAGGTGAGGGAGTGGTGGTCTTGGTCGCTCGTCGACTCTTCTCCACTGGCGTCAGCGTCGAACCTCGCAATCTTGTCCGGTTATCCCTAGGAACACGGTTTCTGCTGTAAGGGCAACCTCGAGGCCCGGTGTCAGAGTCCTGGCAAGGGAGAATCCAAAGGTGATTAATAGTGGTAGCTAGGTACAAGACTGGCATACCTGGCAAGGGAGAATCCAAAGAGAAACCGTGTTGGGGATTCTCCTTGCCAGGCGCCACTATTTATATGGTACAAGAACAATAGACTGCGCAGCGACAAACAAAGGACAATGGGAACAATAAGTACAATGGCCATGACAGAACAATAGGAAACCGAGACAGTGGGAACGATGGGACACCTGACCATGTGCCCGTCAGAGAGAAGCACTCGGCGCGGCAGTCCAGGCCGCGGCACGTGACAGCTGACAGGTCACGCAAGCGCGATCACATGCCCGATCAAAGGCAGAGCGGTCCGAAGCGGGGGTTCCCCTGACAAGGAGCAGACAATGAAATTCAGCCAATGTCCAGAGCAATGCCACATGAGAGGCCACGAGGAGCACCAGGCAATGATTGATATGGATGCAATTGACCTGGACATGGGCGCACCAGATCTGGAAGAAGGAGAATTGATCCTGTAGGTCAACTTTGGGAAGGAAGTAGATCTACGGCTGAAGGAAACACCAGCACAGAAATTTGCAGAAGAAGCGGAAAAGGAGAAGGAGAGAATGATCAAGGGGAAGATTTCAGATCAATATTGGGAATTTGTCAAGGTGTTTGCCAAAGAATCATTTGACTCACTACCAAACCGATGGACATGGGACCACGCGATCAAACTCAAACCAGGTTCCAAAGTAGTGGACTGCAAAGTATACCCTCTGTCCTGAAACGAGCAGGTCAAACTCAATGAGTTCCTAGAGGAGAATCTGGCCAGCGGACGGATCAGGCCATCAAAGTCACTGATGGCATCAGTGTTCTTCTTTGTCAAGAAAAAAGATGGCTTGCTACGCCCTGTCCAAGATTATTGGAAGTTGAACGAGATGACAATCTAAAATCAATACCCACTGCCACTTATCTCCAAACTGGTTCATAACCTATGCAGCACCAAGTTCTTCACAAAGTTAGACATCTGACGGGGATACAACAATGTACGGGTCAAAGAGGGTGACAAGTGGAAGGCTGCATTCTGCATGAACCCTGGACTGTATGAGCCTCTGGTTATGTTCTTTGGTCTCACGAATTCCCCGGCAACCTTTCAAAATATGATGAACAACATACTTTGGGAACTGATCAACAAGGGTCATATGGTAGTTTATCTTGACAATATATTAATCTTCACAGAAAACTTGGATGAACATCGGCGGATCACAAAACGAGTGCTTGAATTGCTCCAAAAACACAAGTTGTACCTGAAACCCGAACAGTGCGAGTTTGAACACACGGAAATCAAATATCTGGGTGTGATTATTGGGCACAACTCAATGCGGTGAAATGCTGAGGGTGCGCTCACAGGTGAATCTACTATGAAAGTAAACCCAAATATAAACACGTTCACACTCCTCGTAATCAGCTTCTCAGTGTGTGAAAGATGCGAGGGCTTCGGGGTGGACAGAGCACCAGTATCACAACTCTCAATAGACGCAGATCAATAGTCGCGGAAGACGAAGTCGACGACAAGAATTTATATATAGCAAACAGTGGTGTCTCAACCAATATCTTCTATACGAACACAACCAACACTAATTCAACCACAACAAACAATATCACAAGTCAGAGCTTAATACAAAGTATTAAGATCCCTTGTAGCGACAGCGTCCAGATGGCGACGCAAAGCCCAAGTATCAAGTCGACGCACTGCCAACCGATACAACCAATATACTGAGTTGACGCACTGCCAACTAGTAGAACCAAAATGCCGCGTTGATGCACTGCCAACTAACAGCCAATATCCAATGTCCAAAACCCGAGCACAACTTGTCGACGCACTGCCAAGCAAGAAGTGTGGAACCAAAGTTCTCAAGTCGACGCACTGCCAATTGATCAAAACAACCCAAGCACAACTAGTCGACGCACTGCCAAACTAGAGGTGTGGAAAAAATCTCAACAAAGCCCAAAGGCGACGACACTAAATGCCGCGACTAAACCAGATGCGGCGAATCCGACTTTCTGATGTCTCAACTCAAACTCAAATCACAGTAGCTACAAGTGCTTGGGGAGCAACTCGTCGCGACCGGGCAGGGGTAGCAGAACTTCTTAGGGTGGAATCACACGGCATGCAAATTGTACAAAACAATCTGAAATGAGAGTGATTCACAGTCCGGGGGAAAGCTTCCTAATACAAAGAAACGACATGCTACTTATACTGTCTACGACGATGCTTAGTAAAGTCCTGTACAACTGCATAGTAGCTACGCTATCTAAGATCGGTTGCCTTTTAGGGTAATTGAAAAGTTGAACAATCGGACAGGTCCTGAGTGATCAGGACCCCGCCCCATAGTCCATATGATACTTTTGATGTGGGTCAACCCACCGCGTCATACTTTTGGAATACGACGTGCTGGATTGGCCAATGGGTATGTCTTGACGGGTGAGTCCAACGTGGGTGCCCCAAGAAGCCGTATGGTCCTAGGCACGCCAGACGTTCCTCACATGGTTCGGTTCACGGATCTAGCCGTGTCGATTTTAGTGTGTTTGGGTATGGACGCGACTCGCCGTGACACTTGGAAGTGTCACCGCAACGCGTCCACAATGTCCCGTGATCGAATGGATCCTGACATGTGACAAGTCGTCGTCGTGGCATGATCTGAGGAAACGTCCAACTCAAAACCGGGAGTTGCCGCGACAAGATTGGTTCAATCTCGTAACGCCAAGTCCAGTCTAGTAGTAGTTGTAATATTGAGAACGTTGCACATTGCTCAGCCCTTCAGCCCAAGTTCCCATCCACAGAAAATGACCCTTTTGAGAAGTCGCCGCAACAAAAGATCCCTTTTGGGGAATTGTCGCGGTCCAAGCGTTCGTCACTAATAGCCCTGAGCCTGGTATAGACTCATAAGACCAGTTCCACAGTAGTGGTCTGACTGCCTTGCTATCGTTGACACTATCCACAGTCGTCGACTGGGCAGTAGACCCTTAAGCCCTACTGAACACAACACTGTCAACCGCGACACAATACACCAAGTGGTTCGAGAGTAAACTCTGTAAAAAGCGCAAAAATACGCCCTTACAGAGCTGGTGCAGAGCGCGTCTGGTAGCCAGCCTATCACCGGCCTCCTGCTCCTCCTCCGATCCTCATCTCCATCCATGCCAACATCCGCCCTCTTCCTCCTTCCCCTGGCCATCTCCCTCGAATCCCTGCAAGCGGTCTAGCCAAGCCCGATTCCTTGCACCAGGGAGTGCTACTGCCGTACGCACTCCTCCCCCTCTACTTCGGCCTTCTTCCCGCGGATGTGGTCTACTGCCGTACAGGCTCGTACCAGATGCCTTGCGCTCATCCGTACCACCCCTCTTCCCAGTCGGGCATTGGTCCTCACCTCTGATGTCTCCACTGGCCAGCCCGGCACTGGCCTGGCCACTGGGCTCCTCCAGTGTGGCCTTCCACTGTTGGTGTCTCAGGAGCTGGCCATCACTGGCCCCTCTGAGCCACTCACTATCTTATCTGGGTTTGTCATCATCTACTTGTCATCTGCCATGGTTCCATGGCAGTGATATCCCATCATCATCAGTCACTTGTCACAGCTGACTATATAGTGTGACACCTGGGCACATGGATCCTTGAACCGTTCTCTAAGGATCCCCCTTTGTGCTCAGGTGAGTAGTATACCTCCCTTGTATTTGATAGTCTCTAAGGATCCCCCTCTGTGCTCAGACTCATGTGAGGTTGCTGTGTGCTGTGTGCTCTCTTTCTTTGGGCTAGCAGGAGTTGCCCTTACACATTGAAGAAGATGAGCAACAAGAGATTGGGACCATACAAGATACTGGAGAAGGTTGGAGCGGCTGCATAGAAGCTGGATTTGCCAGACACGGACTGAAGACACCCGGTGTTCAACGAGTCACTGTTGACACCCTATCACGAACCACCCCCCCATCGCCAAGAGAAGAGACCCGTAGCCAAGATGATTGGAGGAGCAGAAGAGTGGGAAGTCGAAGAAATTGTGAAGGAATGGAACATTGGCCGAGGAAAGCAGTACTTGGTCAAATGGAAGGGATAGCCGCATAGCGAAAATACCTGGGAACCATCACGTCACCTTACCCACGCAAAGAAGGTCCTGAGAGACTGGCAGAGGAAACAATCAAACCCAGACACACGCATTCGCCTCCTGCCAACACTTGAAGCCGGACATTGGGACTATCTCATTCATTGCTACAAACCCAGAGACAAGCGCCTTCCGTGCCTTCCATATCCCCAACAACAACTCTTTGACCCTTACGAGAATGTCTTCACGCCTATTGGCCTAGTCAATGAGGACATCAACCCTAGAGAGGGGGTAATGTCATAGTTTGGCCACTTTTTCATCTTATCTTATCTCAGTACAGGTTATCTTATCATGGATCACGGCATCCGACGGTCCGGGCTAGGGGTCCAGGGGATTATCTTTATCAATTTGAGGCTGTGCAACATGCAACATATGCTCTGGAAGGTTCTACTACAACCCATGACCAGTGCTCCATGCGGTACATAGCCTTATGACTCATTAGTTGTAGATATGACTCAGACTAGATTTGGGTATAAAATACTGTAGCCACTTTGTTGTATTCTCCAGTCTTTAAATTCACTTCTCTTATTGACTTGTTTTCAAGTTGATTGTCACACTACCACTTTTTCCAGTTAGACTTGTCATAATTCGACTCTTTTTCATCTTATCATCGACGATCCTATCTTATCTTGGCACGACTTATCTTATCACGGATCACGGCATCAGACGGTCCGGGCTAGGGGTTCCAGGGGTTATCTCTATCGATTCAAGGCTGCGCGACGTATGCTCCGGAAGGTTCTACTACAACCCATGACCAGCGTTCCATGTGGTACATAGCCCTATGACTCATTAGTTGTAGATATGACTCAGACTGGATTTGGGTATAAATACTGTAGCTACTTGGTTGTATTCTCCAGTCTTCGAATTCACTTCTCTTTTCGACTTTGTTTTTGGGTTGATTGTCACATAATTCGAAGACTCCCCTCATACCCTCGTACCTCTTACCTCCTACCCTGCTCCGTGCACCGCTACGCCCGCTATATCCTCTTCACCCTTACCACCCCACTCACCCTTTTACCGAATCATCTAGTCGCTCGCTGCGATCGCAGTGAAAGGTTCATATCGAGCAAACAGCACCAGGCCACGGGTAACGTTGAGCCCGACCCAAGCCTTACGGTAGCTACAAGGAGTGCTGCGGAGACCTTTGGGAAAACGCACCTCGGGATCATTGGGCACGTGAAGAGCTAGGCCCGGGATCTTTTTGCTAGCAAAAGAACCTTTCCTCGAGTGCTTGTACAGCACACGAATCCACCATTTTGTACCGATTCCCATCGTCATCTGGGAGCCCATCCCCTCCCCCCATCATACCATCGTCGCCCGATCTGGCGCATCAAAACGAACCCGGACCCTCCAACCCCTACCTCGCCCTCACCGCCGCCTGAAGACGAGATCCCCGACCTTGGCGAGTTACCCTCCGAACAACCACCCTCGCCCCCACCTACCGCACCTGCTCCTACCATGTCAGGACATCACCGCATCACTCTCGCTGCCAACCCCCCTACTTCGATGGCGACAAGTCCAAATACCTGGGCTTTGTGGACGCGTGCACCACTTACATCGGTGCCTATCGGTCAGAGTTCTCGCTGGACGAGACGAAAATCCTCTTTGTCCTGTCCTACCTCCGCAATGAGAGCGGCACAAGCTGCGCCGCCTCAAGATGGGCAATGAACTGGAAGCAGCACAATTTCGAGGGCTTCCAAGGACTAAAGGCGGGAGTCACCGCGACAAGCTTCTTGGAGGAGCTTCAGAGGGCCTTTGGGGATTCTAACGCAGAGCAAGTCGCTGCCGCCCGACTCATGGCCCTTCGCCAGGGCAGACGGTCCTTCGTGGACTACATCTCTGACTTCGAAATGCTGGCTGCGGACGCGGGGTACAACGTGGTCGCCTCAACTGATGACAAGGGCGAGTACAAGAAGGGGGATCAGGACAACATCCTCATCGAGTTCCTGGAGCGCGGACTCAGCAGCGAAATTGCAAGCCGCCTCTACAACACCGGCGTCCCCCTGCCCAAGGCATATGGTGCCTTCAAGAACTGGTGCGTCAACATCGAGGCCAATGCCTTGCGCGATCAGCTGCGTAAGGCATCCTATGCGCACTCGACTCCGCGGCCCCCACCCCAATTCCGCCCTCAGGCTGCACCATCAGCACCTGCACCCGCTCCGGCCCGACCAGCGGCCAATGAGCCGGTTCCGATGGAGATCGATCGCACCCACGCCCGTGGCCACAATATCATCTGCTACAACTGTCAGCAGCCTGGGCACATTGCGCGGAACTGCCCTGAGCCCAAGAAGAAGCGCACGTTCTTCAATCGGGCCACAATGCTAGAAGAGATCGAGAACGGGGACAAGGACAACGAGTTCCTGAAGGAGATTGCCGAGAAGCTGCGCGAGAAGGGTTTTTGAAGCGCTCCACTCCTCTAGCCAAGGAGGTGGAGCGTCCGGACTATGGACGTTTTTCTGTACTTGTTTCGATTAAAGACATGAACGATTCTACACATACATATACAATCTCGGACTCATTACGTACCAATATTCATGATTTTCTCATTGCTGATATGGAAAAGGAACGACAAAGAAAAATAGTTTTAAATAGAGAGTATTTACAAAGTAAAAAGGATCAGAAAGCTGCGGATAAATTAATTTTGGACTCCTACGTATTTATGGCTCGTGGAGAAGGAACCACGTCAACAAAGACCGAAAAGGGGAGCATCGCTCCGGAGGCTCAATCCTTGAAAAAGGAGGAAGCGCCCAAGGAATCTGCCGAAATCAGGATTCCAGAAGCACCCAAACGCACAAGGGTGCCGGATGCCGTTCAAAGGAAATGGGCAGCCGAGAGACAGAAGGGCCCCCAGCCCAGCAGACTGGCGCAGGAATTGCGCAACTACCAGGCCGAAAGGAAGAGACATTCGATGGACGTATATGTCCAGATCACAGGCCTGGACTCAGGAAAGACGCGCGGAGTCAAGGCGCTACTCGATAGTGGCTGTAGCACCTGCTGCATCGATACCGACTACGCGCGGGCAGAGAAGCTGGATATCCAAGAACTTCCCCAACCCATTGTGGCTCGTAACGCCGACAACACCGAAAACATCAGCGGCCGGATCACGCATTACGTTGACCTAAGGATGAGAATCGGTCCTCACGTGGAGACACGCACGTTCCTTCTGATGTGCTTGGGGAAGGCCCGGATCTTCATTGGTCTTGACTGGCTGACGGAACACAACCCGGAGGTGGATTGGCAGGAGCAAACGATGAGATTCAGCCAATGCCCAGAACGGTGTCACATGAGGGGTCACGAGGAACACCAAGCGATGATTGACATGGATGCAATCGACCTGGACACGAGCGCACCGGATCTGGAAGAGGGAGAATCGATCCTGCTGATCGACTTTGGAAAGGAGGTAGATCTACGGCTGAAGGAAACACCGGCGCAGAAATTCGCAGAAGAAGCGGAAAAAGAGAAGGAGAGGATGACCGAAGGGAAAATTCCGGATCAATACCGGGAATTCGTCAAAGTATTTGCCAAGGAATCATTCGACTCGCTACCGGACCGACGAACCTGGGATCATGCGATTGAGCTCAAACCCGGTTCCAAAGCAGTGGACTGCAAGGTGTACCCGCTATCACGAAACGAGCAGGTCAAACTCGACGAGTTCCTACAAAAGAACCTGGCCAGCGGACGAATCAGACCATCAAAATCACCCATGGCCTCAGCATTCTTCTTCGTCAAAAAGAAAGATGGTTCACTACGTCCCGTCCAGGATTATCGGAAGCTGAATGAGATGACAATCCGGAATCGGTACCCGCTGCCGCTGATCTCCGAACTGGTCCATAATCTATGCGGCGCCAAGTTCTTCACCAAGCTCGACATCCGATGGGGATACAATAACGTACGGATCAAAGAGGGTGACGAGTGGAAGGCTGCGTTCCGCACAAACCGTGGACTGTACGAGCCCTTGGTCATGTTCTTTGGTCTCACGAACTCCCCGGCTACCTTCCAAAACATGATGAACGACATACTCCGAGAACTGATCAACGAGGGACACGTGGTAGTCTATCTGGACGATATACTGATCTTTACAGAGAACTTGGACGAACATCGGCGGATCACGAAACGAGTGCTCGAATTACTCCAGAAGCACAAGCTATACCTGAAGCCCGAAAAGTGCGAGTTCGAACGCACGGAAATCGAATATTTGGGTGTAATTATTGGACACAATTCGATGCGGATGGACCCAGTCAAGATCAAGGGCGTGATGGAATGGCCGGAACCAAAGAGCATCAAACAAGTCCAAGCGTTTCTAGGGTTCACAAACTTCTATCGGCGCTTTGTCCGGGGATACGCGGAGGTTGCCAAGCCATTGACACGGCTGACAGGAAAGGCAGGATGGTCATGGGGTGCAGATGAGCATGCGGCATTTGATGGATTGAAGAAGAGAATCGCGGAGGATGCGGTCCTAGCACTGCCAAATGACACTGGCCAATATCGTCTGGAAGCCGATGCTTCGGAAGGGGCAACAGGATCAGTTTTGAGCCAAAACCAAGACGGCATTTGGCGCCCAATCGCATTTATTTCGCACGCATTGACCGAAACCGAGCGAAATTACGAGATCTACGACAAGGAAATGCTCGCAATCATGTTATCACTTGACGAATGGAGGCAGTTACTCCTGGGAGCCACGGAAACGTTCGAGATCTTCACCGATCATCAGAATCTCGAGTACTTTCGGAAGCCGCAGAAGCTCAATCGACGGCAAGCACGATGGATCACGGAGTTGGCGGAGTTCGATTTCACCTTACGACACCGGCCTGGCGCACTCAACCGCAAGGCGGACCTCCTGTCTCGACGAGCAGATCACGATCAGGGCAAGAACGACAACAAGGACGTCACGCTACTGAAGCCCGAGTTCTTCCGATCACAAGAAGTCACATTCGAGGGACAGGATCAGCAGCTAATCGATGAAATCAAGGCCATTCGAGCAATTGATGGAAGCGTCAAGGCGGCCGTAGAGAAGTCACTCGTCGGATGGAAGAAGGAAGAGGGGCTTATCACGTATCATGGGAAGCTCTATGTACCAAGGGACAAGGAGTTGCGGGACAAAATCATCGGACTACACCACGACACCCCTTTGGTCGGACACGCCGGGATCAACCGAACACAGGAGATGGTGGAAAGAAACTACTGGTGGCCCAGGATGGGAAACCAAATTCGGAAATACATCCAGACGTGCGAGGCGTGCCAACGGACCAAGACCAGGAGAGCAAGGACAGGGAGTTTGCACCCGCATGCAGTTCCAAACGCGCCGTGGGAAATCATCTCCATGGATCAAATCGGACCCTTGCCGGTCAGTAACGGGTATGACGCAATTCATGTGTGGTGTGACACCTTCACCAAAATGATCCATGTCGAACCAATTAGTACTGACATCAGCAGCGAAGGAGTGGCACGACTAACCAGGGACCGAGTCTTCCGCTACCACGGGATCCCTCGCAAGATCATCACCGACAGGGATTCGCGTTACATCAAGGGCTTCATGAGGGAGACGAATCGGATGTTGGGCGTGGAAATGAATCCGGGGACCGCATATCACCTGATCACGGATGGGCAGACAGAACGCATGAATCAGGAGATCGAGCATTATCTCCGCATCTATGTCAACTACCATCAGACGGACTGGTCGGAGTGGCTAGGGATGGCAGAATTCGCATATAACAATAAAATGAACACATCTACCAAAATATCGCCATTCTATGCGAATCACGGATATCACCCATGGAAGGGAGTGGAGCAACGGATGGAGTCGAGAAACGAGTCGGCGGAGGAATTTGTAAAAAGAATGAAAGAAATACAAGACGAAGCAAAAACAGCACTAGAAAAAGCAAAAGAAAAAATGAAAAAATACTACGATAAACAAAGAAAAGAAGTTCCGGAGTTGAAGGTTGGGATGAAGGTGTACATAGAAGGGGAAAATATCGAGACGGATCGACCATCAAAGAAGATGAGCGACAAGAGACTAGGGCCATACGAGATATTGGAGAAGGTTGGAGCGGCCGCATGGAAGCTGGATTTACCGGACACGGACCGAAGACATCCGGTGTTCAACGAGTCACTGTTGACACCCTATCACGAACCACCCCCCCATCGCCGAGAGAAGAGGCCTGTAGCCAAGATGATCGGAGGAGCAGAGGAGTGGGAAGTCGAAGAGATCGTGAAAGAGCGAAACGTCGGCCGAGGAAAACAGTACTTGGTCAAATGGAAGGGATGGCCGCATAGCGAGAACACCTGGGAACCATCACGTCACCTTACCCACGCGAAGAAGGTCCTGAGAGATTGGCAGAGGAAACAATCCAACCCAGACACACGCATTCGCCTCCTGCCAACTCTCGAAGCCGGACATTGGGATTACCTCATCCATCGCTACAAACCCAAAGACGAGCGCCTTCCATACCCCCAGCGACAACTCTTCGACCCGTACGAAAACGTCTTCACGCCCATTGGCCTAGTCGATGAGGGCATCGACCCTAGAGAGGGGGTAATGTCATAATTCGACTCTTTTTCATCTTATCATCGACGATCCTATCTTATCTTGGCACGACTTATCTTATCACGGATCATGGCATCAGACGGTCCGGGCTAGGGGTTCCAGGGGTTATCTCTATCGATTCAAGGCTGCGCGACGTATGCTCCGGAAGGTTCTACTACAACCCATGACCAGCGTTCCATGTGGTACATAGCCCTATGACTCATTAGTTGTAGATATGACTCAGACTGGATTTGGGTATAAATACTGTAGCTACTTGGTTGTATTCTCCAGTCTTCGAATTCACTTCTCTTTTCGACTTTGTTTTTGGGTTGATTGTCACAAGACTAGGTTGTTTGTCTCTAATACTTTCACTAGCTGATCTGGAATTGATTTGTGTGCCTGAACACTATACCTGTAACAATCAACTCAAAAACAAGTCAATAAGAGAAGTGAATTTGAAGACTGGAGAATACAACAAAGTGGCTACAGTATTTATACCCAAATCTAGTCTGAGTCATATCTACAACTAATGAGTCATAAGGCTATGTACCACATGGAGTACTGGTCATGGGTTGTAGTAGAACCTTCCAGAGCATATGTTGTGCAGCCTCAAATTGATAAAGATAATCCCCTAGACCCCTAGCCCGGACCGTCGGATGCCGTGATCCATGATAAGATAACCTGTACTGAGATAAGATGAGATTGTTGATGATAAGATGAAAAAGTGGCCAAACTATGACAATACCTCTAGTGTAACTTTCCATTAGTATTGCCTCTAGGCTGGCTATTAATGGCTTCTCCAAACTACTCACTATCTTGTCTTGGTGTATTATTATCAGGGGAACCCCCGCTTTGGACCAATCAGCCTGGGATCTGGCATGGGATCACACTCATGTGACCTGTCAGCTGCCATGTGCAGCGGCCCAGACTGCCGCACTGTGCACTTCTCTTTGATGGCAGGTGGTGCCATTGTTCCTATTGTCTCCATTTCCCATCATTCTGTCATAGCCATTGTACTTATTGTTCCTATTGTTTTTATTTGTTGCTGCATGGTCTATTGTTCCTGTATCATATAAATAGTGGCGCCTGGCAAGGAGAATCCCCAACTTGGTTTCTCTTTGGATTCTCCCTTGCCAGGTATGCCAGTCTTGTACCTAGCTACCACATTTATTCACTTTAGATTCTCCCTTGCCAGAACTCTGAGATTGGGTCTCAAGGTTGCACTTACAATTATCAGCTATCTGACATCTGCTATTAATCTCTGACTATGACTTACTCTTACTAGCTGAACCCATCATTTTTAAGCAAAATAGCACAACATAGGTATATATATGAGTTGTTATATAAATCTAGTGCTGCTTCTGAAAATTAGTAAGGAAGGCATCATTGTCGAGACTTGACAATTCCAGCCATCCTAAATCACCAACATGTCTACTAAGATGGCCAACCAGGCATTCATGTGCCAATGGCCCATCTACAAAGTTACGGCTTGTGACCAGATACATATGTTTCTTGCTTCGGGTCAACATTACATTTGTGCGCCTAGAGAAGGAATCAGAAGCATACATATAAAGAACAAGAAAAAAATACCGCAGATTTTGTAGAAATCCCAGTGCACGTGTTCGAACAAGACTGATAATTATAACATCTTCTTCGTTCCCTGAAACAGTTAGTGAAATATTCTCAAGAAGCAAATGGTGAATTAAACCTTGAAAAGAATCAACATTATAAACCTGAGCTTATCTGAGATCTATGCTTTGCTAGAAAGAATGAGAGTTACCTTTTCTTCCCAGTGAAGTCCTGCACTTCTGAGTGCTTCTTGAATTAATTCACGCTGGGCATCATAGGGAGTGATAATTTTGAAGTTTTTGTTGTGATTCTGGAGATGTTGAGAGAGTTGTAACACTACAGCACATTCTTTTTCATTCTGGACAAGAGTTAGAAAATCAGAATGAAAAGAATATAAGTCAAATACAGTGATAGAAGTGCTTGTTACTTGCAGTTTTTCTTTGCTGTTGACAACATTGATAAATTGACAAGCTATATGGGAATTTGGGATTGGGTGCGTTGGATTAGAAGAGAGTTTTGAATCATAGACATGTTGAGAGATGAAATCCCCAATCTGTGGAGGCATCCGATCTATTGAAGCAGTAAAGTCAGTGAATTTCTTTTGGCAAATAACATACATACATTGGATATCCAGAAAAATGCAAAAAGACTGCAAGTGGGGAATCTCAAAGATACTCTGTAGGTCCTGGAGATCTTCTTGTCCAAAAGGAGGCACTGTTTAATATGAATAAAAATATCATATAATACCCAGGAACACACACATTGCTTGTTATCCCCAATGAAGCACATCTTGCGCAAAGTTTTCTCATACTGAGTGATAACTATACTGTATCAGAACCAGAGAACATAATGGTCAAGAACAGCATCACCTGGTATATAGTCCCCTAAATTGCTGGCTTAGTGTCAATATAATCAACATAGGTAGTCAGCTTACCTATCTCTATTTGACTGGCTTCATCCACAATAATGGATCTTATTGGAATTGACTTGGTAAATTTGAAAAGGAATTTATTTGATAGCTTTCCATTGCAAAAAGAAAATCAGCTGGAGCTTCATATCACAGAAGCCAAAGATAAACATGCCATGCTTAGTGTGCAGAGAATCACTTGGCAACCATGAATCCGTTGACTGCCCATTTTAGAGAATTCATGTGAGGAGATGAACTTGTCTCGTATTTGGTCATAGAGATGGCCATGCCAGTCCTTGTGTGAAAACTCTGCAGATGCAAGAAGACGCCAATTGAGAAACCCAACTGATTGCAGCTAAAACAGTATTAGATACCAGTCAATCAATTAGAATGATATAGCAAAGTAAATTAATATTTGCATACCTTGAGTGCAATATTAATCACAGCAACATTGCTTTTGGCAACAAGCCAAATGCCTAATCAAATCTCATTATTTGGACTGTCAAGAATAAGATAACTTACCTTGGTAGTTCATTGAAACTGCAGCATTCACAAAGGTTGCAATGACTGAAGTTTTGCCAGTCCCTGGTGGACCTGGAACTTTGTAAACAACAAGAAAAAGTGCAAGCAGAACTTGGCTTGCCTTGGACTAAAACAATATGATGGTCATTCTTGTTAGAAAGCATGGCATCCACTGCATCTTGCTGGGATTGATTCAGATTTTTATGACGGCCAAGGTTGTCCACTGAGCAAAGGACAGGTGCCTCTTGAGCCCATTGATCAGGCCAAGTCAAAAGCCCTGGAGCAGAATCTGAAGATGGAAGCCAGATGTTTTTTGTCCATGGATTATTGCTGAAGAGATTGTGTTGGCCTTGAAGCATATGTAAAACTGTCAAGGCCCGTCTAGCTTCAGCAGTTGTAGGATCATCTCTCCCAATGCTATGGACAGTGAGAACCACTTTGGAATTGTCAAGGTGATCATATGAATTGGCGAGATTAGCTCTTCGGCCAACTACATTGCCAACCCTGTCACGATGAGTGTACACTGCTCCCTGGGCATTTTGTATCTTGAACTCCACATTCTGTTATGACATGAATAAACAGAAGACTGCCCAGTGATTGTATAGCAGACCTGTCCAGAGCGTATCCGATTTTTGAAGCCTTGAGACTGAAGGTCTGATCCCTCACTGTCCACAGATGGGGTCAATGTAATAGAGTGCTTTGTATTTGAAGGCTTGCTGTGGCGTAGACGAAGTGTATCTTGAGTGAGTTTTGCAAGATGATTGAGAAACTGTAATCCAATTTGGTAAGCCAAAATCATCTTGTTTTGATTCTCAAAGCTCACTGGCAGCTCCAACATCTCTGTGTCAATTTTTGGTACCTTTGCAAATGCCTCCGCACAATTGCCAACCATGGGAAGATATTGAGACAGCCATGCTCGACTGACCAGGTCTTGAGAGCAGTGTTTGTCTTCACTGTCATACAAAGGATTTTGAAAAGCCTCCGTGATGTTCTCTGCAAAGACCTTCACAGTTTCCGTGCCCCCAACAGCGTCTTCGATCGCGCTAAGTGGTTTGCGATTGACAGATGAGAACGCAGACTGGATGTCGATGCCATTCTTGATGCGGAGGCCAACAGCGCAGTAAAGGGACATAGATAGCGGACCACAGTCGAAAGCACAGTTATCGCCACTAGCGCGACAGAGAACCAGTTTCTCGAGCAGTTTCCGACCGCTCGTGTCAACGGCAGCTCCAGCTTTCTGAGGACCACGTCCGCTGCGATCGCCGCCACCGCCGCGTTTTTGCGTGATTCCCGATCTCGAAGCACTGCGATCGGAGATGAATGAGACAATGAGGCAGTAT
Organism: Mycena citricolor; assembly: GCA_963692855.1. Taxonomy (NCBI): domain Eukaryota; kingdom Fungi; phylum Basidiomycota; class Agaricomycetes; order Agaricales; family Mycenaceae; genus Mycena; species Mycena citricolor. The sequence continues at coordinate 1,074,013 of CAVNYO010000138.1, read as the reverse complement.
GTGTTATCCGCGATGGCCAGGGCAACAAGATCACCCTCCTTGGAGTAGCCAGGCGCGATGCCGATGGGTTCTGTGAGCATGGTGACAGTGAGAGTTTTGTTCGATCGACGAAAGCGAGCAGAGCGCACCGGCATGGATGAAAACTTCTAGCACTTCCTTTGTCAACTCGGTCTCCTTCATGGACCTGACCTCCAGAGCGTAATCCTCCAGATCGATATCCAGCTCGAGCATGTTTTGTGCAAACTGCGCGCGTCAACGGCGTCAGTCTCACAGCGAAGTGTAAGAGACTGAGAGGACACACCTTTTCTTGCCTCATTTCGAACAATATCCAAAGCCACAAATGCGAATGAGATAGTGGACAGGGCCAGGGATTGATGTGCTTGCCACGGTCACGAGGTGAGGTCATCGAGAGGACGGGGCATCGGTTCTCACCATCTATGAAGCGTTGTCCAAGGTTCATGGTACACTCTACACGGTAAGGTGACTATTCTAATTTTTATACAGTCCATACATTGTTCTACATCCTGTTGCCAGGCCAAGATGGCCGATCGACGAGCACAAATCTCAGCTGGAACAGATGTTAGGATACATTCGATCCGTCGGATCTTGAGGAATCCAGCCCCCTTCCAATCCTTTCTGATAACTGAACCACCGTCAGTTGAGGATATCACGTTAAGATTCAAGACGGACCTCCAGTCGTCAGCATTCTCTGCCTGGAGCAGATGTTCAGTCGATGTACACCGAGAATAGGATAACGAGTCATCCACCTTCCATGCCCAATACACCCATCCTTGGACTCCTTCGCCCATCATGGTCTGAACTTCCCAATATCTCGAGAGAATGAGAACAATGATGTAAAACAATGCACCAGCTAGCACTCACTGCCTCAGGAACGTTTTATACTGAGCGGAAAACGTGTGGTAGTCGCCGGACCATCCGTCACAGCTTCCGAAGGGCGTGTTCGGTGTGTACCAAGTTCCATCCCATCGAGCACCGATATTTCGACCGTTCAACCATACGGCGCAGTCTGTCACTGCCGTGGACCACTCTCCGACTATGGCCCAGATGTTATTGCGCGCAAATGCGTCGATGTCGGCCATGCTGGAGCACGTGAATTGAATATGCTCGCTGAAATTGCGACTCAGTTCCGGAACACTGAATAGTTGGTATTCGTGATAGTCCATGATAACTCCTTGGGCGCCTGATGATAAGAGTTCAGCAATCCGTGAGCCTTGTAGCAAATGTCACTTACTCGGGTATGTCATGAAGTTGGTCCAGGCCTTTTCGTGTTAAGCTACAAGAATCATAGAAGAATGGCACTCACATCTACTCCCATGAATCCGTCACCAATCATCACGCGAATATCTGGTCCGACTGCGGCTCTCACTGCATCGTATCCATCTTGCCAGAATTGTCGTAATGTGTCTGGATATGTCGAGGGGTAGAGAAATGTGGCAGGCTCGTTTAGTAGCTCAATGACATCGATCAAGCCACCAACGTGCTTCACAATGTACGTGAGCGTGTCCACCGTTCGAGTGATATTAGCTGGAGTAATAGCCCACTGCGAATTAGATGTCCGCTGCCCAGAGTTATCGAAGCCATTTTGAGAACCTGGCGCGCCATGCAGATCGAGAATAACGCGAATTCCATGCTTTTTGGCCCAGTTCAAGGCGGTGAGAAGGTACGGCCATGCGCCAGAAATGTAGGGTGCAGGTGATGTGTTCTCGTTGGTATCATCAGAGGTCATGGGCACAGACCAGTAGCCGAGTGGGATTCTATGACTTGGCTCAGACACGCGGACGAGGTGTGAACAAATATAGAGACAAACCGGACGTGATTCAGGCCGGCAGCAGCTATTGCGATGAAGTCTGCTTCTGTTATCCACTGAAAGAACCGTCATCCGCGATATAAGTCCGGAAACAAGAAACACGCACCGTCTCCCAATGCTTTGTCAACGTAGTCAACGCCGTCTTTGGGTCCTGCATGCTTCCGAACGTGAATTCGTCGATAATGTTCGCGTTCCCGGTGTTGTTGAATATGCTGGGTGTGATCCATGGCTCCAGAACGAACCAGCCCCCTCTACACGGACGACCGTAAGTGAGAATGTTCGCAGTCCCTTGCACGAGGCATCCGTGAGACGCACAGGTTTACCCCACGAATGGGTGTTGTGCCATATGCGAATGGTGTTGACGTTGGAGACGCTGATGCGCTGGAGGACGCGGTCCTCGTGCTTGGTACACTCGTTGGAAGAGGACTACGTGGATTCTACGGTTACCGATAATGTAAAACGCCAGGACAGATGAACACACGTCGATGCGGCAGGCGTGTTTGTGCTTCCCAGCAGTGAGGTACTGCCACCGAATGGACTTGACAAAATATTTGAATGGAGCTTCAACTGGCACTGCTGTCCAGCTGATGCAAAATCGGCCAAGAATATTTCGCAAAGAAGTAGACTCAAAGGGAGACCCCACATGATGGATTGAGGACAGAGTGTTAAATTAACCTTGCGATTGCCGAGCGTTCCTTCGTCATGCCATGGCTTATAGTGCGTAGGCAGATGCTTAGTCAGGCCGGGGACTCAGGTCCGAAATAAACCGGGGACCAGTAGTATACATGGGTGCATAAATGAGTCTTGCAGGTAATCGTGACCGACTAATCAGTGCTCAATGCTCAATGAGTTTGACGACGTGCTCAGATCAAATGTGCGGTACGACCGGATTCGCTCGAACTGCTTGCAAAATGCCTGGGGTCTGGATGGGCGCACCGTGACGCTTCCCAAGGAGATTTGAGAGGACAAGAAGGGTGATTGCTTGTTACATGGCAAGTATTCTACCGGCATTTGCTTACATTCATGCTCTGGTCGAGAGACGATTCCTCTATAGTTTCGGGCTATCTCCCGTTTTCTGCATGTGAGCCTTGGAGGCATGCTCGTAGTCTTCGAACCCCAGCGACTTCTGGACTTGGTCCTCGGTGGCATCCGGCTCCAGGTGGCCTTGTTGATTCCGTCTGGCTCTGAAGGATATGTTATTGTACAGAATCGGGACTGACTGCCATAGGATCCTCACCGGAAGAAAGTGTACGACAGCACGACATTATCCACGTTGCGGCAGGAGGGGTCTTCAAGAATGTCTTTGTCTATGAAGAAGAGAAGTGGCATGTCCACCTCTTCACCAGCAAGCAATTTCTGTTCCTCGAAACAAAAGCACTCTACTTTCGAGAAATACGGCGCGACCTGAAGTGTTTTCAGTTCTGCGAAGAAAACTATTTCAAGTGGACCACACACCCTGTCTGGCGTGACATTATATGTGGCAATGCCAATGATGTCCTTGTCCGACGTGTTTTTGGCAGTATAGAAGGCCAGACTCGTCTCGCCAGGCAACACGTTCACGAATCGTTGCTGCGGAGTGAATGTCCAAGGAAGTGCCTCCGCGCGGTCTGCGTTGAAGTGGACCTTGATCCGGCCGACGTTTTCAACGGGGACCAGCCGTTCAGCCTCGAAACGCCCAGTACCGACGTTGGGCGTCCCCGCGAAGCCTGTCGCGGCACAGAACATTCGGTAGAGAGGAACAGCTGCGTATGTCACACCCAGAGTCGCAATTATCTGAGCAACGTCAATGCAGGTGCAGAAAGTAGATCCGCAAAGAGGCGCACAACCGCGCTGCTATACATGAGCAGATTTCTGTTTCGCTCCTTGTGTACTTCGGCTCTACTTTTGAATTTCAGGCCAAGCCGAGGCGTTTGGCTTGAGAAGTATCGGTTCCATGAAATGGGACAAATCGGTGTGGGGGACCTGCGGAAGCATGGCGCCGTTCGTGGAAGTAGGCGGCAAGACAACATTTCGGAGTTTGCCGATCACACTTGAAAGCTCCCACCACCTAACCGCACATGTCTTCAGGACCTTCCAAATCCATCCCTTCGGCGTCCTCTGGCAGAACCTTAGAGGATATCGATAAGCTTCTCAGTCGCGAGTCTAATGCACTGAACCGGGAGCTCGAGGTTGAACGTATCCTCAAGGCTTTCAAACTGAAGTGATTCTGCTACTGGTCAAGCATTGGCTCATTTCTAATGGGATCTTTGCAGTCCGTATGATATCCTGGACATAGATGAATCTTCTACTACTGAAGAGATCAAGAAACGATACAAGCAACTCTCGCTGAGTGAGCAGTGTCCCTGTTCAACATGAGGAGTCTGCCTACCCATCCCATAGTCATTCACCCCGATAAGACACCTCATCCTCGTGCACCGGAGGCTTTCGACATTCTCAAGAAAGTCAGTGCACGCCTCGACTCTCCAGATTGTTACCAATTGCTCTCAGGCCGAGTCCGAGCTTTCTGAAGAGACGAAACGAGAGAATCTAGATGCCGTGATCCTCCAGGCCAAAAATCTCATTCTCAAAGACCTTTCGCTACCGGTGTCGACTCTGAGCACAGACTACGCGCTTCGCGGTTTAGAGCCCAGCTTCAAGACGCGCTTGCGGCAGAAGTCAAAGGACCTACTTATCGAGGAGGAGCTTCGACGGCGCAAGTGAGTCGATCTTATTTACGGCATCGAATCTCCAACATCTCCGATTATAGAGCTATCAAAATGAATCTTGCCAATGAAGGGCTGGAGGCGAGAATGAAGGAACAAGAGGTCGAGACCAAGAAGCGTAAAGCAGAGGATGATAAGACATGGGAATGTGAGTGTTTCTCTATCTGGGTCTTTACTCTTTTCAAATCTTTTTGTCAGCGAATCGAGAGGAACGAGTTGGTAGCTGGCGTAATTTCGCTAATGGCGGGAACAAGAAGAAAAAGAAGAACAAACCCACTCTTCTGGGATGAACGGTGTTGTTCACGATTAACCCGTTGTAAAGTGTATTCATTTCTATTCCTTGTCATCATACATATTTTGTTATCTAGCTCGCGACCATCGGCCTGCTCACAGTCAGTCGTCCGATATATCGATAACATTCTCGAACAGTCGGCGTCGAACATGTCGTTGAGGGGCGGGCACGTTTTCCTTGTCATCCATTTCTTCGTCGTCATCGATTGTGATGACCTCTCTCGGCGCAGATTGAGAATTGCGCTCTATGTGATCCAGCACTTGGATCGTCTCCGCATCTATCATATCCATTTCGCCATAGTCGGATGATGCAGCATCTTCCAGCGGCGGCGGTTGCGACAATCCTTTGTTCTTTGAGCGCAACTCTACAGTCGGTCGAGCATCGACGCCGGAAGTCCCTAAAGGTAGATTTGACTGTCCTCGTCGTCCGAGATGTCAATTTCGATGGGCGCGCTGCGAGTCGGGGAGAGAGCAAGACCCATTCTAGGGCTTGCGGCGGGGACAGCGCCTGCAGCACTTCCGCTAGAGGGGAAGTACGGAGAAGTAACGATAGTCGAGGACGACGAAACTGACGGGGGCGGACCGGGTACTCGCCGCCTTCTGGGCTGTTCTTCGTCGTCCGAATGATTATGCAAGCCAGCAGCCGGAGGCGAAGGTGGCTGCGATATCTCGCGAAGTGGAGATCGCATTTCCTGGGGTGCTGGTGCTTGAGACACTTCAGGTTGGGGCTCCAGGTTTCTGCACACGAGTCTCAAAGTAGGAAAGAATTGTAGCAGTGAAACACACCCTAATCTGTGCCTCAATTCACGGGCGAAGTCTGTAGACTGCTGGACTTCACGATCCTCAGTCTTCTGCCCCTTGAACTCGACACAAGACGGTTCAAGAAAGGCCATTCCTCGTCTCATCAGAACATTCTTCAATATTAACTTTCCCTGCGTCAATGCCCGTAACGTGGAACGTACAATTCAAGACCTACTTTATATCCCAGTGGTGTGACTCCAAGGTTCAGCTCAGGCAGAGGTCGATACTCAAAGGCAGACACCTTCGAAGCACCATCACTCAGCTCAAATCTGAGCATACTACGCGGATAATTAGGCACAGCGCCTTCTCCGTCAACTTCTAAATCCACTTCGTCGTCTCCTTCAATTTCCCCGGCTGCAAGCCGTTCATCTCTAACCACGCGGACCTGATCCAGCGCCAGGGCGCTGGCTCCGACCTCGGTGATCGCGACGATTTCGACCAGCACGGGCCCGCGAAGAGTCCCCGATACTGCTGTAAGGAGGGACAACGGAATCCCCGTTCCGTGACACATGGAATCGCATAGATCGGATTGGAGCAGTTGCGCCTCGACGTTCTGAATAATGGATGCCATGTGGGTGGCAGGATCGAGCTCGTGTTCTGTTATGACCCAGTTATAACAAGCGTCGAGCCACTCGGGATCCACTTGAGGAGATGGATAGTGTTCCCGAAGCCAGCTTATTAGACGAGGAGGAATAGCGCTCATGTGGAGCAGTGAAAGACGTCGCGATGAGAGCTCTCAGTGAGCCCTGGGCGCGTCACGACAATGAATGAACAAAGAACGTTGTGCACGTGTTCGTGTGTAGATAAGATCATCTGATCTACTCACGTGAAATTCCGTCCATGCCAAGCTTCTGTCAACAAACGCGTCGCATTACGGACAGCGATGTACACGTCCTCAGCCGCTCAGAAAGCCAAACGACGCGCTCATTCACGGCCTGAGCTGACGGACGAGCAGAAGCAGGAGATAAAGGAAGCGTTCGAACTTTTCGACACAGATAAGGACGGCGCGATCGACTACCACGAGCTCAAAGTTGCCATGCGTGCGCTGGGTTTCGACCTCAAGAAAGCGGAGGTCCTCAAAATACTACGAGATCATGACAAAACGGGCCATGGACTGATGGACTTTGACGACTTCGCCAAGATAAGTGGGTGACTCGACTAAATGGTGCCATTCAGAACTCTCAAATTGATGGGCAGTGAGTGAAAGGATCCTCGCACGGGATCCAGCGGATGAGATACGACGCGCCTTCGCCTTGTTTGATGAGGAGGGAAATGGGAAGATCTCTCTGAAGAATCTACGTCGCGTCGCGAGAGAGATTGGAGATCGACTGGAGGACGAGGAGTTGTGAGCTGTTTTCAAGTTTAAGCTTCCAGGCTGCTGACGCCGTTCTGGAATACACAGACAAGCTATGATAGACGAGTTTGACCTCGACCAGGATGGAGAGATCAATGAGCAGGAGTTTTTTGCTATTATGACTGACGACACTTGAGGTGTGTGATGTACAACTGGCCGCTGTGTTGCTGAATTTCATCGACAAGGACTTTCTCCTTCGCTATAATTCATCGTTGTATCACCTATGTATATTGTACCGACCACCACTCTCTTTGAACACCGGCGACTACCTGCGCAAGAACCCGAAAGCATGGTTTGAACTCTCCCTGATCGTACACGCATCCAGGTATATTTGATGATCACAGCCGCAATACGAATTGTGTTCGAGACTTGGGCGAACGTCGTCTTCGGATTCCTTCCTCTACCCACTTAGAATTTCCAGGGACCATTGCACCACTCTCGTCTCGTCTTAAACATTCACACGTGAGTGAAGCGTACTTGGGATGAGAGAAGTTGAGTAAGAGCAGGATTGTGATAGATATACACAGAAATCATGCAACGTCTAGCGTAGCGCAGGATGCAAGCGTACTACCGCCAGGCCTGGTGTCCCAGCGTGATAGCTAATTGTCCGACAAGCGAGTTTCGAGCGACTCCTTCGATGAAGCCACGGTTGGCACAGACAACGAGGCCCCTCTTGCATCGAGTCAGCATGACATTAACACGCCGCGGCTCAGCCAGGAACCCGATTCTCTCAGTGCGCACAACAGAGAGAATGATGTAATCATCTTCATTTCCTGCGTAGACCCATTCAGCAAGAGGTTGCACGTCGGAAAAAGATTCGAACCTTGGAACGAGTCTACGCAGAAAACCTTGTCTTCCCAAGGTATCTTGGCCGCTTTCAGCTCAGACTCGAGAAGTCCCCTTTGTGCATCATAAGGGGTGATCAGTCGGTACGACTTGCCTTGGTTATAGCAAGTAGTGGCTTCCTCGATGACTCGCCGTGTTTCTGCAGCGTTCTAATGAGAAGAGGGGCAGTGAGTGAAGGAAGGACAAGCAAGAAGATGCCTACGATCCAGCTCGAGCCTTGCTTCTCCTCCCTTCCCTTCGAAACATCAAGAAACCGACAGCACGGTGAATCGATGGAGTGGATGGTCTTGAGTTTACTGCCATACACAGATTTACTGATGAAAGTCCCCAATTGTCTTGGCATCCTGGTATCGAGGAATGTGAAGATGCTGGGTGGCACTGCTGGGTGGCGATTTAGCTTACCGGTCTGTGTCATACAGTGAGATTGAGCACTCGCTGTCTAAGAGCAATGAGTTACGCACATTGAGTGTCCAAGAACACGGCATTCTCTCGAAGATGCTCTCGCTCAAAAACGCTCTGCAGACCGGTGACTTCGCTCTGCCCGTAGGGAGCAACTGCTTCATGTGAACATAAGGGACGATGAGATGAGAACACCCACGCTGTTTGTTGTCCCCGATAAACACCAATTTGCGCAGGGAGTCCGAGTACGTGGATATCATGGGAAGATATGCACCCACTTCGACCTGACTGGCTTCGTCGACGATGACAGTCTGTAGGGGAACCATCCGGGTGATGGGAGCGATCCGAAAGTTCTGTGTTGTGATCAGGTACATGCACTCCAAAATGATTGTCCTACTCACGGAAAGCATGCTCAGAGTGCAAAGAATCACCTTCGAGTCCAATATGAGTCTTTCCATGGCCACAATATCGTCGTTGAGTTCATCGGATCTGATCAGGTTTGGTGCGACCTTGTTGTAGAGATGCTCGTGCCTAGAGAACATGAGATTAGAGAGAAATCCGGAAGGACAGCTTAGCTTACCAATCGTAATGGAAATCTGGCATTGACCGTAAGCCCGCGGAGATCAAGAACTGCAGAGTTAACACACCTCGAGACACGATGAGTTTGAACTTTAGAAAATCGACTGCAGCGAGCTTCTCTGCGATGTTCTTGACTGCGACATTGCTCTGTGCAACAAGCCACACATAGCGTTCTTCTCTGGCCCTTGGATCCGCGCGGATGCTGGTGACCACCGCGGCGATGACCGTAGTTTTACCCGTGCCCGGGGGTCCATGTATCACACTCACAGGCTTATCGGACAAAATGTCCATGACAGCCAATTCCTGGGACAAATTGAGTGGGCGCGGATACTCTACATCCGTGCCCAACCGAGAGGAAACAGGTCCCAGGGGCCAATCCGGTGCCTCGCGTGGTAACCAAATCGCCTGGAAGAACGGCCGGTCTGCGATAGACGATTGCCGCTGCAACGCTTTGACGATGATGTTGACGCGCTGGGTCTCTGCACTGTTCAGCGCGTCCTTACCCACGGTGTTCACGGTGATGACGCCGGGGAGTAACGGGCCGTTCAGACTGATTTCAACGGCTCGACCGTCCACTCGCTGGACTTTACCAGAGACGAAAGCCTCTTGTCCCTCCGTGGTGATGATAATGCTCTGTGGATATTTAAGCGTGCAGTGTATACTAGCATCGGGCACGTGGCTCACCTGCTCTGGACCGCTATCTCGAACCCGCGTCTTGAAACGAGTAGAATTGACTTGAAGTTTTCCTTTGTCGTAGCTGTAATCGCTCGCTATCTCGTTTCGGACAGTGTTGGGCTTGGTTTCTTCTAAAAGACGTGCATCGCGGACTAGTTTGGCAAATGCGTCTAGGCGCTGGTGAGGTACAGATCAGTGTCGTTCCTGTCAGATCTGGCGATGGACACTTGCATGCTCGTTCATGGCACTTGTTTCGATCCGGGGTGCACTCAACAAACTTGCACCTCCGATCGTGTGCGTACAGCCGGCAGCCCAGGCCTGCAACGCGTTCTGCTTCACCGTCGTGCCCCGAACGTGTTCCTCTCCCTGAAACAAAGCCGCCACATCATCTTTGAACAGCCCGGCCTCCCCACCCAGCACGTTGAATATAGCTGCACGTGAACGCCGACTCGCGCCTTGCGACAGGACATCTAGCAGGTCTACGCCATTGCAGAGTCGCATGCCGAGGTCGAGATACAGAGAAGTGACCAAGATGTCCATCTGGAAGGCATACTTTGTGAGATTAAGCGAGAGCAGGATCTCGGTGAGAAGCTCCCGCCCGCGTCTCCGCTTCGCTTTACCACCTCCGTTGCTGTTTTTGATGCCAGTCGCCTGTGGACCGAGTTTCACGACGAGAACTTTGTCCGAAGAGGCAAGCGCAAGCGTAGTGAGGACACACTTGGCGCCATAGACCGGTGCGACGCCGATGCCACCCATACCCGTGATACTCCCCAGACAGTCGGTAATGACATTGCGCGTGAGAGCGGCGAGATGGACGACCTTCACGGTGATATTTGTCGATGGGAAAGGTGGTCGGAAGATGTCCTGTGCCACGGTAAACGAGGATGCGTCGGACATGAGCAGTGGGGGGTAGGTCGGTCTTGTGGCCTCTTTAAGGGATCCAAGTGGACGATTGCTCTACAGATAGACGCTCGTGGACATCTTTGACACAGAACGGGACTGCCTCGTGAAAGCTTGAAGCGTAAGAGCCCTGGAGAGCAACCGCTGGCGTGACAGATTGTGGGCGATCAACTTGTTCCTTCAACGACAATAACTGAGCATCAAGCCGGGCGCTTGAATGAGCATTGACTATCCCACATACGCGACATGTGGTTCCAGAAGCTTGCAGCATATACTTACACATATTGTACAGAATCGGGATTCCAGTCGGCCAAGGGCGCTAAAAGAACCACGGTAAATGTCGTTGACGTCACACGACTGGCCCAGGGCTGTGATTTCATCTCGGCTCACGCAGCAACGGAGGTTCGCCTCCACCGTCTATGGTAGATTCGGTCGAGTCTCCTCCAAATATTCAAATCCACCTACTAGCAGCGACAGCGCGAGAAAGTCAACGCTTTTGAACAATTACTACGAGGAAAACTAGAATATGATTGAATAGTGCGTTTGACGCGATCACATGCTCTACGATTCGTACCATCCCTCCTCCCCAACACTGAGCGCCAGTTTCCCGATCAGCGTGTCAGCGGCGACACCCTCCACGAAGGAACGGCTGGTGCAGATCCGCATTTCTTGCTTGCACCGACTCAACATGACATTGACTCGTCTCGACTCTTTCAGGAATCCAATCTTTTCTGTGCGGACGATCGAGAGAATAATGACGTCGTCCTCGTTTCCTGCGAGCCCTTCGTTCAGGACATGAGATGTGCAGTTGATTGTCAATGGCTTGCCTTGGAACGAATCGACACAAAATACTTTGTCTTCCCACGGCAATCCGTTGCTCGATTTGAGCACTTGTTCGATCATGGCCCGTTGCGCGTCGTAGGGAGTGATGATCCGATATGATTGTCCCATGAAATGGCATCGACGTGCTTGTGCGATGACAGCTTTGACTTCAGATCGGTTCTTCAAAAGACTGAATTGATTCATCTAGAGGACGAAGAGATCAATCTCACAATCCAGCCATGCCCTTTAAATTCTTCTTTGCAGCCTGGGACGTCGATGAAATGGCAACAATTGTCGGTTTTCTTGTGAGAGCTTTGCAATTTGTTGAAATAGACGTGTTGACTGATGAACGATCCGAGCCTGATAGGCATACTACAGCGGCAAAGAGTGAGTTTCATGCGATAATCAGGATAAGGCATTGACCGGTCTATTGGTTTGTGAGCAACAGCTAGATTGTCTAGAGCAAAGACGTACATTGAGTGTCAAGGAAGACGGCTTTCTTCCGCAAATGCTTCAGCTCATAGACACTCTGAAGCGACGGAATGTCACTGTGACCGTAGGGCGGAACTGGAAAGCATCATTAGTACGGCGGGAGAAAAAAGTGCAAATCATACGCTGTTTATCATCCCCAATGAAAACCAGTTTGGTCAGAGACCGGGAGAGAGAATGGACCAGAGGAACATAGTTGCCAATCTCAATCTTCACAAGGGTGAGAACATGAATGCCAGTAGGATGGTCCCGAACCTGACTAGCTTCGTCCACGATGACAGTGTTCACCGGAACTATGCGATAGACGTTGGAAAGACGATCGCTAGTCAGCATGCTGATTGTACACAGAATGGTTTTGGTTCCCAGAAGCATTCGTTCGACTGCTACGATGTCCTGTGAAATCTCGTCACTTCTGATGACATTCGGTGCAATTTTCTCGTAGAGGTGTTCGTGCCAGTCGAAGTGAAATTCTGGGTCGTCTCAACACCAGTTCGGATCGCAAAAAGAGACTCACCCTTCGACACGATGATCTTGAAATCGAGGTGCCCCACAGAAGCCAACTTTTCAGCGATGTTCTTCACTGCGACATTACTCTGTGCGACAAGCCACAGAGACCTGCCACAGGCGGCGCTGCTGATACTCGTGACAACCGCCGCGATGACAGTTGTCTTCCCGGTTCCCGGTGGTCCCTGAATCAGCGTCACAGGCTGGGGCGAGAGGATCTCTTCAACTGCACGCTGCTGAGAAGGATTCAGCGGACGGGAAAACTTGATCGGGATCGCGGTGGTCGGTTTCTTAAGAGAGCCCGCTTGCTTTGAGCGCACTTCAAAGCTGTCTTTCGCCGACCAGATCATCTGGAAAAACGGCTTGCTAGTGAGGTCGGAGGCTCCTTTCAAAGCCGAAAGAATGGCAGCTTCTCGTTGAACCTCTGCGCCAGTCGATGGAACCTTGCCAAGCGTGCGTACTCGAATCCGTTTCGCGTGGAGCAGGTCGTTCCCTTTGAGCTGGACTTTGAAGGCCCGCCCTCGGATATCATTCACTCTTCCCGTCGCCGCACGGATCTCTTTCCCTTCTTTGTCGAATCCTGTGATAAGTAACTGAGAGGAAGAGTATATGCTCCATCAATGTACATGTGTAGAAACCACTTTCGTACCGCAGTATTTCGGCCTTGAACTCGGGTCTTGAAGCGAGATGAAGTTCCTTGCAACTCGCCTTGCTTAAAGGTGAATTTCTGAGTTACTTCGTTCCGAGTCACATCCGGCTTCAGCGCGTCCAGACAGCAAGCATCGCGCACGATTTTGGATAATGCCGCCAGGTGCTACGCGTGATCAGTCCAGATGACGGGGCAGCAGCAAGAGACCGACGATTTCAGACATGAGCGTGGAGTCGATACGCTGCTGAGCCGAGAACGACTTCGCGTTTGATAAACGTGCCACAGCGCGCCAAGCCACCCAAGCTTGGAGAGCCAGTCTATCAGCCAGTGGCCTCTCGGTGTCTTTTCGAGAGCAAACAGAAATGAGGGCGTCTTTCTTCAGGCCGTGTCCCACAGAAGAAATGAGTGCTTCGTTTGAATGCCGATCATCCTTGACAGAAATGCTGAGCAGATCGAGGCCACCCACGATGCGCATGCCCAGATCCAGATAAAGCGCAGTGGCCAACACATCCATCTGCAGCGCCGCCTTTTCGTGTGCTGTGGAAAGAAACACCTCGGCAAGGGGCCCGCTCTGGATGGAGCTCTTGTGTCTTTCTCGACTCGACCGCTTCTTCCCGATGTACACGAGGAGAACGTCCGTCTTCGAAGATAAGGCCAAGGTGGACAGTCCCGACGCAGAACCGTAGTAAGGAGCAATTCCGATTATGCCATCGGTAGCCGTGGCCAAAAATGTCCGGACGAGCTGCGGCGTAAGTTGACTGCCGTGTTGAGCAATGACGCGAAGCGGCGCATCGCCGGGGGCACCGAAGATATTCTGCACCGTAGTGGACGGCATTGTAGAGAGAAAGAGAGAGAATAAAGTGGCAGAAAGACCACCGACTGAAAGAAAACGGAACGAGGCGACGGGGAATACGTGGTTAGACGCCCATAAGGTAAAAGGACAATGCCATTCTGTGCATGGCACAATCGAGGCCCTACATTGACAAAAGAAGACAGGATTAGCTGTAAAGGGACGCGCGGGTGACAATATAGCTTTGAGATGAAACTCAGGAAGCCGTCTCGAGGAGAAACATCCGCGTCGGCACAGTCGCGGCGGGTACTGGAATGGCTCCGATCAGTGCACGTGACCGAGAAATTCTCTCTTCCGTCACCGAGTCCGCATTCGGTCCTTACTCCCACCCCCTTTTGCATCTCCATCCCACATCTACTATGGCCACCGCAGCCGCTATCGGTGTTGGTGCACTTGCAGCAGCTCTCACAGCTCGGCACCTCATGAAGCGTGGCTTCCTCGGCGGCAAGAATGCCGCAGACCAATGGGTCAAGGGCGGCTTCCGTGCCAAAATGGACAGAAAAGAGGCGGTCGCAATCTTGGGACTCAAGTACGCACTGTTGCTCGTGGCCAATAGAAAGAGACCTGACCTTCGAATGTTCGGCGCAGAGACGGTCCAACGTTGCGGAATAAAATCAAAGACGCTCACCGAACCATCATGCTCGCGAACCACCCTGACAGAGGCGGGTCGCCGTACCTAGCCAGCAAGATCAATGAGGCGAAAGACTTGTTGGACCGTGAGGTGTCTAAGAGATAGTGCCCCGTGCCAGCCCGTGTATCATACCTATCCTTAGGTCCGTTCTCCCTCTCACATTCGTCAATCGTGCATTGAAAACAACACTCCAGCTTACCGCCATGTATTTGTATAATGATCATCACCTCTCTGCTCTCGACTCAAATGCTACGGATACATTGCTAGTAGTACATAGACTAAATGTTACAGATCACCGGATGGACAACCGCCCTCCGAATTTCTTGCGCGCGACGACGTCGAGTCGTTCTTTGACGTCCCGGAACGCTTTCCACCAGGCCTCGCCCACAGCAGCGGCCTCGTCCACTGCATCATCGAGTAAATACTCGTTCACTTCATAATCCTGCCAATATCGTCGCAGCAACACTGCCCACCATTTCATGACCGAGACGGCCCGCTCGACACCGATATCAGTTGACACCTTGCTGTCCACTGAGCTGACCAAAAACTCAGCCAATCGGTTCACGTCTTTCTCCTCCGGCGGGAACCTCTTGAACGCGTCGATCCACGCCCCGAGCAAGTCTTGAACATCATCCTTCTCGGAGAAGAACGGCTTTTGACCCTTAGGGCCGGGTCTCCGTATTTTCGGAGGTTCAGGATACTTCGCAAACGGGGGAGGCTGCCTGAAAAGATCCGGCGGCGGTAAAAACTTGCGGGGTTTATGCACTTTGTGCGTGTCATCCACCTCTGGCACTGCCCCGTACTTTTTGACCATCCGTGCGAGAGCTAGCTGCTCGCGTTTGACATTGCGCGGAAGGGCTGCGAACGTTTCTGGATCAATGCCCAGTGCCTTCAAATCCGTATCTGTTGGCCGCAAGAAAGGATTTGCTGGGCGATTGGGGTGGATGGTGTTCTTGTCAATAACATAGCCGCTGCCACCTCCGTTTGGGAGTCGCAGCGCGTTCTGCTGATAACGAGTCGGCACAATCCGGGTGGAGAAGCGACCTGAATGAGGTCTGGATTGTGCACGAGCAGGACCCTCTTCAGGAAATGGAGACTCTGACATTCGTCGTAAATCTTGCTCGACTTCCTGTCGCAATTCCAAAGGCAGTGTCTCGAGAACTTGTCTGTCCGCTTCTACCGGCTTGAATCCTAGTGTTTTCTGGTTGACATTGGAAGGCACAGGCCCCGTTGCCGGTTCGAGCTTTTGTATCTGTATTCCGATTCCTCGCAGTTCTCGAGGGTCGAAATGATAAGATTGAATGACTCTCCAAGCGTGCTCTCCGATAACCATGCGATCATTGGTCGCTCGACCCGTAGAAGACGCCAGCGGCACTTGCTTGTTGAAGACTTGGCATACGCCATGGCCCATGAACTTGGGTGCTTCGACTGGGGCTGCAGGGTCCCGTTTCATCAGCTTGATATTGACGGAGCGTCCGAGCATCTGAATATCGTTCAACCTTTCTTCGACTTTCTCTGCCATGCTGTATACGAATTTGCGAGCGGCTGCGCTGTCTTCAAATCTGATTCCATACTAGATCGCATCAGCTCACTGGTGTCAGCGGAATGCAAGATGGTCTTACATTGATCTCCACGGACACAGATTTGCGTTGCTTGTCGGACCGCAACGGCGTATCATCGATCCCGCGAATGGTGTTGTAAAGGCGTTCACCAGTTTTCTTTCCCAATGCTTCACACAGTGTGGCCTGACTCCTGTTCGCCAGGTCGACAAGAGCGGCACTGCCGAACTTTTCGAGGGCTTTATCCCGTTGCGAGCGTGCAAATCCCCAGATGTCTGTTATTTGAAGGGTGGCCATGAGCTCTGGAACATCTGTTGCCTTCACGTGCTTCGAGCCGGCGGGTTTGGCTTGACGAGTGGCCAGACGCGCGAGTAGAATGTTGTGTGAGATGCCAATGCTGACTGTAGAACGATTAGATGGTCCGCTACACAAGATTGGTGACAGGATAGTCACCTTCGCATCCCGTCGCTTCTTTGACTTGAGCGCGCAGGTTATCTGCGAACTCTTTGGCAGGGTCATCGGACAGGCTCGTTTTCTGGAGTCGCCGCACAAATGTCGTGACTTCTATCAAGGCCTCATCTATTGAGACAGCCTCAACGTCGTCTGCACTCGACATGAGCACCGTATAGAATTTCAGAGAGATGGATTTGTATCTGCAACGAAAGATCAGAAGACAAAGACAGAATATACCAAGCTCCAGCACACCTCTCGAATTCGTAAGGCATGGTCTGCACACCAGGACAAAGCTTCTGAGCCTGCTGTAGACTGCGTGCTTGTGAGAAATGATATATTGGTTGATGAACACGTACCTCATTCCGTTTTTTATACCAAAATCTCGCGCCTCATAACTGGCCGAGGCAATCTCACTAGTACTGTTACCACCACCCTGTCCGCCTTGCGAATGACATACAACCACCGGCTTTCCACGCAGTTCGGGGTGAGCAAGTAATCCGGCAGACACAAAGAAACAGTCGAAGTCACAGTGCATGATGACCCTGTCTTCCCCGGCTCTGACTTTCCCCTTGACGGGCGACGGAATGCCCTTGATTTCTATTGCATCCTGATTGCCGGTTTTGTTGCTCTCTGCTCGATTTTGCGCTTCCCGAACTAGTTGCACGAGCTCGGCCTTGGTCGCCGACAGAAAGTGGAGTCGCGAATGCTCAAAATAACCCTGTATAAAATCGGGTGCAGCAGATGTGTGAGCCGCACGCCAGGATGAATCGGCCATAGCGCGTTTTGCGTTTGGATTTGAGCCAACTGCTGCATACCGCGGAAGCTCGCTCTGATTAGACAGAGCAGCTTGCGCATGTAGACTGGGCGTGCTCGACACTGTGTGGCCTGCCGCCGAGGTCGGTCCGAGGAACATAAAATCCCTCCATGAGAGAAGCGTCCCCGCTTTGACGCTCTCTATAAGCCATTCAGGTCGTACGATCTTCATATTCTTGAAGTCCCGTCGTTTAGCTTCCGTTAGAGTACATGTAATAATGTGCGTTCTGGAGGGAGGTCAGGAACGCGAAGAGAATACATTGAACTAGACGCACACAAGTGATTTCTTATCGAGGTACGGCTGAAAGATGCCTCCGTGGTCCATAATTAACTGTTTCAGCTCCTGTACGGAAGGTGAAGTCCATCCATTTACCTGCAAATCCGAGCGTTAGACACTGCAATCCTGGTGAGTGTGACCATAGACTGTACACACATGGATAGCAACACCCTTGAATATCCCACTTTTTGCAGCCCCACTTTCCGAGTTTTGGATTTGGAGCTTGGCCCGCTTGCGGTGCATGTATTCTCCAAATCCCCCGAAATGCGCCTCTCCGTAGACCTCCTCATCCACCGGGTCGGGCAATTCGTGCCGCCGCTTCAGCGGTCTGGCCATCTGTGCCGGAGGCGGAGGCTCCAAGTCCGATTCAGAGTCGGAGTTTCCCATCTGGGCTGGTGCGGTGACTGAGACGACATCGCCGGGAAGCGCGATGTGGTTGAGTGCGGCGAGGAATTCGGGATCATCGTCCTCGAAGTAGTCGGAAGAGGTACTTCCCGCAGAGGCGCGTGGTGCTGCCAGCTTAAGTTGTTCGATGTATGGTATGGTCGAAAGGAGCAAGGGTTGAAGGCTAGTCAATGTGACGGTCAGGAGCAAGTCATCA
The DNA here is from genome assembly GCA_963692855.1 of Mycena citricolor. Taxonomy (NCBI): domain Eukaryota; kingdom Fungi; phylum Basidiomycota; class Agaricomycetes; order Agaricales; family Mycenaceae; genus Mycena; species Mycena citricolor. The sequence goes on along the minus strand of CAVNYO010000138.1, from coordinate 1,055,990 downwards.
TGCCAGATCATTGATCATTAGTTGTAATGTGTTGACGCGACGCGCCCGCGGTTGTTTCCGACCGCAGTCACGTGCTTTCGTGACTGCAATCCGGACCGCCCTGCGCCGGGTGCGCGCTGTTCCCACTGCCGATCATCAATCACTCACGCGGGAAACTAAGCCCGGCGCTGGTGTTTCTTCCCCGCCGACTCGGAACCCACTTTTCCTGTGGACCCCATCTGAATATCCATCCAGCCTGCTCACTTTTGTCACTCTTTATACCACAGAAACCGAGATCGGGCTATCGTCCTCTCAGCTTCCCTTTCGCTCCTCTTGCTCGCTGAACCGACTAAGTTCATCGGTCGACAAAGGCACATCGCCTAGGATTCTCATCCCATTTTTCTATTACCAGGCCGCCAGCGAGCAAACGACACGCGCACAAGAGTTTCCTGCTCTTCATATCTCTCAGCAAAGCCCTCGCACGACGCGACAAGATAACAGATCCCCACAAATCAGACATGATGCGCGAAGACCACGACCCGTTCTCCACGCCCGTCTCTCACCCCATGACGCCCTACTCCGACGGCCCAAGTACCCCGCCCTTCCAAACCCCCGCCCTGTATGGACCCCCGCTGTCTCAGCAGCAGCAGCAGTACCCGCCCCTGCAACCCCCCTTCGTGTCGCTCGCGCCGTCATACGGCAGCAGCCGGGACTCCCAGGACGATCCGGCGCGGCACCACGCATCCCCGAGCCCCCTCGCCAGTGGCATGGTCGGCCTCCTCCCTGCCGGTGCACCAGCGATGGGCGGCGGTGGGTACGGCGGGAAGCCAGGCACGTACCACCCAGGCGTTCGCTCCCGTGCCGCTGCGCGCAAGAAGCACCGGCTCATCGGGGCGGGAGCCGTCGCGGTCCTCGCCGTGATCGTGCTTGTTGTGGTCATCCCTGTGTACTTCGCGGTCATCAAGAAACACCAGGATGCGAAGCACAGCAGCGGCTCTGGCAGTGGCGGTGGCGGAGACAGTGGCGGCAGCAGCGGTTCTAGCCCTGGGAAGGGGAACGTCGCTGTAACTGTCACGGGAGGAGACGGGAGTACCGTTGTGATGGACGATGGGTCCACATTTGTGTATTCGAATTCATTTGGCGGAGTTTGTGGGTTTTTCTCTGGCTGATTTGGTGATTGAGTAGCTCATGAATATATGCAGGGATGGCAGATCCGACGGGCGCTAACCCGTTCCTGAGCGGGGCCAAGCCTAATGCATGGACACCCGCGATTAACGAGACCTGGACGTGGGGTAAGGACAAGATTTATGGGGTCAATCTCGGCGGATGGTTTATCTTGGAGCCTTGTGAGGATTCATCCGATTGGCTTGGCTTGTCTATGACTCACATCTGACCACCCGTGATAGTCATCACCCCGGCGCTGTTCCAAGCTTACCCAGCCGCCTCAGATGAATGGACGCTGTCAGCCTTGTGGCGGGCTGCTGTCGGTGACCAGGCGTTCTCCGCTGCCATGGAGGACCATTATGCCAACTTTATTGTGAGACGCTATCCTACGCTATCCTTATACAGTCAAAGATACTCAACCATTCCTACCAGACGGAAGCGGATTTCGCACAGATCGCAGGCGCGGGATTGAATTGGGTTAGAATTCCGATCCCGTTCTGGGCTATCGGGTACGTTTTTTAGTGTTGGCATTTGAATGTACTGAGGGTTGCACAGCGTCTGGTCTGACATTGGGACGGACGGTACCCATCAAGTAGCAGAGCCCTTTTTGGAAACCGTCTGCTGGAAGTGAGTAAACGGTTTGACCAGTTGCGAGATACTCAAGCAGATCAGATATATCGTGCGGGCTCTGGGATGGGCCCGGAAGTACGGGATCCGCGTTAATCTGGATCTTCACACTGCACCAGGGTCGCAGAATGGTGTGTTCACAAAATCCGCCCGGCCGGATGGTGCTTACTGTGGGTCCAGGATACAATCATTCTGGCAAGGGAGGCCAGGTCAACTTCTTGAATGGGCCGATGGGTGTGGCCAACGCCGAGCGGATGCTTGACTATATTCGCATCATCGTCGAGTTCATCAGTCAGCCTGAATGGGCAGATTTGATCCCCATGTTTGGAATTGTGAACGAGGCGCTGCTGAGCACGATCGGCAAAAGTCAAATCACGAGCTTCTACCTGCAGGCACACAACATGATCCGGGGCATCACAGGGATTGGGGAAGGTCACGGGCCGTATATCAGCATCCACGACGGATTCATTGGCGTGTCCAACTGGGGCGGGTTTCTGCCAGGGTCGGACCGGATCATCATGGACACGCACCCGTATTTTGCGTTTGACCAGCAGCCGAACGATTCGCCGATCGCCACGAGCGACCAAGTGGGTGTCCTTGCGGGTGGAATCTGGCCGAAACAGGCGTGCAGTGCCTGGGGACCGGGCATCAACACTAGGTGAGTCTGTGTCCGCAAAGTGTGTTGTGTGGTGCAACTAACGGATCTCCAGTCACGTGGAATTTGGAGTGACTGTGGCGGGTGAATTCAGCAACGGATACAACGACTGCGGGCTGTTCCTGACGGGGGTGAATAACACTGCCCACTATGGCGGAGACTGCGCGTTGTGGGAAGACTCACAGAACTGGAATGCGAGTGTCAAAGCAGGTCTGCATGAATATGCGCTCGCGAGCATGGATGCGATGCAGAACTGGTTCTTCTGGACATGGAAGGTCGGTTATGCAACATAAATCAGGTATCGAATGCGGAACTGACGGGAGTCAGATTGGCAATGCGACGGACGGTGTCGTGCGTGCTCCCTTGTGGTCGTACCAGCTCGGTCTCGAAGGCGGGTGGATGCCCACGGATCCGCGCACCTCGATTGGAACATGCGCATCGCTAAACGTGGTCGGGCCGGTGTTCAATGGCACTTACAGCGCGTGGCAGACCGGTGGACTGGGAGCAGGCACCATCGATCCGACTGCCATCGCGTCATTCGGCCAGTGGCCGCCCGCGACGATCTCTCACGTGGCCGCGCCAGTCACGCTTCTGCCGACGTACACCGCCACCGCCACTGTGCGCAGCCTGACGTTCGTGACCCCGACGCCAACGTCAACCGCGACCGGGACCGGCGCTGTGACACGGGTCGCGCCGACAGTGAGTATCGGTAGCGGGTGGTTCAACTCTGCGGGCTCGTCGGCGGGGGTGACTGCCGTGGCGGGATGTGTGTACTACGATGCGTGGAGTGCTTTGAACTCGCCGGCCCCAACGGCTGTTTGTACGGGGGCTTAATATGCTTCGTGTACCTTTGGGCATTGGGTTCTGTATCTGTTCGGGTTTGTGTGGACATCATACCATATATTACTTATACTGTTATATACACTGTTATCACCTAGCTTGCTATCCTCATCCCTATTGTACGTGTGCGTGTGTTCTATTCGCGCAGCATTGGGGCTACTCGCAATCTCTCAGGAGATGAAAGACATACGCACAGCAGCTCGAATGAGACTTTCGGGCGCGAGCATGACCCGTGCACGGATACCATTCTGGAACGACTGGATCGTATATAAGGGCCTGCACGAAAAAAGAGACGATTCCCCAGCAACAGATATCCAGATGACCGACGTCTCCGAGTACACTCCCCACGAGCGCGCGTTCCGCATCGCCATCCTCATGAAGAAGCGGGACGACCACACCAAGGAGCAGTTTATGCAGTACTGGATCGAGACCCACGCGCCACTGTTCCGGTCACTCGACATCTGCAAGACGAACCTCATCAAGTACGAGCAGGCGAGTGCAACAACAGCATCCTTCCGTTTGTGTTGTGCCGCATTTCTCATCGGGACTGAGCGCTGAGCAGTGCCACACCAACGTCTTCGCGCTGAACCAGATCGTCGAGTCGAAGCTGGGCTCGCTGTGTGACCAGGACGCCCAGAGCGAGTGGGACGGCATGGCCATCTTCGAGGGAGAGAGCTTTGCTAAGCTCTTCGAGGTCAGAGGCTCCCTGACCTGGAGATCGTCATCCCACTGAACAGATGCCTCACTTAGATCCTCATGCACGACGACTTCGAGAATATCATCGTGGCCGACGCGCTCACGTTCACCGCAGCCTTCCGCGTCATTCCCTTCGACGTGCTCAACATCGTCGACATGTAGGACGCGTGTAGCCAGTCATGACCAGTCATTCGCAAGTTACCGGTTACATAGTTTGTCCTATATCCACCCCTGTCCGAAGAGTCTCCTTGGCAAGCCCAGCCGCCCATCGCACGAGCGGCGTCGCGGCGTCGTCGATCTCCGCGTCGTCCGCCACGCGACGGAAAGCTTCTGTGAGGAAGTACACGAGACCCATCGCAAGCGTTTCGATGCGGCTCGCTTTGAGGAATATCTCCTCGACCGGCGCGCGGTTCCGCGACATGGGGATCCCGGCGGCGGAGAGCACCGGCGTGACCGACTGGCTGCAGATGAAGACCTGCACGACGAGCTCTTTCAGGAACTTGAACGACTGCGGTTTGAGGGTGGTAAAGTCGACGGGCTGGAAAACATGAGTCGAGGGTCTAGAGAGGGGCGGCGACCCCCTTGCCTTCAGGATAGTCAACGACACACTGTCCCTAGCTATCCACCACCCATACGCCTGAGCCACGTTCCTCAGCCTCGTCTGCGAGATGGATTTGAGGCCAAAGCCGTCTTCGTCCTCCTTGAGGTTCTTGATCACGGCTTGGCCGCCAACACTGGACTCTCCCAGATCGCGCAGAAAGTCCCACAAACAGAACTGGAGTGTGATTTTGTACGAGTGGGAGGAGCGGCAGAGGTGCTGGCAGACAAGCGCGTAGTATGGGTTGTAGGTCTTCTCCTGAGACAACGTCAGTCGCGCGCTCGATCAATAGCGCTTCGCAACGCACATTTCCGCAACAGTGCAATAGCACGCGCACAATCTCACGCTGCTGCACCTCGGTCAGGTTGAGTTGAGAGAGGCGGTCACAAGCATCGACGTAGTCCTGCGCATGTCGAGGCTTAGCGCGACGAAAAAAGAAGCTAGTTCGTAAACCACGTACGTCGGAGCTCATCAGCACGATAAAGATGCTGCGTCGAATGGCAGTGTTCATGCCCTGTTTGCGGGCCAGCTTGACGAGCGAGCTGTCCCCGCCGTCCGTGTCCGCCGTGACAGCGACGGCAGGGGTGGCTTGCTGCTGTCTATCGACCAGGGGATCGCCGCCCCAAGCGGCGCCGACGAGCCACCACTTTCCCTTGGTCTCTGCGGCGTGGAGGTCCTGCAGACTGACGCGCAGAGGCTCGTGCGCCACCACATGCCGCGTCTTTCCCAGTCCAGTCAGGAACTTTTTCATGCGCTCGACCGCGTCGCCACCCTGATTTTGCGTGACGTTCCGCTTCAACTTGTTGTTCTTCAGATTGGTCAGCGTCTCGACCATGAATCTTGTGCGAGAGCTGCGGGGTCATCAGCATCCAACGGGGGCATGTCCAGGGGCTGGCGAGATCACCTCAAATTTCGTCACCATCCGAGATGGTGTTTTGGACGATCTGGATGATGTCCTTCAGCGCGGATGGATCGTCTTGCCGTAGCTGCTGCCCAGAGTCTGCGACAAGTCAGGAGCAGCTCCTTGGAACAATCCCAGCGAGAAACGCACTACGAACGATCTTGAGCAACAACTCCACATTGAACTCGGACAATTCGCCGTCCAGGAGGCCGCGGATAAGATCATATACGAGCACACAGGACACAACCTGAAAGTTATAGAGCTCAGAGAGGAGCACGATCAGGTTGGAGCACTCTTTCCCCCTCGTCGACTCTTGGTTTACGTCCACCGGGTCGCCATCGAGCTCTGAGCGGTGTCTTTCGTACTCGGACACGACGTGTTGCACGAAGTAGGCCGCTGGACCCGGATGCTTTAGTGCCAGGTTCATGTCGGGCGTGTGCGGCTCGCAATCTCACCAAATTCAATGCCCACGATCTTATGGAGACTGGATACAAATGCCGCGTAAAGCACGACAAAGGAATCCAAAAGAGAGGAATGCGAAGCGATGCTGTTGATGATTAACGTGGTCAACGTGGATGTTACATCTGGACGAGGATTCAAGAAACATATTGGTCAACACTGTATCACGTACCGTTGCGCCGATTCTTGCGGTAGGCCTCCTCAATGCTATCCAAGATAGAAGCAATGTTTTGTTCTGTCATTCTGGGAAATCATCAGAGGCAAACGAGGGGAGAGCGTGCGATGTACCTGTTCAGGAAACCTTTCAGTTGTCTATTCAGCTTCAAGAGGGCCTCCGAGTCTTCTCCCCCCTTTTGCTGGTTTCGAAGATGAGGAGGAACATAAGCCGTCCCTGCGGAGAATGTAAATCTTAAGCGAAGGTAGATAGATGCTCATCATGCGACTGACCTGGTGTCGATTGTGACGTTATTGACTTTGTAGTTTCTTCCTCTTCGTCAGCCTGGATACCTGTCCACTCCTCCTCATCGTCATCATCGAGATCCTCTTCACTGCTAGCTTCTTCGTCTGATACGCCCACTTCCTTGCTTTCGTCTTCCTGATCGTCCATTTCGAAGTCTTCTTCTCCTACAGACCCCGACTCCTCTCCCGCACTGGCCAAGCCGTCGCCGGTCTACAGCCGAGCACGGATGATCAACAACTCGGTCAATGCGGGAACAGAAGTCGCTCACCCGTCCGATCCCCTCCAGGGAAGTCGTAAAGTCGAACAAGTCTGCAATTAATCAAGCCACCATTGAGCAGTCAGAGTCAAGACGACACACCGTCAAGGCCGTCCCCCTCGCTTTTGCCTTTACCTTTGGAGTACCCAAGCTTGCCTTCCAGGTAGGCGATGTACGCGTCCTCTTCCTCTTCCCTCTGCGTCCGAGGAATCCGGAGGGATGGACCGGATCCCGCCCGTTCAACCAGCTTTTCGAGAGCCGTCTGCTTCGGCTTGGCCTTCGGGGCAGGAAGCCCCGGACCAGTCTTCGCGGAAGCACCAGCCGTTTTCGCTACCGATGCGTTTGTGACTTTCGCCGGGGCAGGAGTCAGCACCGGAGTCGCCGTCGGTGCACCGAGCTTGACCTTCTTGCGCTGAGGCGAATCGGTGTGCTCTTCCTCGGCTACGCGTTTCGCGCTTTGAGGCGCGGCGAAGAAATGCGCCTTGCGTTGTTTTGTATCGAGACGCTCCTGCTTTCTTAGCGCTTTTCGGGAGATCTGAGAAGAAGTCTGTACAGCAGTCGATGGACTCCGACCGAACGCGTCCTTACCTTCCCGCTGCCGGCCGTCTGCTTTCTGTGCCGCGTCCCATTGGAATCGGACCCTTGCAGATAATGTCAGTAGCGTCAAGTGAATCGCACTCTTGGTGCATACCCTCCCGGATCTGTTCGGCAAGAGCCTGCGGTAATCGTGTTGTGGAGGTCTTCTTGAGGTTTCGCATAATTTTTGGCTTGACGGGAACGGTGATGGGCAAGCAGCTACAAGCAATCTTACTCCTGATTTCCGGGAGAGGCAATTCATCGACGGACGCACCAAGAAAAATGAAAGCATCATGTTAGGATTTCCCGTTTACATCTCTCCCGGACGTGGACAGCTCCAGAAGTACGGTCCAAGTCAAATCTCACAGGGACGGATTCTCGGGCAGGGCTGCAATCAAAAAAGAATTGGAGGAAAAGAAGATAGCAGCAACTCGTTTCGATCGAGTGACCTCGGGGTTATGGGCCCCGCGCGCTCCCAGACTGCGCCATGCTGCTGTGTTAGGTGATTGAGAATTTAACTATATCAACATTTCTTTTTGCTGTGATCTGGCTGAAATTTATCTCGACCGTCGCTGTTACGTGCACGAAGCATGTTTATGCCAGCAGTCTTGATAATTAGCAATGTGGTATAATACTGTTACAAGTGTCCGATGTGGTCCATTTTGAATGATGATGAGTAATAGTCTGGAATTCTCTACATAGTCTAGACGGTCATTTGAGATGCATGGTTCGTTAGTCGGGAGATAGTACTACGTTTGCTCGCGAATGTCTTGATTAGTCTTCAAGCCATTAGTCAATGCAATTCAGGACTGGAGATGACAGGTCACGTACCTGAGGTATAGTCTGTCTCCTGCACACTTTTCCCGGACGATCTGCCACTGCCTATACGGGCCTGTGACTCCGCGCAGACAGTTGACAAGGATCCTCTGCCCCTCCAGGGTTCCATCGGCTTCGAGAATCCATTCGCCCTGCCAGCCCTGTCCCATCTCGTCATCCTGAGCTACTCGGCGCCAAACACGTGCAGTCCATGCAGACTTCTTCACGAGAGCATAGCCTAGCGGCGAATGGGGGCTGCGGACCTTCGCTGAGACGGTGACTAATGTCAGCTGAGGGATATCGTCGCATGCCGGAAACCCTCGAACGGTGAACAGGGGATCCGAGAGTGGCGGAATAATGTGAATGAAGTAGAACGGTGACGGAAGCATCGTAGGATCGCTCAGAGGGAGTGATTCTGGAGGACTATATGGGACAAGCCTGCGGCCATCGAATAGGAGCCATGTACTTCGAGAAACAATTTCTCTCGTCGCATCCGGCAAACTGCCGTCAGACACATCAGGACTCGCGGGAGGAACGTAGCCAAAGTTGCAGACGATGTCCCCGAGCGACAGATAGGGCCAGAGCCCAGCGTCATAGAGCTGATCCTCGCACTGGGCAATCGATCCTTCCTCGTCGTCCCGCTCCATTTCGGTGCACGGCACAAACACACGCAAAATAGGGGCACGGGTTCGTTGTGTGGCCAAACTTAGGTCGTGTGTTGACACGTCGCGTCGGATAGGCGACGATTCAACGGTCGAATCGCGTGAAAAGGGAGGAGAGGGGCTCGAGAGTGACGAAGAGCCGCTTGAAAGGTTAACCGAAGCCAGTCGCCGGTGGGCCCGTTCAAGTGGTTTCTTTCGTCCCCATTCGTCGTCCGAGAATGAGCCGGAGGCCCGCTGCAGCGCATGCCGCCAACCAGAGGTGTAGTGCCTCAGCGAGCGGGGCTCGGATGCCGGAGGCGGAGGAGCCTTTGAGCCTGTTCGAAAGATGGACAACCTGTTCGCAGGGCGAGAGAGACTACGTGTAACCAGCGAGGTGGTGTCCGATCGAACCGAGTCGGAGCTTTTGCGGGATCCGACGGAATTCTTTCGACCCCGGGACACCGGCGATGGTTCTGAGGCAGAGTTATGGGACAAGGGGGGCGGAAAGTTGAGCTGTCGCAATCTCGGTTCGGGCCGGAGTCTAAGCGTGAGTTCATGTTGCTCGGGGGGTGGAGACAAGATCGAACTGTGCGCCAGCGACTGGAGTAGAAGCACGAAGCGGGTATGGACCAGCGCAAATGTCGTCAACTTCCGTGTTTCCTCCCGCTCAAGATCATCGACGTTGGGCAAGAGTCCGGAGACACATGTCAGGGCATGCATCGGAAACCGGTGCAGAGGCACTGCTCGAGAGATCACTGTCCACTTATCAGATCAATCCATCAGACAGAATGGGCGCGCACTGAGGGTATTCAATTCCGTCAACGCGATCGGCACCTTCGTCAACCGACGCGGGTCAGACACGCGCAAACATGCAGCGTAGTCAGGAACGAAGCGGGACAAGATCACGTCCCTGAGTTCAGGGCAATAGATGAAGTCCCGAATGTCGCGACATGTGTTGAAAAGAGCCCATGCAGTGGCCCAGCTAGAACACGCCAGAAGCATCGCCAGAACTCGGGGCTGTTTCGCCGCTCGGAGAAACGGAGGATGCCGGGGGTTCGCCGCGAGCGAAGAGAGGGTTCGCGTCCTCTGGCGAATGGGTGGAATGGGGCCCGAGGATTTAGCGCGAGGACGTGCTGTATGTTCAGCATGGGAGGAACGATGATCCAGTGGCGTCAATCGGTGGGGCAAAACTGGTGCCGTACTCCGTAGCGTTGAAACCATGTCGGTCGCGTCGTTCTCGAGGGTGGGGAAGAGAGCTGGGGGATGAGAAGGGAGTTCGACCGCCATCGCCTCTTGAAATGGCGGGGCTGGTGTACCAATCGAGTGGAGTGTCGTAATGGGGAATAGGACTCAGAAGCAGGAGTGCAGAAAGCTTGAATGCAGTGTAGGTTGAGCTAGGAGGTGGAAGCATTGGCACACATTTCCTCGGCCTGGCTCCAGGTGGGCTGGTAAGAGGCAGGTTCGGTAAAAAAGTGGCCGCATAGATCTGCGTGTTCGTGGCGAGCATTACGCGATCATTGATGTCATCCCGTGCAGAATTAAACTGTCCGGCGAGACCCGGCCCGCTCAGCTCCATGGAAAACACAGGTCGACACGAGGTTGGACTTGGAACGTTGATCGCCTGCGGACTTTGACAAATGTTCACGGGCTGAAGGACTCGTCGACATCGGTCTCCTTTAAAACTTCAAGCTTCAAACTTTCAAATGCTGCTCGGCGTTCCCTTCACTGGACTGGACAATCCACCGACTAAGTCTGCTGAACTGGAAGTGAGCCTTCGATATGGAGACGACAGACTCACGCATGTGCATCTGTTGTTCCCCGCTTAGAGAGTTGACTAAGCCGCACTCCAAGGCACTCTGTCAACCGGCAAACCTGTTCAGCGCGAATGATTCTGAACGATGAGGAGTGACTCCATCAAGTGACGATGCTGACCTGCGCGTGACATTGCTGTCACAACGCAAGCACCGTTTAGCCCACGAACGCACATTTGGAGTACTGTCATTTCACAATGGCAACCGTCCCAAACGAGGTTCGTTCGCTCTCCGCTGCTTCACATATCTCACACCTTGGCTCATCACTACCAGCATCTTGCAAGAGCAATCTTTGGTGGCTCGGACTCCGAGTTGTCTGATGAAGAGCAAGGTGATATTTCTAAAGACTTTCGGAGCCACACATTGCTAACGTACCCCAAGATAATCAGAGACAGCAACGCCGGAAATCGCCTTCCCAGCGCAAATACGACTATGGGTCGTCTGCGGACTCGGAAGATGATGCTGAGGAAAAGAAGAAAGTCATCAAAACCAAGAAACGATCGAAGACGAAAGCTGATGAGGAGAGACCCGCGCGCAAACGAAAGAGGAAACCGGAGCCCATAGACCTCAATGATTTACCACCCGAGCAAGGTGAGCCACTGATATTTCACGTAGCGTGCATATGCCGAACTTCACAGCCAGCAAAATTCGACTGGATATGCAAATCGAAGCTATCTTGAAACCAAAGAAGAGCAACCGCTCCAAGAAACGAAAAGGCGAGGAAGCGCTGGATAGTTTTGCGGACGACGAGGTGGCGCGGCTACGAGAGGCCATGATCAACGCTGCAGAAGAGGACATGAAAGCTAACGAGGCTAAGCAACCCGCTCTAGCCAAGCTCAAAATGCTGCCGGAAGCAATGGAGACTCTTCGCAAGCATGTACACTCTTTGTATCAACTCGCTGTCACGCTGATGTTCCTTAGATTCTCTCTGGCTCAGTCCATGATCGACAACAACCTTCTAGGAGCCGTCCGAAAGTGGCTTGAACCTCTGCCTGATCGTTCGCTGCCCGCTCTCAATATCCAGCGCGAATTTTTCCCCCTCATCAAGCGAATGGAGTTCATTGATACCGCCGTCTTGAAAGAATCGGGGCTGGCGCGAATTGTGTTATTCTACACGAAGTGCAAGCGCGTCACATTCGATATTGCGCGGATTGCGGAGGAACTGGTATCGACCTGGTCTAGGCCCATCATCAAGCGTTCTGCTTCGTATCGTGACCGAATCATTCCAACAGCTCAGCCGCTGGATGTAGATTCCTCTCAGCGCAATGTCGAGCGACTCAACAGTATCTTGGCAAAGGGACGACTGGCCGACAAAGATCGTGTGCGGAAGAACGCTGTTTCGATTCCTCGAAGCGAACTACCAAACTACACTGTTGCACCTAGCGCCAATGCGGGCATCATGCGCATGAACACCAGCGTCGATAATGACATTGAACGGCGCAAGAGGAACGCTGAAAGGATCAGAACTCTCACACGGAAGATTTCTGCTAAATAGGTGGATACTCTTCTCGTGCTTATCTCGATTGTACACTGTAACCTTTCACGCTTGTTTCTCAATCTCACAAATTGGTTTGACATTCTGCTAAAGCCGATCAGCTACTCTATACAGCGTGGAATGTACGTATGTATTCATGCTTTGCATTGACAGTTCAAGGGGTCGGAAACAAGGGACAGCAGCATCAGCACTGCTTTCATGTTCCGCTCAAAGCCCCTAAGTATCAATGTTCCACACGGTCCAATCGACCTTGTCCCCATCCAAGCCCCCATGTCTTGTCGTGGCCGTCGTACACCGACCTGCTTTTTCCTTGTTGCGGTAGTCGGGCTGACATGGCTGGCTGTTGTGAGACTGGGACGAAAGGTGTGTGTGTTAGACCGGTCCTCCTCCAGCGATGATGATCAGGCTTAGCCTTTGCATCCATTCCGACCTGACGACTATGGGGAAGTAACAGAGCATATTCCATTGCCTCTCAACATGGTCGAGGCAACTCCAACATCCTCCCGTTCCCCACCTTCTCCTTCGCAGACGGGTGTCGTTGTCGAAGGGGTCAAATACGACCCTCAGACAGCAGCAGTGGAGATCGAGTCTCTTCTATCAGAGACCGCTGCAAAATCCAGTGCCCATTACACGCATAACAGTGCAGCCCTTCGGACAATGGACATCTGCCTACAAGAACAGGAGTGCAGGTCGAATTCTAAATGTATGAGCTTTTCCGTCACTAGCGACGTCCACTCATCATCTCTAGTGATCATTTTTCTTGCCGAGGATCTCAGTGTCTCTCGCTTCAGAGGACATGAATATCTTGAGACCCGGTCCATCCTACGTGCTCTTGATGCGCTAGGCATCATCTACGTCTTCAGCCCCAACGATGTGCAGTGGGCGCAACGAGTTTATCGTCTCTTCCCTGACCAGGTCAAAGCCCTGGTCATGGATGCCAGAGATATCGAAGACTGTTTGAAGGATCGCATCAACTGTGTCCGGACTCCGAACAATCTACCAGGCATTCCTATATGGAAGATGTTGCACTGGAACAAAAGGCACATCATCGAGCGTGCCAATCCGCTCGGAGAACAATGGTCTCTTTCTCTCGATCGGGATCCTAGCAACAACAAAACATACGTCGGTTACAGCATGGAATCAAACTGTGCGAAGCAGCTTCCCCACTTCACGCCCGAAGAGCGCTTGAACCGTGTGTATATCCTGGCGACATTGGAGACTTACTTTGCACCGCATCACACGTCGTGGGATCCCGAATTCTTCGAGACGTTCGGTCGATCCAGTGGCATACCTTTTGTGGCTTCGCTGGATCCTGTCGAGGGCCGCTTGAAAAACTATCATCAAGCAGATGGGCTGCATCTGGTGCCTTCCAATCTGGTGGAGCTCGGCACACTATCATTCGTCCAGACCGTGGAAGAGATGGCCCGATCCAAGCTAATGCTTGGACTGTGGGATCCTCGAGAGTGAGTGGCGTCGCCACTCGTTTCAGCATCCCAGCTTATCGTGGATTGCAGGGAGTCTATAGTGCTCGAGAATCTGTGCATGGGTGTTCCATTCTTGAACCCAGTCAGAAACGTAGGTCGTCACTTGGATCTCACTGCTGCGGCTGACCCTTCCACAGTGGGATCATTTGAACCCTGAGGATCGCACACAATGGACAGTACAACACACATCTCTCATTGATGCAAATCCACCCTATGTATACCATGTCTTTGCTGGCGACCGAACTGGATTCGAGCGCGCAATCAACGATGCACTTAGTCATCCAATTGAAAGGTAAGTCGTGGTCGTGTTCTTATCTGTCCGTCTATCGACTGTTCTCGCAGCTATATTCCACCGTGGATGTCAGAAAGTGCTCTTGAGCAGAGACTGCTGAGAGATCTCATCCACCGGGACTGGAAGGCTGAGGCGCAAGCTAGGATTTTAGCGGATAATAATTTGTTCGATGTACTGCTGTAATCATTTACCACTAAAACACATTCTTAGTGCCATGGATTCATTGTTCGCTGAAACGGAAAATATAGTATGCCCTCAACACTTGTTCAAGTCGTTCAACGCATTGAGTATTTATTGAACGAACGCTCATGACTCCCACACGTGCGCCGTGACTGGACGCGCGCGTGACCAATCATTTACCTCTGAAACCGTCATGTCGTCCGAGTCGTCAGTTTCTCCGTCACCAACGCGCATATCGACTTCCGAGTCTATGCCCCCGAGTAGCACGGCGCCATCGTCTCCTTTTCCTGCTCCGGAGTCTGAGGCGACTACAGAAGGTCTAGAAAGCGAAGTGAGACATCCATAGGCTATTGTTCTAGTCAACCTCACACTGCAATCTAGGGTAGAGTTGATGATGAGGCGGGAGTTGATCCATTAGAAGGCGAAGGTCTTTCTGAGGATAAATTGGCTCGCCTAGAGGCAATTCTTGAGCGGACAACGATGTACAGCGAGATTCTCAAAAAGCAGATGGACGAGGCACGCGTGGAGCACTTGTCCCACATGCGCCGCAAACAGGCCGAGAAAGCGAAGGAGAAAAATACCTCGCGTTCTTATCCAAGGAAGAGGAGACGCACAGACGAGGCCGAGGAAGCGGTCGTGTCTGCAGAGGAGGATGAGGACACCGGCGCTTTCCCACAACCAGCCCTTGTCACGGGCGCGACTCTGAAGGACTATCAGCTCGAAGGACTGCAGTGGATGGTCAGCTTGAACGCTCAAGGCATCTCCGGAATTCTAGGTGGGTCAGCACATCCGCGTATAGCCTGCTGCCTTGACTCATCTTGCCGCACGTTCCACAGCTGACGAGATGGGCTTGGGGAAAACTCTGCAAACGATTGCGTTCGCTGCACATCTAAGGGAATTGGGCACCACCCGTCCGTTCCTTGTCGTATGCCCGCTGAGTGTGATGCACAATTGGGTTGATGAATTCAAGCGTTTTGCACCTAAAGTGCGCTTCCAGGATTCTAATACACGAACCATCTCATTTCTATAGATCCCCGTCCTCATGTACCATGGGACCCCTGTTGAACGCGCTGAGCTTCGTCGCACTGCCATTCCATTACCTGACGGATGGGGAAACAATGACTCCAAGGCCACCCCTGTTGCTTCATCGTCGAAAGGGAAGAAGACTGCTGCCAGGGGTAAGGGTAAAGGCAAAGGCCGTGGCGCAGCTGCGAAAAAGCGGAAGAGAGGGGATCGCGACGACGTCGATGAACAGAAACTTTCCGAGGAACCTGAGCAGGATCCAGAGGAGGCCGCTATCGACGCCCACTTCAGAGCGTTTCCTGTTGTGATCACCACATACGAGCTGATCATGAAGGATCGATCGTCGTTGAGTGCCTATCCATGGGGGTATGCTATGCGTTTCTCGCTCCGTCGCTGCGCGCGCTCATGATGCTTAGGTATATTGTCGTTGATGAAGGTCATCGTTTGAAGAATATGCATTGTGCTCTCATCCGCGAGGTGAAGAAGTATGAAAGTGCTGGACGAATGATATTAACGGGCACGCCGTTGCATGTATGCACCACCCCTGAAATAGCTTGCGTCCTCCTACTTATCAACTTGGCAGAACAATCTCGCCGAACTGTGGTCTCTTCTCAATTTCATCTTGCCAGACATCTTTGACGACGTGGACTCGTTCCAAGAATGGTTCTCTCCCGATTTGTCGTCCGGCATGCCCTCTGAGCGGATGGGCGCTTTCATTGTGAAACTGCATGCCATTTTGAAGCCCTTCCTCTTGCGACGAGTGAAAGCCGATGTTCTGGGCTCTGCTCTGCCTCCGAAGAAGTCGTATGTGTTGTACGCGAAGATGAGCAAGCTGCAACACGAAGCTTATGAGGCCATCGTCAGTGGAAATGTACGGGCATGGGTAACGGGGTCTACGAAGACCGTAGAACCGGCAAGCGTTGAGACGGAGAACGAGGAAGTCGGTCTCAGAACGAGGCAAGCTAAAGCTCGAGCGAGGCCCGACGGTCAAGATGATCTGGAGGAAGCCGAACGCCGGCGAGTCGCTGATGAGTTTGCCAGGCGTGGAATCGGTGCGTGTTTCCTTTGGTCTCGTTCTAAATGCTGATATGTTGTATGCAGCGAAGCAGTTGAACAGCATGAACCTCCAGAATAAGATCATGCAACTCCGTAAAGTGTGCTCACACCCGTTCTTATTTTCGCGACCGGATGACGAAATCTGGACCCTGGGTCGTTCAGCACCTACGCAAGCTGAAATCGCTGCTCGCGAAGCAGAGCTGGTCGGCGGAAGTGGCAAGATGCTACTTCTTGATCGACTTCTCGTTGAACTGTTCCGTCGGGGCCATAAAGTATTACTTTTTAGCCAATTCACGACGATGCTTGATATTATAGAGGTTCGGTTTGCGCCTGTTCCATCTATGTCGCTGAAATTCTGGTCAGGACTGGGCCGTAGATATGAAGGGTTGGACGATATGCCGGATAGATGGATCCACACCTCCTCTAGAACGTCGAGAGCAGATGAATCTCTTTCAATCAGCTGGTGACAGACCTGATGCGCCTCGGCTGTTTCTGCTCAGCACCCGATCCGGTGGATTGGGTGTCAATTTGACCGCTGCAGATACTGTCATCTTCTACGACCAAGATTGGGTGCGTGACGCGTTCGGGTGTCTATCTGGGTAGCGCTCAAGAAACTTAGAACCCTCAAATGGACGCTCAGGCCCAGGACCGGGCGCATAGGATCGGACAAACAAGACCAGTGCTGATCTTCCGGCTCGTGACTGCACACAGCATCGAGGAGAAGATCATGGAGAAGGCTACTGAGAAGCGGAAACTAGAGGCTCTGGTGATTGCCAGAGGCAAATTCAAGCGGCCGACTGGAGCAGATGGAAGGCGGACGACCACAGCTGAAATGGCAGCCGATCTGCTTCGTCTTGAGCGAGAGGACGATGTGTTGCCATCGACTCTCCGTAGCGGGAAGGGCAACACGGCAATTCTGAGCGATGAAGATCTTGAGGCCTTGCTGGACCGCTCACCCGAAGTGTTTGTAGATCGTGGATCGGGCTGGACAGCGGGACAAGGCAGGACTGCTTTTGCTGTGTTTGATGGCCCAGCAGCAGATGATCCTGGAGCTTTAGCTGGAATGATGGCGGAGGAACCCGAAGAGGCCTGACATAGACAAAGCATTTGCTACTTGCTGAAATAATATCACCAATTGGTTCTGTACTCGGAACTGAGAACTTGTCACTGATCAATGATCAATGGATCACTCATCAGTTTGCCGAAAACGACAATGTCTACTGTAGAACTGCAGCCCTCAAAGCTTGGCACCAAGGAGCAGTAAGCGCGCCAACGCCTGCGAAGATCACCTCCAACCGATCTTCCAGTTGGGATCAAGTCTATGAAACAGAGCTGACCAACTTCCACGATCATGGAGATGAAGGAGAGATCTGGTGCGTCTACCAACTCTTACATCTTCAATCTGCTACTCAGAGCGTGTGAATCTCAGGTTTGGTGTTCAGAGCGTCGAAAAAATGGTTCAATGGGCCTTGGAATATGTCCCCCCAACACAAAACGCGTCAGTCCTTGAGGTGGGCAGCGGGAACGGAACGCTGCTGTTCGCTATGATCGAGGCAGGATACAACGGGTCAAATCTATGTGGTGTTGATTACAGTGCTGGGGCAGTGGATCTGGCGCGTGCAGTTGCATCTGCAACAGATGGAGGAGAGACCGTGACGTTTGCGGAGTGCGATTTCCTGGTTGATGACCCGCCGCCACTGCGAGAGCAAGGCTGGGACTTGATACTCGACAAGGGGACCTACGACGCGATTGCGCTGAGCGAGAAAGATATGGATGGGAATGCTCCCATTGCGCGTTATCCTGCGCGAGTCGCGCATCTAATCAGATCCGGGGGAAGTTTCTTGATTACCTGTGAGTGCAACCACTCCATTCATTGAATGGTCGACTTGATGCTACGTCTAGCTTGCAACTTCACTGAGCAGGAGCTCCGGGCCAATTTTGAAACGCCTGAGACCGGTCTTGTGTATCAGTATGTATTCGTTTCGTCCGTCTATAAGATTATCATTCACCGTCTACACAGCTCTCGGATACAACACCGGACGTTTACATTTGGAGGTCAAAGCGGCAGTTCAACGTCGAGTGTAGCATTTGTAAAATCTTAACCTTTTCACTGGCATCCGAGTTGGTCCAGTTATTTTTGCTTGGGATGAATGGACCCATATGATTGTCTGCTTCTTGCAGGAGCTTTTTCGGCATCACGCTTAGATTGTATTGGCGGCAGTGCCCATCTATCAGTGTGGTTGGTAACGCGATCATCCATCAACGATCAGCAATCGCGGGGGCCCGGGACTGCTGACGAGTCCAGACAGTGTCTTGTCCCAGACCCTTCCGTCCATTCACCGACTAACGATCCCTGGTCGGGGCCTCAATCCTTGCCAGGCGCAAGGTCCTTTTTCATTTCCTCTTCGGCCTAGCCCGACCTTTTGATCATGAATCCGAGTACTATGGCTTCAACATCTGGTTCCAGTTCTCCGTCCGGCTCTTCGTCCAGCTCTCCTAGCGATTCGGAAATCAGGCCTCAGGCGGGCCCTTTGCCAACCAAACAGGGCGAAATAGGATGGTCGGAGGTGGCACTCACAGAGGCGGAGGAGGGACGGCGTAATTCCAGCGATGGTGCACCGGCCACAACCTTGCTTGTGCCTCATCCCGAAGAGAGATCTTCCAGTGACAGTGCGAACGGGAGCGTCGAGTCTTCTGCACCCGCCGTGCCCACGACTGCTGCTAGTGCATCGACTGCCTCTCTTGCCACCACCGCGACCACTCCCAACTCCATCACGAAGCGGAAGAGACTGTTGGGATTTTTGAAGCCCAAGAAAGTCCCTGCGTTCTGGGGCTTCCGCCTTACTACCCTTCTCGCTTTCTTTGCTCAGCTTTTGCTTGTTGCGGGGATGATTGTTGCTTGGTACTTCACTGTCACGCGTGTCGGGCACTCCAACTCCAACTCTAGCCCCAACCCGAACCCCAACCCCGGTTTTAACGGCCCCCAGACCCAAAATCAAAACCAGGACAGTCAACCTGTGCTTGGAAATGGGTCCTCGGCTATCTTCATCCACGTCGTCTTCGGTGTGGCGGTACTCGTGCAGCTGCTGTTCATCGAGCGTCGAGTTTTCCGTCTGCGAGCAGAGCGATACAGTTACCTGCACCCCGGAGAGATGCTTCCGAGTGCGCGGCGGCGGGCGATGACTGATCCGTCTATTGGTCTCTCGCCCTGGAACCGCCCTCCCTTGCCTACATATGCAGCTGCGCTCGCGCAAAGCGGTGCCGGAACAGGCGATGCCGAAGATCACCTGATCGCTGTTGCACCTCCACCGGCCTATGGTAACACCCGCGGCAGCACATTCCTCCTGTCCGGCTTCCTCAGCGACAATCTACGGGCACAACGGCCTGTTTCCCAGATCACCGAAGCTAGCCGGCGCGGATCCGCTTTGTCGGCGCGGTCGATGACAGAACAGCGCCGGTCACGACCTGTCAGCTACAAAACCGTCGACGGCGACTGGGAGGAAGCACAGGATGCTTCGCGAGCTCGGATCCTCGAAGACACTTTGACCACGCTCGAACGCCCTTCCCCGGCTGTCGTCCGGTAGAGTTGGAAAGACATTGTTCTCGAGAATGACGAGCCTGTTGTACGTAATACTGGACAGTACTCTGCGTTCATACCCGTATCAATAGTTATTGTACATCTTGTCGATAACGGCCACTCTTTGTGCCCTTTTGTCATCTTTCAGTCACAGACGGAAGGCGAAGTGTGACAGTTTCTGATCGTCAGTCAGTGAATGAAGAACTGACTATCGCTGCAATTCGCGTACATCTGGAGCGAAATTCAAAGAAGTCTGTCTGCGCTTGCACATTACTAGGCGGTGGTGTCGACGGAAGAAGTACTTGATACAGAATCGCGCTAGACGAATTCGAGGCTGTAGCATCTGCAATAGGGAACTGAGAGGCAGCTTGAGCGATTTGTGGGACATCAGAATAGAAAGCCGCAAGAGTTGGACTAAGCAGCTGGGCGTTGGTGATTGAAGGAGGAGGGGTTGACGAAAATAAGTTTCTCATCAAGCTTTTAGGCGCGAGGGCGTCGCTCCTAGTCGATCGACGTGCCTTGGGTCGTCTTTGCTTGTTCTTTGTATTGACTTGGCTTTGAGAAACAGCGCGCGAGATCTCGTACAGTTGCCCGAGTAGAGTTCCAAGAGGTTTCATGGAGGCGTTGCTGTTCGTAGCTCGAAACGGATCGGCAGAGGTGTCAGAGTTAGCTGACTCGATGTTTGAGACAGAACTGGTATTATCATGATCCTCATTGGATGCCAAAGCTGCGTCGCATGGGAGACCATTTCCGCGTGCAAGTAAACCGTTCGAGGGCTGTTGAGATGAGACGGTGGGAGATTCTGACCGATAATGAGTTGCAACTTTGACTGAGGATGACTTGCTGATAGACCGGAGATCGAGTGGGATCCGCCCAGTTTGAGAGACTGGCACTGGAAGAGGGTCAAGTAACGGATCACGTGTTCCAGACCTATCGACACTTTTCGACACCCCGGACATGTGACAACACGCATACACGCACCTCAGGCGAGAGTAAGATCGTTCAGCCTCTGCATGAGAAATTAGGTTGAGGGGCGCATACACGAAAGGGCCTGAGGATCTGGCCACCGGAGGAGCTTTGCGAACTTTGCGATTTGCATTGTTAGACGGGAGTCCAAGTTTGGAACGCCATTCCGTCGGCGTATTGAGTTGCTGGCACGGTGCCAAGGATCGGTCCAGAGAAGCGCTTCCTCGAGCACAAGGAAATGAGTTGTGACGAGGAAGCCGTGTACTTTTCGGGTCTATCAGTTTTCGCGGGCGCTTCGGGGGTAGGATCTTCATGGGAGAAGGTGGTCTATTGAAAACGAGCGATGTTCGCTGCGGTGTTTCGTCGAGCAGAAAATTATCAGGATCGACATCGGCGACTAAATCAGCCGTGAGGAGACGAGACTTCAGAGGTTTGCGTTGTCGGAGTTTCCGCTTGCGAGGGGGCTCTGTACCATATTTATCTTCAAGTCCGACTTGGCTCGTATCAGTCTCCTGGTCTTGTACCATAGTCCGTTTATTCTTTCTGTGATAGGTGTTCTTGGGAGGCGGATGAATGTGCTTCAGGAATTCATCGACAGTCACATAGCCTGTTGAAGAGACCTCCAGTTCGTCCACCTCCAGACACGACGAGTTTGTCGGATCTGAGCTATTTTCCAAGACTGCGATCGGGGGAATGTTTATCTGTGATGCGGATGGCGGAGTCGGGGAACTTGGTGGAAAGTAGAAGCCAAGGCACGGGTCCGCGGCGCGCCGCATACGTTTCCTTCGGTTACTGCTCTGTATTGGGGACATAGTGTGGGATTGAGGAAAGGATGGGAGAAGCAAGGACATTTCACGCACCATGATTGAATGCGCCCCTTCGCTATCTCGCGCAAATCTCGCCGAGTTGTCGAAGAAACGCGAAAGTGACTGTCGAACAAGCTTACGGAGAACTGATCAAGAGATAACTTGAAAAGCAGATGCAACCGCGATAAGATTATCAAGCCTTAGTCACAGTCAACCATGTCATCTCGACCTCTGCGTGTTGGATACGGTGAGTAAAATGAGAGAAATCATCTGAAGTCTGTTCACTGACTTCTAATGAAGTCCGCGAGCACTTCTCCACGCCGCTGTTACAACTGAATGATGTGGACAAGAACGAAACATTCACCCTCGTCGAGTGCCCCAGTGCGTCTGCGCGTCTGCCATATTCTCACTTGTAGCTGAGCGTGTTGTGCAGGCGGTACAGGTCAACTGATACAGCGTCTCACCAACGACGAGATCGATGTCGCAATGTGCGTTTAACCCAAAAGTCATACCTACTACAGGACCTACGATCGACCGCAGCGCTCTCACCGATCCTCTGATCTCCGGCATCGCGAAGGGTTCCACAGCTTACAAGCTTGTTGGAAGCTACGTATCTACACCACTGAACTGGTGCGTTGTCTCGGAGTTAGGTCGCTCACGACTCGATCTCACCGAGCGCCAGGGCTGTCATCACGGGCAAAGACACCAAGTACAACTCCATCACAGACCTTAAAAACACGACCATCGGTATCTCGCGTCTCGGCAGCGGGAGTCAGACGATGGCGTATGTGATGGCCATGCAGCAGGGATGGCCGACGGATGATCTGCAGTTCAAGAGTACGCGCGCTTCCGTGTTTTGATCGGACCTAGTGACCTTGGAGCAGTCAACAACGACATTCACGGGCTCATTGACTCGGTGAACGATGGGACGACGAGTGCCTTCATGTGGGAGTGGTTTACGACCAAGCCTTGGGTTGACCGGGGCGAAGCTCGTTTCGTATGTCGGCTTTTTGACTCTTCTGGACTGGTAATTGACCAGCCAACCATTCACGCAGATTGGGTCTGTTCCCACCCCGTGGGCGTCGTGGCTAATTGCTGCGCATCCGTCACCGACGCGGGCTCCGGCAGAAGCCCTTCGCACTTTCCTGACTCGGCTTTCGGACTTCGTTCGGGACTTCCACTCGGAATCCAACCGCGCAGGTCCCAATGTGGAGGTTATCAAGGCCAAGTTCGGATACGGGGAGGAGGACATCAATGTGAGCTCAGGCCACTAAACATAGCCTCGTTGATCTCGATCCATCTCCGCAGGCATGGATGAAAACTGTCGGATATCCGGAGGACTGTCTGGCCATTCCCGCAGACGTCATCAAACATACACTCGAGTAAGCTTTCCACACCTACGACCGCGCAAGTTTTTGACATGACATTCAGTGTGCTGGAAAAGGCAGGGTTTGTCACGGCGCCTGCAGGTGGTTTCCAAATCAAAGACTTTGTGAACGAGGAAATCGCCAAATTGATTTGAAGTAGGCGAGAACTGTAGAAAGCAGAATTGAATTCGGTCACGTGTGTATTTGGAACAAACCCTCTGTGAAGTGGTGTGATGCGACCGCAACTTCCATTAGAAGTCCTTTCCATTTGGAGTTTCTACTTCTTCTAGCATCGCTTACTGGAACTTACACAGTTTGCTTCGAATCAGATACGCAATGCAGCTGGAGCTTGCCCATCACGGATGGAATCTTTTGTGATGAGTCGATACATAATGAGACGAATCTGGATCCAACTGAGAGACCCCAAGACTGCAAGATACAAACCGGGATTACGTGCGAGATAGCTAGGATGGATTTCTGTCCATGTGGCCGTTCGGGACTTTTCAGCATCTTGGCCACGCCAGGGGAAGCGACATTGGAGTGTAAGGCCCAGGTCCGGCCATTAATTGAGTCCTGGTAGCAGCTGCCGTGACCGTTCGATGTCTAGGAGAAACTGGGGTTTGAGGCGGCTAGTACATAGTTTTATCGTATCCTGTTCATCCGCGTCCTCATAAACACGTGAAAGGCTCATGTGACCGCGACGGCGAGACTCGAGTGACAGACTGTGACGAATGAAACTACACTGACCTGCTTGCTTTACCAAGTACCGTACACGTTCCTCTATCCATTCACTTCTTGCGTCAGCATTCCTCTGTGGGATCACCGAACCCTACCGAGCCCTGGAGCTTCTTCCAATGACCGTGATTGCGCCCGAGAACACACAGCGCGTACATCAATCTGTTCAGCGCAAATCGGTCGCGTGCCAAAACACAACCGATTTGCTTCCAAGGCCGTCTTTTCCCGAGACGATGGCACTCCGTGCTCCGTGCGCCCAACTCCTAGGTACTGCTCTCGGCTCCGATGGAACTGGTGGTCTCGAGCCCCCGGTGTCTTTGGAGGCTCGTGGTGCTCATCCGATCTTCACTGGGGCTTCTGGGAAGCCTCGACACGATACGCGTTGGATTCCAGCCCTGGCATCCGAATGGGTATGTCGTTCTATCGAACAGGCAGGGAACACGACGTGCATACTATCTATCACATTTCGCTCCTTCCCCTTTCGAAACGGACCGCCGCGTTCCGCTGGATTGATGAGACGATAACCTAGGTCGCACAAGCGGCCCCACATATCACTCTTCTCAATCAAATGGGAGTATCTGCGTATAAATGGGCTCGTCGCATCGCCCCTTCTCGGAGAAAGTGCAATGTTCGCATTCGCAACTAGTGCATTGCTGCTTGCTGCTGCTGGGTCCGCTCAGGCCTCGCGTGGGTTGTCTCCTGTAATTCTGTCTACGCAGTTCACAAGCCTGACGACGTTTCCTCTGTTCCACCACAACAGTCGCGCCGAAGAAATTCCTGCCCATTCCGCTCGGTGGAATTCGTGCGACGGGATGGCTGCAAGACCAGTTGATGGTCCAGACGAACGGTCTCGCGGGCCACGAGCACGAATTCTACCACTAGTGCGTCTCCTGCCGTATCCAAAGATCTGTTCATGCATGGCCAACATCCTCCAGCGTCTCGCAGACTGACTGGATGGGTGGCAATTCGTACTACTCGAGTCTCGAAGAGGGTCGGTCCCAGTCTCTGCCGCGCAGATCCACTTGATGCAATGCTGGGCAGCCGGTAGCTACTGGTTCAACGCGATGGTCCCGAACGGTTTCCTGGCGAACCACGATGTCATCAACGCCAGAACGTCCGCCTTCCTGTCGTATGTCCTCGACACGCAGGATGCGTCCGGCTGGCTGGGTCCCGAAGTCAACACCAACAAACCGCGCTATCTCTGGGGCCGGTGCGTCTCATCTTCGAGACTCGCGGCTCGACTGCTGATCGGATATCATCCAGCTACCCGTTCTTCTTCGGTGCCATCCAGATGACCGAGATCCACCCGGAGCTCACCGCTCCGGTCGTCGACGCGCTGTACAATTTCACGAGCCTGGCCAACACCATGCTGCACAGCGGCAACAACACGGGCGTCGAGATCTGGACCGCGACTCGCTGGTATGATTGGCATCTTATCTGGTCGTCCTCCTTATCTAACGACATCAGGGAGGATTTCGTGATGGTCCTGCAGTGGTGCGCCGCACATGGACTGATAGTTCGATCGCGCTGAGACTTGCTCGTAGGCTGTACGATTATCATCCCAAGGACGCAGCCAGCCAGGCGCTCCTGATCGATACAATGGCGCAGCTGAAGTACACCGGGGTACCCTGGGAGAAGGTGTTTCTGCCAGAGGTATGATCTACGGTCTCTCATTATTCGCTTACCGATCGCGAGAATTCTAGTATTTCCCCACCTCGGCTGGCGAGTCTGAGTCGTATAATCCATTCTGATGCAGACCACTCACACTTCCCACAGTGGAAAACACGCCCAACCCGCTCCCCGTTCTTACGGTTAGTGTTCATTCCCTCTATTTCCTTCAACTTGGACACTGATTCTGTTGCAAGTGGCACGGTGTCAATATGGCAGAAGGACTGAAGGCACTACCCGCCACGTACCGATTCACTAAGAATCAATCGGGTTGGTACTCCCCTCAGCACCGAGATCTCTGATGATGATGAACGAGTCAGATTTGGATGTTGCCAGCAAGGGCTGGGATCTTCTCTTCCAGTACCACGGCCGACCTTCCGGGATCTTCAATGCTGACGAGTATCTGGCTGGTTTGGAGGCCATCCGTGGGTGAGCGTTGTCCGCAGTACATTGAAATCTTACACTGACGTGACGCAGGACCGAGCTCTGCGTTGTCGTCGAGACCATGTTCTCCGGCTCCTACTTGTACCAGGTCATCGGAGACCCCAAGTTCATCGACCGGGTATGCCAGAAACTCCAGCCAAAGCTTGATCCCCTTACTCATGAACGCTTGGTATAGGTTGAGCGGATCGCGTACAATGCGCTTCCTGCGACACTTACGGGAGGTAGGTTGAGTGCCATGTCATTTTTAATCCATTTATCGAGCTGTCATAGATATGTGGAACAGACAGTACCTACAGCAGCAGAACCAGATCTTTGCCGGAAACATGAGCCAGAACCCATTTGCCGTGGACGGACCGTACTCGAACGTGTTTGGCCTCGAGCCCAACTACCCGTGAGGCCGGCTCTTTTGGTGTTCTGTAGGCCGTGGATATCTGATGCGATCCAGATGCTGCACGGTCAACCACCCCCAAGGATGGCCCAAGTTCATCACAAAGTGCGTTGAATCTCGAGCACGAGGTCTTTCAGTTGAAGTCCTCAAGTTCGTTCGCGACGACGCCGGACATGAAGTCGCTGGTCCACACCTACCTTGGCCCATTCTCTACTTCGATCACCCTCGCGCCGTGTGATTATGCTCCGTTCTATACACGCGATCTGCTCGCTGACACCGCACCCAGCCAACCCAGTCACCGTCAACGTGGACACGTGAGTTTTCCTTCGCAGTGTGCTCGCCGGATTCAGCTGATCTGCTTTTAGCATGTACCCGTTCAGCGACACGCTGACCACGACCATCACTGCAAAGTCGCCCTTCACATACTACGTCCGCATCCCCAGCTGGGTCGTCAAAGGCACCATCGCCGTGGACGGCGGCAAGCCCGCCGCCGTTTCACCGAAGCAGGGTCTGCACGCCCTCAAAGTGAAAGCTGGCACCACCAAATTCGTCTTGAATCTGCCTGCTCCCATCACCATCGGTGCGTCTGGCCGCGGCATAAGAGCAGACATCACCTGAAAAACGATCCACAAGAGTCGCGCCCGCACGGTTCCGTTGCTGTCCACAGGGGGCCTCTCAACTATGCCTTTGACAGTGCGTTCAGGCTTCCGTCTGTTCCTACCGCTCACCCTCTGCCCAGTCCCCCGGCGCACGACTATTCTGGCGAACAACACGGCCCAGGCCAAGGCGCAGGACTTTGAATTCGACGCCACTGCAGCCTGGCAGTACGCGATCGATCCGAGCAGCCTCAAGTTCGTGTCGAAGCCACCTGCCTCTGGGGTGCTGCCCTCCCCGATCTTCGACTCGGGCTTGACCCCGCTCAGCATCACCGCCACTGCGTGTCTCGTCGACTGGGCCATCGAGGGCCCGACGTTCGCCGCCAGCCCCCCGACGAACCCGTCCTGCGTGGGAAACAAGACCACCATCACGCTGACTCCATACGGGGTGAGTTATCTTATCTCAATCTCGTCAGACCCCAGAATAACGGGTGTTCCAGTCAACCAAACTCAGGATCAGCGAGTTCCCTGTGTTTGTCTAGTAATGTACACCGCATAGATACATGGAATGGATCAGCCAGTCAGGCTGCAATTGCCTTCATAAATGATCAGTCCCTCCGTGCCCTGTCGGTAAAGCTGCAGACACATCAACACAGCGACAACACAAACTGCGAGCATCACAACCCGCAGGGCTTCGGTGGGCGTCATTCGGCAACCTTTCGCTCCCAGGCCGTGCGCCATATCCCTACCGCCAGACTGCACCGCTTGCACGGGTCTTGAAAAGGTGAACAGATCGCCTCGGTAGAACATACTGACGGTCTTGCCGATAAGCTACTCCGCTTCGTCTTCTGTCGCGTTCGTTGCTTTGGGTTTGCTTTGCCTTTCGGGTTCGATGATTGTCGCGCTTTGACGTTCCCAGTGACAGCAGCAGCATCAGCAGTTTGACTCAATCGTTCGCCGTGGTTCCCTGTCACTTGCTGAATCGCGCGTTCGTTTCTTGACTGGTGGTCGGGACGGCGAGACTTCGTTCTTGATCTGGCCGTTGAGCCGCTTGCTATTCATAGCACTGGAAATGGCATCCCGAAACGCTTGAAGTTTCAGTGTCACTGGACGAACGGCTTGAGACGGAGCGGGTCGGTCGTTTTGCTGGCCAGTGGCCTGCGGCGCAGTTTACGGAGTATCTCAGGGGCTGGGCGCGCTCAGCAGGCGTGCCATCCGTTTGTCGATTTGATATTACGCTCACCAGGGACGACGGCGATCTCTCGCCCGGTGGGTAGACGTCGTTGGGTCCAGCGGCACTGGCGCGTGTACAGAGCAGAGAAGGAAGCACGAGAGAGAGAGAGAGAGTGTATGTGTGTGTGGGAACGCTGATCAACCCCGACAGAGCAAGCCTCTCTAAGGTACCGCGCACAAACGGCACGAGAAGACCGGCCAACCACCCCGCCAAGCAGTCCTCGCCCAGCTCCTCAGACACCAGAGCGGCGAAGATCAGAAACGCACGGCTTGCTTTCCCCCTTTCCTTTGTGCAACTGTCCCCAGAGAATGGGGGGTGAGGAGCCGAACCCTGCCGTGTGTATTATGTATGCGAACGGATCGTCAGAAAGGGCGGCTGTATGGGTATCATCGTCATAGTTGATGTGTCGGGCAGCCAGCCAGTCGTCGCGAGGTGATGCAACTTGCAAGGAGGTGGAAGAGAGGAACTCAGGGACTGGTCGGACAGAAACGTCTCGCTCGCAGGCGAGAAAGTAGGCCTAGAGCGGGCGTAGAGAGCGAATAACCCGTCTGAGCTTCTCGTGGACAAGTCTCTTGCCGAGGCTGCGAGGGTCAAGTCCCAGAGCTGCGAGGAAAGAGGAGGGCGTTGGACGTTAAGCTGAGCACTATAGAAGGACTTCTTGACTAGAGTTCCGATGTTTTACGGATGCATTGGACGTAGTGAACAAAGCAGTCGAGCTCTGGGTGTTGGATGTCACACGCAAGGTCACACTTTGACGCTACTATAATGCTCAGTCTACATAATGGTTGGTCGCTGCCGATCGATCCTGAAACCCAGAGAGAATAAAGCCCTAACCAGAGTCTAGATATATACCGAGGAGCCGACAAGACCCACAACGGTCGAGTGAGCGTCTTGAAACGCGGTCACATGACATCGAGCAGAGAGTTGGTGTGCGACGCGCTCATGTTGACACCCTGCAGTCGAACGTGAAACGTCATCGAGTAGAACCAAAAATCGACTAACCATGGTGATGTAAGCCACCAGGCCCTGGGAGATCACACTGCCGAGGAGATGTGTTTTAAAGACGGGATTGTATCCGTTCCGGCTTGCGTCTTCGAAGATATGGAACGAGTCGTCCCAGTTCCGAGTGCGTCCGAGTGTGTTGCGGATGGGGTTGTCAGTATATGGATGCATCTGAATAGTCAGCTAGGACATGCGGCGAGGGAGACAACCACACCTTGTCCACGACCACGTTGACATCATCCTCGAAAAAGAACTGCCCGACATGCGCAAGACGGCCGGGTGCGAACATGCCGTTCTCATGGACAACCGTCCACTCGGGAAACACCTTCACATGGACGTGAGTCGCGCGATCTTGGTAGTAGCCGGGGAATATTGCTGATGGAGCGTTACGTTCGAGGGCTGGGAGGCAAGGAGACCGAATGCAAACATGTAAACTGGGCAACACCATTCTGATCAGTGGCCCATGCCCCGCGGAGCCATGTTTCAGCGGGCTGCGTCCGCGGGATTGCGCCGGGTATGCCACTATAGTTGCTGCTGCCGACGGGATCGGGGTGGCCAGAATAAGAACCCGTTGCATTGGCCAACCAGATGTCCACAAGCACGTCCGGGACGGGTTGACATGTCTCAACATCGATAACCCCGATATCAAGCAACTTTGGTGGAGCAGGTCAGAGCTGATCCGGCAACATTGGTCGAGTAAACAAACGCACCAGCAGCAATCCATCCTGCATCTCGGCGATGTTCTGACGAATAGGGTGTCCTTGGACGTGGTAGTATGGCCCGGAGGTGACTTCTGGAGCTTCACGGACGCATTGAGACCAATTGACGCGTGTAAAACGAGACACCTACTGAGAATGCACGTGTTATTCTGAACATCCTTATCCTCCACTGCCTGGCAACTCAACGAACTCTCGTCTGACGAACCGATGTGCAGCGAATCCTGCGCAAACAATAATGCGTAGTCGTCTATCCCGGTGGGATATCCGGCTGAAGAGGCGAGTGCCTTTCGCGCGAAAGCGCGCTTGCGGCCAGCGGTGTAGAAGCCCACAGCGGGTGCACACTAATGTGGCCGAGTAAGCATGACATATTATCTACGGAGGACTCACGAGAAGTGCCGCGTCGCGCAAAGAGCTCTCCACGGCTTTTTCCTGGGCAGTCGTCGCTTGCTTGTGGGCAACGGCCACAGCTATCAGAGACAGTACGGTTAAAAGGTGCATGGGATGAATAGAAGATGCACCTTGGGGAGCTCGGGTCGCTCGCTAAATACTCGGACAGCTTTCATTTATATTGATACGAACTGACCTGGAAGCTGTGACTACCAGCAGGCACTAGACCCGGCCTCAATTCAGAGGCAAATCGTTCGAAGACTTCGATCAATGCCGTAGCAAAACCTAGATTGGTTGAACGCTGCCGTGAGAATGTCGCCTAGAACAAGCTGACGCCAACCAACCAACTCAATCTCATGAGTAGCTTTTAAACAACACCGGTATGGACGAATGGCAGTTTGCGGGTGCAGATTTTATTGGGGCCGAGGAGAAAAGGGGCACTTCGATCGGCTCGAAGCGTCTGAGAGCAAGAGAGAAGTCGAGCTGAGTAGCGCTGATGAATTCATTTGGCTTGGAGCGCTGGCAAAAGATGCGAGGGCGGCTTTGGCTCGGCCGCAAGCACCTCTGCGCCTTGAGCTGAGGCCGGAAGTGAACTCGGCGGTGTTTGAAGGGAAATTAAACCAGCTGCACGGCATTTACGAGGACGCGAGGTGGCGGTCTACATCTGACGTCTCGTTGGGCTGGTGATGCGGAGCAAAAGACCGCACGGAGTAGAGGTGACACACCATGGCACCTCAGTGTCCAATCTCACATGCCTTCATTCTTGTTGTCCGCCATCTGCCGCGTCGCGTACGACAGAGGCTGTCCGTCGGGGAAGAAGCTATCTGAGTTCTGAAGTCAATAATATCGGTGGCGGCCAGCTTGACTCTTGGCTGTGACAGTAGTTTGCACAATGCACATGTGAAAGAGAGCATTGCGTCGAGAAGGTGGCGCGAGGTGAGGGCGGTCACCGAGACTGAACAGTGTATCTCGCGGGTTAGTCTCATCCGCATATTGGATTTGACCATGCACATCAGGAACGACAGCGGATAGTCGAAGATGGTAGTGCAGTCATCCTGGTTTGTGAGGTGGCTGTGTGAAGGAAACTCATTCAGGCAAGGCACCGGCGGGTGATTTGCGGCTGCGGTACGAGCTCCGGGATGATTCCAGGGCCAGAGACTCGTGGTTCGAAATGAGAGCTTCGGAAATGCGTGAATGAGTTATCGGGGAGAATTCGGGAGCGCTTTTTATGGCAGATATAGCGTCCGGAACCTCGAAAGGCTCGTCATGGGTGAAGATCGAATCGACCAGCGGACGAATTAACGCCTAGAAATCCTCTCTGTACATAACCACTCAGGGATAAGAAGTGCAGGGTCGGTCCTCGTGAATGCCCGGAAATCGATTGAGAGTTGAAGATTGACCGACGACCTTGCACGGATTTAAGCACTGACCACAAGGTGTCTGGATCTGCTTCCTTCACGTCGGGTCGATTCGGGTGCAAAGAAGGCTTGAGTAGCGATCTCAATCCGGTAAGTGAGATAGATAGCGTTTGGATGTGGCGCGACCCTTCAAAAATTCATGGCAGGGAGAGCGCAGACTTACGCTGACCACATCCCATGGCATAAAGCTCGCGCACAAAATCCAGATGACGAGTTGAATCACAGCTCAGCGACAGCCAGCGTTACATGACTCAGTGACGTGCCTTGTAACGAATCACGATCACCGTGTGGGGTAAATGCGGGGAAATCCGTTCGCTGGTTGATCCGCGAACGTTCCTTTGTATTCAAGTTGAGCCCTGCCTTTCTCTTTTCCCCCATCTCTGCTGGTTAACCAGTCGAGTGTCTACTCTACTAGTCGTCTATTACCAACACTTTAAGCTCCGCATCCTTGCGTTGAGCCCTCTATAACCTATGGCGAGTGGTCCTCCGTGCTTATATTCAGCGACATCGGCTACTAAACGAGATATATTTTCAGCCTGACCCATCCCCTTCTTCGATGCCGCAGCCTCCATTCGATGCACACGGTCACGATACACACTGTAAGAATGCCAATGCACTCCATCGCGAAGCGCTTTTGCAGGCTCTGGGATCCATCATCTCTCCGGTGCGTGTTGCTGAACATGTCGCACATTCTCTCTACTTCTCGCATCATACACCTTGCAGAGTTTCCCGAATCTTTCCCCCTGCTCGTGCACGCTCAGCCCTGACTGACTGAAAATGTACAGAAACGCCCCACCCTGATGTCCGGTCGCTCAACCTCATCCATCGACTCCTCCCGCTCGACCTCCGGCACGGCAAGCCCAGCGCACGGACATCCCGCCTTCCCACATCTCGGCAGCCATACCCATACCCATCCCCAGTCACCTTTGGCCGAGCACGCCCACGTAGCCGACAGCGCGCGCCGGGTCGCCCCCCAGGTCAGCCTGTTGCTCGCTCTCCCGTGCACGCTGACCGTTCCCTGCCTTTCTTGCCAGGACATTCCTTTGCCCGTCAGCCCCGCTCCCTCTACCTCTTCCTCCCCTGCATATCAAGCACTCAATCCGCGCGCCAATGCGAAGATCATCGATTCGCTCAAGAGCAAGAACAGCGCGTGGGATGCCTTGATTCACGGTTCTTTTTCGTGAGATTGGCAGTTTTCTGAGCGTGACTTGGAGATGTACGCACCTCCTCGCGCATATGTATGTTATTTGCAGCGCATACATATTGTATTTATTAGGTTGTATCGAGACCTGTAGTTCCCATGCGAGGCCATAAGACACGATGGATTCTACTGGAGATCATGGATCCTACTGGAGATAGGAACGGATCTCAAAGCGCCGATGAGCATCTGGTTTCAGCCTTCCAGGGTCGTGTTGCGGTACGTGCTAGAGCGATGTTTCAGGTTTAGACCACACTTGGTGATCGTCAAGTCAAAATGAAAGGCTTGTCTCTTTCTCGAAGAATTATTTCAGTGCCAGTAGGTCCACAGGGGCATGCTTGCAAGTTTGACCTCCGGATACGAGGAGCGCTCCCAGATGTGGTGTCCTGGCAATCTTGCCGACGGATCGCTTAGCTTATGTCGATGGCATCACATCTCTCCATCCATCCATCCAATGATCCATCCATCCATCCGGTGATCCGAAAGGAGCTCGACCTCACCGCTCAGGCAGCCCGCTGAGACTCTAGAGCGTGCAAACTACCGGCTACATGATTACCTCTCTCGTCGCCACGGCAAATGTCTCGAGGGCAGCACAATCTTACACACGAGAAGGCGGATATCGAACTGTCTGAGCGACCGGGGTCATCGCGTTCATCGTCGACATGCGACGGCTTTTCTCAGCTACAAACTCGGCAACGTCTTCTCCTCTCCTAAAGCTATGACTAGACGAGCGATGCATCCACTCAGATGGTCGAAGCTGTACAGGACACTAACCCGGGACTGAAGAATGGGATCGAAGCCCGTAGACTGTGGCTTCGTCCTCAAGACTGGGCTGTGCTCAGCGCCATTGTTTGGCCTGCTAGTCATCCACGCTACAGGATGACCTCCGCATTCCGCTCATAACTGGGCTCTCAGATCGCCGCTCGCTCAGTATTTCAGCGCGGAATTGGCTTTCCTGGGCTCCGTGAGAGGTGGATGATCACCAGAAGGGACTTTCCACATGTCTGGCAATTGGAAGTGAAGAAGGAATGGCTTGTCTGCTGGAAGGAAGGGAACGGCATCACGTTGTTCTTGTCGAGGAATAGAACGGCTTATATACATTGAAATTCGACTTGTAATACAGTACCACCAAGATGCAACATGCGAGATACTAGGAAACTGGAAGCAAGAAAACATTTGCACATAGCCAGCCGGCACATACTTATCATCACTGGTCGTCAGGAATCTCCTCGATCCGTGCGGATTCAATGGCTTCGATAGCATCCTCGGTTTGCTTCTCCGTCCTCTCTCCCCTGTCGCGCGACAAGAAACCTAACGGATTCGTTGAAACGAACTAGATTTCGAAACAAGGAAAGGTCGCACCCTTCAATTTCTTGTTGTTCGCACGCTCTCGCTCCTTGTCGAGAGCCCTTAGTCGCGCAAGTTCGGTGGTGGCTAAAGGTGCATCTGGCAAGGAAGTTCAGGCGGAGCGAGCAGGAAACGAAGATAAACTCACCCGCAGCGCTCTTATCCCTCAGCTGCTCGAGCAGTTTGATCGCTCGTTCGGTGTACCCTTCTTCGGACAAGGCTTTGGCCTTGCGGAAAATGGCCTTGAAGTTGTTTTCGTTCTTCGCCAGGGCCTGGTAACAAACACATCAGCGCGGGCAAGGGGAGCGAGAGCGCGGTCCTACTTTGTCAGCAGTCTCTATGGCTCGTTTCCAGTTCCCCCTCTTCAAGTGGCAAGCGCACATATTCGCGTATATCTTCTCGACAATGTTATCGACCTGGAAACCGCGCGTTCAGAACGTGCCAAATCACGCATACGGAGATGAGAATAACCAGACCTCCGTTCGTTCTTTTGTCTTGTCATCTGGCTTCGACGGATCGATCGGTGGCGGCGGAGACGCCATCCCGATTCCTTCAAGAGCATTCCTAGCCATATCTTCCATCAGTCGCCGCCGAAACGGGTCGGACGTAGCTCACTTGTCGAGACCGAGTAAATACAAGAGCGCCTGTGGCAGTAGCCATCAATACGAGTCCCCGGACAGATGCGATGCATATTTACCCCGTGGTAAGAGCTTAGCGCTGCACCCAGTTTAGAACCACTTGATCTTGAAGGGTAATGTCTACATAAACGGTGGCTCACCGAGGGGTATGTTGCCCTCTTTGAATGCAAGATCGGCGGCGTCCTTCTTGTCCTTTGCGATCTGAACTTTCTGAGCGGTCGTCAAGTTATCAGCCATATCGGTTCTGGGGTGAAAACGCGTCGGAGTAGGTGCGAGTGAGTAAAGAGAGTCTAGATCTAGGGTGTGCAATGGTGCGGCGCGTCCTTATTATTGGCAGGCTGTGCTCAACAATGCATCTTTGTTTGGCTGCAGCCTTGATCGCAACACACACTCTCTCTCCGTACTCTGATCACTATGGGTGTTGTCGGACACGTTATCGGCGGGGCCGCATTCGGACTCGCAGCACGATTCTGGCAACTCGGTATCCTCAAGAAGCCCATGCTGTCTAGTACGCCTGCTTGCTGACCACGGAATGCCATCCCATCCGAGACTCAACCGTGCTTCAGACCCCGTTGGCCACCTTGCCAGCACCGTCTTCTTCGCTGGTACGGGCTACTACTGGTGGCAGGGAACGGTGTACATGAAGGGGGTTCTCGAAGAGCAAGAGCATAAAATGCGTTTGCGACGCGACGCGCAGATGCTGATAGAGAATGCAAGTCTGGACAAGGCATTGAACCGATCATCATCGTGCGTCATAAAATGCTAGCTAACTGTGCACTCATGTCTCCATTCCTAGCGAGTGAGTCTAAGTCTCGTGTAGACGGCCGTCGCGGGAAATATGCATCCATTCGGTTATATATTCCACTTCCACCAGCGGTAACATGATGTATACAGTCAATTACCGCAAAACACTGCCTAAATGTGCAAACTGCGCAGGCCACGATGCGGCGACGACTACTAGATAGACGATAAGTAAATCAGGAGCAAGAGTATATGCATCAAGGCAACACTGGGGAAAGCGGATCGAGTTGGGGGACGGGACGGCAGATTCGAGATGGCCGGTCCGTGTGTCGAAGATGAAAGAGGAGAAAACAGCAGCACAAGAACGAAAAACAGGGTGACGTGAGAACGGAGAGCATTTGCGACGCTTCGCTTTTGGTTTCTGTGTGCCGAGATGTGTCAAGGCCATGGTGGTATTCAAGGCCCAGGTAGATGTATTAGATCAAACGGAGCGGGCGGGGCGAGCAGGCGAAGGTCGCGCTAGACCGAGCAGCAATGGCCCGGCCAAAACGGCGACGGTAGACGATAGCAGTGTGCAATGAGAAAACGAATATAGAGGGATATGGTAACAGATTCCGGTTGTTGATACAGAGATGGAGGCAAAAGCAAAGGAGTGT
The DNA here is from genome assembly GCA_963692855.1 of Mycena citricolor. Taxonomy (NCBI): domain Eukaryota; kingdom Fungi; phylum Basidiomycota; class Agaricomycetes; order Agaricales; family Mycenaceae; genus Mycena; species Mycena citricolor. The sequence goes on along the minus strand of CAVNYO010000138.1, from coordinate 1,020,094 downwards.
GCGATGGGAGTTACAGCCCGCGGTCGAATATCGGGAAATGATTCCAATGAGTGTGGCGCGCTATGGCGAATGGAAAGATGCTGGACCAGATGAGATCTGGGTGTGAGTCCCCCAGGGGGCCCAGGCCGGTAGTGGTACAATGTTTATACACTGTTACAATCTGTCTTCTTTCGGGCTTGCACGAGAGAGCAGAAGGAATGGCTGCAATTGATCATGGATATCCGGGATTTATCGCAGCTGGAAAGCACTGCCCAGACCCGGACCAAAGCGCATTTCATCCGAATCCTCCTGGTCGGCCTCATGCATATCTTCTCCAAGCGGGGCAATGAGACTGCCAAAAGATATACGGCGAGCAGCAGGCAGGCGTTTGGCACGCCGGAGCGTTTTCACGCGTTCGGCGCTTGATGTTGGCGAAGCGAGGATCGGAGCGGCAGACAACAACTGGGCTTGAGGTTCAGCAGCCGGCGTCGCCAGTCGAGGAAGCTCGGGTCCGAACACATGTATGCCTCGTTTCACGGTGGCGGTAGACCGAACTCGAGTGTCCGACTGCTGCTTTTGGACTGATGCTCTTGAACTGGCCTTGGCCTCTGACATGGCCGGTGAACTCGGTGCCGGCGATGGTGAGAGTGGTGGTTCGGTTCCGCCGGACTTTCTGACTCTCGCTCGTTTAGCACGCCGACTGCGCATCTTTTCCTCGTCGTCGGAAGAAGGATCGGGGATACTGAGATCATGAAACCCATGTTCATGAACACTGGGCAATTGATCCCGTGCTTCTTGAGCAAGAGCGCCGTAAGAGGGCGCGCGTTTAACAGCAGGCCTGAACCGTGATTCCACCGGTACAGGGGAGCAGAACGACTCAGAACGACGGACTCGCTGCACGCGAGGGTCAGCAGCAACAGCAGAAAACCCGCTACTGACGCTCATTCTCGACGTCGAAGTAGTCGAATTGGTAGTGCTGGAGATAGACATGATGGAGGCAGAGCGCCGCAGTAAAGGCTGTCTCGGAGCAGATACGGAGGCAAGAGATGATAGGGTAGATGTGCTTGGGGTCGAAGGGCTGATCAAGGACGGGACGTGATCGGCCCTGGGCGGGGAAGATGAACGCGAGTTCATCTGACTCCGGGAATAAGGATGATAGGATGTGTTGGGGATGAAACGATCCGCCTTCTGAAGTCGTTTTGAAAGCCTGACAGCACGCCCTGTAAGTACAAGAAGATAGAATTAGATTGAAATGACTGACCGACCGATGCTGTCATTGTCCTGGACATCCGAGGCATTAAGAAAGTCCATACTCGACTGCCGGTAGAGCGGTCGTCGTGAACCAGACCCGCGATCTTCCTTGCCGATATTGGTGGTCGGCTGCAGAACATCCCCTTGGGGGAAAGAACCATGCGCAACCTCCGATGCAGGCTCTTCGGGGATCGACTTGCGGGGTTTACTATCTTCCTCGGCGATGGTTCGCGCTAACTCTATGAGCTTGACACGCGTGGCTCGCAAGGAATGGGGCCAATCCTCCCCCTTCGCCTGTGATACACCTCTGGCAATCTTGTCGAGAAGATTGGAGGGGGGTATAGGTCCATTGAAAGGTGTCATGAGGTGAGGGGGAAGGGCATCCAACGTCTAAGAGGAGGCATAAATGACTAGGGCAGGTCGTTGGAGGATACAGAAACGCACCCTTCTTAATAATAAGACCTGGTCCGCTTTCCATTCGTAGTCACGGTCCTCGGATAGATCCTGACTTGAGCTGTTCCAACTGTTCCAGCTGTCGGTACTTTTCCGGTTCGTGTTGGTGGAAAAAGCCAGAGAAGAACAGGTTGGGGAACTTCGTGGAGTGTGCGGCGAAGGGACTAAAGACAGATGAGACCGTCGGCGCGGAAGTGCCGGATGAGGGAGGACGATGGAGAGGGGAGTAAGACCGGAAGTACGGCGAGACTGCATAGAGAGATGAGAGATGAAAGAACGAAGGTGTAGATTGCTAGCTTGCTGCTAGCGGTCGCGACGGGTGGAAGAGAGGAAATAGTCGTGTGTGAAGGATGGCGGGCAAAACCGAGGGCAAAACCGAGGGCGAAGTGGTGGGTGGAGGTAACAGAACCGTCGCGCACGTTATAGGGCTTGACGGTATGAGAGAAGCCACGATCGCGGAGTTTCAATTAGTTCTTATCGCGTACATATACACAAACATGATGCAAGTTGTTCGATCCGACAGTCCGCCACCGTCTCTCGCTCCCGTTCACTCCTGTCAATGTGTGTTTCTTGTGCTGCTCTTCTTCGCCGTTCTATGCGCCGCTATTCTGTCAAACGAAACTCACTGCCCCTCTCGCTCTTCATTATTCCAGCGTCCAAGCGGCATGCCTCATGTCGTGCCTCGTGTTCTCGCCTGATAATGTGACAGTCACACCATTTCTAGATCCTCAGCCTTTGTTCTGATCTCGTTGCTCCAAGCGCAAAAAGCTCGAGGTTCGAGCTCTCCGAGCACCTCCCCGGAAAAGCTGAAAGGGAAGTCGATGCCTGCACGTGTAAGATGCCACCTGTGCAGTACTTGCGCCATGGAACTATTCTTTCGCGGAGACCCTTCTTTCGCGGAGCTCTCTTACGCAAGTTGATAACCAAAACCTTACCGACGTTCTCCCAGTCTCTCCTCGGCTATTAGCAAAGCGCCGCGATCTTTGCGAGGCACCGGAGATGATTGGCGACTTCCCCGCCGTCTCTGCAAATTGAAATGTTTTCCCCCAATTGAAAATCTGGCGATGCGGATCGTGCTGTGTCCTGCTGTGTCCACGTACGTGCGGGCGTGTATCTTCGGTCCGGTCATATTCATGGTTTGGATCATGTACATAAGCGCCTCGTGTTGTCAGGGAAAATCAGTCCGGTCTCCGCAGCTTGTACATAATAAACTGAGCTACCCAACAAGGATTCCAATGACAGCTCGATCCAGTGTGCTGTGTAGCCTATCAGTGGATGGACTGATCCCGGGTCCCTGACTTCAATGAATCCCTTCTGAGCTCTTTAAGGAGTCTGAGCAGCAGAATCGCGATTCATCTTTCGAGCTTGTACGACTGGCAGTGATACTCGATGCAGATTGACTCTCAGAGCATGCTGATTTCAGATCTGGACTGGATTCACTCCGGTCCGAGAGTACAAGGAATCAGTGCTTCTTGGCGTGTCCCGTGATCGTTTCGTCAAACGCGTCATGTCACATCACGCTTTGTTGTCCTCTTGCAGTTCGAGGAAGCTACAACCGGCGTGTTGCAGTCGCGAACTAGGATGTCGCTCGTGCCCGCTGAACTAGATCGACCGCGCGTCACAGTGAAGCTTCTTGGAAAGTTCTATCCTGTCGTAAAAACTCTTCATTGTTACCTGCAAGATCTTGTCGACCTCGGATCGACTGAACGGTCATACGCACCTGGACCTGCGGATACGCCGGCTTACTTTCACTTGCTGAATCAGTGTCTCGTGGGGGATTCGAATGCAGATGGAGCTTTGAAGCGCGTTGGTTTCGCACCACCCATGTCGACCATGCGTGAAGTGTGTATCACTTTCCACATAGAGGATCTATATCACGAACTCAAGAGTGACAGACCGTCGAGTTCACAGTGAAGAAAATCCTTTCTTCGAACAGTGGACGAGATAACGTGCTCTCACAGGGTTATAGCTTCGTGAGCCCATGAACTATCTATGGCCAGTCCAGTGATAACCTCCCCAAAGAACAAGCACGCTGAGGGGTTATACAATCGTCAAGTCAACACGAATGTCATCGCGTTGTGCTCAGATGAATGGGAAACGCTCCATTCACGGTGAGTCTGCCTCTATCCCTCACGTCCGCGAGAACTATTCACAGGTACCCGATAGCATCGGCACCGACGCGATGGTCCACCTGCTGGCAAACTCGAGCTTTTTCTTCGCTCTTCCGAACGACTGTTTTTGTCAATTATCCGGGACACCGATTGCATACATCCATCTCGACGACCCTCATCTATACAACGGTGAATCAACGTCTACTAGTCGAGTGCCCAAGCGCAAGCTGCTCGGATTGAGCGAAGGACCTCGCAAGCGAATGAAGCTGGACAACGGCAATTCGGCTGCTCGAGGTGCCCCAGATGTCAAATTGCATCGGTATGTGACTCCACGTGCTCTCGGTGCCCATTTTAAAAGGATAGACCGAGTCCTTCACAAGTTCTCCTCGCTCGATCCAAACTATTTTACGCTCGGCCTAGCATCCACTCGCATCGAAATGCCCGGGAACTAATCGCAGGCCTCCCTTCGAAACGTTTGCGCGCTAACAATGCCATCTTGCGGAAAGCTCATGCACTCATAGATGTGCTCAATCGCCTCAACGGGCCGAAAAGCAACCGCATAACAGACAGTGTCGGCCCTGTCAAGCTTATGGAACAAGCAAGACATCTTTCCAAATATGTATTCCCGCGTCAATATGGACTTGCGAACGTGTTTCGCTTCGAGTTGCCGAGAAGAGAGGGGTTCAGGCTGCCTGATTTCGGGGATAGAGAAGATGAGATTCGGGTGAGCATGGATGGGTTCAAGAAACTCCTGAGCATGCCGGTGACGTATTTCCAGCGCCTGGGACAATTCAAGACACCCAAACGTCTCAAAGACGCAGTACCCATGCTAGAGAAGATCCTTTGGCGGCATGGCAAATGTAGTTACTCGAGATTGCGCGACCTCACTTGTCCAACGAAGGTTAGTTCTACAAACTTGCAAGGCTGACCCGGGCTTACTTTCGCCAAGACAGGTCAGCTGAGAAAGTCGGATCTAGACAGCAGCGTAATTCTGGCACGTTTCCCACAAAAAAGTGCTTGCCTTCACCTCATCGTTAGTCCAGGAACTCATCTCCGAGCATCCGTCATCAAACCCTCGAACACAGCCACCTCCTATCGATCACTCACTCGACTCGGAGGGAAACAGCATCCAACCCAATGGCTTAACGCAGGCTGCATTCCACGCCAAGAACAAACCGCGGTTCGTAGAGTACTCGTGCAGCTACAACGAGGTTCTACTTATACTCGCCACGCACGCGGATGCCTGACTAATGTGACAGGTATATCGTTATGTTATTCTCGTCTCGAAAGCAGTGATACCCAAAACTTTTTGGGGCACGGAAGAGAATTTCAAGCATCTTTGTCGCCGTGCGCACTACTTGCTCCAGTTGTGCGACTCTGACATCCATATCCCCAGATGTCAAACGTTTCATCGCATGTCGCCGTTACGAGAGTCTGTCATTGCACGGAATAGTGCAAGGGTTCAGCACGTCAGCATGCGACTGGTTGATGCCCCCTGGCTCTGGCACTCAACAGAAGCGTGTCCCGGTCACTGATGCGCTCAAACGACGCCAGCTTCTGGAAGATTTTCTCTTCTGGTATTTCGACTCGTTCTTGCTGCCGTTGCTCAGGGTCGGTGTGATCTCCCGTCCTTGAATCCCGTCTAATCCCGGCTCCAGACCACGTTCTATGTGACTGAATCGTCCGCACTTCGTAATCAGATTTTGTATTTCCGGCACGATGATTGGGAGTTTCTCTGTGCTCCGCTTATCGACCATTTGGCCGGGGGGACGTTTCAAAAGATCCCCGTGGTGCGTGCATCTATGTTTCCCGCTTCTTGTGCTGATGCCAGCATCAGGATGAAGCAAAACAGATGTTGCGTCAGCGCAAGCTGGGCTTCTCATTCATTCGTCTGCTTCCCAAGGAAACTGGTGTTCGTCCCATCGCCAATCTGAAGCGGAAAGGATCTGCGCAGGATGTCGGTTCTTTCCCTGCGTTCTTTAGGGAGCGGAGCGCGCTGACCTCGCATAGGGACGATCCATCAATCAAATTCTGCACGCTGCGTTCAAGATCTTGAGTTACGAAAGAGATCATCGACCACATTTGGTTGGAGCCTCGGTGTTCAACGTGGACCATGTTTACGTCCGCCTCAAGACGTTCAAGCAAGGGCTGCTACAAGGCAATGCCGGACGTCTGTATGTCGATCTGCCAGTTACGTTTCGAGCGCTGACATGCCACAGCCCAAAGCTGTACTTTGTCAAGGTGGACGTCCAAGCGTGTTTTGATACCATCCCGCAGAGGAAGCTGCTCGAGATCCTGCGGAACATCTTATCCGAAGACAAGTATCTCATCCACAGATATGCCAAAGTCGCTCCGGAAGTGGGAAACGTCAAACGTACATACATGCAGACTGCTGTTCCCGGCTCCGGTGAGTCGTTTTGGTTGGCGTGCTTGTCACTCGTGGTTGAGATGCCGACAAGAGTACCCGCATTTCCTGCAAACTGCCGCCAAATTAGCAAGTGTCTTGCACAATACCATTTTCGTAGACCAAGTCAGGTACTCTCAAACTCAGCGGCAAGAAATCTTGCACCTTCTCGAAGAGCATATCGAGGAGAATATGGTCAAAGTATGAAGTTCGACGCCATTCACCACACCTTATTTACCGATTTCCTGCACAGATCGGGAGTGACTACTATCGACAGACTGTTGGAATCCCCCAAGGATCGATCTTGTCCACCTTGTTATGCTGCTTCTTCTACGGAGATCTGGAAGGAAAGGTTCACGCATTTAGCCAGGATGAACGAAGTGTGCGTGAATTTGTTTATTGCCTGATCCTCGCCCTGCCAATGTACGTGAACAGACTTTGCTGAGGCAAACGGACGACTATCTGTTTATCACGGCCGATTTCGGCAAGGCGAGGCGGTTCCTGGATGTGATGAATCGAGGTGATTCACCTCAATCTCTAGTGCTGAGCATTGTTAAAAGAAATGAAGGGCATGCTGAATACGGATGCTTCATCTCCCAAGACAAAACGCTGACAAATTTCGACTACGACGGACATCTCAACTCGATTCCATTGGCAAAAGGTGTGTGTGTATGTGGCTTGAGATTTTGTCCGTGTTCCAACGATTCTTTGCAGGCTTTCCTTGGTGTGGCTATGTCATGGACACTCGAGACCTCTCGGTTTCCGTCGAATACAGCCGGTACCACGATTCTGGTGCGTCGTGCACATCCAGTGTCCGCCGCAAACTCATTGGCTTTGTGCTAGATTTGAAAGGGACATTGACTGTGACCCGGGGACGGCGACCTGGCACTGCATTCAAGCACAAGATGCTTCTGTGAGCCGGAGCCGGCTGCATTCATGTACCCACTCATCAAGCTTTTAGGCTCGCGAAAGCTCGCACTCATGTCATCTTCAATGACTCGACGCTGAACAGTCAAACGGCGGTCCTAACTAATATCTACCAGAACTTTCTACTCTGTGCGCTGAAGATGAACTCGTATCTGAGCGAATGGGGAATCGATGTGCGGAGGCACACGCCCTTCATCTGGAGTGAGTTTGCGCTTGTTGTGGGAATGCATGCTGATCTGCGCAGCAACGATCCAGCAGATGGTGTTCTACTCGTGGGCTGCCACCCGGAACAAGTCGACCACGCAATTCGCAGCGGCACATGGCGCACGGTGCGTGACACAGAAGGCAGCGGCAACCTGGTTTGTGGTCCGTCCTTCACCGGCGACTCATCAGTCTGATGCTACTTGGTTCTAGGCTGGGGATGCACGCCTTCCACACCGTGCTAATGCGCAAACCGACGAACTACGAGCCTCTTTTGAAACTCATCCACGCGCAATTGCACAGACCGCCTTACACGCGGTATTCGCGCCGATTCAGGTCAATCACGCAGCAGGCTTTGATGGATCTGGCCCCTATCTACGCCCGGCTATAGCACGGGCCGGTTAATCAGCAGTTACTTACGATTTGATGCAAGCAGATCACGTCATGCGTATGATCAGTGCACTGCTTTCATGGCCCTGCTTGAAAATCATCACCATGTCTATCATCGTCTTTCTTGCACTCAACAACCATGTCCGATTCCACATTCTATACCCTCAAGGCTCAGAAGAAGAACGATGAATTCTTTGACTTTGCTGAGCTTAAAGGCAAGACTGTCCTGATCGTGAACGTTGCGTCTCAATGGTACTTGGCCAAGTTGGCGATAAGTCACTGCTCGACTTGATGCTGACTCTCATCCAGTGGATTCACACCCCAGTACAAGGGTAGGAGCAATTTCGCTAGGAAATTCACCGCATCGCTGACATTGGGCAGGTCTCCAAGCCCTCTATGAGAAGTACAAGGACCAGAACTTTACGATCCTCGGTTTCCCCTGTAATCAGGTGCGCTTCTTCTCCGGCACTTCATTCTTCGATTCTGATAAGCCCAAGTTCGGTGGCCAAGAACCCGGAACGGACGAGGAGATCACGACTTTTTGCGAGCTTAACCACGGCGTCACCTTCCCTCTCATGAAAAAGTCGGACGTGAATGGAGACCAGACGAACGAGGTCTACAAATGGCTCAAGGCTGAGAAATCCGGGCTGTTGGGACTGTCCCGGATCAAGGTACATCAAAGCGCAGCATACTTTCTTTGTGCGGCTTGCTCACATGCGTGCAGTGGAACTTTGAGAAGTTTTTGATCAACAAGGAGGGCAAGGTCGTGCAGCGATGGGCGTCAACGACCACCCCCGCTGCCATCGATGCTGAGGTTGCGAAGATCATCTAAGCTGGAGTTTATGTGAATAGTCGAGAACCTGGGGGCTCCCGGGCATCTCGGAGAAGTATCTTCCAATACAAATCTATGTACATACCCATCGCACAACGGACTCCAATCAAGTCTTACATGGACACCAGCAAGGATTCTGCGCGAGTTGTTGATCGATGATCGCGTGCATCGGCTCAATTCGGCAGTAGACACAGCACACCTTTCAATCAACTTCGATTCAACAGCGCGCCAGTCCGGGCGGCGTATGTTGTCGCACACTCTCTTAACTCTATCCACCACTCCCTACGCGTTCCACCTCGCACGTCTGTCTCTCCTTCACCTCACATTCCTTTAGGATGGCATCCAAGCTTCTGCGGCGAATTCCAAGCTCTCTGAAGCTACTCCTGAACAATCCCACAGCCAGCGCACGCCCGACGATCAGCCAGCTCCCGGAAGATGTCATGCTTGAAACAGCGAAACATCTGTCCCGCGTGGACCTGCTCAATCTCGCGCTCTGTGTGAGTTTGTCTTCCCCGTCCGGACGGCTCGGAATTCATTTTCGACTGATTGTGCTTACCTCTGTGTATATGAAATCTGCAGAATGCGCACTTCCTTTCCCTCTTCCTGCCGACGCTGTATGCCTCGGTGGATCTGCGCTCGAGCACTCAGTGCCAGCTGACGCTCAACTTTCTGATGAAACATCCCCACGTCGCGCGGTGCATCAAGACGCTCGTCGTGCGGCCCAACTATGAAGAGTGGGCGGGCGCGGACGCGCAGACGGGGATGCGGGATATCGAGAGCTGGGTGGCGGTTACGATCGATCAGCTCGCACCCCATTTGGTCAACTTGCGCAAGTTTATATGGGATGGGACGGAGTTCGTCAAGTATGATCGTGTCTGGGTCTCGCTGCGTCAATCGTTCGTACACCGTGGGGACTAGAGAGCATGGGAGGATGCTGACAACCACATTCCAGATGTCCTCAACTGCGGCATGTGGGTGTTACTGTTGGCCTGGGGGATTTTACCTTCCGGTATGACGTTCATTTTGAGTTTGTCCAGTCAAGACGCTCACCTCGGACCAGCTCGCAGAAAGTTATGCCCACAACAGCTCTGTACGTCACCTTGAGGCAGAGACGCCATTTCACTCATGCGATCATAGCTCTTTCTATTCAATGATCTCCAAGGGTTCACTCTCAAAGTAAAGCAGCTGGTCGGCGGCGGTATGGAAATCTCCGTGCTGTAGTTGAAATACTCACCTACCCCTAGGCATGCACCCTCCTTTCGATGTCTTCCCTGACACTTTCTGGGATATGCTGCTTAACCGGTGTCCGAATCTGCGGCATCTTTCGATAGACACGGTCAACGAGCGCTACATCGACTTACGGCCACTCTTCCAAGGCAGATGGCCTCAACTTCAACACTTGACTCTCGGTGACTTCGTCCTTCTTGACGCTTTTGCAACCGAGTCGGGCACCAATCATAAGAACATGACGGACTTCTTGGCATATCATCAGAACCTCGAAAGCGTTGTTCTCCATCAGCTGGAGGGATGGTACTTCCCCCTGTCATTGAATCTACCCCCCGCCGCATTGCCGAAGCTCGAGCATTTCAGTGCCCACTTCCTGATGGTCCGCCACATGCCCAATGTCGCGCAACTACAGAGTCTGGAGCTCACGAATCATGCACACGGAGTGTACTTGATGTCGGGTGCTCTGTGGGCCATCTCTCAATTTCCGTCGCTCTCCTCGCTCCGCATTTGGATTGATTGTCATGATTCCGGCGACGCTGACGTAAACAACCAACACACGCAATATTTCACCGATATTCTCACATCTGCACCTAAACTTCTTCATTTGGAACTATCCTGCTCGACGGATCCTACGTTCCGAATGGTCGGTGCGATCTCGATATCTGGCTGTACCCTTATTAATTACTTTGCACAGACTGAGCTCTCCAATGCACTCAAAAGCATCACACACTGCCTGCGATCGCTTGTAATTACGCAAGTGAAGAAAACCGCGCGCGAAGGCGACATGCTCAAGGATGCTACGACGTTGTTTCGGGAGAACACGACACTCCTGCGGCTCCAGCTGCAAGACGCAGCCGCACGCTGGCGCCATCCGCGGGACCTGCGACTCCAGAAAGTGGGCATCTATGAGATGATGGCGCCGGTCATTTCCGCGCAGGAAATTGGCTACAACCGACGCGGTCAACGTTTTTCGCGTTCTTCTCGCCACGTGGTGAAGCGATGAACGCATTCAATTAAACCTTGAGCCCCTATCCCAGCGCGTCACCATCGAGCGTGTCAATCGGTCATGACGTACTAATACCCCCCGAATTACTTAAACTCCAACCAAGCATTGGGCACGCCATGAACCCTACACCTTCCAGCGAACTTTCTGTTTACTTCGACGCCCCCATCCTCATCATGGCCAGCAAGACCCCGACCGTTGAAACCCCTCCGCGCCTAGTCGAGTCTCCCGCCCACGATCCCGAGTTGCTCCCCGCCACTGAACCAGGACCCGTCGGCAACGATGCGCCTGTTGATGCCAAGGCGCCCGTCACTGCACTGGAACCCGAGCACACGACCGAGCACACTGAAGCAAATGACATCGTCGAACCCCTGCCCGCGCGCACCTCCTCTCCTTCATCCTCCTCGGCTAATAAGGGTCACGTACGTGGCCAATCTGGCAGTACCTCACCCTCCATCGCCCCTCGCAGCGTGTTCACCAACGTGGATGGCAACGCTGTGGCGGGTTCAACTTTCATTGCCGGCGCTGGAACCACGGGTCCGCTCGCAACAGCTGAAGCGAATGAGAGCTTGCACGCTCGGGAGGCATCAGCGGATGCCGCGTTGAGCGAGGACCAGAAGGCCAAGGTGGCTCGTAGCGGATGTGAGCTCCACCCGCTTGTTTCGCTTTGTCCTTGACTGATCTTCGGCAGCGAAGAGCAAGAAACAGCTCACTAAGATCATCAAGGCTGAAGCAAAGACGGAAAAGAAGGCCTTGAATACATCCATCAAGGAGCTTGCCGAACTGCAGAAGATCCAAAAGACTGCAGCCAAGGTGCGTTTGATGATATGCATTCTTCCGTGTGTTCCTCATTCCATTCACAGCGAGAAGAGAAGGCTCAAACGCTGTACAACAAGACTTTGACGACGTCCCAGAAGCACGAGGCCGCTTTCATGGCTGCCCGAGCCAAGTTCGAGGCATCGCAGGCACTGCTCACGTCGCACACGGAGGCGCTCGATGTCACGAGGAACAATGCACGGGAGGCGACTAGCAATCTACAGGAGAAATCTCAGGAGGTCGATGGCCTGCGGAAGATGTTTGATGTTGATGAAAAGGAACGGGAGGTGAAAATTATCGAGCTCACGGGGAAGCCATCCAGCAAGTCGCGATTGAGCACCATTTTTGGTTAGGGTTTATGATTTTATTCTTTGCGTTGTCTCTCTTTCTGGACGGATGGGTGGATAATCATGCATCATGGACGATAAATATATCCCATATACTCTATTGTACACTGTAGTCCTCTGCGTCTCTAGGAGAACTCTCCGACCACATCGCGTTCCAGATCGATGATAATCTCTTGCCTGTCTGGATACAGCGCACTGACAACTTCTCGTTCCTTCCATTGTCCGGCTGCGTCATCTCCCACGGGGGTAAAGGTGTAGTGGATAGAAAGGGCAGACAGAACGCCACCATATGCATGCGATATGCCTGTCTATCAGTGAGAAAGCGCGTATATGAGCGAGGGGCTCAGACAGACCTGTATCAATGATGATGATTTTCCCATTGCAACGCGACACGATGTTCTGCACACATGTCAGTCTTGACCCAGCTGTCTCGGGAACACGCATACGCTGAAATCAGGTGTATGTCCCATGATCATCCGCCGAGTTCCTGTTTTGGCCAGGACCTTCTCGACGTCGACACACACATTTTCCTCGGTGTCTGTTGCCCATCCACGGTACCAGAATGGGCCGTTCGAATCATACAGCTCGACCTCCTCCTTACTTGTCCCGTGGGGCATCCCAGGATACTGGTTGGGAGGATGGGGCGGCGGTTGCTGCCTGTTCTGCAGCCGACTGAGAAGCGTAGCCGACAGCTCGTTGATTTTGCTCGGGAACGGCGCGAGGTTGCTGTACGTTGGAGACAACCCTCCATGGACAAACGACAGAGCAGAATGCGATAGCGGCTCGTTGGCACTGTAATACGACGCCGGATCGTCCTCGGACCCGTCGTCGTCCTTGCGGAAGTAGACGGGGTGGTCTGGTGGCGGGAACGGCGTGTTGGGTCCGCCTAGGTGTGGATGGAGAGGTAGGCGGGAGGTGCAGGTGTAGTTCTGCGCCCAAGCGCGTCCTATCGGGCCCGAGGAAATCATCTTTTGACGCGCCGCTACGGTTCCGAAGGTCGCGATTTCGGAGGGATAGACATATCTTCGAGGAGTGAGTGTCTGCTGAGCGACAATATATCAGCCAGAAAGTACCTCCAGTCGCCTGTGGATAGTCAGAATGTGCAGCCGGCGCATATTGACAACCGATACGAACCTATGGCGTTCATAACTTCATGGTTACCTACGAGGGTTTATAGAGTCAGCGATTACTGGAGGACAGCACCGGCTACTCACCCAGATGAGACATGACCGTCCCACCCACAGCAGCGGCCTGCACGCGTAGCTTCTCCATCCAATTATACAGCTTGATAGTATCGTCTCCCCTACCAGTTCTGCGTTAGCTTCCTTCAGGACGTCGCAAACGGACAACAGCCACCGGTCGATGATGTCCCCAGTCTGTACGAAGAAGTCGGCGTGGCCAGTCCAGTCGCCGAGATCATCGACCACACCCGAAAACTGTAACACTTTCTGCGCGTTCTTGAGGTCTCCGTGCAAGTCACCGACAGCAACGATGTGGCGCGTGTATGCCGAGCGCGTGGAGCCTGTGGTGGAGGATAGCGGGTCTTGGGAATGAGGTGCAGTTGCAGTTCCTGTGGGGATTCCCGACGCTGCAGGCTCGGGTCGCGCTAACGAGCCGTAAAACGCCTGGAACGCGGAAATCGGCGCTTGAAAGCTTTCGCGCAAAGTCGGGGTATTATGAAGCTCAAAGCGTAGAGCGACGTATAGAGCTGCGACGATGGCGAGGAGCCCCAGGAAGCGGAGCGAGATCATTGCGTTCGAGGTACGAGGCCACGTCTCAAGTGCTTCACCGCGGTAACAGGGGAGACGGATTCTTAACACACGTGATAAACGAATGCGAGGCTTTTATTCTATATACAGACGGCTCTTGACACAAGTATGTTCTAGAGTCAATAAATAAGCCTGAAAGCGAGCGACAGCCTGAGGGATAGGACGGGTTGGTCACGGTCGGGTGATTAAGTATGTACGTATCAGCAGCATGATGTCCAGGTCGTGAAGCAATCAGATCATCATTCAAAGCAGGAAAGCGGCGGCACCGATCAGTGCAAGAGATGCAACAATCGAGCTCATGTGCGTGAGTTGTGTGGAGACAGCTCCGCTCTTGCCGGAAGCTGTCGAGTTCGAGTTCGAAGAGCTGACGGACCCAGCGGAACTCTTGCTGCTTCCAGACGGAGCCGAGGCGGAAGCGCTGCCGGAGGCGCTAACAGACGGTGAAGCAGACGAAGTGTCGGCGACACCGATGTCTGTAGATGTCATCAGCCACAAGATTGATAGAATACAATGGATCTGGAACTTACATTGATTGAAGTTGGGCATCGAGAAGTTTGCTTCGGCGTATGGTTGAGTTTGGTTCAACGCGACGGCAATTGGGACAATGTGCTTCAGAGATCATCAGAAACGGAAGAACGGAACCACTGATGAACGCGACACACCTTGAATGCCTTGGTCAGGTTGGGGTAGTTGTCAACGGCCGTTTGCATGGTGTAGTTGTCCAACTCGTGTGCCAGAATGATCGCACCGACCTGAGCGAGCCGTCAATCGCGCTCGAACAGACATTGAAGCAGGCGACTTACATCAGCAAACTTGCCCGCATTAGCAGCTGCCACAAGATTGTTGTAGTTTTGTTGGACCTGAGCCGGGGTCACACCGTTCGAGCCGGCTTCCCAATCGAATGAATCATATTGCCACATGACATTCGTCAGGTTCATTTGCTGAGCAATGAAACGAACACGGTCGTCAGTGTCACCGAGAGGGGGCTGATGGAGCGATCGTGTAAGCAAGCGCACATCATCCATCGGGGTTAATCGACTTACCCGCCAGCAGGTCGGAGTGTATCCGGTAACGAGCTTGATAGCTTTAAGCGTGTACCACAACTCCGCGAAGACCTGCTCGTTGGTGAAGGCCGTCATCGACCTATGAGACCATGTGTCTGCAAGGTGGTTGGAATGGGGATAATGGGCTGAGACAGATCGACGCACGGACGCAAACGTGGTGACCATCAGTAATCGCACGTTGAGCTTCATGTGGCCAGTCCATGACATTGGAACCGATGTAGAAGAAGGCTGGAAAGGCATGCTGAGTGAACAGGCACCAATATGAGCAAGAGACACGCACTAGCTTTTTGTTTGTGGGACAACATATAGTCGTAGAAAGCATTGTGCGAACAGTTGGGACCATCGTCGAAGCCATAACCGAGCGTTTGAGGCTATCGAGTTTAGTCATTCAGGTTTGAGAGAGTATTGCAAAACGGACACACCTCCGGCACCCAAGCGACATCAGCCTTGACACCAGCCGCTTTGGGTTGCACACACTGCTGGTTTGTCCACCAGCAGTCAGGATCGCCCGAAGCGTATGCGAAGTTGGGATCGGGAACGCCGTTGGTTCCCTGTCGCCATCGTGAGGAAGGGATGCTGTGCGGTCGAGGCTACGAACACACCTTGGGTTGGATGTTCGGGATCTTTGAGCTGAACGACGAAAACAGTGCCTTTCCCTCGGCGTCGCCAGCTAGTAAGCCAGTCACAGGCTGCCAGATGGGAGGGAAGTTGGGCAGGGCAGCGCTGACGGTCGCGTCGTTGTAGGGAGCACATTCTGCCTCTGCGAAGAATTAATTTCAAATTCGCATCTGGAGCTGAAGAACGCCACTTACGAGCCAGCACAGAGTTTGCCTTGGCGAGTAGAAGGGCCGCGCCCAGCACAGTGGACGGGGAGAGCATCGCCAGGAAGGAATTAGTGGGCGGGAGACGGGAGGAAGAAGGGAGGAGAACAGAGATCTAGAGAGACACTAAAACAAAACATGATACATACTTATGATGATCGGTTCGGCCATTACTTGCCGCGCGATATTTATAGATCGTGCTAGCAACCATGCGGCGTCCAAGGCGGGGAAACTGTACGAGACCGTCTGAAACCCTTTAGAACCACAGTGTGTTCCGTAGACCCCAGCGGCATCTCTGCTTCCTCGAGAGTTACTCTACGAGCCAGCGGGAAGTCGAGAATAGCATCGGGATAGGAGCGCCTCGAGATCCTTAGCGGCATAACCTTGAGCATGCTGCCTGATCTCAGTGATGGAAACCCGAAATCGCGCGCCGACGTATGAGCGCAGAGTTCGAGAAGCAAGAAAGACACTAGAAAGACACAGTACAGGCTCTGGATGGGTTGAAGCAAGACGAGACGCTTGGCGTGACGACTTCGTGACACTCTCCCTCACTATCTCTACCATGTCCTGAGCCATTTCCTATTTTTTGAACTATCTTTCACTGCGTTGGAGCTGTTGGCGAATGCATTCATCCCGGACTTGAACACCCTGGGAAATGGAACTTGATAATTGTCTGGCGCCTGCAGGCTTTCTCTTCATGCTGCGGCTGATATAATTTTTTCCTTGGTGAATGCGCTGTCCTGTTCGTTCAAGCGACGCTGCCCGCCTCTCTCGGCCTCCGCGCAGACTACGTATCCCATATGAAAAACCCCTCGCATCATCTCCAGACCCGCAAGGGTCGAAGCCTACGCTTGCTTCTGGCCGGAGAAACCGCATAGACTCGCGTCCGAGCCATCTGACACGTTCTCGCTTCTGAGCCCGCGGGTTCCTTTTTTGTTGAGGGGACTGAAATTTGGATGGGCCCCGACTTTCCTCATTTCTCGCTGGAGATGAAACGGCTGCTTTGAAAGATCGACGAGGGATGATTTCCAGTGTCAAGACAACGCGGCAACGGATTCGTGAATCCTTCGGTTCCAAACTTGAAGGGCTACTGTTGTAACAGACTCAGATGGGTCCGTCGCTGTTCGCCATATTGACGTAGTGCGACCCTCCCAACAATTCTGATCCTCCGTGCGCGGAGTAGATTCGTTTCCGGGACAGGCTTTGGTCCGTGATCGTTTGCGCTGCATTTTCAGATGTCGTCTCTCGGACTTGTTCGCCTAGTAACACCTGTCTAAGAGAGCTGACATTCGACCTGTATTACCCAGTATGTACTTACTTGGACCCAAGTCAGGCTCGGACATCCTCATACTTAGTCAGCTCGAGCCATCATTGAGCCGGACGCTACCACGTGTCACTGAGTCAGCTGAGCACTGCCATCTTTGCAGTTTTCACTGGTCATCATCATCCTGCACTGCACATCCTTCCTCCATCCCGCCACATCCCCAGGACATACGTATCCACGATAGCGTCGACCCACTTCTATTCTACCCACAGCATCTCTCTGTCTAGTCAGAGATCCATGCTTCGTCCTCCAATCATATCTGAACAGAGAAGATCCATAACGCTCCATTTTCTTTCCGGTTTCGTGCGTTGCGAGTTCCGCTCCCTTATTCATGCACCGTGCTCATGACCTCCACAGCGCTAAATAAGCTTTTTCGCCCACCATGGCTGGATTCGTCAACATTCGTCGCGATGTAGACGATAAATTCTACCGCTACCGGTATGTAACTTCACAGCACTTCCAAGCTCCTCCTCATCGATATGTCTTCTCAGGATGCCTATTCTCCTCACTAAAATCGAGGGCAAAGGAAATGGCATCAAAACCGTCCTCCCCAACATGGCCGATGTCGCACGCGCACTCAGCCGGCCTCCCAGCTACACCACAAAATTCTTTGGTTCCGAACTCGGCGCCCAGACCTCTGTCGACGAGAAAAACGACAAATATATCGTCAACGGGGCGCATCAAGCCGATCGCCTGCGCGAGCTGCTCGATGGATTCATCGAGAAGTTCGTGTTGTGCAAATCATGCAAGAATCCCGAGACCGAGCTCATCATCCTGAAGAGCGGTCGCCAGGAGGACATCATCCGCGACTGCAAAGCCTGTGGCGAGCGGACGGGCGTCGATATGCGTCACAAGCTCACTACCTTCATCCTCAAGAACCCGCCGGCCAAAGTGCGCAAAGGCAAGAAGGCGGCTAACACGGGCGATGCTGCCGCCGGGGTCGGCGGTGCCAATGCCGAGTCTCCCGAGAACGGGGCCGAAGAGAATGGGGATGGCGGTGCTGAGAGCGATGATGAGTTGACTAAGAAGATCAAGGCCGAGGCTGCGGAGCTCAACGAGGACACCGCCTTGGCGAAAGAGGACTGGTCGGCCGACACGTCTCCCGAAGCTGTCAAGGCTCGCATCAAGGCGCTCGAAGGTGGCATGAATGGCTTGGGCATGGACGACGATGGCAGCGACGATGATGGCA
The DNA here is from genome assembly GCA_963692855.1 of Mycena citricolor. Taxonomy (NCBI): domain Eukaryota; kingdom Fungi; phylum Basidiomycota; class Agaricomycetes; order Agaricales; family Mycenaceae; genus Mycena; species Mycena citricolor. The sequence continues at coordinate 1,001,986 of CAVNYO010000138.1, read as the reverse complement.
ACAGCCCGTACACCCAATTCGGAAATTGGATCATGGACGCCCCAGAGATGGAACCTCCTGCTCTCAATGTCGCCATCTACAAGAAGGCGGAGGAACTCGGGATTGAGAAGAAACACAAGACCGTTCTGATCCTAGTGACCATCTTCACTGAGGACGTCTTGACGGAGATCCCCGACTTCGCCCCGCTTCTTCAGAAGGTGCGTTTCTCTAGCAATGTGCTACTTGTCGTTCACGTGTCTACGTCAGATGGTCACCTCTGAGAAACACCAGAAAGCCTTGCTAGGCGGTGTCGAACGTCTCGTGGGCTTGGCCTTCCCCGATCTGTTGCCCCAGGTGCCCAAGATCCTCATGGCCTTGTACCAGGCAGATGTTCTCGAAGAAGAGGTCGTCACTCAGTGGGGTACTCACGTCAGCAAGAAGTACGTCGACAAAGACACTAGCAAACGTGTTCGTAAAGCCAGCGAGCCCTTCCTCAAGGTGTGTACATTCGTTGGTTTTGCTACACTCCCCGTTGACCCTTATGTACAGTGGCTCGAGGAAGCTGACGATGATTCGGACGAAGACGACGATTAAGTTGGTTGTGTCTATGTAGTCCTCTGTATGTAATCGTCAATTCAAGCCCCCACTCGTCGTTGAAAACGTTGTGATTCTCTTGTCTTGTTTCACTGGATCTACTTTTACATATGTACATTTACAGCTCTCAATCATTGTACCCGCGAACTTTGGCCGGTCCGCCGCCAACATGGGGCGGCTCCAAGCCCTGTTGCCGCCAAACCTCGATGCGGCGGTCCTTGGCGACTTTTCCAGATGCCTCATACTCAGCCACTGAAATCGGCTTTTCGCCGTGGGGAGTTGCGCGAAGAGCGTGCCGGCGCGCAGGCCAAAAGTCGAATGTAGCCGAGTGCGTGACAATGCGATTGTCCTTGGCGAAAGGTCAGCATGCGCATGGATGAGCCAAAAAGGCACTACAAACCCAGAAGACAACCGAATTTTTTTCCCACCGGAAGCGAACCTGGAATTCAGGGTTCTGCGATAGCTGTTGGAACAGCAGCTGCAGCAGCGCATCGGATTCCGCTTTTGGCACGCCAACGATACGGCGTGTGAATCCCGGGTTAACATAGATGCTCTTGAATCCTGTGACCGGATGAACACGGACAACGGGATGAACGGATTCGACGGGTTCTCTGCGAACGTGCAGTCCAGCAGCACGGGATCCTTCGGCTTGTGCAACACCGCTGTGCACTGCGCTCAAGCCCTCGAGGTATTTCTGGAAGCCCGGGCTGAATGACGAGAACAGGGCGTATCCTGAGCTCCAGAGCGTGTCTCCTCCGTACTCGGGGCCCGCAATGACTTTAAGCGACGTCGTACTCGGTGGCTGCAGTTCGTACGAGACCTGCGAAACGATCAGCTTCTGCGCCATCAAGAATGACAAATACAGACGTCGCTGTGCCACAGTTCTAGGGCTGAGAATGCAGCAGGATCCGGGCGACGAGAAGAGTCATTGTACACGACTGAAACAGAACATTGAGTCGCACGGTCGGCATGTGACCAGGGACGGACCATGTACTTCCTCCAGGCCGATCTGAGGAATAGGCGTCGTCGCATGCTTGTGCAGAGGTCCGAAGTGACGGGCGAGCTCCAGTTGTCCGTTGATATCGATCTCTTGGTCTCGGAAGACTGCAGGGATGGCTCGTTAGCTCTGAAGATAAGGAACAAACGAGGGATGACTTGCAGACTGCTCCTCGTTCTGCAACAAGCAGCGCACTGCGAATACTCAGCGAATGCTCTTCGAAGCGGAGAAAAACATACAGCTCGTCTTTTTGCGCTTCAGAAAGCTGGCGCAGGTCGATGCCGTGCAGCTCCGTCCCGATAGTGGGGTTGAGAGTGATGACTTTGCTTGCCGCGCCGAGCAGATTCTTCTTAGAGGGATCGGCGAATTGAGCGCGGTCAACAACTTCGACCTCCGTCAAGGGTGGCCAGGACACTTTGGGAAAGAACGGCTGCGAAACATCAGCACAGACAAGGGGACTATGGATGTAGGAGCCGCACCTTGTACTGAGCATGTTCATATGACGCATCCCCATCGTCTCCAATTGAAGGGGAGTAGAAGGGATTGAAGACGGACACATCTTCATCGGCTTTAGCTTGTTCCTTGAGAGACTGAATCCGCTCAGAGGTGGATTGGGCGAGTTCAGTTGCAACCGGCGCCATGGTAGTGCGTGTCGAATGGTGTGATTAGATTATGAGCATTGACACCATTTATATGAGTCTCGTGGACCGGTGCAAATATTTCGTCATCGTGCATTGAAAACGCGAAACCAGGATTTCACAAGACGATCCCTAGATGGCGCGAGATGTTCCCAGGGGTCCTTGCTTTGGCCGCGGCAATAGGCTGCGAAGTCACAGTAACAATCATTTGATGTGTGGAGACGTGTCTTAAGAAGCGGCCTTCGCTAGATGCCAGACGTGGAAATGGAGAACAGTCAGTGCACGTTCAGTATGTATATTCATGGAGATTTGTTCGCGAGTCGATTGGCTTCCCCATGCTTGCGACTGAAGATAGCAAGGCTACATCCATTTGACAACGCAGGAGAGACAAGCTTGAGGCATGTCGTCTCAGACGTTAGCGGCCGCAGTGGGACGGACACAAGTTGAGCTCCGGAACTTGCGCCTTGGACGTGATCATCCATTGAGATATGGGACAGGAAGTATCCAGTCTTCGTCGCCAGTGTTGGCGCATATTTGTACGAGGAGGAGGCAAGCTTCAGTCATCACTTCGAGAGACAATGCGACTCGGGGGTACTACACAGTAGGGTTGTTGAAGGCGACCAAATGTTTGCGCGTCATACTTGTCACATTGTCACATTGTGTGAACGTAACACGCGTGTCCGCTTTCTTTCTGGCGCACCACGCTCCACTGACGTTCTCTTTATTTCGTCTCTCGCTCGGGCTGGGCTGCAACATCTAGCTCCACACCCGGCGCACTTCATCCAGCATATATCATTTTACTCTTTCTCCCTCTACAACTTCAGTACTACATATACTGCGCCTGATCGTTCTGATAATCCAGGACTTACCTCCAAGCAGACCACATAGGAATTGTATCCTTGCCATACTCACAACGCGCAGCTATGGTTTTCGGCTTATTCTCGCGCAATAAATCGAGTGTTGATCTGACGAAGAAGACAACCCAAGAGGACACCACCGTCCAATTACGGACCCCTTCTCCCTCTGTGTTGTCGGGATCTTCGCCGCGTAATGACCAGTCGCGAGGCCCTCCCGCTACCCCTTCTCCTGCCCCAGACCTTGCGGATCCCGACGTCTTGCACGCTTTAATTGAATCTATTCCTCCGAAGGCGTTGCATGCATACGTGCTTGCGCGCATCAGCCACGCTTCCCCTCAACACGTTGGTCCTCTTGCGCAGTTTTTCTCGGCACTCGAGCCGCCCCCAACGTTGCACTGTGTCCGTTGCCACAAAGGCTATTTTGAGGTCGAAAATAATGATCGGAGTTGCTTGATCGGGCACGACGACGAAAGCGCTGAGGTGGAGAGGGTTGGTGGCGGATATGAAACACTCTTCGGCTGTTGCGGGAAAACTGTCGAAGGGGAAGGCGATATGGGTCCTCCTGATGGATGGTGCTATGAGGGCATGCATACCGTGCGTGGTGCCGTTCTTCTGTGCAAACGCAAACTAACCTACGCGAAGACGGACAACAAGCGTGCGCGCTTCCGTGCAGACTCAACCGTACACGAGGACAAACTAGTGTCCTGTACGCGGTTGCGGTGCCATGATCCTCGTCCGAGAAAACGTCTCCGCACTCGCGATAACGAAGACTCAGACGAGGACAGCGACGACGACGGTGCAAGTCATAGTAGCGTCCGCACAAGGCAATCCAAGCGCGCAAAGATTGGGACAGCCCTTTTTGATGATGAAGATGTCGACATGGAGCAGCCATCTCCCAAGCCCAGCAGCTCGCGAGGCCGGACTTCGCGAGCGAAGTCCCCGCTGAAGAGCGCATCGGGACGCTCGAAGCCAGCCAAGACCAAGTCAGCTCTCAGGACGCGATCCGTCTCCCGTGCACGATCTGAAGTGTCTATTTCGAGTTCCCCCGCCAAGCGCAAGCCGGCCAGCAGTCGATTTGTTGCCGGCCCGTCATCTACGTTGGTCACCGAGGCCTCATTCTCCTCGACAACATCAGTGATGGCTGTTGGAGGCAACTCGCAGGAACAAACTCAGACCAGCAGTCAACTCACGGAGGTGGTCGCTGTCAGTGCTCTGAAGAGCAAGAAGTCGGGGATGCAGTCTAAGAAGACTGTCACTGTCGCCAAAGAAGTGAAGAGCACATCGTCCACGGCAAAAAGAAAGCCAAGAACGAAGAAACTGGACGAGGTCGTCGAGTCCAGTATCCCGGGCGAGACAGAATGAGAGAGCTCCTCGACCACTGCGAATGGACGCAGTTTCTTTTTCTTCTATGTTAACCACTAGCTATCTGCTATCTATCGGTCTATCGTACTGTATCATCTAACGAGCAGCCAAGCCGCTGCTCTGCCACTCTCTTCCAATTTCCCTCTCTTTGTGCAATGCTCGATCTGCTTGCTCGCCCTCGCATTTGTACTTCGTATTGCACTCGCACACCGTCCTTTACTTATATCCCATGAAATCTTGTCTATATTGTTGTCTCTGTAATAGGTGTGACTGTCTTCATTGTATGAGACATTGAAATCGGCGGACTCAACAATCAGAGATGTTGTGACCGGCGTGCGACACAGCCACGCTCAATTTGTCGAACGCGTACTCTTGATCCACCAAAATGTCCTCGAGCCTGGAACTTGTAAACCCCAAGGCGGAGAGCATCCGTCGGGCTGCAGCACTCCAGGTATATAACGCTCCGATTTGTCATATCCAGCATTGTAACGCGCTCATAGGTGAACACAAATGGTGCAATGGGACTCGCGAACGTCGTCAGAGGCAACCTCGGTGCGCGCCATCCGCGTCCAATCACCCTCTAAACTCCATCTCACGACGTCAACGTCACCTTTAGGGCCGAAGGGAACGATAAAAATGCTTGTCGACGGGTCGGGACAGATCAAAATGACCAAGGATGGGAAAGTGCTGCTCTCAGAGATGCAGATCCAGAACCCAACTGCGGCCATGATCGCGAAGACGGCAGTGGCGCAGGATGACCAGGTGGGAGACGGAACGACGTCCGTGGTGCTTTTGGTCGGGGAACTCCTCAAACAAGCCGATCGATTCACTTCGGAGGGCGTGCATCCTGCTGTGGTGTCGGAGGGGTTCGATCTGGCGAAAAAAGAGTCTTTGGCGGTGGGCTGCCCTTTTATTTCTGTTTTGATCTTTTTTGTGCTTATGGGAGGGTTGTGCAGTTCTTGGACACCTTCAAGCAGCCTATGAAGCTCGATCGTGCTACGCTTATCAATGTCGCCAATACATCCCTCGCCACCAAACTGAATGCTGCAATGGCAAAGAAGCTAGCTGCAGATGTCGTTGATGCTGTTCTTACCATTCAACCTCCTCCCCTGCCCAAAGGTTTGCAACCAACAGCTCGTGCCTCTTTTATCTCATCCCTTGCAGATGCAGTCGATCAATGGCGTAGTCCAATCGACCTGCACATGGTGGAGATCATGAAGATGCAGCATCGAACCGCGTCTGAGACTCAGCTTGTCCGTGGACTGGTAATGGATCACGGTGCGCGGCATCCCGACATGCCTAAACGCGTCGAAAACGCGTTCATCCTCATCCTTAATGTCAGTCTCGAGTATGAAAAAACGTGCGTGATAGAATTCCCTCGTCCATCCGATTGTTTTCACAACGATCTGCAGCGAAGTCAACTCCAGCTTCTTCTACTCGTCGGCAGAACAGCGTGAAAAGCTTGTGGAGGCTGAGCGACGTGTCGTGGATCAGAAAGTCAAGAAGATCGTTGAGCTCAAGAACCTCGTTTGCGATCAGGCGATGGATAGCAAGGAGAAACGCAAGAATTTCGTGGTCGTAAATCAGAAGGGCATTGACCCGCTTTCGTTGGATATCCTCGCGAAGAACGGCATCTTCGCTCTGCGTCGTGCCAAGCGAAGGAATATGGAACGGTAATATCTATGCTATGGGCTGTTCAAACAATCGCTCACAGTCGGATCAGGTTGCAGCTGATCTCTGGTGGCATCGCGCAAAATTCTGTGGATGATCTTGAACCTTCCGTTCTGGGCTGGGCCGGGCTTGTGTATGAGCACACCCTGGGCGAAGAAAAGTACACATTTGTGGAGGAAGTCAAGGCGCCCAAATCGGTCACCTTGCTCATCAAGGGACCCAACAGCCACACCATCACTCAGATTCAGGAGGCTTTGCGCGATGGACTGCGGGCCGTCAAAAATGCTATCGAGGACGAGGCATTGATCCCTGGAGCTGGAGCGTTCGAAGTGGCATGCTCCGCGCATCTCGTGGACAAAGTGAAGAAGTCCGCCAAAGGTCGAGTGAAGATGGGTGTGCAAGCATTTGCTGACGCTCTGATGATTATCCCGAAAACCTTGGCGCAGAACGGCAACTTCGATGTCCAGAACGCAGTTGTAGCCCTGCAGGATGAACAGGCCGAGGGTAACATCGTTGGAATCAATCTGATCACCGGAGAGCCATTCGATCCTACAGTGGAAGGTGTCTGGGACAACTACCGCGTGAAACGACAGATGCTTCACTCGTGGTGAGTTTTCCGCTACCATTTTCAATTGATTGTCTCATTCGCCGATAGCTCTGTGATCGCTGTCAATCTATTGATTTGCGATGAAGTCTTACGAGCAGGGAGAACATCGCTGAAGCCCGATGGTCCTGGGCCCCAGTAGAAATGTATATTAACATTGATAGAACACAGCGGTTCATCACAATTTGGTCTTGGGAACGTCGGTCCTAATTGACCTCCACTAGAAATGCAAATTAGGACCAGTGGCACGTCAGATTCGCGAAAGTCCACGGACCCAAGGAAACCAGTCTCCCAGGTCTTTGGACAACTGGCTGGTAAATTTGGGCTCCCGTTTCTCCATGAACGCACGCACACCCTCCTCGCCATCATGTGACGCGCCCAATGCGCGCATCGCACGCGAATCAAGCAAATGGTTCTCTTCGATCGAATCCCCAGGATGCTGGATTAACCCTTTCGCGACGGCAATCGACACCTGAGATGTTTTGGAAGCAAGCTCATGCGCGAAGGCCACGGCGGCCGGAAGCACTTCCTCGCGGGTAGGGAAGATTTGGTGGTACAAGCTGCTAATGAGATGCGAGTCGGCACTGATTGTGCTGCCGCTCAGAATGAGTGACATGGCGCGCGACTGGCCGATGAGCCGTGGAAGGAGATAGGAGGATGTTGCCTCTGGAACGATACCGCGCCGTACAAAAGGGAATGTGAGCTTGGCGCCTTTCCAGATGAAGCGGAAATCGAATGGCAGCTGCATAGTGGTCATTCCCACACCAGCCTAGAGCGAGGACATGAAACCATGACGATATGGGACACGTGGAATAGCTCACAGCGTGCCCGTTGACTGCGGCAATAGTGATCTTGCGGCAGCGGTAGATGACCAGAGAGGTCTTCCCACCAGAGTCGCGGTGGCCAAGAGGGCCCTCCTTCGTCTCTTCTGGGTCCCAGAGCAAGCTCCATCCCTCAGAGATGTCAGCCTACAGAACAGGACAGGACAGGACAGGACAGGTGAGACAAGACTAAGGAGTGCGGGAATCCGGTACATACCCCCGCACAGTATGCCGGAGCTGTATGTTCTGCGGACATGACGACAGCTTTAACGCGGTCATCCCTGTCGGCGAGCTCAAACACTTGACGAAGCTCCGAAGGCAGAGGGCGATTCCAGGTGTTCCGACTGATGAACACTGTGAGGGACAATTCGAACCTTCCCATTCGCTACGCACTCTTTTGCCCTATTCATAAGAACAATGAGAACCGGCCCATCGAGGCGAGCGATGATGTTCTTGAAGCCGAGAGCTGAATAATCGACGGTGGACATGGGTGTTCGGATGAGAGAATGTAGTCCGGAATTTCCTAAACCTGTGATTGACGAAGTGTGAGCCACTGTCCGGTCCAATGACCACCGGTTCCCCGTGCCGAAGATTCATGCCAGCCGACTATCCCCTTATTAAGAGTGGGGAAGAAACGCGTCTGGAGAGGGCTGACTTGCATAACTGAGAAAGCATTGTCGAAAGTTGCGATCAAAATATCTAGCTCGTATTTGTTCTGCACCGCGTCCTGCGTCCGCGACTTCCCCTCGTGCGTGGACTTCTTGCGCCAACATCGCCACACACTTCAGCAGCACCCTATGTATGGCAGAGACCCCATTACACGCGCGCCTCTCGTCACCTGCAACTCCCTCCTCCGAAAAATCATGGAAGTCAAAGAGCAGTTCGCCTTCCGGATTTTATTATACACATCCCCGCGCGACGTCTCGGCAGCATGTTCACGAAGCCACTTCCTCGGCAAATCTTGCATGCAAAGACTTGGCCGATTCGTCCCCCTCGTCGTTGTCAAACCGGTTGGGACCAAAAGTGTTGCCTTTGCTAGAGAGAATCGACATGGAATCTGAGGGGACTGCCAACGGTCATGTCAACGAAAGCCTGCAGAACTCATTTCTTGGTTCCAATAGCAGTTCCCCGAGTTCCTCCAGCGCGGATACTTCTGCAGGGAGCATCGAGATCGGAGAAGTAGCAGAAGATAGGCGCCCGGTGGTGTTTACAGTGCGTTTGTTCACCAGTTTGATACTGCGTCAAGGCGGTTTCTGATCTACTTGAACCTCTCCGTTGATCCAGACCGAGCCTTCCAAGTTGCATTACGATGCCAATGGTACCCGAAGCGGCTATTACCAGAAAGGGTCCACCCCACCATCTTCTGGATCCTCATCTTTCTCCTTCGCGGACATTACGGCTGTCGATGCGATCATCAATGATCCAGCACGAGTGGCCAAGGAATACCAGCCGGGCCAGTCTTCGACGAAGCAGACCCTAGACGAAGCCAGCGCAGTGTCAGCCTCTCTGCCACACGGTCAACCTTTCACAACCGGCGACGAAGCGCCGGTTTCCGCCCTCGAACGCGACTCTCCGCGTACACAAGCGGGTATCACACTCAGGGACGCAGTGCTCAATAACGCCAGGCGACGAGACCGTGACTTGAATGTCAAAGAAACCGAGCGGAAAATCAATGACTTGTTGACGCCCCCTGTGGTCCAGGCCTTTGCCACGAGGATAGGCCACGTCAAAGATGAACTGAGTGTGAAGTTTGGGGAGGCGCGCCTGAAGGATGTGTTCGCACCGGAACAGCCCAGGAACGGTCTCGGGGATCCTCTTTCTTTGAGCAACAATGGGCAATCCTTGCCCCCTCCAATTCAAGAGCCACGCAGTACATCATTTCATTCTGGACCTTCGCTGAAAGGGAAAGAACGGGACTTTGGCAGTGATCGACGCTCTGTGCAATCCCTTTCCCCACAAAGAGGCCGTAGGCTTGAAGAATTCGATCTATTAAGAAATCGACCTCCGCTTCGACCCCGGTCCCCAGTCCGACGAGCTTCACCGAACGGGCATTACCATTCGGCACGGCGCCATTCTCCATTTCCGCACTCTCCTCTCATGCATTCTCCTCGCCAGCATTCTTCCGGAGACAGTCGATCTCCGCAACGTTATTCTCCGCGCCGCAACCAGTCGCCGCCGTGGGAATACCCTTCTCGACGGAAGTATTCTCCTCAACGACAAACAACACCTTCACGAAGGCGGTCACCTGACGGGGGTATCGAACCGATGCGACCGTCATCGAATGGCCCGCGTTCTCCGTCGCCACATCGGACACAAGCAGGATCATTGCTGTCAAATTTAGTCCCTAGCCACATGTTCACCGCTGGTTCCACAGTAGGACCCTCTGGCCGAGGAACTGACGCAATTCTCCCACCGGCAGTTCCACCCCGACCTGAGAATCCATGTGATAACGTGCCAGGGCTGTGGATGGTCAAAGTAGGCAGTGCTTGGTCTACTCTCCTCGAAGTCACCTTCCAAGTCGAACCTGGGCTCGCCTACGCATGGGATATTCCGCTGCCGTGGGTTTCTCTCACTTTCCTCCTGGTATTCGCCGGACTGACGCCACCCAGAGACGAGGATCCCGCCACGCGACGACACAGGCCGCCAAAAATCGCTGTCAATCTCCTCTGTGTGTCGACCGCCACGCTCTCGCAGATGTATGACAATTTGCGAGACCCGACACCCGCGGACAAGGCGAATGCGACGTTCGCACTGGAGTGCATGTGGCCGCCGGACAATACACTTGTGGTTGACATCTGCGGCGGCGAAGGAGGCGGGGGCCGGTCCTGGTTGCCTTACGATATGGTGTGTCCGGAATATGAATCTCACCCTCCTCCACTGCTCATCTGAGGGGGCAGCACGCGGGCTCGCCGATCGACGTGACGGACTATATCCAAGCGGGTGCCAACACGATTCGCCTCTCGTTGCTCCAGCCGATGAGTGACAGGACCTTCGTCCTGCACGCATCGCCTCGAGCCCCCGCACCTGCGCCCCAAATCGTCGGAAGTGGGGGGACGGGCCTGTGGGACTTTTCCGCGACACTGACCGTTCTTCCATGAATACACGCTTTCTTGTAGCACCAGCGTACTGTATCAAGTATATTACCATCATTTTTGTTCTGCTGCTATTTTGCATCCTCTCTACCGATGCTTTGTGCGACTCGATGGATGTCGGCGATCCGACCATGGCTGGCCGAAGCAGAAGCAAAACACATGTCAGCCAAGTGCTTACATATATTCGGAGTACATGAGTGAATATTCACGCGCTGCATATCCTTTCAACCTCTCTGCTTCAGTTCAACATCATGTTTCGAAGCATAGAAATGCTGCTGCTTTTCCAGATCTGAATGCGAAGGTCAAAAGGGAATAAAGAGACACAGTAGGAGGCGGTTACCGTGAGCCCACATTGCGGCCCCGACACGATTCGAGACCGTAAAAACGAGACCGATGATGGGCAGTCCCTCCAACAACGCCGCAGCGAAGCCAAACACTGCAAACTGTCAATGGTTGCCTCGCGCACAATCCGAGTACACACGTCTGTAGTCCCACTTGCGCTCCTCCATGAACACGGCGACCTCTTTATCAGACATCTTCTTTGCGGCGAAATACTGCGTGTGTTGGCGGTGAGCGGTCGCCAGTGACTTGAACCACGCGGCGACGACGATGCCCAGACCCGGATACAAGTTCAGGGGGACGAGCAGAGCTATTCGTCCATCATCTGATGAGACCTTGGTGCGATCCCCTCGAGATACCAGGGCTCACCTCGTTTCAGGAAGAACATGAAGACGGCGCTGGACCACTGCTTCTCCATTCGGCCGCTCCACGTGTCCGTTGGCACGCGAGGGGGCGTTTCCCATTCCTGCGCATTGTAGGTTTCTCTCACAAAAGAGCCGGGGAGAACGTACTTCGACGTAAGGGATCCTATAGTAAAGGTTCAATCGGGTTGAAGGATGGATCAGTGAGATCGGCGCACCAGAAATCAGCGCTTTTCCCGCGAGACGCGACTGTTTGGTCCCATGCGCGTTCCCGGGCGATGCGGATGTTTCGGGACAGGAAGAAACGCAATATGTTGGTGATTTGGTTTCCGAGCATCAGCACAGCAGCGTCTGCGAAACGACCCCCATGAGTACGGTGCGCGTAAAGGACGTTGGTGAGCTCTGACATGTCGTTACGGTGAAGGGCATCTTATACCCGAACATGGTTTCATGGGAAAGACCGGTCACGCGAGGGGAGCTGTAGGGCCGTTACGATCAGACACAGCGCCAGAGATGATGACAGAGGGTGGCCTACTTGGCAAGGAACACCTCGATGAACTTCCTTTGGATGCCAAACGTCAAGAAAGCCTACACAGAGAGTGCACGTCGGACATCCGGGCAGAATGATCGCTACAGTCGACGCACCCAGATCAGCCCCACTATGGCCCCGCGCTGAACGCCATGTTGACACTTGGCCCAGGCAGGTAGATATATATTCTAGCTCGGCATTCGTGAGTTTGAGCTAGAGAGTCTCTCTCGATTTGCCAGTTCACCTTGTCTGTGAACAACCGGTATGCACCGACGACGATGTAGCTCGGAGGAAACTGCAGCCTTGTTGTGGCTCTTAGAAGGGAAGGAGGGACAACGTTCTTGTCGAGCTTCGGACGATGAGAAACGGAGTGAGATTCGCTGGCAAAGAGGGCATCCTGGGCTTCCGGCCCAACAGTAGCCATGATGGTTTGAGATGGGTACGCGGTGCAGTGCAGGTGTTGGTCAAGGCTACGTCATGTGTCACGAGCCTCTCGGCCACCTGATGTGACTCTTCGCGATAAATCAGTATAGCTGCGACCCAACTCGCGTGACTGACGCGACAAGGACAGACAAGGACTCGTTAGGAGCACTGCGGACATGATGGGAGCTACGGATCTGATTATCAAGACTAGTAACGCGCTATTCCGAGGTGTGACCTATCGGTATGTTCAATGATGTAATGGGCTAATTTGCACAGCCATCGCTGTCACCCAACTTCGCGTGGAAGATCTTGCCCTCAGCAAACATGAATCCTACTTCTTATCCTTAACCTGACTTACCATCGTTAGTGTGTCTGCACAAACACGTATAGTGATGAAGCCCTCTTCTAGACTTGGGTCTCAGCACACTCTGCTCCGACTACGGCGTTTGTCTTGACATCAACTTCCGTAAAGCTTTGTCTCAAGAAATCTCTTTGCGAAAATTCGGGTTGCCCCAAACGGGACAGTCAATGATTCATTTTCTGCAATGCTTCTGTCGGCCTCGCAACCTTTGCTCAATCACGCGCTTTCTTGGAAACAATACTCGCAAGGCAAGGCTTTCCACGGAGCGGGCGCTTTACGCTTTTCCGGCCGCGCTTTGGAGGTTTCAGCAACAATGCCACCTTGGAGGATTCAAATTCAGTCGCTATATAACCGAATAATGCGCTGGGTGGAAGAGCATCCTTCTTCGCTGTGCTATTCACATTTCAATGCCTGCCTACGCTGCACTCGGTTCCAGCGCGCTGTACACGGTCTCCAACAGGGAGGCTCTTCCGACCCACTTTTCTGGAGCCATCCCAGTGGATGGCTCTCGTGAGTTTTCTGCCCAAGCGCTCAGCTCGAGATGTTGAATGCCACCAGAATTCTCCGCTTACCCGTCTTCGTTTTCGCACCAGCCTATCCAGCAAGCAGCCTACGATCGGTCGTATTCTCCGTCTGGCTTCGTTCAGCCGTCTCTGCACAGCCAGACATATGGCTTCCCCGGTGCTCCCCAGACCCCGTCTTATGGGACACCCGCACCGCTTTCTCGGCGCAACTCTGTTGTATTTGACACGACTGTGGGTCCTGCTCGATCAAACGTAAGCAATCTTCGAGGGATCCGCACATATGATTTTTGGACACTAATCGCCAGCAGTCGACCTCAAAGCACACCACGCCGTATGCCAAGCCGAGATCGCGCAACGGGTCAGTCGCCGACACGTCGATGCTGGTCCCCAAACTCCGCCGGGGCTCCAAAGCCGCTGGCCCAAGGCTTCCCGACGGCCCTCTCGATCACTGGCGGCTTCCGCAGGAGATCTACGTGGACCCCATCCCGCCGTCGGGAGACATCCGGTACGACAACGTGCGCCATGCCCCGATCATGTTCCGCACCCAGCGGGCTGCTGCATCCGGCGGCGCGCCCGGCATCCGCATGAACGACATCGAGGGCGAGTGCAGCTCCCTGCTCGAGGACGGTCAGACTCCGGTGTTCGACCCCAGCTTCTCGTACCGCGAGATCCGCATTCGGATTTTGTGGCCCGGCTACCCCCCGTTTGAGAAGCGGGTGCGAACGCAGCACGGCGCTCACCGCACCATATTCGCTCTCAATGTCTGCAACGTCGTCGGGGTGTTCGTCAAGTCCGTGTCGGTCAGTCTTTCTCACGTTGCTCAGACTCCCGAGAGGCTGACCGTCGAGAGCAGGGCAAGATGTTCCCGATGCAGCCTGGCTACGAGACTTGGAAGATCGGCAGCTCATACATCCGCCCCCAAGACATCCTCATGTACGTGCACTCGGCTGGAAGCCACTCGCTCTATCTCACAGCTCAGCAGCACTGGACTCGAGCACCGCGGCGGAGCCAACTACCAAGTAGAAATCTGGTTGCCCAAGCACAAGTTCGCAGCGTAGACCGTTGCTCTTTTCCCTTTCAATATCGTCCCGGCGACGCAGCCTCTAACGGGCATCCTTGTAGCGATAGCATCCCTGTATAACGTCCGTACCGACCCAGCAGTTACAATAAATCAGTTCTCTGCACCTTCCTCGATCGAAACTTCCGAGCACAGCCGTGATATCTCAGAGAAAGCGTCGCGCAGAAGGTCGAGGTCGGAATCAAGGCTCTCCGCTCGCGTCTTCATCTGCAGCGCAACCAACTCAGCGAGCGTGATCAGACCGAGAATTCAAGACGTACAGCAGCAATGGTGTCGCTAGCTGCTATGAGCTCATGATGGTGGTTGTAGACCAGGGATTGGCGCTCGCTGTCCAGCTGTCGTATCTCTGCATACGAGTCGTCATGAGTAGACTGATGCCTGCAATGAAATCCGTCGCAGGCCGCGTAGCGTACCGCTCAGCAGTTCATTCTCGCGTTTCATCAGCGCAGGCAGCGTCGTCGTCGTGATGAGTTGCTCGTAGTATGATTTCGCATCGAAGGCAGGCGAGTCTAGGTCCACATGCCGTCAACATACGCCTGTCTGCCTCCGTCCACGAGGAACACCGCACCGTACCTAAACTCATGGGATCTTGCGTCCGCCCCGGGATCGGTGTCGGGGGCCCCACACCCAGCCCATAGTGTTTCCGCAGCAGGTCCCGTGCACGGGTCTTGTTCGGTGTCGTGGGCGGCGGCGGCGAGGAGGGCAGCGCGCTGCTGTTCCGGCGAGGGGAGACGGGTGGCCCTGCGCTGGACAGCCGCGACGTCGGGGTGAGGGTCGCGGTCGCAGTCAACGGCGTTGTCGGTGAGGACGGTCGGAGCGGCGACGGTGGGGGCCGAGGTATCGATGCTTTGCGAGGCGTTGCGGGCGGTGAGGGTGCGGCAGACATTCTGGGAGATGCAATTGATCGCAATCGAGAATGACTAAATAGGTATGACTCGGACGTCGTTCTCTCTTGCTGCTCCTACCTTCGATTCTGCATAATCTCCCTCCCACTCTGCGTTTTATCATGACGTCTTACTTGATGAGCTGGCTTACTGGTGCTCCGGCCGTAGCAGCGCCTGCGCCTGCGGTGGTACCCGATGCTCCAGACATCGTGCGCGTCTCGCCCCCTCCTTCGGACGACGAGGACGCCACGGAGAGGGAGGATGACGACAATTACGTCCCGATGTTCCCTGCACCCAATAGCGCCCAACGTGCATCGTCGGGCTCGAAGACGAATTCCCTCAAGATACTATCGGATTCTGCGCGTATGCCGCCCCCGCCTGCCCCCTCGCTCGCGACGCGGACACCAGGCGTTGCATCGAGGTCGTCCGCTCCATCTTCATCGATGCTGGCGCCTGCGGCAACGACGAAGCGCCCTGCGAAGCCGTCGGGGAAGAAACGTGAGAAGGTCGCCCTGACGCCCGGCCACAGTCCTCTTGATTGGGCTGCGCTCAAAAGCTCCGGGGCCGATCTAAGGGTGGGTCGTCACTGAATACCTCGTGCGCCGCTAAGCTGAGGCTCATCGCAGGGCGTAGACAGCCTGATGCGCATCCCGCCGTCCGTCCTGAAACAACACCGTACGAAGGAGGACGCCTGGTCTGCGTTTTTCGGGAAGGTGTACAACATCACGCCGTATCTTGCGTTTCATCCCGGGGGCGAGAAAGAGCTGATGCGTGTGGCCGGGAGGGATGGGACGTACATGTTCAGTGCGTTGAACTCAAATGAACCGTTGGCGTTGCATGGCGGTGCTGACAACGACCCGCAGCATCTACACATGCATGGGTCAACGCCGACTTCATGCTGGACGAATGCCTCGTTGGGTTTCTGATACCTGAGCCTGCAGCAGCGGACGCTGAAGATGATTAGAACGAGCCACGCACTTTCCTACACGCTAGAACATTATAGATGCTTGTATTGCGGAGAACATGAGGTGGGTTGTCACTGCAGTTGCTGTGTGCCCTGGGAGAAGAATCCCTGCACAGACTGGGATTTGATAGATTGGGCTGTGAGGGCATGTGTTTTCGGCGAGACTGTTCGCTAGCGGGCCCCATTTAAACAGCCCAGCCATTGCATTGATTGCTGTTTCTCCTCGACTCACCATGTCATTCTTTGCTGGAGCCAAGGGCTGTGTCGTCTCCGATGGATTCTTCCTGCATGTCGGCGGTGACATGCATCAGCATAATCACCGGACCACTACCTTCACGACTGGCTCGCACAATGCATACGACGGCGGGGCGAAGTCCACTTCTGCATACGGCTGGTCTGATGACGAGTCCGATTATCCCTACCCCGGCCCTTACTCTCGCCATCGTCCGCAATCGCATCTAGACCGCGGCGCGACACGAGGTTATGGACCCACCGTCGACCAATCGGGCGTTCGTGCCTCACGATACGGGTTCGGTCCCAGGTGGAAGCGCCGGCGATCAAACCCAAGGACCCATGGCCAACCCAATAGACCGATCGTGACCGAGCCTGAGGAGCGGGAGCAGCCCACAGAACACATCAGCGACTTTGACGCGCCGTTCGATGACGTCAATGTCGATGAGCGTAAGCGATTATCGTCCCAACCTGTCCCAACCCCCGACAGCTGATTGATCCATCTAGTTGCCAACACCGGAAGCACGAGCGAGCACCAGACCTCTCAAGGAGCCGCTGAGTTGCCTGACAGCTTCGCTGGCGCCTCGTCGCCGTTTGCGCACAACGAATCGCTGGAGCGCGCGAGGCATGCATTTGTCAATATGACATTGGACGAGGGGACCCCTTCGGCGCGGATAGCTGAGGAACGCAGCTTCTTCGGTGTCAACTGGCGGCGCCTTGTCAGAATGCATTAGGATCCGGACTTTTCTCATCATAAATCGCTCTCGCTCTCTCTCTTGCACTCATATTTATTGGCCCAGTTGGGCACTATCACGACATTGCATTGATCTCTTTTCTTTGGTATCATCATGGACTGCTGTATCAAGCTCTTCTCTTTGATAATGTGACGGACTTCTTGCTTTCGATCTTGTGGAGCGACGGACGCTAATCTTAAACGGGGCGGTGAGTCCCTGTAAGACCACGTGGGCGCATTCGATCGTGATCAGCGCGTGCTGTGCTTGATAGAGCTTCTTGACTTCCCACGGTCCTCGTTCCCTGTGTGCCCCCAGTGCCCACCGCCCCCATGGTTCAAGATATAAACGAGATGCACGTAGAAGGATTCAAAACATCCCTAATTTTTACAACATATAGCAACGCTTCATCATAATGGCAACCCCGAACGTTTCTGTGCCCTCGCCATCCACGGCAGTCCCCAAGGTCCCGCATGGGATGGCCTATTTCTCGAACATCGAAGAGTCGGTTCCGCAGATCAACAGCAGCGGGGCCGCTTTCGACATTACGAACACGATCCTCGCGACGCTGTCCGCGGCCTCGCAGCTCTCGCCCGTGCCCTTCGTGCAGCAAGCCGCGGGCCTGGCGCTTACGATATCCAAGACCGTCCAGGGCGTGAGGGACAATAAGGAGGCGTTCAAGGCCCTGGCGAACGATGCGTGTGATCTGGTCTCTGCAATTGTCCTCGTGTACGAGGATCTGGCCAAGTCGGGGGTGCAGCCGTCGTCCGCCCTCGGCAAGCGCGTGGAGGATCTTATAGTGTTAGTATATTAGTATCCCGTCAGCTTCGTATCTCACGAGTCGCATAGGACTCTCGGACAGATCAACGCCTCTGCTGAGAAAAGCGCATCGAGGTCCATGCTCCGACGGGTTTTCACCGTGACGTCCCAGGCCGCGCAAATAGTCCAGTTCCGGGCACGGCTCAAACAGTCGCTAGATGTGTTCGGGGTGCGGGGTCCTATCTTGTTCTCCGTCAAGATAGCGCTGATGTGGTGGTCCTGCAGCTTCAATCGAGCATCTCTATCCACGAGAACGTCGTGCAGGTCCTCACCGAGCTACGTGTGCAGCAGCAGAAGCTCGACTGTGAGTCAGCCTCCCAAGCTAAATCGGAATCGGAGTCGACACAGAGCCAGATACCACCGCACATGTCGACCCCCGCTCCCTCGGCGGCCGGCAGTGGCAGTGTCCCACCCACAGCGCATCCCACGTGGGCCAATGTCTTCGAAGGGAATACCCTTGGGGGGAACATCACGATCACGAACATCAGCGGCGACCACACGACGCGCTCGAACTTCCAGTCGACGCATATATCGAATTCGTTCAACGGCCGTCGACCTTACCAGTATTATTGAGATTGTATATATGTATTCATTCGTCGATGCTGTGCTCTTAGCTGCTTCGTACCCGTGAAGACTTGTTTCTCACTTGGTCCTGACGTCAGTCGTATTACACTAGCTATCACTTTCTAGGCTGCCGATCTCCGAAGCCTCGCAAAGCGAATCGTTATCGGGCAGTATCGGGGAAATTACACCTGTCGTCTAAAAAGGGAAACTTCCAAATGGAGTTAACTATCATCACACACACAGCTCGGCGGGCTCGATTGTGCACGTTCTGCGCAATGATGGATCGTAGACGGATTCAATGTTACATCCTCCATCTCTTCTAGAAACACTACCACCACTAAAACCAAGTTGGCCGGGATCGATCTGAATTTGCTTCCGCGGGATCAATCTCGCCTGATATCTGGCGCACAGCCACACGTGGGGAGCCCGATGAGATTGGCGATACCGGTACCGATTCTCAAAAGGCACAGATCGGCGAGGGTTGATCAGGATTAGTCCAGTGACACAAAGATACATACATCCTCCTCCTACAGCCAGCCCTACCAGATAGGCGATAATACCCAAGGTGCAAGGACGATACAATATTAAGTAGATGGGGCGGCACCTGCGAAAGAAAGCAATATCGAAAGCAAACGAATGGATGGATGGATAGCTGCAGCGGATGCCGCTCATCGTGGGGATGCATTCGCACGGATAAACGACGGTTGTTGGTCCGGCGTGTAATTCCGCGCAGTGGCCCAGGATGTCGTCGTCGTCGTCATCATCGGTGCTGCCGCCGCCGCCGGCCCAGGAGGTGGCCCAGCCTGCTCGGCCTTAACAGACCCATTCGCCCGTCCATTCAGCTGCGCCTGCACATCCGCCGGTCCGATGGTCGAGAACGTGACTTGGAATGTGCCCTCATGGTGCGAATGCGAGGGCGCCGGCATCTGGGTCTTCTCGGCAGGCGTCTGCGACTGCTGCGCACTTTTCCGGGCACTCTTCTCTGCCAAGTCGGCTTTGGCCGATGCTCGCAAGGCCTCCATGTCAATCTTGGGCACTTCCCCGTTGTTCCCAGCCGCCTGGTGCTCTTTTTCCCGCTTCCGCAACATTTTGGCGTAATCTGGATGACGATTAACAGTTCCGAACGTCACAGAGATAGGCAAATCACTCACGCAAACCGCACGCATTACACAACGTTCGGGCACCGTCAGGGCCTCTCCTCCATTCCGGAGTCTCCTGGATTTGACACGAATGACATTTACCAGGAGGTGTGGCCCTCTGTCCAGACCAAACATGGGCCAAGTCGTCAGGCACATTCCCTCTCAGCCGACATTGACACTCACACTGCGTTTCCGATATTTGTTCTTGGCTGTGGGGCCCATGGGACCCACCGTCCCACCCGTAGCAGCCCGTTTCACGCGGATCAGCTCCATGTCGTACTCCGCGGTGGTCTGCGCCTCGGGCGATTCGTTGTGCGGGTTGGAATCAAACACGCTGTTGCCCGACTGCACCGGAGGAGATGTTTTCGATTCTGTCGGCGTGGGATATGGCTGAGGCTCGGAATCCTGTTTTCAACAATTAGTGACAAGGGCAAAACACCGCCGAAATTCATATGACGCGCCTCCTCTAGCTCATCCTCGCCATCCTCCGCGCCCTGCATCTCCGCCCAAGTCCGCTTCGGGCCTCTTCCGTGGTCATTCGGACCCGCAGAGTCGACGTCCATCGGGGTCGCGCGGCCCCTCATCGAATCTGCAGCGGCAGATTCAGCAGTCAGCTTCCGGACTTCCTCGAGCAAGCGGACAACTTCGGCCGCGCGCCCAGCCATGGCAGCGACCTCTTGCTGAGACGGCTGGACGTTTGGATCTTGCGCCTGTGCCTGCGCCCAGTGGCTCGCAAACTGGTACAAAACTGTGCAATGCTCGACAATCTGTGCATGGCTGTCAATCATCTGGCGCGCGAGAAAACCAAGGGCACAAACCCCATTCATGAAACTGGCCTTGGGATTGGGCGGCGGTGGCGCTTCTTGTGGCGATGGGATGGGCTGAGCAAGCGGAGGTGGCGGCGGCGGTGGATGCTGGATCGGCGGCGCGAGCTGCACGGGAGACGGCTGAGTTACGAGCGGCGGCAGTGAAGGCGGCGGCGGGTGCTGCAAATGTGACAAGCCTCTCGAATGCGCGGCATGTTGCTTCTCGGCCATGCTGGCATTTACGTAGAGATCCCTCGGAGCTATTGATCCCATTCCAGCCGTCGTCTGTGGCGGAGGATTGCTCCGATATGATTCGAACGTCGCAGAAGTCGGCGTCCGAGCACTAGCTGGGGTTAGCACGTGGGGAGCAGTAACGGGTGTCGGTCGGCGAGGCGGCCTGTTGGACATCACAGGAGAAACAGAGGCAAAATTCTGCTGCGATTGCGCGACATCCACAGGTGGCGGCGCCGGCGGGGTGGGCTGCGATGGCCGATGATGGTGCACTTGATGTGGCTGTGGCTGCGGTTGCGGCTGCGGCTGTCGAGGCCCCGACGGTTGCCGATGGTGTGTCAACGCGACGGGCGAAACAGCCGGCGCGGAAGTTACCGAGCTGGACCTCTGCGACGGTGCCGGCCGTTGCTCTGTCGGCCGCGAGTGCCGTTGGGACGCGTAGCCTGACAGCGACGATGAATGTGAGTATTGAGGAGGCCCATGCGTTTCAGAGAACGACGACGGCGGCGACGCGGAGGGCGGCGGCGCTGGGGGCGGATGCGAAAGCGATTGGGAATGTGATTGATGGGGATAGAGCAGCAGGGGCGAGGACGAGTGCGTTTGCTGCTGTTGTGTCGGCGGTGTCGGCGGATGCGAAGCATGTGTATATGGCGGCGGATACGAATGTGCTTGAGCCCCGGATAAACTCGACGAGCTCGCGGGGGGACCCTGCGGTGGCTGCGATAACGAATGCGCTGGCTGAGGGGGGACATAGAGATTAGACACCGGCGTCGTTGCTCCATGCAGCGAAGACCGAGACTGAGAGCTTGTTCTGGTTCTTAAACGCTGATCCTGCATCATATATTGAGCCTGTGGTGGAGGCGGCGCCTGTTGCTGCTGCTGTTGCTGCTGCTGCTGTTGCGACGGTGGATAGTGCGAAAGCGGGGACGGAGCTGCATATCGTTGCTGGGACTGATTCTGCTGCAGCTGCTGATGATACTGTCGCTCATCCCAGTCTTGTGCGGGCGGCGGCGGTGGTGGCGGGGGTCCGGGCCCTGGCGACGGATAAGGATTATGCACCTGCTGATGATGATGGGCAGGCGGCGGTGCAGGCTGAGAATGGGGATAGGCAGTCGAAGTCGATTGCCGCGAATGAGAATGGTGAGGCACAGGTGCAGGTTGTGGATGATGCACATGAGAGGGTGGTGGTTCGGCACTTCCGTGGAGAGCGGGGGGATAGTGGACTGGATAAGAGTGGGTCGGTGGCGGACCCTGGTAAACCGGCTGGCTAGGCTGCTGCTGCTGTTGCTGCTGCTGAGTATAGAAGGGAGACGAGGAGGATGACGAGGGTGGATACGGCTGTTGGGTCTAAGGCTTGCTCAAATACGTCGTCGTCAGACACGGGTAGCCGACACACCTGCTGAGAGCTCCGCCCCGACTTGCTCGTCCTCTTCCCATTTGCGCTGGGATGCGTCGTCCTCTGGGGTTGCTGAGAATGCGACGGGTGCGTCGGTGGAACATGCTGCGGGACTGAAACAGGCACCGCGCCATAATTTGACCCCGATCCCGATCCCGACGGCGAAGAGGCAGATTCGTGTATGGGAGGTCGAGCAGAATAGGGACCTTGGTGCGCTTGAGGATGTGGATTTACCACACGACGATTTACATCATTTGGTGGAGGCGAAGGCTGCTGTGTGCTAGGACCCAGCTGGTGCTGAGGTGGTCTCGACGTCCACTGAACGTGTCCTCCCCCTTGGGCATGGCCGGCAAGCCTCCCTCGTCCGACCTCCTGCTGCCTGGAAGCGTTATGCGGGATTGTCGGAGCACTGGTCGGTATAGTCGTCGCATTCGAAATTTCCTGGTCGCGCTGATACTCGAAATTCAGACTCTTGAGACTCGGGAGCCTGAAGTCATTGGGGGGCTGGGGGAGAGAGTATCGCGAGGCAGACATGCACCCGCTGCCCGGCAATGAAGAGACGCAAAGGACTCCAAGACGTAAAAGCTCGGAGTGAGGAGAAGGACAACTGAAAGCAAGTCGACAACAATACAAAATCTGGACAATCAAATCTGTGTCTGTCTACACCCGCATCTTACGTTCCGCCAGCGTGCTTGCGCTTGCCTCATTGACTCTCACGGTTATATCAGCATCCCATCGGATTTCAAATCTGGTCCATCTCGCGCCGACTTGTCGGATTGTTTGCAGGTCATGGGCCAGGCAGACCTGAATCAGCATTTTTCCTGTCTCGGCCGAACACCAGGCCGCTTCGTCAACTTGTGGAACTTGAAAGTACTCTCCGACCTCAAGTGAAGAAAGTGAATCAACGCTTCTCGCCTTACAAGCGCAGCCGCTTACTCCACAAGGGATTCTGGGCCGAAATGCCGGGTGATTCCAGAGAACCAGGGTGTGCAGAGATCCGTAGTCGACCGCGCGACGTCCAGATCCCTCTTCGATTCACAGCGTTCTTCCGCGATGCTTGTATTCGGAAAAAATGAGCTCGGGAGTTCTCATCCAGCTCTCGTAATCGGGTGTCCACCCATCCCGTCTCGGGCAAAGTCAAAAACAGCCTCAAGATGCCGACACTTGGTCGTCGGCCCGGGTGGATGATGTTCACTATCCAATTCATATCTAGTCCTCTGAGCACGTCAAGCACGACACTGGCAACCTGAATGGTCATCGAACGCGTTGGACCAACAACTTCCTCCGATCTCGTGCGACTGCACAGCTGCCAAGCCAGCGCGTGCTGGTTCCCCCACCCCAGTCGCCGATAAGGAGCTCTTCTCGTCCCTTGATTCGAATCGAGGCTGCTAGTTCCCGGTCATCAAGCTTTCGGAGTTTGCCACGAGGAAGAGGACTTTCCTCGGGATGCGCTGCCAGGGCGGGCAATCAGGTCTCTGTTCTCGCCAGTTCCACGGCCCCAACGAGAATGGCTGCTGCTTCGAAACTCTGAACAGCACTCGAGATCGCACTTATCTGGGCTCCGTATTCCCACTCCCATGCAAAATGCCGCATGTTATCCTTGGAACTTCTCTTGGTTTCTCAGCACATGTCAGATTGACTTGAAACGCCGGGGAATAAACGCGGTCTGCCCGCCGTTACCGTGTGGCTGCTGCTTGAACGAGCATGAAATCCTTGGCCGTGCCGTTGCACTCGATACTGTCGACTTACTTGTGCTGTTGCTCATGATGTCAGCACCCACGGCTGAGCGGAACAGTTAGCGGATCAGCCTGGATCAGCAGTATATCGGACTTGGTAGCCGAATCTTCTTAACATCTTGACTTGATCTCGGCAGGTCGCCGGAGGCTTCTGAATACAAATTGTGTGTTAAAATCCGAGATCCAGTCATGGAGATACTGTACACAGATCTCAGCGCGTATTGCGCATGGAATGACGGAGTGTGCGAACAAAGGATCGGATCATTTGCATCTCACGGTTGAATGTTGAGCTTCCGAAGCTTGCGAGAGGCGAAGAGAGAACAAACACTTGATTGCAAGGGAGATGGAAGGTAAGTAATTGGCACAGGAAGATTGAGTCTGGTTCAGATTCTCTGCAGATACTTCGCCGCGCGTGAACGCAACAAGATCATTCGACGACCAGAAGGCGCATCGGCGGCCGCCTATTTACGCGTGACATTGCCACTGGGGGAGGTATAAGTCGAATTGCCTTGGCCGTTGTTGTAGTAGGTCGAGCCGTTCGAGTTGCTGTAGTAGTAGCTGCCGTTGCTATGATACGTGTGTGAGAAATAGAAAGACGAGAGGAGAGAGAGCAGATCCTCCTACGAGGACGAGATGACTTGAAACTCCTACCTGTTCGAGTAATGGTATCCGCTCCCAGAGTCCGACTCGCGATGACAGTAGTGGTTGCCCTGCGTCAGAGTCTCAGTCGACGTTGTCGAGAATTGGGCACAAGAGGACAGACCTGGGAGTTTGTTCCCGTGCTAGTGATCGTATAGTCGTTGCCCGAGGACGCCGACTCCGAGTTGGAGGAAGTTGACTTGGAGCTCATCGTGTTTCGAGGTTGGTAGGTGGTGGTGGTGGTTGGTCAAGAGTTGGGAGACCCTGACGGAACCGCGCGGCTTGGTTTTGTTTGCCACAAATCGGAGCTTCCATTCACACGAGCACTGGGCCGGTCAAGACAGTTCGCCTGGCGAGTTTCCATTGAATTTCTAATTATATACTTTTTTGCAAGCCAATCATCGAGTCCTATGCCTTCTCCTCCTCCACGTCCATCATGTGTCTCCGACTTTGCCTACAGTGGGCTAATATTTGCACACGAATGCAACCCCGTATGTGTCGATGACCCGCGCTCATGGCTGACATATGCCGAACCACTGAATTGAAAAGCAAAGAGGCAGAGTGTACATATTTTTTGAAGCGGATGGGCGAGAGATTTTCACACCTGGGAGCTCATGTCAATCCGTCACATCGTGCGGCGTCTGGTCCAAGTCGGTAAACGTCGGCAGTCGATTGGCTCAGAGGTTGTGGTTGACTTTGCTGAATAAGGTTAAAGGAGAACCTTTGTTGCCAATCAATCACATCCTGAAGGATGTGATATTTCAAGAGTTTTCATCATGAGCCAGTAAAAAAAACCCTTGATTCAAACGCTAAGTAGCTCTGGTGGCGGTTAAGATGGACGGAAATTTGGTTAGAGTTCTGGAAATTTTCAAGTGCTGCAAAGCCCAACCGTGGCACGTGACATTCTACAGCCACTGATAAAGCAACCGTTGACCTTTTATTTAACTTTTGCACTCAGAGCCACCGCAACCGCACAGAGAACGTAAGAAGGGACCTAACGAGTCCGAGACGACTGCCAACAACAATTCCCGAGGCTCGCACCCTGCACCCGCCACCTCATCCCCTCGCTTGTGTGTTGCATGTTGCCTTTTCTGGTGCTTTGAACGGCCATGTGTTTCGCGGGTGCCGTCGCACACTTCATTACGCTGACATCGACCCCTGTGCAGCTGCACGAGGCCCTGATCGAGTGCACTGGGCTGGCGGTGGCTACGTCAACGTCCCGGAGCTCTTCGTTGTACTGCCCACTGCCTCGTGCTTCCCACTCGCGCCTCCGAGTTGGCCAGCATGCACACTCAAAGAACATCACAAGAAAAACGTGGCCACGATCAGGACCATTATGCGCTGAGCTCGGGGCAGAATCTGTCACGTGGGAGGGCGGCAGACACTCTGTCGCGCCCAAAAAGGAAGGCTTCGATCGTGATCTTCCCAGCTTTATTGTTCTTTCCGATTGCAAGACAATAACGCGCGCATGATTCGTCTCAGCTCCGAGCCCTCTTTGTGCGTTGATCTTAATGGCACGGCAAACTCGATCACCCATTGTCTCCCTCTCTCCACCCCTCCACTGTGCGACGACGCCCCTCACCTCCCCTGCTGGTCTGCGAATCCTCCGATTTCGACATGGCAGGCTACGCGTCTGTCAATATGCCGTCCGTCGGGGACTTTCTTCAAACTGCGGATGTGAGTGCTTCCAAATCTCGCCGGTAAACGGCCGGGATTGACCAGCGGCAGGTGTTTTCGCGTGCGGTGGTGAAACCTGCGCCCGCTGTATTCTCGGTAGAAACTCTCGCTCCCCTGAAAATCGGTGCGCATTCCACTGTCCCACTACGAAAAAACTGTGCTCGCTCACTATGGCTTCAGACGGCTCCCATTACATGTGCATGCGCATCACGCCGATGTACACCGATCGCGTCTCGCTAAGCTCCAAGAGCTCCCAGACGGAATACGAGATCATGCGCCGTTGGGAAGACTGCCTCTATTTCCAAGATATGCTTGAGAGAGAGTACTCGCAGCTCGCCCGATCGAAGAAGAACCGGCTCAAGAAAGGCAAGGGCGTGCGCAAGAATGATGTGTACATCAACTCGGACCGCGCCTCGTCGTGGGACTCCCTTCCGCCCGGGCCGGCTCCTGAATCTGTCGTGCTAGATATCCACGACCTAGTACCCAAGCTCACCAAGAAGGGGACGCTGTTCCGCACAAGCCAGTCGACGATCGACCAGCGTCAGGTCGAGCTTAAAGCTTTCATGGCCGCGTTCTGGAGGGACGATGTGCCGACTTTGCTCGACGAGTACCGCCAGGAAGACGAGGTCCGGGCCTTTTTCGCGTTATGGCAGAAAGACCGGGATATCGCGCGCAAACTCAAGAGCCCGCCCAAGAAAAAACCGGCCAGCACTATCTATTCATTCTACGCCGCCGAGCGGGGATCGACGGACACTGTATCGTCGACGGCTACCCGCCGGACCCGCGCCGTCTCCTCTGCATCCTCGTCGGACGCATCGACGTCTTCAGGAAGCTCGCGAAACTCACTGGCTAGCAGCGTTTACATCGCATCGGACGACAGGTCGGTGCCGTTCGGCCACAACCCAACCCAAGACAGCAACAAGCTCGCGGTGCTGCCCGAAATGGTCGAATTCAAGAAACGCGGGAAAACCCATGCTTCAGGTGCGCGACTCGCACTCTCTTCTTCATTGCATTTGCTGATGTTTTTATTCTTTTTTCAGCAGCGCGAGATTCTTGGATGTCGACTACATCTGGGATGTCCTTCGTCGACGATCTCAATGTACGGCTGCCGGATGAGGAGGAGCGGCGGCTGTCGTCCCGGATGTCTATGGCCAGCATCGCCACCTTCAGGACGGATATCTCGTCTGAGGGAGTCGTTCCTCGGTACTACATTCCGGAACACTCGAGTCGCATGTCTGTCGCAACCTTTCGGACGGATGCGTCTGCAGATGGGGTTCTCCCGCGACCCGACTCTCGGGCAACAATATCAAGATCATCCCTGTTTTCAGACACAGACAGTGTTCTGGACAGTGGTTTCCTCGGTCAGTCTTGAGCCGGATAAGCTTTGGAGCCTGCGTCCGCTGATCTTGTTTTCAGACTCCTTCCCCCGGCCATGTTCGTTCGTTCCTGACTCACCTATTGAGGACGCGGACTCGCTTGCATATCACACGGCGCCGTCATCACCGATTGACTCGCTGCGCCCTGCCTCACCGGAAGCGCCGCGCACGCCCGTCGGCTCGTATTTGCTGCGCCGACAGGAGGCGCTGGCCGCCCGCCGCGGCCCATCTCCCAGCAGCTCCCTCCGCTCAGGAACGGCATCCGTGCTCTCCGACTGCACCTCGTCTTCGCGCTTCTCCGACTCTACCGGGACCACCATCACCCCTTCGCGCTATTCATTCTCCTCCTCGTGCTCGTCGGAGACGACCGCGACGTCCGTTGCGTCCATCCCGATCAGCCCGCTCGTCATCAAGGCCGTGTACAACAGCTCGATCATTCTGCTCAAGGTCGACGCCGACGCCGACGCCGACGATGACCGGGCGATCGGTCTGCAGGAAGTCCGGGCCCGGCTCAGGCACAAATTCAAAGCCCAGGAGAACGAGGACCTGCCTGAAGGGTTTGCGCTTGCGTATGTCACTCCCGCATCGAAATTCGAGGAGCCGACGACCAAGACGAGGAGCTCGGGAGAACCGATCTCCATCGCCAAGGAAGCTGACTGGGAGCAGCTGCGTGCCTCTCTGGACGGAACGAAACTGACTCTCCGCATCGTGTCGTGATATCCATCCGATGATTCCCTTGTCTCTCCTTCACTTACCCATCTTCCTCATTTCGATAGTACCTTTTTTACGCCTAGTCCGCTAGGGACTACCGGTCTTACTTATCTACTTCGACCTTTGATTTCAGACAGAACGGACCCTGCAATTCGAATGCAATGTAATGGATGTCATGCTGTGATCGCTACTTGAGGAGTCGTAGGCTCTTGAACGGCTCGGGCAGGAGGCGCCCCCACGGGCAGAGGCGATCTCGTCCAGTCGGGTAAGACGATCTGCGGGCGATCGATGTCCATCGCGTCCGGATGCCTGTCGTCATCCCGTGCGATGTCCCACTGCTCGCGATTCACTTCGACGCCGCCCGTCTTCAGCGCGCTGTGGGCAGTCCCTCAGTGACTGTCCTGCTGGCATGAAAGCATACTGACCCGGCTAATGATCCACCGATCCAAGCCATCGTCGCAGGAGTAAACGCGGGTGCCTTCCCGGCATTCCCTTTCGCTCTGGATGTCGTGGGGGGCGGCGGATTGGGGTCGTTGAGGATGGCAAAGTAAGGGAGCAGAGGCCTCAACGGCGCATACGGATCGTATCCCGGTGGTGGGGGGCGGCCTGATTTGCCCCCTGGCCTGGGCAGCACAGGCGAGGGCGAGACAGCTCGGATGAGCTCCTCGTGAAGTCGCTGTATGAAGCCAGGGAGCATCGCTGTCCCTCCCACAACCAGGATTGACGAAGCCAGGGTTTTACGCAGGTCAACAGGGACCTACTCATCTATGAGTGGGATCACCATTCGATTGAGCGAACTCACCTTCAGTAACGAGTCCAGGACCAACTCCGCAAGGCTGCGCTCGTCAACGTCCCCTCCTTCGAAAAGCACTTCCGCCGTCCGCTCACGTATCCATCCTGGAATGACTAAGGTACCGCGCCCAGTCCCATTCTGCTGCGAAGCGGGCGGCACAACACTCATGTGCAGCTCGGTCGCGGTCGAATGCCGCTGATACAGTGTTGCGAGGCCCTGCAGATGTCCTTCCGTGTGCTGGCCGCCTCGTGACGCACCCCCGCGCACATTCGAAGAGACCATCGAGAACTCTGATGACTCGTGCGATACAGAGCTTTCTCTCCCAGCGAGTGAGAAATCAGACTCCGAATGCGTAGAGTCACTGGGTGGCATCTCCGCCTCGGAAAAATCGTCCCCTGGCCCAGGCGTCGCGTCTCTTTCATGCGCATCCGTCGATGGTCCCAGGGACGAGCCGACAAAACAACACCGGCTCTTGATCTCTTCAATGACTGCGTCAGTCAAGACTTCTTGCGGAACACGGGTAGCCCGGCTGGCGCTTGGAATGTTGGCGGCTCCGCT
Source organism: Mycena citricolor (assembly GCA_963692855.1). Taxonomy (NCBI): domain Eukaryota; kingdom Fungi; phylum Basidiomycota; class Agaricomycetes; order Agaricales; family Mycenaceae; genus Mycena; species Mycena citricolor. The sequence goes on along the minus strand of CAVNYO010000138.1, from coordinate 972,500 downwards.
CAGAGATGTTGGCGGAGGTAGATATGTGCCGAACAGAAGTAATAGCGCCCGCAGGTGGGCGGTGAGGCGCGCTCCTGCAAGCGGGGTCGCTCGGAGGAGAGAATGCATTGGTCTGGCTGCGAAGACCTTTCCACAATGTCAGGCAGGGATAGAGACGAGAGCGATGTCGACTGACTGGCAAAGCAACAGACTCTAGGTGACCGCAATCTAGCACGAGCCCTGTTATTCGACCGACTGCAAACAGGGATAGCAGGTGGCTCGAAGCAAAAGACAAAGAAGGAACCTAAGTCGTCAGTAGGATTTGACGAGAATAGTAAGGAGAAACACACTTGTAGGTTCTCGAACAAGATTCGAGCAATCATATCTTTGATATAGAGCGGCAGCAACGGGTGCTCGACAATGATAACTTTCCTCGCCTTTGGATCTGTCAACAACGAGCTCAAGTAATATCAGAAAACCCAGCTCCCGATGCAGACATTCCACTCACTCACTCGTGAAACACGCGTCTCAAGCTTGTCTCCAGCCTGATCTCCAACATGCGCTCTTTCTCGAACTCCTCCGCGTCATCTGCGCCGCGGTCAAGCGTCCAAAGCGCCGGTTCCGGCGCCCCCATCCCGTAGAAGACATCGCGCGGTCGTCCCTCGCCGCTGAAGCCCACTTTCCATACGCGTGAGCCAGGGTCGATGACGATGCGGTCCTCGACGCCATAGAGCGAGTGCCGCCGGGTGGTGCTGTAGTGCGGCGAGGATTGGACAGTGGATGACGCGAGCCGGGAGATGGTCGGTGTCTGAGGGTTCACCGGGGCCTTGCCGTGTGGGGTGCTTGGAACAGACATGGAGGAGGACTAGCAAAACTCGGCACAACAACGCGCTAATTTGATTAGATTGCGGTACAGTTATATGTATCAGCGTGCTTTATCCAATGCCAGATCTATCTAAGACGTGCGAAAATAATTATAATCCTGAGAGCCCACTGCTCGAACTGCTCCTTCGACATGAACAACAAGGCTTGGGAAAGAACAGCCTTTATGATTTGCGCGGACATTCCCTGGTTGTCACCGTGAGAGACAGTTTGGACGATTGTCATTGATTACGCTCACCCTGTACCAGCCAACGAAGCCTTCCTTCCTGAGCACTTGGCCCAGGATATCGAGAGCCCCTGGGTGCTTCAGTTGTGAGTGGTCGTGGTGGGCGTGGTGTGAGGACGGAGCCGGCAAATGAGTCTGGGCAGCCTCATCGTCGTCAGCTGAACGCGTCTGGATCCGCACTTTAGCCATAATGTACGGATAGGTCACCACCGTGGCCAATGTTTTGCTCATCGCGCCGATGAGGAACGACGATCCAGCTGCAAGCTTCTCGGTGCCACCCGCCTTGGCTTGCCCCGCAATGACCAGGCTCTTGATGCGTTCGAAGACACCGTACGTGATGGCCGGGTTTACGGTCAAGACCAATCCGGGCTTGATGCCGAGCCACAGGCCCCCAACGCCCTCTTCATCTATAATTTCACGGGCAACACCAAAGAACGAGTCGTCTTGCGGTTTCGACTCTCCCTCCTTGCTTGTGCGACCGACTTGTTGCCGAGTAGCAATAACAGAAACGGGGATGGTGAATATCTGGGCTAGTGCGCCGGCAGCTGCTCCCAGGAGCAGTTCAGCTGCGGTAGACAGTGCTGGGACTTTTGACCCCGCCGGAATTTTCCTTGTCAGATGCCGGATGTAGGATGTGCGGACCATGGAGTAGAAGAAGAAATACGCATATTCTGCATCGACAATTGGGTGTCAGGTTTCAAAGAGGGGACACAAAGCGTACGCATAGAGAATGTGTTGATCATTGTCGCCCAAAATCCACGGTACCATCCAAAGATACCCTCTTTCTTCAATATCCTGATGAGGACGGCGAGCATCGAGAGGTCGGCCTTGGACTTCCCCTTGGAGGCTTGAATCTGGGTCTTCGCCCTGCAAAGTATTAGAGCTCAATCCCACCCGCCGAGCTGAAGGCTCGTACACATCCAAGGGGTAGACGACGCTGTTTCCAAGGCATATCAGTGGACGAAGTCTGGACTGCGACCTTGCCACTCACGCTGTGCTAAAGCAGCCTCCCAGCGCACCGGCCAGAGCCATACCCAAAGGCGTCAGCTTAACCGGGACTGCTTTCGACTGTACGGACATGGCGGAGAGCAAGAAATTGGTAAGGCGTTGACCGGCGTCCGGGGTTTGGACAACCTCGGGGAAGAAATGATCCAGTGCAAGATCGTTTCACGTGTAAATGAAGGAGACTGCTGATAATGATAAGATGGAGAGATCTGGGATCAAATTTTTATCTTGCTCCCGACGTCCATCGCTGGGGACACGCATCTCTCACTAATGGCGAGCGCGAACCCGAACTTACCTGAGAACCTGGACATTCATCCTCTTGTTCCTGCCATCGACGCCGAAGGCGCTGAGCAGTTCGACTATGATCAGCAACAGCGAGATATCTCGCAGTTTGGGATCGCAGGACGGGTATGGGGAGTGTCTACGTTTTCTATCACTACATGCGACACTTGATATCCATTTCTTTTTCCAGGGAGGCAGCTTATCTGCTCATCCAGTACCTGGTTCCCATCGCCGAAGTGACATACGAGCCGCTTTTCGCGCCATCCGCCGACGGAATCAGAGTGGTAGAGCTGGGGTCTGGTTCGGGTATCGTGGCGAACACGATGTCTACTCGGCTGCGCCCTGACCGAGATATCATGTATTCCACCGATCTGCCTGAAGTAAAGACGCTCTTCCGTCAACCGAATCGATGATCGACCCTTCCGTCTCTCCAGGTGTGTCCGCTGCTCGAGCGCAACCTCAGACCGCATCTCCAAGCGCACGGCGGGCCTATCCTTGTGAGACCGCTATCATGGGGAACGCAGAACATGCATCGCAACTGCTCAAGCAACTAGCCCCATCGAATATCACCCATGTCCTGTGCAGCGATCTCGTCTATTTTCCGGAACTCTTGGGACCGCTCCTCCGCTCTCTTATTCATCTGACATCTGGCACTCGTGAACTCGGCCCCCAGGTTATCATATCCTACAAAATACGCAGTCTCGCGAAGGAGACAACCTTTTGGTCTGCCTTCGGATTGTGGTTCACTTTCGAGCCTGTGCTGTACCGGACACAATCTGGATCTGAATGGTCCCGGCTTGGCAACACGATGCAGGATCCTACTTTTGTCTTCGTTGCAAGGCGCCGCGATGAGTCGATGTCATGGTTGCTACCCGAAAACGACCACGATCTGTTACACGGGCTGTTCCCCGGAAATCGTTCGCCCAAGAGCGATGATACATTCGAAACTCTGTTACTGATGTCCCTGGATGACTGAGCGATGAGGTAAGCATTTCGTCTGTTTGCTCAGCAATACGACATTCAACTTGGTCCCTAGGGCATCCCAGACCCATGGTGGTGCACTACCCACGGATTAGTCAGCTGCTTGGCGGAAACAAAGACCTGCGCACTGAATCTTTGGTTTCCGTTCTCCAGGAAGCCAAAGGCCGAGTTATAATCGGTCTCGGGAGGTTTCTCATATCCGGGAGGAGCATATGATTTGGGTACGATTCCAGGGATGCTCCGAGTTGTGATTCGCACGGGCTCAGAAATCAGAGCTTTCTTCGTTTCTGACCCTGTTGGTGCGAATCCGGTGGCCGAGAAATTGAGCAGTTCCACGGTATACTAAGCTCAAACGATCAGCACAGCACACATCGGATCTGCAGAGTGAAAACATACCCGAATGGTGAATCGTGGAAACACGCAGCTTGGTTTCACGCTCTTCTTCACATCTAATTCGCCGCGCATGACGCGTTTACCCTGTTCCTTTCCTCCCTCTGAGAGCCAGAAATAAGCTTGTCCAACTCCCGCCAGAAAGTTGGTATTGCTCCGGCGGTCGATGCCCTCTTGCACGGCATCGCTGCCGATAGCTAAGCTGCGGACTAAGTAGACACGGACAGCCTGCGTTGCGGCAAGTGTGTCCAGGGCTTGCTCATCTTTGCTCTGAAGTGTCAGGAACAGAGGGATCGGTGTGCCTGCTGTGAAGGCAAGCTGCGGGGTGTGTTGGATGTTTCACGGCCGTTGGCCAAAGATAACGAGACGCACGGGAGTCGCGATGGCCAGCTGCGCATATCAATCTAGGTCCAGCTTCTCCGAGAGTGTTTCACGCACCGTCGCCTCAGCCTCCACTTCTCTGGCGTCAAACAACTTGCCTTTGAATCTGACTGGGGCGAGCACCTTCCATCCCGTCGGATCCTCCTCAGGCCCTTTCAGATCAACACCGTCCTTATACGCCAGCTGGCGCAGCTTGGACGGCGCGTCGGGCGTCGTCAGCGGGAGAAACGCGAAGCTCGTGCTCAGCGTCTGGTTAGACTTGAACGCGCCGCGCCTGACTTGCACGACGATCCGGTACTCGATGTATGCGGGGCTCGCGCGCTCAGAGAAGCTGGGTGGGATGGCGAATGTAGTCCCTTTCACTTCAGGCGTAGATACCTTTGCGGGCAGGGTGAACGAGAATGGCCAGATCCTTTCGATACTTTGCCTGACTTGTCGCCGGCGGCAGGCCACAAGGCCTGATCGAGGCTCAGGAAGAGCTGCTCTTCTTGGCCGACGGTAGTTGTTCCCCCGAGGACCTTGACACATGTGAAGATCGTCGTCCTCAGAATAACATCGCGCACGACTCACGACGACAGCGATTGACTTCATTGACTCGGGCTTGTCAAGGTCGAGCTCCACATGGCCCGCTATAACATCACCCTCCACGAAGTACGGTAGCGAAGCCGGTGAAGGGGATCGGCTCTTGACATGGATGCTCAGCCACGATCTGCCCTTGCTTTCGAGCGAGTACTTGTGATCGGTCTTCAGTCCTACCGCGGAGGCGGGTGTATAGCCTGGTAGGGCCTCGTCTTGAGCTGCCATGTTCGCGACGGATGGATGAAGGGTGAGAGTCCAAGGACCAAGGCAAGTGTGATGCAGACATTCTAATCATAAAGCAGCATGCTCCATGGATGAGTTGCTCCTGTTAGTCGCGACCAAATTCGAATCACGTCACTGGTCAGAGGCATTCCAGTACTGGGAATTCCCACTGGTGTGAAATCCGAGGCAAAGCAAAACAAATCATGTGTGTGATTAGATGGGATGGTATCTGAAGGTACTAGGCGCTACAAAAGAAAAATACATATTACGATGTTACAGATGGAATGAGAGCGAGAGGCACGGTGCTTGTCCAGACATTGTCACCGAAATAAGTCAGTAAGAGAGGGTCAATGGTATGTGATCATCGGAGGCCGCGGGTCAGCTTGGCTGTGTATTCGACCTCCGGTTCTTTCCCGGTTATGCCATCGTATGATGGAGGGGCGTAGGCTTGTGGACGTGGAGCTGGAGAACAACATTAAGGGAACTGCTTTAGCTGTAAGGATTCAACAACGCACAGTCTCGAGCATAGGTCGTCGCAATCGTGACAGGTTGGTCCAAGGCGGACCCTGGAGTCGAGGGCGTGAATCCAATCACGTCAAAGGGTAGTAGGGAAACGGTGTACTGGATACAAGTTTCAGACAGCGGCGCGCTTGGAAAAGACTGGACGCACAGAAACATTGAAGCGCCCTCCGATAGACGAAGACGACGCGAGATTTTTCGAGAGTTTGATTTCTCCTTCCAAACACCGGGAGTAAGGAAGCCCAGAGTCAGCCTCACTCGGAGATGGCCACCAAACAGCCTGTGAAACGTCTTCGACTGATTCGACACACTTTTTGGAAGTGGCAGACTGGAACCGCACGATCCGGCGCAGGACAGCGACTGGCGCGTTGGACGCCGAAAGAAGCTCGAGTGCCTGAGCATCAGCGCACTCGACAGTGAGGCGACAAGGAAGCACGGTCCCACGAGTATAGCTCATCGGATTGGCAAGTGCAAGCTATCCGAGCGTCAATGCGGAACTAGGGCTAATGGTGACCACACGTACAATACAGTTGACGGCCACTGGATGAGATCTAAACATCAGACCGCGGACAACTGCTGGGCCGGTGACGCTCCAGCCTTCAGGATCAACATCGGGTCCTGCCAGTACAGAGTTTTCCTGATACGCCAGTCGACGAAGCAGAGACGGAGGGTCAGGTCGGAGGTTCGGAATGTACCCAAATCGTGTTTTGACGCTTACGATGACAGTCAGTCACTGAGAGTCTCGTTGTGAGGAGAAAACATACTAGGAATCCGACCGAAGTTTTCCCCGTGAAACAACCACAGCAATCTCGTACGTGATGCTAGCTTGGGTGCGTCGCTCCAAGAAAGTTTCCGGAATCCGGAAGGCAGAGTCATAGCCATCGCCGTTGACGGTCTTAGAAAGGGGAATCGAGAACGGGAATTCGCATTGTCCAAGCAATTTTGAACTTGCACCAGCGATCCGACTGTCGATCTTCGACCACAGGGGGAGCGATTGAGATAAGAACACAGACATCCCTGCACTCGAAGAGTCGGTAATGACGCGTCCAGTGATCTTGCATCGCGTCAAAACGCGTATCAAAAGAAACGAGATGCGCCCGGCACACACCTGCACCGTTATCGAATGGATCGAGTCTCCTTTCTCAGCCATCATACGGAACGACCCGTTGATGTTCTCCTTCTCGTGGAAAGTTGGAATCGACTTGGCCGATTTGGCACTGCTGCGCAGAGTGAGAGTCGCCCATGGCCGTCCCTTGTCCTCGAGCGGGAACACGTGCTCGACAGGATCTCGTCGCACAACGGGCTGCGACAGGGTGGCCCGTCGTCGTCCAGTATAAGCGGGGAGTTCCTCAACGAAGGCTGGTGCCGGACCAGCTCTGCTGAAGCGCCGATAGCGGGGAGAGGACGACAGACTCATGGCGAACGGAGAACAAGATCATCGTGTACAGAATGACCTTATAATCCCAGTACACAAAAGGGATTGTCCGTTTTAGGTCTGGATTGCCACAATAGGCCGCGGGGTGGACTTGGACGACCGGAAGTTCGGGTCTGCATTGACGATTTGGAACAAGGGCATCTTGATGGTATGACAATAAGGTTCAAAGCGCACAATTGAGATGCCGACGGCGTGGCTGTGCTAAATCCGTCAAGAACAAGGACATACCTCAAAATGGAAATCCTTCGTGAGATTCGAACCTCCGAAATAACATGCACCGACCATGCAAGGGATATTCTATTATGCCAGGAATAGTCTTGGAACACGGGGTAAATATTCTACAGCTTCGACAAAAAAGGCCAAAGAGAAGGCCGATACCATGTCGCTGGACAGTTGCAACGCCCTTTCAGATGACTGTGGCAAACGGCTCAGTGTATTGGAGCGGTCGCGGACCGTCGGCAAAGTCAGAAGCGATTTCTATGACTTCGTTGAACAAAGGTCCATTATCGGAGGATTCAAAGCCTGGGGCGTCAAATGGGAAGAGCACAACAGCATACTATGACAAAAATTGTGAAACAGAAACACCATGACAGAGATGGGCTGGACCAACCTCGATTCTGTAGTGTGCCATGGATGATGAAACAATCAGATCCGGACGCAAATGGAGCTCTCCTCTCAGTAGTCGGCGCGGCGGATCAGCGAGCAAAGTTTCTGTAGAATCAAACTCCATAGAGCGGTCCGCAGCAGGCCACCAAGTAGCCAACTCTGAGAATTCGGTCTCCTCCTTCCAAGCGAGATCGTTGTCGTAGTCGTCCGCGTTTTGGCTGGACGTTTTCTCCCCAGCGTGGAAGCGAACGCTGCGTCGCAATCGCAGAGGAACCGACGCAGGGTCTGCGAGACGTTGCAGGGTCGGAGGATGGTAGCACTCAACCACAAGCGCACAGGGAATGCTCGTTCCCCGAGTGTAGCACAGCTGGGGGCGGGCAATTTCAATGGATCGTGTACTTCATATCAAGTCGTGTACTGACAGGTTTCGCGAGGATGAGCTAACGAATTCAGGACAGGCACAATGAACCGAATTAGATACTCACCGTGCATTTGACTTCTGTCGAGGGACAGCCGGGCAATCGGCCGCGAGTCTTGACCACCGGAAACGCGTGCCAACCCTCGGGATCGGCATCGGGACCGAGCAACGCTGTGTGTTGCTGATATGAAAGTTGCCTGAGGCGAGAAGCTGGTCCGGGACGAGAAACAGGCAAGTAATTCAACGTGGTGCTCAACCTGGCCCTCGATTTCAGTCCGTCTTCAATAAACGCTCATGGACACGCACCTGTGATCCGTCCGCAACCCAGTCCGCTGGAACCGCACAGATAGCTCGTACTTAATTCTGGCACGTGTATGCCGCTCGAAGAAGGTCTGAGGTAATGGGAAGACCTCTTCTCTCCTGCCTACAGGCAGCGTCACCGTCGCCGGCAACGTAACTGAGAATGGCCAAGTATATGCGCCCTTGAGCTTTTCACCCCATTTTGTGGGTCGATCGCTGACACTCGGATTGCGAGGATCACCCATGCTACGCGTCCATAATGTGGTGGGTAGCTCAAAGAAGGTGAACATTTCACTTGGGGTGGCGCCGGTGATGACCTGGCCTCGCAGCTTGGCAGATGAGCCGTCCAGTTAGCACATAGGCTGTCTAATCCGAGAGGGTAGACTCACCAGGAGAATAATGGAGTGTATGGACTCCCCCGAACCCAAGTCCAGGCGAACTTCCCCGCTTATCGGCGTGTCTTGCAGGATAGCCGGAGAGCCTTTACTTTGCACCGTATCCCCGAGAACACTCAGAGTCGCCCATGCTTTTTTGCTCTTGTTGTGGACGAGATGGCAAGCGAACTCCTTGGCTGGTGGTAGTGGCTCAGAGGAAGGATTTGAGCTCGCTTCTGGGTCGATCACCTCGCCGATGTGATCACGGCCGTCAGCCGACGACGCGTTTGCTTCAGCAAACGCATTTCGCAGAGGTCGTGGGGGAGGAAAAGCCATGTATGACATCTGGCTCGGAGTCCCAAAATACTATCTTTTTGACTCAGATCAACGCAAGGGGAAACTTCAAGCCGCCTGGACAGGGACACCTTCTCGTCTGGCCCTTCCACGCCTCGTTTGGCCCTTCCATGTCTGAGTAGGTTGACTGACACTAGGGTCCGACTTTCCTTCGAGATCTTTTTCACAGGGATATCCAGGATTGGCAAAGGGAATACCATGCTTGAAGCGCTACAATACAAATACATATTTGTTTTACTTGCGGTGACTCTCGACTCTACTCTATGATGGCGGCAGCCGTCCGGTCCCTCACAGCCTTGAGGAACTTGGCCAACTCCGTCCCTCCTGTGCCTTTGAGCTCTTCAGTGCTCTGTTTTGCAACGTGCCTCGCCGGCTGCATGATATATGAAGTCACGATTACGATGTGGAAATCGCGAAATCGTTTCAGCGACGCGACTGCGCCGTTGTAGGCCTCCAATAGCTTTTCGTCGTTGGCAACGAGCCCTCGAAGCGGCCGAGGATTGGCGGCGAGATGGTTGAGGAAGTTGCGGTGGTGGCGTGGCATGTAGAGCTGCATCCGCTCGAGAAATGCGGATTTAGGCGTCGAGGTGTCCGTGTCCGATCCCGATTGCCCTGGCCGATGGGAGAAAGCGGCTACACCGAGGAACATGTCCAGGGCGTGGATGAGCGAACTCTGCCCGGCGCTCGGACCAGAAAGCTCGGTCGGATAGACATCCGTGTCTGACATACCCTCGAATTCCCATCGGCGTTTCGCCGGATCCGAGTCCATGCCTCGGAACCAGGGCCGGACATCGTTGTAGAAGACCTCCGGCTGACAGCCGTCGCGAACTCCACCGAGCAGTGTGGTCAGGTCATCGATGACAATGGTGAGTTGGCGCAGATATGAAGTGATTCGTCGGGTGGCAATGCTATCACCAACGAATGCTTCGTCCATGGTCGACCTCATCAGCTCAAGGGCTTCCACACCCCGGAGTTCCATCCGCGCTGAAGTCAGATAGAAAACCTCCTCATCAACGGTTCCCGTAAAAAGAGTGTTGCTGCGCAAGTTGTCCAAGGCCGGTGTGGGGAGCGAGGATGGTGTTTTGAGACTCCAGTTGTAGAGTACAGTGTCGGCATAGGTCAGCACTGGCGGTAGGTGAAGATGAGCACACAGCTGGAACAGAGGGACGGTGATCGGGGCAGGGATCACAACGGGTGCATCGGGTGGGAGAGAGTGCACATAAAAGTGCATCATCCATGCCAAAACGAGATGTGCGCGCCGAAGATTCGTCTCGGATCTTATCAAGCCCCCAATCGGGATAGTCGGGAGCTGTTTACAGTACGGTGTGAAAATGCAGAGCAGGCAAGAGAGCGCCTGCTCACCTGTCTCACCCGTTGTCTCCACTGTTCGGATTGCCTTTTTTGGGCCAGCGTCAGACCCTCCCTGCAGCCAAGTTGCAGTCTTGCTGAGACGGCATCACCCAGAGCCTGCTCCCAAGGCTCAAATTCCGCTGGAAGCCGCGCGGGCGGTGCTTGCGGGGGCATGAACCCAGTTCGATTATCTACATCGAAATCGTGGGCGGCCAATGTCGTCGTGTCGTATGCCGTCTCCGCCGAGTCAAGCAGTCCATCGAAGCGCGAGGGGGAAAAGAAATGGCTGGGGGAGAAGGCCTGCATGCTAGATGTCAATCGTCAAGGACGGGGATGGCGCAATTTTTGAGACAAGTCCAGACGCATCATAAAAGGGGTTTGTAACTTGCTTTTGTCATCGGATCAACAGCGATATGTCAGCCAAGTAATGTCCGAAGTGGCGGTGAATCAGTCAGGCCACCCTTCCCCGAGCACACACACGAAATATCAATCCCAGCCTTCCTGCTCTCTTCTCCACTTTTCTCTGCGAGCCACTTTCTGCTCCTGTTCGGTCAGCTGTTTCCAAGCATCCCATCCGCCATATGCCTCGATCATTTCCTCCTCCCATCGTTCTTCCATTTCTTTTTCCTTTTTCGTCTTGGGCTTCGGTGGCAGTGGTGGTAGTGGCGGTGGTGGTGTGCGTCTGTTTGGGTGCAGCGGGGCGATCCGAGAAAGCGCGCGTCGCGAAAACTTGGCGTATGGGGAGTATGATGTCACAGGCGTGCCTGGCGGTACCGTCCCCAACGACGAGCGAGACCGAGGAACCGTCACAGGGAAAGGCGAATCAGGTCGAGAATTCACTTTACGAATGAGTTCCGACATGGGCGTGGATTTGGTCCGTTTCCCAATGGCTGCTCTAGGTGTTTCCAGTACAGAGACTTTCTGAGCGCTTGCAGCCAAAGTCTAGACGTAAAATTGATTTGACAAGCGTTCTGTCCATGTAATATCCACTCACCTCATCATCAACTGACCCCTTCGGTGGGGAGAGATCGTCTTTGAAGGGATCGTCGTGCGACTGCTCTCTGGCCTGGTTCTGGTCTTTCCTACTTTTCTTCCTCGGATTCGAGCCACCGAATACCTCGTCGTCCGTGCCACCCCTCCGCTTCTCCGCCGTGCTGGTGCCCTCTTCCTCCTCATCCGAGTCTACCACTCTTGTCTTCCTGGCTTTCTTCTTTTGCATAGGAGAAACCGAGGCATCTTCATCTGGCCTCCGCTTGTCACCTGGCAAGACCTCTTCCTCAGCTACCGGGGCGGGCGACAGTGCACCATCGAACAGGTCGTCGTGGCCGGGCAGATCGGGAGGTCTGCCCTGCCCTTCGTCCTCCGTGTCGTGCACAAACTCGTTGCTCTTGAACGCGGACTCGTCTTCCTCCATAGCCTTTCTTTTTCCTTTCCTCACCTCCTTTTTCGTCCAGTCGTCCTCATTCTCTTCCTGCACCTTCTTCGTCTTCTTCTGCCGCGGCTGTTTTGCAGGTTTCTCGCCTTCTGCGATTTCCTTCTTCTTTCGGGCTTTCTTCGCGGGTTTCTTCACAGCAGTGTCGGCATTGAGGGTATAGTTGGAAAGGGAGGATGAGGAGGGGTCGTCATTCGGGCCGAGTGCAGTGATGGGAGGTAGATCGTCTGCAGGTGAGTCGCGTGCTCGAAAATGATCGTCTGGAGATGATGGGAGGGCCCTGGCCATCTTGGCTCGTGGTTTCCGAACAGCTTTCACGCGTGTTTTCGTCGTTGTAATCGATAATTCATCATCTGAGCTTGAGCGCAGCTCGATAATTTCTGAGCTCGCGTTGGTGTGTGCGACGCCGCGTGGTGACTCAGTCAAGTCGATCGTATCGTCGTTGCTTCTTTGAGTCTGCGTCCCCCGGCGATTCATCTTGATGCGGTCCGTGAGACTTCCAAACGCGTCCGGCATTGAAAATGAGTCGATTGCAGAGGAGTCAGTCGTTAAAGGTGGCTTCAGCCCGTAGCGAGGCTTTGGTTTCGGACGCGGTTTGGAACCAGTCGTGGAGGGCGAGCTTGGGTTGGATATCGTGTCTTTCGTGACGTCTATGCAGTGTGAGGGACGCTGGACAGGTCAAGATAGAGAACATGCCTGCAGTTGGATTAGTGAACGAGGACTGAATGCCTTCCATAGACGTGTCAGCCTGTGCAGGGTCATTGACCATGCTGAGTTTCCTGGGCATATATTCATCTTCCTCGCTATCCGCAACAGCCTCGTCTACTGGGTCGGCAAGCATTGATATGTTGAGCAGGTATAAGATGTAGTGGTTGTTGACACAGACGCGTAAGTCATCACGTGAGCAACACATGATGTGACGACACGCGATATGGAATCCTTTCGACTCATGTGGCCCGAGTCTGCTAGTTGTCGGCGACTTGGGCGGGCGCTGATAGAAGTTCATTTTTTCACATCTCAATTCTATGGCTCGAGTCATTTCGAAGTGCTCTAGCCACTGTTGGAATGAGAACACCCGATCTGTCATTCCGGACTGGCAGATATGACTCGGCGCTCTTTTACTCAAAGCTTATTAAAGCCTCGATTCTAGATCGTCTTCACTCTCACAGCAGCATCCATGTCTAACGGCAACCAACCCAGAGAAGCGCTGGGCACTCGCATGAAAAGCTACGAAGCCGTCACAGACCAGCTTCTAGCTTCCGACCAGCCCGCTATCATTCGCATCGACGGACACGGCTTCTCCAAATTCACTCATGGTTTCGAAAAACCTTTTGACGAGCGGATCCACCAAGCCATGGCGCGGACATCTGCCGATCTCTTGACACAGTTCCCGGACGTATCCCTCGTCTACACCCAATCCGACGAGATCACGCTCATCCTGCCGACTCCAGCGCGTTCGTTCAATGGCCGCGTCACCAAGTTGGCCACTCTCGCTGCCTCCTATACCTCCGTGCGATTCAATTTCCACTTGGAGGAGCTTGCAGGGGACACGCTTCCATCTCACAAGCGCGGTGTCGCGCATTTTGACGCACGCATCTTCAATGTGCCGTCGGATGCGGAGCTGCTCAACAATCTCATCTGGCGCGCCAAGACGGATTGTCGGCGAAACAGCATTTCTGCCTTCGGACGGAAATATTACAGCGCCAAAGCGATGCACGGTCTGAAAGGAGACGAAGTTGTGCAGAAAGTGCGCGATGAGCATGGCGTGGACTTCTGGACCGATGCACCTGCCTGGGCACGTTATGGCACAACATGCAAACGCGAGGTGTATCAAGGGACGGGCGTCGATGGGTTAACTGGCAAAGAGGTGACGATGACGCGAACCAGAGTGCGGACAGAAGACAGGCCGTGGTGGCACTTCACTGATCAAAATGTGGCCTTGGTCACTGCGCGATATTGGGACACTGATGCTGCCGGAGGCACTCTTGCGCAGGTGAAGGAGGGCTCCAGCGAAGACTAGATCCACAGCGGCACAGGGATACTTATGCATGACGCTCTGGACGAGAGCCTGGAGTACACGACACTGTTGTAGGGCTGACTCTAATTTGCAGACTACTGGTTGCTGAATCTATCTATCAGGGCATCTGGCTGTGCCTCGCATAGGATGTGAAAGAGTACAGTGCCACGTTGTCACGATTGAAGCACGGCCCCCACCATGATCTCGAGTCGTTGCATTGGTGCCTGGTGTGGCTAGGAACTCGACACCACGCATAGACATTTGGAGTACAACAAGGCACGCGCAAAGCTGTTTGATTCTTTCGCGTTCAGCGACTGGTCTCATTGGATCAAAATTGCATATTACTTAGCATCGACGACGGCGATGGCTTTTTCGGTATCATCGAGATACTTGGGGACTCAATCTTAGCCCAGAACCCACCTGCCGCTGCTGTTCCAGTCCCAGTATGCAAGAATACCGACAAATATGGATTTTGTCAGGTCCCGTTCGCGTGTTTCGGTCATTTTACGCGGTGTTCTAAACAGCCCGCTCACACGGCAGGGGAACGCCCGCGGGATCAAATATAAGACTCCCTCCAACTAGCGAGGCACGAATTTCACAACGGGAGGTCTCGTGCGGCAAGTAGTCGTTGACGATGCTTTGCTGCTGAATTGGTGCAGAGCATAACAGAGTGAATTCGTCGAAGCGGCCTCGAGCTGATCGCGGTGTTAATTCCGATGCTGCAGCATGAATTTCAGCTCGGGCAGTTGTGCGGCCAAGAAGGGGAAGTATCGACACTTGATCGTCGACTCATATCACCAAGAAGCTCTGAGAGCCGCGTTCAACGTGGTTGGATAAAGCAAAGAAAGAGAGCGACTTGATTTAGTACGGGCATTAAGAGCGTGCGCAATGTAAACGCTACGAGCCATACCGCGAGCAGAATTGAGAGATATCTTCTCAACCGACTGCTGTACAGATTTTCCAAGAATTCCTCAGACAGCCTCTGTTAGAGTTGTAGGATCTTTTGTGCACTGCCCGCGTTAACGAGATAGTGATACAGATTTTCGCCAGGGATGGGGATGTTCTTGTCGCGGCTACAATGTATGGATGAGATCACATGGGTCGGATGGTGAAAAATTATGACTTACAGCTCGCGCACTGTTTGAAGAATATCATCAGGGTATGATCATTACATAGGAGAACGCGATGACTGGGACGCACCTCGAATCAGGAAGTTCGCGAGAACGGCAAAAAAGAGGGCCGCACTGACGACGACTGGGCCAATCAGCATATCTGCAGAACGATCCTAAGAACATGCGGACGGGGGTATAGCGGTCATACCAAAATGACCAGGGTCCCGTTTGCGGATCATGGTTATGCGATGCTGGTACAGCAAATACCCGTATATCTGGTTTACGTCAGAAACGCAGACAGGGCCAAGGAAGATAACGGACAAGGACACCGACGCTAATCAGAGCGTAGACATATGCGAAGCTGCGGGCGATGGGATCGGCAGAGGAGTTGAACAGCGCGAGTGCCAGAGTACCAATGAGCACGGCGATGTTCAACCACGAGATCCACGCTGGAAAGGCGCTCATAAGGATGAGCGTGTTTTGTGCGTCCCAAAGGATACGCACTGCGCTCATTGGCGAACCAGACTTTGCCCTCAACACGAACCGGAGTCGCAATCTTCTTCGGGACCCGGACGGCGGAAGGAACATTGTTGATCGACAGATAGTCCCTCACGGCAGGCCGCTGACCATTTTCATCCTCTTCTGCTTCAGGGATGTTGTCCGCTCGAGTATAGCGCACAGGACGTGACGGGGCGGGAAGTGTGGCCAGGGCGGAAGACGAGAAAGGGGAAAAGAGATCTGACATGGCGTGCCATGAACGCCGTATAAGAGAATCTGGACGTGGGGACAGATCCCGTGGGTTGGGTCGTTCGGGTCGTGGAGCAGCCATGAGGAAGTCAAGAACAGCCTTTTCGAAGCAAGATGTGGTTCAAGACAAACCGGGCTCGTAACGGCTCTTTACTTTTTGATGGCAACCCCGCTTCTGGCATTTCGGCTCTCCGCCGCGGCTACTTATGATTTCCACCTCGTAGCGAGTGTTCGGGTTGATCCTTCTCCACTACTTATCTCCTGCGGTACACTAACCTGACCGTCCCCGACGATGGCCCCGCAAATCCCTAGCCTGGTCAGCGTACCTCGCCTAGCAACACTTTTCGCCTCTCTATTGGTCGCCATCGGTTCGGGAACCAACTACGTGCGTTTCTATCTCTGTGTCGACGTGTTCGTTATCTCTGACCGACACGCACCACAGGTGTTCTCCGGTGAACCTCGAGCCCTCTAGCCCTCCCACCCATCCGGCTGACTGTTTGCCAGCCTACTCCCCCCAGCTTGCTGCGCGGCTGAATATCTCACACACCCAGCTCAACGTTGTCGGCTTAGCGGCTAACGGTATGTGCTCCATATGTCACGACATCGTTGCCCCAGAAACAAACTGAGATGTCTTCCTGCAGTTGGCGTGTACAGCAGCGGTCCGTTCTGGGGTCGAATCGTCGACTCGCGGGGGCCGAGACTCCCACTCGCCTTCGCCTTCGTGTTTCTCTTCTCTGGATACACAGGCATCCGGCACTTCTATGATACTGGCGTTCCCAAGGGCGCCACCCTGTCAGATATCGGTCTCGCACTGCTTATCGTGTGCAGCTTTCTGACGGGCGCTGGCGGCAACGCTGGTTTCACGGGCGCGGTCAACTCGACGGCGAAGTCCTTCCCTGATCGAGCAGTGAGTTCAACATGTTCCGAAGTAATCCGCGTGGACGAGATTGAACGCGGATTCTAGCGCGCTACGACGACAGGGATCGTGCTGTCTGGATTCGGACTATCGGCATTCTTTTTTTCGACGCTGGCGCACGCACTGTTCCCGGGAGACACGTCCAATTTTATCCTGCTTCTATCGTGTGGCACTGCGGTGACGACTGTTATCGGATTCTTCTTCGTGCGGGCCGTGCCGCTCTCCGCAGCTGAGATCGTCCAAGATGACCACCATCACCACGTGCCTGCGACAGTCGCTGCTGAAGCGGAAGCGACTTTGTTCCAGCTTGATGAGGAGACCTCCGATGAGGAAGGGGCTCATACGCCACTCCTAGACAACCAGGAACAGAGGAGTATGGAACTTAGTCCCGCTCGAGGCGCATCGACTCATAGGTCGATAGCACGAAGCCGAAGCCGAAGCAAAACGGGAGCCAGCGAGGGACCGAACATTCATGGACGCGCACTCTGGTTCCATCCCGATTTTTGGCTGCTTTTCATCATCCTATCGATGTGTGAGTTACGATCACCCATCTGTGGCATGTCGTTAGACTGACAGTCGGCAGTGAGCGGTACCGGCCTGATGTGTTCGTCTCTCATACCCTCCCCCCGACTGCTTTGAAGTTCTCACTCTTTCTGTGCAGATATCAACAACGTGGGATCCATGTCCCAAGCACTGTTCGCCAAAGACAACCCAGCATATGACGAACTGGAAGCCTCTAAATGGCAGGCCGCCCAGGTCTCTACGTTGTCCATCATGAACTTCTCAGGCCGCGTTCTGATAGGGCTTGTTTCCGATAACTTGAAGAACTTTTATGGTCTTCCTCGGTCCTACTGCCTCATTCTCGTTTCCACCCTGTTTTTCATCTCGCAGCTTTACGCAGCGCAGGTCACGGCTGTCGCAGATCTGTGGAAAGCAACCGCGCTGGTTGGGTTGTCATACGGAACCATCTTCGGGCTGTTTCCGACAGTTTGCATCGAGTTCTTTGGTCTCGGTATGTGCCCCCTACATTCTCTTAGTTGCGCTGACCCGCTCCAACGTTCAGATCACTTCTCGGAAAACTGGGGCTACCTGTCCCTTTCACCTCTGGCCGGGGGCAACCTCTTCTCCATCGCATTCGGCCGCAACCTAGATGCACACGAGCCCGTCGAAAGCACAAATATGATACGTTCCGTGGCACACCAGTGCCTTGAAGGTCGTGCGTGCTACGTAGCGACATTGGGTCTCACAGCCTCGGCTTGTTTCCTATCCATCCTTCTCAGTTTGCTCGCTGCTTGGAGAGAAAGAAGGAAGCTGATGCTAGCATCTGGACTGCGCGATTAAATGGTGGCAATATAGATCATACTGTATATTTATATGTACTGCTTTTATCATAGACTGACGATAAATCCACTAGGCATAGCATCTTCGTCCTCTACAACGAAAGTGGATGCACCCGAATAGAACGCCTTTCCTTGCACTTGAACGATCAGACCTGCTTCAGTTTTCTCAACCGCAGTGCCTCTGAATCCAGTACCATCAACCGACAGACTGACGATCGATTCATAGTCGCGTGCTTGCCCCAGCTTCAGATCCCCCTTCTCGAATGCCAGAGCCACGCGCGCCATGACGCAGGACCCGCAAGGAGAGCGGTCAACCTGCTGGTCAGCGAAGAAGCAAAGGCCCGCCTCACCCTGCGCGGTGCGTTCAACCACCATCACTCCATACAGAAACTCCAGATCCCGCTCCGTGGGATGCACGAACAGCTCCTTCCTCGGCCCCAAAACCGTCTTCAGCGCCGCCGTTGCCGCGTCGAAGTCAGCCATCGTCGCACCAGCGCGCCCGCTCAGGCCCTCCGCGAAGCCGAGCTCTGCCGCCGAGACGAGCGCGTAGAACGCACCGCCGTACGAGACATCGACTCTGACGCTGGTGCGCTGCGCCTCGCACAAGCGCGGCCAGCGCAGCGATGGGGGGATCTCGACGTCGAGGTCCGGGCGGTGGCGAAGCTGGGCACACCGAGGAAGCTGACGGGGCGTGTCGGATCCGAGGCGCGGCCGTCCGGAGTCGTGAGCACGTTGACGTGCACTACGCCGCACGGCGCGTGCAGGCGGAGGGCTGTGAGCCCGGTCGAGGGATCGTACTTGAGAGACGCGCGGCGCGGGAAGATGGATTGGTCATGCGTGTCTACTAGGAAGCGGCCGAGGGCGATCGTTGCGTGCCCGCACATCGTAGAATAGCCCTCTGGAAGGAATGTCAGATGGATGTACTTGTGCGTGTATAGGATCTGGGGTCACGCGTGTATGCGTACCGTTGTGGCAAAACAGAACTCCGATATCTGCCTCTCCCGATTGTGTGTACTCAGTCTCGGGAACGAGAATCGCGCCATACATCTCTGCATGACCACGGGGCTCGCGCATAAGGCTTCAACCGAATCGCACCAGCGATGAGAGTAGCATAGAAGATTTTGGTGTGCGTACCGTTGGCGTATTCCGTCGTGCCGGTCCTTGGCGCATCTGCGCTTCTCGAGCAGAGTTGTGCCTTGCAATTCAGGATAGCCCCCAACGACTATGCGAGTGGGCTGCGCGCGGGATCAGCGTCAGACTTCGCCATCGATGGAAGCCCACCTCTCCAGATGTATGCATATCGACGACCTTGATAGTACGGGTCGCGTCATTGCGAGCAGAAAGCGTTTCAAAGATGTCCATGTAGTAGTTCGCACTCAAATTGCACGGCTGATCAGATCAGCGCAGGTAAAGCGTTCTTGGTGTAATTTCGCTCGGGATATCGCTAACTCTTGGACTCAAAGTGTTTGGTCCTAATCCAAGAGCACGTTGCTCAGACAGTGAGGAACCGGATTTGGAAGACATCTCGACAATGTCGCGGTCACGTGTTTGATAAAGCGAAGGCTTGATCAGAGCTTTGGACGTTGCCATCAAAGCATTGTACTCTGGCTCATGCGCTTCTTCTCCAAAGCACAGATGACCTGCCGAGGCTATAAAGTCGACTGCATGCCACCTTCCCCGGTCAGCACCATCCCCAAGCCATAACACAAACACCATGTTCTGTGCGGATTTATTTCTGCTTCCCTTGTCCTGTGCCGCTGACAATTCCCTAGCTGCTATCAAACGCATTCTGAACCGGCAAGATCGCCAACGCGAGAAAGCCATCTACATTCCCGCATCCGTCTTCAGACCCTACGTCCCCGATGCGAATATCTGGGTGTCCCCTGACGCCCAGACGCAGCAATGGCCGACCGAGTATCACTCCACCTGCGACATCGAGTTCTGCGGCTTCGCGAACAAGCCGCGCACGGCAGCGGGCATCTACCAGTGTGGCAGTCCGGCTGCCCGGGCAACTTCCGCGTGTCGGCGGAGATGGCGGCCGCGACGGTGATGTTCCTCGAGAAGCGCGCGCTGCGCAAGAGCGTGAAGAAGACGATGCGCGACATGCCGGAGGACGCCCGGACGATCCTGTGCGGCACGGCGGAGGACACGCGCAGCCGCCGCCCGGCGTATCGCGCCCGCGCGGCGAGTGTCGCGACGGTCGCCACCGCGCCGACGATGTTCTTCTTCCCCTCGGCCGCGGCGGCGCACGACGAGCCCCAGCATCCGGTCGCGTACTCGGTCCCGCCGCGTCCGTCCGGGCGCACCTCGTCGAGTGTGCGCCCGCTGCACTTGTCTCACGCGGCTGCCGAGTTCCGTCCGGCGCCGCCGCCTCCCGCCCGCTCTCAGGCGTACCGGACGTACAGCCACGCGGGACAGACCGCCTGCGCACAGTCGATGCGGGCCTGAGCAGTGGGTGTAGGCGCTTGTTGATCCCGTTTTCCCTCGTGATTCGAGACTGTTCATTATTATCATGCTACTTATTTACCGTGTATCTGCCGATTATGTTTATGCTATGCTTATGACTTATGAACACTCAGTTCAGGACGTCCGGATGCAAAGTGTCGCCCCGTTTCCTGTTTGGCCGGCTCGGCCCCGCGAACGGGTACTCCTGCTGGACGAAACTCGGGGCCCGCTCTGGCACGAGATCCCGCGCAACCGGCGCCCCGACCGTCATCGGCCGCGGCAAGCCCATCTCGCCGCCGCCGAACAGCGGCGTGAAGGGCGCCTCGCGGACCTCCTCCTCGTATCGCAGTCGCGCCGTCCGCTTCGAGCGTTTGCGGGACCACAACAGCCCGGCCAGCGCACACAGCGTGACTAACAGCACGGCCGCGATCGTCACACCTACGACGGCGCCGACGGGGACACCCGACTTATGCGCAACCCCGGAGGCGCTCAGCTGGTTGTTTGAGCCGTTGGCCGGAAGGAGAGTCCCGGAGGCTATCGAGCGTTCAGTCAGCTCGTCTGCGGTGCGGTATGACCAGTCGACGCACCAGCAGCTTCAGTGGTCCCGGTGCTCGAGGTCGCAGGCGTTGCAGTGCTCGAAGCCTGGGAAGCCGCGGAGATGCTGTCCACCGGAGCACTAGAAGACGCTGAGAACGACCCGGATGTCGCCCCAGTCGTCGCCTTCGCTGACGCGGACACTATCAGAACACTGGCCGACGCATGAGTCGTGCCCGCTGAGGTCGCATGTTGACTCGAGAGGCTTGTAGGCTGGACTCGCACGGAGGTGAACTTGGCACCAGTCGAGCTGAGAGTAGGGTGGGATCTGGCGGACGATGCGGAACGATTGATGAAACCGAGGAGTGAGCCACGGTAGAATGTCTGGAAGATGCCGCCGCCGTAGAGTGCGAATGCGTGTAAGAATGCGCTACTGGTGAACGCATTGGGGAGCTTGTCGTGACTGATGTGTGTTTAGCTTGGGATGAGTCGGAGACAGGCATATGGGACGGAGGGACAGTTTTCATCGTAGTCGGACTAGGCGTAAACGATGCGGCAGGCGTCGATCGACAGAGGACGTCATTCGAACGGAGGAAACCGACGCAGAATGATCTGAGAGATAGCATGATTCGAATCAGACATTCATTACGCAGGAAAAGCAACGCAACCATTCGGGCTCGCCAATGAGCTCCGAGCGACAGAGGTCGTGCTCGCTTCCATGGGCGCGGTACGCGTAACATCCTCCTCCAGCGTAATCGTCACCGTCAGAGTGGTCGTCCTGGACCCCGGGTTCGGGTGTTGCGAGTCATGTGACGGCACGGTCACAGCGTCCGACATGGAAACGGGGTGGATCATGCTCATCATCTCGGGGTGCGCATGTTACTGATACAGATGGTCTATGATACACGCAACAACTGGAGACGTGTCCGAGTCAGACAGAGACGACGGCGCCCAAACCAGGCAAAGGAAGGCGTACAATAAAAAGAAACCGCAGGAGGCAGAGAAAGGGCTGATGAAAAAGCCGACCGGCGACAGATCTCTGCCAGAGAGACCGGAGAAGGAAGAAGAGGAAGAGAAGACGAAGGACGGAACGAGGGAGATGATGACAGTTGCTGGTAAAGAGCGCTCATTAGCACGGAGGCTGTGTCCCAGTGAAACGCGCCTCGTGATGGGCTTGATCGGAATGCCTCATCCGAATCGCCTCCCAACGCCCGGGAGCGCTCAGGACGCCGATGACTTGCACAGCTCCGCCCACGGGGGGAGATCGAAGTACCCCGGCAAATTGTTCCAGATCTCCTCGCGCTTCTGGTTCGAATGCGCGTACGAAGCCGCGTAGCACGTCTCGCACACCGCCTTCCGGAACGACGGCCACGGGAACTTGATCGAGAAGATCCCGGGGCACCCGTTCCCCAGCGACGCCTCGAGGCTCTGCAGCCACCGGAGCTTCGACGCGTCGCACCGCGCCTGCGCCGTGCACCCCGTGATCACCGCGAGGCTGCCCGTGAGGAACGCGAACACCTCCGAGCGCAGCGCGAGGAGCAGATTCTGCCGCCCGCGGATGCACGCGCGCTTGTCGGGCCAGTCGAGCTCGATGTGCGTCCCGTCGATCGACTCGAGCCCGTCGAGGATGTCGTTGATGTCCACACTGTCCGCGCAGAGGTACATGCATGCGGGCAGCAGCGCCTGGTGCCCGGTCTCCTTCGCGAGCAGGAACACCGCGAATGGCCGGGCGTTGAACACCTCCATCGCGTTGTCCTTGCGCTGGTCCCAGTCGGACAGTTTTGTGGGGTAGAGTGAAGAGATGTGGGCCAGCGCGCGGCGGCGCAGGAATTCGACATTGTACTTGGTGCTCAGGCGCAGTATCGCAGCAATGAGCAGGAAATCTTTCGTTTCTTGCGGATCGTAGTAGCTGCGACGAGCGTCAGGAAGGCCGTTCCGCGGCAAGGATCGCAGGCACGGACCTGATATGGTGTAAGGCCTTGAGAAAATGCATAAGATCCAGCGCTGAATCGTGGACGTGAACAACTGGGCACCCGTCCTCTATCTCGTCGTTGTCCGAGGGACGGCCCACGAGGAGCATGTCGCTGAAGACCGTCGAGTTTGCCGCGAGTATGCCGCGGAAAACTTTGAACTGGGTGCCCTCCGTTTCGAGGATCAGGGTCCCATCGTCGAACCACAAGTCGGGTGAGTGTTTGGACGCGGGTGTGGTCGGGGTGGGAGGCAAGGAGTTGGAGCAGAGATGAGAAAGATCGACGAATGCATCGCGGTTCATGAGAGGAGAGTCAACGGATGGACGGACGGCGTGATGCGGCCAAGCATCTCTGAGTGAATTTAGTTCATGCACGCCAGTCAGCATGGCGTGTGCTTGTACCTGTTGTTTGATCACCCTGGAGAGTGGGCCATGAATCACGGTCACATGATGTGCGGTGTAATACTCATATCTAAAGCTACAAACGTTGTTACAGACATTACTTTTGATACTTCTCCGTCTAAACGAGAGGTCAGGACATCGACGAAATTTGGTGCAGCAAACGACACACCTCAATTGCACCATTCCCTGGCACTCTTGAACATCTGGAACCAAGGGCCGGCGCCCTGCCAGTCTCTGAACATATCTTTTGGGTACCAGCTGTTGCTCTCCAGGGACGCAACTCGTTCAGGGTGGGGCATCATCGCAAGCACGCGGCCGTCGGGAGTATGAATACCGGTAATCCCACGGGGACTCCCGTTCGGGTTGAGTGGGTACACTTCGGTCGGGTTGCCCTGTCCATCGACATAGCGCGCTGCGACCAGACCCTGGTCCTCCAGTATAGATATCGAGTCACCCACCGCACGGCCTTCACCGTGCGCAACCGCGATAGGCAGTTTTGAACCCGCCATGTCCCGGAAGAATACGGACGAGCGGGTGACGGGCGAGTCCACGATCTCGAGCACAGAGACCCGCGCCTCGAACCGTTCGCTCTGATTCTTCTTGAATTCAGGCCAGGCCTGTGCGCCGGGGATGATTTCACGCAGCTGGCTGAGGAACTGACACCCGTTGCACACAGCCAACGCGAAGGTATCCGCCCGCGCGAAGAAGCGCGTGAACTGGTCCCGCGCAGTCGCGTTGAGCAGAACGGAATGCGCCCAGCCTTTTCCAGCGCCGAGCACATCGCCGTACGCAAAGCCGCCGCATGCAGCCAGTCCGCGGAAGTCGTCAAGCACGACTGACCCGCCCAAGATGTCGCTCATATGCACATCGACGGCCTCGAAACCAGCGGCGGTAAATGCCCACGCCATTTCGATGTGCCCATTCACACCTTGCTCGCGAAGGATCGCGACTCTCGGCCGAGACGGATACGACTTAACGGCCGAAGGCCCGAACGTCAGATCGTAGCATGCTCCGCTGTACGACTTGATGAGGTCGAATTCTTGTTTGGCCCCAGCAGCGTTGTCGCGGAGACTCTGCATCTTGTACGACGTCTCGGCCCACATCTGCTGCAGTTCAGCACGAGTCGATGAGAATATCGGTTGCGACAGGTGGGAGATAGTGAATGTTTCGTCACTGACGAGCACCTCGCCGATGACATGGATATGAGCTGCAGGGAAGCCACTGGCAGCAAAGATCTCCGTTAAACGAGATACGCTGGGCCTCTCGACCTGCACCACAGCCCCCAGCTCCTCATTGAACAGGGCTGGAATCGGATCCTGGTCGAGCGTGAGGTGGATTCCGGCATGGCCAGCGAAAGCCATCTCGGCAACCGTCGTAAAGAGCCCTCCATCCGATCGATCGTGGTAGGCGAGCACCAGATCAGGCTCTGCAAGACGGACAGCCTGACACCCCTCGAAAAAGGCCTTGACGAGCGCAGGATCGTCAACATCGGGGGACTTAGATCCGATCTCCTTGAAGACCTGAGCCAAGGCCGACCCACCCAGTCGGGCCTTGTCGGCTGCGATGTCCAGGAACACCAGCACAGTGTCTTGCGTTGTAGTCGACAGTTGCGGGGTCCACGTCTTGCTGACATCTTCGACCGCCGCAAACGCAGTGACAATCAGCGACAACGGCGCCGTGACATGTCCATCCCGCCATTTCATCGACATGCTCATCGAGTCCTTGCCTACCGGGATGCCGACACCCAGCGCAGGACACAGATCCATCCCCACGGCCTGCACAGCCGCATAGAGGCCCGCGCCCTCCCCAGCCTCGGACGCCGCACACATCCAGTTCGCGCTGAGCTTGACACGCGAGAGATCGCCGACGCAGGCGGCAGCGAGATTGGTCAGCGACTCGGCCACGGCGATCCGGGCCGAGGACGCCGCGCTGAGCAGAGCCAGTGGCGTGCGCTCGCCCATCGCCATGGCTTCGCCGCAGACGACGTCGAACCCGTACGTCGAGCGCGTCACAGCCACATCCGCGACGGGCACCTGCCACGGGCCGACCATCTGGTCTCGCGTGACGAGCCCGGTTACAGACCGGTCGCCGATGGTGATCAGGAACGACTTAGACCCGACCGAGGGGAGGCGGAGGACGCGCTGGATGGCGTCTGAAAGTCGGTCCGAGGACGAAGGGAGGTACGACGACAGCGTCAGGTCGAATTCGACGCGAGTGGGGGTCACGGTCGTCGCCACGCGCGACATTTTCGGTGGTTTCCCAAAGAGCGTCGACATCTTCAGGCGGATAACGTCTTGCGACAGAAGCCGGTCGGTGACGATCAGCTCCTCCTCGGCCGTGGCAACACCCACAATCGAGAAGGGGCAGCGTTCTCTGTGTGCAATAGCCTCGAAGGCGGCCGCTTTGGCTGGGGAGATCGCCAACACATACCGTTCCTGGCTCTCGTTGCACCAGATTTCCATCGGCGACATTGACGAATCGGCAACCAGGACGTCGCGAATCTCGAACGTGGCGCCAAGCCCACAATCATGCACCAGCTCAGGCAACGCGTTCGACAGTCCGCCGGCCCCGACATCGTGGATGCTTTCAATCGGGCTCTCGTCACCGAGATTGACGCACGAATCGATGACCTGCTGGCACCGACGCTGCATCTCAGCGTTGTCTCGCTGGACAGACGCAAAGTCGAGCTCAGCACTGCCAGCTCCAGACACCTGGCTCGAGGCAGCACCGCCTCCCAGACCGATCAGCAGTCCGGGTCCTCCAAGGACGATAAGTTTCGCGCCAGGACTGATCTGTTGCTTCTTGGCAAACTGCGTCCGAACATTGCCGTATCCCCCGGCAATCATAATCGGTTTGTGGTACCCGCGGACCTCACCACCCGGGAGCCGCTCCGAAAAAGTTCGGAAGTAGCCTGCCAGTGCAGGACGCCCAAATTCGTTGTTAAACGCCGCAGCGCCCAACGGCCCCTCGATCATGATGTCCAGTGCGGAGGCGATGTGACCTGGGCGCCCGAAATCGGTTTCCCAAGGCTGTTCGAAGCCCGGGATGAGCAGATTCGAGACCGTGAAGCCTGAGAGCCCGGCTTTGGGTTTGGAACCCCGCCCGACCGCGCCTTCGTCGCGAATCTCGCCACCAGAGCCGGTGGCAGCGCCGGGAAAGGGCGAGACGGCGGTGGGATGGTTGTGGGTCTCGACTTTGATGAGGATCGGCATGTCTTCGACGTGAGCTTGGTACGCGTTTTTGTTGTTGGGGTCGACTCCGAAACGGGGAGCCAGATGACCCTCGAGGACCGCAGCGTTATCCGAGTAGGCAGAGATAGTGTTGGATCCATTGAGCTTCTCGGTATTCCGGATCATCTGGAAGAGGGACGAGTCCATGGCTTGGTTATCAATGGTCCAACTCGCGTTGAATATCTTGTGTCGGCAGTGCTCCGAATTGACTTGCGCGAACATGAACAACTCCGCATCCGTCGGGTTACGCGCTTCACCCGCGTAGGCATCGACCAGGTAGTCCATCTCGTCCGCCGCGAGGGCAAGCCCCAATTCCCGATTCGCCGAGACAAGCGTCTCCTTCGCATTGGCGCTGCCCGACAGCTCGATGACGCGCAGAGGCTTGGGTTCGTGGTGGCTGAACACGACACTTTCGCTCGGCGGCGAGAGAAGCGCGACTTGGGTCATGCGGTCGTGGATCAGGGACGAAAACCCACGTAGATCGTCGTCCGCCAAGGTCCGGCCGTCTGCCATCGTGAAAACGAAGGCCATCCCGCGCTCGAGTCGCTCCACGAGCGGGCGGAGGTTACAGATCGCCGCAATGTCCGTGGCCTTGCTCGACCAGGGGGAGATGGATCCAGCCCGGGGTGTGACGAACACGACGTTCTTGTCAGCATTTTGAACTGTGCGATCCGTGCCTTCCAGCTTGACATCGTCCCCGTACGACAGCAATCGATCCAACGCTGATCGTGCATCCGACCCCGCGTTCCTCAAAGTAGCTTCGGCTTCAGGAGACGTGCATTTGATGAGATGGATGTAGATCGTGTCCAGAGAGAGCACGGCGGGACATTGCTGTTGGATCGCTTTCAGGCACGCATCGCGTTTGGGCTCCGAAAAGACCGAGAGACCAGGAAGGATCAGCATCCTGGGCCGAGAAGAATGAGAAAGGCTGAGAATAGGATGGACGGCAAGCCAATACCTCCGCTCGTCCCGCGTCGCGTCAAGGACGAAAAACTTTGAAAAGGGGGATGCGTGACTCGATGTGACATTGAAAAGATCTAATCTCCCAACAATCGCGCGCGTGTGTCCGAGCTTGATCAGTAAACAACTCTATTCACCCAGGAACAAGCGGTACAGCAAAAGGAGCCATCATTGAATGAGTGCGATGGATTGTAACAACAACATAGGCAAGGGCAGCGAGAGTTCGGGATAGCAGTTGGATGTACATGTACAATGCGTTGATGAGAATGAAGCTATCAGTTCGACTGGCTCCATCGGAGTGAGGACGTGCTGGCATGGAAGAAACGATCAAGACGAGCGGGGCATTACGTTAAGGCATAAGGTAGGAGGCGAAACCGTGGATGGCAAGAGGAATCGAGAGTGACCTTACACGAGCGCGGCGGACTGCAGATAGCCACGGAAGATCGAATCTCGCACTGGACAAAAATGCAATCAGTCGCGATCTATATATGTATTTCATTCGTACCGTTGGCGATAATGCGATGGGTCGCTTTCGTGTCCTAAGACAGTTGAGATCATCGACTAGCTGGTAGGGAAGTAACAGTGAACGCACCACCACACTGGTGAAATGAGTGTACAGCACACGCCGGTTCTCATTGTTGCGGCGATGAACCTGCAGAAAATGCGCTCGGAAGTACTGCACTACGGTCTCGTAGTCGTTTTTGCGTTCCCCGAATGAGGTGATGCTAATCAGACTTTAGTTGGATAGATCGCAGATATGAAGGGTCACGCACTACTTGGCAACGCGCAGTCCATTGTCCAGCTTAGCTTTCAAAAGGTCGGTCTTGTCTACAAATAGAAGAGTTAGAGCCAACAGCAAACCTAGATGGAACCTCACTTAGAAAAAGGACGAGGTGGACACTTTTCAGCAAGGAGTTGGAGCAGACTTGCGTGAAGAGCTGCAGGGAGTCGTCGATCCGATTTGTTCGTGGATCTTCTTCCAGGTACTATCCGAAAGTTAGCGCAGATGCAAGTCATGATAGATTACGTCAGACCTGGTCAAATGCGCTAACCGGAGTGACCTGATAAAGATTCGGTCAGAAGCAGGAAACCAAGCCGATGGAACATACGAAAATGATGGCGTTTGCAGTATCGAAGTACGGTATCTGGGAAACGTGTGAGCGTGGCCATACACTGGTGGCCCGTGGGGCAGAGAATAGATGGATACCCATGAGTGCCGTTGGCCTCTCGCGCCTCCCACGTCGAACAAATGCCAGGTCACGGACTTGCCGTGAATGTCAACATCGAATATATGCTCGGCAACGCCCATCGTCTGAACTCGAGCATGAAGGATGTCATCTACAGGGAAGGAGGCATGAGTATATGCGCCTCGCCAGTGACAGCCAAGGCACTGACCAGTCGTTGGGACATATTCAGAGGCTGCGATGCGAGAAATATCCCTGAGGAAGCTATATGCGGATCCATCAGAGCCTTCAACAACGAGAAGACGTTCAGCGTACAATTCGGACCATTCGTCGAGCTTGAGTTTCCGTTTCATGATCAATCCCTTGACTGTCGGATGAGACCACAGCTCTCGTATGTCGTCTTTCAGCATGTACATCAGTCGCGCGACTTCCTGTAACAGCTCGTCGTCTTCCCGGGAAACGTATCCTTCTCGCCCGCGGCGCTGGTCTTCATAAGGGTCCTCCCTGCCGCGCGCCTTCTCCTCGGTGCGCGCCTGCCATCCACTGCGCACGAACACAGCGCCTTTGCCGGAGCCGGAAACGTTGATTCCGCCGCTGAGACGGTCGGCAAGCAGTTGATCCGTGGTCAAAAGCGGTGTAAGGCGCTGGCGAAGAGACGCAATGCGGTTGGATCGGGGGCCCTGTGACGGGCTGTCGGGTCGGGATGGGGCTCGTGTTGGAACAGGCGGCAGCCCATGAGAAGATGAAGAAGGCTGGTCGTAATAGCCTGATGGCTGGGGTATATGTGGATCTTCGTCGAAAGAATCGTCCCAAGATTCCAGCGTAGATAGAATGTGCTTTAACGAATGGACGACGTTGAAGTAGATGACTGTGCGCCACGACGAACGTTCCTGATCGATAGAATTGGGTTTATACATGAGTTGAAACTGCTTCTGGAGGGTGCTCTTGCCGCTCTCAGCTGTGCGAAGCATATATATATCAGTGACGAGGCATGATTTGTGGGAAAGTATGTCTACACACCTTGACCAAGTAGCAGTAGCTAGAAGAACCAGCCATAAAGCGTGAATATACGTGTTTTGAGGCAATGAGCGTGTACAGACCTTGACATCGCCTCGCGAACGACGCAGCCTCTCACGCTCTTGTCTGAGCTCTTCATCTATCGCCTCACTGACCCGCTTTGCCTCTAACTCGGCATCAAGACGCAGTCGGCGTTCGTCCGGGGTCTCGGCGGCATGCGTCGCGCGTAGGACCTGAGAAATGGGATCGACAGTGGATTCCGTGCTGTAGAGCGAGGGCGTTCGCATTTCGTTGGTGGTCGTCGCTTCAGCAATGTCAATTTATACAACGTGACCGTCAAACTGCGCGGGTCACTTGTTTCGTCACGTCACGTAGAACTTCGATTCTTGCCAAGTCCTCCATCCATCCTCGGGTCCGTTTTACAATGGTCCCGGTCTCCTCCTGAATTTCCCCGCTGTAGACTGACTGCATTCGTGTTTTCAGTCTGTCACTCTTCATACCACTCTGGGAGATGTGAAGGTCGCGCACGATGTAACATTGAAGTTTCCAATAGAGCTCAAACACAAAGCTTAGATCGAAGTATTTTGCGAAACAGTCCCCAAAACTGCCGAAGTGCCAACATTTTCCGCAGTGATGATGGCTCTCTCACAGCTGGGCTAGAACTTCCTTGCCCTCTGCGCGTCGAATTACTATGACGGGTGCATCTTCCACCGGAACATCAAGGGATTCATGACACAGACCGGTGACCCGACTGGATCAGGCAAAGGCGGCCAGAGCATCTGGGGCAAGCCATTCGCTGACGAGATTCGAACCACCTTGAAGGTCAGCCAATGAACATGCGGCCTCGTTCCGATTAGATCTCACGCGCGCATGCATTGTATGCAGTTCAACGGACGCGGCCTGGTCGCCATGGCCAATTCCGGGCCCGACACGAACAAGTCACAGTTCTTCCTGACATACTCGAAGCAAGCGCACCTCGATGGAAAGTACACCATCTTCGGCAAGGTCATCGACGGTGCAGACACGACGTTGGATGCGATGGAACGCGTTCCCGTGAATGCGAAGAACAGACCATTGAATGAATACAAACTCACTCATGTGCGTGTGCTCGCTGGCTTCATAGATCGAGAGGGCTCATCTGCGCATGCAGGTTACCATTCACGCGAATCCAATCGCAGATGCTGAGCTAAGGAGATAACAGCCGATCTGCCCATACATAGTTCTGTATTTTATCTCCTCCCAAACCAGTCTCACGCTGCCGGATATTTCTGGGAGATGTATTTCTCCATATCCCAAGCAATCCATACATGTTGGTGGGACCAAGGCGTAAACAAATACAGTAAATTACCGTTTGATGAAGCCCACCAGTTCCTTCTGCAGCTCTTTCTGCCGACGGGCCTGCTCCAAGTCATCGACGCTCCGCAAGTCGTACACGATATCTCTCGTTTTACCGAAATACACCTATCGCGCGAGGTTGGCCGCAGGAAACATACATGCAGAGAGAGACGGAACACGCACCTCCTGGAGCAGATTGCGCATCTTGATCTCCATGTCTTCGATCATCCGCCCCGTGTTCGTGATGTGCGAGGTGGAATCTTGGATCGGCCAGTCCTGTTCGGTCTGGCAAACCAGCTCAGCCATCGCTCGGACGGCGAGGATAGAGGCAACGGGCGCGCACCTGCCGGGTCATGCTCCCACTGAGATCGACTTCGCCCTGGTGCTCTGACGTCGAAGCGGCGCCCTTCATTCCGGCCTTCTCCTGACCCTCGGCGTCGGATCCCTTGCGCGTCACAAGGTGCAGCATTATTGTCGACGTCAGCTTGTAGTGTGCCTGTCGACCGCGCTCGGCGGTTTCGAACACGTGAATCGAGTCCCAGGAACCGGAAGGTTCGTGTGCTGCGGTCGGCGTCATCGCTGTGCGAGTCGGACGGTGAGGCGACGTATGACACAGGATAGAAGCGACACAGACGCACTTTTCTTCAGCAGCACCACTCCGGCGAAACCGCCGTCGTCCAGATCCCATAGATACACGGAGGAGGCGCCGCCTTCGTAGTACCTGATACGCCGGGAGGTGAGAAGAGCACGGAGGCTACATCGTGCGGCACGCACAGTTCGCGATACGTGTCGAATGCTTCGTTCGCGGCAATCTCCAACTTGCGCAGTTTCGGGGT
The DNA here is from genome assembly GCA_963692855.1 of Mycena citricolor. Lineage (NCBI taxonomy): Eukaryota > Fungi > Basidiomycota > Agaricomycetes > Agaricales > Mycenaceae > Mycena > Mycena citricolor. The sequence continues at coordinate 940,741 of CAVNYO010000138.1, read as the reverse complement.
AGGAACTGTGCCATCATCCAGAGGTGGATCGTACTCATTCGACCACGGTGACCTGAAGAGTATCAGCAATTCACGCGCAGCGGAACGTCTCAAACGCAGATATAATATCCCATCCTCTGGGAAGATCGGCCTGCATCCTCCTCATCCGCGGTGGTGGGGAACATGCCGCGATGGGAGACCGACTACCCCAGCATGCCTCTCAAGCGACCGAAAAGGCGACCCACCTATAGCTCTCCCCATCTCGATTGTAGTCACACGCGAGGTACTCCTTCCCAGTCGCGCGATCCGTGCGCAGCTTCAGGGGCTGGTCCACGCTCCCCAGCAGATCGTCGGCGTAGTCAGGACATATCGCAATCAGAGCAGCGACGTTCTCCTCGGTCCGTTTGGGGGGGAGGCGACGCATGAGGTCTAGCATCGAGTCGACGAGGTCACCCATCGTGGTAGACGGTAAAGACGCGGCGGCGGTGGTGGGAGGTTGCCGCAGAGGAACTTGATGATCGCAGCGCACTGCCACATCTGTGCGGTTGAAGTTGATCGAAAAGCGGGGCTTTGCCTTCCTCTCGTTCTCAGAACGCTTATAAAATCATTTTTTCTTACGCAGACGCAACGGTGAGCAGATAGGCGCTAGCCAGGAACAGTGTATCAGCACAGTGCCAATTATTCACTGGCTATCCACATCTATTGAAAAATAATTCTGGCCATAGATCGAAGAAACCTACTTAGGACCTATGTCCTATCCGAGACTTGGGCTCGGGGCCGCAAAACTTGAATAACTTCGATAAATGCTGAGATCGTCGCCCGGTGATGCAACGCATCAATTTATCAATGCTGATACTCGCAGATTACAGTAGGTGAAATAAGCACTTCGACACAGCGAGATTTATATGCATAACAGATTCGAGTAAAGATACATAAAGTGAGTAATGTCAAACACTTGAAAAATTCTCAAGTTCCATGATCCACGAGTGACCACCGCATTACAAATGTGAAGGGTCCATCCCGCCCGTGTTCCACGCCGGTCCCGAACCCATCATCTGCTCGACATTCGAGATATATCGATTCCAATCTCCCCAGCTATGAAAAAAATCAAATTTCTATCCACCAAGATAAATGAAAAAGGGAACTTACTTGGAACCGCTGGGCGGGCCGGCGAACATATCCATCTCGGCGAGCCCAGCATCTTGTCCTTACATATCAGCACGAGCAAAAAAAACAAAAAGCAGATATCGTGTGGCACATACCATATCCACCGGAAAAAAACGCCGGTGCAGCGTTCATCGAGCCCACGCCGCGCTCCGTCGCGTCCATAAAGTCAGTCCAAGAAAACGCATCATACAGCGGCGGCTTCTGCAGATCCTGTGTGTACAAAGGGAGGTCCAGCTCTGGGTACATCGGCTCCCCGGCCGGAACACTGAGCGGACTGGATTCCTGGCTCGAACCGGACGATGCGGAGGACATGCCAGGGGTGTGCATGTCGTTGATCGGGCGCGGAAGATTGCGCAGTAAACTTGTGTCCATGTTGGCGGCGATCATCAGTTCGCAGATGATGTCCCTGGCCTCGAGTTAGTTGTGTTGTGAGTATCCTGTCTTGAGAGCACACCGTTCACGGCCTGCCAAGTGCCATCTGAGAATATTGAACCACTGCACACGTGACCAGAAAGGAGGAGTGGCACGCACTGTTCTTCTAACGTCTTGAGCACACTCAGACAAATATCCACATCCCGCATCATCTTCGCATAGTCGACCGTCAGCCCAACGTTTCTCCCGGCCCAGAGAGCCATGAGGAGGAGAACACAGCTGTCGAAGACCGCAAACTGCGCGCACCGTCAGTTACAGCGGCACAATGTAAAACCGAACGAAACCAACCAGCACGTGAGGATGTGCGCCCATGCCTTTCTTGACGGCTATTTCAGCGATATGGCCGCACGCCCGGGCGGCGTTGATGCAGATGACGAGAGAAGGCGAGTGCTGTGTTTGGTTGAGCGATGGACGAAGACACGAACATGGCGTGAGACGCACCCATGAAAATCGATTGCATTGGTCGCTCGACATCGTCTTGACCACCCGAGGGATGACCACGAAAATGCGGTGGACTTGGATCTGGACTATCTATCCGGTCAGCGAGTTGCCTCATTGGCCTGCCTGAGCCGATCACTGACTGTGATAATATGAGATGTGCAGGATCGCACTCTGGACAGAGAACAGAGGGTCTTCCATTTTTGGATCCCAGCGCACTGAGAAAAGGGTCAGACAGAAACAAGAGCGTGGCGTGGAAATGCTGACAGTGCTCCGGGACATTTGCAACCCATTTGTTCAGTGAAGAACTATATGATATGTCAGTTATGGAATCACTCAAACTAAGATACGAACTCCAAATTTGCGACCGTGTCCTTGACGGCCTGTGCGCTCTTCGCTTTGGATTTGACAAGGTACTGCAAAAAATCATCAGTGACCTTATCTTCCCATGAATGTACAATAACGTACTATGGTGTTCTGGGCTTCTCCGAGAATTTCTAGCAGTTTGACATAAGCAATGACATATGACATGTAGGTCAGTTTTCCCGGGGGTTGTTGGAAAGATGCGCCAGGATCCGAGTCCCAGTAATCGTCGTCACATTCTACTGGGTAATCTAGGTCGTAACTAAAGAGATCAATAAAATAAATCCCCAAAAACGCATGCAAAAAACGCACTCGGATATAGTCGTTGCTCGCGGCCGTCCCCAGTAATTACTGCACAAAGCGTCCATCGCCAAGAAGACCCCTGTTGGTTTTGATCGGCATATTCCCAGAGAAGATCGACTGATAAGAGTGCGACGCACAGAAAACGCGTTTCCACTGCTCATCGAGGAATTTATCCTCAAACCTATTTCGCCGGTGTATTCCCACGTCTTGCGCGTAGCGGATCGCGAGTCCCGCGAGGTCCCAGCACGTTTCGGGCGTCGAGGATCCTTGCGAGTAAATTACATACAACTAAAGGGCGATCAGCCACTCAAGCATCAAGTAAACGACACATCACGAGGAAACTGACACAAATGGTTTGCGCTTCATACAGATTGATCGCCCGCCGCGCGGAGCTGCGCGTCGGCCGGATTTGCCGGAAATATATCCACCCGGAGCTCAGCAGCGAGTCTGCGCCGGGGTACAGCACGCGGGGGTCGTCCGTGTACTTGGAGGCCAGGGCGCAGATCGCGAGCACGACCGAGCCGAAGTGGAAGTCGCTGAGATGGAGCCCCAGGGCGAAGGACCGCTCGAAGGTGGGCCGGTGTATCAGGCCCAGCGTGGTGTTGATGCGGAGAAAATAGATGGAGATGAGCTGGTGCATGAGGTCGGGCTCGGGGAACAGCAGCGGGGGTCGTTCGTCTTCGCGAAAGATATCCTCGTGTTCCCACTGCGGGCCTCGAATCCATGAAGACGACTACGGACATCAGAAGGCACGAACCTGGCTGTCCCAGAATTGCGAGCGCTTGACCGGAGGCAGCGTGTTCGAAGCCTTCGGGTTGTCTCTCACGCACATCTCGGAAACGTTGATCGCCGTATCGATCAATTGGTAGTGGCTCGACTTGCCAAAATACCGATTGGCGTCCGTGTCGAGCGTGAATCGCTCAAAGCGTTCGGTGAGCACGCCGTCCACGGACGGTTCCTCCTCCTCTTGCTTCAAGATGATGGCCTGCGAGCCCTCAGCTGCGGTGAAGTCCGCTGGTGGCGGTGTCAAGGACGGATTGCTCGGCGATGCTCCCTGGTTCTCGAGGTCCCTCTCGAGTCCCCGGGCGTAGTGCGCCACATTCAGCAGCACACGCCGGACATCCTCGTCCTTGATGTAGCCGGTGGTGTGCTGGATGATCGCCGCGACATGTTCCTCCGGCGAGCGGTTCATGAGCGCCGCGTTCTGCACGGATCGGGCGTGAATTGAGACATGAACGAGAGAGAGTCGGCTGCGCACCTCTTGCAGGGGGTTCTTCCCTGGAACAGTCTAGAACGGGGAATCAGGCCCTCGCGTCGGCGACTGCGGAGCGCCCGCTTAGCTTACCTTGCGTTTAGCATTGTCGTGGGTGCACTCCGAATTGAACGCTATGCAGTTCGAGCACCGTCCGCCGGGCATCTCAGCGCTGTCGCCTGTGAATCCAGATGCATCAACTTCAGAATCAAGGGCCGAAATGCTGATGCCGGGGAATGACACGCGCACGCACATCGGACTGTAGACCACCACCAGCTGCGCGTGAGCACAGTCGGCGCACGGTGTGACGGGGTGTGTGTGCTCACTTTTGCGCCGTTTGCAGATGTCACATGAGCCGCGTAGCCGCCGTTTCTTGCTTCCTGGAATAACCACCTCGTCGCTCATTGTCGTCGTAGGCCAATTGCCGGCGGTCCACTGATTGTCACCCCTGTCAGACGGGCACAGCCACGGGGCATACGAGCCAGTGACTTGGACACTTGTACTCAAGTAGAAGGCGGTTCTGGTGCATATGTCTCGACTTAAGACTCTGGTTGGTCGGTATCGATGTGTACATATGAGATATCACTGCAATGCTGCTCTGAAATGGTTGTTCTTTCCTCCCCTTTCAGATGATTCCGCCTAGCACTACATAGTTGGTACAGCTGCTCTCTGCGAAATGATTCGCGACTATCGAGCGGAAGGACCATGAGCGAGCGTGCTCGAGCAACGCATGATTGCCCCGGGCGTGAACGTCTCTGAATTGGCGTATCTAGGGCTGGACAGTAAACGAGCCAAGCCTCTGCGCAGCCATGGCGTATGCATCCCACTTGTCAGCTTAGTGTGCGGGAAAGAGAGCAGGGGTGATGAGACAGCACAAACTGTGGATCGGCTGATCTGAAAGCCTGTGCTCAAAGGTGTCTGGGCCGCCTTCTTGTCGCATGTCCTTCGCGGTCGAGGACTGCAGGGGAACAGAGATCATGCGTTGCAGTCGTTCTCTATCCGCTTTACAATACATCATAGCATGGGTTAGAACGCCATCGGACACGATAAATGCGACAATGGGAGCAGTGGCGACCGTGGAAGCATGGTATCGCATGCTTACGAGCGAACCTGGCCCTGAAATTGACCAGTCAGTCTCTGGTCACATTACAACGAGTGACAGACCCGTAGACATTCATCTTAAACATCTCCGCACGGAGTATCAACCGTCTTCCATGTTTCGTCCTCGGTGGAGACACTCACAAGCCCGATGCCACGGCATTCGAGCGGCTCGCAGAGTTATTGAGGCCCGAAAATGGCCGAGCAGCGGTGAGCCGTGCCCAAGGCGTTGGCACGGTCGAAGAAGTGGTAGCAACCGTCAGCAGGCCGCGATTAGATGGACAGTGTCCATGCACAGAGTGTTCCGACGGCGACTTCGGATGCACGCACAGCCATTTGCAGCGACAACGTACACGTTGCTTGTGTACGGCACATTCTACGCAGCGGCTATAGCTTGTCTGAGCTTCTTCTCGAGCTTCTCGTCGCTTTTGAGTTCGCTTTTTGAGTTTCCGAAGGGAGGGCAGGCTCCGTGACGACAGGCTCCGAAGCTTCACCATGCTCGTGTCCTGCTGCTGCATTTTGCTCGCATTGTTCGTCGGCAAACATTGCTTGCAGCGAGTGGCGGCCTCATAGATCTGAGGGGGACAGATATCCGAGTCGGAGTTCGCAGAATGCGACATCGCGATAAGCACAAGCGAGTCAGACACGAGCGAGAGGACGACCCCAAGATGATGGAACTAGAGGGAGAACGAGAGCCCAGCCAATTTGGTATTCGAGTGCGAATGTCCAATGCAGATGCGCCAGCTCCCATCGCGCCGCTTGAAGTAGGTTGGGAGTCGGACTAGTGCATGGGGTGAGATTTTTAATCAGCGGAGCGTCTGACCATTGGCTGGCATGAAGACAGACACGGGAACGATGTTGTACTTGTACGATTGATGAGGGACACGGAGAAGAAGAAAGTGCTGGCAAGACACTAATCTGATTCGTGCGTCACTGTGTGGCCTATTCGGTCGAAGGACCAAGTATCTCGGCTAGATATAGGTGACGAGTGTGGCCTTCCTGACTGCAGACGATCCGGGCGCAATCGCAGAGTGTACCGGCTAGCAAAATCAATCGCTATGGCAGCCTGACCTACCCTGACCCGCGTAAGCACAAAGCAGACAGAAAAACCACTCAGATGGAGAATAAGGCATATCAAATTACGCGATCAGGGCGGAATGAAATGTGAAGAGCACGGACACGTGATCATGTTTGAATACGCGGGCACAGCCACGTCGTCGTCGTTGCCCTCGACCCTCGTCAGGCAGGCGTCCTAGACCTTGAAGCTGGAGCAGAAAACAACTAAGGTACGCGTGCTTGTAGCCATATCAGATACCACGGCACGGATACTGATTCTGGGCATCCCCTGCAGAAAAACACCATCCCATTAACGCGAAGATACTGACCGACCGACCTCTACGACATCTGACGACTACGACCTCATCTGAAGGAAAGTCCATTTTTGTCTCCTGGTGAGTATCACATACTATCTGCACGTCCCGCCTGCGTGCTCACGGTCATCGGCCGCCAGAAATCTGACAGAGCTAACGCGTTTGCTCTCTCACATACGAACCGACATACGCATAAAAGACCACATACATACATCATCACCATTACGAACGACATCCACGGTAACGCGAAATGACATCGACAACAACAACAACGACCACGACGACGGCGCGCGGATACACACACGCGCCGACGATCCGCCTCGTCGCGCCCACCCCAGACGCGTCTGCGTACACCGACATGTCCTCCTCCTTTTCTTCGTCCTCGGTCGGCCCCGCCCGCAAGAAGTCCCTGCATGGGCTGTTCTCCGCCGCGACAGTCGCCCCCAGTACGGGTACTGGCGGGGACTTCAGCGACATCGTGCGGCGCGTGGGCGCGTCGTCGTCCGGCCGGGGATGGGAGGTGCATGTCGACGCGAGCGAAGGCACGATTCGGAGCGGTACGGCGCGTGCGGCGCAAGCTGCGAATGAAGGCGAGGGGATGGTGCTGCTCAAGAAGAAGGTGAAGGCGCGCGGCCGGGTCGATGCGGTTTTCGGGGATGTAACCAATTTGACGCGACCTGCCTCGCCTGCTGTTGAGGGCATCAAGGAGAAGGAGAAGGAGGGGAAAGAGAAGTGGTGGAATCTTACTGCCCGTGGGCGCAAAGATACTACCGTGAAGGAGGGCGGTGTGCTCAGCTTCGTTCGGAGGGGAAAATGTATGCGCATTACAGCATGATATAGTGCCTTTGCTCATCTTCTGCTCTAGCTCCAGGTCCATCTCGTGCTTCCAGCCCGTTTTTGGAGCCTGCACCCCAGGCTCCTGTTTCTCAAAATGCTTTCCAGATGCATTTGCCCGGAGAACCCGATTGCACGGTGGATATGGTAGAAGTTCCCAGCTTACGCGGACACGGTGTCCAGAAAGGTACTATATCCGCAACTGAGCTACTAAACGACTGATCTTGAATTCTAGATCTGCCACCAACTCCCGTGTTTCCGACTGCCAAACGTTTCAATTCGCTCGGAGCCTCAAGCTCACTTGCTCCTCAGCCACGTCCGGATTACCAGCGTAGTGTCAGTGCTGGGAGTGCTGCACTGCTCGCCCAGGCCGCTGTGCCCCACCCACAATATGCACATCTGCCGGGTGCGGCTGCCCCATATGCAACCATGACTCGTGCTGCAGTCTACGAGGCGCCACCGCGCAGCGCTAGCGCGTTGGGCATCTATGACGCGGCGCCCCGCGAGAAAAAGTCAAGCGCGACCGCGGCTCTAGTCAGCAGCGGCATTCTCCTCGGTGCACCGGCCCGGGCGCCGGCTCCGGGACTGCTCGCGGTGCCCAAAGATAAAGACAAGGAGGGGTCGTTCGCACTACGAGCGATGCGCAGCATGGCGAAACTGGGAGGGAAAGACGGCGAGAATGATCTGCCGAAGAAGAAGTTGAAGGTCAAGGAGAAGAAGAAAGAAGACAAGAAAGTGAAGGAGGCCAAACGCGCTCCGAAGAGCTCTGGCAGCAGCTTCGAGATCGGGCAACTCGGCACTTCGCCGGTCCAGCGCAAACGGAGTATCCTTGGACTCGGACTTGGCAAGAGCGCGACTGTGTCGAAGAGTGCTGGGCTTGGAATTGGCTTGGGACTGCCAAGTGCCCTGTCTCTCGGGCGCAGCACCAGCACTGGTGGCAAGGCCAGCACGGCCAGCAGTGTGTTTGTTCCACCATCGACCAATCCCAACCGCGTCAGTGCAGAAAGCCACCTGAGCGCTGAGAGCCGAGTCAGCGCAGACAGCCTGCATCCAGATGACGCTCATCGGCGGGTGAGCACCAACTCGAGTGTGCGGCCGCTGAGTGTGCTGTCCAGCAGCAGCTCCGGCGGATCCCGTGTCAGCTCTAGCTCGAGCATCCGCTGGGCTGAAGAGGTCGTTGATCGCGTGAAGAAGACTGCCGGGAAGCGCACTGGATCTGTCCGCAGTCGGGACAGCCAACACTCTGCCGAAGGTCGCAAGCGTACGCCTTTGAGCGACGTGTTCCCCGGAATGAGCTCCCGGAGATCATCTTCCAGTGCTGCCTCGAGCATCGCGCCCCCGCCCCCCATGTTGATGGTCGAGGAGGCCACCACCGACGGGCATGGACACGGGGACGACGATGAAGAGCTGGACGATAGCGCGTCAGAGAATGATTTCGAGATTGTGTCTGCGACCCCGGTCAAACGTGCGATCAGACCTATCTCTGATGAGATGCTGCTTGGCCAGACAAAGCATCGCACGAGAGCCGTGTCGACCGACCCCGATGGTAGTGAGTGTGTGTCAGAAATGATTTTCTCTCCTTCTGATTGTTCTTCAGGCGCGCTGACGTTACTGGACGCTGCGAGCAACGACCTGGCCCAGCTGCTGACCACGATGCAGCTGGACTCGACCCCATCCCCCGCGCGCAGCATGATGTCTCCCCCCAAAGAATGGCAGGAGAGTCCAGTCAAGGCCAAGGGTCTGCGCGCCAGCGAAGGATCGGTTTCTTCCCTGCGGCCCTACGGTGCTCGGTTGGGCCAGCAGATTGCGCCATGGCCTAAGGAAGCTACGCCGCCCTCTGTTGGCAAGAAGATTTCCCCTGCATCGTTCCGGCGGACCCATCGACGCACCGAGACCCCGCCGTCCCCTGAACGCGATCCCGGACCCATTTTGCAGCCGCTTCGGATCAGGCCGTCTCGGATCAACGTATTCCCCGCAAAACCCGTTTCCGTGATCTCGTCGGCTTCCTCTGACGATGAGCTTCGGGCTGAGATCGAGGCCCGAGCACCGTCTGCGCTGACTTTCGGATCTCGCTCATCGTCGAGCTCGCTTGAAATGGTTCAGAGACTGCCCACGGTCTTTCATCGTGGACATGTGCGTAATCGATCCTCGCTGCTCTCGGATACCGCGCCCCCCGCAGGAATGCCTTTGGCGAGAGAAACCAGGCGCGTCCTCGGTATGACTGGCACAATGGGCGGGTCCGATGTCTCTGGGTACACCGATGCGGATGCTGAGGATCCAGACTCGGATATTCCTGGCGAGCTGCAGGTTCTGTTGTCTAGTTCGCCAATCGAAGAGACCATGACTCTGCCATCACCCGGACTGCCCCCGACATTGCCCTTGCCTGCATCCCCGATCATTCCATCGTTCAACGTCGAGCTTGTCGATGACAACGAAGACGAAGACACTAAGCAATCCTTCGACTTTACGGGCGAGCTGCAGAAGTTGAACGAATCCGGCGGGTCGGATCGATTGAGCTTTGTCGAGCAGCTGGAGAATGCGTTCAAGACTCCGGCCAAAGTCGACCTGCGCGGGCTTTTGACAATGCCGTCCCCTCCGCCGCCGGTCCCGCCGTTGCCGGTCGTGCAACCGGTGGCTACCGAGGAGGATGCTTGCATGGATCTCGACCAGTACCCGTCGCCGATTGTCGAGCTTGGGGAGCCGACTGTCCTCCAAGGCTCGGACAGCCTCGCCAGCGACGACAGCCTGTTCGTCCCGTTGCAAATCTCCGTCCGTCCGACGGACAGCTCAACTTCCAATTCAAGTTTGGGGGTGACATCGAGCAGGAGATGACGCTGTCGGACATCATCCCGCCCCCTGCTCACGTCGAGAGCCACTCGCTGTCAGCGTTCATGGAAGAGGAGGAGTCTGTGCTCAAGTCGATTCTCGCCCACGCTGCTGAAATCTCTCCGGCCAAGTCGGTCGCAAACCGCTTCTCGATGATGACCATGTCGCGTCCGCCTTCGGGTGTGAGTTTCACTGGACTGGACTCGTTTGAGGAGGTGCGACGTGGATTCGAGGGTCATGCGAACCGGCCCGCGTTTTTCCCTCCGCCCGCAGCTTCGTCGTCCTTCGCCGCCAACCGGCGTCACCTCAAGCAAGACTCGGTGTTCAGCATTGCCTCTGTTTCGTCGTACGGCCACGTGACTAATCCGGGTGTGCATGATCCATTCGACTATGGGCTGGCGATGCCCAGTCTGCGGGAACGGCCGTCGTCGGAGGATCTGAGCGTGTCAATGAGCATCAACGTCGACGACACGTTCTCGTTCTTGGACAGAGGGCACCGCCGCAAACGCGTCGCGAGCGATGCGTCGAGTTTCTACTTCCCGGTCCCGGCAGCGCAAGCTCGGCCGTACGGACACCGGCGGCGAGAGTCCAACCTGAGCGTGTCGTCGCAGCAGGGTGGGCCGCCAGTGAGCTTCTACAACTACAACCGGACGCATCAGCGCATGATGAGCGACAACGACACCAGCACGAGCGGCAGCTCGCTCGCTCACCACTATGCTGTGAACGGCGCCAACGGCGGGCGGGCTGCCTGGGCTCGGCACCGGCCTGATCCGTCGGTCGACTCGGTCATGAGCGACTACTCTGTCTCGCGATTGGGCCGACCTGGCGTCGGGGACAAAATGTTCGAGCAGCAGATGGAGTTCTCGTCCAGTGCGCTTGAGCCGATCTCGGCGTCGCCCCGGTCCGGATCGTTTGTGTTCGACTCGATTATGGACGGTGGACGGCAGTCTATCGAGGAGGAGGATTCGCTCTTTGACAAGACTGGGCGGCGGACGTCTATCTCGGAAGACTCGGTTTTTGGGTATGATGATCGCCACCCGCCGAACGGGCATTTGCTGCCCCCGCATCAATTCCGTCCGCTTTCGCTGTACAGTCTGCACAATGGCGGCGACAAGAGCCCGAGAGACGATGACACCATGATCACTGTGAGTTCTTGCTTGGTCGTTTTCGGTTTTGACGTGGGTGCTGACTTTGGGGACAGATGCTGGGTGGAGGCCATGCCCGCCGCAGCTCGATTGGGTCCGCGTTCGAAGCGAGTCCGTGCGTGCGGGTCGAGAAACGCAAGCACGCAGAGGCGATCGGGCCGAACAAGGCCCGGATTATCTCGCAGCCGTCGATTTCATCGACCAAGTTTGGCGACGAGCGGATGATCAGGGCCCAGCAAGGCTTGCTTGTGCGACAGAGCCTGGAGGAAAATGCGTTGATTGCCAGTGGAGAGGACAACTCACTCGGTATGTGGCTTATGCGATTGGGATCCGGCCACTCACGAGAGGCTTTCTAGTGTATTCGACTGTTCCGGTGTTCACACGCCCGAGCCCTGGCTCGCGGTCTCGCTCGTCGACGATCACGACGGCGTCATCGAGTTCTGGGGCGGAGACACCGCCCCTGTCCTCTGCGTCGCTCTCCGACGACGGGGGTTCGCAATCGAGCATCGATGTGGCTCAGATCAACCACCTTTTGATGCTGTCCAATACGACCCATCCGGTTTCGAGCGCGACACGTAGGGCACGTGCTCGTGGCCAGGGGCACCGCCGCCGCGTTTCGATGGCGCAATCACGTGCCTCTGTTACGAGACTATCGAGGAGGAGTGGGCTGCGAGTCCGGCGCCGACGAGCAGCCCGACTGCGAACTTGGGTGTGGCTGTGGTTGATTCAGACACGGCGACATTTGAGTTTGAGGAGGGGATGACTACGACGTGGGATGATGAGCGGGGGATTGTGGCGCTGCGCAAGTACGATGCGCTGCGGCACGAGGCGGAGGTTGAGGTGATTGAGAGCAAGCGGGTTTGGAGTGACACTCCGTTTTCTGTGTTTGCGTTGCAGTGTGAGTTGCTTACGAATCTTTCTGTGTGCGTGCTAAAGTCGCACGACCAGCCTTCCGACCTCCGAAGAGCGCGCACTCGATGCAGGCTCTGCTGCAGCACTCGGTCCAGACCTACGGGCCGCTGCCATCCGAGCTTGGACCGCGGCGGGTGAGATCGCGGACGCAGTCCCGGGCGTCGCCGTATCACGTCCCGATGTCGCCTGAGATCAAGACGGGCAGCATCAGCGCGCGGCCGACGCCGGAAGAACTGAACCGCGGGTTTGCGCTGCAGGCCGTGGAGATGAACGTGGCCTCCTCGCCGCTGACTGCTGCTGCGCTCAAGAAGCCGGCTGCGCGACCGCGCGTGGCGTCTGCGGCGCGGCGGTCTGCGCTGGGCTGGGCGAAGCGGTCGACGGAGCAGAAGGAGAACGCGGTGGCGAATACGAGCTCGGGGAGCGCGATGTCGTTCTTGACGAGCCCGAACTTGAACGAGTCGCTGCGCCTGAGCCGGCCGCGTCCCAAGGGCCGCCCGATGTCTGCGCGGCCTGGAAACACGCCTGCCTCCCGGAGAGTCAATGTGATCTGAATGAAACCGCGACCATCCCATCCCATTCCATCCCGCCTATGCTCCACTCGATATATGCTTGAAGAACTTACCGACCTCTATGCTCACGACGTTGACGTCTGTCCTGCTCTGTTTCACGACTATCTATCTATCCTGTCGCTGCTATGTCCCTGCTTTGTGTACTTTTGCTTTCTTGCTTTCGTGCTTTCCGCGGTACATATTAGCGGCGGCGGGTCGATTTACTTATCTATCTTCTTACGCACACGACCTGACCCCTGAAATTTCGACGACTTACGATGTACTACCACTTACCGCTACTTTGATGATGTGATTGATGATGATGTTGTACGCCCGATACATACGCGTTTCTCAAATAGGATCCCCTTTTCATGAATTCTGTCCATGCTTTGAGGTGGGGCGTGTTGAGCGTTCCTTGTAAGGCTAGCGTGGGAGCTGCCGATCCGAGAGGGCGCCTACGGGGAACTGTCTCCCAGTAAGATAGCCTGCATATGGTGGGAGGTAGGGAAGAGTGGTAGCAGTCGTCCCAGAGCTAGTGTTTGTCCAGCAGGTGCACACATAGACTGCGGTAGCGCAAGTCGCCAGTGGAACAGAGGATCTCCCCGTGCAGATCAGCTTCTCCGGAGCTTGAAACCCCGGAAGAGCAGCCGCCCCAGGGTGGTATTGACAGGCACAGCCACATCGCGTGGCGCAGCTGCAATTGTGGCGCGTCGATCTCCACGTCCGAAACAGTTGCAAAGCGATGGACGTCGTCGTCGTCGTCGTCGTCCGTCGTTAGGGGCGTGTCGAACAAAATTCCAGTCAACAGGTCTGGGCACACGGCCGGCCCTCCGAAGCGAGTGCGCAGAGATCCTTGAACATCGGCGGTGGGGAAGCCAAAGGAGTACGTGGCGGAGACCGCTGCCATCAAAATTAAAGTGGACCGCGGATCCCCAGTCTGCGCATCGTGTGCGCATCTGCGATGCGCGGTGAGATCTGATAGTTCCGATCTGTTGTGACTTATGAATATCACTTCGCACCCCGTGACGGGCGAAGAAAGATCGCCCGCATGGCCGTCTTCGTGATTATTTACACGTCAGTAATCCTATTACAATGGGTTTGCGGTACGTCAATTAGGCTACAGGAGAGAGAACCGGGCCCGGAGAATACAATGGTTTAGCTTGTCAACAGAGCAGCAGTTACACAACACAGGAGGGCCTCCCTCACGAGTCGTCGTCGACCTCCTCGTCCTCCTCCTCGTCCCCATCGTTTTCGGGTGCACCGCCCTTCCATTCGCGTTCCCATAAGGGTGTTGGCACCCCGTTGACGTCGGTCAGTGCTCCGGGCGTGGGCACCAGGGCTGGGTGTCCCGGCGGAAGAGCGAGCCGCGCACGCTCTAATCGACTCACCAGCGCCGTGCGCTCCGCCAACAGAGCCTCCAGGTGGTCGATCGCTGCAGCCTCGAGTCAGTAGCCAGCCCTGTCAGTATGTAGGTAGCAGCACCGCGCACTTTTCGATAGCACGACGTTCTCTGAGCGCGGCCCGGCCCGTCCATCGAGCTTGTCAGCCTCATCCGCTTTGCCGCCGCGCTTCCGACGCCCCTTCGCGCCCCCCGCGGCGCCGGACCCCACCAGCATCTCCTCCTCGCGGATCGCATCGCGCAGCGCCGGCACGACCTCGCACAGCGACTCGTACCCGCGCCGGATGTTCGCGCGCCGCTTCTGCTCGCTCTGGATGTGGTTCGCCTTCTTCTGCGACGGCGACAGCAGCGTCGGCTTCGCCGCAGGCGCGGGGGCGCGCGCGCGCGGCTGCTGCTGCTGCTGCTGCTGCTTGGCCCCCACGGACGGCGCGCCCGGGTCCGACCCCGGGCCCGCGTGGTGCGCATGGGCATGTGCCGAGAGATGCGCGGTTGACGGGTTTGACGTGATTTTGGGAGATGGATGACACGGGGAGGGGGGAAAGGAGTAGCTCGCGGCGGAGGTCGACGCCGACGTGCTCGACGGCGTGGCGGTGTATGGTGTGTGCTGCGAGGGATGTGCGTGGGGATGGTGGCCGAGACTCATATTCAGCGGATGCGGCTGATGTGACATCCGGTTTTGTGAATGTTGCTGCTGCTGCTGCAAGAAGGGGAAGACCGGCTGGCGCTGGTGGCCGCCGAGTCCGTGCCCCGATGGCCCGTACTCGAGATGTGGACTGTGCGCGTACTGCGGAGCTTGCGGGGGCGGCTGGTAGTAGTGCGACTGCTGGGAGTGTCCCTCTGCAAAGTTCGGGGCGTCCAGGGCCATGAGGTCCTTGGTCGCCTTCGCAAGCGCGTTTCGATCGTGGTACTGCTCCTCCTGCTGGGTCTGCGCATACATGGCCCACTCCCGGCCGACGAATCCGTGCTCGTAGTCCATCTTGTCGAGAAATGCGTGAAAAGTCGAGGTCTCCGAATTGGACAGCAGCGAGTCGGCGCGGAGCGAGGACTCTTCGGATCTGGTGAGTGCGTCGGCTTTGGGGAGTGGAGGCGATCCCGGCTGAACCGGACTTTCGAGAGACATGGCTAGAGCGTGCAGTTAAGTACTATTGCGGGGAGGGTTCTGCTTGGCTCATGTGATTTCACGATGCATCAAATGTGATGACCGTCCAAATTTGGGGGCGTGGCAGTACAATCTCGATCGGGTTCGCCGTAAGTTTGTAACTGGTTCTGCTCTCGAGTCCTTTCTACCACTCAGAGCGTCCATTACCCAAAGATTTCGCCTGTATTCACGGCTGCTCTGCTGCTGAATTTCTGAACATCGCACAAGGGGTCCAGCAGATTAAGGTTTGGGCGGCTCTGGGGCTGCGCCGCGTGAGCAGAATTCCTGACTACTTTGCCCGGGTATGTCCCAACGATATCGATACGCCCCTGTTAAATCCGCGCCTTTTACGACATAGCACCACTTTGACCACCCGACATGTCTCACATTGACCTCTCGGCCACGCTTCCCCGTGGCAACGAAACAGCATAGGCCCAGTCCAAGGGTACGCACTGCCCGGCTCAGATATATAACCTTAAATACGTGCTCAGCGATCTTGGTGCTGCTGCGGAAATACATCCATGTCAGTGAGTATCCTGTCGTCGCACGTCTTCCGCTGCCCCGCGTTCCGACAACCCTGGTGCAGCTGAAGAAGAACCACAGCGTGGGCACTCGCAGCCGACGGCACCGCTTGTGTCGCTCCAGATCTTGGCACTCTTCTCGGGAATGCACGATCCATCTATCGATAACCCAAGCCCGCATCTGACGACCTCTGATCCTCCGACGGCATGACCACTCTCCCAGCCAGATTGCCGTGATCTCCACTCCAAACGTGGCCGGGCAACAGCGCAACAGCGCAGCCCACGTCGATCATCATGCCATCTATCTCTCTGCCAGGCACGGCATCCAAGGGCAGACCCGCGCCGTGCCGATGACGTTCGGACTCATAAAACCTGCTGTAAAACCCTCGCGCGCGTGCAGTGCGCAACCTGGAACTGGACGGCGCTCTCCTCCGATCGGGTCTCCCCTCCGATTCCGATGGCTGAGTCATGGGCCCGCGCGTCGACCGAGACTCCGTGCGTAATATGCAGCCAATCGCTACTCCGGGATCCGTCTTCTGCAGTCGCTGATCCGTACTCGGGTCTGGATAGGATAGGATAGACATCTAGCACCTGGGCCAACTTTCATCCCGTAAGTCAGTCAGGCACGCGCCTGCATAGTGACTCAGTCGGCAGGCGAGGCCGAGATTTCGTGGATCGCATCTGTGAGCAGCTCGTATACTGCAACGATTTTTTTATTTGAAGGACAGAGTCTCTTCCTTCCAACGGTCCTCTCGAACTCCTGGCTGCAGCTCACTCCTCTAGGGTATCATGAAAACGCCGGGCATGGGGGTTTATGTAACGACTACTCGAATTGTTACGCACGTCGGATCAACAGAATAACCTGGTAGCATATTGCTGAAATACATGTGAAAACCTATTGAACACGACGGCATGCAGCAATACTTATCCCGAGGCGCGAAATAATATCGCATTCGTTTGAACATGAGTTGCACTTCGCACGTGACAGGGTTCAGTGGCCGTGGAACAGTCACGTGTTGATCTTTCCACGGCTTTCATCGATCGACTTCCACGTCTGGCGCTGCTAAACGAAGCAGTGCATCTCAAGGCGGAAGCGATAACTTATGTCGCTCCAGATCTCGGCGCTCTTCTCGCAGATTCAGCGTACCATCCACCTATCGATAACACCGAGATCAAAGGTCGTCCGATGCAGGCCTCCCATCGCAAGTCTCCCAGCCAGATTGCCGTAATCTTCAACCCGAACGCGGCGGGGCAGCGCAGCTGCGGAGCTCGCGTCGATCATCATGCCATGCCATCTATCTCTCTACTCGGCGCGTCATCCAAGCCTCACCAGTCCGCAGACTCGGGCCACGCCCATGAGTCGTCCCATGAGCCATAATAACGTTTCGCGCGTGCACTAGCCAGCGCTCCCACCTTGCTTCCATCGGATCCTCCCTCCGATGGTACATCCATGAGACTGCGAGGTGGCTCAGACTTCGTGCGTAATAACCAATCGCGACTCCGGGATCCGTCTTCTCCAGTCGGTGATCCGTCCCCGCGCTTGGATAGGATAGACATCTACATAGCACCTGGGCCGGCCAACTTTCATCCCGCAAGTCAGTCAGGCACGCGCCTGAACAGTCGGCGGGGCGAGGCTGAGATTCCGAGCCCTGCATCAGACAGCAGCTCGTTTCCTATGACTCTTATTTCCCAAAGAAAGAAAGCCTTCCTTCCAAGTGTCCCCCTGGAATCTTGAGTAGCTGCGGTCTCACTTCTACGGAGCACCATGAAGAACGCCGGGCTTGGCGGTTTATGTAACAACTACTACTCGAATTGTTACGCACGTCGGATCAGCAGAATAAAATAGTAGCATATTGCTCAGATCCACGTGAAAAAATATTGAACGCGACAGCATACAGGCAAGATTTATCCCGGGGCACGAAATAATATCGCGTTCGTTCAAAGTTGTACTTCGCACGTGACAGATTTTTGTAGCCATGGAACAGTCACGTGTTGATCTTCCCACGGCTTTCATCGATCGACTGGCTCATCTCGACTTCCATGTCTGGCGCTACGAAACGAAGCAGCGCATCTCAAGGCGGGAGCGACAGGCGCAAGAAAAAATACCGCTCTGTATGTGAACCGCCGTGTTTCCGAAAGAAGACGACCGGATGACGCGGCAGGCAGGATGGGACCCCAATCTGGGGCAAACGCTTTATTGACGGACCGGGGATCTGGGTAACTTGTATGTGCATCCGGGGTTGTCTTTATCTTTGGTTCAAAAAATTTATTGTTTCAGGCGCGAAAGGCAAGGAAAAGCAAGCTGTCGGGGAGATATACGACCTGTTCAACACCGTAATCAACCCGCGCCTTCTCTAAAATCGGCCCGGTATTGATTTTCTGTGCAGCTGGGGGAAGAGATGTGGCCCGAGAAACAAGACGCTGCGG
The DNA here is from genome assembly GCA_963692855.1 of Mycena citricolor. Lineage (NCBI taxonomy): Eukaryota > Fungi > Basidiomycota > Agaricomycetes > Agaricales > Mycenaceae > Mycena > Mycena citricolor. Next base: position 922,589 of record CAVNYO010000138.1, on the reverse strand, counting down.
ATACAAAGTCGGATGATGCCGAGGACGAGGAAGAGCTGAGCATCGAGGCCCAGATCGCGAATGAAGTTTCTGCGATGAAGAAACCGAAAGCGGAACAACGGTTCGGTGAACATCAACTTCCCAGCGCGATCCGTTATCTGTCTTGACATATCGAGCAGCAAACTGCCAGACCAATACCCCCTGCCGTCAGTCGTCTTCCGTTGATTCACTTGACCCACACCCGATTGATCCCCTCCCGCAGTGATCTTCATATCCTGCAAATCACCGGTCGATCCCGTCGCGCTCGTCATGCGATACCTGCATGACGTCGCGAAAACGGGGATCACGCACACGCGCCACTGCCTCCGCTTCTGCCCCGTCTCCGCCAGCTCGGTCACGAACATGCCCGAAATCGAGGCCGTCTGCCGCAAACTATTCGAGCCCGTATTCAAGGAGGAGAAATTGAAGGTCAGTTCTGCGGGGAAAATCATAGGGTGGGGAGTCCTGACGTCGTCCGGTTGCAGTACAAAATCGAGCTCAAGATGCGCAACCACACGACTATCCCGCGTGACGCGCTGATTGAAGCGATCGCAAAATGTGTTCCGGACGGCCACTCGGTCGACCTCAGTAACCCGGACGTGTTCGTCTTGGTCGAATTGTTCAAGGTTTGCCGGCGTACATCGCGAGTGTGATTTTGATCAACGATTTACCAGAGCGTGTGCGGTGTGTCGGTTGTGCGCGAATATAATCGGTTGCACAAGTTCAACGTTGTCGAAATCGCGAGTGCCCGCGCCAAGAAGGAGGATGGGCCCGAGGAAACTTCGAATAGAATAGCATCGTAATTACAATATGTACAAATTTTCATATTTTCAACATTTGCGCATCATGCATCAATAGCTGGCGCGATATTGCACATACGGCAAATCATAGCGTTCTTCGTAGACGGCGATGTTCTGCTGCTTGATGAGTGTAAATCCTACGCGCTGTAGACAGGAAAATTACAGCATGATCCTGGGAATTATCTTGCACCAGCGCGAAGCCAAGCTCAGCCTGATACCCAACGGGTGGTGGGTTTTCCCCGGCTTCGTTTTCCGATCTTACGACAGTGGTCTGTGCATTCAGTCAGTGTCCCTGACACATGTTGTTGTTACGCACTAGCACGTAGCCAGGTCCCGGCGCCGGCTCGAGTTGTGGACGAGTTCCAGCGACCTGGTACGGGCGGAATTGAAGGGTCTAGGTCACCGCTGTCACCAAATTGTGTATCCACTCTGATCTGAACATAACACACCGACGGGGCCATCATCCCCGCCTCCAACGCCTGGCGAAGCAGTCCCGGTGCGAAGCTGACCATCCGCTGGCATCGCCTCGACGGCTGCGGTTGAAACTCATACACAAGCTGGGCGTAGGGTCCGGTCCACGTCCCCGGCTCGCGGTACACCGTCTGCGTGATCGTCAATCCTAGCACGCGCGCGCGCAAAAGTCAGACGAGCAACGCCGGACCGCAGTCGACATCGACACGCACCGGTGCTCGCTTTGCACACAGCCGCCTCCCAGATCCCTCTGCGCTGCGGAAACAGGACACACGCGTATCGCCACAGATCCGACACTCTCCCGGCGGGCGTAATCACGATTGATCCGGCCCAGAGCAGCTCGCCGTGCCGGAAGACCGCGATGTCCGATTCCGGAGCGAGGCGGACGCGAGAGACCAGGTCGACGGAGGTGTCCATGCCCCGGTACGCGTAGGTCGACGGCCGCCACTGCATCATCGTGCGCAGGCCGATCGTCTGCTGCGAGGTGCTGGTCTCCAGACTGATCGCCGGGCACTGGGAAGGGAATGGGGCGCTGCGGGCGGCGATCACGATCGCGACTTGCATAGGCGCGGTGCCGATAGGGCTCGGGGACTCCGCGATCGCTGCTTCGGGGGCGGGGATCTCGTAGAACGCATGTCCGTTGAGCAGATCCACGACTGCCAAGAGTCAGGGCCACCACCCGACGGAGCTCGACTGCGCACCTCGTTGATCCTTCGCCCTCGCCTGGATTTGACGCAGCCGGCTCGAAACTTGCTTCGAAGTCCTCAGCTCGTTCGTCTCTTGGAGAATGATATTGGACACAAAGACGTTGCGCGGAATCTTTTTCTTCTTCTTTGCGGTGCTGGCCCGATCACACGACTCGCGCTGGCTCTCTTGCCGCCAGTGCTCAGCATTATATGCATACAGTCCTGGAGAACGACGGGTTGGAGCGTTGATATGCATATGTTCAAGATAAACACCTTTGACAAGAGCAGCGTCCCTGCGCGCACAAGTGAGACCGAGACAGCGCCATTAAATGGACGGACATACAAGTGCGGCGGCCAGATGACCTGGTTGCTGCTTTTCCCCAATCTGTAGCATCTCCTGCGCGGCAGGGCTTCCTATGGATGGTATTCAGAAGAGCATTGGCCCCGGCTTGCCAGAGCCAACTGACTTGCACCACGAAACTGGCATCGAGGGCCTCGACAGTCGACATGGCGATGCTCGCCGAAATCTGATTCACGCGTTCAATATGACTGGCGGAAATGGCGCGGTTCATGGCGCGGTCGTCAGGTTGTTTCGCTCGAGCAAAAAATGAGGGCAAGAAAAAGTGGTGTGCGCTGCTTGAAAATGATGTCGCCGGTGACGCTTGCCGATAATTGCAATATTGGCGGACAGGTCTCTCTCGGTGTTCATAATACTGTTGCAGAACTGAGTTTTACTGATTTTGTTGAGAAATGGGGCCGAAATCGCCCAGTCAAATAAGGTGTTTTGCTGATTGTTGCAACCGAATTTCTTGATGTGCACATCTGACATGTTCTCTGGTGGTGGATTCACTCTCTTCTCAGCCCAGTTTCGAGTTCGGAAAATTTGGAAGCCAAGGGCAAAATTCAATGCTGACTATATTAGATGGACCCCACAAGAGAAAGGTATCCAAAAAGATTCGTGGCTCACTGGTCGGAGAAATTCCACATGGCATCGTCTCACAAATCTGCCAGCTCGGGACGATACTCTTCTTCTACCGACTCGATGAAGGCCACGATCTACGCATCGTCAGTTAAGCTCCGGCGCGATTCAGTTGCACACTGTAACATACCACGCTATGCCTCTTCGCTCCCAGTTTTTTCCCAGGCTCCGTCTTGAGACGGTCCCTAATCAGGACGAGTTTGTCGTGGAAATGTTGGATAGCGGATGCTTTTAATTTAGAGTCGTCTGATGGAACATGCAACGGGCTAATCGGCGCTGCATCAGCGCGGAAGAACATGGTGAGATCGGTCCCACACCTGTTGACCGCAGCGCTGTATGCGGCACATCGGAGGATCCCTAGAGTGACGGGCCGCGTGATTCAGTGAAGGCAGGATGAAACAAGGGAGGAGAGGACCGAAAGCCCCAATCGCATCCAATCTATCCGCATCCTGGACGCCTTGGCACCGTCAATCAGCTTCTGTCTTCCGAACCTCGAAAGTCGCTGCTCACAGTGCAGTTCGACACACGAGTCGTGCCACTCGGTCCATCCACCGTTCTTGCGCAGCTTGGTCTCGGTAGACCAGCTGACGTGCTCGATGACCTGGGCAATCAGACGCGCACGCCCGTCCTTGACCAGGTCGAGGGGCGGGTGTTGCGTGGCCAGATCCTCGAAGAAGGGAAGGAAGAAGGCATATGGGTCCGCCGCTTGGTCTGCTGGGACATACTTCTTGTCCAAGACGTCGTGCAGGAGTGCAGCTGAGGCAGGAGACGCGTCAGCGATGTCGCAGCTTGCGTCATGGTGCGTGCCCCCGCGACCCACCCAGTTCCACCACAAGCAGATCCGGTTGCGGCGAGACGGCTCTCGCGATCGCTAGTGCGGTTTTGCGCACACGTTGGACTTTTCATTGATCAGCCGCAGAAAGATCATCGAAGGATAGTGCGGCCCACCGTGGTATGCGTCGTGTGATGGATCGTAGCGCGCCATGACCTCTTCCATCATTCTCTCGGCAGCGAGAATCACTGCATGTTCTTGTTCGGTGGGATACATGGTGGGTCAAAGATGAGGCGTGAAAAGGAAGAGGGTTATTTATTGAAAGACTGAAGCGTCGGAAGCGCGTCGAATCACGGTCACGTGCGGTGAGTCACTTTGATTGATGAGCAGATTAGATTAGTTTCTAAACAACAAGCTGATTCCCATCCTCTCGTCATTCAGCGCCTGGAGTCGATGCATATCATGAGGATGGCTTGAGCGCTCGACCATAAGAAAGGCGATGGTCAGAGACTTTCGGGGACCATTCGAATCGTGCTTCCTCCATCTCGACTCAATCATGTCAGCCAGTGCTCCATCCGGCGCTTGGACGCAATCCCACATTTTGAGAAAAGTCAAATTGGGGCAGATGTTTTGGCCGGCGGCATCGCATTTCCACGTGAGAAGACTTAGCACGCGCTCGTCGATGATGGTGTGTGCCATACGGCGTTCATTGGTCAGCGTCAGCGAGGATAGTGAATGAGACACCTGCTGCAGACACTCGGCCATTTGGGCAGGCGTCATGTCCATATCGGCCAAGGAGAGCGCATGTATCGAGCATTTGGACCTGGCAAGGATCGAAATGAACTCTTCATGTGGCCACACTGGCGCCGCGATGATGCCAATGCCCCGGATTGAGAGCCTTTGCAGACGGGGAAGTTCCAGGCGGTGGAATAAGCGCCCGCACAGATCTGCCGTAAGCTCCAGCACCATCAGATTGTGTCGCAACACAGGCGGGTCTGCATCCGTGTTTGGAGATGTTAGCACGAAGAACTGCGCCTCTTCGATGTTGACCCCGTCCCGCAGGATACGTAGGAACTCTTCGGATGAAATGGGCCGCTCAAGAAAGAGCTTCGTAAGTTGGGCTAATGGTGGACAATACACACTCAGATCGGTGTTGCTTGTCCAGGTGCACTCCCGCAACCGCGGTGCTGAAAGAAGCAACATGAGTTGCTTCTCCTCTTCCGTCCGCTCATTAACGAACTCGTTCGTCCGCCAGAAATCCCGCACGAGATGAAGACGCTCCAAAACACCTGGGGGTGCGTCACGGGGCAGCCTGGAAAGGCCAGTATCGATTCGCCAATCCTGATACTCGAGCTGCACATTCTGCCATCGTCGGTAGTGCGGAGCGTAAAGATCCAATACCCGCGCAGATGTGATCATCCCCTCTTCGTAGTAATCCTTTTGGATGGTTTCCGTGATGGAAAACGAAAGCAGGCACGAGCCCGTGCGCGACAGCCAGGTCGCGACAATGGGAAGGCTCGGGACACAGGAGTCGACGGAGACTTTGATAGTAAGGGAGGCCCAGAGGACTGGTGTGCTCAATGCAACACTTCTCCAGGTTCGACTCACGCGTGAGATGAGCAGTGGCGATTTGCGCACGGACGGCTGCCGGAAAGTGTTTCGAGGAAGGCAGTGGGTGAATATCTCACTGAGGATTTCTGCAGGAAGAGAGCGAATGGGAGAGAGGAGGGCACGGTGCGTTTCTAGCGCTGCGAATTGCTCAGCGTGCTCTGCGACCAGTCCGTTCAGAATTGCTCGTGTATGCGCAATTTCTGAATCCACGCTCCCTGCATCTTCAGCGTTCCCTGGATCACGTTCCCGCCTCTGCATCAAGATCTCAAGCTCGTCCTCTGCATTAGCGATCTTCCCTTGCAGCCGCGCGACATGCGCCTCTTTCGTGAGGATGACATTTCGAATAGACATTGCTTCAGTTTCCGACGGCCCAGCGCTGCTTGAGAGAAGTCGGTGCGCCTCTGTGCGCTGTTTCAGAAGTTCCTGCAGGGCAGCCTGGGCTTTGGCAATCTCCGCATCGAGACTGGAGAGGGTTCGTTCTGGATGTGATCGTAAAACATAGTCTTTACAGACCTGGCAACGAGTTCATTATTCTGCTGAATAGTCTCTCTCACTAGACGGGCATCGTTGTCTGTGACTACGAGTCCGATGATGGCTCCAGGGACATTCATAGTCGGAGAAGAAGACGCTCAGCTCTCGAGCCCTTGTGATTCCCCATTTGGTGATCTAGGTCACGGGTGACCTTCCTTCTACTCTCACGTTGACCACATGCAACCGAAGCGATTATCTAGGAAGCTAACAACCTGGATGTAATCCTCAACTTTCATTGAATTCTGTTGGCCACTCTATCGATTCAATGCCGCCTCAAGCTCAAGCTCATGTACATATACACGTATGCGATGAGCCTCCCTCTAACTTGAAACCTTCGGCTGGTATCCGCCCCGCATATATGCACATAATGTCTGCAATGCACCCCAACGTGCCATCTCATGCTCAGCTCCTTGGAAGCGTGGTCCAAAGCCCACATCTCTGACATCTTCGAGGCGGCCACCGATGACCGGAGCTTCCGGGCCATCGAAGCAACTTTCGCACCTGATCTGATTGGCACCATGAACGGAAGCCCCATATCATTCGCCGACATATGTCGATTGGTCTGTGAGATGCGCCAAAGTGCCCCTCAAGGGCTCAGCGTGCAATGGGTCAGTGCAAGAGAAACGCTGGATGAGGGATCTCAAAATCAGGTGCCCTTTTCTCTCTCCCCTGGTGATGCTCCGCGCTGACATCGCTCGACTTCAGAATGGATGCCTTGAGGGGAAGTACATCATCCAAGGAATCTTGAGACCCGTGGACGATCACCAATGGCTGGAATTTGAACGACAGAAGCTGGTTTCAGTCCGGTGCGCATCTTCCTTTCGTAATGGAACTATCCTGAGCCTTTGCTCTGTGTCAAGGATCGAAAGCCAGAGTCCATCGGCAGAAGTCGACAGTCGACGTATTGTTCGTCTGCATTTGAAAGCATCGGACGTGCTTGTGACGACAACAAACTTGGAGAATAAATCACAGATGTGTACGGCTAAATTCTAGAGTTTACCATTCAAAGAGCACATTGCATCTCGAGTGGCAGATGGTGGCCATGCGGAACCGGAATCGTACCCAGCCGTCTGGTTTACAGAGATTGGGGTAAAAACCGAGTCTCTCGAACTCGAACTGTTTCGAAAACTGGTGGCTCGAAGTTTAGGATTGAGTCAATCTCGTATAGGCCAACGAGGGCCCCTTCGAAGAACGGACAGCAAAGCAACTGCAACCAAAGCGATAGATGATCTTTCTCCATAACATTGTGATGGATGAGAACGAAGATAGAGATGTTGTAGACCTTCGGTGAACACAGGTTGAGAAAACGGAGAGAAGATTAGATGTAATGGGGACCGACTGACTATCTATGACTTTTGCTCTTTCCCTTGACGAGCGTAAATCCATCCTCGTCGACAACAGGTTCTTCCCGTTTGCGTTCGATTAATTGTGGCGCTTCCTCGTCCACGTCCATCCCATCGTCCTCTTCATCATCACCCTCGTCGTCCTCGTCGTCCCACTCATCGTCATCATTTTTCGGGCCCTCCTGGGCCACTGCCTTTTTCCCCTTGAGAGACTCTGCCTTGAGTTCGAACTTGACGACTAGCTCGTCCTTCCCGGTCCTCGTGGCATCCCACATTTTAACGATGTCCACTGCAACCGGCTCGGCGCTGCCATCTTCGACCATCGTGTCGTATTCGTCAGCAAGGTACTGCAGCATCATCTCTTCGACATATTGGTCGTCCGGGGTGGGCACGGTCTCTTCGAACGCGTCGACGATCGCGGAGGCAAGGTATGTCCGCTTTTGAACGGCGCCTGCTCCGCCCCAGCCTTCCTGCACTGCGATCCGCAGCGTTTCCCAGGTATTGAGGCGGGCGAGCACGCCTCGCGCGAAGAGCACGGACGAGGACGGGGGGGCTGATGACGCGGTTGACATGGCGGATGAGAGTGCAAGCAAGATCTAAGCCAACTTTTCAGCAAGTGATTGATCGGATCGCTCTACCACATCCGATCGCCTCTAATACACACTGGTATCACACTTGGATTGGCCCTCCATGTCGAAAAGAACTCTCGAGCAGATTGACCCAGAGGCCGTACCAGAACCAAGCACCATTAAACGGAAACTTTCGCTCTCTTCGTTGAAGCCGACAGGTCCATCTCCTGCGCGACAGCAAATCACAGCGCCTTCCGTTCAGCTCGCCTACCCTTCCTTGCTCACTCCCGGCTCGCCTCCTCCAGCGGGACCTAGTCCTCCTTTCCAACAGCCCACACCCTTGATATCTTTCTCGTACAATGACCAGCACGAACTCGAATTTAACGACTCTGCTCTGCGATACCTCGCACCGCCACCGCCCCGAGCCCAGTTGGGACATGGGTACGACCGGTGGAACCGGCGTCCCGAGGCGCGGTCGCGTATTGACGGGCTTCTGAGGGCGCTCTCCGCAGTCCAGGACAAGAAACATCCGGCGTTAAGCTCTGGCGTCGGTGCGGTCGCGTGGCGTGGCGTGCTCACTCGGTATGTTCATGTGTGGTTTCTCCCTCCTCTTCTCCGTATATTGATGCGAGGAAGAGCATTTTGACAGCACCGTACGAGGAACGTGAGTCGGATGGATGGCTGATGAATGTCATGTGTGTCAATGGCGTGCTGTATCTCGAGGAACACAGAGATGAGGCCTGTCTCCAGGCAAAGTAAGTGAACTTGTCAGTAATCGTTCGATTTCTTGACCCATTCGCATCTCAGGAATGACCTCAACCCGAGACAGCGGCGGCAGACATACTTTGGCTATTCGTTCGAGTCTTACTGCACATCCTCTGCGCCTCGGAATAGTCCCAATCCACCGCAAGGCCCAAATGATCCCGTCGGCTGGGGTGGGGACGTCGACACCAATGTGCAGTGGTGCAGCGTCGTGCGCACGAAGCTGGGGAACACAAGACTAGTCATAGGGGGAGAAGTCGATTGTGTTAGAGGTCAGTTGTTCGCAAGTGAGCGCGAGTGATCACTGCTGAGGTGCGATCCAGACAAGTACACGGGCAAGACGGACACATTCGTCGAGCTCAAAACGTCGATGTCGATCCGGGGCGCGCAAGATGAAGTGCGATTCGAGAAGTAGCGCTTCCGCGATCTTGTTCCCGTTCTCGACTGACATCCTTCCTCAGGAAACTGCTCAAGTTCTACATGCAATCCTTCCTCCTGGGCGTTCCCGTACAGTGCTTTCCTCTTGATCGTGTCTGACATTGAAGACCCGCCAGGAAATCCTCGTCGGGTTTCGAACTCCATCGGGGGAAGTGCTGACCACACAGACATTCCGGACCGTCGAGATCCCGAGACTCGTCCGCGGCAAGCCTCACGCGTGGGATCCCTCAGCGTGTCTCCGGTGGGGCGATGCGGTGCTCTCGTTCCTAAAGGAACGATGCATCGGAAACAAAACGGATGTCTGGCGGGTCAGCTTCACTCCGCGATCAGGCATCGCGCTGCGCTTGTTGGATCATGAGACAGACGTGGCGGATGTGGTGGCCGGTGAGGACCGGGTCGGGTTCCTTCCTCGGTGGTATTGGGACTCGGTCGCCCAATGAAGGCTTAGCGATAAGTTCAAACTAATAGACATTGATATTGGTGTAAACAAAACAGACAGACCAGTCGTAAACAACGTAACGTGTGACTCGTAAGTAGTGTACTTAGATGGAACCGGCGTTAAACAAAAAGAGAACGGAGTAATGTGGGAGATGGTAAGATAGTATGGACAGAGAATCGACATCCTAAGTGGATGGCGCGAGGACTGGATAGAGAGAGACGAGAGACGATAGAAAAAGCAGCAGAATCGACCAACACCGAGGGAGGCCCATAACTCGTTTATGTCGGCGCCTTCGCATGCGGGACACAGCTGAGGAAGATAGTACAAAAGCGCGGATTTCGAGATTCGCACATTAAGATGCCTGGATGTGGATGGATGGATGGATGGATGGATGGATGGTCGTGGGCTGGTGATACATGACATGAGTCGTCCGGGAGTACAACAGAGCAGATCAGGAAAATAGTAAACACGCGCAGGCCGCCTCACCACAGTTCATCCCGAACTCTGCATCAGGTCTATGCTCATATCCGGTTTCGCCGCCGCCTGCTTGCTCATCGCAAGACGCATCTGCTCTTCCTCAAACAGCTTGCGGCCTATATCGGCGCGCAGTCCCAGACTCGGCTTCTGCTGAAGAGTCTGAGGAGTGCCGCTCCGAGATGGCGAAGGTTGCAGAAACTCGGTTAGGTTGAAATCAACGACAGTCGACTGCGCCTGGACCGCTCTGGGGCTCGGTGCTGAGGACAATGGCGCCGCCGACGCCGGAAATGCAGCCGAAGGAAGTAAATGAGACCCCGGGACAGGCCCCACCGCCGGAGTTCCTGGGCGTGAAGCCGGCGACGGCGACATCGCTTTCGCCGGCGGAACAGGTGTCGAGGTTCTGGAACCCGCGGCAGAAGGTGTGCCGTGGACGTCACCGCCGATACTGGACACGCTAGACACGAAGCTGTCCCCTGCGGCACCACGAGCCAGCGCAGTACCCTGTTTCTCTGGCGATTCTAGCTTGCCTGCACTCGGGAATAACACACGCCCCTTGGCTCTAGAGCCACCATTCAGCGCGCGATACGCCGCTGCATCATGATCCCGGGCATCTTTTCGAACTGGGGAAGGCGACGTTGCCAGGAAAAGCATCAGATCCGCAGCCTCGTTGTCTGTCGGGCCCGGCCGAGGTGTCCCAGCATGAGACGGCGCTGCTGGTGTCTGAGACAAGGTCTGACCCGGAGGCGGTGTCCCACTGGCACGCCGGAACCTGGGCACACCCGCAGCGGATGTCGACGCGACATTGGTGGATGGACTAAACGAATCACCGCCATCATTCCTGGCAGAGCTCTGGGCAAACTGGGAATAGGAGTGCAGCGAATCAACGTCCGAATCGTCCATGCTTGACCGTGGGGATGATTGGCTGCCAAGCGAGGGCCGGTGATTCAGTAACAGCGAGGTCAAAGTCGCAGCTGCTTTCATGTCTACATCGCCATCGGCATCGACCTCGGGCCGTCGCTGCTTGTGTTTGCCCTTGTCTTGCGCGCGCCGAGCTTTACGCTTCTCGGGTTTCTCGCCCCGGCTCCGATCAGAGCGCGACTTGTCGTGGGAACGCGAGGCAGTCTTACTGGGGCGCGTCCTGGGCGACGCGGGTGGCCTGGCAGGTGGCGCTACTGGGGGGTCAGCCGCATTCAGGATCGTCCGCGCCGGCTGTGTCGGCGGCGGTGCAAGTATGGACGTGAACAGGCTAGCAGTCATCGGACGTGTTTCGGGACTGTTCGCCGGATAGTAGTACGAGGGCCGACCCATAATTGACGTCCCCGGCACAGGCGGCTTGCGATAGGTCGGCGCAGGCGATGCTCCACCTTGGGTGGCAGGATTATTGTAGTAATTGTTCGCACCCGGTGTGCCATAAGCGGTAGAGTTTGCTTTGCGTTTCGCTGCGAGAGAGCGCGAGTAGAGCTGCACCTGAGGCGCAGTCTGCATTTCAATGTCGCGGAGAGGGAGATGGGCCAGATTGTGAGTCGCCTTATACGATGCATATGAGAGACGCGCGCGCAAATTCCGCGTCACCTGAAAAGGGATAAGGCAGTCAGTAACCTAATTTTAAAGGTGGTAAACCGAAGTGGCGGCGCGACAGCCGACCGCAAGGTGCTGAGCACCGTTGCCTCGACACAGCCTGCCCCTCCTCGCGCGGCACGACGCGTCTGAGTACTCACGTTGGAGATCTCTGCTCTTGCCTTGAACTTTTGAACGGCTCTGGAGGTTACATCCTGCGCGGAAGCGTGGGGTGGATTGGCTGGGTCCTGGAGAGGGGCCGTAAAGGGGAGGGTGGGCGACGACTCAGACGTGGCCGAGGATGAAGGCGTCGCCATTGCGCGCGTCGTGAGGCAGGGGGTCCCGAAATGTGTCGATGTGCTCGTGCTTGGCTCGAGGAACGGCGAGAATGTAGCACAGAGAGATCGAGGTCTTGGATGGGAGAAAGGCGCGTCGTCGCGTCTTCACCACGCCGGACCTTGCCGATTCAAACACTGCCAAACCCGTGACAATTTTGCAATTGTTTTTCCGCACTGGGACCATCGCTCGTCCTTGCTCTCACGCACCCGTCGCCTGCGCGGATGAACCGCTTATATCCAGTATCGCTCTCCCCGCCTTCCACTTCGTTCTGTTCCCGCTCGGTCACAGTGGCCCCAAGCGCTTAACGCGTGCTGGCGTCCGAAATCCATCACCTTGTGACACTTATCAGATGATCAAATCTGTAACAGCGTGAATGTCTCCAAGTTCCACATGCGGTCAAGTCAAGGGCCGACAGTCCACTACTCCACTACTGTTCATCGGAGTTTTCATCCGCCCACATCTTCTGCGGAGAATCGGGGCCAAGGAACCCCAGAACAGCTACGGACTACACCCCCACGGGTTTGCGGCTATTCGGTGATGCAACCACAAGTATCTAGCCTGGACGTCAGAGATCCGCTAATCCGGCCGAGGTGCTTAATCTCCTTCCGCGGCGGCAGTCCGTTTTCCCGATGGACCAAGCGTGAAAATATACCGAGCACTCGGTTGCAGGCGCTTGAGGGCGGCTGTGGGCGTTGACGAACATGCCGCCAATGGAAGAAAGCCGACCTCAAAGCCTCTCAAAGATCAACAACCGTGTCAGATGTCTCATCGATGAGCTCATCCCGGGCGCAGTCTTGGGAGATACCTACTTCGGGGGGCTGTCACCTTGAAACCGGCCATCTATATATGGTGTATCGCATTCGCCGGGCTCGTTCAAAACCTGCTGTACGCTTTGCAATCTTCCCTCCTCCCTCCCCTCCTCACTATCTCGCCACGGCCATCGCTGATCATCAGCACCGATACGGCATCATATTCCCACGTCCTCGATGTGTTGATGCGCCCTTGCAAGCGAAGAAGATTCATGCCAAAGTCACTTATGGCGCACAGACATTGACAGTAGAGCGGTGGCGGTTAGCAACAATGAAGCTTCGACACGGCAGTGCGCTCGAATCTCGATGGGACAGCCTCAAAGAACTCCGTCCTATTCGTCTGTAGTCCACGACACGGATCCATACTGCACGCTTTGCAATGTCGCTGACCGGCCTTTGTCCGCTTTGTGCTCAGCAGAAAGTCACAACCGGGGACACATGTTTCATCTCGTCGTATGCCCCGAGCCCGTTCTCATCTTCTATGATCCTGGTTGCTGGTGGACCATTGGATCGCGAATGTGATGATCTCCAGCTTTGGCATACTGCAGCCTTATCCGAATGTGATCAAGTTCTGCCAGTGTGCTGGGAAACACACAGTATCATATGATCACGGACACCACAGAATAATAATAATAATTGATTCATTCGGACCGACCTCCGAGCCTGTCGTACGGCCCGAATATTCCGACTGGAAGGAGCTGAATGTACCTCTGCAGCCATGAATCGAGCTCAGTGCTACATAGCATACATATATACTCGGCATCGAACTTCGCTTAGACTTTACGAACGTCTTCGAGTCCTCGAGATTCTCGAGCACAGCAAGCTGTTGCCGGATCTTCATTGACGAGGTCACCGTCACACCCACCCCCACCCGATCCCTCGAAGCTTTCGTGTGATGATTTCGAACATCGGCACTCCTCCGAGTTCGTCATTCCCCGTCCGGGCACCAAGCGGGCCGGGCTCGCTACCACCCCTCATCAAATTCTACGCGAGAAATCCGGCGCCCTAGTCATTAGCGAACTCCATAAAGATGGGCGACCCTACCCCACGGGGTTCCGTGTGCAGGTATTCTCTACCCCACACACAACTGTCGTACTATGGGCGCGGACCTGCAGCTCGCGCAATACCGGAATGCCTATCTGCTGTCGCTCTCGGCAGCCATGGGGAGCCTGTTCTACGGCTGGGACATGTGCGTCGTCGCGCGTCTCTCCTGTCCGCGATGCTGACCCCCCGCCGCTGCGCAGCGGGATCATCGGCGGGGTCATCTCCCTGCCGGCCTTCAAGACGTATTTCGAGGTCGCGAAGCTCAGCAAGTCCGGACAGGCGAATCTGAGCGGGAACATCGTTGCTATCCTGCAGGGCGGATGCTTGTGCGTACCGCATGCGCCTCGTTTCACCATGTCTGACGCAGCGGCGGTAGCTTCGGGGCGCTTGGGATCGGATACTTCTCCAACCGATACGGGCGCAAGCCGTCCATGTTGGCGGCAGGTGTCATCTACCTCATCGGCAGTGTCATCCAGGCTGTTGTCGGACTGGGAACGAGCGAGGCGACGGCTCTGAAGGTGCTCTATTTTGCTCGGTATGCCCATGTGACGACGCTTTTCGTAAAAGTTTCTGACTAACAATATCTGCCCCCCAGTTTCTTCGCGGGCTTGGGCGTCGGTGCCGCAAGTGCCCTTATCCCCGCGTACGTCTCCGAATGCACACCCCGCGCGATCCGTGGTCGGTGCACGGGGATGATCCAGCTGGCCAATAACTTGGGGATCATGTTATCCTGTGCGTGGCCCGCTTGTCCCATTCGTTCATTTCCGAGCACGAGACTGATTTGAACACGCGCGCACCGATAGTCTGGGTCAATTACGGCGTCTCCAAAAACATCGCCCCCACGTCCGATCTGCAATGGCGCATCCCGTTCGCGGTGCAAGTCGTGCCTGGGATGCTCTTCGTCCTCCTGCTGCCCTTCCAGCCCGAGTCGCCGCGCTACCTGGTCGAGAACGGGCGGCTCGACCGTGCCGCGCGCAGTCTCGCGCGCGCGGCGGGGACGGCGCCCGACGACCCCGCGGTGCTCGCCACGATCGCGGAGATCCAGGCGGACTTTGAGAACCGGACGCAGCTGTCCCTGTGGCAGCAGATCATGCACATGGGCGATTCGCGCACGATTGCGCTGCGCTGCTTCATCCCGTCCTTCGTGATGTTCTGCCAGCAGTGGACCGGGACGAATGCGATCAACTACTTTAGCCCGACGATCTTTGCCAGCCTCGGGATCAACAGCACGACCTCGGGGCTCTTGGCGACCGGTGCGTGTTTTTTTGGCGAGTTGTGTGGCAGCTCACGTGTTATTCTCCTTGCAGGTGTCTACGGAGCTGTGAAAGTCGTCTCCGTGTTCCTCGTACTCGTCTTCGCCGTCGAAGGGTTGGGCCGCAAGAAGTGCCTGATCATCGGGGGCCTGGGCCAGGGGGCGATGATGCTGTGGCTCGCCGGATACACGGGGATCCACAAGCAGGGCCACATCGTGCCCTCCAGCTACGTCTCGATCGTCGCCGTGTACCTCTACGCTGTCTTCTACTGCATCGGATGGGGGCCACTGCCGTGGGTCGTCGCGGGCGAAGTCGCCCCGAACTACCTGCGTACAGGCGCCATGTCCGTCGCGATAGGCGTGAACTGGTCCGTGCACTTCTCCTCTCCTCCCGCGTCTTACCCGCTGCTGACCTTTGGCCCCCTCTCCCTCACAGGCTGTTTTCGTTCACCGTGTCGCGGCTGACGCCGATCATGCTCAACAGCATCACGTACGGCACGTACCTCATCTTCGGCCTGTGCTGCCTGTGCATGGCGTTCTGGGCGTGGGCGTGTCTGCCCGAGACGACCGGCTACGCGCTCGAGGACATCGGGCTCCTCTTCGAGGACCACGTCATCCTGCGCGCGGTGCAGGACGCGCCCGGCGGCCGCTTCTTCCTCGGCGACCGCCGCGCACCGCCGATCAAGCGCAACACCGAGTCGCCTGCCAGCGGGGATGACGTGGAGGACGACAAGGGCATGGTCGAGACGTTTGAGCACGGGGAGAAGAAGCCTGCTCCTGTGTAGTAGCGAGTGAGCAGGGAGGCTTCTTTCTTTCTTTCATGACACCACTAGCATGTAGGACCACCCACACACTTGTAAATGTATGTACATCATCATCGTCTCATCACTGCCATTCGAATGCCACAATCGTTTGGTTCAGTTCGTATTTTCGTGTCAGGGAGTAAGTACAACAATGACGTTCAGTCATTAAGGGGGTCGATCTAGTTCGTGGGGATGACCACACAGCGGTCGTAGTTGCCTGGAATCCACGACCAGTCAGCAGCCGCGCGCACACACACCTCACTCCAACAGGAGACACGCACCATTCTGATCGGCGCCCCACCACTCGGGGAACAGATGGCTGTTGCCCGACGCGCCCTGGACCGCAAACGACAGGATGAACACCATCACCTGCGTCCCGCCGTCGAGCGCCGCGGCGAGCACGTAGTTGTACTTGGTGAACCAGCGCGGGTAGCGCGTGCGCAGGTACCACTGCGATATCCACGCGATCGCGAAGTAGCTCGTGATCGACGAGTTGATGCCCACGCACAGCCAGCCGATGTAGTAGCTTCCACAACCAACCCCGTCAGAATCCGCGCAGGAACAAGGATCGATCGATCGAAGGCGCAGCGACTCACCAGATGATGGGTGTGTAGAGATAGTCCGTGCGCAGCTTCGGCCAGTACCGGTGCACGAGCCAGAAGGGGACCGGGACAACCAGCCCGACGAGATAGGCCCATGCGACCCACTGGTACCGCTGGTTCACCGCAAACAGCTCGTGGCTTAGTCCGCCCCATGCGATGGCCTGGGAGTTGTACTGCTGCGGCTGCTGGCCACTCCAGATGTTCGTCCCCTGCACAGAAAGCAGAATCGGGCGTTGGTTATCGATAATCGAGTTCATCAGAACTGTTTTGGTGTCAGTTATATCTTCACACATCCCATTCTTTTCCGCTGACCAAAGTTCAGAATAGCACCAAATAACGTTCCAATGATCTGGGCTGTGAACGCTGCACGCGGGGGAAGTTTGATATCTGTCAAGCAAGGTTACAATGACGCATCGCTCAAAAGCAATCAAAGTGCATACACTGTGCGATCTTAAGGTCTCGCAGCAGAAGCTGGGCCTGCGTGACCGAGTCTGCCAGAATTCAGCGCTCGCCCCGAAGCAGCAAAGACACTCCCTTCCACTGACTGTAACTGAACAGCACAAAGTACATATTGGCCATCGGCTTTCCAGGGTGCATGAATCCGCCCAGCATCTACATACTCCATGTCAGCATTCTACCGCCAATCGCTGACACAAACGCTGCACGCACCTGGACAAACGGCTGGATGATGAACGCAAGCCCGGTCATGCCGTACAGCGCGCCGAAGAACAGCGTGCAGAACGCAGACAGGATCAGCGAAACGATGAATCCCCACCAGGGCAGCGTCGAGTTCGTTTTGTAGATCAGGACCATGCCCATGACGAACGAGACCAGAAGGGAGATGATGTACCTGTCGGCCGGCCGTGTCAATCGACACCATCCTGCACAGACGATCGGATAACACACCAGCTGTTCGGCGCGTCAGGATACTTGAGCATCTCTCGGTAATGCGGGTCCAGGTTCGCGTCGTCTTTGGGGGCCGTGCGCAGCCCGTCGTCCTGCCAGAACCGCCAGTTGATGTTGCGCACCGAGTTTCTGAGCGCGGACGGCGCGGCCCAGCTCCAGGCCGCCTTCAGGTCATTTCGGTTCCACAGCAGGAGATGCGTCACGGTCGCTGCGATACTCTGGAGAAAGTCGCCGCGGCATGTGTCAGCCAACCCACGCGCCTCGGTGTGGTATCATAGGCTTACCAAGTTGGTAGCCAGCAGTTGCACCACCCAAGTCGAGGCATAGTACGGCAGCCCCTGCTGGGCCAGCAAGGTCTTGTCGACCTCCAGGTTCTCGTTCAAGATCAGCGTCTGGTTGTACACAGTGCCGTTGGCATAGAACAGTTCTTGCGAGAGCTGTAGACTAGATAAGCCAGCAAGTAGAGAGGAGGACCAAGCGACGCACGAAGGGCAGCGCCATAGCATTCCACACATTCCCGTAGAACACGCCAACGAAGACGATCATGCACAGAATGTACCCGAGCAGATTGCTGAACTGCGCCTTGAGCGGGATCGCCATGGGGTTCACTCCGCCGGAGATGTACTGCCAGTCAAAGCAGATCGAGAGTAGACCTAGTCCTTCGTTGCCGTTCGAGCCGCCGAAAATCCGTGTGAAGTGCGGGGATCGCTGGTCTGCCAGGCAGAAGATGGAGAATCCCGTCAACAGCGGGAAGATCTGTAACGGACACATCGTTCACGCAAACTTCGCGGCCAGACAGGTTCGTTTACGCACCCATTCCGGGAAGATTTCCCAAAGGAAGATGCTATGGTAACACACACAGCATTAGTCTGGGGCACTCATCGGGGGAAGATAATACACACCAGCCAAATGCGATCCAGAACAGCTTGACTCGCTTCTGAGCAGCTTCCGCGTCCCTGTAGAGGACATCGAACATCGACACGAGCGGGAGAACGCCGGGATACAACATCTGGAGACGCGTCAGTCATCCATATCTCTGATACGCGAGGTGACTGACCTTGGAGGGGTACAACAGAATCGGGCGAAGCAGTCCACCGATTCCATACCCGGCGAGCTGACTCGCAAACAGCAGGAAGATACTAGCACCTGGGTTCGGCGTGATGTTGTAATATAACCGCTGGACAGCAAGGACTTCGGTCCCAAGCGCCGAGGTCGCGGCGGCACTGGACATGATGACGATGAAGGCATTCTCCTTCTTGTTGAACGGGTGCTGTGTAGCGCAAGGAACAATGAGAACCACGTGCTCGCGGGCCGGATGCACATCACTCTCTTACCGGGTTCAGCCAGTAGAGCAATCCGGATTTGCCTCGCGGGAGAGATCCCCATGCTGTTCCCAGCACGTACGAGATGATAGCCAGGAACAGGGTCGAGACGGAGACAGTTTGCTGGAAGCAATTCGGGTTAGTGAGAAAGAAGCGAGTACGGAAGAGACATCATTTCTCTCACAGGCTTGAAGTAGTAGATCTCAGCTGCCGCCGGGGCTTCAGCCACAGCCTTCACAGATATACGGAACACACAACGCACCCAAAACACCACCGAACGCCGACAGACCGAGCCCGAGCACGAAGGCGCGGATCGTCCACGGGTTGAGCGTTTCGTCGTCCTCGACGGTGATGACGTGCGTCGCGATATCGCGCTCGTCGCGGAGCACAGCGAACTCGTCGTCCCCGCGGTCCCCGGCCGTCTCGATGTCCTCGCTCGAGTGGCTCTTCTTCTCGTCCACGGGCGTCGCAGGGGCCTTCTCGTTAATAACATCCTTTTCATCGTGTTCCATAGAGGCCATGATGACGGGAGGCGAGTGGGGTCTCGTAAGAAGCACTGATCATGCGGGAGCAATGATAGCTTGCTTTTATCTGGGCCATGATGTAGGGCTGTAGCCGCATCCACCTGGAGCGTGATCTATTTCTGCCTCGATCTGGGACGTTATCAGTGGCTCAGTGGCTCTCGACGGCAGAAGAAACAACACACGTCAACCTGATGTCTCCGTGCCGTGGTGTTGGTGAGACCGCGGCGCGAGCTCGTGGTCGTGAGGAAGCGCGCGTAGAATGGACGCGACAGCCAGCATGAGACGCAACCTTCGAGCCCTCCAGACACAGGCTTCTGCGATACGCGTTCGCCTGCCTTGGGCCAGCGTTCAAAAATATGACCGCGCGGGAATATGGGAAGACGGTTGATATATTCCTACGCTAAAAATACCACTTGCTTATCCGAAGGACGTGTGAATTCCGAAGATGGTGATGAGCGCATGGGGATTGGGACAGGCGCAGAGTCACTCCTTGGGACCTTCCTGGACATACAAGTTGACGAGATGGGTGAACAAGCTGAAGCAATGGCACGCTTGGTACGCGGTGTTTGTTGGTGCATCACGGTCACAGTATTCGATATCTAAGCGGATGCAATCACACCACAGCCACGATCTAAACTTGTAATCGACCCTCGAATACTTATTTGAATTCCAAGCAGGCTATCCACGGGGTCCGCGTTGTATTCTAACAACACCCACATCGACCTCATTGGCCGAAAACCACCTGTATGTAATGAACGCGTCAACACGGATCACATGGGACACTAGTAGCCAGCGAGGCGATGGTCGTCTTCCGAATCCACAGCGACCCCGGGTTTTTCGAAGGTATTTGTCTCAGCGTCTCACACATAAGCAGCCGATACATGTCAACGGGAAGAAACCCGGCGGAAACAGCCCGAATCGAACCTATCTATGCGCGGCATGAGAACGACGGTACTGGAAAAAGCGATATCCGCAGCGTGTCTCCATGTCGGGTTTCTTGGCTGTACAGGCCTCGTATGCCTGCCTCTGCTATCTGTTGGCTCTCACCAGACGTCGAGATACACATCCGGCACACGAGTCGCTGTTTCATGTCTCGAATGCTGCACTCCAACTCTCAGGAGCGTCTGCATCAGTTGACCTGACTTTGGGATTTGTGAAAACACGAGACCATTCAACGCATCCCATCAGGAACCGCAGTCCCAGACGATCGCGAAAAAGTATCTGCTTCTCCCACCTACCGTGGTTCTTCCGGTGCACAATCAAACTGCACATATATATCACAAGTATCTCCCGCCAGCACAATCTCAGGTCTCTCTCGCACAAACACAATTCGATGACCCGCTCAGCCCAGAGAGTGTCGGTGTGCCTAGGTCTTTGCGTCAATAGTCGTTGCTTCCCGCGCTGAGATTGAATTGACTGGCCTGCTCGGAACTTAAACCCGTCCCGCAGCTTCGGGTTACGCTCATGGCGACTCATCTTGATTCAAGTCTTTCTTGGTCAGACTCTCTGGGGTCACGCACACAAAGCGATTCAGTCGCCCATCATTCCAATCGAACACTCTCACCCAAGCGCCCAATTGGATCACAGGCTTAATCATTGGAGTCCAGATGCTTGTCACACCTCACGTGAAGGTGACACCACGCGATTCCAAAGCTGAGATCCTCCAGGGGGCCTGAACATGGATACCATACAGTTATCTGACGAAAACGGAAACGACCTTTGGTCTCGGGCGTCTCGGTGAACAACATCAAGGGAAGTCAGTGGAATCATGCTATGGACGTAGGCACAGTGGTGTAAGCACTACGTCCGGCTGATCCATATATAATTTTCCGGAGAGGAGGACAACACCGGAGAAAGGCCTAGACGCTCGCGGGCTCGGCGCCCTGAGCGAGAAACATCATCGATAACGTCGTGCATTACAAAGAGTCGTGTGGCCGGCCATCAGTGCCTGCTAAGCGATTTTGCCCAGCTCAGCGCAGAGTGAATATCTATCTGTGCACAACCACACTGTCCGGCCGTGGCAGAGGGTGTGGCGTGCGAACACACGAACGATGGGTATCTTGAATAGCTCTATTTTATGGAACGGCTACTTAAATGTGTATGCTACAACTTGGGGTCTTGAATGGTCATCCGAAACAGCTACTAAATAGGATGATATACTACTACTCTAGATGTCAACTTGTAGGATAAGAAAGCGACCGGGACATGCGCACGATGAACTGTATCAGTGCAGATACGACACATCCGTGTATACGAGAGATGGGGAAAGAATGCGATCGATGCCACGAGGGGTATGGTTTAAACGGATCGTAAGGTAGGATCAAAAGTTCCGAGCCGGGCGCTGGGCGGGGCAAGCCCATGGTCATTGACAGTGCGTTATCGCGGACGGAGGAACCGGGTCGTGTGAGAAGAGCAAGTGCCCACCCCGTCGTCTTCTGTTCGCATAGATCCGCAACGCCGCCTCAGACCGACCTCGGTCACCGCTGGGGAGCGAGAGACGACAGTCGAAAGCCGTTAGCAAGCTCCGCTTTCCATTCCAGGCGCCGGACGGCCTCGGCGTAGTCGACCCACTCTCGTTGCCGTTCGCCGCTCTCGAGCCAGTCCGCATCTAGACTGGTGACGTCCAGCTCGTAGAAATGGTACGTGGCGGACGGACTATGCTGCGTGGTGACGTAGCGCGTGATCGTCCCGCGTACGCCCGCTACGGGGTCGTCAGACGCCGCAGAGAGAGGTAGAGAGGGTAAGACCTTCTTCCAATGCTTCCCGAGACGCCGCATTCTCTAGTCGAACATCAGACGCTTCCCAGCCGCCTTTGGGCACTGCGGTAAGGGGCAGCAGAATAGTCGATCAGCCGAGACTCGGAACCGGACGGGCACGCGCCACTCACAGACCCAGTTATCTGGACGCTTGCGGCTGGTAATTAAGAGGACCTGGGCGGCGGAACGGGCAATGGGGATGGCGCAGCAGACGATGCGGGGACTGGAACGGCCTTTTGTACCCATGATTGGGAAAGACAAGAAGTGGGCGGGGGCGTGGGTAGCGTTTACAAAGCGTGCATCAGCTAGGTGGGCTGGTGACGAGCGCAACTGGCGCCCGGTCTGTGGCGAACAGGCGGAGGACGTTTTGGAGAGAGAGTTCGAGGCAGGGGCCTGCGGATCCTGTAGTTTGGACGTTGATATATATACTGGGTTGCAGGGTAGGCACGTACGCGAGGCCGCGGTGGTCTTGTGCAGGTCAAAGGTAGGGAGAAAAAATCCGTTCGCCTCGACGTCAACGGCTCAATTTGGCATGCGACGAACGTGTCTCGGCAGTCTTGCCGGTCTGGACGGACCGGATCAACGCAGATCACGTGATTTTGAGATGAGAACGGAAGGAATCCGTTACTTTGAGCCAGTTTTGTCAAGCTACAAACGTGAACCGGTACGAGACTTTAAGCCTTGGAGGACATGAACTTGGGGCGATTGAAGTGCAATATCGTTGAGGTCGAGACCACCCCGATGAACGGCCGGTTCGTTATCGGTAATGGGCCCAGAAGACGTGCAGCCAGTCCTGTGCCGAATCTCCTCGTGGAGCTACTCAGACCGAGTGACAGCGCCCCGGATCGGGTTGAATTTGGGAAGTGGCAGTCGTGTGCATCACCTCGTTGCCAAAAAATCAATCTGATATTCTATCTCGCCGATGGCTTCTGGTTCTACTCGTTCCACCTGCAGATGCTCAGACTCCCAGTGGCTGCCAAGACAGAGATAGAACTCACGCCACCAGTAGCATGCATAGGACACCCACGGCCATGGCCAAAAACTATACACACCCCAGTCAGTGCGCTGCAAAATGGCGTGCAAGAAACAGAAGTACCTCCCGCAACGCCTGAGCCGCGCTTTTACTCTCTGCAAGCAATCTGGATGGGGTAAAGTTTAATATTGTCCGCGGCACCCTCAAAAGAATCTCACGTCGGTAACACTGCGACGGCGCCAATGTACATGAATCCGCCAGCGACAAAAGGGATGACCTGGCATAATGGGGTTAGCGGCCGAAATAAGCGAAGATGATAGCCGGGGGGTTACCAGATCCGATATTTGTGCCGTCGTCCCCAGCAGCCCGTCCGATTTCTGCCGCACTGCTGCAGCAAGGTCGAGAGATGCCGGGCCTGCGGCATTATCGCTAGCAGTGGCCGTATGAACAGCGATGCCAATGAACGTCCTACTCAAAATCAGCATTGGAGCAGTCGCTCGAACAGGCAGCGATGGCTCACCCGACCTAAATGCGCGATCGGAAGCCACCACGCGAAAGCATCGTGCATGGAGCGAACGTGCAAAAATCAAACAGGCAGTGGGAATTTAGGAAGAGGGAAGCGCAACAACAAAAGGCGAGTGAGAGCCTGTCCTGACAAAGAGTGCGAGAACCCACGAATGCTCCGATCGCAGTCAAGAATTGCGACTGCATGGCTTGCCGCTTCGTGAAACCACTGCGGATGAGGATAGAATAGTCCGCAATTTCGTGTGGGATCTGTCCGGTCGTCAGCCAAAGCCGAAACGCGGAAAGGGTCCAGGCCCTGCCTCGTGAGCAAAGCAGGCAAGAGTGGTCGTCGCTCCTATGAGTGGAGAGGCATAGAACGACGCAGCCATGGCCAGACCGTCCGTGCTGCGGATCGGACCGTGAGCTTCGCACAAGAACATCCCACGAAAGCTAATCGCACATGTTGTGGACAAAATCTCCAAATAGATTGAGGTACGCCGACATCTTCGATGGCCCTCCTCCGGCCTTGGCGGATCCACTGGCCTCTTCCGGCTCCGGCTTGCCGCTGGACTTGCGAGACCGCACTTCCGATTCGTTGGGCGATGTTTTCTCCACCCCAGAGCTTAATGCACTCGATTCTCCGCCATGACTATGCCCGTGCCCCCCGCTTCCATCTTCGTCCCCGGCAAGCACACGGAGTGTCTTCTCCATGACAAAGAACGATGCAAAGCCGACGAATATCCCTAGCCTGCACATGGTCAAGGTAAGCTCACAGGATCGTCAACAGACTGACCCAATCAGGATGTTCCGTTTCTCTTCGACCAGAACGAAATGTGCGCCATCCCCCTGGCGTTCACCCATAAAGGAATGCGGGACGAGGTGCAGGAAAACGTCCGACAGCAGGCCACCCGTCTGGACTCAAAATGAATCGGGGAACAGGTAGTCGTCAACACCACGAGCGTACCGCAAATGCGGTCATAGTGTTCAACGTGTTTGCGTTGATCTTCGCCGGAATGAACGCGAGGATGAAGTTGGGTACTCTTTCGTGAAAGGGCCGTCAGTCGGACAGCGAGAGCTGAGAATGACAACAGCGAACGCACGATGAAATGTAAAATGTGCCTAAAATCGAGTTCCACGCGGGCCCAAAAGGAAACAAGTAGTTGAAGACGGTGCGCATCACTGGAGACGCCTCGGCTTCTAGGGTTTTCTTGATCATACTGAGACGCCACACAGGGAGACAGTCGTCGACCTCGGATGCCTACATTGACCAGAAATGATCTTTGAGCTTAGTCCCACGCGAAAGGAAAGCCCGGCAAGCGACGTGTAAGCCACGCCTCCGTCGTGACACGTACAAGAATGGGCACCTCAGGCCCGGGCATGAGGCGTCCAGAAGATTTCCGATCATCGTCAGAGTGCGCGTATGTGAAGACAACGAAGGAAAGTATTAGGAGTAACGCGAGTCGTGCCATCGCGTTGGCAAGTACTTAGTGTACAGTCGAGTTTGAGTTGTGGTGTGCATAGCCATGGCGCACCGATCCGAACGAATGTTCGGCCCCGAAAGCCGAACTAGCGCATCACCATTGACGTACAGCGCCCGCTCGTCGCATGTCGCCTTGAACACTCAGGACGACTTTGAGGATCTCATACAAAGCCACTTTTCGAACCGAACGTCGGACCTTTCGGACCTGAGATATTGGCAGACCGTACAGCGCAATGTACATATCCAGGGTTTACCATCCGCGACTCCGAGCAAGGCCTCCCCAGCTTCTGAAGATGTAATCCGCATATTCCTTCATATCTGAGACCGACTGGCCAATCTTTGTCGAGCTCCCAAGCAGATCATCGAGAAATACGTGAGCCGTTCGCGGCGAAGTGAGTTGATGCAACTCTGAACGGTGCATTTAGAGAGGGAGAAAAATGAGATACGTGTAGTGGTTTTACCTGCCGCAGTGTAGATTCCCATGATGGATGCGCGTTTCGCATACCAGGATTCCTATTCAGATGTGATTACGTATGCTGCTGACTGCAAATGACCGCTTACCCTCGACAGGCCTTGCCCGGAAACGAAGCAGGCTTGGTCGGCAATATGGGCTGCATGCTTGAGCGCGGGCACCGAATCCAGGGGCGGGAACGCCATGCGTGATTCTGGGACGCAAAGAATAGCAAACGCCTAGCACAAACGCCGGTTCATTGGGGGAATACGCTCGCGAAGAGAAACACAGCGGACTTCGGGAAGATGTGCTAGAACAGGCTCGTTATAGGACAGCCTCGTGTGCAGAGCCTCTTTTAAAGTAGGGGGTGGGAGGTTGTCGGTCTTCATGTTGTCCAGACCATTCTCGAGCCATGCGTTGATCAAAGTCTTCTGAGCTGAATTGCCGGAACCAAAGAGAGAAGAAACAGCAGAGTCGGATAGAGGCTCCGAGTGAGGAGACGGGAGATGCAGCACCGACCGGGATAAAGTTGTGCGAGTAAAGCCGGACTGCGATGTGAAGTACATAGTAAGCGCTGGGCCGAACGACCTGACTGAGTAGGTGGTGCTCACTTCGGCAACATGAGGAATAGCAAGTTTTAATAGATGGGATCGTGAGATTAACATCTTTGTATGCCGAAAGTGAGCAAACCAAGCTGAAGAGCAGTGAAAAAAGTCGACGAACCCTGAGGTTGATTCACGAGAATCAGCGGGC
The DNA here is from genome assembly GCA_963692855.1 of Mycena citricolor. Classification (NCBI taxonomy): domain Eukaryota; kingdom Fungi; phylum Basidiomycota; class Agaricomycetes; order Agaricales; family Mycenaceae; genus Mycena; species Mycena citricolor. Next base: position 896,618 of record CAVNYO010000138.1, on the reverse strand, counting down.
TCCGCCAGATAGCCGGCTAGCACTATTTGCAACCGCTTTCCGCGCGCCCTTTACCGTAAGTATACCGCCATCAATTTTGGCCCCATTGTCCAACGCGACCGCCCTTCACCATCCAATGAAAGGTGCGTAGCCTTCTACATGGGGGGCTCTTAAGGAGGCTGCAACGCATGATGTCCGGAGACCCGACCATGGGACTTGACAGGCACGCGGCAGGCCTTGCTTAAGAGGCCCCCTACCCAATTGTCTTGGCCTGGAGCTTCATCACATTTACCAGGTCGCCACACGCGTTCCGGGCGTGAATTTTCGGAATTCGACATGGTTGCCAGCCCGACTTCCCTATCCCCCAGCTTCCATTTCGACATCTCCGAGCTGCTGCAGCAGAGAGTGGTGGACGCGCAGGCAGCAGCACCAGACGAAGACGCTGCTAACCTTTACCTGCGGCCCGAGTCGCCTCTCAGCGACTCACCTGACCCCCCCTCCCTCTGCCAGCATCGGCGTCACCGCCCCCAGTCGCCGCGCAAAGCGATGCGCAAATCGACGCCGTGATCAATGGCAATCCCCCCGCGGCGCCTGTAAGCGATTCCGCAAACAGCACATACGCTCGACCCTCAATCCCTCGCATGGAGAAGCGGAAGCAAGGGTCCAAGCGACGGAAAAGGCAGGGCCGAGAGCAGGAGGCAGGAGAGATGGCTGGCAAAGGTGTGTATGTCAAGCGCAGCGAAGACGCTGTCAGGCGCGACATTCAGGTTGATCTCAATGCTGCTGCGCTTCCACGCTCCGGCCCTAGCTGGATTGGGCGAAGCGAGCACCTGCAGCCGCCGCTACCAAGCAAGCCGGCTGCGGTAACGCAGCCCACGGGTTTGTCGGGCATGGCTGAGAACGAGGCTGCGCCTACTCAGGCAGAGATTGACGGCCTCGTTGGTGAACCGGGCTTCTCATATGTCAACTGGGGTGGAAGGTACGTCTCGTTCTCCCTAGCTACTTGGGACTTTAACAACGCAGCGCCAGGGTCAGTATCCGGATCTTGGACAGCCACCGACGCGTTATTGCCCTGCTTGGAGGCATGCCGAGGGATGCTAGTGGATACACCCAAGCAATGGAGCTTGCTGCCGAAGATATTGAGCGGGAAGCAGCCACTTGCGTTTTTACGCATGGCGACATACACCATCGCCGGGCCACATCAAAAGGATATGCAGCTCTTCACACCGGCATATCTTTTGGAGGTGGACAGCGTCAACCAGGCAACCTTGCCAACTCACCAAGTAACACCGCTGCTGCTGAGCGCCTTCTCCAAAGCCCACACATCAAGCGCATTGCAGGCTTCACGAACTGTATGCTCGAGCCGATACAATCCTCCCCGGTCTAACGGTGCACAGGCCTGTTCCAAACTTTTGCACCCATGCTCTGGCTCTTCTACTGTAGTGAGATGCGCTCGCTGCAAGCATGGGGGCCGTGGTTGGCTTGGAACTTTGTTGGAAGCGTTTTCGCAGCCTGTACATTTAACCTTGGCCCATTCACAGCCACTCGGCCACATCTCGATTTTGCGAACCTGGCATGGGGCTGGTGTGCTGTCACAGCCCTTGGGAAGTTTGACTGCAATAGCGGTGGACACTTGATCCTGTGGGACCTTCGCCTTCTTATACGGTTCCCGCCAGGTTCAACAATCCTTTTGCCCTCTGCTATTCTCCGTCACTCTAACACACCTATTGGCCCAGGTGAGAAGCGCTTCTCAGTTGTACAGTACACAGCAGGGGGGCTCTTCCGCTTCCTTCATAACGGCTGCAAGACTTACATTGAGGAAACTCCCATGTTATCTGCTCAGGAGGCAGAGTTTCGATGGAAAACTGGCATATCGATGTTTGCAGTAGCTGAGAACTAGGGTTGGGTTGCCGTAGTTGCTCTGTAGCACCAGTATTGGTTACATTGGTCGCCCTAATCAGCTTAAGTTGCGGGTTACAATATGAATGTAATGAAAACATTTGATTGTGCTACATAATGCTCTTGGCTCAGCTCATTCGCCATTTGGAAAGTTCAAGCTGAATGCACATTTTCTGTGCACATCGCCTCTTACTCCATATAATTCAACGCCCTACCTCGATTGCTCCGCCTCTGAACAGCTTTCTGGAGAATCAGTGCGCTGTACTCAAGAGTTGCTGGGGGTGCAATCCAATGTCCATGGGACACGATGCAACGTTCCATCTCAAAAAAGTCTGCAAATACACGCGTGGTCCCTATTGGCGGTCGTGTCTCTTCACCAGCGACAACTGCTGCACGCCATGACCGGACATAAGTCTCGCCCAATCTGCATGAATAATTCGCTGTGTATGCGCGAGGCAAGACACCGCCAAGAGTTGCTCATGCCAGAAGTGCCGTGCAGCCGGAGAGCAACAGCAATGGGGAGTTGCTTGGGAGTCCATCGGTGCGCTGGTTTCGTTGATGGAGCAGGGGAGACAATGCGACTGGGCGTGTCGGGATTCCATGCGACCAGAGGTCTCTCGCAGTTCGAGGGCGTCAAGCCCTTTGGTCATCTGCTGATCACGACAAGCTTTATACCAGATTGGACTCCGTGAGCTCTCGGTGTTTGCTTCTCTAAATTTGCACCACTCACCGTGAGCTAGCTACATCCGCATCATGCGACCCAGGGGTGGAATCTTCCCCTTGACTGTGACCGACGGCAATCTCGTCATCCCTTCTACACCTGTATTGACTTGGGGGATTACAATCCAAGGGGCGGCCGTGGCCAGCCACAGTGTCCACGAATCCATGCTCGACTTTGCCGCCCGTAATCATATCAAGCCGACGGTCGAATGCTTTCCGATGACCAAGGCCGGTGTCGCGGAGGGAATGGCACGTCTTCGAGAGGGGAAGATGTGTTACCGCGGAGTCCTGGTTGCTCCGTCCGAGTAAAGAGGGTGGACATCGTATGCGAGTGTTCCATGACCATATTGTTTCTCCAGCATTTAAAACCATGTAAACCGTCGAACACCAGAGAGACCGAACAAAGGTGACCAGCCGCCGTCTGGCCGCTTCGAACACCACCAACGTGATGTATGGATCTCGCAGAGCATAGTCTGGGAGTTATCGACGCCTCAGTTGAGTGTTCAACCGCCCGTATTGACTGGGGGAATCACGATCCAAGGGGCGGCCGTGGCCAGCCACAGTGTCCACGAATCCATGCTCGACTTTGCCGCCCGTAATCATATCAAGCCGGCGGTCGAACACTTTCCGATGATCAAGGCCAGCGCTGAAGACGGAATGGCGCGTCTTTGAGAGGAGAAGATGTGTTACGGCGGAGTCCTGGTTGCCTCGTCCAAGTCGCCAGGTGATGAACGTGACTGGATGATTGTGACTGAGAGCGTCTCACACAATCTCACTTGTCTTTCACTTGCGTCTTTCATGGATCATCCACCTCCGAGACATCTCCCTCCAGCCCGCCCCATTCAACTCTTAGAGCTTCCTCTTGCAGATGTCGTCCTGCCTCAACCTGACTGGAACGAACTTTCGGTTGGAATGCAGACAGTTGCTGCTGAAACAGCAAAGATCCCCAACATGGTATGTATTGACAATTTTCCACTGATTCTGAAACTGACCAAGGAGAAGAATCCAACACAACAAATCCTCGCCATGAATCAAAACATGCTTCGACTTGTTGCGGGATTCAATCAACTTCAAGAGCAACTGGTCGGAGGGCATAACACCATGATCGAACATCAAGGGGCTGCGGTTGCACGTCTTGACACCCTCGCTGCAGGTCAAGACGCCACTGCTGCACGTCTCGACACCCTTGCTGCAGGTCAAGACGCCACTGCTGCACGTCTCGACACCCTTGCTGCAGGTCAAGACACCACTGTTGCATGTCTTGACGCTATTGATGCTCGTCTTAACGCCATTATTGTACGTCAAGATATCCTTGCTGCAGGTCAAGGTGTTGCTGTTGCACGTCTTGACAACGTAGTGCAGCGGTAGGCCTCCCTCTTGTGATACTAGAAACATTATTGAATCATCTCAGGCTTGACTTGGTCCCAATGCGTGCCTACAATGCAACTGCGGGACCATATGAACTTGTACAATACCCCCCTGGCATTGTGCAAACCCCAGCCATGCCAACGACTGTGGAGCAAGCCTTGGGAGGATTCACTGGTGTGTGATCCACTTATCTCTCCTGTTTGCTTATCTAATTAATATGCCTTTCCACTCAAGCGACCCAGTATCTCCATGCAATCAATGATTTGATTGCTGCAGGTGCACCTGGTTTGATGCCAGTAATAACCAATGGCAGCTTGCAGGTGAAAAGACAGCATTTCCTGAGCTACATGGGTTTTGTTTAATTGTTCAATTGTAACTATTCAAGTAGAAACGCATCAATGCGTTTAGTTAATTGTACTGTACTTGCATGAAATATCAATATTAAAGATTCTCTTTTGTACCGCCATTAGGTCCGCTCAATTCTTGGTTCATGAACCGGGTTCACGAGGTTTTGATGAACCCAACAGGTCCTGACAGTTGCCATCACGCTTAACTAAAATCGGCCGAGGGCCAGCAGAGATGTCTCCGTTTGAGGACAAACATGTACGATCTTGCAGCGTTGGACCAAAATGATACTCGAGAGCAAGCCTAGACGTTACTTCAACTTACTTGACTCCCTGGCTGTATGTGCTTGTATTTTTTCCCAAGTAGTGATTCATTCCAATTGTGGTAGGCAGTTGAAAGAAATCCATACATATACTGAAAATGGGCCCTCAAGTATCCTCAGTTATTCTCCCTGTCCTTTCTTGACATGATAGGAACTGCCATGGATAAAGTTGCGTCCTGCAATGTTTTGCCCTCTGCCCTAAAAGGGGTTGTCTCCGTTGGCCATCAGTCTCTTTTAGTTAAGCGTGATGGCAACTGTCAGGACCTGTCGGGTTCATCAAAACCTCGTGAACCTGGTTCATGAACCAAGAATCGAGCAGACCTATTTGTAAGCCTGCTCTGCTGGACTCATGCATGTGCTGCATCACACCATGTTACTATGACATTACAATCTCTCTGTAAGCCCGCCCACCGGACTTACGCGTTACATCACACCAGACTACCATATGTACGGCTTACCAGCTACGCTCTCGCTACACATCTCGACCTTTCTGTAACGCATATACGTATCCCCCACGCAAGGGACTTTTTGCTAGTTCAGTTCCCCCCGCCTTTTTCAGATTTCCCAGTGTTTCTTGGCGTATAGGTACGCCAAGCTTCCACTTTTTTAGCGACGTCCCCCCTTGCACAACTGCCTCTGAGAGCCTTCGTGAGCCCTCGTGGGGAATAGCAAGTTGCTGGGATTCTGTTACCGTACTGTACTGCTTCGTGACAACCGTGTCCGACGTTGCCCTGTGCTGCTGCTGTTGTAAAGACGACGACTTGGTGTATTGACTGCATACAGTCACGCTGGCCGCTCCTCAACCTTCCGTCCCACATTCCTTATGCACTCGCCGTCAGACCGCCACCATAAACACTAGAACGCGCTCTGCATCGAACCTGCCATCACGCCCACTGCCCACTCAGTCATCGCCTGTATCCTACCTGCCGCCTCAAGCTTCTTCCTCTCCTTCCTCCACTTCGTCGGATTCTGCCCCACCGCATTCACCATACATGCCGTCTCAAGATTCGAACACTGTTCCAAAAGCTGTAGTGGAGAACCACTCAAGCAAGGTGCCCGTGCTTACCGAGGGCGATTGCACTCCAGCCGTACTACGCGAATTCGCGATTTCCTTCTGCGACTACGCTACCATAAAGAAGATTGCCAAGGACGAACAGGTCCCGATCGCAATCTCATGCTTCCGTGATTTCCGTATCACCGACCTGCTGGAGTTGGAGGACAAACGCGCCGCTGCACTTGCTGGCACGTTTGATAATCTGATGAGCATCATCAGAGGCGTCATGCTGCCAGCGGAATGGGATCTGGACATTCGGCGCGAGATCATGCAGCAGAAGATGTCGGACGACGACACCTTTCATCAATTCTCCACCCTCCTTTGTTCTCGCAACGCGCTGCTTACTGGATCAAAATATCACCTTGCCGACAACCGAATGCGCTTGCACCTCAAAACCGCAATGGTCTCTGACCTCAACGATCTGATCATCGATGACAAGACGGTCAACGATGAGACGGACTTTGGAAAGTGGGTGAAAGGAGTGGTACGGTTAGATGGGAGGCGTGTGAAAGAGAATGCTCGCGCACGTGGGATGTTTGAGGCACAGCAAAAACGTACGGCACCAGCCGTGGTGACCTACGACGCCCGGCCTAAGAAACTACCCCATACGAACGAGAACGCCGCGCCTCCTGCCTCTTCATTGTCTACCCAAGGAACCTGTGGCGGCCGACTCCTGCTGCTGTCCAAAGCGGATAAACAATTGCTGAACAAACATCATGGCTGTCGCACGTGCCAAAAGTTCTACGTCAAACACCGTTCCTCGGATCAAGTCTGTACCTTCCCATCTGCCGACTCCTACAAACCGCTCACCCTCATTAACGCAAATGCGATACGTAACGCGCTATCCGAGACTCAGGCGGCCAAGTTTGGCATCACCCGTCTACCGATCAAGGCTGTTGCGGCTGTCTTCCCAAAATCAGACAGCGAGAATGAGGAGGAGGGCAAAGAGAGCAAGTCCGAGGATGACTTGGCGTCCCGCGTGAGTGATTGTGATCAACGTGTGGATCTGTTGCATCGGAGCAAACACTTCTTGTGGAAGTTCCTGATGACCGGTCCACACATGGAAACCCCCAATGCTGTACACGGACTGATTGATTCTGGGACGCATATAGTGTTAATCCAAGAAGACCTTGTGGAACGACTCGGCCTGCAACGATTCAAATTGCATGAACCTGAAATGTTTGATGTGGCAACAGCCAATGGACTCAAATCCAAACAAACAAAACTACATGAATATGTGAAATTGCGTGCTCTCTCTCTAGACCAATGCTGGGAATCAAACGTGACCCATGCCTTGATGGCTCCCTCTCTGTGTGTAGATGTTATACTCGGGCTGCCGTGGTTGGAACGTAACCACATTGTGATCGACGCGGAAGCCCGAACTGTTATCGATAAACGTGTACAATACAATTTACTGGATCCTGCCCCACTTCCCCCCAAACCCAGCCCACGACTTGGGCTGAAAGATTGCTTGAAACGCACGCGTGCCGACCTGGGACTTCTGCAGGCAGAATTAAAAGCAGTGTGCAAGACAAGACGTCTTGACATGCTATCCAGGAATTTGTTCGAACCGGTTAAAGAGACAGACATGGTGGCGGCAATCCGAGAACGAATAGACGTGTTGTCTAATTGGGAAGCGCTGAAGTGAAATCAGAGTTCCGTGAAATCTTCGAACCTATCCCGCACATTGATTGTCTGGCGGATGAGGTTCACTGTGAGATCCGCCTTAAAGATGCAAATAAGATGCTGTTGAAACGGACATACTGTCAGGGGAGACGTGTCAGCAGGATGAGGTCATTGGTATTGATCCGGCGGTGTTCCGGCGGTGATCCGAGGGTTATCAGTCAGCGGTGTCATGCTTCTTACGTCATCTACTTGTATATAGATAGTTGCTGGGGATCTCTGATCCCCAGTCTTGTTATCGACTTGGCCCCTGGGCTCCACTCCCCTTACAGCATAACAAGACTATTCTTCGGCTCTGGCACTCCCCCTAGCCCCAGTCGACCACCCTATCTCCTACTCTGCCCTCACCCTACCCTCGACCCTACACCTCCCACACCATGGCTACACCCGCGGGCCACCTGGATATCTATTCCTACTGCGAGCTCTTGCGACATGAGGTTGAGCATCTCCATGACCTCCTGGACCGTATGGAGCATGGGAACACCGCAGCCTCTACCCCCCGCGGTCATGCCTGGCGCCCTGCCTGGGATGGTGCTCGCTGGCAGTCTGTCCCCACTACTCCAGCCCCTACCCCTGCCGTCATTGCCGTCGGCCACACCACCATACCACTTGCCGAGACCCTCCCTACTGCCGCTGGTTCACCTGGCCGCTACTCCTGCACGCTTGTGGTGCCCGACTCTGTTGTTGGGCATATTGTTGGTCGAGGCGGCAAGGGCCTTCACCAGGCTCACGACACTTCTGGCGCTCAACTGCGGGTCTACACTGACAAGACTTCTCCCGCCGAACGCCACGTCTCTATCCGGGGTACCGACCAGCAAGTCGGTGAAGCCCTCATTGCGCTTGGGAAGCGCTTCATGCGCAAGCGTGTCCGCACTAAGAAGACGGGCCCGCCACGCCCTTCTGGGGACCCTGCTCCTCCCCCTCCTGGCCCTGCACCGGCGCCTTCGGACGTAGCAATGCCCGAGGCCAGCCCGCTCAAGGAGCCCGCACCCGCGGCACGACGCTCCAAGACTCGGCAGCAGGATCCACTCGTCCCGGCCGCCTCCGGCCCCCCGCAGCCACGTGAGGCACCTCCGCCCACAGCTCCGGCCCCGCAGCACCGGGCTCGGGCTCGATTCGCACCACAGGACTCTTCCCTTCCTGCCCCGGCTCCCCTACCCCATGAGCGTGCGACTACCCCCTACGCCCCTACGCGCGCCATGGCAACCGCTATCCCTACCCCGCAGCCCAGCTCTACTCCATTCGTCCCCTCGGTGGCCATGCCCACTGCAACCGCTACCCCTCAGTCCTTCACTCCTGCCGGATCGCCCATGGCCATCGACGCGGTGAGGACCAGGGTGCCCCGGAGGCAGACGGCACGGCGAGGGCATGGTGTTCTTGGATCAGCCGCACGTACTGACTCCCACGGCAACCTATTGTTTCCAGGTGATCCCGGCTACGACCGGGCATGAACCCTACAAGTTCGGGGTATACTCGTCGAGGCGACGAATCTTGAAGAGGGGATGATGTCAGGGGAGACGTGTCAGCAGGATGAGGTCATTGGTATTGATCCGGCGGTGTTCCGGCGGTGATCCGAGGGTTATCAGTCAGCGGTGTCATGCTTCTTACGTCATCTACTTGTATATAGATAGTTGCTGGGGATCTCTGATCCCCAGTCTTGTTATCGACTTGGCCCCTGGGCTCCACTCCCCTTACACATACCAGAGTCCCCAAAAATATTGGGAAGCCTGGCAAATCTTGATTGATAAGCACCTGGCAGCGGGACGTATCCGTCCCTCCAACTTGCCGTTTGCATCACCTGCTTTCCTGATCCCAAAGGCAGACAAGTCCGCGCTGCCATGCTGGGTGAACCACCTATAAATCTCATTAGACACCTATAGTAATAGGTGGTGGTACCCCCTATGCACCACCTATAACTATAGATTCATATGTGAACAAGGGCTTGCTGCGCCAAAAGCTGGCCTAAAGGCTGGCAGAAAAACATCACCTTGGTAGATATGAGTACCTATGGGCCCCAGAGCTGCTTGGAACATTCTGTGGCCATCACTGGGCACTGCTGCTGACCAAATTGGGAAGTCCAACTCACTATTCTGTCCTCCACCAATCAGACATTCTGATCTAGGTCACAAACATATTTCTACATCATTTTTTTTTTTCATATGTGCATATCAGACACATCCCAAATTTTGATGTCCCACTCACTGCCCTGCTCTGCCAGTGTGACATGTCACATCATGTGACCCAAGGTAATTTTTGCATTATTTTTTCTTGTGCATGCAATGGTGACACTGCCAGCACATGATCCTTATCTGTGGCCTGCTTTAAGTATCTCTCCGCAACACATTGTGTTACTTTCTGTAACTTCTGGCCCAAGGCATTATCTTGGGTGTGTGATTGGGATAGTGTGGCAGGAGAAAACCCAACAGTCATGATTTTTTTGGACTTGCAGTTTGACAATCAACTCAAAAACAGAAGTTGATAAGAGAAGTGAATTCCAAGACTAGAGAATACAACATAATAGCTACAGTACTCATACTCTTGTCCAGTCTGAGTCATATCTACAACTAATGAGTCATGAGACTATGTACCATGTAGAATGTGTTGAAGTAGGAAATGCAGAGAGAACTGGAGTCAACAGTAAGAAGCTCTGCATTGCAAGACAAGAAAAGAATCTACAGACCTGGAGTCAATAGTAAGAAGCTGAAGAACTCCAGGTAGACAAGAACTATCTATGTGGATAGAGCATGTGACTATATAGGAATCATGTGACCAGGAGCATGTGAGCAGAATGATGGGAACACTAATGAAATCAGATATCATCAGTGATAGGAACAGATGGGAACAATGATGGAATCAGATCATGTGACCCAATCACCAGAGAGTGATCAAGTCCAAAACCCATCCTTAATAGAACACTGGTCATGGGTTGTAGTGGAAGCTTCCAGAGCATATGTTGTGCAGCTTTGGATTGATAGAGATAACCCTTCTCAACCCCTAATCTAGACCATGTGATGCTTTGATCTGTGATAAGATAACCCCATATCAAGATAAGATAAGATGATCAATGAAATGACAAAAAAGTGATCAAATTATGACATGCAGTAGTAGTACATCTCAATCTTGGTCAAACATCTCACTCAGAATTTTTCTAGGCATTTTGCCTTCCTATTTCAAGAATCTATGTTCCGAGTGTAAATTACTGTAGAAATCCATTTTAACCTTGAAGAGAGAGTAGAATTGTTATAGTAGGATTGCTTTTCCATCATTTCATTGATCAATCATCTCATCTTGATATTGGGTTATCTTATCATGGATCCAGGCATTCACGGCCCAGACTAGGGGCTTGGTGTTTTTCAGTCCAGGTTTGAAGCTATCTGCAGCTGTGCAATATGTGTTCAAGAATGCTATACCACAGCCCATGACTAGTGTTTTATATGGTACATAGCCTTGGGAATCATTATGACTTATAGCTGTAGATGTGACTCAGACTGAACTTGTCATAGTTTAATCCTTTTTCACATCATTTCATTGATCAATCATCTTGTTATGGATCACAGCATCACACGGTCTGGGTTAGGGGCTCTAAATGTCATCTGTACATGGAGGCTGCACAACATATGCTCCAGATCTGGTCTTTGACAAAGGTCCCTTGAGTACTCTTTTACTAAATATACATACAAGTCCATACATTCATTGACCTATGTGAACAAGAGCAAGTTCAAATAATATCAACACTCATGAGGTAAGAACAAAGGAAGCAGCTGGCTTGAGAACTGATAATGTGTTGAGGTGTGGATGCAGTGTTTGCTTGGTTTGGACCAAGGATGTGGCATTGCTCTGTGACATGTAGTATATATTGTCAGGGGAAGCCCTGTCTCAAGGTTGCACTTATATATATCATCTAATCAATGGGCCCTACTCAGCTGTTTTGCCTCCCCACCTACAGAGTTTCTATTACACTACTAATGTAAAATCAGGATCTGAATAAAATACATAGAGTAGAATTTTTAGATTGATCAGGTTTGGAAATTTTCCAAATGACTCACTGTAATGAAGTGGCACAAAGCTTTGGGTTCCTGAAGCAAGAATATCTGTATTACAAGAATGACTTTCATTTTTTCCTGTTGCCCTTGCTTCCACTCCTTTTCTGTTTCTGCAATGAATGGCTCTACTGTTAGATGTAAGACAGGAGGACATTGCTTGAGAAGCATCAAGTGTTATAAATAGGGATATACCTAGGGAAACATGTGTTGTTATTGAAAGCTATATAGAGTTTCATTGAAAGAGTTAGAATATGGAGACATTGAAAGAGTTCGAATATAGAGACATTGTATAACAGTCTATCAGCTTTGAGGAGGCCAAATATAAGTGATTACATGGCAGACTAATTCCCTTTCAAAATTGCCATAATTTGCATCAAGATTTCCCCATAGAGAAATTTGTCAGCGGAACCCCTGCTTTTTCTCAATTATCACGGGATCTTGCAAGCGACCATGCATATACTATCTGTTAATTGTTGTGTAAGTTGAACATGCCCAATATAGAAACTGTTCCAAATCACTGATCCAATTGTGACTAGCTACAACAAGTTCAGATTTCCCCTGGATTTGACTATCAGGGTCTGCTATTGGATCGTGTTAATCTTGGTCTAGAGGATAAGATGAGATTGTATTTTACATCATCAAAAATTGATGCAAAATCAAAAGCTGTGTTATTGCTAACAGCAGTGGAGTATAAGTGGAATGCTGACAAGAAAAGTGATGGGAAATCAAAGTTGTAGTTCTTGCAAAACTGGACAACTTTTGTTTACATACATAGGTGATCAGATCACTGATTAGTAGAAAGCATGCAAAACAGTCTACACAATAAGATCACTTGAGAAATAATGCCAATCAGAAATGTGTATGTCTGGTGAGAAACAGAAGTTTTAAATTTATTAAATGCATGACAAGATCACTCTGGAAATGATGTAGATTATAATGCTGGCCAGAAAAGGAAACTTCCAGATTGGTCAAACCAGTTGACCAGGTCATTGTAGCTAGACCTATGCATTCATAGTTGACTGAACAAAAATCACTATCTGTGGCTGTATCCCAGCATGTCCCAAAGAATAATTTAATTTATGATGGCAATGCTGATAGTAACTCTGAGGATAACAAACAAGAGGATGCCAAAGATGCATGAGTTGAAGGCTTGGCATACAGAGTCATACTACATGCTGAGAATAGGGTAGTTACAACTGATTTTTCATAAAAATTGGTAGTGCAGTTCCCAAGATAATGCCTTGGGTCAGAAGTTACAGAAAGTAACACAATGTGTTGCGGAGAGATACTTAAAGCAGGCCACAGATAAGGATCATGTGCTGGCAGTGTCACCATTGCATGCACAAGAAAAAATAATGCAAAAATTACCTTGGGTCACATGATGTGACATGTCACACTGGCAGAGCAGGGCAGTGAGTGGGACATCAAAATTTGGGATGTGTCTGATATGCACATATGAAAAAAAAAAATGATGCAGAAATATGTTTGTGACCTAGATCAGAATGTCTGATTGGTGGAGGACAGAATAGTGAGTTGGACTTCCCAATTTGGTCAGCAGCAGTGCCCAGTGATGGCCACAGAATGTTCCAAGCAGCTCTGGGGCCCATAGGTACTCATATCTACCAAGGTGATGTTTTTCTGCCAGCCTTTAGGCCAGCTTTTGGCGCAGCAAGCCCTTGTTCACATATGAATCTATAGTTATAGGTGGTGCATAGGGGGTACCACCACCTATTACTATAGGTGTCTAATGGGATTTATAGGTGGGGTGAACGACCTCCATGATCTGAATGCGAACACAGTACACGATGTTTTTCCACTACCGCGAATCGATGATATCTTGGCCAATGCGGCGAAGGGAAGTATTTGGTCAACGATCAACTTCACTGATAGTTTCTTTCAAACCAAGCTGCACCCTGATTCAATCCCGTACACGGCAATCAGTACACTGCTTGGATTGTACGAATGGATGGTCATACCACAGGGCTTGAGAAACGCACCATCAGTACAGCAACAGCGTGCACTGCAGCGTTACATCCATACCTTGGCATAAAATGCCACGTGTACCTGGATGACATCATCATATGGTCCAAGGATGTGGACCAGCATGAGAAAGACGTGCGAGACGTTTTCCGGGCACTCTGCAATTTGGGCCTGTACTGCAACAAGAAGAAAACAAAATTGTTCTGCCCGGAGGTCGTCTTTTTGGGCCACCAGATTTTGGTCCGTGGGATAGAACCATGTCAGGACAAGGTGGAGCAAATTGCACACTGGCCCACTCCATGGTTGGCTACAAATGTGCGTGCATTTTTGGGATTGGTGCGCTATGTCTCACAGTTCCTGCCTAACTTGGCGGAACATACGATGGTGCTAATGCCCCTGACAACTAAGCAAGCAGACAAATTGTTCCCCACCTGGTCGAAGGATCACCAGACCGCCTTTGAGAGAATCAAATCCCTCGTGCTCAGTGCGGATTGCCTGACGACCATAAACCACGCGGAGCACGGCCCAAACAAGATCTTTGTCACAATGGATGCGAGCAACAAATGGACGGGTGCGGTGCTTTTGTATGGCCCCACCTGGGAATCGGCATGCCCTGTAGCCTTCGACTCCATGACGTTGAAAGGTCCCAAGCTGAACTACGCAGTGCATGAAAAAGAAATGCTGGCCATAATTCGGGCTCTGCACCGTTGGAGATCTGACCTTGTGGGCTCGACCTTCGAAATTTACACTGACCATCGAACCTTGGAAAACTTTGCAACCCAACGGGACCTGTCGCGCCGGCAAGCCCGGTGGATGGAATTCATGTTGCAGTTTGACGCAAAGATTGTATACATCCACGGAGAAGATAACGCTGTGGCGGATGCACTGTCTTGGACGGATTTCCTGGACGATAATGACACTACAGACACGGTACACGCGGTGCCGGACTTGTTGCACAACGATGTGGACAGTTTCAACGCTGTTGGTGCGCTGTTGGGCAACCCCTCGACAGCGGCTCGTGGCCTAGCGACGGATGTGCTGACAACTATCCCAGACATGGATGGGTTATATGCGGCTGCCGTGATGCTCCAGGTGGAAGCTGACTCGGGTTTGATCGAAGAAATCCGTGCCAGCTACGCGGAAGACAATTGGTGTAAGAAGTTACCTGTGTTGCAGGGAAGCGTGCCGGGTATCAGGGAGGACAATGGCCTCTGGTTCGTGGGTAGCTGACTGATCATTCCAAGGAAAGGTGGCATCCGCGAGAGACTCTTCCAACTGGCACATGACGACAGTGGCCATTTTGGATTTCAAAAGTCTTACGCTTCCTTGCGGGAAAGCTATTATTGGCCAAACATGCGACGGGACTTGGAATATGGCTATGTCCCCTTGTGTCCTGACTGCCAACGCAACAAGTTGTCCACAAAGCGTGCTGCAGGCCCACTGCATCCCTTGCCAGTTCCAGACAGACACGGCGACTCCGTTGCAATCAATTTTGTGGGACCGCTGCCCTTGGATGATGGTAAGAATTGCATAGCAACATTTACTGACCGCCTAGGTTCCAATATTCGTTTTGTTGCTATGCGGACAGATATTACGGCGGAAGACTTCGCGCTGTTGTTCTTCAAACATTGGTACTGTGAGAATGGGCTACCACTGAATATCGTCTCCAATAGAGACAAGCTTTTTGTGTCCGCCTTCTGGAAAGCACTGCACAAGCTGACGGGTGTGAAACTGAAGATGTCCACCGCATTCCATCCGGAGACAGACAGCGCAAGCGAGCGCACGAACGAGATGTTAAACCAGTGCCTCCGATACCATGTGGCATGCAACCAACAGGGTTGGGTCCAAGCCTTGCTGAGGGTGTGTTTCCAAATCATGAATTCCGTAAACAAGTCCACAGGTTTTTGTCCGTTTCAATTGCGCATGGGCCGCTGTCCACGTCTCATCCCTCCGTTGACCGGGCCCCTCGCACCGTTGGACACTACCCCCGAGGAGGAGGTTGCTTGGGACGTCATCGCCAGACTGGAAGAAGATGTAGCGGAGGCCCAGGACAATTTATTGGCGGCGAAGTGTGCCCAAGCAGAACAAGCAAATAAGTCGCAAGATCCAACTCCCAACTACAGTGTAGGCAATCGTGTCAAGCTCAGCACTGCTAACCGTCGCTCCCAGTACCTCCGTTCTTCGACTGACAAGGGCCGTTGCGCAAAGTTCATGCCTCGCTTCGATGGACCCTACACAGTAGTTGCGGTGCATCCGGAGTGCTTGACGGTCACCCTGGATATGGCCGGCCAATTGCTGGTCTTCCCTGTTTTCCACACGTCAGAGGTGCGACCATACAAGGAGAACAACCCGGCCCTCTTTCCCGACCGCAAACTACCGAGGCCTGGCCCAGTGGTCACTCCCCAGGGCCAGCAAGAGTGGGCCATTGACAAGATAATCGACGAATGCCCCCGAGGCCGCAGGCGGCAATTTTTGGTGCAATGGGCCGGACATGGGGCCAAGAACAAATGGTGGCTTGCTTGACGCGACCTCGCGCAAACAGAAGCTCTTGATCGATGGTTGGAAAAGCGGGAAAAGCTTGTTTCTACGAATACACCTCCAACCAGCAGCCGGTAGCTTTTTCCCAATGGGTTTTGATGCACCTGTGCACGCTTATGTACTTACCTTACTCATTTCACTGGGGTTTTCTGTTTTAGAGAGGGGGAGGGTGTAAGCCCACCCACCGGACTTACGTGTTACGTCACATCAGACTACCATACATACGGCTTACCAGCTATGCTCTCGCTACACATCTCGACCTTTCTGTACTGCATGTACGTATCCCCCACGCAAGGGACTTTTTGCTAGTTCAGTTCCCCCTGCCTTTTTCAGATTTCCCAGTGTTTCTTGGCATATAGGTATGCCAAGCTTCCACTCTCTCTTATGCTCTCACTATGTATCCTTAGCTTGCTGACTTTTTTTTTTCTGTACAGCATATATATCCCCACGCAAGAGTCTTTTTGCTAGTTCCTCTTCTCTCTTTTGCCTCCTGGTCTTTCCTTCCAGTGTTTCCTGATGTACCAGTATGCCAGGTTTCCACTTCTTTAGCAACAACTGCCCTTGCACAATTGCCTCTGAGAGGGGAGGCTCTGTTGTTCCGCCACCATCATCTGATGCATGGGAAAGGAAGCCAGAGGTCCCCCCTGCTGCAGAGGGTGGTAGGCCACTCACCAGGAGCGCCAGCCAAATAAGAAAATGGCACCCCCCAAGAGATGGAACAAAAACAGTTACAGTAACCTCTGAAATACAAAATGGATTTTATACAACAGGAGGACACAATGCCCAAGAACAAAGCTGTGACAATCAACCCAAAAACAAAGTCAAAAAGAGAAGTGAATTCAAAGACTGGAGAATACAACCAAGTAGCTACAGTATTTATACCCAAATCCAATCTGAGTCATATCTACAACTAATGAGTCATAGGGCTATGCACCACATGGAGCGCTGGTCATGGGTTGTAGTAGAACCTTCTGGAGCATACAGTGCCCCAAGGCACCTCTCTTTGGCTCTGATCAGACCACGTAGAAATTTATTTGGATTTTTATACTTTTTCTTTGGAAGGAAACCCACCAAAAGAATGTGATTCACCACATAAACTCATTTTTTTCCCACGGTGTGTCACTTTTTTGGAGGTCAAAAAAACCAAAACACTGCATTTGAGGTCCGAAATTGGAGAGAATGTCTACAGATTGATGGAAGAATGCCCAAAATACATGGTTAACTTATTCCTGTGCTGATGTCAGCTGTCACAGCGGGTTGAGGAGAAGACTCCAGGAGGAATAGGGGCTTCCCAATATGGTAATTTCCTTATTGTTAACCCTAACGTGGGGTTTGTGTCACTTTTTTGGGGTCAAAAATGTCCAAACTTAACTCTGATGTCTGTGCTGCACACCATGGCTAGATGCACTCCAAAAGAGTCCATTCATGTATAGAAAGAGTCTCTAAGTGATTTCGGGAAAATGTAGAAGACCTTCCAAATATGGACTCTGATCGCCAGCCACTCGCTTACGAGAAGTGCCTTGAGGCACTGTATGTTGTGCAGCCTTGAATCGATAAAGATGATCCCCTGGACCCCTAGCCTGGACTGTCAGATGCCATGATCCATGATAAGATAACCCATGCCGAGATAAGATAAGATCATTGAAGATAAGATGAAAAAGGGTCAAACTATGACATTACCCCCTCTCTAGGGTCAATGTCCTCATCGACTGGGCCAATGGGTGTGAAGACATTTTTGTAAGGGTCAAACAGTTGTTGTTGGGGATATGGGAGGCGCTCGTCTTTGGGTTTGTAGCGATGGATGAGATAATCCCAGTGTCCGGCTTCAAGTGTTGGCAGGAGGCAGATGCGTGTGTCTGGGTCGGATTATTTCCTCTGCCAAGCCTTCAGGACTCTCTTCACATGGGTAAGGTGATGTGATGGTTCCCAGGTGTTCTCGCTATGCGGCCATCCCTGTGACAATCAACCCAAAAACAAAGTCGAAAAGAGAAGTGAATTTGAAGACTGGAGAATACAACCAAGTAGCTACAGTATTTATACCAAAATCCAGTCTGAGTCATATCTACAACTAATGAGTCATAGGGCTATGTACCGCATGGAACACTGGTCATGGGTTGTAGTAGAACCTTCTGGAGCATATGTCGCGCAGCCTTGAATCGATAAAGATGACCCCTATCCCCCTAGCCCGGACCGTCAGATGCCGTGATCCGCAATAAGATAAGATCGTCGAGGATAAGATGAAAAAGAGTCGAATTATGACATTACCCCCTCTCTAGGGTCGATGTCCTCATCGACTAGGCCAATGGGCGTGAAGACGTTCTTGTAAGGGTCGAAGAGTTGTCGTTGGGGATATGGAAGGCGCTCGTCCCTGGGTTTGTAGCGATGAATGAGATAGTCCCAGTGTCCCGCTTCGAGCGTTGGCAGGAGGCGAATGCGTGTGTCTGGATTTGATTGTTTCCTCTGCCAATCTCTTAGGACCTGCTTCGCGTGGATAAGGTGACGTGATGGTTCCCAGGTGTTCTCGCTATGCGGCCATCCCTTCCATTTGACCAAGTACTGTTTTCCTCGGCCAACGTTTCGCTCTTTCACAATCTCTTCAACTTCCCACTCCTCTGCTCCTCTGATCATCTTGGCTACAGGGCTCTTCTCTCGGCGATGGGGGGGTGGTTCGTGATATGGTGTCAATAGTGACTTGTTGAACACCGGGTGTCTTCGGTCCGTGTCCGGCAAATCCAGCTTCCATGCGGCCGCTCCAACCTTCTCCAGTATCTTGTATGGCCCCAATCTCTTGTCGCTCATCTTCTTCGATGGTCTATCCGTCTCAATATTTTCCCCTTCTATGTACACCTTCATCCCAACCTTCAACTCCGGAACTTCTTTTCTTTGTTTATCGTAGTATCTTTTCATTTTTTCTTTTGCTTTTTCCAATGCTGCTTTTGCTTTGTCTTGTATTTCTTTGATTCTTTTTACAAACTCCTCCGCCGACTCGTTCCTCGATTCCATCCGTTGTTCCACTCCCTTCCATGGGTGATATCCATGATTGGCGTAGAATGGTGATATTTTGGTAGACGCGTTCATCTTGTTGTTGTATGCAAACTCCGCCATTCCCATGTTGAGGGGAGCGCCATGGACGCGAGTAAGTAGATTAGCTATCACGTGTGTATATGTACATACTCTATTACAAAAACACATACATCCAGTTCTGACCGCTACGACACAGCGACTACCCGCGCTTTACAGGTTATGGGCCCCGTGGTCTAAATCGCTGTCATCATATCCAAGTCACCCGTTTCGTTTTTTCGTCCGAAGTCACCGGACACATCACTTCCATCTGCCATGCCTTTTGACGCGTCGAGAAAAACTTTCGACAACCTCCGCAGCTCTCCGAGCAACTACACCACATGGAAACTCAACGTCGAAGCCGTCGCCAAGACCTACAAAGTATGGCGGATGATCCAAGGCCGCGTATTGGAGCCCGACTTCCTGGACCCCAATGCCCCGACAAAGTCGGAACAAGTCGAGCACGACGAGTGGGAGGATCTACGGGATGAGGCAGCGGGAATGCTCTGGCTCTGCATCGAGCCGGACCAGCAGGAACATGTGAAGTCGGTGCGGAATAACCCGGAGATGATGTGGGATAAGCTGGCGGAACTTCATCGCGCCCAATCGGCCGCGCCTCGTTTCTCCACCCTCATAAACCTTCTCAACGTCACGCGCGAGCCCGACAAACCTCTCATGACCTTCCTCACGCGCATCACCAGTCTCGGCGGCGAATGGCGCGAACTCCTTCCACCCACTCTCTCCCTCAACCAACTATGCGAGGAACTGCAATGCATCGCCGCGATACGTGGCATTTCTGAATCTCACAGCACCATTGCGACGGGTCTTCTGCAGAACAACACGGCAAAGCTCACGCTCGACGCTGTCCGCCTATCCTTCTACACCGAGGACAACCGCCCAACGATGAACGGCGGTACTGCGGCATCTGCCATGAGGGCATCGTCTTTGTCGAGCACCTCATACACCCCCTCACTTGCCTCTCCTTCCTTGACTCCCGCGGCCTCATCGACCGCCAAATGCCCGTTTTGCGATCGTGACGGTCACACCGACGTGGAATGCTACGCGCGCCAAAACGCAATGAAGAAGGCGAAAGCGAAGACTCGAGAGAGGCAGGAAAAGCCCTCGACTGGAGCGACTGCCAACATGGCGAGTAGTCCAGCCTCACCCATCAAGTCATTGTCTGACTGGATCGTGGACACAGGCGCGAGCCGTCATATGACAAGCCAACGTCATGTGTTCCAGTCCTACAAGTCGTGTGTTGTGCCAGTGCAGCTTGCTGACAACTCGGTGATCTATTCGGAGGGTGTGGGTTCGGTGGCGTTTCGTTTGGACTGCGGGCGGGAGATCGAGTTAACGGACGTGTTGCATGTACCCGCTCTTCAATCGAATCTGTTCTCTGCTCTATTTCTGTTGAGGAAGCGAGGATTCAAGATGCATGGTGACGAGAAGGGACTGGTGTTCAGCAAGGGTGACCTGAAGCTGAAAGCGCACCACAATGCCACTGGCGACACCGCTATCCTATCCGCCTCAGCTATCCTCACCAAGCCTCCTGATCGCGCTGCATACGCGTCGCAGAAGAGCACGCTTGACCACGACTCGTCTCTCTGGCATCGTCGTTTCGCGCACGTGAATGTGGATCGTGTGCGGGCTGCAATCAAGGATGGGCACGTAACGGGGGCAAAGATCTCGAAGAGCTCACCGCCCGATCCTATTTGCAAACCATGCATTGCTGGGAAGCAGCACCGCCACATCTCCAGGCAGCCACGTCATCGAGCAACGAGACCACTCGAGATCATCCATTCAGATTTGAAAGGGCCGATGCCAGCCCAGAGTCGGGAAGGCTTTGCGTACTGGGTGACGTACATCGACGACTTCACGGATATGTGCCAGATATTCTTTCTGCAACGAAAGAGTGACCAAGCAGAGGCTTTCCGCCAGTTCAAGGAAAGTGCGGAGGCGGCACATCCGGGGCATCGAATTGTGTATCTGCAGGATGACGGAGGAGGCGAATATGTCGGCACAGAGTTCAAACGACAGTTGGCAGAATGGGGAATTACCGTGCGCGAAACGGAGCCTGGCGAACCTCATCAAAATGGGGTAGCAGAGCGCGCAAACCGGACCATTGAGGAGGGAGCGACGGCCATTCTCCAGGAAGCAGGTCTACCGATGAACATGTGGGTGGAGGCTGTCACGGCATTCAACTACTGCCGCATGAGGTTGCCCACATCGGCGTCAACATCAACTCCATACCAAGCCTGGTTCGGACGTAAACCGGACGTCAGCCATCTGCGGATATTCGGTTCCCTCGCGTACGTGCTCATCCCGAAGAAGAAGCGCAAGACTTTCCAGTCGAAGACTCAGTTGATGCTTTTCGTCGGGTACGCTGCAGGAACCAAGGCATGGCTATTCTGGGATCCAAGATGCAAGCGCACCCTAGTCTCGTCGCATGCGTCCTTTGATGAGCGCGTCCTCCCTGGGAACCACTGGCCGCTAATCAATCCGTACAGCCTGCAACCTCCTACGCCAACGCAGTCAAACCTGCCGGATCCTGTTCCAGCTCAAAGCAAAGACTCTGCGCCGCCTTCTGACGATCCGCCGCGGCAAGGGGGAGCACGTATGGGAACTGACGCCGCGGAGAACGTTGCAACACCGAGACCTGCACCATCACCTTCGCCCACACTGCCCGCAATTGATTCCCCCCATCTTTCGCATCTGAGTGATCTCAGTTCTCTCTCCTCTCTCTCGGATAACGACGAACCACCAGCACCCCTGAACGTCCCTCGGCAGCTTGCACCACAAGAGTTCGACAACTCCGGGCGGAACGGACTATACGTCATGCCCCCCGGGCTGGGGCGGGGCCAACGTTCGAGGAATCGAGAAGCAGACGTTCGTGCGCCTTGGAACTACCAGGGATCGTGGTCGCCCGGCGCGACAGCGCGCATCGCAGAAGCTGAGAAGTGCCTATACGTGTCGGCAGAGGAAGCATTGGAGCTGGCGTTTGAGGAGGCGCTTGAGAGGGCATGCGCGACTACTGTGGGAGGTCCCAAGACTTATGAAGCCGCTATGAAGCTTCCAGCCGAGGAGGCAGAGAAATGGCATGCGTCAGCTTTGCAGGAGCTGCAGTAGCTTGTCGAGATGGGTGTCTTCGAGATGGTCGAGCTTCCCCGCGGACGGAGAGCCATCGGAAACCGTTGGGTGTTTCGTGTGAAGCTGAACAGTGATGGATCAGTGGAGAGGTATAAGGCACGTCTTGTTGCAAAGGGTTACGCGCAACGCCCCGGCTTTGACTTCACCGAGACGTTCGCACCAACACCCAAGTGGGCTACGCTCCGTCTAATCCTCGCGTTTGCTGCCCTCGAGGACCTCGAGCTATTCAGCGTTGATATCTCTTCAGCGTACCTCTACGGCGATATCACCGAGGATGTCTACATGGAGTTCCCAGAAGGCTCCATAAACGTACCCACCGGACGCGCGCTGAAGCTCCTCAAGTCCTTGTACGGCCTGAAACAAGCGGGACATCAATGGCATCTCAAATTGCACAAGGTTTTATTGTCAATGGGTTACAAGCGAGTACGATGCGAGCACAGCGTCTGGGTTTACGATTCCGAATCCTCCGATACTCGCGTCATCGTCCCGGTCTTCATCGACGACATGACGATCGCAGCAAAATCCGCAGCCAAAGCACGTGAATTCATCGAGGAATTGGGCAAGCATTTCAATCTGCGAGACTTGGGCGAAACCAAGTGGCTACTCGGCGTTGAGATAGAACGGGATCGCGCATCGCGAATACTCACCATGTCTCAGAGGCAGTACATCATCGACATCCTCGGGCGCGCCGGCATGTCGGACTGTCATTCTGTGACAACTCCGATGGATCCCAAGGTCGTTCTCACATCCGCGGACTGTCCAACGTCACCAGACGACATAGCGCGTATGCAGAACGTGCCGTACCTCCATATCCTCGGTGCCGCCGCCTATCTCGCCATCGCCACCCGCCCCGATATTGCGTACGCGATTGGAGTCTTATCTCGCTTCTCGAAGAACCCGGGATGGGTGCATTGGCTGGCTTTGAAGCGCGTGCTGCGCTACCTTCGTGGGACAATGGACCTCAAGCTGACTTTCCGAGGGACAATGCCCGACCAGGGGGAGCTTTTCACGACGTACAGCGACGCGGATCACGGCGGGAACCCGGACAACAAACGGTCCACCTCGGGCCATGTGGTGACCATAGGCGGCGGTGCAATTAGCTGGGCGAGTCACCTCCAGCCGTTCGTGACATTATCGACGACAGAAGCCGAGTACGTATCCGCAGCATCTGCGGGCCAGGAGATTCTGTGGTTGCAGAATATGCTTGAGGAGCTGGGGTATGGACGCACCGGATCTTCGACCCTCCGAATTGACAACCAATCTGCCCTCTCCGTTGCCAAGAACCCTGACCACCACGGCAGAGTCAAGCATCTTGACCTGAGGTACTACTGGTTACGCGATGTCATTGCCGCCGAGGAGATCCGCGTGGAATACTGTCCGACCGGGGAAATGATTGCAGACATCATGACGAAGGGATTGTCGCGCGAGAAGATGGAGCCAATGCGCTCTTGGCTTGGATTGCATTCGGACACGCGTCCTGTCGAGGGGGAGTGTTGAGGGGAGCGCCATGGACGCGAGTAAGTAGATTAGCTATCACGTGTGTATATGTACATACTCTATTACAAAAACACATACATCCAGTTCTGACCGCTACGACACAGCGACTACCCGCGCTTTACATCCCAGCCACTCCAACCAGTCCGTCTGATGGTAATTGACGTAGATGCGGAGATAGTGTTCGATCTCCTGATTCATGCGTTCCGTTTGTCCATCTGTGATCGGGTGATATGCGGTCCCCGGATTCATTTCCACGCCCAACATCCGATTTGTCTCCCTCATGAAGCCTTTGATGTAGCGCGAATCCCTGTTGGTGATGATCTTGCGGGGGATCCCGTGGTAGCGGAAGACTCGGTCCCTGGTTAATCATGCAACTCCTTCACTGCTGATGTCAGTACTAATTGGCTCGACATGGATCATTTTGGTGAAGGTGTCACACCACACATGAATTGCATCATACCCGTTACTGACCGGTAGGGGTCCGATTTGATCCATGGAGATGATTTCCCACGGCGCATTTGGGACTGCATGCGGATGCAGAGTCCCTGTCCTTGCTCTCCTGGTCTTGGTTCGCTGGCACGCCTCGCACGTCTGGATGTATTTCCGGATTTGGTTCCCCATCCTTGGCCACCAGTAGTTCCTTTCTACCATTTCCTGCGTTCAATTGATCCCAGCGTGTCCAACCAAGGGTGTGTCGTGGTGTAGCCCGATGATCTTGTCTCGCAGCTCCTCGTCCCTCGGTACATAGAGCTTCCCGTGGTATGTGATGAGCCCATCTTCCTTTCTCCATCCAGCGAGTGACTTCTCCAAGGCCACCTTGACGCTCCCATCAATCGATCGAGTGGTTTTGATCTCATCAACTAGCTGCTGATCCTGTCCCTCGAATGTGACTTCTTGTGATCGGAAGAATTCGGGCTTCAGTAGCGTGACGTGCTTGTTGTCGTTCTTGCCCTGATCGTGATCCGCTCGTCGAGACAGGAGATCCGCCTTGCGGTTGAGTGCACCGGGTCGGTGTCGTAAAGTGAAATCAAACTCCGCCAACTCCGTGATCCATTGTGCTTGTTGTCGATTGAGCTTCTGCGGCTTCCGAAAGTACTCGAGATTTTGATGATCGGTAAAGATCTCGAACGTTTCCGTGGCTCCCAGGAGCAGCTGCCTCCATTCGTTGAGCGATAACATGATTGCAAGCATTTCTTTGTCGTAGATCTCGTAATTTCGCTCGGTTTCGGTCAATGCATGTGAAATAAACGCGATTGGGCGTCAAATGCCATCTTGGTTTTGGCTCAAAACGGAGCCTGTTGCCCCTTCCAAAGCATCGGCTTCCAGACGATATTGGCCGGTGTCGTTTGGCAGTGCTAAGACCGCATCCTCCGCGATTCTCTTCTTCAACCCATCGAATGCTGCGCGCTCATCCGTACCCCATGACCATCCTGCCTTCCCTGTCAGCCGTGTCAACGGCTTGGCGACCTCCGCGTATCCCCGGACAAAGCGTCGATAGAAGTTTGTGAACCCTAGAAACGCTTGGACTTGTTTGACGCTTTTTGGTTCCGGCCATTCCATCACACCCTTGATCTTGACTGGGTCCATCCGCATCAAATTGTGTCCAATAATTACACCCAAATATTCGATTTCCGTGCGTTCGAACTCGCACTTTTTGGGCTTCAGGTATAGCTTATGTTTCTGGAGCAATTCGAGCACTCGTTTCGTGATCCGCCGATGTTCGTCCAAGTTCTCTGTGAAGATCAGTATATCGTCCAGATAGACTACCACGTGACCCTCGTTGATCAGTTCTCGGAGTATGTTGTTCATCATGTTTTGGAACGTTGCCGGGGAATTTGTGAGACCAAAGAACATAACTAAGGGCTCGTACAGCCCTCGGTTTGTGCGGAATGCAGCCTTCCACTCGTCGCCCTCTTTGATCCGTACGTTGTTATATCCCCACCGGATGTCGAGCTTGGTGAAGAACTTTGCACCGCATAGGTTATGGACCAGTTCGGAGATCAGCGGCAGCGGGTATCGATTCCGGATCGTCATCTCATTCAGCTTCCAATAATCTTGCACGGGGCGTAGCGCGCCATCCTTCTTCTTGACAAAGAAGAATGCTGATGCCATGGGTGATTTTGATGGCCTGATCCGTCCACTGGCCAGGTTCTCTTGTAAGAATTCGTCGAGTTTGACCTGCTCGTTTCGTGATAACGGGTACACCTTGCAGTCCACTGCTTTGGAACCCGGTTTGAGCTCGATTGCATGATCCCATGCCCGTCGGTCTGGCAGTGAGTCGAACGATTCCTTGGCGAACACCTTGACAAATTCCCGATATTGATCCGGGATCCTTCCCTCAGTCATTCTCTCTTTCTCCTTTTCTGCTTCTTCTGCGAATTTCTGCGCCGGCGTTTCCTTCAGCCGCAGGTCTACTTCCTTCCCAAAATCGACCAACAAGATCGATTCTCCCTCTTCCAGATCTGGTGTGCCCATGTCCAGGTCAATTGCGTCCATGTCGATCATCGCTTGATGTTCCTCGTGACCCCTCATGTGACACCGCTCTGGGCATCGGCTGAACCTCATGGTCTGCTCCTGCCAATCCACCTCGGGGTTGTGTTCCATCAGCCAATCGAGACCGATGAAGATCCGGGCTTTCCCCAAGCACGTCAGAAGGAACGTGCGTGTCTCCACGTGAGGACCAATTCTCATCCTCAGATCGACGTAGTGCGTGATCCGCCCGTTGATGTTCTCGGTGTTGTCGGCATTACGAGCCACAATGGGTTGTGGAAGCTCCTGGATATCCAACTTCTCCGCCTGTGCGTAGTCAGTATCGATACAGCAGGTACTGCAGCCGCTATCAAGTAGCGCCTTGACTCCGCGCGTTTTCCCTGAGTCCAGACCCGTGATCTGGACATATACGTCCATTGAGTGCCTCTTCCTTTTGGCCTGGTAGCTGCGCAATTCCTGCGCCAGTCTGCTGGGCTGGGGGCCCTTCTGTTTCTCGGCCACCAATTTCCTCTGGATGGCATCTGGCACCCTGGTGCGTTTGGGTGCTTCTGGAACCTTGATTTTGGCAGATTCCTTAGGCGCTTCCTCCTTTTTCAAGGATTGAGCCTTCGGAGCAATGCTCCCCTTTTCGGTCTTTGTTGATGTGGTTCCTTCTCCACGAGCCATAAATACGTATGAATCCAAAATTAATTTATCTGCAGCTTTCTGATCCTTTTTACTCTGTAAATATTCCCTATTTAAAGCTATTTTTCTTTGGCGTTCTTTTTCCATATCAGCAATGAGAAAATCGTGAATATTGGTACGTAGTGAGTCCGAGATTGTGTATGTATGTGCAGAATCGTTCATGTCTTTAATTGAAACAAGTATAGAAAATCGTCCATAGTCCGGACGCTCCACCTCCTTGGCTAGAGGAGTGGAGCGCTTCAAAAACCCTTCTCGCGCAGCTTCTCGGCAATCTCCTTGAGGAACTCGTTGTCCTTATCCCCGTTCTCGATCTCTTCCAGCATTGTGGCCCGATTGAAGAACGTGCGCTTCTTCTTGGGCTCCGGACAATTCCGCGCGATGTGCCCAGGCTGCTGACAGTTGTAGCAGATGATATTGCGGCCGCGGGCATGGGTCTGATCGATTTCCATTGGGACTGGTTCGTTGGCAGCCGGCCGGGTCGGGGCAGTCGTGGGCGCCGCTGGTGCTGCCTGAGGGCGGAATTGGGGAGGCGGTCGTGGTGCGGATTGCGCATGCGATGCTTTGCGCAGCTGATCGCGTAGAGCGTTTGCCTCGATGTTGACACACCAGTTTTTGAAAGCACCATATGCCTTGGGCAGGGGAACGCCGGTGTTGTAGAGGCGGCTTGCAATTTCGCTGCTGAGTCCGCGCTCCAGGAACTCGATGAGGATATTGTCCTGTTCCCCCTTCTTGTACTCGCCCTTGCTGTCGGTGGTGGTGACCACGTTGTACCCCGCGTCTGCAGCCAGCATTTCGAAGTCGGAGATGTAGTCCGCAAAGGACCGTCTACCCTGGCGAAGGGCCATGAGTCGGGCGGCAGCAACTTGCTCTGCGTTAGAATCCCCAAAGGCCCTCTGAAGCTCCTCCAAGAAGCTTGTTGCGGTGACTCCCGCCTTTAGTCCTTGGAAGCCCTCGAAGTTGTGCTGCTTCCAGTTCATTGCCCATCTTGAGGCGGCGCAGCTTGTGCCGCTCTCATTTCGGAGGTAGGACAGGACAAAGAGGATTTTTGTCTCATCCAGCGAGAACTCTGACCGATAGGCACCGATGTAAGTGGTGCACGCATCCACAAAGCCCAGGTACTTGGACTTGTCGCCATCGAAGTAGGGAGGATTGGCGGCGAGGGTGATACGGTGATGTCCTGACATGGTAGGAGCAGGTGCGGTAGGTGGGGGCGAGGGTGGTTGTTCGGAGGGTAACTCGCCAAGGTCAGGGAACTCGTCTTCAGGAGGCGGCAGGGCGAGGTAGGGGTTGGAGGGCCCGGGTTGGTTTTGATGCGCCAGATCGGGCGACAATGGTATGATGGGGGGAGGGGATGGACTCCCAGATGACGATGGGAATCGGTACGAAATGGTGGATTCATGTGCTGTACAAGCACTCGAGGAAAGGTTCTTTTGCTAGCAAAAAGATCCCGGGCCTAGCTCTTCACGTGCCCAATGATCCCGAGGTGCGTTTTCCCGAAGGTCTCTGCAGCACTCCTTGTAGCTACCGTAAGGCTTGGGTCGGGCTCAACGTTACCCGTGGCCTGGTGCTGTTTGCTCAATATGAACCCTTCACTGCGATCGCAGAGAACGACTAGATGATTCGGTAAAAGGGTAAGTGGGGTGATAAGGGTGAAGAGGATATAGCGGGCGTAGCGGTGCGGGATGCAGGGTAAGAGGTATGAGGTAGGAGGGTATGAGGGGAGTCTTCGAATTATGTGACAATCAACCCGAAAACAAAGTCGAAAAGAGAAGTGAATTCGAAGACTGGAGAATACAACCAAGTAGCTACAGTATTTATACCAAAATCCAGTCTGAGTCATATCTACAACTAATGAGTCATAGGGCTATGTACCGCATGGAACACTGGTCATGGGTTGTAGTAGAACCTTCTGGAGCATATGTCGCGCAGCCTTGAATCGATAAAGATGACCCCTATCCCCCTAGCCCGGACTGTCAGATGCTGTGATCCGCGATAAGATAAGATCATCGAGGATAAGATGAAAAAGAGTCGAATTATGACAATCCCTTCCATTTGACCAAGTACTGTTTTCCTCGGCCGACGTTTTGCTCTTTCACGATCTCTTTGACTTCCCACTCCTCTGCTCCTCCGATCATCTTGGCTATGGGTCTCTTCTCTCGGCAATGGGGGGGGGGGGGGGTGGTGGTTCGTGATAGGGTGTCAACAGTGACTCGTTGAACGCTGGGTGTCTTTGGTCTGTATCCAGTAAATCCAGCTTCCATGCGGCCGCTCCAACCTTCTCCAGTATCTTGTATGGCCCCAATCTCTTGTCGCTCATCTTCTTTGATGGTCTGTCCATCTCGATATTGTCCCCTTCTATGTACACCTTCATCCTGACCTTCAACTCTGGAACTTCTTTTCTTTGTTTATTGTAGTATTTTTTCATTTTTTCTTTTGCTCTTTCTAGTGCCGCTTTTGCTTCATCTTGTATTTATTTGATTCTTTTTACAAATTTCTCCGCCAACTCGTTTCTCGATTCCATCCGCTGCTCTACTCCCTTCCATGGATGATATCCGTGATTTGCATAGAACAGTGATATTTTGGTAGACATGTTCATTTGTCAATATATGCAAACTCCACCATTCCCAGCCATTCTGACCAGTCCGTCTGATGGTAATTGACGTAGATGCGGAGATAGTGCTTGATCTCTTGATTCATGTGTTCTGTTTGTCCATCTGTGATTGGGTGATATGCGGTCCCCGGATTCATTTCCACGCCCAACATCCAATTCGTCTCCTTCATGAAGCCCTTGATGTAACGCGAATCCCTGTTGGTGATGATCTTGCGAGCGATCCCGTGGTAGCGGAAGACTCGGTCCCTGGTTAATCATGCAACTCCTTTGCTGCTGATGTCAGTACTAATTGGTTCGACATGGATCATTTTGGTGAAAGTCTCACACCACACATGGATTGCATTATACCCATTGCTGACCGGTAGGGGTCTGATTTGATCCATCAAGATGATTTCCCATGGCAGATTTGGAACTGCATGCAGGTGCAGAGTCCCTGTCCTTGCTCTTCTGGTCTTGGTCCATTGGCACGCCTCGCACGTCTGGATGTATTTCCAAATCTGGTTTCCCATTCTTGGCCACCAGTAGTTCCTTTCTACCATTTCCTACGTTTGGTTGATCCCAGCATGTCCGACCAGAGGTGTGTCGTGGTGTAGCCCAATAATCTTGTCCCGCAACTCCTTGTCTCTTGGTACGTAGAGCTTCCCATGATATGTGATGAGTCCATCTTCTTTTTTCCATCCAATGAGTGACTTCCCCAAGGCTGCCTTGATGCTTCTATCAATCGATTGAATGGCCTTGATCTCCTCGACCAGCTGCTGATCTTGCCTTTCGAATGTGACTTCTTGCGATTGGAAGAACTCGGGCTTCAGCAGGGTGACGTCCTTGTTGTCATTCTTGCCCTGATCGTGATCCACTTGCCGAGATAGGAGATCTGCCTTGTGGTTGAGTGCGCTGGGCCAGTGTTGCAAGGTGAAATCAAACTCTGCCAACTCCGTGATCCATCGTGCTTGCTGTCGGTTGAGTTTCTGCGGCTTCAGGAAGTACTCAAGATTTTGATGATCGGTAAAGATCTCGAACGTTTCCATGGCTCCCAGGAGCAGCTGCCTCCATTCGTTGAGCGATAACATGATTGCAAGCATTTCTTTGTCGTAGATCTCGTAATTTCGCTCGGTTTCGGTCAATGCATGTGAAATAAACGCGATTGGGCGTCAAATGCCATCTTGGTTTTGGCTCAAAACGGAGCCTGTTGCCCCTTCCAAAGCATAGGCTTCCAGACGATATTGGCCAGTGTCATTTGGCAGTGCTAAGACCGCATTCTCCGTGATTCTCTTCTTCAACCCATCAAATGCTGCACGCTCATCTGTACCCCATGCCCATCCTGCCTTTCCTGTCAACCATCTCAACGGCTTGGCGACCTCCGGGTATCCCCGGACAAAGCGCCAATAGAAGTTTGTGAATCCGAGGAATGCTTGGACTTGTTTGATGCTCTTTGGTTCAGGCCATTCCATCACACCCTTGATCTTGACTGGGTCCATCCGCATCAAATTGTGTCCAATAATTACTCCCAGATATTTGATTTCCATGGATTCGAACTTGCACTTTTCGGGTTTCAGGTACAACTTGTGTTTTTGGAGCAATTCAAGTACTTGCTTCGTGATCTGCCGATGTTTGTCCAAGGTTTCTGTGAAGATTAATATATTGTCAAGATAAACTACCACGTGACCCTGGTTGATCAGTTCTCGGAGTATGTTGTTCATCATGATTTGAAAGGTTGCCGGGGAATTTGTGAGACCAAAGAACATAACCAAGGGCTTGTACAGCCCGCGGTTTGTGCGGAACGCAGCCTTCCACTTGTTGCCCTCTTTGATCCGTACATTGTTGTATCCCCACCGGATGTCAAGCTTGGTGAAGAACTTGGCGCCACATAGATTATGGACCAGTTTGGAGATCAGCGGCAGTGGGTCTCAATTTCGGATTGTCATCTCATTCAGCTTCCAATAATCTTGGACGGGACGTAGCGAGCCATCTTCCTTCTTGACAAAGAAGAACGCTGATGCCATGGGTGATTTTGATGGCCTGATCCGTCCACTGGCCAGGTTCTCTTGTAAGAATTTGTTGAGTTTGACCTGCTCATTTTGCAATAATGGGTACACCTTGCAGTCCACTGCTTTGGAACCAGGTTTGAGCTCAATTGCATGGTCCCATGCTCGTCAGTCCGGCAGTGAGTCAAACAATTCTTTGGCAAATACATTCACAAATTCCCGGTATTGATCTGGAATCTTCCCCTTGGTCATTCTCTCTTTCTCCTTTTCTGCTTCTTCTGAAAATTTCTGTGCCAGCGTTTCCTTCAGCGGTAGATCCACTTCCTTCCCAAAGTCAACCAATAGGATCGATTCTCCTTCTTCCAGATCTGCTGCGCCTGTGTCCAGGTCAATTGCATCCATGTTGATCATTGCTTGGTGTTCCTCGTGACCCTTCATGTGACACCGCTCTGGGCATTGGCTGAATCTCATTGTCTGCTCCTGCCAGTCCACCTCGGGTTGTGTTCTGTCAGCCAGTCAAGACCAATGAAGATCTGAGCTTTCCCTAGACACGTCAGAAGGAACGTGCGTGTCTCCACATGAGGGCCGATTCTCATCCTCAAGTCGACATAATGCATGATCCGACCGCTGATGTTTTTGGTGTTGTTGGCGTTACGAGCCACGATGGGTTGCGGGAGTTCTTGGATATCCAGTTTCTCTGCCTGTGCATAGTCAGTATCAATGCAACAGGTGCTGCAACCACTATCGAGCAGTGCCTTGACTCCGCGCGTTTTTCCTGAGTCCAAACCCGTGATCTGGACATATACGTCCATTGAGTGCCTCTTCCTTTTGGCCTGGTAGCTGCGCAATTCCTGCGCCAGTCTGCTGGGCTGGGGGCCCTTCTGTTTCTCGGCCACCAATTTCCTCTGGACAGCATCTGGCACCCTGGTGCGTTTGGGTGCTTCTGGAACCTTGATTTTGGCAGATTCCTTAGGCGCTTCCTCCTTTTTCAAGGATCGAGCCTCCAGAGCGATGCTCCCCTTTTTGGTCTTTGTTGACATGGTTTCTTCTCCACAAGCCATAAATACGTAGGAGTCCAAAAATAATTTATCTG
Organism: Mycena citricolor; assembly: GCA_963692855.1. Taxonomy (NCBI): domain Eukaryota; kingdom Fungi; phylum Basidiomycota; class Agaricomycetes; order Agaricales; family Mycenaceae; genus Mycena; species Mycena citricolor. The sequence continues at coordinate 864,123 of CAVNYO010000138.1, read as the reverse complement.
CAGCTGCTGTCTTCTGATCCTTTTTATCTTGTAAATATTTTCTATTTAGAGCTATTTTTTCCTTGCGTTCTTTTTCCATCTCGGCAACAAGAAAATCGTGAATATTAGTACATAGTGAGTCGGGGAGCATGTATGTATGGTGAGGAATATTGTTCATATCTTTAATCGAAACAAGTACAGAAAAACGTCCATAGTCCAGATGCTCCACCTCCTTGGCTAGAGGAGTGGAGCGCTTCAAAAACCCTTTTTGCACAGCGTCTTGGCAATCTCCTTGAGGAACTCGTTGTCCTTGTCCCCGTTCTCGATCTCTTCAAGCATTGTGGCCTGATTGAAGAATGTGCACTTCTTCCTTGGCTCCGGACAGTTTTGCACAATGTGCCCAGGCTGCTGACAGTTGTAACAGATAATATTGCAGCTGCGAGCATGGGTGCGATCAATTTCCATCGGAACTGGTTCGCTGGCAGCAGGTCGGGCCGGGGCAGGTGCAGGTGTCATTGGGGCTGCCTGAGGGCGGAATTGGGGAGGTGGTTGTGGCATGGAGTGCCCATGCGACGCTTTGCGCAGCTGATTGCGCAGAGCGTTTGCCTTGATGTTGACACACCAGTCCTTGAAGGCACCATATGCCTTGGGCAAAGGGACACCAGTGTTGTAGAGGCGACTTGCAATCTTGCTGCTCAGCCCATGCTCGAGGAACTCGATGAGGATGTTGTCCTGATCCCCCTTCTTGTACTCGCCCTTGTCATCAGTGGAGGTGACCACATTGTACCCCACGTCCGCAGCCAGCATCTCGAAGTCGGAGATATAATCCGCAAAGGATCGTCTATTCTGGCGCAGCGCCATGAGTCGAGCGGCGGCAACTTGCTCCGCATTGGAGTCTCCAAAGGCCCTCTGAAGTTCCCCTAAGAAGGTCGCCAATGATAGGCTGGCTACCAGACGCGCTCTGCACCAGCTCTGTAAGGGCGTATTTTTGTGCTTTTACAGAGTTTACTCTCAAACCACTTGGTGTATTGTGTTGCGGTTGACAGTGTTGCACTCAGTAGGGCTTAAGGGTCTACTGCCCAGTCGACGACTGTGGATAGTGTCGACGATAGCAAGGCAGTCAGACCACTACTGTGGAATTGGTCTTATGAGTCTATACCAGGCTCAGGGCTATTAGTGACGAACGCTTGGACCGCAACAATTCCCCAAAAGGGATCTTTGTTGCGGCGACTTCTCAAAAAGGGTCATTCTCTGCAGATGGGAACTTGGGCTGAAGGGCTGAGCAATGTGCGACGTTCTCAATATTACAACTACTACTGGACAGGACTTGGCATTACGAGATTGAACCAATCTTGTTGTGGCAACTCCAGGCTTTGGGTTAGACATTTCCTCAGATCATGCCACGGCGACGACTTGTCACATGTCAGGATCCACTCGATCACGGGACATTGTGGATGCGTCGCAGTGACACTTCCAAGTGTCACGGCGAGTCGCGCCCATACCCAAATACACTAAGACCGACACGGCTAGATCTGTGAACTGAACCATGTGAGAAACGGCTGGCGTGCCTAGGGCCATACGGCTTCTTGGGGCGCCCACGTTGGACTCACTTGCCAAGACATACCCGTTGGCCAATCCAGCACGTTGTATTCCAAAAGTATGATGTGGTGGGTTGACCCACATCAAAAGTACCATATGGACTATGGGGCAGGGTCCTGATCACTCAGGACCTGTCCGATCGTTCAACTTTTCATTACTCTAAAAGGCAACCGATCTTAGATAGCGTAGCTACTATGCAGTTGTACAGGACTTTACTAAGCATTGTCGTAGACAGTATAAGTAGCACGTTGTTTCTTTGTATTAAAAAAAAGCTTTCCCCCGGACTGTGAATCACTCTCATTTCAGATTGTTTTGTACAATTTGCGTGCCGCGTGATTCCACTCTAAGAAGTTCTGCCACCCCTGCCCGGTCGTGACGAGTTGCTCCCTGAGCACTTGTAGCTACTGTGATTTGAGTTGAGTTGAGATATCAGAAAGTCGGATTCACCGCATCTGGTTTAGTCGCGGCATTGAGTGTCGTTGCCCTTTGGGCTTTGTTGAGATCGTTCCACACCTCTAGCTTGGCAGTGCGTTGACTAGTTGTGCTCGGGTTGTTTTGGTCAGTTGGCAGTGCGTTGACTTGAGAACTTTGGTTCCACACTTCCTTGCTTGGCAGTGCGTCGACAAGTTGTGCTCGGGTTTTGGACATTGGATATTGGCTGTTAGTTGGCAGTGCGTCAACGTGGCATTTTGGTTTACTAGTTGGCAGTGCGTCAACTCAGTACTTTTGGTTGTGTCAGTTGGCAGTGCATCGACTTGATATTTGGGCTTTGCGTTGCCATCTGGACGCTGTCGCTACAAGGGATCTTCATACTTTGTATTAAGCTCTGACTTGTGATATTGTTGGTTGTGGTTGGATTAGTGTTGATTGTGTTCGTATAGAAGATATTGGTTGAGATACCATTGTTTTGCTATATATATATTCTTGTCATCGACTTCGTCTCCGTGACTATTGGATCTGCGTCTATTGAGAGTTGTGATACTGGTGTTCTGTCCACCCCGAAGCCCTCGCATCTTTCACACACTGAGAAGCTGATTACGAGGAGTGTGAACGTGTTTTATATTTGGGTTTACTTTCATAGTAGATTCACTTGTGAGCACGCCCTCAGCATTTCAGCGCAAACGACATATGAAATGTATTGAATTGGCTGAAGAATTTGGAAAAGCATGGCTATTGACAGCTCATTCTGCACCTATAGAGCTGTTTCATGGACCTCTAGCTGTGGAATTGCAATTACTTGAGTCACTCTTGAATCATTTAATTGGGGCCAAATTCAACGAAGGCATCTCCTTGGGCATCAAGATATCTTTTAATGATTATCAGATACTTTGGCATATTCTAGGGCTCTTATTAGATCAGTCCAAGCATGCTTTTGTATTTGTTGAGCACTGGGGAGAGCGTCTAGCAACCCACCTGTGTGAGTGAGAGCTTAGTGTGGGCACTATGCGGGAGTAGTCAAGAGACTTGTATTAAAGGGTAATAGAGCCCTCCTTATATATGATACAGGGGGCTGTTTGTGTCTATTTAGGACGAGTCGATATGACTCTAGATGACACATGATGGAGTCATAGATGTGTATCACAACATCCATCTTGACAGATGATATTTGATCAACACTCCCCCACGCTGAAAACCACGGGATAGTGTTTGAAAGCAAAATCTTCATCGGCCATTCCTTCAGGACGAGTTGAACTCAAGTCCTAGTTGAGACCTGAACTTCTCGAACTTGACGCGTCCTAGGTTCTTGGTGAACATATCTGCAGGATTCTCACTGCCCAGAATAAAGAACAGTTCAACCTCTTCTTCCTCAACTCGCTCACAAATGTAGTGATAACAGATGTCTATGTGTTTCATCCTGCAGTCTTGGTAGGCATTGCTGCCACTGAAGAGTGCACCCTGATTGTCACCGCAAATGGGTACTGGGATGGTGAGCTTGAACTGGAGTTCCAAAAAGACGCTCTTCAGCCACATCACCTGGCGACTACAATCTGAAATCGCCATGTACTCTGCTTCGGTCGAAGACTGCGCGACAGTGCGCTGAAGTCTAGACTGCCAGCAAATAATCCCGTCTGCCAGTTTTGTGAAGAAACCAGTGGTAGACCTCCTCTTGATCGGATCAGCAGCCCAGTCTGAATCGCTAAATGCAATTAGCCCTCTATCCGTTGCACCATTAAAAATGAGCAAATAATTCCTAGTACCAGCCAAATAGTGGCAGATATACAGCGCTTTATGGAGGTGGTCTTGGGACGGATTGGCGGCAAATTGTGACAATTTGGTCACAGCAAATGCAATGTCAGGACATGTGCCTAGCATGATGAAGAGAAGAGATCCAATTACTGATTGGAATTTCTTCCTGAGCTCTGGATCGACTTCATCCTCGTTTGGCATTGGAACATATCTAGCCGGTAGAGGGGTCGCTGCGAACTTGGCGTTCTGCATCCCAAAATGCTCTAGCACCTTGTCAAGATAGGGAATCTGATCAATCTTGATCAAAGATCCTACTCTACTGAGGTGTACGCGCAAGAACTCTGGAGTATCTTCAGAATTGCGGCATTCCCATTGCTTGTTGGACTCAGCCTTGAGAAAGGCAAGGAGCTTCTTGTTCTTGGAGAAGAACAGTGCATCATCCACATAGACTATTATGACGGCTATGCTGCCATCAGAGTCCTTGTAGAAGAACACGCCAGCATCCAATGTTAGTTGGATCCAGCCCATAGCTTTTGTGGACTTGGTCAGCACTTTCCACCATGCTAAAGCAGCTTGTTTGAGTCCATAGATTGCCTTGTGCAAGTGCATGACTTTGCGCTCTTGGCCTCTCACCACAAAGCCTTTGGGTTGTTCCATGTAGACCTCTTTGTCAAGCTCTCTATAGAGAAAAGCCTTACTGACGTCGAGTCCAGACCAATGCCAATCATTAAATGCTGCAAGCACCATGACCAGCCGGAACGTCTCATACCTGACAACAGGAGAGAATATCTTGTCATAGTCAACACCTTTGACTTGACTGAAACCCTTGGCAACTAGGTGGGCACGTTTTTGGCCATCAGATTTTTGGTCAAAGACCCAGCAACATCTGATAACCTTCTGTCCTTTCAGATGGTCCACAAGGGAATAGACCTTGCACTGACAAAGTGCCTCTAACTTGTCGCGGCAAGCATCAATCTAACCTCTCTGTTGTTCAGAAGGCAACCGCTTGATATTGCAGAACGTCCAATTGCAAATTTTGGACGTATCAGGTAGGTTCTCATTTGGAACCGCTTTTGACAGCAGCGCCATGATGAGCTCTACTCCCCCTTCCCAGCATAGCTTCTCCATGTGTGCATCCTTGTCTAGATCATCAGAAGCACCTGCGTTTGAGGAATCTGGTTGCGAGCTAGGGCCGGGAACCCCTGCATCAGCACTGGTTGATAGTTGAGATTGGGAGCTACCCTTATCTTCTCCAACATACTGTTTCCATCCTCTGCTGTTCTGAATATCACGGACTATGTCCGTAGGGTTACGCTTTTCCCCATAGACATTTCCTGGACATGTAGGCACATGCTGCTGGCGTGAAGACCTTTGAGGCTTGGGAGCTGGTGAAGCTTCCCGACTTGGTCATGGAATTCTACTTCTACGAGTCCTCTGAGGTTCATCCCGACACTCTGGCGGTGGGTCCTGACAATTATGACCATTGTCACCATCATCATTTCCTCGTACAGGAGGTGGTGGGGCTGGATCAGATAACATAGGAAATGGAAAAGGATCATCTCCATATAGCCAATCTTCTCTGTCTACCTGTGGTGGATCTTGTGGATTCACTGGGTCATCATGTTCTGGAAATTCCTCTCCAACAGGAACATGGGGTGGTCAATTGCTGTTAGGACAGCGAGGGAACAACTCCTCATCGAACAATGCCTTGGTGGCGACAAACATGGAATTGTTGTGCGCATGAATAAAAATCCTTTCACACCATCAGGAATGCCCAAGTAGGTCATCAGCTCCAATTTGGGCGATAACTTATTGGCGCGCTTCTCATCAGGGATAAAGACATATGCAGCACTACCAAAGACTCAGAGTTCAGAAACATCTGGTTTTTCCTTGTGAAGAGCTTCAAATGGAGTTTTCCATTTCAGACGCCTGATAGGTGTCATGTTGTAGATCCGTGTCGCATGTTTTATCATGAATTCCCAATAAGAATTAGGAAGACAGGCAGTGAAGCGCATGGCTTCTGCCTTATCCATGATCATACAATTGAAGCGCTCGGCATGCCCATTCTGCTGGTGAGCATATGGAGCACCCTTCTCCACTAGAATTCCTTGTTCTGCGAGAAATTCTTCCATTCCCATCCCCATGAATTCTCCCCCATTATCATTATGCCACTTTTTGATGGTGACATTGAACTGGTTTTTGACCATCGCAATGAAATTGCGCATAGCCTGCTTGGCGTCGGATTTCTGCGCAAGGCATACTGTCCAGCCATAGGAGAGTGCTTCGTCAAAGAAGCTCATGAAGTAGCGGTACTTGTGATAAGACACCGTGGGAAATTGTTTGAGATCCAAGTGGATCAAATCAAATGGATTCTCTGCTTGTTTTTCGGAAGGCATGTTGGTGCATTTTCCCTTGTGCACATCCTTTACACGGTTGGGTTTCCTTGGGAAATACTAGGTCTTCTGGAAAGCCCTTGGTATTTTTCTTTGCCTGACGTAAAACGTCTTTTGACAGATGTGCAAATCGCCGGTCCATGATCTCATAATCCACCTTTTAAACAGTGGACATGAATTGCACTGTCTCAGCCGTGCTAGGCTTCAACATCAGGAAGTACAAGGCAATGTCCTTCCCTAGAGTTCTGAACTCCATGATTGAGAGTGGGGACTTCCCTCAATGTAAGCTGATCCGTGATTTGTCTCCATGAACACAAGATCCTCCTTTGAGTAAGGAGCCCAAAGACATGAGACGACGATGTAATCCTGGCACTAGGTACACTGGATATATTTGAGAAGTCACCATAGTCTTTTCTCCATGCCTTGTGACATAATGATTGATGAAGGCTGTTCCTCAACCAATAAGGGCAACATGTGTGTTCTTATCAGTGGTCTGAGCAACAATAGGATCTGAGAGTTTCTTATATCTGACCAGATCACTAATCTCCAATGTCACATGGAGAGATGCACCAGAATCAAGAAGCCATAGAGGTCCTAATTCATGATGATGATGATGTTTCCTCTTACACTTAGAGCAGGCAGCAAAATCAGAGTGCACACAGAATAGATTGGTACAAAAATCATGTAATCGAATCATCAACAAATTAAGTACAGAACCTGGGGCGGCGGTGATTACACGCTCTGGCTGTGAGCAACAATCAGAATTGTGCATATGCCCAAGAAGGCAGGGTACTTGCCTTTCGGCGGAAGGAGCGTCCATCTCCTTCATAAGGGTGTTGAAGTCAACAACCTCATCCCAATTGACTGGTTCAGCCTGGGCAAACTCGCTATCTCCAAATAGAAAATCAAGATTGTTCTGTTGGCCAGTGGTCATCACGACATTGAGGATCTCCTCAATACAACTGCGCTTGGCAGGAGGACCATCATCCAGAGTGTGGTTCAAGCTGGAAGCAACTGGGGATGGAGAACACATGATTGTGTCTTCTCAGAGCATTCCTTTCTCATTGACAATCTTGTCAAGAGTCCAGAAGCATTCTGTGGTCACTGTCATGTCCATCTTCTTGGCAAGCTCAAAGACCTTGCGAGTAGGCTTCTGGAACTCGGTGTCAATAATCCCATTGTTGTTAATGGGAGACTTCTCTTGAACCACGCAGATTTTGGGTCCATCGCGAGAGATGTGCGTGACATGCAAGATTGTTGGCGCAGGGATAGACAGAGTGAGCGAGGCGATCAAACCGATAGTGAGAGAGCCAGTGATCTTGGAGAAACCATAGACATGACCGTGATTGGCCTTGCCCTTGCCCTTGTTGTTCTTGTTCTTCCCACTGTGCTTGCCTCAATGGTTCTTCTTCTTCCCATTAGCCTTATCACCCTTATCGGGTGTAGAGCCAGAGCTCTGTTGCTAATTGGTGAACAAAGGGTCATTGCGCTTGCGCTTGGTATTGAACTTGGCCACATGATTCTGGCTTTGAGACTGCTTCTGAGCAAAATGCATCAAGAGGGCGTTGCAAACCACCGAGACCTTAATCTCGTCCTTGTCGCAAGTCTGTAGAACAGACTCTGTGACAGAGGGAATCTGGGCTATGTTGAGAATGATCATTGCCCTGAGGAACTCAGAAATGATCAAAGACTCATTCTCCAGGCACGTAAACGCTGTAGTGATCACCAGCAGCTGGGGATCTGGGTGCAACCCCACGTTGTACTTGGCGTTCAATGTGGTTTGGAAGTACGCATAAAGGTCAGCGCACTGAGCACCACCATATTGGGTCTTCAGATGCTCCCAGATCTTAGTAGCTGACACTATATCAGTGGAGGGAATGTTAGCAATGACACCTTCAGTTAGGCGCAACTTAATGCTGCCTTTGGCTCTGAGGTCATCATGCTTCCATTGCTTGATCTCCAATGCATTGGTAACAATGCCATCCACTCTGATTGAGGTCGGCACAGCTTCAGTCAGCACATAGGAGATCCCCTGATGTTCCAGATAGGACTCCATAGTTCCAGACCAGACAAGCCAGTGCTTTCCATCAAAGATGGAGACAGCATTGAAAATGTTGTTGGAGTTGGACAACATATTGATCTGTGTGAGTGAATCAGCATCAATCTAATCTGATAAATAAAATCAAAAATCAAGATGATCAGATCCTCATAGATCATAATCTCCTTCAGAGATCGATGCATCTGGATCAATCAATGTAATCGCGATCTGGCATGGTTTCACCAGCGCTATGCAGCAGCTGAAGTGATGACAGATAGGCTAAAGATGCTGCTCATCATTGCAGCCAGTGACAGTGCATACAATGAATGTTGCAGCCACTAAGGCGCAGACATAGCTCTTGGGGCCCATAACCTGTTGAGCACTGGGGAGAGTGTCTAGCAACCCACCTGTGTGAGTTGAGAGCTTAGTGTGGGCACTATGCGGGAGTAGTCAAGAGACTTGTATTAAAGGGTAATAGAGCCCTCCTTATATATGATGCAGGGGGCTGTTTGTGTCTATTTGGGATGAGTCGACATGACTCTAGATGACACATAATGGAGTCATAGATGTGTATCATGACATCCATCTTGACAGATGATATTTGATTGACAGTACCATTTGCTCCACCCCTCTATGGTCAATGCGGCATAATATGGGCAGCTGTGTTCATCACAATCAAACAACCAGGCTATTGTTGGTCGTGCTGGGGACCTTCAAAGACTGTCAGTCAATTTGACAACGTCATGGAGCTATGGACAGTGTACACTGAGGGCAAACCATATGTCAACAAGAAGAAGAATCAAACGGGTATGAAACCACCACTTTGTCTTGTGGAAGAAACATTTGGTGACAAGTGGCGCACAGGTCCTGTGATTGGAACCAATTCTGTGTGTGGCTCAGCTCAACATCTTTTTAACATGCTTATTTGTATCAGCAATGGAAGACTGTAGCAAAAAGATGGGAACATTTTTGCAAGATACCAGAATGGAATGTTGCAGAGTTGTTGCACTGAAATGTTGCTCCGCAAGTCATCATTGACAAACTCAAAGAGTCACGTGAGCGTTCTCTGGAAAGTGGCACCACCTACTGCATAAGCCTCAATGCATTGATAGACAAAGTTTGCAAGCGGCGAAAAGCTTGTGTTCAGGAAACAGAAGTGGCTGAATGTGTATTGTCTCCCCCTCCAACCTCTTCCCCTGTTCCTCCTCCGTCCTCTCCGGTTCCTCCATCCTCTCCTGTTCCTCTGTCCTCTCCCGTTCCTCCGTGTTGGCCAGTTTGTTCATCTCTGCCACAAACATCATCCCCAGGTGCTACGCCGTTTGCAGGTGACCCATTGTTAGCTGCTTTTGAGCTGCAGACTCCCAGGTCTTCACCAACACCACACATACCAGTGCAACAAAAACATCATGCAAAGGCTATTGCTGCCCGTTGTCCGATGAAGGAACCAAAGCCTGGGTCTTAATTTCTCCTCTTTTTTTGGTCTCCCCTCATTGCTAAACATTGTGTCTGCCATGCCTTTGTATAGTATTGCGTAGTCTACCATATATGCACATAATCGACCTTGCTTGTCTCCCCAAATGCCATTGAGCAGCCGCTCATACCTCGAGCTGCGACTCGAAGCCTGCAATGCGACAAGTGTGTGCTTTGCATCCTTGGTTGTCCGGTGGGTGGTTGCTTCCAGCTGATGCTCATCCTGTAAGATGCATTGTTTGGATGCAGACATCTGCTTCATTCAAGGTTGTGCATGTGTCCAAGCTCAGGGTATTTACTGCGTTTGCATCAGTAGTGGATATGGCATCACTCGATTTCTACATCGCATTCTCGTTGCTGTCGGGACCTGCTGCTTCAAGAACTCTGGGCCGTCTTGCGCAACGGGCTGTCCAAGATCACATCTGGTCATACATTCAGCCAATACATCCCTGATCTCGACTGGAAGACTCTGAATGGGGGATTCCCACTCTCTCTGACCTTCAGTCACCTAATCTCAGAGAGATCACTTCCGGCAAGTCATCACCAGATGACCAGATTCTCCCTCAAGTGTTGGCCATCTTAGAAGTCGACGCATCCAATTTCATCCAATTTCGACTGGGAGCATCCACTGGTATTGTATGGGCTCAACTTGCTGATCGCGACACAACTGTTGATGTTGCTACTGCCCTTCTGCACTGTATCTCAGCTCGAGCTACTTGGAGGCATCTCCTGGACAACAGGATAGCTCTGAAACTTGCAGCCTTCTCCCCCAGCCCTGATTCAGCATTGGGCTTGACCATGCTGCTGGATGTCCTGGGTCAATGCACGCGACTTTGATCCCTTGATCCCTTGATCCCTCTCATCTCTTACGGCCTTGACTTGCTGAGCACAGCAAGACTGGCTACGGCATTGAAGCCATATGTGGCCATGAGCCAGCTCCAGCTGCTTGGGAATGTATCATGGGCAGATCTTTTGAGGGTGGCACCAGCGCAAAGCGAGTCAATCGTGGAGCTGGTCTCTGGTGCAGGCGCGCACTCTATACAAGGTGCAGATTACACCGGCGACGCCACTCGCTACATTGCCGGGCCTTGTGTGTTACTTTGTGTCCCAGATGCAAGCAAAACAGGCACATGGCCCATACCGCATTGCAGCGTACTCGCAGTCATCCTTCCTTCGTCTGCATAGAAGTTGCTTGGATCCTGGAGGCAGATGGGGAGCAAGTTGAGCAATCATGCCCGCATATAGTATTGCGTAGTCTACCATTGTATCTCCCATATTAGTATCGTATCTCCCATATATCTCAATAAATTATCTAGAATGAATAAGAGGCGGCCGCGGCGGTGGAAGGGGACGTAGCTCCAATGGACCTGGATCATTCAGATATGGGTCAGGAACTAGCGACAATGGAGATTGCCCAAACAAGGGCGGTGAAATGAACAAGTGACAGCGCACACCAGAGAGTGGGTGATGCAGCACGGGTTTGGCCCAGGGCGGAGTTTGAAAATGGGCGACGAGCACAGCCCCCTCCGTCTCCAGAGGGGGGAGCCGTCACCCCGATCACGTAGAGAACTGAGGTGAGTTGCTCGCGATCATGTGGAATCATCTCTAATCTAATCTCCCTAAAATCAGATGTGACGGGAAATGATGATCGATCGGTCTCGGTGTGCATCCAGGATCATCTGGCATCATGGCAGCGCTCCAGGACGAACCAGCCCGCACAGAGGATATCATCAAGGAGCAGCAAGATGAAAATGGAGTGCCAGGAGATCTTGGGCCGGAGGAATCACCTCGCCTCTCGAAAAACGCGATGAAAAAGGCTGCACGTCGGGAACGGGCCGAGGCGGTGAAAATGGAACGACGTGCGCGCGAAAAGGCCAGCCGCAAGGAAAAGAAACTCGCTATTGCTGCGAAACGTGCTGCGGGAGAACTAGACGAGGAAGATATGCCCAAACCAAAGAAGCCGAGGATCGTCGGGCCACCGTTTGGAGGGAGAGTTGTTGTGGATCTTGGGTTCGACGAGAAGATGACTGAGAAGGTGCGCTTTCCCTTTCATTGGATCCTGCGGCTGAAACAGGCTATCGTTTGCCCAGGAAGTCCAGTCCCTTTGTTCGCAACTGGCTTACACCTATAGCGCCAACCGTCAGGCTGGCAACCCCTTCAAGCTTCTGTTCACCGCTATCAACGGTAAAACCAAGGTGCGGATGGACAGCTTGAGTGATGGTGCATATCAACGATGGAGTCACACGGAATCGTGGGAGGAGGGATACGAGCGTTTATGGGCGGAGGATCCAGCCGTGAAGGACACTGTGGTGTATCTGACCGCGGACTCTGATGTCGAGTTGACCGAGCTCAAGCCGGACGAGACTTATGTCATAGGTGGAATTTGCGACCATAATCGATTGAAGGTCCGTGCAGTCCGTCTCGGTTGCGCTCAAGCTGTGCTCACGCGAAAGGAAAAGAATGAATGCTACAATAAAGCTACCGCTTCCGGAATCCGACATGCCCGACTCCCCATCGGCACATACCTGTCTGAGCTACGCACTCGTAAAGTGCTCACTGTTAACCAGTGCTTCGAGATTCTCGTCCAATGGGTGGAGACAAGGGACTGGGAATCTGCATTCTATGCCGTCATTCCAAAGCGCAAGTTCGAGGAACATTTCAAAAACAGTCAGAAAGATCAGGACCCTGCGCGAGAGGAACCAGCCGACGAGGACGAGGTACACGACGAGGGCAAGCTTGTTCTGAGCATCGAACAACTGGAGGAACCAGAAGTAGAAACATAAGATCATCACATATGTTGTCCGCCAAGAAACAATTGTACAACTACAACAGTCAGTGGATCTGGACCCATTGCAGATGCACCATCTATACATACTGTCTACATGAAGTCGTCAGCATTCGACCCGAAATCGTCGAGTGCCTCATCGTATGCACCGGTATCCACTCTGTCAACGGTTCTTGAGATGGGTCCTTACCTTAAAATAGGAAGAACGCACCTGCTGTTCGCTTTTGCTGCACCGAGAACAGGCTTGTTCGACTTGACTTTCTTCTTCCCACTGGCCTTGTCCCTCTGCTCCTTTTGCTTCTCGTTCGACAGCGCTGTCAATCCACTCGCGACTTTGCGCACTTCAACGTCCTTGAGAGGTTCACAAAGATCGCGAGCAAACTGCTCTACAAACGCGGTGTAGAGCGGTTTGGACTGATGGCGCTTGATGATGACTTCTATTATCTGGTTAGAGAGCTTGACAAATTCATCCTTTGTTCGCGGCTGAACGGAGATGAGTGAATCGAGCTCGACGGAAGAGGTGCCTAACATCAAGATTTCTGTCAGCCCTTGGTAATCCTTGCCGAAGGAAAGTGCCAAACCTCCGAGAGCAGCAGACCCGAAGAGTTCAGCTGCGTTATTGAGATCGGCATTGAGTTCTCTTTCCTTGTCTCGGCGCGCTTTCTCTCTTGGATCAAGCGCGAGATCGGAGTCGTAATCATCATCCGTGCCAGCCTCTAGTCGCGCAACTCGTGCTGCTTCTTTCTCCGCCAGTTTCTGCTTTATCGTGCCCTTTTTCTTGGGTGGCGCGGAAGATTTCGCAGGGGCAGGTTTTTCTTCATCGTCGCTGGAGGCATCCCAGTCGCTCTATCTTATCTCAGAGATTGGGCGCTGTCGGATACAAGATATACACACAGCTGGTCCATTATCATCCTCGTCTTCTCCATCCCATTTTGCATTTTTCTTCACGGGAACGGGCGCGGACGGTGCGGGTTTGCTAGACTCGTCGTCTGATGCGTCTGCGATTTGCCCAATGAGACTGCGATCCTTGAGGCACGACTGGAAATCGACAAACCCCAGTCAGACATCTGCGAAAAAGAGCGACTCGAGATTCTGCGAATTGAGGTATGAGAGGAGTGGTCGTGTGTCGGCTCAAGACTCAGATGTAGCCGTTCAGTGTCCAGGACAAGTGCAGAGGACTGTTTGGTCATGTGTGGAAATTTCCGAGCCTTTCGTCAATGTTCCGCTTCTGATCCAACATAGCTCAAGATATCTGTGAATCGACTGAATACGAGGACTTCAGAGCCAAAATAGCTTGTATTTCATGAGATGATACTCGTGGAACTCCGCGATCCAGTCTCTCAGTCACTTTCCCTTGTCATATCAATCCTCCGGAATCTCAATCACCGCTTCTTTTTGGACATCTAGCGGCTTGATTCGCACGGTGATGGGATCCTCATCATTGGGAAGATCAAGGGCATGAGAACTCGCCCTCCGCGCGATTAAGACCACTACAGCATAGCCAGAACTTCCTTCCGGCCGGCCTCTCAGTTTTCGTCACTTGGTCTCTTGGAAATGTTCCTCCAGTTTCGGGCGTCGAACGGTTTCTGATCGCTTTAACTTGTGGCATCTCTGCATTCAAGCTGCGCCAGTGCGCGCGCCGTTGTCCTGATCGGGGGAGGAGTGTCGGACCGCCTTGACTCAATCGCTCTCATTCTCTTTGCGGAATCGACCTCAGATGCAGGTCATCTTCGAGTTCGCCTCAAAGCCCACCGCCCAGAGTCTCAGATTTCGCTGCAGGAGAGGCACTTTCCCCTCAGAAGCATGTTGGCTTTGTACTGTCAGATCGGTCTGTGTCTCGCCAGATTGTTTGCTGAGACAGGTTTCAGCTTCATTAGATCGGAAGTTACACTCACAACGCAGTGGGAGTATATTTTGGCATTCAACCGACTTGGGCATGAAACGAGTTGTTAAGTGCAGTAGTGGAAATTGAGAAACAAGCAATCCGAGGCAGCCCCGTGTAACGCCCAATAAGATGGTGGTCCCGCTTCAAAAGAAGGGGACGAACCCGCAACGTCCGCATCGCCTGAGTTCTTGGCGATCGTAACACTTGACATTCGAGTATCGTTGCACAGGAGCCTCTTCGTATTTCTTGGGTCATCCTCTATCCTATCGTCCACGATGAAAAGATTGAATGGAGTTGGTGATGGAAAACTAAATACAACAGTGTCAGACGGTGCACTGCCTGGCTACTTTTCTTCTCTCTGTCTTGTTACATCCCCATCCCGGTGTGATCGCCGGTCCAACTATCTAGAATCGTGAATAATGTCAAGCTAAATGAGAGGAAAACAGACCAGGTACTCAGGCACCACTGGACGCGGCTTTAGAACGCGTGCAAAGTAAGGCGCAACTTGCGGCAATTGTGACCGCTCCGTCACGTGTCCGTTACGATACGCGTTACTTCAGGCTAAGACTCCAACTGTATCGTATAAGTATGTGTACCTCCAGACATACACTATACGGATACGGCTGTAAAACGGTTACTTAACGTGTAGAAACATATATACACGGATGCACATGGTCGTTTTTACTGCACTGAATTCATTAGATTGTGGTATGTACTATGTAGCAATTCACCCAAGCTACCTACGGCTTCACATACCCATCACGGATCCACATCTTCACTAAATTGCCTGCATGATAGTCTCTGCTTTTAGGTCAGTTTGCATCTCACAGCAGACATGTCTTGACTGAGAGAACAATCTTTCGACGGAAACACTTGCACCGGGAATATGAAGAAAGTCCCTAGCCATGCGTGCTGGGACTGGGTATTCGTGAGCATTTTTCTGCACAAAAGTATCACAGTCACCATTGTTGACAAGCGGAAGAGTCACATACCTTCCAGAACTCAACCAAGGCGTTGATAACTCCCAGACTATGCTCTTCGAGATCCATACATCATGTTGGCAGTGTTCGAAGCGGCCAGACGGCGGCTGGTCACCTTTGTTCGGTCTTTCTGGCGCTCGACTGTTTACATAGTTTTACATGCTGGAGGAATACATGATCATGGAACACGTGCATAAGATGCCCATCCTCTCTCTACTCGGACGGGGCAACCAGGACTCCGCGGTAACGCATCTTCCCCTCTCGAAGACGTGCCATTCCCTCCTCGACACCGGCCTTGGTCATCGGAAAGCATTCAACCATCGGCTTGATATGATTGCGGGCGGCAAAGTCGAGCATGGATTCGTGGACAGTGCGGCTGGCCACGGCCGTCCCTTGGATCGTGATCCCCCAAGTCAATACAGGTGTAGAAGGGATGACGAGATTGCCGTCGGTCACAGTCAAGGGGAAGATTCCACCCCTGGGTCGCATGATGCGGATGTAGCTAGCTCACGGTGAGTGGTGCGAATTCAGAGAAGCAAATACGGAGAGCTCACGGAGTCCAGTCTGGTATAAAGCTTGTCGTGATCAGCAGATGATCCAAGGGCTTGACGCCCTCGAACTTGGAGAGACCTTTTGTCGCATGGAATTCCGACGCGCCCAGTCGCATCGCCTCTTCGCGCTTGTTGTCTGTACTGGAGAAGACGACAACGGCGGCGCCCATTTTGGAAAGGAACTCGATCGCCATGTGGCCGAGACCGCCGACGCCGACGACCCCAACACGCTCCGTCGGGCGGAGGTTGTATGTTTCGATGACTTCGAACACGGTGGCCCCGCCACACATCAACGGCGCAGCGTGTTCTGGCGCGATTTCCGGGGGGATAAGAAACAGGAATGACTCGTCCCACACAGCATTCGAGCCGAACGAGCCTTGGTCGAAGTGGTGTGTGCCATACATCTCTTTGTCCTCGCAGTACTGGTCGTCGCCTGCCACCAACATCAGTCGCTTGTCAGCATATCGACCACGCAAAAGCCATGCTCACCCAAGAGACATTGATGGCACTTTCCGCACGTCTTATGAATGTACCCCCATCCAACGACATCCCCAGTCTTGAATTTGGTCACCGAGTCCCCGATCTCTATAACCTTCCCGACTCCCTCATGGCCAAGGACCATATCGCATGTTTTGAAGTGCTCGTCGGTCCCACAGATGCCAGAGTGTGTGATCTTCACGAGGACCTGGGTTCCCTTCGGGGGGTCGCGCTGGACTTTCGCCTCAACAATGGCACCATCCGCAGATCCTTTGAAAACAGTAGCTTCGATCGACATAGAGACCAGAATAGAGCTGGGTGCCGCTTCCGGAGTTGAGATTACGTCGGCGACTAACTTTTACCCTGGCTTTATAGTCTCCGAATGGTGGCTGTGGATCTCCACTGTGCGAACTAGCGCATAAGCCCAATGAGGGGCATGCCCGCTGCAGACCGCAAATGAATTCTGAGACCAAAGAAGCACCAGAGTCGCGAATGGGATATCGATGAATCTTCTTGTGACGAGTGTGTTTCGGTCACCGGGTACTGACATACCCAGTCGCTAAAGATAATCATCGGGGGTGCGATGTCAGGTCTCCTTCCCCGTGTCTTCAATGACGCCGTGGATCCCCGGGTCGCGGCGCCCGACATGCGAAGAGACAGTGAAATCCATCAAGAAATTCTGTTGTTGGCAGCCAATCTCGAAGGTGATGAGTAGAGGCCTGAGGGACGAAGAACCAGAAAGCATACGTTCGCACGGTAAACATGGACAAACACCTCCTGCGATCTCAATTTGGAAATTATCAGCATCCAGTATTGACTGTCTCGAAAGAGATCATAGCGGGTCGATCTGCCAAGTCAAACTCTTTCATAAAAGGTGCTAAAAGGCGCTGTAAGGGCACGCCTATCAAATAGCGTGTCACAGAAGAATCCAATGAATAGTCGTGTCCTGAGGTCCCCGTCAATGCCGTGCCATATCCTGTACGTATTCACACCGAGCAGCCCTTCAACCATTTCCCGTACAGTCCCGCAGCCTTGATCTTCTCCACAGACTGCGTGATCTCGTGCCTCTCGGTCACGCTGGTCTGATCGGCATCACCCAATATGATCCTCTGAGCCTCGTTCGAGCGCTGCAACAATTCCAGCCTCAGTTTCCTGCCCAGGATCTCCCGCTGTATTTGAAGAAGTAGATCGTCCAGGGTTGCGTCAATGTGCGAGATCCTGAGCGCGCTCCCGCTGTTGTGCTCCAGGATACGATCACGCTCGGCAAACAAGGCCTCGACGCGCGAGGCGAATGACTTCTAGGACGATGCTCGGCAATTTCCTCTCTTCTACACCCATCAACGAGACGAGCGCACCGATTGAAACCCGAGCGACTCCCCCTCATCGTTGTTCTCCGACTGCACGACACTTCCGGCTGTGAGCGACCTTTGGCGGTGTCTTGCCTCGCGCACACGTAGCGAATTCTTTATACGGACTGGGCGAGACTTGCGTCCGGTCATGGCGTGCAGCAGTTGTGGCTGGTGAAGAGAGGCGACCACCAATAGGAATCACGTGTGGATTTGAGAGATCGGCAAGGCTCTGGTCTGTAGCAGCGAGATATGAGGAGAAGGGCAGACGGATAGCTTCAAAGGGTGTTTCTTGGCAGACATTTTTGAGGTGGAACGTTGCATCGTGTCCCATAGATTACGCTCCCAGCAATTCTTCTTGAGTACAGCAGATCGATTCTCCAGAAAGCTGTTCAGAGGCGAATCAATTGAGGTAGAATACTGAATTGTATGAAGTAAGAGGGGGTGTGGACAGAGAATGTGCATTCAACTTGGACTTTCCGATTCGCGAATGAGCGGAGTCAAGAGTATCATAAAGTTTGAGAAGGACCGTTCTGTTGGCACGTGCTTCGCGGGCGGCCAGACTCCATTCTCTGTGGTCGCGATGCCAACACAATATATAGAGAATATATGCCCTGGCGGCATTACAATACATGGACCACAGAGAAAGGAGCCGCCTAACATGATGAGCATAGCGCCCAACCTGTAATAAGTCAAAGCAGTCACGAGCTGTCGTAGCATGGCTATGCATGGCCACGTCTTGTTTTGAGAAAACCCTATTGACCCATGTCGCGCAAACACATGACCTTGACAGATCAGTGATGCCACGTGATCAGCGCTTTGCGTCAATGATCGAGGGACTTTATGAGCGTTTCGAGCCTCGCGCGCCATAAGATTGGTTAGATAAAATAGGATGTTGTTGATCCACCTTGATCTACCAAGCTCCGCTTGTCTGCACGGCTCCCATTCAATCCCCAAACGGACCTCCAAATCTGACCTGTCTCTGTCATGTGCTGATTGTCAGCAACAACTGCAGCTAAATTTTGCCCGATCTTTCATTGCTTCCAGCCCGCAACAATGAAGTCAGATGCATCATCTTCTTTCTTCTCCCAAATCTGTTCCTTGCCCTCCTCAATTCCGGTGCTTCTCACCTTTTTGTCTCAAGTGCTTTTTTGTCTGCCTCGCAACACGGACAACAGTGAGATTTGATTTTCGGTCCCCTGCTGCAAATCAGGCTCGTCAATTTACCGGTGTGAGGTCGATGTGCTTGCGGCACTTGTTGCATCATTTTTGAGACATGTTAATGTGTCCGGACACATGTAAAGATGGAAGTACTATGGAAGTCAAAGCGGGTTTTAGCTCTCACGTGCTCCCTGATGTTCCCACAAGGAAAAAACAAACAAGATGTAACTTATCACTCTTATCTACTCTTATTCTATCCAATCTTGTTGCGCACGGGGCCCGAAACGCTCACGAAGTCCCTCGATCAGTGACGCAAAGCGCTGATCACGTGGCATCACTGATCTGTCAAGGTCATGTGTTTGCGCGACATGGGGGGGTCAATAGGGTTTTCTCTTGTTTTCGACCACCTCGTAACTGATACCTAGATCTTGGTCGACGATATCTTTGCATCCTGACACACACTTGTGCTCTCTTTTCCCTCAATCCTCGCCTGGAGGTCGGGAAAACCTTGCTGCATGTATTCTTCGACGGATCTTCGACATGGGCGCCCCGCTGGCTCACCCCTTTTGTCTGCTCAATATTCGACTCAGGTGATACTTGTCTTACGCATCCTACAGGAACGCAATAGGAGCTGGCTTGGATGCAGGGCTATAAATCCAAGATCTATTCGCGTTTCCTCTGTCAATGCGAATTATCAAATACCGTTTTCACTTCCACAAAATGACCAGTATCAACGCGACCTACTTCAAAGGCTCTGAGAGGTCGGGCATCGTCGAGACCCACGCGACGCGCGAGCCACCCAAAGGCAAAGAGGTGCTCATCAAAATCACGCACTCGGGGATCTGCGGGACGGACGAGCACTACAAGACGGCGGACATGGTGCTCGGGCACGAGGGCGTCGGGAAGGTTCTGCAGGTCGGGGACAAGGTCACTCGGTTCAAGGTCGGGGATCATGTTGGGTGGGGTTACATCCACAAGACCTGCGGCACATGCCACGAGTGCATCACAGGTGCGCGTCAATTCGGAATCTTTTGCCAGTCGCGAACTGACGTCGTTGTCAGGCGAAGACCAGTACTGCCAGAATAAAGAGATGTATGGCACGCACAACTTCCATCAAGGCTCGTTCGGGACGCACGCCATCTGGGAAGAAACGTTCCTCTTCTCCATCCCCCAGGGGATCGCACCGGAGCACGCTGCTCCTCTGATGTGCGGCGGCGCCACCGTCTTCGAGGCTATCGAGAAGTACAACATTCGACCGACTGAACGTGTCGGCGTCGTGGGCGTTGGCGGTCTCGGGCACCTAGCGATCCAGTTCCTTCGCAAGATGGGCGCAGCCGTTGTCGTCTTCTCCTCCACGGAAGGCAAGCGCAAAGAAGCCATGAAGCTGGGCGCGACCGAGTTCTACGCCACCAAAGGTGTGACCAAGTTCGAGAACGTCAAGCTCTTGGATCATCTCTTGGTGACCACGAATTTCGTGCTTGACTGGGAGCCGTGTGTGGTTTTGTTTCTTGTTGTCGTGCATCTGCTCATTTGTTCTGCCGTAGATTCTTCCCCATCATCCGACCGAAAGGCGGGATCTTCCCCTTCACCGTGGCGAATAAGCTCGAGATCCCTGCCATGCCGATCATCCTGCGCGGGATCGCCATCCAGGGAACGGTTGTCTCGGGTCGCGCCGTCCACGAAGCGATGCTGGAGTTCGCTGCCCGGAACGACGTTCGGCCTGTGGTCGAATGCTTCCCGATGACCCGCGCTGGAGTCGAGGAAGGAATGACCCGCCTCCGCGATGGCAAGATGCGATACCGGGGAGTGCTTGTTGCCCAGTAATCTGGCGACCTCAATTGTAACATCACATTCTGTATGAATAAAGTGATTTGTACTTTTGTACCATTTCGATGGCGAGTTGAGTAGGCTTTTGAATCGTTTTATAAAACCCTTCAGTCGCCATTATGATTCACTAGGCCTTGGACCTATCTCAATGGTATATAATACCAGAACACGATTCAATTGGAATGGTAGCGTAAACGGAACTACAATTTGCTTTTCGAGAGAGAGAGAGAGATGGTAGTCCAGTTATAATAGTATAGCTGTGCGCGAAAACCGAAACAAAAGCTGGGAAAACAGGATAGACTGTGCATAGACTGTGCAAGGTAGCGAGACAATAAAGCGGCATCGAAAAAGTCGTAAAACAGCGCGAAGAACCGCCGAGTCGGTTCCAATTATTCGAATGAGCGAGCCGGGAGTAGAAGGGCCGAATATAAGTGTAAGGCAGATTACAATGTTCCATTCCATCCGAAGGGTGGCGCGAAGATGAAAGCAAGGATCGTGATATCATTCGTTCAAGGCGACGGCGTCCGTCCCATGGTCAGCCGAAACTGCACACTGCCGCCGCTGGAGGCACTGTCTCCGCTCGTGCTCGCATTTTCCATCAGCGGACTTTTCAAACTCCAAGACCGGTCTGGGACATCCAGCTCCCGCTCCCGATCCAAATTCAGGCTGGCAAGCGTCCCATTCAGGTCGTGCATCGCGTCGAAATCTTCGCTTCGCTCGCGAGCTGGCGGCCCAGAAGTCGGCCGCGAGATCGGCTGCTGCTGGCCGGAGTAACGGTTGTACGCCGGGGGACTACCGGCAAACCCGCCTCCACCATAAGCTCCAGTCGGAGATCCCGACGCTCTTCCATTTCCATGAGGAGGCTGGAAGAATGGGGGGCCACCGAAAGACTGGCTCGAAAGTCCTCCCATGCCACTGTAGCCAGTGCTTCCAGCATACGAGTCGCGGCGCTTCCCCAGTAGATCTGCAGCGAGGGTTGTCCCCTGCTGCTGAGCACGATTCGGATCCGGCGAGAACGGCGAGAAGGTGCCTCCTCCGTTGGCAGAAGTGATCTCGTAAGAAGATCGGGGTGGATATCCGAATGCCAAGCTGCCATCGTCCCGCCGCATCTTCAGACTGTCCTCCGTATACGCAGGCTGCTGCTGGTTTGCATTCTGGTATACATCACCGCCATTTCCAGACTGGCCGTTGGAAGGCAGACCCTGAATGCCCAACTTTTGCAAAAGCAGGATGGCCTGTTCATGTGTCAAGCCGTTCAGCATGGCTGGCGTCATCCCGTTCGGTCCATTTGAGACATTAACATTGGAGTTGGATGCCAGGCTCGCTGTAACAGATGGGGCTGGTGGTTGGGGTGTACTGATCGGCTGCAGGTTCGGAACTTGAGTTGGGGTAGAGGAGGCCTGGAGAGCAGCACTTTGGGCAGCTTGGGCAGCAGCCTGAGCAGCTTTATCTAATTGGAAAATGAATACTTGAATCGTCAAGGAGACCTGGCCCGACGCACATTGACTTCGTCCCCAACTCAGTCTAATCCGGCTACCCCCAATGTGGTAACCCTGCATTTTCTCGATCGCTCGTTCTGCATCTGCTTTACGAACAAATTGAACGAATCCGCAGTGCTTGCCGACCGGGACTTTGACCTAGACATGCCGTCAATTCAGTTACCGAGAGTACAAAGAGGTGACGCACGTAATGTATTTCTCCGAACGGCATAAAGAACGACTTGAGTGTGTCCTCTTGGATAAGCGGGCTCAATCCACCAACGAACACAGTGGTATTATAAGGATCAGTGCTGGTGAGTTGCTCGCCATTAGGGCCGATCATGTGTCCCAGAATGGCCCGTGCTTGTGCATGATGTTTCCACTCCTCAGAGTGGCCATTGGAGGGACCACCGCCATACGAATCGAGGGAACTGAGCGGGGGCTGATAATATCCTGGGGTAGACACGCCTGGAGTATGTGACTGAGGCGACAAAAGATTGCCGTCTGATGAGGCAGAAACAGACGTGGGAATGGATGATACACTGGGGAAACTAGTCATGCTCGAGCTGCTGGTCGTGTTCGATGTCGTCGAAGGACTGGGCTGGATCGTAGCGAAGTCGGGGGTTGGCCCCGGAGGGGGTTTGAATTTAGCCGTGGCCGGAGAAATGCGCACTGTGAATGTTATGCTTGACACTTTCCAGATGGCAATGTCACTCACTCGGTCGGGATAGACAATATAATCCATGCATTTCAATCAGGGCACGCTGCTGGTCCGATTCATCCGTGAACCTGCGAAAGATGAGTATATGCCCACGTCGAAATCCCGAACAGACTGCACCTGACAAAGCCATAGCCGCGACTGACACCAGTAACGGGATCCAACATGATCTTAGCACTTTTGCAACTGACAAAAGGCCGAATGAATTTCGGCGCCCTGTCATTGCGCAAGCCGAGGACCGGATTCCGAAAGACCTGCCCCAAGTGTCAAGGAAGCTCCCGCCCGCAAATCGGACAACTACGCACAGCCACCAAATCGCTATTAGATGTCTCTGGAGCCAGGTCGCCCACAAAAATGCTGTACTCGCGTGGATACTGTGGGGGCGGCTGCTGTTGATTGGGCGACACCCCAGGGGCAGCGGCTTCTACAACGGGCGATGAAGGTCCATTGTAAGTGAACCCCGAGACAGGTGCCGCAGAGCTGTGAGAGGTTGCAGGCGTGGTCGAAACCATCGACCCATTGATATTGGCAGCCGATGATCCCAGTGGTGGTGCAGAAATAGCTGCTGCGATCCCCGTCGGCGCCCAATTAAGTACAAAGGGTCGAGAGGAGTTCGGCATAGTCATCACTTGATCACCGGAAGCGTTTGAATGCGTGATAGTGGGGGCGGAGTGCGACGGTGTTTTGACCTATAGCCAGTGTCAATAACGAGCAGTCCGCATATATGCAACAACCACGAGCCTGTGTCAGTGCAGCAGCGGCAGCGCCCGGCGAAGAAAACGTCAAAACACAGAAACCCGCGTTCAATGGTGGGACGTCAGTCGGAGGCGGGTTGATGTTGAGGCGGATGCCCGCCAATGCCAATTCATTAGAGCCGGCCAATGGCACCCGCACGGCCACATCCCACCGCAGCAGCGTGCACACCTGACGCACATACTCGGCGTCCATCCATATCTCCAAATCCGTCCAGAGAAGCGTCGACGAGGGCTGGGACTGTGCCGATGGCTGGGAAGACGCATGGGATGTGGGTCGGAGCTGAGCCGTCATCGGAGGCGGGGAGGTGACGCTCACGACGGAACTCGTACTCGGGTTTGAGATATGCCGCGACTGATGGACCGGCTGAAAATACGCGACGTGAGGGGCGTCCCAGGCAGTGGCGTGGTTGGGGGTGTTCGGGAGGTGCTGGTGTTGATTCTGAGGCGGAAAGGCGCTATATGGCGTTTGATTCTGGAAGGCATATGCGTAGTCGGACATCGTCAACGTTCGTTCCGCGTTCGTTCCCGCCGTCTAATCAACGAACGAGAGGGAAAACGACGGGCAAAAAGGGAAGAGGAAAAGGAGAGGGAGAATCGAAAGCAGCAGGGACAAACAACGAGAGCGACAGGGGCAGCAGTGGACAGGCAAGCGAAGAGCGAAATGCGAATTTCAGGGGCCGCCTGCGACAACGATGGCGAGAGCGAGAGGAGGCAGGTGGGAGGAAAGAAAGGGAGAATCGATTATGCTTCGACTTCTGTCAGCAACATAAGCAAAATACACCAAGACGCAACCCTCGCTTGATTCGCTCCCCCAACCTAAAAGTCTATCCACGCGTACAAGCTGCAGTCCACGATCGCCTATTGATAGCCTGGATCAAGGGTGGATGTAAGACTTAAGTTCCGCATCCCCAATAGTCGAACAATGGGCGGCGAAACATTAATTGCCATTGATCCCGAGATGGCTAAGTTACCTTCCAGGCGTCCCTCCACCATGAAACGCATCGTTTTCTTTGCCGGCAAGCTAGTCTAGTTGAGAGCTCGGAGGCAGTTTGGGGCCTCGACGATCTGGAGCTTGGAGGCAAGGGGGAGCATTATCGCTCAGGAACCAACAATTGGGGACGATCATTGACGTCAAAGCGAGCATCGTCGTTTCACATTCAGCATCAGTTTGGTCCACTCACTTGAACGTTTTGAGCATCCGTAGGCTTTTCGTTAGTCCCTCTGAACCTACTTTGAACAGGAGCGAGTGGGCTGGTCCAACTTCGCATCCCGCAAAATCTTGCCTGGCTCGCGAACCGCGACGAAATCAAATTCTTTCGGCAATGCGGTGCATCGGAAAGAACTAGGCGCCAAGGGGCATTACTGCTCCGACGATCTTCCAGAAACCCGTCGAACCTTTTCCCAACAGCGATTGCAGGCGGTGGAGACTCCCAGTGGGCTTCGATTTCTCCCCTACTGATTCGTCGATCGTTGAAGAGTTTTGATGATGTCGAGAGTCTTGAATTCAATTCTTGTTTTCGGGCCACTGAATGATCCAACTTATAGTTGCCGCTTGCGTCAGTGCCCTGCCAATCCTATCTGACTAAGAGGCAGTGGTGAATTGGAGCCGCAGCTGCGCCTGGGCTTACAAAGGTTCCCCATCTCCAGACCATCGTCCCACAAAAACACATCTTTCAAGACGACAAATGGATTTGGACACAGGATCGTGGCCCCGCAGGGGAGAACAAACGTAAGGCTTAGTCGCAGCCAGGCCGATGCTTGTCAGTCATCCGAATGTCATCTGAACGCCTTCGCTCTTCTTGAAAGTCCGCAAATGCAGGACAAGCGGTCCAAGAAATCCTTTAGGGTTCAACGTTGAAAGCAGAGAGCAAGTGACGTGGGTAAGTGTGGGTCCGTGTGGATCCGAATTGGCTTGCCGATCACCTCTGCTTATCTCATGCGATTATCGCACGCAATATACTCGTGTAGGTAACTATTCTTGAGAGCGTACAGCCGGTGGACATTCCCTCACTCGGATATATCAGGTCCATCAACACTGTTTATCTATCTTGCATGGATCTGATCTTGGAACACGCGGATTCTGCAATAAATACAGGAAAGATTATACAGCATCGCCCCAACCGCCTTCAGTTTTGCCCCACACTTCTTCAGTGTTGCCCCAAGGAGGGACCTCGTTCTCCTCATCATCTTCGTGAGCCGCCAGAATGGATATCGCGTCGTTTTCGTCCCCACGGTCTTCCGTTACAGACCCGTCCCAAGAGTCATCGTCGCCGTCGTCAGCACCAGTGGATGAAAAGCTGTCGCTTTCCATCGGCTCATCCAAGTCATGGCCGGGAATCCAACCCGGTGGAATCAGATCAACACTTGTGTCCGCCTCGTTCCAAAGCACCGGCGATTCTGTCAGCCCTCCGACAAGCTCGATGGCCCAGTCGAGTGTTCCCTCGCCCCGCAGTAAACTCAACTCCTCGTGTGCCTCGACGGCCCAGATCAACACTTCCAGCCATCCACCACATAGCTTCGCCAATTCAGGTTCGAGCAGCCACATTTGCTCCAGGTTGACGAGAGCCTCGCGCGAATACTCCATTTTGGACTTGACCAGCTCTCCGATTGTGTGTATAGACTGGGGAGTAGGCAGCCGCCCAGAGCGTTCGTGCGCGCGGTGTTCGTGCTCAGCAACCACCGAGTGCGCGGGTCCCTGAGGCAGGTTGAGAGACTCGAGAACTGCTCGGGCTTGCCCGGCTTTATCCGCCAGCTTGACCTCGTCATCATCCGCGCGTTTGAACGACACCACCAACGAGGCATATCCAAGCTCTTTCTCTCTTCCCCATGGATCTTCTTCGCATGGCTGACCGACACCGCCCATTTCCTCCAGCTCATAACCCCACTCAACAGCCGACGCACGACACCAAGTCTCGAATTCGGCCACGGTCCACTCAAATTTGTGATCGGAATGCCGGAAGAGGCGGTCGGTTCTTCCAGTGGGGTCTTCGAAAGCCTGCCGGGCTCTGGTAGCACGCGAGGAGCCCGGACGCGTGAAGCGATCATTGAAAGTGTAGGAGGGTGTCGTCAGCAGGAGGCGCTTGGGATGATAGACACCGAGCAGCATCGGCGCTAGGGCAGGGAACACATCAGGAGGAAGATGCTCTATGCTACAGATATCATTAGCGAAAGTATGCGATGTTCGCGCATGCAAGATTGAACCACTCACACCTCGGTGCACACAATGCACTCTACGCCGACGAAATCCTGATTGAACACCTCCAAACCACCTTTCCATAGTTTCGCATTGAGGTCCTGCCATCGGGTGAGCGGCGCGGTGAACTTGGAGAATTCTCCATCGCGAGGGTCAGGCGGTTGAACGCCTTTGGCTGCAAACAGTAGTTCGTTCTCATCGATGTCGAGTCCAACGATCCTCCTCGGATGTAGGTCGGGAACTTCAGGTTGGTAGACGATATTTAGATTGCTTGGTAGCAGTGAAGGTGGAGGCGGAGGCAGCCAAGGCGCAGGTTGCGCTAGAACTGAAAGCAACTGGCCTTCACCGCAGCCGACATCCAGGACCTGTAAACATGACTGAGCCAAAAAGCGCTGCGCAGCAGACGGTCGAGCCACGTACGTCGACTATGCTCTCCCTACGAAGGATATCCAAGATCCAGATACGACGCTGGAGGAAGAGTTGCGGGATAAATGTGACCGGCAAACTCGGCGCGTCCGCGTAGATGTCAATCTCTTCCTCAAGGTCTCCATCATGCTCTTCGATCTCCTGGATAGTGGTTGTGGTCACAAACGAGGTAGCCATTGCGAAAAATTGGAGCAAGGATGTGGTAGAAAGAGAGTACAGAAGGGCATTTTTAGTAAGTGAGAACAAGGTTCTGAACGGGCATGAAGCAACGTGGTTTGATCTGCCTCGAGTCTTGCGCACTACGATCGCGCCGCTTAGATCGCCAATGTACAGCTCATTTACAACAAGAAAGTACGACGTTCAGCTCAGCCAGGTCGTCCACTGACTGTCCTTGCCCTCAAGCGTCAACGCAATTTCCCTCGCCACAATCCTGTCTGCTTGTTCACTCGGATGAAGCTCATCAGCCCTGGGTGATGGGATCAGCACGTCAAGCAATGGCAAAATGGCTTGGGCGCACCATAGGAAACTGTCCCGATCGGTTCCATGGGCGACTGTACAGTTCAGAGTGCCACCGCCGAGGGGTGCAACGCAGGAGTTCCAGCATCCTTTCCCTAATAAGTACGCATGATGTGGCCTACGAGAGAATGCTCACCGGTGACATTGAGAGGAGCTGTTCCATTGAGATACTTGGCTGGATGGTCGTACATATCTTGGAACAAGGAATGTGAGTCAAAGAGAGCTGTTAAAGCGTATGAGTGGATTGAGCAAATCGTAAAAGCCCCATATACGTGCCAATGTGCGCATCCTTGAGTGTCGGCGCCAGTGCCTGGAGCATCAATTGGGTCATTCTGTTTCCAGACCGAGTCATTTCCATCATGAGAATGCTCCATTCTGTTGTGTTGCGCTCGAATGCCCAAAATCGGTTCGGATAGGAATTCGCATTGTACAGGATGGTAAGCTCCAGCGGGATCATCTTCTTGATGTCAGACGGTCCTGACAAAGGACCACACATGACGCACATTTTGGAAGATAAAGTTTCTCGCTCCGTTCTGGTACAAGGTGGTGACCCAATCGACCATGCACTGTGTCACATCCACCAGCGACACGCCAGGTGTTTGGCCGCCCGTTATCAACGCAGACACACCCAAATCGTTGGTTCCAATCCAAAGCGAGTGAATCGTCTCTTCCCCAGGCAAGACGAGGGAGCCATTGGACGTCTCGGTGAGATACAGAGGGATTTGATTTCCGAAAACCGGTGGGAACGGACGGAAGGTTAGATTATTGGAGCAAGTGGCCCCGGACCTGGCGAAAGGATGGAGCGCGACTTTGGCGTAGTCGGCAACATATACTGTTGTTAGGTGCTCAGATGACAACAGTGTAAGAAGGCTTCGTGCTGCTCACCTGGCCAAGCCACGCCCTGGTCGCCTAGAGAAGGAAGACATAAGTAAAAAGTCCTGAAGCTAACGCGACAGTCGCTGCACCAGTGCTAACCACGTCCGTGTAACTGTCCCCGAATGTCACCAGATTCTTGATTTGTCCGGGTTTGACGCCGAACTTCTTGCCTTGAACCAAGACAAGAGCAGCCGCAGTGAGCAGAACCGAGGAGAGGTGTGCAAACATGTCGTGCAGCAAAGAGTTTCGCTGGTATATGCCTCCAATTTAAGTGTCCCCAGGCGATCAAATTCCAGTCATGAGATGAGCGCCGAAACGGCTTCCGAAGTTCTACCGCGTAAAACGTGCGGAGGGGAAGGCATTAAAGGAAGCCAGCATCTTGTGATGCGCGACCTTGTGATCTCTCAGGCTCGGGCCGACGCAGAGACATGTATATGTTTGGGTTTCAATCGACGGTGAAGACGCGGTGCTGGAGAACGAATACAGACAGATGGATCGTGAGGGAGGAAGCTAACAGGTCGAACAGCAACATGCGCAAACAACGCGCTCATTTCCTTTTCGACAAAGATGGCGGACACAGTGACCTGTGGTTTGTGCGATACCACGGACATCTCCCACTTCTCAAAGCTCAATCAGTTGCTTCAGATGCCGAAGACAATTCTCAAAATACACCTGCCCCAAATGCAATATTTCATACTGCTCATTGAATTGCTTCCGCTCTGAAGTGCGTGCGGTCCACTCTTCGTCGCATCAGTAAGGTTCACTCATTCCGAACACTTTGCCTTCTTCAGGCTCATTCACAATGCTCTGAAGGATTCTACAAGGCCGAACTCGAGTCGGACATCCGCTCCGGCGGTGGTCCTTCGAAGACAGCTGAGGAACGGATGCAGATGATGGAACTGCTCAAGCGTTTTGAGGAGGAGAGTGCAGCGGTTGACGAGAGTCTCACAATTGAAGAAGAAGATGACGATAATGACGAGACAGATCTATCGAAACGGATGCGCAATGTTGACATCGGTATACTCACTCTGGTGCAACGCCTCTTCATTCACTCACATTTTTCTCAGACTCGGTCCAATCGGAAGAACTATGGGCTCTGCTCACTTCCACAGAGCGAGATAGATTCCTCAAGATAATGCGAGACCCATCAAGTGAACTAACCCAGCAACTACTGGCGAGTGAAGAAATCGAGAGGGGAATGACTGAACCATGGTGGTTGCGTCCTTCAACACTCGAAATGAAGGAAGAGCTGTCGAGATTAAAACGGCCAAGAAACCAACGACAATACGGTCACCCGCCAGAACCTATTGCCATTCCTCCGTCGATGATGCACCAGAAACGCAGCAGCGGTGCACCTGCCTCCTTGATGTACAACATCTGTGCTGTGATGTGCGTCTATATATGACCTCCTCGCCTTGCATCTCCTGATACTCAAGAAAGGCTGGGTTATGCATATATCACTCGACATCTCTCCATTTCTCCGCTTTGTTCTGCTCCAGAGCTGGATCAGGAAACAGCACGGACACTGCTATCGCAGTTCGTCCCGTTCCTTACCGCGAAGACGTCGAAAATCCTGCATCTGACACTGGACAGTGCCATCACGGAGTTGCAGTCCCACCTCAACTCTGATGGGTTAACAACTCAGCTACCGAGCATCCTGTTACGCGACGCGGCAATGCTCGTCCGTCCAGCTCTCATTGTAGAGCACGGGTCTGCACACCTCAATGCGTTTCGTGCCTTGGGAGACATGCATAGTCTGTTTCAGGCCCAGATACACGTCAAACACAAACTTGCGTTTTACGCGGTTCAATTGGATCCTTCGGCAAGCTTGGTGGCTCGGGAACTGGAGAATGAAGCGCGTAGCAGGGAGGCAGAGTCTATTCCCTCGGTTGAATGGGATCGTCGATCTTTCGCTCTGCCAAAGAAAGGTATCAACATCGAAGAAGTCGAGGCGTAGAAGATTATAGTCGCAGTACATTCATCAACGATCTGATTATAACCGTCAACCCGCCTGTTAACTGAGCAGGCAAACCTACAGTTCGCAACTACCAGCCTTGACAAGCCTGACATACGGCGCTTAGACCGACAGGGACATGAGTTTGTTTACATTTGAGCACGTGGCTGAGAGGAAACACGGTCACGCGATCCACCACCTCTTGTCATCAATCCCCACCTTCCTCAAGCCCTCGACCCCGAACCGCACGACCGGCATCCTAGCACCATGAAAGTCACCATCACATACTGGCACGCCGTTGCCCAATGGCGCTGGGAGACGGCCACGGACTCGAGCTCTGGGAATGACGAGGAGGAGGACGTATGTGGAATTTGCCGAGTTGCGTACGAAGCCTGCTGTCCGACATGCAAAGTGCCGGGAGACGACTGTCCCCTAAGTGAGTGAACGCTCGGCTCTTACTCGCTTGCTATGGACGGCTGACTGCGTCGTGAAGTATGGGGTGAATGCACACACGTCTTCCATATGCATTGTCTGCTGAAGTGGATCGCAACACCTGCGTCAAAGGGGCAGTGTCCGATGGACCGAAGGGCGTGGAGTGCGTGCTCTCTCTCTCTGAAGATAGCATGAATTGCTAACCGCCCCTGTGCTAGTCACTGCTGAAAGGAAGATCAACACTCGTCCAACATGACTTGTGCTATCGCCTGGGCCCCTGATGATTTATTTAATCGATGTACTGTTGGCACTATCGCCACTATCCTGTAACAACACCTCTGTACACGTATGATTTGATGCGCTCGCATGAGACGGAAATGGTGCATGCCACTCAGGTATCAATGGTCGAGCCGGCTCTCAAGCTGGAGGAAGGAAGATGGCAGTGGACGGAAACCATGGGTGATTCAGTGCTACAAGATCAAACTTCGATGGCAACTGCGGCAAGTACTGTATTATCACACGACCTCAATCCTCCGGTCTTGCGAGCAACGCATCAAGCGTTGGCAACCTGCAAAGTTTCGTGTCAAGAACCCCGTGAGACGTGGACACTGAGCCACCGACCTTCAAAACGTGTTTCTGAACGACGGTGTGTGCCGTTCCCGGGGTGTAGGGCAGCGTCGTATCATGCGGTAGATGCAAGTCGTCCGGGACCTCGACTTCATGCTCCTGTTCGTCTGGCTTGCCATTTAGGCTGACTTCCTCGAACGGGTTGCGCAAGCTCGTAGGCGACACTGGGCTGGGGTTTCGGTCGGCAGCGGGCGTAATATAGCTAGCAAGATACGCCCCGGGCTGTTGGGCGCCAGGAACACCATAGTTCGAAGACGGAGTCGGCCCGCGATACGGGATAGGTCCGGCCGACGGTGGTGCGATTGTGACCGTGGGTGGGGCATACGGGCTGTATCCTTGTCCCTGTCCTTGCCCGTATCCTTGTCCAAAGCCGGGATTCGCGACAGCGGGCGGCGCAGCCGGGGCGCTGTAGTTATATCCGAGCTGTGGCGCACCGCGGTACTCGTGCGACGCTTGGCTCCAAGTCCGTTGCAGCGTCGCCGATTTCTCGCCCTGAACCGCCAGGGGCTTGTGCGAGTCCGGAACGAATGATATCGCGTCCATCTCCTCGTCAAGCCGGCGGCGGCGCGCGCTAACGCGGAGACGGCTGATGAAGAACCAGAGACCGGCAATGACCAGCAGGCCGACGATGGTGAAGGTCGCAGCGACGGCGCCCTTGTTAGAGAAGAAGCTGAGGGAGATGATTCGATTCAGAGCGAGAAGCGATATCATTGAATGACGCACGAGGACGGCGACGCATTCAACGCTTCGTGAGTGCCGGGAGGTGGGCCTCTAACCGCCGAGAAGGACGGCGACGCAGCCGCTGCGATGCTTGCCGAGGCCACCGACACTTTGGTAACCGTTGCAGGGCCGGACGCGGTGCTTGGTACACCTGCATCAGCTACACTGCTCACAATCGCGGGTGAAGTCGCTATTGAAGTCGCGGCTGGAGGGGCGGGGGGCACAGTCGACGTGATCGCGGCCGTGCTCGAAATTGACTTGTCCGGCACTGTACTGGTCACGATGGGAGTGGACGGAAGCACGGTGACTTGAGTCGAAGTTTCGGCAACAGCTGTCGACAGTGATGTGGACTTGGTTGTAGTCAATGCTGCTGCCGAGGTGGAAAGCGGAGCAGCAGAGATGCTGGTTGTTGCAATTGCAGAAGAGAGTACGGACGAAAGAGTGTCCGAGGGAGAGGCAGATGAGAATGTAACAGGAGTTGCAGCTGCTGTTGCAGAGCGGGAGGGAAGGATCACTATGTTAGGACTGTACACGACGTCAAGCTCCTCCAGATGCAGCCCTTTCCCCCTACGCACCTAACCATGATTGTTCCTTATCGTGATTTTACGCAGACTTGTCCTTCTCAAAACCCTAAAGCGTCGCCAACGAAGAATTACGAAATGGGAAGCGAGGCGTAACGAAACGAAAAACAGGCACAGCCGGAACGAACGAGCGAAAAGCGCACGGCGCCAATGGGCAAAAGAAGAGGATGGTGGAGGAGGTATAAGAACCAGAACAAGTGCGTTTCCACCATCTCGGCCTTGACGGCCTCGGCCTGTCAAATCCATCAAGTGATCGACGCCGCGCAGCAGACGGAGGGGCAGTGCCATGCGCTGCGACGCTCGTGTGAGATGCACATATTGACGGGAAGCCGAGCAAGGCGGCTCATGGAAACGGTGATGCCACGTCGGAAGTGCGCATGTCTTCAACATTCTTGTGATTTGCACACAAACATGGGTTTCAGAGCCCTTGACTAGAGCAGGCTAGTCCAAGCTCAGATTCTAGTGTGTACCTCAGTCAGATTTGGCATTAGTGAGACTGAAGCACAAAGCATGCGTTTTAAAGTAGATTAGCCCTTGATCTAGAAACCCGAAGCAATCCCATTCTTTCTCGAATCGCTGGCAGCTAGATCCTCTGTCAGCAGTATGCAAATAGAAAACTGGAGCACGCACCAAAGATATATCCGTCCCGGAGGGCAATGAGCTGCACGGCAGCAGCCACAGGGCCGGTCTCTGTAGATCCTTGTCATCAATAGTCCTGCGATTCCATCGAATCTGCAACGCACCACTGAGTTCATGCCCTCGTTCCTTCAACCCGTCCAACAACTCTCTGGGATACCAAGCATCTGCATCTGTCATAACGGGGAACAGCTGATTGTGCAGCCGCCCGAACTCAACAGCCGCACTCGCATCCAGATCCCATTCGAGAACGTTTAGGATGATCTGGAATACGGCACCAAAGATCCGCCCACCGCCTGAGCCGCCGATTACAAGAGCTAATGAACCATCCGCGTTTTCGATGATGGTAGGGACGGTCGATGAGAGCGGCTTTTTTCCGGGTTCAGGGTAGTTGTCTGCCGTCATTCAGCTCAGAACGGCCGAAAGAATAGAGTTTTACTCACAGGGGGAGGGCCAGAGGCCGAATCCGTTGGGAGTTTTTGGCGTACTGAAATCATCCATCTGTGTTTGGTCGTCAGGACAAGCGACGCACTGGCTGGCAACGACCGACCTCGTCATTGAGCAGGATTCCTGTGACTGGGTCCATGACTTGAGACCCGAAAATCAAGTTCACAGTCGAGGTAAGAGAGACCGCCATGCCATCCTTGTCGACCACGACAGTATGACTCTGTCAAGTCATTCAATTCGGAAAGGCAACGGGCTGCACAAAGCACCAACGGTTCCATTGTCAATCTTGACGTCGTATTCGGGATTGTAATAATCGGGAGAGTGTGTATAATTCTGGGGACAGGTCAACTTTGAAGCTACCGAAAGAGCACAATGCTGACGTCAGTGATGTTAGGACCTATCAGTGCAGCGAACTCTTTGGTGGGGATTCGGTCCATCTTGGCCGTATCGTTGATATACGATGGATCACAGACCTTCGTTCTGTCCGCATCAAAAAAAGGTATCGATTTGGCACACGCCAGTCCCGCTCACCTGGCAGCAAAACCAAACTTGATCGCTTCGACTATACGGTGTGCGTTCAGTGGTGAGCGCTCGCTGAGATCATACTGCTCAATCAGATTGAGCATGTGCAGAAGCACTGACGGTCACAAGAGTCAAAGACTGCATACATGCGCATAAAGCATACTTACCAACTCCAGAACTTGGCGTTGGGGTAGTGTAAACCTTTCGTCCGCGGTAGGTTCCTTGGAGCGCTCGGTCAATCTTGACCGAAAACCCTTCCAAGTCGGCATGCGTAAGGACACCACCAGTCGACTGGATCTTC
Organism: Mycena citricolor; assembly: GCA_963692855.1. Classification (NCBI taxonomy): domain Eukaryota; kingdom Fungi; phylum Basidiomycota; class Agaricomycetes; order Agaricales; family Mycenaceae; genus Mycena; species Mycena citricolor. The sequence continues at coordinate 829,263 of CAVNYO010000138.1, read as the reverse complement.
TCTACGATCGAGTCGGCAATACGGCCATTGTACAGCGCATCTGGTCCCTCGGCGGCGATAGCAGCCAGGGTCTGGGAGTAATTGGTCCGCCGGATCGTTTCGCCCTCCTCCAGAAACCTGCCGTTGGGAGCGAAGATCGCACTCCAATCGGGGTTGCTCAGCATCACATCCGGGAACCACTGCAACGTGAGCCGGATTGATCATCTCGTTAAGGATCTCGAGCGGTCGTGCTCACAGTGATGCGTTTGGCTAATTCCGCCTGAACGGTCCAACCTTTCGCCAGCTCGATGCTGGGTTCAATCAAGCTGTGCCAGGGCAAGGTACCCCATCTGCCGCGGCATGAGACAGGCTACAGAGGCACAGTATACATACCTGTCATGTGCGGCTGCCAGCCCTCGCACCTCGCCCGGAACAGCCACACTCAGTCCGCCGAACAAACTGCTGTTCGAATACGGCGGGAACATCGTCGTGTTGGCCAGCGCAGGCGCGGTCTCGCGGAAATCAACCGTGAAGACTTCTGACTCTCCGCCCTCCTGCACCGGCGGAATGCGGACCGTCATGAAGCCTCCTCCGCCGACACCCGAACTGGCAGCGCGTCAACTCGGGGAAGCATATGCATCTTTGGGTGGAACCGAACGAACGAGAACATGTTGACCTAGCGGGCGGCTGTTGAGCGGGAGCGAGAGCGGAGAAGCGAACAGAGCATCCTCACAGTGCCTATGCAGAATGTCGCGGCCACCGCAGCGTCGACGGCGTTTCCGCCTGCGGGCGATGAGCCAAGCGGGATCGCAGGCAGTCAGAACGGAGAGGAGACCGCACCAGCTTTGAGAACACCAACACCGATATCCGAGCACAGTACATTCTCCGTGGCCACCGCACCGTGCCGTGCCTACCCCGACGCATGAGAGGCTTGCGCCGATAAGAGGACGCGAGGACTGACCTTGACGAGGTATGCCGGATTGCCGCTATCTCCCAACCGTTTCTCGAAACTGACATCTGCCTTCGTCTCGAAAGCATCGCGAATGTACGCGTAACCAACGAGCAAGAGGACCAGCAACGTGATGGACCGCAACAGTCGCGCTATCGTGAGGCGGCGGACACGAGGAGGCTGTTCATCGGGCTGAGTCTTTGTCGAGTACACCGGAAGAGCGTCCGAGTCCGAGTCCCTGGTGGGACCAAGCTTCCTGTCGAACATGGCACGAGCAAGTAATAGATGGCAAATGCCGCCCAAGGCACAAGGCTTGCTGATCAATTTCCGAACGGGATACAATGATGATGACTCATGATGAGAGCGTAAGCAGGCGGGTTATGCGCAAACTGGAGACAGACAAGATGTAAATGGCGATTCAGAGATAGATAGGTAGTATATGTACAGAGAGGACAGACGAGAGTAGAGAAACGAGGGAAAGAGACATGCTGGGGACGACAGGAAAGGAGCGACTCGAAAGGACAGGACGATAGCACAGCTACTCTACAAGACGATACCCTCTATGGGAGGTCACATGGAAGCAAATCCGGAATCACTGGCGGGACTTTCTTCCTTCTTGATCCCGTCTACACGAACGGTGGCAAAGTAGACATGGCCCGCAGCTTCTTTAGCGGTGAATCGCTCGCGGGGATCAAAGCGAAGTAGCCGATCAAGCAGAGCTCGAGCATCAGATGTGGCGAGATGTTGGTTTTCAGGGTTCAGGAATCGTGTCCATGATTTGGAAGGATAGCTTGATGAATGCAATCAGTATTCGGACTATTGAGAAAGGCAACACAGGGAACGCACTTTCCGAGCAGCTCCTGAACATCACTCTCGAAAGGAATGTCAAACGCTTTCAAGTAGGCGTCAAATTTGTCGGTGCCCAAGACCTTCATTATCTTCAGCAGCTGGTCATCATTGTCGGCTCCGCGGAAAAAGTGCTGTTTACGAAAGATCTGTGTCGTTGTCAGCTCATTAAAATGGCTACTGGGAATTGGCGGCAGACCATAGCGGCAAACATGCATCCGGCAGCCCACAGATCGAGGGAGTAATCGTACTTCTTCCAGCCAACAAGGAGTTCTGGAGGCTTATAGTGACGCGATCCGACCCGCGTGTGCAATCTGAGACAGTCGTTCAGATAAGCTCGAGTAGTCGCAGAAGGCCTTTACTCCGTGTTGGGGTGGTAGAACTCGGCCAGGCCCCAGTCAATCAGCCGCAACTGCAACGCGAATAAGCCCGGAAGCGTCGTCGCAGAAATGCCCCGCACGAACCTCGCGACGTTGATGGTCTATCATCACGTTCCCTGGCTTGACATCACGATGAATAACGCCATGAGAATGGACAAAGTCGAGAGCGGTGAGAAGCTGGAACATATAGTGCCGTATGTCTGCGTCGTTAAGATGTTGATAGAGCTGCCCCCACTCCGTGCTGTTCACATATTCCGTGATCAGGCTGTGATACGTTTTCGATGCTGCGTGGTGATGACATGAGACACATGGCTGAGTCGAGTCCTAGGCAACGCACGATCTCGGACGACATCAAGCAGCGCAATGCAGTTGGGAGCTCCGGCCAGGTTGCGCAGCACCTTGATTTCGCGCTTGATTTTATGCCCGGCGACGGGCTTCAACACCTTTATTACACATCGCTCGTTGTTGACGGTATCCACGCCCTCGAACACCTGAGACGCAGAGAGAAGCAGTTATGAAGCGTGGAAGATTGAATGGTGTGGACTTGGACGCACCTCCGAGTATCTGCCTCCCCCCAACCGTCTCACAATCTCGTACCGATCAGGCGAACTCCATTCGATGCGAAACTTGTTGTATTCGTACCACGCTTTGCCTCGGACAGCGTTAGCGTCCGCGTAGACACGACTCGTCACCCTAGACATATGTATAATATGTACAAAGGACCGGTGACACCGAGCACCGCCGACTCCCAGACGCGCCTCGTGGGTAGTGGTGGTGTAGAGCAAAGAGATGCCGTACAAACACTGCCACTGATAATCTTATTCCTCATTTGTCACCATTGTTTTCCATAATCGTCCCAGGGAACGAAGGCTGGATGAAAACAGCCGGCTTTGTGCGTGGGTGGTGCTGACAAGACAGGCTAAATTTGCGTCCCGCCATCCATCCTTCTGCAGGGTCGCCCCTTGCCGGTCAGTCGGCGGAAGGGACAGGTCCCATCTATCACCGTCACCTTCCTAGATACAGGTGCACGCGAAGGTTCATATCCGGCGCACTTTCCCAGTTCTGTTCGTCTATTTTCCAACATACTGAGTTAAAAAGCCCCGATGGAAGCTTGTAGCTCATGATAACTTCGAAGCCCATTCAGATAGATCACGCCTTTCCGTCCTTTCTTGACGGGGAATTGTCATGCAAAGATAATGGATCGCCGAATGATGCATTGTCTTTCAGGCGCTTCCAAATGTCAGATCATCAGGACCTCCGGCTGCTGAATAACCTAGACTGCCTACTTCTTGATTCGGTGCTTCGTAGCGTACCGCTTACACTTTTTCGTCCCATTTTACACGAAATAAAGTCTGTTTTGGCTTGGATTACATCGAGTGAATTATGTATTGAGCGTTTAGAAGCATTACTGACAGGCTGGTCCAAGCGAGAAATAGCGACTTCGATCACAAGCTGCTTGTCCATGTTTGCCCGATCAGAGTCATCTCCCGATATAGCATCCAAATTTTTGGACCATCACCAGCACTCGCCCAAGTAAAAACCGCGTTCAGAGCTCGCTGACATCAGAGCTGACTTTCCAAACCTAGATGGCTGAGATCCATGACCAATTCGATACTATTCTTATCCTCGATTTCGGCTCCCAGGTTCGTTCTCCCAGAACGGGTGTGTATGCAGACTGGTTCATGTGCATCCTAGTACAGCCATTTGATCACCCGACGATGCCGCGAACACAAGGTATATGCGGAGCTTATGCCATGCACGACGAAGATCGCGGATGTCAAGTTCAAACCGAAAGGTGTGTGAACCGACCAAGCTGAGCGCAGGTGATACTCATATACCTAGGGATCATCCTCTCTGGGTCGCCTTACTCCGTGTACGATAAGGACTCGCCTCATGTCGACCCTGCCATCTTCGATCTCGGTGTTCCTATTCTTGGTATCTGCTACGGTCTGCAGGTCAGCTTGGGGCCCTCTTCCGCTTGAGATAACGTTACCACCGTCCGTCGGTAGGAAATCGCCTGGCAACTCAAAGGCTCCGTGACGAAATGCGACCACCGAGAGTACGGATTCGCCCAAATCAAGCTGAAGAAGATCGGAGGCGGGAACGCGGCGACGGTGGACTCCCTGTTTGAGGGACTGGGAGACGAGATGCAAGTGCGTTGGCCGTGGCTCTCACTGGTTACTATCCTCATCATTTCTTCTCAAAGGTCTGGATGTCTCATGGAGATCAACTCTCTGCACCTCCCCCCGATTTCCATGTCATCGGTTTCACAGAAACTGCCCCTTTCGCTGCACTGGCACACAACACGAAGCCTTTGTACGGCATCCAGTTCCACCCCGAAGTGACCCACTCCCCTCGCGGCAAGGAAGTCATTGGTCGTTTCATCCTCAACATCTGTGGATGTCAGCCGCACTGGACCATGGTAGAGTGGCGTGTTGCCCATTGCGCGTTATCTGACGTTCTCCAGGAAGAATTCATCGGCAAGGAGATTGCACGCATTCGTGACATCTGTGGGCCCACTGGTCGCGTTATCGGTGCTGTCAGTGGAGGCGTCGACAGCACTGTTGCTGCGAAGCTCATGCATGAAGCCATCGGGGATCGGCGAGTCGTAGCATGCCATTATGCTCAACGGTCATTCATGCTTTCTCAGATTCCATGCTATCATGGTCGACAACGGTGTCTTACGGCTGAACGAAGCAAACCAAGTCAACGAGATGCTGAATCAAAATCTGGGGGTCAACCTCACCGTCGTCGACGCGTCAGATCTCTTCTTGTCTCGACTCGAAGGGATCGAGGACCCTGAGCAAAAGCGCAAGATCATCGGCAACACGTTCATCAACGTGTTCGAAGCCGAGGCGGCCAAGATCGAGGCTGAAGCTGAGGCGGAGACCAAGTCTGGTGCAGCGGCCAAGGGCCGTGTCGAATGGTTGCTCCAAGGAACGCTCTATCCTGATGTTATTGAGAGCATCAGCTTCAAGGGCCCTAGTGCTACCATCAAAACTCACCACAACGTCGGGGGGCTGCTCAAAGACATGAAACTGAAGCTTATTGAGCCTCTCCGGGAGCTTTTCAAAGACGAGGTCCGAGCGCTCGGTCGTCTTTTGTCGATCCCCGCACCCTTGGTTGGGCGGCATCCTTTCCCTGGCCCCGGTTTGGCCATCCGAATTCTTGGTCCCGTGAATCGAGAACAGGTCAAAATCCTGCAACTGGCTGATAATATCTACATCGAAGAAATCCGCAAGGCGGGTTTGTATGACCAGATTTCCCAAGCGTTTGCTGTCCTTCTTCCTGTTAAGGCTGTCGGTGTGATGGGTGACAGCCGGACCTACGAGCAGGTCATTGCGCTGCGGGCTGTTCAGACCGAAGATTTCATGACTGCGGATTGGTATGAGAGCTTTGACCTTGCGAAATTTCTCTTATTGTTCTCAGGTATATCTTCCCTGCTGATGTTCTGCGACGGATATCTTCCCGCATTACCAATGAGGTGTCTGGGATCAATCGTGTCACTTACGATATCTCGTCAAAGCCGCCCGCTGTGAGTCCTCATCTCGAATTCGAATCTGATTCTCACTTGTGCTCAGACGGTCGAGTGGCTGTAATACGTCTCCCTTGTTGTATCTAGTAGAATTTGAATAGGTGGTCTAATCAAAAGAGGTCGGTGGCTGTGTTGTTCATGTTTGGTCGAGTTAGACAATGGATCGCGGCGGCTTGTTCTCCTCCATTTAAGGCTGCAGCGCTTGAAACAGTGATACCTTTCCTTCGCTTCTAGCATGCTCGACTCTTCCCCTATCGCTTTGTCTGTGTCTCCGCGCCGCCCGCTCAAGCGTTCTGCATCGGTGGCATCCCTTCCAACTCCTCCGCGCACGCGTCACAAACGAAAACGGGGCGGATCCAAACACAGCGATGACAGCGAGGAAGAAGAACCTGAATCCTCTGACGTCGAGATCGATGAAGCTGCTGCGGTCAAAGAGGCGGAAGACGAGGAGGCGTTCTGGCTTTCTGCCAACAAAGTCACCAGAAAGGCCGCGACTGCCCCATCGACGACCAAACGCGTCTCAGCTCCTCTTCTCTACCGAAAGCTGCAGCAGAGCCAGCCACGAACACGAGCTCAGCAGCAAACACAGTCGTCTCAAGGGCTCGTCTCGCCTCCACCCTCGCACCGCAAGCCGGTCGCCAAAGCTGCGGTGGCAGCGGTCTCTGCACCTCAGTCTGGGTGCAGTAGTGCTGCTTCTCCGCCAAAGACTCCGCCCTCCAAACCAGCAGCTGGCTGCTCCCGCCCTTCTCGCGATTCTCCCGAAAATCCATTCCTTGCCTCCCCGTTGGGCCCCGACGATGAAGTCTTCGTGAACGGGCCCGACTCGATATTGGCCCCTCAAGACGAAAAGGCGACAATGGCATTTGTTTTGTGCGTTGTCAATGTCGCAGGCTTGATCTATGCGTATTGACCTCTCGTTCTAGTCGTGGTGTGCGCAAGGAATTCCCTAATCCGCATCTCAAAGCTGCAGCCGAAGGCCCGAATCCGAACTCCATGCTGCCGCCCGAGCATCCGGACTTTGAACCTGACGAACGCGGTGTGCGCAAGCTATTGTTTAGCGTGCGGCGCAAGGCTGGGGCTTCCAGCCCGCCGAAAGATAAGGGCCGTCGGAGCTCGTCCATTGCTAGAGGGCGACAAAGCCGGCGTGTTGCGTCATCTTCCACTTCAGAGAAACGCGCTTCAGCCATACCGACAATCGAAGAGGATCCCTTCCTCTGAATCGCAGGATTATACTGTCTTTACTCTTTACCCCCCGCTTGATCTACCTTTCCTAGCCCGCTTTGCACATGCTCGCCTTGCATGCATATACACCCTATCTCCCTCCATCTTTACATAGTTCACGATCTCCCCATCCTTTCCAATGTACATGTGCTTCCACTACCGCGACACCTGCTTCCTCTCTAATCTTCGAAATGCTACGGTCTCGATAATGTATCTTTACGTATGATCGATTTGAATTCAAGCATTTAACAGAGATAATACAGCGGGTCTATAGACGGGAATTATCAGCGCAGTACAAATAAGGAGCCAGAGACGGTTGGCAATGTGGCATAAACGGACACAAGTATAATAAATACGCATATAGCTGCAAATTATGAGCGACAAGAGGCAAAGATGGAGGTCAAAAACTGTTTCAAATATTAGCCAGATGCTTCGTTCTAGTGTGCCGTTGCTGAGTGGCCTTGGTCCTGAAACTGTCTCCGCAAAATGTGCAACTGAAGGGACGAACATTGAAGTGCCTGTACATATGATCTGTCTCGCACTAATGAGCGGGTGGCCGAGTGTGCGAGCGAGAGAGAGCGGTGGGACTTACTTTTGAGACCATTCAGGGCGGTGAACGTGCCCGAGCACAGCTGGCATGCGTGGATGGCATCCCGCACGCGCCGAGCTGTCGACGCTCTCTGGGCTGCAGCAGATGTGTTCACTGGAAACAACCTGTTTGGCAAAGCCTCGGTCGACACAGCGCTTGACGAACCAGCGGCGCGGTGGGGGTGACTCTGGGTGCTCTCGAGCGAGATCGAGGATGCGTTGCTGGATGCATCCGAGTCGCGTCGGTGATGGACCGGTGGATACAAGAGGTTCGTGTTCCAGCCGTTGTGCGCGGCCTCGGTGTCGGACTCGAAAGTCGCGGGGCTGCCGTACGGAAGGAGACTCGAGCTTGTACTGCCAGCGGGACTCACTCCGCTGAGCTCGGTGTGCGGCGACTCGGCGCCAATCAGAGCCTCGTCGGCCCCCGGAGGCTGGTCATAGTCAGATGAGCTGGCAGTGACGAACGTGCCACGCTGGGGAGAGCTATCGAACGATGTCACGGTGATTCCCTCGAAAGTCTGCAGCTGCAGCTCGAGCGGCGGAATGCCAACCCATGAATTGGCGGGGTGGAAAGATGGGTCGACATAGTTGTACGGTGCGTCGCCGTGGTAGAAAGAGGTGCCATCTTGATGGGAAGATGGCGACCCGCCGGGTGCGTGCGAGCCAGACCACGGCGAGGCAGCAGGGGCTTGAGACATCCCGTTGTGAAAAGTACCTTCATGTGGTGGACGAGGTGGCCCAGTCTCATCCCTGAATTGTTATGTGAGAATGGTAGCCATGTTGTGGGCGCTGGTGGATTTACTGACGTGAAATCATATTCGCTCGAGGAGAATAGGCGCGAGCAGTCAGAGAGCAGCTGGAGATCAGCCAGGGATTCTTCCAAGGGCTGCATTTCAGTACGTAGGACAAGGTGGCTAGATGTGTGTCCTCAGAGGTTCTCCAGTAAACATCTTATACACATTCGAGGTTACACGCGCACTCCTCGTGTTCAGGCCAGTGCTCGAATTCGCCGAGAGAGCTGCAGAGTAGACATCTATGATCGGACTGCTCTAACCTCGGCTTGAGACTCGAGCGAAAGAGAACTGTGAGCTTTTGATCGATCACTACCTAGAAAACGGGAAGGAAGCCTTTTGGGGATATGTACGTAAATCGCTTCGGATCCCTCCAGTGCGATTGGAATTCTTTCCAGTCGTTGATTGAATGTGTCGTCTCATAGGGCAGTATTCTTCCTCCCGATCCTTTCTCCGCCCGCTGCTTTCACCGGGACTAGACATGATTCCGGTCGTGAATTGGGTCTCGGTCGGTCCTCCTTCCCCGCCGCTGGCCACATATCCACTGTCTTATCTTCCACCTTCCTGTGTCCAGATCCGTCCGTGATGTGGTACTTATCTTGACGACTGAGGGGCGCTATGATTTTCACTTGCGGTGGGAAACGCACGTGGCAACAGGCCTGGAACAGAGATTTTTAGTTCTAATTATTCTCTTCTCCATATAATCGCTCTATGGCCTCTCCCGTGGCCGAGATCTCGCTTGTCTGCCCCAGGGTTCGTGGTGATCTTTTCAGTGTTTCAGGATGTATTCTGCCGACTCTGTTCGACGAATGCGCTCTTTGTGCGGCGAACAGCCCAACTGTGGTGTGTAAACTCACCTTGACGTTGATACTGTTAGATATCGACAGGTTATGGACATCTTGGTTGCGCTCCAAAGCTGTTCTGGATCCGGTTGACCCCGCTCATCGCTTCTCCCATGAGATGCAGATGGTGCCGAAGTTCCGCCCGTGAGCCCGGTACATTCCAACCCAGTTCGGACTCCAGGGAGCTCCCAAGACTCGCGATCCGAGCCGTGAAGCCGTCGTTTTCTCTGGCATGCAATTGATGAGACCAACGCGATTATGATTCTGGACGCCCGGAGCCCGGAGGTAGCACTTTGCGGCGTGGCCCTGGTCAAGGATCTTATCGAGACTTTCTGCGCTTGTCGCCCCGCAGCGAAACCCGGCCGCGCCCGTGCGGGGCACCTCATCACATATTATCTTCAACAGCACTGAAGTCTTTTGTTACGTATGGCATAAGATCATGAACTAGGAACTCATGCTGCCCGGAGAAACCAGGCCATCTCAAACAACGGTTCATGATTCAAAGTACTTGGCGGTCAATATTTGTTCTGTCAATATATACTATTAAGCAAGAGCGCTTTCATACTTCCAAATTGCAGATCGCTTCGAGGTGCAACCTGGTGTGATTCATTTCGCGGACCTCGCGTTGGAGAGTTGAGAGGCCAACAATCCGACTTCCGCGTGCGATCTGCATCTGTGAGCGTCTGAGTTTATCTGAGCAGATAAGATCCAATTCAAAATATTAGAATACTGCTCGCCGGACCTTACGGACTTGTGCACATTTTATTCAGACTCACTAGGCTCCATGGATCTGCGTTTAGAGCCGGGGAGAGAAACCAATGCAAAGGTAGCCTGCGTAGACTCGGTTTGCAGTGCACAGTCCTCAGGCGATAATTGATTTACGGCTGAGTCAGAATCGAGAAGAGTCGTATCTGCGATTTCCATCGCGGCGATTGCCGCCTCGAATGATGCCCTCTGCACGTGGCTGGTCATGTGTCCCGGACCGGCTGATCCATACCACGTGCCATATTGCATCACGGAGGGGTGGATAGGACTTAGTGCGGCCTAGTTTTGTCGTCTCTTCGCGTGGATTGGACTGATTCTCACAACCTCGTTATCTCAATCCAGAAGCAGGGAGATATTCGGGCTAGACTCATGGATATGCCTCTTCCGGTAATGGCAGGTAGGATCCCTCCTTCAGCGAGCGCTGAACAAGGTTCAGCTTCGGGTGCCCTTAAATGCAATGTTCGAGGTTCGAAGCTGGTTCCCTCAACTGCGAGTCCAGTGCCTGCTCCTAAGCGCGCCTTTGGAACGCTCGGGGATGCGTTTAGCTTCGTCTCGCGTCTGGGCGCCGTTATGTCCGGGATAATTTCCGGGTTCCTCTCCCCTCTGCTCCGGTTTGCTGTGCTCGGTTCTGGTCGACGTATGCGGCTCACGCACTGGTCAAATCACCTCTTCTTCGGACTGTTTCTATGTGCACACAACCTTCGACGATCCGACCGGCGGATGCTACGGCAGATAGTCATTCTGTCTGGTATCTTTCGCACCAGGGAAATGAGCGCGGTGATTCTGGGGTTTAACCCTCACAGTTTCTGACAGGCGGCACGGCCCGATTATCTCATCTGGACACGAGATTATGATTTCATATCGTTTAAAACGCGTCACTCCTGGCTCTCGTGTCCTCTCATCCCCCCCATATTCCCAGCAATCTGGTATGGCTCCCTACGATATCATCTTTGCCGGTGGTATGTGGCCCATTGACCTGCCGTAATCTTGGAATGTATCGATTCCAGGTGGGACGACTGGATGCGTCGTCGCTGGTCGCCTCGCAGCGGCAGATCCTAGTCTGAAGATCCTGGTCTGTTCTTGCTGTCGATGCCGATGTCGCAGGCAGCTCACATGCCCGCGCAGATCTTGGAGGCGGGAAAGCATACGAGAGATCTCAAGACGCACACGCAGCCTGGCCGATACTTCGCCAACATGGCCTCCGGCGGGGATACCTTCACATTCCACACTACCAAGCCGAGCAAGGCGCTGCGCAACCGTCCATGCATCATTCCGGCTGGGAAGGGGATGGGTGGCGGGAGTGCTGTGAATTGTATGTCATTTGGCCATCGACAGCGACGACTGTCTGCTCAAACAGGGTGCAGTTATGATGTACACTCGCGCGTCGCCTTCGGATTACGAAGACTGGAAGGCTTTGGACAACCCTGGTTGGGGCGCAGAAGACTTGATCCCGTTATCCAACAAGGTGCGGAGCCATTTGATAACGAGGGCACTGAGGCTGAGCCAATTACAGGCTGAGACGTTCGAGGCACCCAATGCGAAAAACCACGGCACTTCCGGGCCTATCAAGATATCGACTTCGCAGCACACGAACGTTGCGACTCAATTTCTGTCTGTGGCGACTTCGCGTGACAAAGAACGGGGCCCGACCGAGGACTGTAACGATTTCACGGCGGAGTCGATCAACAAGTACAGTGTGAGCAACGTGCCTTCTGTGTTCTATTCTTCCCCGCCGACGCCGGTGCAGCGCTGGAATCGGTACATGTCGTCGGAAACCGGCCACCGATCCGACACTGCCCACCACTACATCTACAACCAATCGGACAACAAGAACCTCGAGACTCGCGTGCATTGTCGTGTCAAACGTGTTATTTTCGAGTGAGTTTCCACTGGGCGTGTGACCTTGCGATCTGATCCAGCCAGCAGAAATGACCGAGCCATTGGCGTGGAGTACATCAGTCATGACCCAGAGGATCCCAATGCCAACACCGCTGTCCCCGTTTATGGGGCATTGATCGTGCTAAGCGGTGGGGCGTTCGGCTCACCGGCTATTTTAGAGCGGTAAGTTCTCTTCCACTGGCATGTGGATGGCGTGGTGACATGTGGAAGGTCGGGTATCGGCGCCCCCCAGCTTCTCCAGTCACTCGACATCAAAGAGCTCGTCCCGCTTCCTGGTGTCGGGGAGAATTACAATGGTGATCACGTCCCGCGCGTCCCCGATCGAGCCCGAAGCTGATACGCAGCAGACCACAATCTGCTGCTCAATCCATACCACACGCACGACGATGAGATCACGATGGACAAGATTTTCCATGGGTCGGAGGAGGACATCAAGCCATTTGAGGAACGCTTTCTCAAGGACGGAAAGGGAATGATGGCCCACAAGTTCGTCTCGGTCTCATCGGCTGTTCTAGTATGTTCTCATTAACCACCGTTTGCAGTGGCATCGAAGCGGGCATCAAGATTCGGCCAAACGCGGAGGACCTGAAGGCCATTGGCCCGTCGTTCGCTAAACGCTGGGCGGATTTCTTTGCCAACAGGCCCGATAAGCCTGGTCAGTCTCCGATTCTCGGCTTGGAACGTTGCTGATGTTGAGCAGTCATGTGGATCGGCGCGCTTGCTGGGTACTGCGGAGGTAATCCCAGCGCCAAGGGCAAATTTTACGTAGTGGGCTACTACACGGTGAGTGTCCGCACCTCTTGGATGTCTCCCTTTACTTATTGATGCTAGGAATACCCGTCCTCCACTGGTAGAACACACATCACCTCGTCCGACCCATACGCTGCGTTGGGAGTGGAACCTGGTTTCCTCGATCGGTGAGCCATCATCATCCCATGCTCACCTGAGTATCAGCTGACCCCTCTCTAAGCGATGAAGACGTGGCGGTGCTCCGGTGGTCGTACAAGTGGTCGCGAGAGATCTCTCGTCGCATGGCCCAGTACCGAGGCGAATTTGCTCCCGATCATCCCCATTTCGCACCCGACAGCCCTGCAGCCTGCGTCAGGGCCACGGGGCCTGTGCCGATGGACACACCCGACATCGTCTACTCAGCCGAGGACGATGCTGCCATCGACAACTTCCATCGCGCGTTCGGTGGGTCTCAGGCTTATTTGTCCGCCTTGGCCCCGCAGCTGACCTTGCGCTCAGTGAACACAACCTGGCACTCGCTGGGCACATGCGCCATGAAACCCCGGGAGCAGAACGGTGTGGTTGACGCGCGGTTGAACGTTTATGGCGTCAAGAATCTCAAAGTCGCGGATCTGAGCATTGCCCCGACCAATGTGGGGTCTAACACATACAACAGTGCGTTGGTTGTTGGAGAGAAGGCAGCAGTCATTCTTGCTGAGGATTTGGGCATTAAAGGCGTCTAAGTAGCCTTTGTAATTGCTTGTAAACTATGTATCGAGTGTATTTCGACTTACAAATGACAACCTAGGGTAGATCCGTCACGATCACGTGGACGTGACATCGCGCGCGCATTTACGTGCGCGGTGCCAGTGAGTGAGAAAATTGCCAAGCGTGCATTTGTATGCTCAGACGGTACAATCAGATTGACTCACATCGCGAGCAGCTCGATCTGGCAAGTCAAGTCAGAGAGATAACAGAGTGGACTTGTGTTTGGCTGCCAAATGACTTTGTTGAATGCAACGAGTGGCAGTGCTCGATATTAGTGAGCGATCACGCGTTTTGCACTACACCATCGCCCCTTCCCTTCCACCACCACACCCCCACTTCTACTTTCCGCCGTCCCCACCTCTCCTATCCTCGCCATGGCCTATGTATTCAAACGAGGTGAGCACGCGTCCTCACCACTAGCTTCGAGCATGTACTCACTGTCACGTCTCTCGTTATAGACGGGTATGTGGTGCCAAGACGCGTGCGACGCGTGTCTATCCGTGTCTAACTCTTTCTTCTCTCTCCAGCCGCAAGGAGAAAGTGTTTTTCGACAAGGTAGAGTGTTCGGGTTGTCTCAGCCGCGTACAACTTGCTCACCAGCCACCTCCAGATCACCAGTCGGATCGAGAAGCTCATTTACGGGTTGGATCACAACTATGTAAACCCCGTGGAGTAAGTGACGCGTTCTGCCACCATTGAGACGCGTCTGATCTGCCACTAGAGTGACCCAGAAGGTCGTCGCTGGTGTGTATAATGGGATAACAACAATGGAGCTCGATGTACGTGACGCAAACGCGCGTTGATTGCGTTCCGCTCATGTTGTCACTTCACAGAATCTCGCTGCGGAGACTGCGGCATACCTTACCACCAAGCATCCCGATTACGCGATCCTCGCAGCACGTATCGCGATCAGTAATCTGCACAAGGAGACCAAGAAGAGCTTCTCGCAGGTCATCTCTGCGTTGTATAACTATGGTCTGTTGTTTATTCTCGTGTCTTTTTGGCTCGTTTTACACCCTATAGTGAACCCCAAGACTGGGCGAGCTGCATCACTCATCGCGAAAGACACGTATGATGTTGTGATGGAGCATGCGGCGACACTAGATGCCGCCGTGATACACAATCGTGACTTCAGCTACAACTAGTGCGTGCTGTGTTCGATCGCTGTAATTAGATCTAAACTCCCATCGCAGCTTTGGCTTCAAGACACTCGAACGTTCATATCTCCTTCGTCTCGATGGACGTGTCGTCGAACGTCCTCAGCACCTCATTATGCGAGTCGCCGTTGGCATCCACGGCTCTAACCTCGAACGGGTACTGGAGACTTACAACTTGATGTCTCAACGTTACTTCACCCATGCGACACCGACTCTCTTCAACGCCGGTACCCCTCAGGCACAGCTCAGCTCGTGCTTCCTTGTGTGTATGAAAGAAGATTCGATCGAGGGAATTTATGATACCCTGAAGAGCTGCGCGATGATCAGCAAGAGTGCCGGTGGAATCGGTCTGAGCATTCACAACATTCGGGCCACTGGGTACGCATAAAACCCGGTCTCATAGCCCATGTGCTCATTATCTTGCAGTTCTTACATTGCTGGTACCAATGGCTACTCCAACGGTATCGTGCCTATGCTCCGCGCCTTTGACGCGACGGCTCGATACGTGGATCAAGGGGGCAACAAGCGCCCTGGTGCATTCGCGATCTACCTCGAGCCATGGCATGCCGACATCTTCGAGTTCATCGACCTGCGCAAGAACCACGGCAAGGAGCAGATGCGTGCCCGCGACCTCTTTCTGGCACTCTGGGTCCCAAATCTGTTCATGAAGCGCGTGGAGGAGAACGGGGAGTGGTCGCTGTTTTGCCCGAACGAGGCCCCTGGCTTGCATGAGGTGCATAGTGAGGAGTTCGAGGTGTTGTACGAGAAATATGAGCGGGAAGGACGGGCTAGGAAGACCATCCCTGCGCAGAAACTGTGGTACGCGATCCTGGAGGCCCAAGTTGAGACGGGTGGCCCGTTCATGGTGTACAAGGATCATGCCAACTGTGCGTTTCTTTCGTCTCACAAGTTGCTCAACTGCTGATCGCCCTCCAGCCAAGTCGAACCAGAAGAACCTGGGTACCATCAAGTCATCGAATCTGTGCACAGAGATTATTGAGTACTCTGCTGCGGATGAGACGGCTGTCTGCAACCTTGCATCCATCGCGCTGCCCAGCTTCATCTCGAATGGCAAATACGACTTCCAGCGGCTGCACGATATATCGAAGGTGGTTGCATCTAACCTGAACCGGATTATCGATATCAACTACTACCCTATCCCCGAAACTCGCAAGTCGAACATGCGCCACCGGCCGATCGGTGTCGGTGTGCAAGGCCTGGCGGATGTGTTCCTTTTACTCCGGATGCCGTTCGACTCGCCCGAGGCCAAGGCGCTCAACCTGCAGATCTTTGAAACCATCTACCACGGTGCTTTGGAAGCCAGCTGCGAGTTGGCGGAGCGAGAAGGGCCGTACGAGACGTATGAGGGCAGTCCTGCGTCCAAGGGCGAGCTGCAGTATGACATGTGGGGTGTGACGCCTTCATCGCTGTGGGACTGGGCGGGGCTCAAGGTGAAGATCGCCAAGCACGGGCTGCGGAATTCGCTGCTGACTGCGCCGATGCCGACTGCGTCGACCAGCCAGATTCTGGGCAACAACGAGTGCTTCGAGCCATACACGAGCAACATCTACACGCGCCGTGTTCTGTCTGGCGAGTTCCAGGTGGTGAACCCCCATCTGCTCCGGGAGCTCGTTGACCGAGGCTTGTGGGATGACGATATGAAGAACATCCTCATCGCGCACCGGGGATCGGTGCAGAACATTCCCGGCATTCCGGACGACGTGAAGGCCATCTACAAGACCGTCTGGGAAATCAGCCAGAAGAAGGTCCTCGAGCTCGCTGCTGACCGCGGGGCTTTCATCTGCCAGAGCCAGAGCCTGAATGTGCATCTGTCCGCGCCGACTATGGGCCAGCTGACGAGCATGCACTTTTACGGCTGGAAGCGTGGCCTGAAAACGGGGATGTACTACCTGCGCACCCAGCCTGCCTCGGCTGCGATTCAGTTTACTGTTGACCAGACTGTTCTCAACAAGGTCAAGGAGCAGAATGCCGCGGCAGCTGCTGCTAAGCATACAGGGACGGCTCCAGTTTCTATCCCTGCTGCGACTTCCTTCCCATCGCTCACCCCGTCCTCTTCGTCCTCGTCCTCGTCTTCGTCAAGAGACCAGTCGCCGGCAACTCCAATGCGGGAGCGGGCGCCGATTGTCGCTGTTGTCAAGCCAGAATTACCGGCGACAGCGCCTCTTTCTGAATCCAGCCCGGAGCAGGCCGATGCTGATGCCATGCTCGCGAAAATGGCTTCCGAGGATCCCGAGTTTGCTGCTTCTCTCAAAAAGCTGAGGGAGCGTGAGCTAGAAGAGGCGAAGATGCTATGTGCTATGGAAAACAAGGAAGCTTGTTTGATGTGCTCTGGCTGAATGTGACTGCGGATTTCTCTCTATCTCTAATGTATCGTCTATGTAATTGTAATTGTCATGTATGTCGAATTTGTCCCAGTTTCCAGTAATCACGGCACGTTCAGGCCAAAAGGAGTACTGACCGAACGGAGATCATACGTGGTGAGGTCATCGCCTAAATGTCAAAACACGTGCCCCTGAAACTGCTTCACTTGTCCCTACGCGCTCGCAACGGAACTAAACCACAGCACCCATTTCTCAACTGGCGCCTCGCCTCCGCCGTTTTTTGCCCTTTTCGAAGAAGAAATCCCAGACTCTCGACTTGCACGACCATCGCCTGTCTCTACCGCCCCAGCCTGACGCACCTGCTACCCCACACCGTGATTCTGGTCCTCGCCATTCGAACCTTGGACTGTCGGGTCTCGGAGCCGGTCTGGGCAGCAACCCGGGAATGGCAGCGGACCAAGCACCGACGAAGGCCAATCTCAAGGCGTGGTGGGCGGCCTTCACATCCCCGCAGAAGATCAAGGAGTACAACCAGGGTGCGTTGGTGGTGGTGTTGGCGCTGGTGGGATGCGGGCTGACGGTTTGAGCCTGGTCAGACGACACAGTGCACACGGTCTTTGGAAAGCCGTTGAGGGAGAGCCTAAAATATGCGTCCGTGCAGATCTCGACGGCGAATGCGCAGGGGAACTTGTATGTCTGGGGGTACATCCCCGTCGTGGTTGCCAAATGGTGCGTCGGCGCTCTCCTGCTTTTTCGGGTGCGGGCAATCCTCAAAGTCTTTCGCAGCGGGCTGTGGCTCAAGGAGAACGGTTCGTGGGATCAATTGAGAGATGCAGGGACCGAGGAGTGATTCTGAGCTCCACAGCGACCGAAGTACCAGGAACGTTTCGCGTGAACGGATCTAATAAGCGCATGAGGGAGCTGCAAGCCCTATTCGAAACGCCTCCCAAGGTGCGTCGACGCAATGCAGCCGCCCGCGCTCCAGCGCAAGACCTGAGCCCCCCTAGTACGGCAAGTCACTGGACTGGAAGAACGAATCGTATACGACACACGATGTTGCGAGTGTCTTCCGGAGATATCTGACCCAGATGCCTGTGCGCGCGTTTACCATGTGCGCTTGACTGGCGAGCTAGCTGACATCGGCACTAGGAACCTGTCATCCCTCACGATATGTATCACGCTGTACGTTGTTCGATACACGATTCGGGCGCTACTGACGAGTGGTGAGTAGGTTCGAGATGTTTTGTGTGAGTAACAGAAGCTCGGAAGCTTTTGTTCTTGGAGCTCACACATGCGTCGTTCAGCGCAGGAGCCAGTCAACCAGGACGAAGTCATCGCTACGTACAAGCGACTCATTCGATCCATGCCCCGCGCCAACCAGTATCTCTTGCTCTATGTGCTGGACTTATTATCGGTCTTTGCGCGCAAGTCGGACAAGAATTTGATGACTGCATCCAGCAAGTGTGCATCATTTATGGACGGACAAAAATAGCTGAAGTGCCGCAGACCTTGCAGTGATTTTCCGGCCGGGACTAATATCCCATCCCGAGCATGAAATGTCACCGCCTGAGCATGCGCTGAGCCAACGAGTCCTCGAATTCCTCATTGCACAACAGGACTGGTTCATGGTGGATGTTCCCCCTCCTCCTCCCAACCACGACCCGAGCTCGCCGTTGACTTGGGACGACGACGACGATCCCATCGCAGTCGGGGGATCGTGGAAGGTCGTCGGAAAAGCGTCCCCGCCGATGGCAAGGAGGAAGACCACGATCGGTGTGTCGTCAGAGTCATCGCATGTGTGGGCTGAAACCTATCGCAAGATTCGACAGATTCTGGACGGACGGTCGAGGCCAGTCTCTCGCCTGTGGACGAGGCTGTGGGAGACGAAAGTGCGAATGCGACCGTCACGAGGAGGCGGACGTTGCCTCCTGGGCGGGCAGGACGGATCAACGATGCCGAAGGCGATGTCTCGTTATTCCAACGCCCGAAAGTCTTGCGAAAGCAGAAGCGGTCGTCCTCCTCGCAACCGAGGGGGAAAGACAAGGACGAGGAATGATTGAGTGGATGATGGACCAGTCAGACAAACTGCTAATTGTATCGATATATTGACCACGGCTTGCATCTGCAGGGTTAACCTTTATTGACTCCCCCTTCTATCTTCTTGCACAACAGACGGTTACTACTGAATGTAGATTATGTATCCTGCTTATTGGACTGTACTTTGATGGGCTGCACTGAGGGAGGCGCACGATCACATGGCGTGACGTCATTGGACGACCGTTTGATATTGCGCCTGTTGTGCGCCCGCACCGCGCTCATGACTCGCAGGATCAGGCGAACACCCGCAGGGCGCGGCAGAAGGCAGACCACAGCATAATGCTGCGCAGTAATGACGCGCGGTGTGACCGAGAAGTCAGAGTCGTCACAGAGATGTGAGAGCGCATTGCGGAATCTGGATCCCTAGATTTGCAGGCCGGGGTATAGATACATAAACGCCCCAGTCAGATTCAACTGTCGAACCCCAATTCACCAGCTACCATGCCCGCCAGCCAAGGTACGCCGTCGTCCAAGCCGGCCGTCTAGGCTGACGCGTCTTGTGACCAGTCTCGCTCGCGCTGTTTGCACCACTGGTCGCCAAAGACGACAAGGCGCTCGACGTTGCTAGCCTCCTGGGCGCCGGCTACGATCTCATCCAAGCCGAACACGAGACCATCCAATGGTTCGGCGTCAAGTACACCGGCCACACGACGCCGACCTACGCGATCTTCAACACCTTCCACACGGAAGCTGGGCGTGGCGCGCATCTGAAGGGCGTGGCCGCGCAGGCGCTGGCGGCCAATGCGCCGACGCTTCTCGTGTCGGAGCCGCAGATCGTGCACCTGGCTGTGCTCGCAAATAAGGTGGTCGTAGGGAACAGCAAGGAGCGGACTGCAGGGTTGGGCGTCGGCCTGCGCGTCTTCATCCACGCGAAGCCCGAGAAGGTCGATGACGTCAGAGCGTTCCTCAAGGTGAGCTCAGGCCGGTCAATACGCCCCATGCTTACAGGTCGGCAGAGTGCGGTCCCGCTTGTGGAGGCTGAAGAATTCACACCGGTGTGGTACGCAGTCGAGTTTCCGGGCAGGAACACTTTCGCGATCATCGATTTCTTCGCCGACGATGCTGGTCGCGAGGCCCACCTCAACGGCAAGGTCGCTGCCGCACTCTTCGCCAATGCCGACACGCTGCTGTCCAGTCCGCCAGAGGTGATCAAGTTCGAGGTCGTAGCCGCTATCGTCAAAGTCTGATGGGTGTATGTTGTATGCGCCCGCTCGCGTGAAGCTGGGATGTAGATTACTCCTCGAATGTACGTAGTGCCACGAGCTTTGCAACGATATCCGTAGGGAGCATAAGAGAGATGTTCACACCATCTGCATACCAGGGACCCTCTACGCCCGTGGTCTGCGGGGATTCCATGATCTGAACGACGCCTTCCATGAAAGGCATGAGTGCATGCACAAACCGAGGCCGTCCCGACCCAAAGTCGATCTCGTAAACGCCCAGTCGAACCCAGGACGTGATGATCAAGTTCCGGCGACCGATAAATCCGCCCCAAAACCGCCGCGAGTCAATCGAACAGGCCATGTCGTGCAGCAGAGCAGCTGCACGTGCTGGGGTGAACTGCGCAACAGTGCGCCGGATGCTACGAGCCAGGGATGGGAGGCTATCAGAGGATGACGCGCTGGCCCTCGCCAGCACGATTGGCGAGCCGAGGAAATCAGAACCGAGAGCCGGTTGGAGCCGGTCTCGCAGTCCCAATGTCAGATGCATATGGAAAACTTCGTCTGAGGTAGGCTCGTAAGCGCGTATCAGTATTCTCCACAAATGAGCCTGCAACGCATCCAAGCGGCTGATGCGAGGCGATGCCGCGTCGAGGTCGGATGCTGCGGCCGCCCAGATCTTGTCCACCTCTTCTCGACTGAACTGGAGGATGACATTTTGGATGGAAAGGGTCATATCCCAGTCTTTCCAGGGCATTGGATTCTCAAATGTCATATCCGGTGGCAGGGAGGTGAGATGATCTGGAATTCGTGCCGAGGACGCTGCCCAACCCGGACCCCCAGACGACGGGGCCCACCAGTCGTACCAGTGGACCGGAAGCTGGTGCGAGATTTCGAGTACACTGGGGTTCGGATGCAAGGCATCGATATCCGCGACTGCTCTCGAGTCCAATTCGCCGGGACAAAATGGTCGAGAGAAGGCGGGGACGGGTTTCTCTTCCAGGACTGCTCTGTTGATCGCAGCCCAGTCCCTGGCGAAAGTGCATAGTGTTTGAGCGTCGGCCAACGGATGAGACGCTTTGAGAGTGAGGATAACACCACCGCAACGGAACCGTGTGAGTTGAATGATCAGACACGGCAAGCCCTGGAATTCAGCCGTAGTATGCGATGCAAGGGCAGGGCTTTTGGGCAGGAGGGGAAGCTGGCTGAATGTCGAGCTGTCTAGCATTTCGGCAGAGGTTGGCCCATTGGCCGGGAGGATGGACTGCAAGTCTGACTCGGAGTCCGCGACTACGAATTCGACTCCGGGGTCTGGTCCACCACCATATGAGACCTGCATTCGGCGCGATCGAGTGGTGTGATCTCCACCGCGTACGTATGTCGTGAAATCCAACTGTCCAGAGAGTTGGGGATAAACGTCCAGCGTCCGCGCCAGGGACTCTCGCAGACGATCGGCAGCGAAGGCACGGTCGGTCTGGGGAGAGGCCTCGTACACCCAGGCTGCTGCAGCGGGTGCGAAATCGCCTACGTGCGCATCCAGAATCGAGAGCGGCACTGTGCGTGGCTCATGGGGCTTTGTAGGGAAGACGCGGATCGAGCTGGCGATGTTCAGGGAGGCCATGGGATGAGACAGAAGGGAGGATCTGCCATCTTGTACTTATCTACATCTACCATCTGCGATTTGACTCGAGCACTTGGCGTACAAACTGCTGCTTGCTGGAAGGAAGTTGAACCGCGAAGCGAACGGTACCGAAGCTGATCGGATCAAAGACCGCCTTTGTCAAAAATTCCATGTTCTGCGCACGGAGCCTGCTCAAACGTAGCCTCGGCCGCATATATGCATCAAGGTACTCTACGAATGCGTTTTCTCCTCCACAGAAAGGCGATCGAGGTGCAGCTACTGGCCAATGACAAAGTACGCGCTGAAACTGAATAGTGATCGTGGGTATGTCGGGAGGCATAGACTCGTCGGTCAGCGCCAAACTACTCGCCCAACAAGACTACGACCTCTCTGCCGTATTCATGCGCAACTGGGATACGCGAGATGAATACGGCACCTCCGAGAAAGGGTGTGAGTGGGAGAAGGACTGGGCGGACGTGCAGAAAGTGTGCCGCGCGTACGATATCCCGTGCCAAATGGTGTGTTATGTGCGAATCCACTTGGAAAACTCCTGATTGTGCAGGTTGATTTGTCAAAAGAGTACTGGACACGCGTCTTCGAGCCTTCGTTAAGGAAATGGGAAGACGGAATCACCCCGAATCCAGATGTTTGGTGTAATCGGTGCGCCTTCCCTCGAATAGCTGAATGCGATGGTGTTGACAGTGCAATTAGAGAGATCAAGTTTGGTGCTCTGCTCGAACACCTTCCTGTTCGAGATCCGAAGAAGCCTCCGTGGCTGGCTACAGGTACTATACCCCCCTCCAGCACTATTACGGCACTAACTACCAGACATGTCCCAGGTCACTACGCTCGAAGAGACTGGTCATCTCCGCGGCCCCGACTGCTCAGATCTGCCGACCCACGCAAGGATCAAACCTACTATCTATCATCCATAACCGAGGGCGGACTTGCGAGCGCCCTTTTCCCCATCGGACACTTGACCAAGTCAGAGGTCAAGGTGATAGCCAATGACGGAGTCATGCCTTCAGAAGTACTGGAACGAGACGAAAGCATGGGTCTGTGTTTCATCGGACAGAAGAACCGCACAGACTTCAAGCAGTTCTTGTGTGCGTGGTACAAGTTGCATGGCATGGGAACCTTTTGACGTTCCGCTAGCTTCCTATATTCCTCCTTCTCCCGGTCCCTTGAAGCTGCTCACTTCGGGCAAGGAAGTGGGCAGACATAACGGTCTCTGGTCTTTCACCATCGGGGAGAACGTTCGTATCAACGGGATGCCTGAGCGCTTGTTTGCCGTGCGAAAAGACATCCCAAGCAACACCATCTTCGTCGGACCCGCCAGGTTCTTTCCGCTCTTTTCTTGTTCTTAATCCCGACTGATGAAGCTCAGGGAGTCAGCATTATTGTGCTCGGCCGTGCAATCGCATGATTTCACGTGGATATGGCCGGACGACCCACCGGAAGGGATATCAGCACCTGGAGGTGCGCGCTTGTTTGCTCAAGTCCGGCATAAGATGCCTCCAGTTCAATGCACGGTCACGTCGATGCACGACGATGCGGTTCAAGTCGATTTCGACGAAGAGCTGAAAGGCGTCGCGGCTGGACAGGTCGTAGCCTTGTGGGACGGAGACTGGTGTTTGGGCTGTGGGACTATCTCGACTGCCATGTAATCGACCTCGCCATCCTGGCACCGCTCTGACACAAGAATGAATCAAAACAATATTGCATTCTATGCACGGAAATCTTCATTCATAATGTTCGATGTGATGTTAATGTATACCAAAGAGTTTGTCCAGAGCTGTGCCAAGATTAACAAAGAAACCTCCGTGCCGAGGGACTTGTTCAAGACGGTCCCTCGCTTCTCGCAGCTGCCGCTGCAGGTCAGCCTGCACTTCCACGTTCCTGTTGGCAGTCTGCTCAAGAGATTGGTCGAGAGTGGCGATCTGCTCCCTGTATCTTGCAGCCGCCAATTCATCCTGAGCCCGTTGTTCGTCCATTTCATGCAGTCGATGCTCGAGTTCGGTGGATTTCTGGGCGGACTCCGAAGCTAATTTCTCTGAGTCCTTCTGCATACGACCCAGTTCTTGCTCGAACTTGTGCATTTCTAGCTGAAGATCTCTGCGATACTCCTCGTCCTTCTCCTTGATCGCCTCTGTAAACGAGTTTGAGTACCCACCATAGAGCGATGACAGCCCAAGAACAGAACACGCACCGTTCAGTGTTGCCTCGAGCGCTTGCATCTCATTCTTGTGCTTTACCATTTGCTCAGCCAGTTCCCTATCCAGCTCCTGCCCAGCGGCTGTCCGCGCGAGGTCCTTCTTCTCTTCAACCAATTCACGCTGGATCCGAAGCGGGCGGGGCTTATTCTGCAGGAGATGTCGGATAATCGCATGGGCAGACGACAGTCCGTCGTCGTGTCGGAGCATCCTTGCGCCCTTGTCCAGGACCGGCCTGAAGAACGCGTCGTCCGTCGCAAGCTCCATCTCTCGTGCCTCCCCAACCTCGTGATTGACTTCACCCCACATGTTGGTGGCGATGACGACGTTCTTGAGGGTGCTGTCGCCGCACAGCTCGCGGAACATCTTGAAGTTGCGGCGCGAGATGCCACCCATCCGGAAGTCCGAGATGCGGTGCATGTAGATGACCCCGGCGAGCTTGCGGCCGTCCTTGAATCTAGATGCAAGAACCGGTCAATGCCCAGCTCGTGTATCCAGGCGAGATACCTACGATTCGGCCAGGAAGAGCGCAATCATATTGAGAATGTCCACATCACTCTTTGACGTGTCGTCGAATCCGGGGGTGTCGATCAGCGTCACCATCCGGCCGTCGAGCTCGAATTCGGGCGAGACTTGTACAGCACTCGTGCAGGACTTGAGACCCCGGCCGACCCCCAGGCTGGATCCGCTGACGAGATTGATGAACTGTGCACGGCGCGGGTCAGTCAAAAGCGCAGGAATGATTCAATGAATGACTTGCCGTGGACTTTCCGCTTCCTGTGGGTCCCATAACTCTGCGGGAGCCTCCAGTCAGCCGTAAGCTCTGCACCACAGATCCGACTCACGCGATCGCAAGCTCCTCTACCTGCGGCTCTGTCGGAAGAGCAGCGGATACACTCACCGCTTTCTCCCGTGGGATTTGAGACTGGGCTGTCCGGTCGCTGAACGAACAGGGTGAACCACTTGCAGAGCTCAAGTTGACGTAAAAAGGGCTGTACGTGTTTTCGTTTCTGTCGTTCGTGTTAAATATTGCATTGGAAAGGTAACTTAAACGCACTTCAAGTACTCCTTGGTGGTGGCGACATAGTTATCCGCTGGGATTGAGGAGTCCTTTGAGGGCAGGTAGAACGGACGATACGTGTGCGCAACGGCGGAAACGGGTGTGTCGTTAGGTGCAGGAGGCCGGTGCATTGTGGGGAGGTGGTGGAGAGACGCCCATGTTTCCCTCCCTGTTATTGCACCTGCCTCATGGTGCCGGGATGTTTCAGGTGGCGCCAACGCATAAATACAAGCAAATGAACGTTAGCGCCGTTGCAATAAAACTTCAGACCGCGCGAACGTAACCCAAGAAGCGACGGACAATGAAAGTGCAGAGGTGGATAGATCATAACAGGGGGCGCTCGGCGAGCAAGAATACCTGACCGATTGAGTTCGGAGATCGAAGCGCTCATATAGACGCCACCAATTCGGTGGGCTGTTGGTCACCAACGGGAGAAGCGAGAGCTCGGCCTTGCGATTTGGAGAGCGCATGGCACACTCGTGTAACGTGCACGAAGTCAGAGCTACTACTGACTGCATAAGTCAGTATGGCCGGAGGTCAGGTATACACGACGATGTTTCGACAGTGAATTTGTGCAGAACAGTTGGGCGCAAGAGTGGGACCGGGCAGAGAACAACGAGGCGCGAACTGTCAAACTTCGCAAGCGCCCTCGTCACGCTCTGTCACGCGCCGCTCATGGTCACAGGCCGCTCTTGACGTTACACCTCGTTACACTAATGGTGGCCGACGCCATCATGGGCCGGCATTACCCGCGAACAACTATGTATGTTCGATCGCGCTGAAGAACAAAATCCGTCTGCCAGAGACATAACAGCTGATATACGAGGTGTCTCCATGGGCCACTCGGTGGGACCTGAGTGCCGCTCTGTGAGTCCCGCGATCTTTGAGAGTAGACGAACTCTGACGCGAAGAGCCAGACTTGACCATGCCGGGCTTTCTCTCTGTGCTCGACAAGTGTCAAGACCCGTTCGAAGAAGATCAAGTGCGCCACCGTCTGATTCATTCTGCATCAATGAACTCTGGTGTCGTCTGGGATGATTTTCCGGATTCCAGGGACGCTGATGAAACAAGCAATCAAGAGTCCGACCACAGCGCTCCAAAGCCGTGCTGATGGGCTCTCGAATGTATCGCTGCTCGCTTGTCTCTCTGTGGTCCGCAATAACAGCATCTCTTGTGTGCATGATCGAGCCGCCCCTTCTCTCCGACACGGACGGACGAAATCTCCATGCTCGCAGCACATCTGGTCAAATCTGAGCGATGGGGGACATACATACTTCCTCGAACTTTGTTCTCGTTGGAATCGAAACGATCCCCGCGGAGAATCTGTCCAGAATCGGGGACGCCCGCGTTTGAGAATGTCGCCTCATCTCGTATCGTCTTCCCGACTACAATCCAATCGCCCTCCCGTTTGATGACCACATGTCGAGGCCTGTGATCTGTCAACGCCCAGGGAGAACATCGAAAGAAGCCCTGCCGTCTGATCCGTGTCTGACTTTCGACCCCAGTAGGAGCCAGTGGGTGGTGTCCAGCTTCCTACTGGGCACGACCATCAGATCTCGAGATGCAAGGTCGACTTGCACATTCTTGCGGCTCCCATACATCACTTCTTGGGTCCGACGATCGTGAAATGACCTCGCTAGATACTCTGCGGGGATGTTTTGTCTTGCACTTCCTGATGGCCTTCCATTCTTGTCATGCCTTTGTCTGGAAAAGGGAACACATCTCGCAGGGCCTCGAGTGCTATTCTGTGCGAATTTGCTTCTGACTCGGAGACGCGTATTGATTGTTGAGACGACAGACGGGATATTGGATCTGAGCTCCATTGTATGTGCCCCTGGTGAGGACATCCTTCTTCGAGTGAGCATGTGTAGAACTGAATGAATCCAATACCGTCCCTTGATGGTATCCGGTATCTGGCGATTGGCGCAGCTTGCTCGTCTCTTGAGGGAGTGCATCTCGCCCAAATTTTACCGACGCGGAGGACAGGCCGCGTCGTGAGATTGACGCGTGTGCCTTGAGACACAGCCGGAGTGTTGCCGACTATTCTAAGCATTGAGCTGAGTGGCTACTGTGCGGAGACTTGCTGGCCGGTCAGTCATTGAAGCCGCATGGATCCAGTGCAGCGACTGGCGGCCGAGAGAATCTCGGACCCATGAATTCCAAGCGACGATTCGACATTGAGTTTCACCAGGCAGATATGTACGGCTTTAATTACGCGACCCTCCCGCTCTTCCAGAGCCCAAATTTTGTATTCAGCACCCACGGTCGTTCGCTCAAATATTTGTAGGGCTGGGTAAAATTAGGATTCTGGCTTGTAATTTACGTCTTTTTTGCAGGGGGTCTGTGGTAAAATACAGAGGGCCTGTATTTTATGTAATTTACTGGCGCCGCCGGCCCGAATATATACTGTAATTTACTGTAATTTAAGCCTGTAAAGTATGTAATTTTGGTATATTTACCACGCAAGGCCCTTGCGTGCCCATGACACATCTTCTGGCTTCCACGGTGCCTATGGAACAGCGGCTGTTGTGGCTTTACCGCTGCTACTTCCTTGCTGAGCACCGGATGAACCGACCAGCAATGCACTCTAGATGGGCCTTGAGCAAATTTTACAATAATTTACACCCAACCTGGAACCTTCCTGGTAAAATATGTAATTTACACTGTAATTTACCGTAATTTATGGGTGTGTAAATTACAGACCCCAACTTAATACCCAGCCCTATATTTGAGAGATTCATTCCGTTCGCTTACTCACTCCGATCAAATTTTTGACATATGTCAAGCCTATACTGACTCAAGCCCAGCAAGTACTTACAGCAAGCAGGCAACGAAGCGGTTCACTTCCAAGGCAACCCCGTACAGTGGCGGCTCGGGGACGTGTCAAGGAGCTATGTCTGACGCTAATTCTAGAGTACGGGATGTTTATGTACCTCAGTTGACGGCAGCAAGCGCTTTCCATTTCCGCGCCGAGTGGTCCAGCTCAGTTCCTCATCGGGAGTCCAGTCCGGCCGGAAGCAACCGAAATGAAACGGCCCTGGATGAGATTCCTCCCGCGGAATGCCTGGCCCGATGAACGGGGCCCGCTGTTGGATGGCAGTCGCCCATCGGGCACGATGGGGCGGGATAGCTTCCTATTTGAGTAATTTTATGATGCTCCGCGTTCTCATCAACGACACCGAAGCATGTGCGAAATCGCCGCCATCTGCATTCTGCCGTTCTTCGCACGTTGTCTGCGGCGAGGAATGGAGAAGTGTGGAGCTCTCTCAGCGTGCAGAGTCTCAGTCTAGTTGCAGAAAAGCCTCGATGTTTTAATCTCTCAAGAGTGCACTAAAGGAAGCAGAATCGACCAGAACGTCGATCCGGAACGGAGAGATTTTCAAATATTGGCATCAGTATTTTTCCGATCCGAGCAGCGCTTTTAGTTATGAGACCGGCGAGACCCGCACTCCCAAGCCACAAGTGGACCAAACATCCCCACATCGATTTAGGGTCTTCGGGGTCTGCATCGACGGGAGAACGACGGCCAGCTGATCGAAGGCTGCCTCAAGTCAAAAGTGTTCGTGAGCTCATCGACATCCACTGGCCTGGCACATGAAGCCGTATGTAAGATCGCCGGCTGCGTGTCCTTTCTATGACGGCGGCGTTCAGGTCTTGACATCGACCCAGTCCAGAGTATGATTGAAACAATAACACGTTTGCTGCAGCTCTGTTCTCATGCCAGAGGAATATTTCATTCCGCTCTGCGCTATTTCTGTGAACACACTTCTCCCTTACGATCTCCGATACGGGTTCCCACCGTCCAACAGCTTGGAAGCATGTGCCGTTTCCTGTGGCGTTAATAGACACGCATCGGCATCTCTGTGCCGACCTGAAAGATGAGCCCGCAGATTGGGGACGGAATTACCAAGATCGATGACGAATCGACCAGTCGACTGAGAACACCACATAGAGCATGGATATTGACATACACACACACCCAGCAGGCAGACACTTTGTACTTGGTGATTTATCATTGGCGATTGCAGATACATGTATGTACACATTTGAAGGTGTTGAATTATATGCCGATATTCAGGCAGCCTCGATCTCTGCGATGTACTTCTGCGACTCCTCGTCGCCGGCCGCTTTCAGAAGCTGCGTCAATCAACAAACAGTTCGTCAAGGAGAAAGGCCGCCACAGACCTCGATCAGTTTCGCAACGTAGTTCGTGTGGGCTTGCTCGGTGGAAGTGCCCTTGATAGCATTCCATGCATCCCTGAACGCAGGTTCAACACTGGTATGAGAGGGAGAAGCTAGCAGCCGAGGCACCATTTCGCCTTGCCGGTGAAGTCGAGCATTCCAGGACGCGGGATGTCCACATCACCAATCGTACCTGACGAAGTTGTAGCCCCAAACCCTCGTACATCCGTCAGTCTCACAGACCTTGCTTAAAGTTGGCGTAGAACTGGAGAATCCAATCAGTTTCACGTTATGCGAGAGGTGAAGCAGGGGAAGCGAGAGACGCGACGCGCCGGACGTATATTTAGAGCCCAAAGGTGGCATGAGAACAGATGAGATTGAGAACGATACGCACATAGAGCTGATCGTCAGTACTCGGCTTCACAGCTCCATCCTTAGGGAGGTTCTTCACGATTTCAACAGCCTTGTCGAACTTGCTCTTGGACATGGTGGTTGGGGATGGAGTTCTTATCTGAGATGATCGTCCCCATTATCGATTGACTGATGTGAGGCTAGCCCCTATTTCAAGGATGACGTCATTGTGCTGGCTGCACTTCCTGGAAAAAGTGAGCGGATTAGGCCTCGTGCTACATAGCTCAAGATGATATTCTCGAATAAATAATCTTCAGGCGTGACACATTTGGATGCGCAGATTTTTAACGAACATACAGTTCATATTGTTTTCGTCATACTGTCCCGTCGGTTGTTTGCCAGTTGAGACTGCAGTTCCCTCAAGTGAAAGGCACACGGTATAGTCGCTATAACAAAAAAAAACATACGGATTGAACCCAAATATTAAGCTCTCTTAACCTCCTAGCAGGTTATTTGAGCCCAGAAATGGATGGGCAGAACCGTCCAGTCAGTTACTCGGCAGCTGCCGGCAGGATGATCAACGTCTGTGTTGCAATGTTTGGCATCATCCTCGAGCTAATAAGTGCTACTTTGCCTGCGACCTTGCCGTCGCGCAGGTCTCATTGGGCGCAAGACCAACCACGTCCCAGAAAGTTTCTAATTCTCTGTTTCAAGATCGCCTCTCTCAAATCACGCGCGTCATATTCCCCTCATATCTTCAACTATTTGAAGCACAATGTCGATAGCAGCTCCTCCTTCACCACAGGAGATCTCTCGCAAGCTCTCGACACACTCGATATCCCGCAGGTCTCCAAGGGTATGTGTTGTTTGTTAGCATGGCTAAATCCCATGTGACCTATCGCTATTGAGGCAACTAATACGTTCCATAGCCGTCGCATTCAACTCCGGGGCTTGTCTCTGGTACCGAGTCCGAGTCTGACCTTTCCGCCGATACTGTCACACCCATGGCAACTGCATTCTCGGGTAGCATCATCGCGCAACCTCATCTTTCCTCCATCGCCGAGCGACGCTCCAGTGCGGGTGAAGATTCGGATGAGGACGAGGACGATGACGGTACCGGAACCGGATGGCGGACCCCCGCACATTTGAAGGCGCAAAAGGAAGAGACCCAAATCAAAGCGGGATATTTATGGAAGAAGGGCGAGCGGAGAAAGGTTCGCTGCGTCTCTCGACTTCATCGCATCGGCTTACCAAGATCCAGACCTGGAAAAAGCGATGGTTCGTTCTTCGCAGGGCGCATATTGCCTATTACAAAACCGCTGCCGAATATGAGCTCCTCCGACTGCTCGACCTCTCCGATGTGCACTCATGTACCAAGGTTGTGTTGAAGCGACACGATAACACATTCGGCCTGATCTCGCCGTCGCGGACGTTCTATCTGCAGGCGAAGAATCCGCAGGAGGTCGAGGGATGGGTGCGTGCTATCGAAGAGGCGTGTGAGGCACTCAAAGCTACGGAAAGCGGCGGACAAACACAACCTATTCCCATTCCTGCCAGCCCATCGCGGGGCCGCATGAGGAACAGCGTTCAATTTGGTGGAACATCTGCGCCAGCGTTGACTCCATCACCGCCGTCGAATTATGGCCCCGGATCGTATATGACCTCATCGGACTCTGACGACGCTTCGCCCATCGGCCAGCGGGCATATTCGCTGTCCTCCCAGACCAGAACTAGCATGAGCTATGGTGCACCGGGCAGCTCGCCCAATGCTGGGTCCAAGATGTCTGCACCCGCCGACCCCAGCAAGGCTCTCATGGCTGGTTACGTCATGAAGTGTAGCTCGAAGCGCAAAAACTGGAAGAAACGTTATTTTGTGCTTAGCTCAGAGCAACTGATGTATTTTGGGAGTCACATGGTGCGTTCCCGATCTTCCGGAAGTTATGCAGAGCACTGAGTGCCGGCGCAGGACACCAAACCTCATCGACGATTTCCCTTCTCCGAGATATTGGACGCACTGGAGTTCGATGTGGCGACTCGCGGCGGAAGCTCTTCGGTCTCGTCACCTCCACCGTTGCTCGATGGAGATCATCAGGAACACACTTTCAAGATCGTCACGACGAAGCGGACCCTTCTAATCTGTGCTCCGAGTGAAGAAGATGAGATCAAGTGGCTCGGTGCCGTGCGCGCGCTGATTGCTCGTCGTGCGGGAGGTGGAGGCGTCCCTGGAGAGGGCCAGAGTGTCAAACAGTCAACTGGACACGAAGTGACTGCATCGACGGGGTCCGGTGTGTCAACGAAGGAAAAGGAAGGCAGTACGAGTGGGTTGATCACGCGGGTCCGTCGCTTAAGCGCCAGTGCCAATGTGAGCACGGGCGTTCCAGGAGACGGATAAAAGCGCCGCACTGCTTGCTTTACACCCTTCTCCCTTTGATCCCCCGACTGCTTTCCTACTGCTCTTGCCGACTACCTTGCAGGTCGACTGCTCCTCTCACACACCCATCCTTTCTACCCCGGATCTCTACTCATCATCCAATCATTGCTTGACTCAATCTGGATGGCATATCAACCCGAATATCTTGAAAACGCGAAGTGTAACCAGTACTACAATACCTGATCGCCCAACTTGACCTCACTCGAATAGGGCTGCCTGTCATTTTCCATAATAACACGTAGGCTGGATTGTTCTGTCTTTCTTGGCGTCGGCTCTGGTCGCGCTGCCGCGTTGCTCAGTCTCTGCGGGCGCCTAAGTGGCCCTGCGACTGATTGCATGAGCGCCATGTGACGTGACTGTGACTGTATGCATCAATTCTGCGCGCTTGTTCTTTTCTTTTGCTAGTACGACCAACCGGCGGCCGTAGCCTGCCAAATTGGCTCAGGTCCCGTTCGACCGTCGAGAAGATGACTTGTCAGGAGGATGGATTGGATATGCCCGCCGAATAAGCTCCGACACGCACATCATCGACTGACGCCCATATGCATGCTTATCTTGGGAACCGAGGCGTAGGTGTGCAGGTCCGGAGGTGCAGCAATCTGACACACGCGCATACAGCTCGTTGACGAGAATGCACCGGGATACCACGAGCACGTCCGACTCGCCCGACATGAGGTATGAGGGGCAGACCATCCAGGAGGCGGTGAATCGCATGCACGAAGCCATGGTCCCGGGCTCTGCTGGAGGCAGTAGTCATGGCGGGGTTAATGGATCGATAGATGGAACGGTGCGTCCGAAGCCTATTTCTGCGACGGAGAGAGAGGATACCGATCTTCCGAGACCAATTGTGTCGTACACGGTCGGACGTTTGTTGCAGAAGATGCATTTGCCTGCGGAGAACTCATTACATACCAGGGAATTTGCCGGACGCGGCAGGTCAGATCTAGAACAAGAACATCGCGGGTAGATCGACAGGATCTGTTCGTAAACAGACCCAAACAGGCATGGGTGCTTAGGGTCTCCATTCCGCAAATGGATCTTGACTTCACGAACCGGCCTTGCGAACTACGGCGAGCTGCGACTACATATAACAGCCACGGAATGCATGGATGCGGCACAACCCATTCATAACTCCCCTCCGCCCTCCTTCTGATCCACTTCATCTTCCTACGACACACTCGACTTCTCTTATCTGTGCATATCCTCCAGCATGCCCAAGACCCTAAAATCCAAAGGCCCTGTCCGTGTAAAGAGCGGCTGCCACACATGCCGTATCCGTCGAAAGGCGCGTGGTCGCTCTCTACCTACGGCACGTGCTGCGCTTGACTCTCGACCCTAGAAATGCGATGAGCAACGAGACTCGGAGGGATCTTGTACAACATGCATTCGCCTTCACATCCAGTGTCTCGGGTTCGGAGGCAGACGTCCTCCCTGGCTCCAGGTGCGTCACCGCTCGCTGTGTTCAAGAGATGGACGTCATGTCGGCTGACTGTCGGCGGCGCAGGATCGACGAAATGTGAAGCGGACATGCGACAAAATCAAAGCTTTCCTAGCAACACAAGGCCTGATCAAAGGTCACTCTGCCTGCGGTCGTCGGGTCGCTGTCGATGATGCTCTCTTTCTTCGTCTCGACGACGACACCACCCCATCATCTAGCGAGAGTCCATCTACCTTAGAGTCGTCTCTCCCTCCCATGCTCCACTTCTCGCCTCCTCATCACGATACCGCTCTCGATGAGCGCGACGAGGATTATGGCCAGCAGTGGACCGATCCCTACGGTGTGCACCATTGTTTGTTCGTCCTATGAGATCACTGAATCCATTAGAAACCTCGCCCCTAGTCTTTTTCCCCGGGCGCCCATCTCAAGATTCCTCGCAAAACGAAATATATTGTAATTCTTTTAGCATAGAAAATCGTAAGAGTTTGTACTTGGGCTGGCAATGATATCGTATTGAATTTTTCTCAGAATCCTTGACATTGTCC
This sequence comes from Mycena citricolor, assembly GCA_963692855.1. Taxonomy (NCBI): domain Eukaryota; kingdom Fungi; phylum Basidiomycota; class Agaricomycetes; order Agaricales; family Mycenaceae; genus Mycena; species Mycena citricolor. The sequence continues at coordinate 795,374 of CAVNYO010000138.1, read as the reverse complement.
TCTGGCGAGCTCCAGAGGCATAGTCTACCTTGCCCATTTCCGATTCCTCCCACCCCATCAGACTCGTTCCACTACAACGGGCGATGGTCTCAGTATCCCTTCAATGCGTCCCCCGCTCCGCCACTGTCCGACTTTGGCCATGATCCCCTGACATACTATCTGCGCCATGTGATGGGATTGCAATACGTCTTCGCAGACCGGCATTACATCCAAGCAATCCTTGGGCCTGCTGTTCAGGTTGAAGGGTTTGCGCGGAAAGCTGCTTTGCTGTTGGCTGCGATACACAAGCAACGGGCGACGCGACATATCCCAGGGGATCGTGCGTTGAAAAGCGGGGACATTCGAGGCCAGTATCTGAAGCTACGAAAATCCCTATTATCCAGCAGTGTCGATCGACAATCGGCTCTCGTCGCTAACAAAGACCGCGCGCTCGCCACCATCAGTGTCATTTCTTCTGTACTGTTTGACGGCGGCCAAGACGATTGGGGCGAATGGTTGGACTTAGTGTATAGCTATGCCAAGGCCAACGTGTTTCGCAGTGACTTCGACGCGCGCACAGCTCTCCTTGGAGCCGGCGATCCGGGTCTCTTCATTGTCAAGAACGGGATATGGTTCGATGTGCTGGGCTCAGTTACCACCGGCGAGTCGCCGCGCTTCTTGAAGTATATCCGAGAACTCTATTCTCCCACGCGCAGCCGGGTACAAAGCATGGACTTGCTGCCAGATCACGACTCGTGCGACCGACTGTCGATGCTTACAACGATGGGCGCAGAGGACTTGACTGTCCTGGCCCTGGCCGAAGCGATCAATCTCTACGAGTGGAAGACGCAACAGATCGAGCAGGGCTCATTGGATGCAAAAGAACTCGTGGACAAGGCAACGCTGATCGAGCAGTACCTCAACGCGAGCGTCTCTCTCACATTGCAGAACTCGGAGACCCATGCTCTCGGTGCTCAGCTCTTCCTCGGGGCAACAAGAGTGTACCTGCGCTCTGTCGTGTCGGGCGACTTTCCTGGAGTGCGCAGCATCCAAGCAGCGATCCAGGAGACGATGTCGACAGCACGTCAACTCTACCACCGGACGCCCAACTCCGCGACTCAGCCAAGCAGTGTCATCCGAAGCACAGTGTTTGCGTTTTTCATTTGCGGGGCGTTGAGCGATGATCCAAACATACAACGGGAGGTGGAAGATGCGTTGTCACTGCCCGGCGAAAATCCAAACAATGCAAACGTTGGAAATAGTCCCTCCATTCGACGCCTGCTGCAGGTGATCCGGAACAAGCGAGGAACAAGTCGTGGTCCGGTGCAGTGGCGGCAGTGCCTCAAGTCTTTCAATCTTCTGCTTGTTTGATTTTCCTTCTCATCCTCCTCATGTTCTTGCCCCCACATTGCTCCCTCTCATGTTTTGAATATGGTCTACCTATGCACATCTCTGTATTACTACTTCGATAATTACCTATGCGATCATCGATGAACTGGAGATTCTCTCCCTGTACTTCACCGCCTAGAATGCTGCCAAGCGCGAGTGATACTGCCAGGGGCCGCTGCGTCGATTTGGACCTCGTGCAACACCTGGAGTGCTGTCAAGCGCGGGCGCTACCATTTCTCGTTCCGTGGGTCGAGAACAAGTTGGCCGTCGGTCGTCCCGATCGATAAGATAAGCCGAATGGATGTACAGTCATGATTTGCGGTACTCCTCTAATGATGACCAACGTGTCGTCGTCTCTCTAAGCCTTTGCAGCGTGATGACGAAAGCACCATATGAATCCGGGGGGACGGTCCTGCTTCCCGACTCCTTTTCTTTTCGGCTTGATCACCGCCAGCGCTCAGTCGTGGTGCGCTATGCCTCGATCGCAATCCACCAGCACAGGATGATCGAACTCGTAGACAGTCTACGAGTCCGGATGCTGTGAATCTGCTTTCCATTAGACTGCATAGGATCCCAGCATTGGGTCAGAAAGTGTACCAGAAAGCTCATTGGCAACGTTCTGGAACAGAACACAGCCTCACACTGAGCATAGCACAACTGATGTCTCAATCAGATCGAAAGCATAGCTTGGCGGCATTTGCAAAATTCGCGGCAAACGAGGTCCAAAAATAGGGCATTTGCAATCATATTCATCCTCTGCAGGTCCGAGCTTTTGCATTGCCGCAGGCTCCTGGAGAAGAGGAGCAGAACCGCGTGAGTTGCCGTGGGGTTGCCGTCCGCTGACCAGCGATCAACGCGACAATCCTGTTGGGAGAGATCCAGGCCACCGCGAGTGAAGTCTGGCTGACGTCGGTGCATAGATACAGGCGTGCTTCAAGCCCGCTTGAGCCCACACGACACGGAGCAAATCAAGACCCGTGCGTTGACGAGCATCACGATCGTAACAAACACACACTAATTGTGTTTTCTCCCATGCTGTGCTCCCCCCCACCGTGAGCCATGGAACCTGGCACGCCTTACTCCTTAGTCTCCTTCGCTACCAGATCATTGAATCAATGCTAGTCATATGGCACGCTTTTTCCCAGGACCAAACGGCTAACCCCTTCCATCTGGAAAACCCTGTCTCGGCAATGCAGTCATCGACGGATTAGGGATCCGAGAGATCGTTTCGTGAGATCTTTCCGCGCAAAATATCTTTATAGTGGTGCATGCATTGGGCATCGACTCTTGATCTCGCTCTCTCTCCCGGTAACTCTGTCCGCACACCATGCCCGGACGTATGGCATACAGAAGCTCCCCGCCCTCCTCCTCCGGGAGCCAGTCACCCACATCATCATCTGTCGCGTCCTCCAACGTGTCCCCCGCATCGGTCAACGTACCCCTAGCCTTTACCCCAGACTCTTCAATCGAATCTTCGAGTGCCCGTGCATCACCACAACGCTACCCAGTCGATCTGTCGCGAGCAGCTAGTCTCAGCAAGGGTGGATGCTGGTGAGTCTCGTGGCCCCGTCGTTCCCGACGCGTCGACTCACGGCTTTATGATCTACTCCAGGACATGCCGATTGAGGAGGAAGGTGTGTCATCTCACTGATTCAGGCCGCATCTCGGGTCTGACAACGATTGTAGAAGTGCGATGAGATTCGAGAGGGCGACTCGTGCCAGACGTGCATCCGACTCGGTATCGATTGTCTTGGTTGGGGCCAGAAGCGACCAGATTGGATGCGGGTATGTGTTCGAACGGGTTTAGCTGCGCGTTGTGTGTTCAACACCGTTCTACAGGATAAAGAAGCTGTCGAAGCTTACAAAGCCGACATCAAGGCACAGCTGACACGAGCCGGGCTCATCCGTGGGCAGCCTCGTATATCTATCTCTACGCGTGGCACGCAGCGGCCACAGTCCATACATCGTCGGTCTGTCGATGCAGTGGATGGCCTGCCCCCTTCGCACTTCGACCCGATGGCTGGAACAGACTTGGCATTCCAGCAACAGTTCATGGCTCGCCAGGCCGGGATGTATGCAGGGATGACTGGCGCAGGTGAGTCCGCGTCGCATTTAGTCATACCGGCCATTGAACTGACTAAACGCGACTCGCATCAGCCACGAACTACTCAGCATTCTATCATCCCCCCGGCATGTCATTCAGCGATCCATTACTTGGGACTGCATCGGTCGATTTCAATTCGGGGATCTTTGGCAACGGCTACGACCCTTCTCAAAGCCCTGCGCTCGACTTTACGTTTGGCCAACTGAGAACCACCGGGGATGAGTTCGACATCAATGTCCAGCCGCCCTCGCCGCACGGAATGTCGTTGTTTTCTGGCCACTCCTCGCTCCAGGAGAACCACTGCATATACTACTTCGAGCATGTGCGCAAGATGCAATTCATCTTCGCCGGGAACGCCGTGACGAACGTGACATGCTCGGTACGCGATGTTTTGAAATGGGACGTGGCCCACACAGTTCTCACCGTCTCTCCACAGATGATAGTCGAGGAGCCGCGTGGTGCCGTGACCAACGCCGTGTGTGCATTAGCGAGTCTCCATTATACCCGGATGCGTGTCTCCCACGGGCTGGAGGCCCCCGATCCTAATCCAGAGCATTCCACCGCCAAGTACTTCCACGACGAGGCGTACTTTCAATTGCACACCGCGAAACAGACGCAAGGCGCGTACGGAGAGAGCGACGCCATCGCTGCACTGCATCTTGTCTGGTTTTCGCAGCTTTCTGGCGGTGCTACAGACTGGCAGCCTGTGTTTGCCGTCGCTTGCGACTGGCTTGCACAGCAAACGGATCTGCTCACGAACGACAACCCCAGGCTAGGGCTTCAGGCTTTAAGCACGGCCGGCCAGTTGATCGTGAAGCTCACCCTGGTTCGTCGCACTGGATATCGTTGTCCGTGCTCCCGTCTGACCTGAATACAGTGGCTCGATGTTTTCTCCAGCCTCACGGTGATGCGCCCCCCAAAATACCTCGCCTTGTATCAACAACTCTTCGGCGATACGGCCATGTGGACTCTGGAAAGCGAGCAAATCCACATGGAGGCTCTCACCGGCTGCCCGGAATACGTGCTGCTGGGGATCGCGGAGGTGTCGGCCCTGTCGCACTGGAAGGCTGCCGAGAAGCGGAGAGGGACGCTGAGCAACCGGGATCTCATTCGGCGGGGGGACGAAATCGAGCAGCGCCTGCGGAAGAACGCCGTGAACGCGAAAACGATCGAGTTCGATGGGACACCGCTGCACCCGACGCTCGTGCAAGCCGAGTCCGAAGCCGTCGTGGAAACGTCGATGTTCCCGCCGCTCCCCCAGCGCAAGCTCGTGTCCGAGATTTTCTCGGAGACGGTCCTGCTGTACCTGCACACGGTGCTGAGTGATTCGAATCCGGGGGTGCCTGAGATCAGCACGTCAGTGGGGACGATCATTGGGCTGCTGCGACAGCTGCCGTCGTCCGAGATCGACCGCGCGCTGGTCTTCCCCATTTGTCTCGCCGGGTGCATGACGGACGACTCGACCTGGCGCGAGTTCCTCAAGGGCCGGCTCCAGTCGCTGGACGAGAGCCTCGGCAACTTGATGCGCACGCGGCTCCTCATGGAGGCCGTCTGGCAGAAACGGGACGTCAGCGGAATGGCGGTCGACTGGCGGGAGACGATGCGGGAGCGTGGGCTGAATCTGCTGCTGCTGTGAGACGCAATGATCTGGGGATGACGCGGAGGAGGGGGATACATACCTTACTATTTAAGTATACCATTCATCCATATCTAACAGTAATTCCTAAATGTACATCTAGTAGCCGGAGGAAACACTTAACGTTCAATCCAGAGGCGCTCAGTCCGTAGTAAGGAAAGGTGAAGTCGATGCATAGCCTGCCTGGTCCATTGCATGATATGCTTATATACTGCGCTCAGCGCGCGTCCGGTGCAACAACCACCGGCGCTGATCAGCAAGCATGCTGGGACTCGGCATCTCCCGGCTATCACCTGAATCACGCGCGCGCGTAACTCAAGGCTCAAGCAGGGCGGGTCTGATCCCGTCTGTACGTAGAAAGTACGGGAGGTCGCGTCCGAGAGCGCGCAGGAGCTCTGGCCTGCTAGCAGCAGCAATCGCGCTGCTCGTACTGTTCTGGCTTTGCTTGCTTCGCACCTCTGGAGGGATTCCCGGGAGAAGGCCATCCATCTCTGGGCGGCTGAGGATCAGCGCCGGCGCCGCTCTCTCCTTCTTTCTTACTCAAGGCGCCTCAGGACGAGTCATAATGGGCGCGCCCGCGCAGCAGAAGCATCTGATAGCTATATGTATTCTCTATCTCTGACGGGCGGCCCGCAGACCTGGTCGCATATAAAGTCCCAGTGTCAGTCTGGACAGCCCACAATCCCCTTCCCCAGACCGAGTTGCGCAATCTACGCCCTGTCCTACTCCAGATCGCATCACCCCTGCGCAGTTGTTGTGCCGTATTAGGAGCCTCCTGCCTGCCGTTCTGCAACCGTTCCAGCAATCAAGTCTCAAACTCGAGTCTGGCCTGATCTACCAGTGATCTACCCCGGCTGCATCTGCCTCTATCTGCCTCTTCTCGAGTTCTCTCCAGCCTGCAGGTGATGTGCACAGGCCCTCGGACACTTGCGGTAAGCTAGCTCCGTCCGCCAAGCCACTTTTACGCTATAATTTTTTCGATTTTGGGTGACTTTTACTCTATTTTCTGAGCGTAAATCCAATTTTTTTCCTATGCTACTGGTGGCTATGGCTATGGCTTGGACACTTTCCCCCGACCTCGAGATGTCTTAGAACGCTCACTAGGCTTCGCGGCGGCGCGTTTTCGAGACCGTGAGGACACTGATACCTTACGCTTCTTCGTCCCACTCATGGGTTCATCTGGCTCCGTGTCGTCCTCTTCGGAAGCCTCAGGCTCCTTTGCTTTTCTTGATGGCCCAAGATGAGTCTAGATGAGCTAAGATGACCGTCAAAATTGCCCCCATACCAGTCGGTTCTTTCCAACTCTTACGCTATTTTCAGACCATGAACGGACATTTTGGCCGACTTTTACGCTATATTATGGAGGGGAAAAAACAAATTTTGCGCTCAAATTTACTCTATTTTGGACCTTGCTACCCCCAAGTGTCCGAGGGCCTATGTGCACGCCACAAGCGTGATGGTCAATACGTTGCCGTGTTTCACCTGATTCTCGTTCCTGGCTGGTCGGTTCTTCCGCGATGTGCTCGCTGCTTCCAGGTTGCAGGCTGCTCCGCTATCAGCGGGGGAGCCCGGTCACTTGACAGGTCCCCGGACCCCCATGCCGGATTCGGATCCTTTGTGGTGGGGGCTTCTTCGCGGATTGATCTTTGCCGAGTGCCTGGCGACCGGGAAGATCTGCAATCCAATCCAACGAATCCATCTTCTTCTGTGATTTCTTCACACAGTCCGCGTGCCTCAAGTGTCGGGGTGTATTTGCCGCCGAGGCACGTAGCCAAGCTGTCCATCGAAGATCGCCGACGAACGGCCATCTGTCTTGCTCTCTGTCAAACCCCTTGTGCACGATCATGAAGACTTTGCCGACCGCTTCGCGACCGATGTGCACGAACATTTATAATATGAACACACGGTGGATTCGCACTGCGGCTGTCACGGACGATTATTCCACACTTCTGCATGCCTTCATGTCGCTGCTCAGTGCTCGCTGCTCAGCATTGGCCCTACCCACGCGTGGAACCTGGATCATGATCATCCGAACGGAACATTCCGAATGCACATTACACAATGAATGAATGAACGATTGTCCCTGCTGGCTGTGCCAAGAAAGTCTAAACGAATAAATCCATCACATCATCTCCGCAACTCGCAGCCCAATGTTCGTCGCCATCGCGAGAAACAGCGCCGCACAGAGCAGAGTGGGGCCGTACTTGTCGTAGTACATCCCCGACGCGCGTCTCGCACGCAGCCTGTACGCGCGGAACACGAATATCGCCGCAGAATACGCGATCGCGAGCAGGGCCACGAAGGTGAACAACGCGGCGCTAATCAGTCCCCGAGAGTCGTATGGCGAGGTGAAGTTGAGCAGCGTCGTGGCGATCGTGCCAATGAAGACAGCGTTGTTAAGCCATTTCTGTGTCGTAAAAATCAATGCCAGAAACAACTGATAAAGATACACACAAACCAGGAATGTCCGCTCAGCGGCAAAATACACCTTGGGCTCGATCCGGACCGGAACTGAAATCCGTTTTCCCGGAGGTGCACGAACGTCTCTCGAGAGCTGCCTCTCGTCAAACCTGGTGGGTATCAACGGATCGTCTTCCTCGTCCTCGTCCTCAGCGCGGTCCGCGTGTTCCTCATTATCATCGTCACCCTCCTCATCCGGGTTCCCCCGCATGCTCGCCGCTTTCCGCTCGCCCTCCAGCCGATCCCGCAACGTCGTATCGAACGCCAACGACGGCGCCAACGGATCAATCGAGAGTGCCCTCGGCTTCGGCGGAATCGAGATCGCTTTCGTCGGCGATCCAGAAACGCCGTCGTCCTTCGCGGTCGCGCGTCCGCGTCCGTTCGGCTCAGCCTTCGCCTTGAGCATGTGCTCGCGATACGCGACCGCCTCTTGCACTTCCTTGTCGCTCAAGCCAGTGACCTTGTGCTCGTCCCGCGCTGGTGCTAGATCGCGTTCCTCGTCTTCCTCGCCCTCGGACTCGGGCTCGTTGTAGGCATTCTTCTTTTTCCCTTCATCGTCGTCGATAGGTGACTGGCTCCCGCTCGCCTCGTGATCTGATCCCTGCCTCGTCGAAGATAACGTGGACGGCTGTGCAGGCCGCTCGATCACAGCAAGATATCCCATATCCGGCTTGAGGATGTCGGTGTCCACTGCGTTTCACTTCAGCACATAAGCTCGCGATGAACAGCATGTCTCCAGCGTACTCTGCGGAAGCCAAAACGGCACCAGATCCACTCGATTGGGTAGCAGTGTGGCACAGCCGTGGATAAATTTGCTGTTATCTATCAGTAACCTTCTCCTGCTCCTGATCATAACCGTTACGCACCTGAACTTAGGGACAGCCTCGACGAGATGAGACTGCACCAGCTCCATAACCCATTCTGGCGGTTCTTGGCCAAATTGCGTTTGCAGCTTGACTTCAAGAACACCGTACCTAGAGACTATTCAGCACTGGCATCGCTTTGATAACGAGAAATCATACTTGAAAAGCTCCTTGTCGTCTGCTTGCAGCTGCTCGAAGGGATAGTCGATGCCGATGTCCGTTCGTCGCCAGTTGTCTCCAGCACGCGTCCGACCGTCCCAGTTGTCCTCTCGCACCATCGTCAGCTCCGTGTCCAGAGAGATCCGCACGCGGGCATCGCCTGGCAACTGGAACGCCGTCCGATTGTAGAACGATCGCATCACTGCGTAGGTTAATCAGCGGACCAGAACCGAACAACGCGACACGGACCTGGTTGCAGCTTCCGAGTAAGCACAGCATATTGGACCTCGTTGGCCAGTTGAATCATCGAGTCGACCTCCTGCTGCGTCTTCTTGCCCTTTTTCACGAGCTCCTGGAACTCGGCATCGACTGTGTATTCACCGCGGAGGAAAGCGTTGACAAGGTGCTCCTTGATCGGAAAACGCGCTTTGACGGATTTCTCACCCGTCCAATCCTCCCTGTGAGTTTTGCGTTCGACAAAGATCTGAGACAGCGGTGTCAGATATATGCCCACAATGGACGTCTGAAACTCACCGTCTTGGTGTCCATATCGCCATACCACCTCAACCGGATAGCCTCTGCGCCCTCAGTTTTCTCCAGACGGCCGAGATACAGTTCCAGATCCTCGTTGTCAAAGTAGATTGATGTGATAGCAGCGTCCTTGACCTCGAATTCTTTCTCGGCATTGAAGACTGGAGGGCGGTAAGCCTGCGAGGAAGCCCAACCAGTCAAACGTCACTGACCCAACACAGGCAGATGACGCAAAATGGCCAGCTTCAGCGGGACGAGATTGTCCGGATGAACCCAGTATTTGGTGGTTTGGCGCACAAAAGCACTCTGGTTACCGCCGGCGCTTGAGTCGCCCTGCACAGGATGACCTCTAGTGCGGACCAGGTCGTACAACTTGGACAGCTTGACGATCAGCGCGTCCCAATTGTACTTGTAGAACGGCCGTTTCTCGAGATAGTCCTGCACGAAGGTCGGCTTGAGCGGCATATTCGTTACTTTCTGACTCCTTGTCAGCTTCGACTTGATCTCCGCGGCGTAGCGGACTCACATCATGTTTCTGGACAGCAAGAGCGTTGGAACGGCGGTGAACGGCAAACGCTGAGGACGCACCTTAAGAATCTTCATGAAACCGGTGATATTGAGCTTGGTGTACAATGCCAGATCGTGAACATCCGCGACCAAGTTGGCGACCTCCTCCTCGAGCGCGTGGAACCGCTCCTCCAACGCATCGAAGCTCTCCGCGTCCTCATCGTCGTCATCACTGTCATCGTCCGACCCAGCGTCGAGCGCGTAATCGTCCTGTAGCTGTTCCTCCTCGTCGGCGTTCGACTCCGACAGCGGCCGCTGGGCACGGCGCCGGAGCCGGGACTCAGGCGTGTCTTCCGCTTCTTCGGTCACCAGACGTTTGACGTCACGCTCCGCGTCTCGGATCCGCTGAGACAGCTCCGAGGTCTGGGAGGGCACCGGCGTTGAGCGGACGATGGTCAAACCCGCACTGAGCCCGAGCGCACCTTCGCTTTTTGAAAATCGTGGATCTTGTCCAGCTCCTTCTCGAGCTGGCTCGTGAAAACTTTCTCGTCATTGGCGTTCCACCGCCGTCCTGTCGTCCTGGCCTAGGTAGAAAGTGGCATCGAGTAAGTACGGAAATTAGGAGGTTATACTTGGACAGACCTTGAGCTGGCGCTTCAAATGATTATAGTCCAGATAGAATGGTCTCCACTCATTGTACAGATCAGTCTAGCCAAGACGGTCAATCATTAGGGAGACAGCGTCTCCGAATAAGCTTATATAGCACACACCGAGATTTTGCGACCGAATTTCATCTCGCTTGTTTACAGTGGGTCCGAAGAGAGAGTAGGGCAGAGGAAAAGACAGTCTCCAAGAATGCGTAATGCCGATCCACGCTCCGCCAAAACTTTCGCGCCCCACTTCCCAAATGAACTTTGCGGGGATTGGCTTTGAAACGAACGTTCGTGGTGGCTGTGAGAGAGAAGCCTGATGGAGGTGTCCCGCCATTATATCATTCTGATGTAGCTAGTGATGCGCTTGATGCTATTTTCCCGGCTCAAGCTAAATGTGGACACTTCAATTCTTGACCGGATTGTCCAATGTCTAACGTTGGGGGCAACTGCATTGGAAGAGCTAGAAGTAGCCGCAGTCATTACTCGTGAATAGGATACACGTTATACTATAAGTTAACATCGCGGAGGATGCGTTCGATAGTCTATCTATCCGGTCTTCCGCGTCAAGCCTCGCAGATTTCCTGGACACCCTCCCTGACAAACACGACGTTGTACTCGAACAGACCGCGACGGCCCTCGTAGACACCAGTGGGGACCAAAGAGAGCAAAGCCAGATGCGGTGTCATGAGATGGTACGTCAGTGTTGTGCCAGGGCTCGAGGATGACAGCGACACAGCGGCACTAGGATAAAAGCGAGGTGGCGCATCTGCTGATGATTCCGGATCCGCGGTTCCTGTCTGTGTTCGTTCGGCCGTAGAAGACGGTGTGCTGCGAAGAGTCTCAGCATGAACTCGACCACTCACTTGCGATGCACAAACCGGTAGAGTGGACGGAAGGAGGAAAGCATCTGTATGTAATCGCAGCACAGGTTGTGTGTTGCTGTGTCAACTGGCGAAGCGTCCGTGGCGACATACAACCGTGACGCGACATCGAAGAGGAAAGCTTTTGGTAGCGAGCAGTTCTTGAATACCGATGAGAACGAGAAAGTTGGCTTCCTAAACAGGGGACTCACCGCACAGTACGAGTTGAGGAGACGTTCGAGTACTTCCAGCTGCGTCGGATATATCAGCTTGTGCAGAACCTTGGAGAAGGCCTCGTTCAACGAATGATCGTAGATGGAGGTCAGGTAGAAATTGTAGAGAACTTGTTCACAATCGCGCTCCATGAGATTATCTTGCACGCGTTCCTGGATTTGTCGGAAGCTTTCTGAGTTGCGCGTTGAGTGGGTGCCTGGGCCAGATCGAGACAGAGGCATACCAATTTTGTCGTCGTCCTGCAATCGCTCCGCCTTGTGGACAAAGATTTCGATCAATAATTGAGGATTGTCATGCGACGCGGCGACGATGAACTCGACCAACTTGCTGATCGGTTGCTTGTACAAATCCTGAGGGCGCCGTCAGATGGCAGGTCACGACGACTCGAGTCCATGCGCACTCGGATATCAATGACGAACACCAGTGCGCTGAACTGCGACAAAGGTGCGCCCAGACTCTCCACCGTCGCATTCCCAGGGCAATCCCAGATCTCCAGCGGAATCACAGTGCTGATTCAACGTCTCAATTCGCACTGGAGACAGCAGGACTCTACCAGACGCACTCGTACGGGTGCTTGACGATCCGCATCGTTGACTCGAGGTAGAATGTCTGTTTGGGGCCTAACCCATTGAACAACACTTCCTTGATGGACGTTTTGCCACTTCGTCTTTGACCAAGCAGGAGGAGTTTTGTGCGCGCGTTGCTCGGAGAGCCATTGTTCGTGCTGATGCCGCTGTTTGTGCGCTTGGATGTGGGAGACGTCGCGCCGTACGCGCTCGCCATGTAGGCAATGCCAAAAGTGGGGGCGTGTGTAAGTTGTTGTTTGATGTTTGTGGAGAGGATTGGATAGTACCTTGGTTGAAACTTTTATAGAGGGTGTAAGCGAGCCTACGCTAGCACTTAGCAAGATCTTGCAGAGCCATCTGGATTTCTCATGCTATTGACGATGCTAACGCTAAAGAACTTGTAATCACATCAACGACTAGGAGCGAATAGGCCATCGACCGTGCGGCTCAGCGCATTCAGGACCTTTCGACTCTTCTTCTGGTGCTTGGCTTCGTGTTCTGCCAGTCTACGTTCCAAATCTCCATTCCTGCGCTGGAAGATGTCCATCCCATACTCGAGCTTACTCTCGGCCATGGCAACTCGGCTGTTCGCTCTGTCCTCCACCTGACACAGTCGGCGATCCATCTCGGCCTTCCTTGCGTTGTAGTCAGCTGCTAGCCGCTGCGAGTCTTCCTCCAAGCGGCCAATCTCCGAACGAAGCTTGCCAGTTTCAGCCTCCAGCTCTCTCCGAGCTTCCTCATCTCGTTGGCGGATGGCATCTGCGACTGAGGTTAGTGCATGTTGACTAACAATGGAGACCGAAGAGCACCTCTCATTTCGCGCTGCAGTGTACGGATTTCGTCTTTGTGTTTCCTGACCATGTCGGCAATCTCTTTGTTGAGTGTTACACCAGCCGCGGTGTCCGTGATCGCCTTCTTCTCGTCGACGAGCTCACGCTGGATCTGCAAGGTAGCCGGCACGTTGCCGATGATCTCACGTAAGATACTCTGGGCCGAGATCAGGCCTTTGTCGTGGCGAAGCATCCTAGCACCCTTGGCGATGACAGGTTTGAAGAAACGATCGTCAGTGGCTAGCTCCTTTTCACGTGCTTCCCCGAGCTTGAGACCCGCAGCATCCCACATGTTGGTCACGATCACGACGTTCTTCAGCGTCTGGTCGCCGCACAGCTGGCGGAACATGCGGAAGTTACGTGTCGAGATGCCGCCCATTCTGACGTCAGAAATCCGGTGCATATAGATCACTCCGGCGAGCTTCACTCCGGCAGCGTATCTGTGAACGCGTCAGACACTGCAGTACGAAAACAAGATTGACTGACGTTGCAGACAAGAAACTGGCGATCTTCGTCAATACCTCGGTGTCACTCAAATTAGTGTCATCAAAGCCCGGTGTGTCGATAAGAGAGACCCAGTGCCCGTCAAGCTGGAACAACGGTGCCGACATCACAGCCCCAGTGCACGATTCCAGCGAATCTCCCACTTGCAGATGAGAGCCGCTGACGAGGTTGATGAATGTGCTCTTGCCAGCACCGGTGGCTCCCATGACACTGAACGATGGTAAGTTCTTAGTTGGGAACGTCAGAGAACAACTGACGCGACCGCTATCTCCTGTTCAGAATCGGAAGATTCGTTGATTGGAGCGGGAACTCTGGCCGATTTGCGGCGCCTCAAATCTGCTTTGCTGAGTCTGTAGTTTGCCGACATATTCTGCATTTCGCTGCGGGTCCGTTGAATTTCACGCTTTGCTTGAGCTTGATCCCGCTGCACGCTCTCAATGGCTTCCGGGTCGTCTTGGAATTCTAAAACCCAGCATGAGAAGAAGATGATCACAATGTAGACCGCATAGCATACCGTTCATTTCCAGAGCAAGTTTCGACAAATCGTTCTGGGTCCCGCGAATCTTTTCATGGAGCTGGCGCTTCAACTCTTCCCCCGCCGCAGTCTGCGGAATGTCCTTCTTCTCGTCGACCAACTCGGCTTGGATTTGAAGTGGAACTGGCCGATTTCCGATGAGCTGCAGCAAGATCTTTCTAGCCGAAGAGATCGTATTATCGTGTCGAACCATCTGAGCACCTTTATCCATTACTGGCTTGAAGAATCGACTATCGCTCGAGAGCTCCTTCTCACGAGCGGCGCCAATGTCGCCTCTGACTTTGCTCCACATATTAGTCATTACCACCAGGTTCTTGAGCGTGCTGTCGCCGCAGAGCTGTCGGAATGTCCGAAAGTTCCGCGTCGAAATGCCACTCATCCTCACGTCCGAAATCCGGTGGATGTAGATAACGCCAGCGAGTGTTTTCCCATCCTCGTATCTGTCAGTAGTTAGTTTAAATCAGGCCACGGGAGAGACAGTCACGCACTCAGTGGATAGATATGCTGCGATTTTATTCAAAACATCCGCCTCGCTTAGTGTCGAGTTGTCAAACCCAGGCGTGTCGATGAGCGTGACCATGTGACCCTCGAGGAGAAAGGGATCCGAAGATTGCACTGCATCGCCGTCCGAGCGCAGGCCGTTTCCGACGCTGAGATTTGAGCCGCTCACGAGATTGATGAACTACAGGGCATCGCGTTGAGTCGGGAAGAACCAGGGTTGCTTCAGCACGAACAGTTGTCTTTCCAGAGCCCGTCTGGCCCATGACACTGGGAAACATCGAATGAGAACGTAGACTCGAATGCGAGAGAAGTGGGACCCACGCGATGGCGATATCGTCGTCATCGGGAATTTTGGGTGAGAAGTACCCGCTAACAGCTAGGAACACAGTTTCAGCATCGATATTACGGCTCTTTATGCACACACCTTCCGCGTAACTGGTCGGCCCGTGCTCCTCATAGCGTGGTGGGTCGTATTCAAGTGAAGTGGTCCTCATCGAGTACAGAGTGCAGCTTTGATGCAGTATCGATTCACCCTTCCAAACATATATCCTCTGTGAGTCAAGATCTCACCACCTCGTGCGCTCAACGAGGAAACCAGCAATCGGTTCAAGCTCGAACTAAAAATGCAATCGAGTCATCGCGGAGCTCCAACACAAGTGGTTGCTTCTTGTCGAAGATTAATTGGCGTCTCATGACAGCTAGAATGCTTAGCAGCAGGTGTTGCGTCTGCAGAATCGCAGATGAACGAAAGTGCATGCCGTCACTGTGAGGCAGTTAGTAGTGCGACCGAGATCCGATCATTAGATCAGGGTGTCTTTTAGTAGCCGGGAAACGCCACCACTTGTCTTCAGGAATCTTGACCATGCTACAGAATCTGGGGTTTGGCACTCTGTGTTCTCGTGCAGCCTCCATGAGGCAACTCTCTATATGTAACATTCGGCTTGTGCCGTGAAATGTCACCTCCTCGCATCGGTATCCATGACCCAAATCCCACACTCACGTCCTCTGCCATCCCCCCCGCCTCAAGACAACTTCCCCGCCGACCCTCCCTCCGACGTGTCTATGGCTCCACTTTTTTCGATTCCCTTCATCAAGAAGAAGAAGACATCTTCGATTATGAGTGACCAGAGCGGTGCCACAGGCCAGCAGCTGAGCAGTCCTTCCAAGTCTATGCACGATGCTGGATACATTGTGGATGGGTTCGACCAGGAGGTGGCCAAAATTAAATTTCGTTTGTTCGGACCGTGTTTCTGATTTGTCCGGATGTATAGCCTACTACATCTGAACCTACTGCCGAAATCGCGTTCGTCACTACGAGTCAACTCAGGTTATGGAGTTACTGACGATCTCTGGCAGAATCCTCGGACTTACAGGAAGCGGAAAGACCACAGTGAGCAAGAGCGGCTTCTTACAGCGTTCTCATCCTCATCTCTCAGTTTGTCAATTTGCTTCTAAACAGCGACCGCAAGATGAGCGTAGGCAAAGGCCTTCGATCGTGTACTGTCGAGGTCCAAGAGGCTCTGATCGAGATTGATGGACGGCGGGTCATCCTCATTGATACTCCTGGTTTCGACGACTCGGCCCGCAGCGATGCCGACGTCCTTACCCTGATCGCCAAATACCTCGCAGACAGGTCAGGCGCGAGCTTCGTATACGCACTGCTCCCTTGTTGACCCTCTTTTTCCAGATACAACGCAGGCAGAAAGTTGGCCGGCGTCATCTACCTGCACCGAATTTCCGACGTCCGCATGAACGGTGTTGCGCAGCGCACTTTCCGCATGTTCCGCAAGCTCTGCGGTAAAGAGACGCTTTGCAACGTCGCGATTGTCACCAATATGTGGAGCGAGGTCTCGAAAGACGTGGGCGAAGCTAGAGAACGGGAGCTACGGAACGGGAGGCGCTTCTTTCAGCCTGCAGTGGAGCGCGATGCGGTGATCCTGCGACACTCGAACACTGCCGAGTCAGCGAGGAACATTGTGCGAGATCTGCTCCGCAGGAGAGAACCCCGGCCGTTACGGATTCAGAGGGAGATGGTGGATGATAAGAAAGGCATACCCGAGACAGATGCTGGAGAAGAACTGGGCCGCGCCCTTGCTGAGCAGATCAACAAGCACCGGAAAAACTTAGCCGCGGTCGAACGAGAAATCCAAGGCGGGTTTACACCTCTGCTAATGTCGGAGAGTCCTCTGCTGATGATTGAGTATATAGATGCGCTTGCGAAAAAGGATGAAGAGACTCGACAAGAGCTCGAAATAGAGAAGGACAAACTCCAATTCGAGATTGAACGAGCTCAGGAAGAAGAGTTGAGGATGGCAGTGGCCATGATCGACCTAGTCCACGCGCAAGGAGGACTAGAAGCTCGGCTCAATCAAGAACTCCCCCCTACCCCGGTAACGCCTCGAGCCGAAGAGCGCACACAAGCGGAAGAAAATCCACGAGCCGTCGACCGCAGTCGAATTGAAGAGAATATCCCGCGGTGCGACTGATTCTCCTCCTTGGCTTGCACATGCTCATACATCATCGAAGAACGACCAAGACAACTCCGAATGCGACTACGCCAGCTGTCCCCCTCAGACGTCCGACTCGGTCTACCACAATGCCGCCGCCAGCCGCGTTGCATCTGGATCAACAGATTCAGAAGGCTGTTGCTGTAGCGAACGGGGAAATCAAAAGCAATCCACCGACCTTGCCATCACGAGTCAGTCAAAGCAAACCCAGCGTCCAGGCTCCAGACAATGTTGGATCCCCCTCTTCATTGGAACGAAGTGCTGCATTGAGACAACCGATGATGAGCTCAAACCGCCCGGGAAAGAGTGTGGAAGAACCCAAGGAAAAGGAGAATGCCTCGTCGTGAGTGTCCTCTCTGGAATCTCTACGGAGCTTCGGCTGATTACCTGAGAGGCCCGTCACACCCTCGGGCTTGGCGTCCAAGGCGATCACGTCGTCCGCCTTTGCCGCCGATTTCCCAGTGCTCCAGAACGATAACGGTGTCAAGTGGACTCATGCATCCACCGCTGCAAACGCACATTCTGTCGTCGTCAACGAGACTGTGTATGCGCATAGTTACTATGTCGCGGACAGTCGGTACCCGCAGGTCGCAAAGCGAACGGAGTCTCAACTGCCATCCGCTGGTCGCACTGGCAAGTTTCTGCAAATGATCTCAGATCCTCACTACCGGGCCAAAGTGGATAAGTCGGCTTTTATTGCGTGAGTTTTCTGCAAGTCGGATCGGTTCGCTCAGTTGATGACAACCAGTGTGCTTGGTGCCACAGGCTCAGGCAAATCCACATTCATCAATTTAATTTCGAAAGCATCGCTAGGGGTCGGCAACACTCTCAAGTCTTGTACAAGCAAAGTCCAAGAGGCACCCACGATCCAGATCAACAATCAGATGGTCACTCTCGTCGACACCCCCGGATTCGACGACACTACGCGCAGCGATGCGTCTGTGCTCAAGATGATCGCCGACTTTTTCTGCAGGTTGTACAGGGACGGGATGTCGGTCACGGGGATCATCTATGTCCACCGCATCTCGGATATCCGCATGACCGGCGCTGCTCTGCGCAACTTGCGCATGTTCATCCAGCTCTGTGGGCCCGATGCGCTGCGGAATGTGGCGGTCATGACCAACATGTGGAGCAAAGTCAGGCCTGAGGTCGGCCAGAGTCGTGAGAAGGAGCTTTTCGCCGACGCCAAGTTCTTCGGGCCGGTCATTAAAGCTGGCGCACGCCAATTCCGGCACGACGATTCCCTCGAGTCGTCTCTCCGAATTGTCAGCTCGCTCCTGTCCAACCGGCCAGTGTTGCTTCAGATACAGCGAGAAATGGTGCTGGAGCGAAAGGCCGTCGCCAAAACGGCTGCCGGGAGAGAGCTCAATCGCGAGTTGGCCGAGCAACTGTATCGACACCGGGTTCAGATGACTGCGCTCCAGAAAGAGATCAAAGGTATTTTACTTCACAATGTGTCTGTTTACTGTTGTCTGACTATTTGCAGATGCTATCCAACAAAAAGACGAAGAAACCCGTCAAGAACTCGAGAGCGAACGCAGCAAGCTCATGGTGGAATACACCCGAGCTCAGAATGATGCCCGCGAGCTATCGCAATTCGTCGAGTCTGATCTCCGCAAGACCAGCGATAACCTCGCCAAGGCTGAAGCGATGGTCTCCCGATAAGTCATCATCCCCTAAATAATACTACACGCAGTAGCATCTCGTATTAATGCTTCTTCAATCCTCTCTTGTGATCATGTCCATACTTGCGCACTTTCTCATCCGACTTCTTTCTTTCCTTCTTTTGTGGTATATTGGTCTGTGCAGGATGCGGATGAGGGACCGCTGCGGTGATTGCCTCGGGAATAGGTGTCGAGCCGTCTGATTGGGAATGAGTGATATCACAGCGCGATCTAGAATTCACCCTGCTTACCTCGAAGATTGGGCTGCTCGACCGATGCACCAACACTGGGCTCAGATTTTGGGGTCGATAAAGGTCTGGAAAGCACGAAGTTCGATCCGAGCAAGTCCACGTCAGCTTGCAGCTGTGTCATCTCTGCTTGGAGGGAGTGGCTTTCCATCTCAAGGTCCCGCCTCGATTCGTGATCGTTCTCCCGGAAAGCTTCTAGAACATTGTCAATCCTACATGCTCAGCCAATAGACGGGCACCAGACCTTTCATCTCCTGCCGCAACGCGGCAAGATCCTTCCTGCGCTTTACCAGTTGTTCGGTCAGAACCTTGGTCAATTCAAGCCCTATTCCCGTCTCCGAGATCTCGACATGCTGATCGACCAACTCGTGCTGAAGTTCCATCTCGAAAGGCGGTAGGTTCATCAGACTCTTCAAGATGGCCACAGCCGAAACGATGCCGGCGTCGTGCCGGCGAATATGTCCTCCGCGCTCGAGGACAGAGCGGAACCCAAGTCGTCGGTCCTCGAGCAGCTGCGTTTCGCGAGCAACGCAGTTCCCCGCGCGACCTGCTTCGTGCCACATTGTGGTCGCAATCATGACGTTCGGAAACGCACTGGCGCCGCACAATTCTTGAAACAGCTGGAAATGGCGTGTAGCGATGCCGTCGATGCGCACATCTGAGATACGATGCGTGTAGACGATGCCGTTCAGTCTGCCTCCGTGCAGGTAACTGAGCAGCAGTGAGCATCACGCATGGAAACCGCTATGTGCATGGGATTGGACTTGCGTATGAGAGAAAAACGTGGCTATCATCCTCAGGATTTCTGCATCGCTCAGAGCCGGATCCAAGAATCCCGGCACGTCGATGAGCGTCACTGTCTTGCCTGCTAGTGGGAACGGGCGCGAGACTTGAATTTTTTTGGTGCACGACAAGGGACTCGAGTTGACAGCAAAGTTGGAATCGCTGAGGAGGTTGATAAACTAGAGCGAGAGATTGGTCTTGGTGCAGGCAAGCACCGGATTCAAGCCGACACACAGATGTTTTGCCAGACGAAGTTGGGCCCATAACTCTGAGCCAACCGATCAGTACGAAACAGCTGTATGCTACTCGGATCGAACGCACGCGATGGTTACTTGGTCTTGTGCTGACTCTCGGGTCTAGACGTAGTACGGACGGTCAGATAACGCGTGGGCAGCAAGGGAGAAGTGCGAACAATGTGTTCCTTCGGCATTGCATCTCTTCGTGTCAAAAATCAGCATCGACCATAAAATAATGATACCGAAAGTGCATACTCTGGTAAAGACAACTCTTGCAGACGGGCAGCAAAGTCCCTCCAGTTGAACGAGACCGAAGGGGCACTCATTGGCAAGACACTGAGCTAGGAGGAGATAGGGAATTTGAGAGACAACAGCGGGGAACTTGTTGCGACAGAAATAGAGTTTGGTCTCGCGGGTAGGAGATGAGCCATAATCTGCATGAGAGTGCACGGCCGAACGGCAACCTGACAAACGAAGTCGTGAGGCTTCCAGATGGCGTCGAGTCAGGTCCGCTGACAGGATGAATGTTGAGGGCTTGGCATCGTGAATGAGGATAATGAATGGTTTTGGTCTGCTGGATAACTCGTGGAGAGGGAGGATAATATGGGACCAAATAACGCGTCAATAACGCGTGATCTGATATCCATCTAAACGAGCCTTGTTATCGGCTGGTGCCAATGTACCGTGCAATGTGAAATGAATCGATTGTTCGGAAACGAGAAATGTGCGGAGATATATTATGACAGCCGAACACTGGAAGATTGACATGCCGCAGATCTGACACCAAGCTTTTTTTAAATCGCACCAGGTGCTCAGCACGAGGCAGCAGAGTATACTAGGTAACGGGAGTAAGATCGGTCGAAGAACGGAATCTGTAATGTCGCGCGCTCACCTTGCCAACTCAGAAGACTCAGACAACGAGACGAGAAGTGTTACAAGCGAATCAACAACGATCTCAGAGTCGGATGCTGCCTCTCTAAGTGAGAGGAGCAATCCAGATAACTCGGAGGCTGGTCATACGCATATTGAATAACTTCCCTCGCATGTCTGAATCAGTTTTCCACAGGGAAATGTAGAGGTCCTCTCGATACTGTTAGCTGCCTCACCCTCTCATTCAAGCCAATCTCATCCGAGCTTCATAGGGTATTAGGTCCACCAACGTCCGGGAAAACAACGGTGAGAACCTAGGGTTTCAGGAGATCCTCCACTAATGACGACGGAGCTGCAGTTTATCAATCTCCTGAGCGGCTCCGATTTTGAGGTCGGATCGGGACTGCAATCCTGCACAGCAGGCATCCAAGTTACACCTCCGTTCCCTGCTAACGGCGGGCTTATATCGCTCATCGACACTCCGGGATTCTACGACCCAGATTGCAACGATGTGGAAGTTCTGCTCATGATTTCATCGTTCCTCGCACAAGCGTGAGCAGGACATCCACCGGATTCCGATCACGAAACACTCACTCTCTCAGATATGCGGAGGGACGTCGACTCTCAGGCATCCTGTACACACATCGTATTTCAGACATCCGCATGGACAGCACAACCGAACGGAACTTCCAGCTGCTCCAGCATCTCTGTGGCGAAGATGCGTTCCCGAACATCTCCGTGGTCACCACGATGTGGGATGAGGTCGGGTTGGAGCTAGCGGAGTCGCGTGAAACCGAATTGGCAGAGGATGCGTGCTTCTTCAAACAGGTGTTGGACGGCGGCGCAACCATGCAGCGACACCAGTCGATAAACGACCTCGAATCAGCGAGAGCGATCGTGGACGAGCTCGCAGTGAACATCCCTTATGCATTGAAGGTCCAGATTGAGTTGGTGGACGAGCAGAAGAAGTTGGTGGAGACATCCGTGGGTCAGGAGCTCGAGCGAGAGTTGACCGAACAGCTGGCCAAGCACCGAGTGGAGTTGAGCGGATTGCGCAAGGAGATGAAGCGTGCGTGACGAAAAGCAGGAGGTTTTCTCCTCATTCATCCATCGACAGAGGCGTTCCGGCAACAGGACGATGAGACGAGACTGGAGCTTGAGATGGAAAGTCACAGGCTGCAGGAGGAAATGGGTCGATTGCAGGCTGACATCGAGAGATTGAGGAGCACGGAGTCTGAATTTGCGACGAGCGAGACAGAAACCGACGGTATGAACCAGAGAGCTCCAGCAACCACGGAGAAGGAGCCAGAGCAGCCTGTGGAGGAATCAGCGGAAGAGCATCCTATCGAAACGAGAGTCGCTGACGCTCCAAACGTCCAAGATGCTGGCTTGAGCGCACCGGCAGGAGAGGACAAGGTCATGAAGGATGCAGTGCAGGAGAACAAGTCTGTGGAAGAGACCGCCGAGAGTCGTGGAATTTTGGGTATGATCAGTGCTAGACTTTTCGGTTTGTAGGGTAATGCTGTAATGCGATCCTTTCCTCCCTTTTCGTCGTCATAGAGCATGCCAAAGTGTTCCAAAGCTGTGTGCGAGGCGCCAGAGCGACGGATGGCAGTGATGTCGGGGTGAAGGATCTTCTCGACTGAAGAATGGTCGGAAGAGCCGAGCGGCAAATGGTGACTGAGCGTGTTGGGTTTCAGTAGAGCGCGGCATCGGCCGACCGCCCTTACTGGCCTCACCACCATCAACCAGCGTTCAAGCACAGTGTGAAAGCAGGTACTATCAAGTGTAAGGAGAGTGTGCATAGCAGTGCTTGGAATGTAAGATAAATGTAAATATGGATTACAGCGTGAATTTCAAAAAAACTACTTCGAGGTTGTACCATTCGGTCGAGCGCTCCGGCGCGTTCTAGTAGACGACTGACTCGCTGGCTTTGATGAGCGGCCCCGCGTCCAGGCGGAGTTGGTTTTCTTGGCCGGTAGATTTCAAAACGGTACCGGCTCCTCTGGTTCCACCGACGATTTCCTCTTTTTCGAGCTAGAAGGCCCAGCGTCTGTAGGACCGATGGACCCATCATCCTCGTCTTCAGCTCGTCGCCGCTTCAAAGACGACTTCGTCCGTCGAGACCAGGATCCGCTCTTCTTGGACCCAAATTTAGACTGGTGCTGAGAAGCATTGTCGACGACCACTTCCTGAAACAGACTGGGCTGTTTCTGCTTCGGTTCATTCGTATGCAGGGCGGAAGGATTGTATACCAGGGCGCCGTCGTTCACAGACCAGTCGTAGGTCAATCGATCCAGAGCAACTCGGAAGTCGTTAAGCGTGACTTCGTGTTCCATCAACCGGGGGAGCATCACCGAAACGTGCTTGTGTCCAGCTCCCGAAGTGGTGGGCGGATATTGTTGGAGTACATCCGTGCGTATGAAATTGACAATAGCATGGAAGCCATTTCTCTCGTCCAGACTGAACTTCGCGGTGCCTGCTATCGTGCCCATCTTCGTCTCAGGAGCCCGAGAATCAAATAGCTCCGTGCAGGCCCTGTCGCCAGCCGGCAGATGATGCTTGGTGTGTCGAACCCCCATCCAGTACAGAAGCCAGAAAAGACTTTCGAGATCGTGATGCGACTCGTGCTTGAAATTTTTACGCCCTCCGAGGCTGTGTGCCATCACTTCGATGGCAAGAAACGGCCAGGTGCCCTGGAGGAACGAGTCAGACCACAGTGGATAAGGAACAAGCGTCGACCGAACCGTGAAGTGCTTCAAACTCTTGTCCACAGAATCATACTGATCACTGTGCAGTCGCGATCCAAAGTTCTTCTTGAAAGCCTCGAGCCCCTTTTCCGTGAACTCTGCGTAGTCCCAGTCAACAAGGAATCCTCGAGGCGTCTTGAGACCAATCATTTCCGCAAACATGATGTTCCCCTCGCTAACGTCTCGATGCAGCACCCCGGCCTCGAACGCAATGAACAAATCTGCGCGAGAGGTCAGTATTGTATTCGTTGCGAGGCGAAGAGACTCACGGCATGCCGCATGGTAAACAGCCGTGACCAGAGCCCACGTGCTCGTGAATCGGTCCAGCCGGGTCCCCACCGGCGTCAGGAGCGTCCGGGTATGATAACGGTGGAGCCCGTCTCCAGCATCCGACGTGGTCTTGTGTCGAGCAGTGTCCCAGTCAGGTCCCGTTCCATCCTTGAACCGAAAGTCTTTGACCGTATCGGAGAGATCGAGGCTCCCAATGCACCGCGCCATAGCAGACTCGTCGAGCTTGTGTTGCTTGATGAAAGCCTGGCCCTTCTCCGACTTGCGGAAAAGCTCGATCAGATCGTAATAATCGACCTCGGGACGACGGCAGCCCTGCCTCCAGGAGTCCTTCAGCGCGTAGAGCTGCGGACACGGCAGCGGATCGTCGCCACCCAAGCTCTGCTCGTATGCTTCGAGATCCTTGTCGATCATGACGCGGAACACCTTCGTGGCTCGCCCGAACAGCCCATGCGAGTGCCAAAGCGGCTCGCCGATCGTGTGGCATTTGACCGGACCAGCACCCGTTCGCCATCCACCTCTTCGAAGACGGCGGCAGTCAAACACAAGCTGCGCCCGAACGCCGTTTCCTCGTCCTTGAATGCAGCGACGTGGTCGCCCTCGGTCTCCAGCGCCGCCCAGATCCGCCTCTTCGTCGCCTTGTCGGTGAACGTGATCGTATCCTCCTCGCCCAGTGTCGCTTGGGGATGGCCCGCGCTGGGGTGGTAGATCCGGTACAGGAACTCGGGCAGATATCTCGGGTTCTCGAGCCAATTGAAAGGCTTGCTTGTAAAGAACCCCTCGGTGTCGAAGCGGAACAGTGTCGCCGTGTCGAATGAGATCGCGACGACGAAGACGAAGCACCGGTCGGAGGACATCATGAGATGCCGTGCATCCTTGGCGAGCTGGACGAGCGCATGCAGGGCACTATCACTCGTCCCCAGCGTCCCGTCGTCCTCGTGAATCCGATCGTGGAATTTGAGCTGCACAGTGGCCAGCTTGTTCAACCATTTCCACTCTTGCTCATTGATTTTGAGACCGGGCTTGCCCAGGCTGATGTCGGGTCGAGTGACGTGACTCTTGTCGGCGGAAGTGAAAGTCTTTCTGGCAGTGACGGCAACCTCGGGTTTCTTTGACTCGGAGAACGAAGACACAACACCGGCCAGATAATCGCGCTAGGAGAGACGGGAGAATACATCAGCATTGTCGAAACAACACACGAAAGAGATGCAAGCACGCACGATCGGACCCTCCATGTCCGCCTCAAGACGTTCCTCCATGTACGCCTCAGAACGTTCCTTTTTCTGCCCCTGTCTGGCGCTGACAAACTTGGGAGACGCGTAAAGCTCCTTCGCTTTCTCCAGTCCAGCCGCACCGGCTTGGACTGCTTTCGTCGTCGCCCGCTTCACCGCAGACTCTTTCGTGGGCCCGCCGGGGCCCATACGCTTGGCCAGAAACTCCTCAACGGGCTCGGTGCCATGGTTGTGAGCGCTGTCCTTGACCATCTCTGAATCGCACTGCACGATTGGCGGTGGGATCGTCGTCGTCCGAGTCGATTTCTACGTCAGACTCCGCAGCTGTTCCGTGACGCTCGTCGTGGTCGGCGGCTTCGATTGAGGCAGAGGAGGCACGTAAATTATCGGCGGCAACTGGTAGAGACATGTTAGTGACAGGAAAGATAGGGAAGATTGAACTCACCGCGCTTTTTATAAGTCCTCCAAAGCGCGCCCGAAACGGAGGACAATAGTTTGAAATGAGAGGCGTGTCAGTCACGATTGTGACAGATCGTGTGTGTGTGTGTGTGATATGATATCAGGACATATCCCATTAGCCGGGTCCATCCACTTGTGTCCGTAGCTTCTTGAGATTACGAGCTAGAACGAAGAAAATTCCTTTGACATAATGGCTCGTCGAAAATGGCTTCAGGACTGCAAACGCAGAGTTGAATTTTCCTGCCTGTGACACCGTGAACAGGAGACTTCTGTATTCTTCGTGAAAGTGCGTTTCTCGCCCCATCCATGTCGAATGGAGGCCACCCCAGCAGCCAAGGATGCCATAAATGCGTCGAAGTCCATTTCATTCCGCATATCGCTGGAGAACGGTTGCTTACACTGATGGAGGATCGACGATTCTAAACTGGCGGTGACAAATCAGTGGGAGATAATCGTTATCGCCACAGCCACTTTCCATCTTCTCCAGACCATCATGAGCGTGGGTGGCATCCGTCTTTCCTAGAACATCATCAATTCACTTAGCGCTGGGAACGGAGTTGGGCCGGAGATAGTCATGTTTTGGACTTCGGCTTCTCCTTGTGCTCTTTCTCACCCACCACGACCGACAGCTCCATGTTCCCCGTTCTCGCTTTCCTGACTCCCCTGCTTTTCGGTGCCGCAGCTTCCGGGCAAGGGGTCGCGACGAATGCTACCTGTAATGCTGCCTCCCTTCAGTGGGTTCGTTGGTCTGAATCGGACTCCCGGGTGGCAAGCGCTGATTGCACCTCTCCTCCGATCGACTCGTCCAGGCTTTCAATTCTCGTCTGCAGAGTCCGTGTGTGGTTGCAGCGTACCTCGGGGGAGTATGCGATAATGGATGTCCGTGCTCGCAGCGTGTCATTCCAGAAGACTGGGTCATCCTCATGCATCCTGCTTCTTTCCAGTGTTCACCGTTCCGGCCTTAGGACCAAGTCAAGAATACCTTGGCCCAACTGTTGCCCAGGCGAACCAATGCATTTGCAGCTCGGTCATGTACTCGGTTCTGAGTGCGTGTGCTGGATGCCAAGGCCGCGATGTATTGCGGTAGGTCGAAGGGCGACTTCCCGGACTTGATTGACGCAGCTTGTATGCAGATGGTCCATCTTTTCCCAGAACTGCACCACAACCTACATTTCACGGTGCGTTATACGATCCTACTCGTCCCTGCTTCAACTCCCTCTGCCGCAGGTTCCCCGAGGCCATCCCATCAAACACAGCCGTCCCCCATTGGGTACGTTGACGTGAATTATGCACGGCCTGCCGCTCATCATGTTCCTGCAGGCATATCAAAATGTCACCGTGCGGCAGCTTCTTTTGCTCAGATTGAGATCGTGTTTATACTGACCAGATCTTCGATGGATTCAATGCCACTGCGGCTCAAACGCAACTCAGTAAGCAAAGTAGCACGATCATCGTTGCTTCAATTCGCTCATTCCATGACAGATGCACCCGAATCGACCGCTGGCGGGCAAGCAACGTCTACCGGCATCCCCTCTGGACTTCCCTCCAGCCATCCCATTGAACCTGTTTCTGGTGGCAAGAAAGCCAACGCGGGTGCAATCGCCGGTGGGGTCGTTGGTGGGGTCGTCGGCGCTGCTTTGATATTCGTAGTCGCATTTCTTCTTGTCCGCCGACGGAAACACAGCGATCCCCCGTCCAGGCTTGTCACCAGTGCGCCCGTGAGCATGAGTTATGCTGGCGATCATATCACGCCTTTCACTGGAGGGTTGCCCGCAGCGAAACTCTATGTGAGTAATTGCGAGGCTCATATTCGAGCAACACACTGATCTCTTCGAGCAGAATCCCGATGA
Organism: Mycena citricolor; assembly: GCA_963692855.1. NCBI lineage: Eukaryota > Fungi > Basidiomycota > Agaricomycetes > Agaricales > Mycenaceae > Mycena > Mycena citricolor. The sequence goes on along the minus strand of CAVNYO010000138.1, from coordinate 768,176 downwards.
TCCGAGCACGTTCCCGTCGTCCATTGGTTCGACAACTTACCACCAAGGGCGGGTGCGATCTCCAGCGCTGTCGGGACATACAGTCACGGGATCGGCACAATATAGCGGCGCTCCGGAAGTTTAGTGCAAAACTGGTATATATTTCATGGAATGATACAAGTGGATGGATTTGTATGACAGGACAAGAGACAACAGAATGGAAGCTGCAACAAACATACAGTGTGATAAGTGAATCTGCCATCCTCTGGAAATGAATCCTGGTTCTCAAGAAGCGCAAGGCTATCCGTGCGAATCAGAACAAAACCTCCCAGGCGGACACGTTGGACCGTTATCGTTTGTGTCGTGTGTCTATAGAACAACAACAAGAGCCTGCAAGCACGGCCCGGCACCTTATCTTCAGTATGGTTCCATAAGGCCATTGTGTCCTTGATATTATGTTGGTAAGGCGAAGTTCAGTAGGAATCTTCTTGAGAAAATCGTAGAACCGTGCTGGATTTTCATGATGGTGTGCATCTGTCGAAAGAATCATTCCCAGCCTTTCAACTTGACACGACCGAAAACTGGAATCGATCCCAGGGCACAGAATCGACCGAAATTCCATCATCGAGTGTAAGACAGAGACGTAGAGCCTCCCTCTATCTCCTAGTTATAAGAAGCCACGCACACAAGTGGATAAACCCGACAAATGGGATATGTCCTGATGGGGATATCATATCACACATACACGATCTGTCACAGTCGTGACTGAAACCCCTCTCATTCGCAGTCAAACCATTGTCCTCCTTTTCGGGCGCGCTTTGGAGGACTTATAAAAAGCGCGGTGAGTCCAATCTTCCCTATCTTTCCTGTCACTAACATGTCTCTACCAGTTGCCGCCGATAATTTACGTGCCTCCCCAGCCTCATTCGAAGCCGGTGACCACGACGAGCGCCACGGAACAGCCGCGGAGTCTGACGTAGAAATCGACTCGGACGACGACGATCCTGCCGCGACTCGCGCAGCCAACTTCAACGAGAAGAACTCGCACACGCCCCGCAAGTGTCTTCCCTCGAACCACACGATGTACAACTCGGCCGAGCTCAACAAGCAGGACTCCCCCATCGCCCTCCATGATTGGATGGAGATGGTCGAGGACAGCGCTCACAACCATGGCATCGAGCCCGTTGAGGAGTTTCTGGCCAATCTTATGGGCCCCGGCGGGCCGACGAAAGAGTCTGCGGTGAAGCGGGCGACGACGAAAGCAGTCCAAGCCGGTGCGGCTGGACTGGAGAAAGCGAAGGAGCTTTACGCGTCTCCCAAGTTTGTCAGCGCCAGACAGGGGCAGAAGAAGAAACGTTATGAGGCGGACATGGAGGGTCCGATCGTGCGTGCTTGCATCTCTTTCGTGTGCTGTTTCGACAATGCTGATGTGTCCTCCCGTCTCTCCTAGCGCGATTATCTGGCCGGCGTTGTGTCTTCGTTCTCCGAGTCGAAGAGACCCGAGGTTGCCGTCACTGCCAGAAAGACTTTCACCTCAGTCGACAAATGTCACGTCACTCGACCCGATATCAGCCTGGGCAAGCCCGGTCTCAAAATCAATGAGCAAGAGTGGAAATGGTCGAACACGCTGGTCACTGTGCAGCTCAAATTCCACGATCGGATTCACGAGGACGACGGGACGCTGGGGACAAGTGATAGTGCCCTGCATGCGCTCGTCCAGCTCGCCAAGGATGCACGGCATCTCATGATGTCCTCCGACCGGTGCTTCGTCTTCGTCGTCGCGATCTCATTCGACACGGCGACACTGTTCCGCTTCGACACCGAGGGGTTCTTTACAAGCAAGCCTTTCAATTGGCTCGAGAACCCGAGATATCTGCCCGAGTTCCTGTACCGGATCTACCACCCCAGCGCGGGCCATCCCCAAGCGACGCTGGGCGAGGACGATACGATCACGTTCACCGACAAGGCGACGAAGAGGCGGATCTGGGCGGCGCTGGAGACCGAGGGCGACCACGTCGCTGCATTCAAGGACGAAGAAACGGCGGTCGGGCGCAGCTTCTGTTTGACTGCCGCCGTCTTCGGCGAGGTGGATGGGGAACGGGTGCTGGTCCCGGTCAAATGCCACACGATCGGCGAGCCGCTTTGGCACTCGCATGGGCTGTTCGGGCGAGCCACGAAGGTGTTCCGCGTCATGATCGACAAGGATCTCGAAGCATACGAGCAGAGCTTGGGTGGCGACGATCCGCTGCCGTGTCCGCAGCTCTACGCGCTGAAGGACTCCTGGAGGCAGGGCTGCCGTCGTCCCGAGGTCGATTATTACGATCTGATCGAGCTTTTCCGCAAGTCGGAGAAGGGCCAGGCTTTCATCAAGCAACACAAGCTCGACGAGTCTGCTATGGCGCGGTGCATTGGGAGCCTCGATCTCTCCGATACGGTCAAAGACTTTCGCTTCAAGGATGGAACAGGACCTGACTGGGACACTGCTCGACACAAGACCACGTCGGAGGCTGGAGACGGGCTTCACCGTTATCATACCCGGACGCTCCTGACGCCGGTGGGGACCCGGCTGGACCGATTCACGAGCACGTGGGCTCTGGTCACGGCTGTTTACCATGCGGCATGCCGTGAGTCTCTTCGTTTCGCAACGAATACAATACTGATCTCTCGCGCAGATCTGTTCATTGCGTTCGAGGCCGGGGTGCTGCATCGGGACGTCAGCGAGGGGAACATCATGTTTGCGGAAATGATTGGTCTCAAGACGCCTCGAGGATTCCTTGTCGACTGGGACTACGCAGAGTTCACGGAAAAGGGGCTCGAGGCTTTCAAGAAGAACTTTGGATCGCGACTGCACAGTGAGCAGTATGATTCTGTGGACAAGAGTTTGAAGCACATCACGGTTCGGGCGACGCTTGTTCCTTATCCACTGTGGTCTGACTCGTTCCTCCAGGGCACCTGGCCGTTTCTTGCCATCGAAGTGATGCAACACAGCCTCGGACAGCGTAAAAATTTCAAGCACGGGTCGCATCATGATCTCGAAAGTCTTTTCTGGCTTCTATACTGGATGGGTGTTCGACACACCAAGCATCATCTGCCGGCTGGCGACAGGGCCTGCACGGAGCTATTTGATTCTCGGGCTCCTGAGACGAAGAAGGGCACGATAGCGGACACCGCGAAGTTCAGTCTGGACGGGAGAAATGGCTTCCATGTCATTGTCAATTTCATTCGCCGCGACGTTTTCCAGCAAAACTTGGAGCCGCAACCGGAAATTGATCACAAGAGCGATAATCTGACAATGATTCGTCGGTTGATGACACATGAGGCCACGCTCAAAGACTTTCGGGTCGCTCTTGATCGATTGACCTACAACTGGCATGAGAACGACGGCGCCCTGGTATACCATCTCCCCCCCTGCGTGCGAAGGACGGGAAGAAACAACCCAGTCTGTTTCAGCAAGTCGTCGTCAACAATGCTTCTCAGCACCAGTCCAAATCTGGGTCCAAGAAGAGCGGATCCCGGTCTCGACCGAACAACTCGTCTTTGAAGCGGCGACGAGCTGAAGACGAGGATGATGGGTGCATCGGTCCTGCAGACGCTAGGCCTTCTAGCTCGAAAAAGAGGAAACCGTCGGTCGGACCAGAGGAGCCGGTGCCTCCAAATCTACCGACCAAGAAAACCAACTCCGCCCGGAGGCGGGGCCGCTCATCCAAGCCAGCGAGTCAGTCGTCGACTGGAACGCGCCGAAGCACTCGACTGAATGGCACAACCTCGAAGTAGTTTTCTGTAATTCACGCCGTAATCCATCCTTACATTTATCTTACATTCATGTCTTATCACTGCTATACACACTCGACTTGCACTTGAAGGGCATCCGGCCGTTGCCGCACTGTTCTGCAACCTGACACCATTCGTCGCCCGGCTCTTCAGACTCTTCTTGACGGAAAGATCCCCCATTCGACATCACTGTCGTTCATTGCTCTAGCGCCTCGCACTTCTGGAAGGAACTTGTTAGATTCCTTCATAACTACCAAAAGAGGACGAAAGCGATCGCGTTACAATTTCCGTACAAACTGAAGAGTGTGGGTCAGTCTTGATCGACCCATTTCCTCCTGCAGCTTGTGACTTTCCATCTCAAGCTCCAGTCTCGTCTCGTCGTTCTGTTGCCGGAACGCCTCTGTCGATGGATGAACAGGAGAAAATCTCCTGCTTTTCGTCACGCACGCTTCATCTCCTTGCGCAATCCGCTCAACTCCACTCGGTGCTTGGCCAGCTGTTCGGTCAACTCTCGCTCGAGCTCCTGACCCACGGATGTCTCCACTAACTTCTTCTGCTCGTCCACCAACTCAATCTGGACCTTCAATGCATAAGGGATGTTCACTGCGAGCTCATCCACGATCGCTTGCGCTGATTCCAGGTCGTTTATCGACTGGTGTCGCTGCATGGTTGCGCCGCCGTCCAACACCTGTTTGAAGAAGCACGCATCCTCTGCCAATTCGCTCTCACGCGACTCCGCTAGCTCCAACCCGACCTCATCCCACATTGTGGTGACCACGGAGATATTCGGGAACGCATCTTCACCAGAGATGCTGGAGCAGCTGCAAGTTCTGCTTGGTTGTGCCGTCCATGCGGATGTCTGCAATACGATGTGTGTACAGGATGCCCGAGAGTCGGCGTCCCTCTGCATATCTGAGAGAGTGAGCGTTTCGTGGTCGGAACTGGTGGATGTGCTGCTCACGCGTATGCGAGGTGATCCCACTCTATTTCATGATCCGTCCAAAGCTTATATCGCCATAGCTGGATCAGTTCGCTCAATGCCCTTTCTTGAGAGATGAAAGAACTGTGCTGTCTTTCTCAGAACTGCTGGCTATGTTCTCTTCGAGGTCGATTCCCGAGCGGGGGGTCCCAGTGTGCAATACGACTTCGAGGCACTGGAGTTGTTGCACCACGTCCTTATCCCTGCAATTCCATATGATCGATCTGCATCAGGTCCTACGCAGGACTGCGCCCCGCTGCTGCCGAACGTGACGAGGTCTGCCACCTTCTGCGACGATGGACCAGCGTACTATTGAGCTACGGTTGCGTGACTATAAAGAACACGGCGAACGCGCACACATCGCTACTTACTACGAAGAAGGTTGCGCAAAGACGATTCGGGCAGAAAATGACATCCTTGCAGAAATGATGTCACTGATCTCAGGAATGAAACTGAAGTCCGGAATGTGTCCACACCTCTTTTCGGTAAAAACCCTTTATGGAGGCATATCAATCGATTCACTTGGGCCAGAGTCGCCAGAATAGTTCGTAAAATCAACCAAATTGAACTTAAGCGTGGCCAAGTATACGCTTGTATTATAAGCACTTTCTAAGCACTCGAGAGACTCACCGAGATGGGTTGCACAAGATGATTGAAGCACATGGGACCTGACAGCGTGACAGCACAGACGTGACAGTCACGTCTCACTTCTCCTCCAGCTCATACGATGGCTAAGAAGAAGAATAAGAATGTGAGTAGCTTTGTAACCTTTTGTGACCTTCAACCAACTTCTGTTGAGGTTCTTCGTCCATGGTGCTGGTACTGCGAAAGAGAGTTCGAAGATGAGAAAGGTTCGTTTGGTCGGTAATTTTTTTCAAGGCGCTCATGCACTCGTACAGTTCTTATGCAGCATCAGAAGGCGAAGCACTTCAAGTGCGGTATGTGTCCCCGACGCTTGAACACTGCTGGGGGCTTGGCGGTCCATATCCAACAGGTCCATAAGCTGGAACCAGAAAAGTGCGTTCGTTCTTTGCTCATTACTCATCATTGATGTTCATCAGCCTCCCTCGCATCGAAAACGCTCTTCCAAACCGAGACGGATATGAAATTGAAATCTTCGGGATGGAGGGCATTCCTGCCCCAGATGTTGCAGACTATAAGCGTCGCAAGGAGATCGAGTTGGGTCTGACGGCGGGCAGCATTAGTGCTCCCCAGGCCAAGAAACCCAAAGTGAACATTCTTATCTCATCTTTGGCGTAAGCTCTGTCTGACGGATTTTAGATCGAGAATAAGCCTATTCCGGAAGACGAGTTGCAGAACCTGCTGGAGCAACACAAGAGGTTGATGGGAGGCTCCGCGGAGGCATCCTCCTCGTCTGTTCCCGCTCCAGCGGTATACGGTGCTGGCCCCCAGACGTATGCACAGCCCCCGATGCCGATGCCCATGGGACCGCCGGGCATGCCTCCGTTTCCTGGGTTCCCAGGGTGAGTGGGCGTGTGCTCCAGTTGCAATAGTCTCTCAATTCGATGTACCCTTGCAGTCCTCCTCCACCGGGCATGCCGCCATTCCCTCCTGGTGGGTTCCCACCTCCTGGCATGATGCCGCCGCCGTTTGGAGGAATGCCGCCGCCTGGTGCGATGCATCCCCCCGGTGTCATGGCACCTCCTGGAGTGATGCCTCCTCCAGGTGCAATGCTACCGCCAGGCATGATTCCACAGCCAGGTGGCATGCCCCCACCCGGTGCCATACTGCCTCCAGGCATGATGCCACCACCGGGCTTCCAACCAGGTCTGATGCCACCTGGTCCGGGAATGACTCCGCCGGGAATGATGCCACCGTCTTTTACCCCAACTCCGCCGCGTCCTGTGCCTTCGTTTGTTCCCGCTGCCACAGCACAAGGCGGCGCTCAGCCCGTCGACGTTCCAGCATCCAATCCGCAACCGACTGGACCGACACTGCCCCACCCCGAGAGAAGGCAGACCAACCCTCCTGCGAAGAAGGACATGGTCCTGATTGGCAACGAGGACGAGCATGGGGTGGGAGGTGATCCCAATTTCTCAGTAGTGAGTGCCTCTATATGCTTCCTGTGTCTATCTCATATCGTTTTTCAGGAGGAAAAGCGGGCCTTCCATCCCAAATATTTTGTTCCGCGGCCGTTACCGCCTTCCGATAGTATCGAACCCAGAGGCAAGAAACGGGCCAGAGCGGAGGATTTCCTGTAGTTGGACAGGTTTTGGGCGGTTTTCCGGGAGACCAGTCCGTCCCATTAGTCTTCACCGAGAGTGCTTATCCTCATCCTCTACGTCACGGTCACCGACACGGGGGTCTCTAGCGCTAAGTCTTTGCTTTCTTCTGGCTTTTTGTATGTTATAAACCTCGTGTATTACGGTCGGTCATTTTCCCACATGACAGAGAAATAATGAGGTCAGTCGCACACCGAATTCGCTCAAATTGCGAGTAGGATGAAAAACAATACCGGCGCGGTCACTCAACACGACGTCCCCCAGTCCGTCCCCTTGCATTTACGTAGCCAAATGCGTTAATGAGATTACAGCTCAGTCTACAAGTTTCTTGAAAACTAGTACGTTATCCATGCTGAGTGTGTCCTATCCATGTTGTAGGTAGACACGAATATATGTACTTTTCATACAAAGGAAGATCTCATCTTCAATTGGAGATCAGGTGAAGATCAATTCGGCGATCGCATCATCACCATTCTCTCTTCTTGCTCAAACCTCTGCAAACTTCTGTTCATAGTCTTTGCACGCGGTCTTCACGCACCTTCACGACCCGCGAACACATCGATCGGGTCAATTATCACGATCACAGTCGCTTTATCGCGTTACGACCGCCTCCGCCCACACCACACAAACTACGGACTCTCAAGGAAGCGATGGCACTGCAGAAAGACGCGGACGGTTTCTACAATCCGAGTTGAGTTCTGTGCGCGTCTTGGCACGTTGCAATGGACTCACGAAGGATCGCGCTCTTTCAGCGGAGCCCGCTGGTGGGCCCGTTCCGAAGGAGGATGACAAGGCCCGGGGTAATGGACGCATCCCTTTCCCTGTGCAATCCAGCTCAACCTCTACGCGAAGAATCTGCACCCAATGATCTGATCAAGTCTACCTTCGAAGTCACTGTAAGGTCTTCGCGACGCGATGTCTTGCGGGTTGTTGACGTGTGATACCAGGTCACACTCGCGGACCAGCAAGGAGACCCGAATTCGCCTCTTTTCAGTGTGAAAACATTCGAGGAGCTTGGATTGTGAATAATCTCTGCCTCGTAGCGACTGGGTGGGTGCTAATCGTGTTCTAGACATCAAGATCTCTTGAAAGGGATCTACGATATGGGATTCTCAAAGCCTTCGAAGATCCAAGAGCGAGCTTTGCCGCTGCTACTAGCTAATCCGTGAGTGAGGGACGGGCCGTTTACAATGCGCGATCCTTACTGAGTACAGGCCGACGAACATGATCGGACAGTCCCAATCTGGCACGGGTAAAACGGCGGCATTTGTGTTGACGATGCTCAGCCGAGTGGATTTTGCGAAGAAGATACCTCAGGTGTGTCGCTTCACGGCCCAAACTACATTTACTGATGCACACAGGCGCTCTGCTTGGCCCCGTCGCGTGAATTAGCGCGGCAGATCATGACTGTCGTAAATGCGATGGGCAAGTTCACTGCTGTGCAAACAGAATACGCTATCAAAGACAATCTCGCACGCGATTCTGGAGCTATTACGGCCCAAATAATCGTTGGTACACCAGGGACGATGTACGACTTGATCAGGAAGCGTATCATTGACATCTCGCAAGTCAAGGTGTTTGTTCTCGACGAGGCAGACAATATGCTGGATCAGGATGGACTGGGCGACCAAACTTTGCGTGTCAAGAAGTACGCCTTGATCGGTCTCGCCGGGTCTGAAGTCTGATCCCTATAGCCTGCTCCCTCGCGACCACCCGGTTCAAATTATCCTTTTTTCCGCCACTTTCCCTGACAATGTGCGCAACTTCGCTTCCAAGTTTGCGCCGAATTCGAACAAGATCGAACTGCGCCGGGAAGAGTTGAGCGTATCGAATATTCGGCAGTTCTACATGGATTGCAAAGATGAAGGTCACAAATACGACATTCTGGTCCAACTGTACAACCTCCTCACAGTTGGCCAAAGTATCATCTTCTGCCAGGTGCCCTCTCTCAGCCTGTGTTCGCCCACATCGTCTGATTAGTAAACAGCATAAAGCCACTGCGGACAAGATCTCTGTGCGCATGACTTCGGAAGGACACAAGGTCGCTTCCTTGCACGGCGCCAAGGATCCTGCGGAGCGGGACCACATCATCGATAGCTTCCGAGAGGGAAAGGAGAAGGTAAGGCCGCATTTGTGTGCTATCCGGCACCTTGACTGAATTCATCCAGGTCCTTATCACCACAAACGTCATCGCTCGCGGGATTGATATCCTGCAAGTAAACATGGTCGTCAACTACGATCTTCCCCTTTTGTATGAGCGCAACTCGGGCGGGGGCGGACCGGGCGGGAACCAGGACCGACCGGATATCGAGACGTACATCCATCGGATCGGTCGCACAGGACGCTTTGGCCGCAAGGGCATCTCGATCAACTTCGTACACAACAAGGTGACCTGGGAGCAGATGGTTGCAATCGAGGAGGCTACCGGCCAAAGTATCATGCGAATCAAAACTGATGATGTAGATGAAATGGAGAAGGCTCGTGTCTTTGCTTCTCGTGACCATTCTCGTCTTACATCCGACCCAGACTATGAAAGCAGCGATGAAGGCTTAGAGAGTAAACACGCTGTATCACTTGATTTTCCTCTCTGCCGCAGAATCTTTTCCCTCCTCTCCCGGGATCAACAGTAAGCGGCTGACGGGTCCAGACTCGGCTCGATTGATATGAGTTGTTCCAATGGATATGGGCCCCGAATTCATGCTGGAGGATTGGACAACAGTGCAGTGCACAAGTACCATCCGGGGGATTCATATAGTGTATTCCCATGGCGCACACAAGATCTCACTATCACATCCAATTTGCTCGGGGTGGACAAGATCTATGCGGTTTTAGCCTCATCTAAATTAAACTCGCGTTCGCCGGATGGGGTTCTTGCCCGATGTCTCACCAAGCTGAAAGTTCCTCTGATCACTCTATGTAGGGATTGGAGTTTCTGTGAATGAGTGACAGAGGAGTGGCTGTAGGACGTTTTTGTCGACGAGTATGAGCAGAGGGATTATTTTTATTCGGACCCTTTCCAAAACCCGCGGGCCGGGCGGCGGGCGTGAATTATCAATGGACATCATTTGATCGCGATAGTTGCCTGTCACCGTTTCTCCTTGCAGACAAGCAAGATCAACAGGGAGCGGGGCGGGTAGGCCTCAAGTCAAGGCTGGCAGATGGTGTATCGGTCCTGAACATCCCGCGTCTTTTGACAAGACCCATGTCCCATTCCTCAGTGTACGGGGACCCTTTCTCTTCGGCGGCCTCTGTCACATCGCTTCCGGCTTACTCAGCCCATGAACGCCCTCGCACCGCCGGCTCCGTGAGACCGCCCACCGAACACGTCTTGGATCTCAAGGACAGGAAGAAGAAACCGTGGGCGACGTTGAAGCTTCAGAGCAGCGCGCGCAGCTCGAGTGCCTTGCCGACCTATCTCGAGGGAGAGAAGATAACAGGATCTGTCACTCTGGGTCTGTCCAGCAGTGAAAACATTCTCGGTGTCAGCATCCTGGTGCGAAGCATTTTGCTTTCTGTTGATTTACGTCTGACCATGACAAGATCCGGGGTCAGATTGTCACTGGGCCGAATGAGCAGGACCGGGTGTGCTTCCTGGACTTGACGACTCCGCTCTGGATCAAGGGCGGTTCGACTCCGCGGAGGGAAAACGTCCAGACGCCTACACTTCCCGGCGGGAAACTGAACGGAGACTACCACTGGCCATTCTCGATATCTTTGCCAAAGGAGGTCACACTTCCAGATCCGCAGGCCAAGCACGGGTCGCCAAAGACGTACCACTTACCCCAGACGTTCTTGGAGCGGAGCTCACGAGCGAGTGTATTCTACGAACTTTTTGTTCATCTTGCACGCAGCACGTTTCGTGGGGATGACAAGTCTGTAGTTTGACCGAGGCACTTTGCATTATTGAATCCTGATGCCTTTCCAGACTGCAGACCATGTTTGTGTATGTTCCCGCAATACGGCCGTCCCCACCGTCTCGTCTTCGACAGCTAGCCTACCGCCAGAATGGCCCCTTGCCCGGGCCCGATCTGGATCCTGACGGATGGTATACCCTTCCGTTGGCAACAGTCGCTGGTACGATATTTGGAGCTCGCAAGGTCGATATGCAGTGTTCGGTAGGCCTTGACTTTATCATCTCGAATGTATATTGAATCCTCACTGCAAGCTCTCCCTGGCTAATCCTGTGAGTGCGGTCTCTTTTACCCGCTGCACCCGGGGGCCGACGATCGTTCCCCTAGTTGTCATATACACGAGGCAGCGTCATCCCTTGCTCTGTCACTTTCTTCTGCGACGATCCTCAGGCGATGAATCTTCTCTGCACTCCGGCCGTGATGAATGTCTATCTGCATCGGCGGTTCAAGTACATGAAGGCCCCGGCTGTTGCCGAGTACACGACACGAGAGGCTTCGTCGGACTCTTCCGTGCTTGAGGTCAGTCGCGCTGTTTGGTGGCCCGTGGGAGATGCACATGCAGGGACGTGTCGGCTGGACGGAGAGATCCACTTACCAAAGACGTTGAAGCCGTCGTCCAGCATATCACATTTCAACCTCGAGGTGGGTAGTTGGAAGTGTTACAGTCTAGCCTGTGCGCTGAGCAACTTGGAAGTACCATGTGGTTATGCTACCATTCAAAGCGCCAGGATTCGTACACAATCAAATGAAAACGACACTACCAGTGCGGCAGAAGGTGGAAATCGCCACCATCTTTGCCAAAGGACCTAAACCGAGGGTACACACGCCTCCGAGCTACGAGCCGGAGGTCACTAACCATTCTTTCACGGCTCCCGAATACGGGTGGTTCTGATCTGCAGTCATCCTTATGTACCCACCCATCTACATATTAGCACTTATATTTCGGCGCACGTCTTGCTTAATGTAATCACTGCTGTACTCGACATTTCTATGCTTCCCTATGCCTCCCTGTGTATTCTATCATCTGACCACAGACTCAATACCACAGAGAGGCGACGCGAAGTGAAAGTCAGGCCGGGCCTGCCGCCAGGTCGGGCCTCTTCAGCTGAGCCCCTTCTGTCTGGATCCTGCATTTGACATCGCCTTCAAGTGCGCCAGACAGTGGACATCTCGTCCATGGGAACGTTGAAGTAATTGTCCCGGGTAGGCTCTTGCTGCATCGAGGCCGCGTGGGAAACGGGAGCGTAGACTCGGGGGCGTTCTGAGTTGGCTGCGAACATCGTAGTCACCTCGATGTCGACCTTGAGCAGGGGGACGACGGAGTCTGCTGAAGGAACGAATGTCGTCGCCTTAAACGGGAGAACCTCGACAGAGTACTGAGCATCGGTGTCAGTATATTTCCATCTTATTACCGGAACGCAGATCCGACCTCGACCGCAAAGTAGGCTATCCGGGACGTCGGTTTCAACGTTGCCGGGAGGTAGATCTCCCCACTGAGACGTCGAGAAGGCATGTGGGTCTCTGGATTCGGCGAGGTTGGCCACCACGTCGCTACGGCCATATTCTCGGCAGGATCAGCAGACAAATCGGCATTGGCGTCGAACATCCCGGTTCGCTTCGACGCGGAGACTATAGGCTTGAGACGTCGTCGAAGGTAGACCGAGAGAGACTGCGGAGATGCGAACAGGTCCAGAGCTTGAGCGTCGGTGGACGCCAACGTCATTAGGCAGGGCAGTGGCGACCCTCGTGTGTAAGATAACTGCTAATCAGTCCCGGGGAAGGGGGTTGTTTGTTTGCAGCACTCACTGGTTTAGCCAAAGCAAGCTGAACGTGGTGAGTTGAGTGTCTTGCCACAACGAAGGGAAGACAGGCTCACTGTGCAGATAATCTCGACCGGGCGCTTGTTGAATATGGTCCCCTTCACATGGAGCGCGGGAAACTGTTTCCAGCCTGCTGTGTCGATTTCCGGTCCAATCAGAGGAGTATTTTGTTGGTACGCGAGCCGGCGTAATGCAGAAGGAGGGGAAGGTCGCGTCCCCGGGACGTAGGCGAATTCGGTTTGTATGCTAGGCACTGATGAGACCGCGTGTTCCCATCTCTTCCGGCACACACCCACCGTGAATTCGTGCGAAATCGACCTCGTATTAGTTCGACCACAAGAAGATATTGTATGCTGGTTGGAAACCGTCGTTCGCGGAATGTGTGGGGCAGCGGAAAGCTTGCCCCGGTGAAATATGGTGTCGTGGGGATCGTAACAGCCTTCGGCATGTTGATCGAAAAGTTCCATTCGTGGTGCCCGCTTAGTTTCCCGGAGAATCGGCCGCCCGGATTGCGCGGGTCCCCGTCGGCTTTCGTCCAAAGTGTTGTTGATACCTCGAGGAAGGGGAACGTGTCCTTGTCGGTCGGACCGGGGATGATTTGACCCTTCACCTGCAGACCCGTGGTTAAAACAAGGTTACTCCGCGCGCCGGGATGATGAGAATCTTCGAGATGATTGGATGGGAGGTTGCATCGCAACGTTGGTCGCCCAGAAAACAACGTGGGGCAGGCAAAATAACCGAGGATAGAACCAATCCGGACTGACTGACTCACGTATGCGTTGATGGCGACGATGCTCTCGGGCTGCGTCAAGTTGAATGTCAACCGCCCCCCAATCCTGTCCCCCTCGAGAAAGATAGGAAGTTGCGTCGCAGACTGGGACCGGCTGATCAGCTTGAGAGTCGCCCAAGGCGGTTTGACGCTCCGCGGTGGAAGGTGGAAGTAGTGCTCTGTCTGGACGCGGAGGGCGACGGATGAGGCGTAGCGGCTATAATTAGGCGGGAGGGCGCCAGCGACCCGCGGCATCCCCTCGTTGTACGACGGCGGCGTGGTCGGATCCATAGCATTGAGGGTGAGGGCGACGCGCTCGACGAAGCCGTCCATGGGCCGACCGGGGTGCAATGGTCAGAGAGCACGGGGGATCCGAACGAAGCATACAAGAGGGTAGCTGGCAAAGATGGGGACTCGTATGGTCCCCATCGTATTATTAGACAAGCCTGGTGAGGAGGGCACACCGTGCCACACCGCTTCTTCTTCGTACGCATGCTCAATCTGGGTGGCTGTCCACTTCACCGACACGTGACCGAGCCGGAAAATGCTCATTATTTCTCTTTTGAGAGAAAGTGTCGGAGAGAAGAGGACGGCATCGGAAAGAAAGCTGATACGCGTTGTTCAGACATTCAGAATAGGCAAGGAGAGTGACGGGGTACACAGAAAAAAGGAATATTCCTAGCCGGGGCATACCGTAATAGCCATTGGGACGCATGTGGACCTACATCAAGTATGACCCGATCGGCCGCCGAAGCCTCGGCCATCGAGGGCGGCGAACTTGTTCTTCCCAGGAGGGCTGACATTACGCTCAAATAGGCAATTTTGTAGCATGGCGTCTGCGACCATCGCTAAGTTTGGGCCACAAAGTCTGCAAATACATGTGAACTCTCTCATACCGGGTTCTACGTAAGCCTCCTTGTCCTCGGCATTGCTGGAATTGCCAAAACGGGCGGGAAAGCGTTTGACGGGCGGGGTTAAGCACGTGAAGAGGTGGCTGCCTCTGACTAAGCAATCTACAATCCCTTCCAAACCAGAACGTCAGGTGAACGCGTTGACTGTGGATAATGGCTTTCGCTACTAGGTACGCACTCAAATCGTCGCGTCTCTCAGGATTGCAAGCTCTTTGCCGTATCTCATCGCATTTGTTGCCAGTTCATCCGCGTTCGGAATGAAACCCAGTGGCTCTTCTATTTTCGGCCAGTCGACGCCAGCACCAGCTGCAGGGGGCGGCGCGTTTGGACAACAACCAACAGGTGCATTCGGGCAGCCGACAACCGGCGCGTTTGGTCAGCCTCAAAACGCGACCGGCAGCGCCTTTGGTCAATCCGGCGCGTCTGGTGGTCTATTTGGTAATCAGCAGCAGCAGCAACAACAACCGGCTCCGGCTGCAAACATATTCGGCCAGAATCAGCAGAAACCCGGTGGATTGTTTGGGCAGGCGCAGAACCCTTCGATTTTTACGCAGCAGCAGCCACAAGCTGGCGGTCTGTTTGGGAACACACAACCGCAGCAGCAGCAGCCGACGACGGGAGGTGGGCTGTTTGGAGCGCAGCCACAGCAACCTACGGCGGGAGGAGCAGGAGGGTTATTTGGGAATCAGCAACAGCAACCAGCGGCAGGTGGTGGATTGTTTGGGAGCCAGCAGCCACAACAACCGGCCACTGGCGGTGGGCTTTTTGGGGCCCAGCAGCAGCAGCAGCAACCGGCTAGTGGGGGACTTTTCGGTCAATCGACTACCGGTGGCCTCTTCAATCAAACGAATGCGCAGCCCGCGACTGGCAGCAATATCTTTGGTCAGAGCACGCAACCAGCCACGGGACTGTTTGGCCAGTCTACGCAGCCTGCGACGGGGATATTTGGATCGCAGCCGAACCAGCAACAAGCTAATTCCGGAGGTATCTTCGGTAATTCCATGTTTGGGAAACCAACTACGAATGGCGCTGCAGGACAAGGCATGTTTGGATCCACTACGAACCCTCTGCTGGGCAACAACAACGCAGGCTCCATGTTTGGTTCGGTGCAGCCTGTTCAACAACAGTGAGTCCCTGCTTTGGAGTCGTCCGCATTTTCGATAACGCTATCCAAGGCCCCCTGCGTTCACGAAGTCCACCAAGTTTAATGACCTTCCGGACGCGATCAAGAAAACGTTTGAAGATATTGAGTCGGTCTTTCCGCAGGGCTGTCGTTGTGTTGATGCTCAATCTGATACTCAGGTCTCATATCCAGAACCGGATCCAGATCAGCAAGGATCTGCATCAACGAAAACTGGGCGAAGAAGCGCTCAAGGGTCAAGATTTGATTCGTGCAGTCCACAAGGTCAGTGGATCGGTCACACAGCAGGACGTGTGCTGAAATGTCCCGTCAGGACCTAGTGGACACGACCACTGCTCTCCGCCACGACTCCCATGTCACCCGTGATCTCAAAGCGAAGACCGATCAGGCGGTGCAGGACACGATAGTTGCCACGCGACTGGTGGATGGATTCCGCAATCCGCATGCCAATGCGGTCTACTTGAAAGATCATGCCGGGTTTCCGCTAGAGTGAGTGCTCAAAGAAGATGGATTGCCACCGGCGACTGACGAGAGCAGATTTTTCACGCGCGTAGCCACCCAAATGCGCGAGCGACTGGCCTGGTACAAATCCACGATCGAAGTAAGGTTGGTTTTGGATGTCTATCAGTTGCTGACTTCGTTCTGTCCAGCAAATCGAAAGGAAGCTTTCTTCGTCGGCAGGCCAATTGCAGGTTTCCCCACAAGGTAGGAACATTCCACCGTGCGATACTTGAAGTCGATTCTCACTCGAAAATCCAGCCATTCAAGCGACGTTGCAAGCCCAAAACGAGACATTCCTTGCGCTAGCAGCGAAGACAGCAGCTCTGGATGCTCAGCTGCAGAGGATCAAACAGGTGTATTCTCAACTATACCGAATGAGAACCGGCAGTCATCGCGATCCGTTCGAAGGTGGCGAGCGAGGGGATTTGGGGATCGGGTCGTTGGGTCTATAGCGTAGAAACTAATCGATCGACTGCCCAGGGATTGCGTTCCGTAATTCGCCCGCCGACATTGAGTTCACAGGAGACACCCGCGTGGTCGATCTGGTCGCTACCGATCACGGTCAAGGTAATTTTGAAAGACAGGAGCTCCCCAGCTTGGATTCCTGCTCCCATGTTATCGCCCACTTTATTATGGCCTTCGAGGGTTTCCAGAATGGGTTTACTATCCATTTGGGCCGTGGCCCCCATCATTTTACCTGGGAACCCTCAGCCATTGTGGCTCCTCTACGTTCTCATGGCATTGCGAATGACTGCATGTCTCGTGTGCAGTCTGCGTAATCTGGCCAGGGATTCGTGGAGATACGAAATCATCGATGTCACTCTTTTCATCTACCTGACGCTTTATTCCATTCTTTCCTACAGTAAGCTTTCTCAAGCTTACCTGGTGCAGCCCTCTCATGCACATTGGCAGCCACAATCTTTTGGCTCCCTTTCCTCGCTATTCAAGGCCGCCTCTTGTGGGCTGTGCCGCTAATGTCATACTCCGTGTTTTGTCTGTCTCTCGGACTGCTTAACGAACCCGAGAACTTGAGCGAGTGGGCTCCCGTGCTACAACCCTTCAACGCTTGCTATAACACGCTTCTGGTGCGTCAGCTCGGTCATGACGTTTGGATGCCTTCTAATCTATCCAACAGGGTCTCCACTTTGAAACTGCTCTCCCCGTATTCAAATGATGGAAACGTCGCTGGACGACTTGACCTGCTTGAAACCGAGACGTGGTAGTTAACAATAGTCAACGGCACTGGGTGCCCCTTCATAGCTGGCTGAGCCAAACAAGATCATAAAATTTCACATGCACCAATGTTTTACGCTAGCAATAAGTAAGAAGCTGCAGCTGGCGGACGAGAACTATAGATAAGATTCTCTGAATGAGGCCCCGTGCCAGATTCCCACGCTCTATCTAACTTGCTCCCGGTCTTCATGGGAGGCTTGGGCTCTGCCTCGTCTTTTTCAAAGCACACTCTCACGTCGAAGTTGTATTGATCGAACGGAGTCGAATTGACGGTCTCGTCCGTCGCTGGTGGCATCACTTCGCCCATTGCACGTCGTCTGACTAAATCCGCAATGGTCAGAAGGTCATTCTTCGTTCTATTCCGCACCGAACGGGTCCGCCCGGCTCGTGTCTTTATGGCAAGTAGATTTGACGACAAGGGGAAAAGGAGGAGGAAGAGCGTCTGAGGTGATATTCGACCAGGATGTCACTACCACACCTCTCACTTCTCGCTCCAGTGCTAAAACTTCTAGGTAAGTAACTTCCATGGCGCTTCAAAAGTAATGCACACGATGCGAAATTCATTCTGTTATCGTGCCCGTGGTTGTCAATCAATGTTTTTCTTCAACACACTCCCTTCGACTTGAGACCGATGATTGCTCCGGACCGCGTGAAACTCGGCTGCACTCCACAGACATGGATGGGCCCCAGACAGAACTTCTGTGAATGATCCCTGTCACCTGTGGAACGCCAGTATCGTGAAGCGTCCTTCCTTGAGTCGTCTGACCTTGGTGCCATGTAAGTGACGCAGATGGGACTGACAGATCCCCCAACTACTATGTGGACCACTACCATCGTCCTTGCACTACTCGTCTTTGCGACCAATGCTTTCGGCGTACGCCACCCAACTGCGTTACAGGGGCGCAACTCCACTGGCCTTACCGATGTCATCACTTGGGATGGCTCCTCGCTGTCAATCATGGGCCAGCGGGTATTCATCCTCTCAGCAGAGTTCCATCCCTGGCGCCTGCCCGGGAATCCTGAGCTGTGGGCGGACGTCTTCGACAAAATAAAATCCAACGGCTTCAACACCGTCTCCTTCTGTGTCCACTGGGGTCAGCATTATCCCGCTCCGGATACGAACAATGGCCAGGGTAAGATTGCTCTGCCTTCGAGAGGGCCGGATGTAGATCAACATACTCATCGCTCTGTGATGTAGGCGACTTTCAGCAAAATACTTATCGCGACATGGAGCTGTTCATACAAGAGGCGCAGAAGGCTGGTCTGTGGCTGATCGCGCGACCTGGGCCGTACACCAGTTTCGTCTCTTTGCTGAACTTCCGCATTTGATTCGCGCTCATGAATGCCTCACGAAAGACGCCGAAGCGACAGGTGGCGGCCTCCCGGGCTGGGTCGGAAATATCGCAGGTCAGGTTCAAACCTTTGTCTGCGGTCGACGTTGCTCACGGACCTAGGCTCTCTTCGCACCAACAATCCGAATTACACCCAAACTTGGGTACCGTACATGAATTCGATCTCGCAAGTAATCGCTCGGAATCAAGTTACTGAAGGCGGCCCCAGTGAGTAGCTAGCTCATTGTGGTCACAGCGAAGGGGGACTCAGTGTGTTTTCCAGTCATTCTTGTTCAGGCTGAGGTCGATCTTCACCATGCTTCGAACATGTCTGATATACTCAGTACATTCCAGAATGAATACAGCGCTGGTGCTACGCACGCACCGTATATGCAAGCTATCATTGACCTCTATCGAGCAAACGGGATTGTAATTCGTACGCAGCATAATCTGATTCCATCACCACTATCTCATCTGTACAAGCCATCACCTTCAATGATCAACACAGCGGAGCCAACGGGTTAGCACGTTTCATCTCGAAACTCATGCAGATTTCTCTGAATATTGTCTGCAGATACTTCTCACCAGACGCAGGTGGAGAGGGAGCTGTAAACATATTCTGGTCTGCACTATTCGGCAGGGCAGCTATGCTCTATAGTTTTCTAATTCTGGTTGGCAGTGGTGACACATATCCTCAAGGCACAAATTCATGGAGTCAAGTTCAATCTGTCTATTACTCACTCCACAAAGCTATTGCACCATCCAACCCGCTCTGTCTAGCTGAGGTACATCTTTGTATCTGACTACCTGCTTTGGAAGCTTGCCACTGATGCCTGCATACAATATACAGTTTGGTGGTGGATACCTTCTCAACTGGGGTGCCTCTGCATTTGGAGGAACTGGTTATGAGAAATTCAGTGTGTTATATCTTAATTCAATCGATGTGGAGTCTAATAGTGCATCTTTTAGGTATTAGTCCTGGCCTGACCAATGCAGACTATGGTATGCAATTGCACCAAATACTCCCCTTACTTGCTAATTCCATCCTAGAAAATGTGTTCTATAAGGATGCTATGTATGCTGTTCTAATTTTCTAACAGATTATATTCATGCTGATTTATCTCGAGCGCCCAAACAACTACTATTCTGAGTATGTTTTTTTTACACAACCAGCTTGTTTTACTGTGCAATAATCACTATGCCACAGATATCTACAGTAAGCATTGGTGATTCACTAGTCAGTCTTCTACTTACAATGCCTCTAGTGGTGTATGGAGGCACCAACTGGGGACAAACTGCAGCACCTGTCAGCTATACATCTTATGACTATGGTGGAGGTCAGTTGTTTCTATACATCTGCATCCCCATTGCTGCAGCTTATGTTCTGGAAAGGCATCAATGAAAACCGTATTGCACTTGTGAAAATGAATGAGATGAGGCTTCAAGGTGTGTTTGTTGACTAGATTTGAATATACTGGTTATCTTATGGATCTGATCCAGGTGCCTTTCTGAGAGTATCACGTGACCTCTTGGCTGCAACTCTGCTTGGCAATGGCACAAATTACACCACCTCATCTTTAATTTACACAGCAGAGTTGAGAAATCTTGACACTGGGGCTGGTTTCTACATTACTCGGCAGAACAACACCCCGTGAGTTATTATATGATAAATATTGTCACATGCTAAAGTCTATAGGTCCACTGATCTTGTGACAACCCGGATTCAAGTTCAAACATCTATTGGTGCTTTATTGGTTCCTCAAGCTGGAAGCATCACCTTCAATGGACGTGACAGCAAGGTAAACCAACACTGAGACAGGGAAACTTGATCTGACACAAACATTATCAGATTATAGTCACTGACTATGTTTTTGGAGCTAGTCAGACAACAATATTGTATTCAACTACTGAGTATGTCTATTCCAGACTCTGGTGTTGCAAATTCTGAGCTATTTCCAGGATTATGACTTGGGCCACGTGATTACTGCCTGTTCTTATTGGGCTGAATCATTCATCTAATGTATGAAACAGGATTGATAATAAGGACTATGTCATCCTTTATGCTGAAGCAGGCCAGACTGGGGAAACTGCATTCATGTTTGGTTCCCATGCAACACCTCAAATTATCCAACCAAACCATTCTGTAAACTCAAGGATCCTCAATGGTTCTCTCATCTTGGATTATACACTAAATGGGACTGCTTTTATCCCTATCAGCATTGGAACATCCCAGATTATAGTGATTCTTGTTCAAAAAGATCTGGCATACCAATGGCATGCTCCACTCATTGCTGGGAATGGCAAATTTGGCAACTACTTCTCTATTGGAACTAATTCAACGTGAGCCATTGTATTTCATATTAATTTATTAGCTAACAGTGTTATCTTCTAGGCTTCTGGTGTCAGGGCCTTATGTTTTGCGCACTGCCAATATCAATGGGAGAACATTGTCACTAGTAAGTTAATCATCCACAAACAACACTTTCTGAATACAAAACTGCAGACTGGTGATCTAAATGGGACAACTGCTATTGAGATTGTTGCACCTCAGTCTGTTTCTCAATTCAAATGGAACAATGCTGTCATATCAACTATCAAAACACCCCATGGATCACATGTTGGCACAATTGGAAAATCAGTGACTCTGTCTCTCCCAGAATTAGGAAATTGGAAAGTCTCTGGAGGGTGAGCAACTCTACATTATTCTAGTTTATTTGAATCACTAATTTTTTTTATTCTAGTCTACCTGAGATTGATCTCAACTTTGATGATTCTTCATTCACTGTTGCAAACTTGACCACAACCAATGTAAATTCAAATTTTATTTGGTTTCATTTTCTGATCAACATGTGAACAGTATACAAACTTGCCACCACTTTCTGGATCTCAAGTTCTGTACTCTCAACAATATGGGTAATTTTCACAAATACTACCTCTTGAACACCAAGTAACATTTCACATAGATTCTATGGTGGAAACCTTATCTTCCGAGGGCGTTTCCAGGCTACAGGTCAAGAAACTGCAGTCAACCTGACAGTCATGTATGGCTTTGCTGGAGGCTACTCAGCCTGGTTGAATGGGATTTTCCTTGGCTCCAGTCAAGGAAATGCCACTGTCAGCTCCTCCTCTGATGTTTGGGTATTTCCCAGTGGTGCAGTCAAAACTGGAAAGACCAATGTACTGGTTGTTCTGCAAGGTGAGCAGCTTTCTTGTCTCTCATCTTCAACAAGTACTGATATAAGTATTCAAGATCATATGGGGTAAATTAACCTTTTATTCAAGATAATATTCTCTGACCTCATCATTTCCCATTGTATCTTAGCCTCTCTGAAGCAAACAGTATGTGCTTGTACATTTGAAGCTTACAACACTAACCCTTTCATAGCTAATGGTGCCAAGGAGCCCCGTGGTATCCGTGGATATGTTTTGATTGGTGGAGAAACCAAGTTCTCAAATTGGACTCTTCAAGGAAACCTAGGTGGTGCTGCTGGTACACCAGACACCTTTCGTGGTTACCTGAATGAGGGTGGACTTTATCCAGAGCGAATTGGAGCTCATCTCCCTGATTTCCCAGACAAACTGTGGCCGTCTGGATCCCCTCTTACTGGTCTCTTGAAGGCTGGTGTCAATTTCTACCGCACCACCTTTGATTTTCCTGTTCCTGATGGTGTTGACGCTCCTATACGCCTATCTATACTTCGAAGCAGTGCAGCAACACCCACCAATTTCCGCCTGCAAATATACCTCAATGGCTGGCAGGTTGGCAAATATATCAATAGCATTGGGTAAGTGAGATTTAATTGAACTTTACACATATCTTTGGCTAAAAGTTTTATATTAAATTCATAGTCCACAAACCATTTTTGTTCTTCCTGCTAGGTAAGAACCTATTCCATTCTGGGTTAGTCACATTTCTCATACCTGTGCTCCCTTAGCATTCTCAAACGCCATGGATCTAATACCTTAGCCTTGTCACTCTGGGCTATGGATCAGAGTGGTGCTGCTGTTGAAGGCCTGGAGATTATCTCTGATGGCTATTTTTCCACATCCCTTCCACTGCAGGATTACCCTGCACCTGACTTCTCTCCCATTGAAAAGGCTCTCCGGCCTGCTGATCTTCATATCTCACCTATGTGATAGAATTGTTGGATGTATCAAGAGATCCTTATGTGTTAACAAATACATTTTGATCCACTGAATTTTGCCTGTTCTGTTCTCTTGTTTTAAACTTTCAAAAGCTGTACACTTGAGTAATGAAAAAGGTGCTCAATTTTAGGTGACACTACGCTTCTTGAATATGTGACCACATATGTGTCATGATTTGATCATTTTTCATCAAAATTCTTGTCTGATTATCTTATCTTGATACAGGGTTATCTTCTCATAGATCATGGCATCACATGGTTGTTATGATTCAATGACTTTTTCATTATTTCTTTGATCATCTTATCTTATCTTGACATAGGGTTATCTTATCACAGATCACAGCACCACACGGTCCAGGTTAAGGGTCTAGAGGTCTTATCTGTACAGAGGCTGCGCGGCGTGTGCTCCAGAAGGTTCTGCTACAACCCATGACCAATGCTCCACATGGTACATAGTCTCATGACTTGTTTGATGTAGATATGACTCATACTGGGACTGATATAAATACTGTAGCTATTGTGATGTATTCTCCAGTCTTGGAATTCATTCTTCTTATCAACTTTGTTTGGGTTGATCATCACAATGGTCTAGGTTAGGGACTCATAGGGTTATCTCTATTGATTCAAGGCTACATGACATATGCTCCAGAGGGTTCTACTATAACTCATGACCAGTGTTCCATGCAGTACATAGTCCTATGACTCATTAGCTGTAGATATGACTCAGAGTGGACTTGGGTATAAATACTGTAGCTATTATGTTGTATTCTCTAGTCTTGGAACTCACCTTTCTTCTCAACTTTGTTTTTGGGTCGATCCTCACGATATTCCAAGACTCCCCTTATATCCTCCTACCTCCTACCTCTTACCACTGTATCTCTCACTGCTACTGTGACAATCAACCCAAAAACAAAGTCAAAAAGAGAAGTGAATTCGAAGACTGGAGAATACAACCAAGTAGCTACAGTATTTATACCCAAATCCAGTCTGAGTCATATCTACAACTAATGAGTCATAAGACTATGTACCGCATGGAGCACTGGTCATGGGTTGTAGTAGAACCTTCCAGAGCATATGTCGCGCAGCCTTGAATTGAATAAAGATAATCCCTAGAACCCCTAACCCGGACCGTCTGATGCCGTGATCCGTGATAAGATAAGTCATGCCAAGATAAGATAAGATCGTTGGTGATAAGATGAAAAAGTGGCCGAACTATGACATTACCCCCTCTCTAGGGTCGATGTCCTCATCAACTAGGCCAATGGACATGAAGACGCTCTTGTAAGGGTCGAAGAGTTGTTGTTGGGGGTATGGAAGGCACTCGTCCTTGGGTTTGTAGCGATGAATGAGATAATCCCAGTATCCAGCTTTGAGCATCGGCAGGAGGCAAATGCGTGTGTCTGGATTGGATTGTTTCCTCTACCAATCTCTCAGGACCTTCTTTGCGTGGGTAAGATGTTGTGATGGTTCCCAGGTCTCTTTGCTATGTGGCCATCCCTTGCATTTGACCAAGTACTGCTTCCCTCGGCCGACTTTTTGTTCCTTCACGATTTCTGCAACTTCCCACTCTTCTGCTCCTCCGATCATCTTGACTACGGGTCTCTTCTCTCGGCGATGGGGGGTGGTTCGTGATAGGGTGTCAACAGTGACTTGTTGAACACTGGGTGTCTTTGGTCCGTGTCCGGCGAATCCAGCTTCCATGCAGCTGCTCCAACCTTCTCCAAAATCTCGTATGGTCCCAATCTCTTGTCACTCATCTTCTTTGAGGGCCTGTCTGTCTTGATATTTTCCCCTTCCATGTACACCTTCATCCCAACCTTCAACTCCGGAACTTCTTTTCTTTGTTTATCGTAGTATTTTTTCATTTTTTCATTTGCTTTTTCCAATGCTGCTTTTGCTTTGTCTTGTATTTCTTTGATTCTTTTTACAAACTCCTCTGCCAACTCGTTCCTCAATTCCATCTGCTGCTCCACTCCCTTCCATGGGTGATATCCGTGATTTGCGTAGAACGGTGATATTTTGGTAGACGTGTTCATCTTGTCGTTATATGCAAACTCCGCCATTCCCAGCCACTCTGACCAGTCCGTCTGATAGTAGTTGATGTAGATGCAGAGGTAGTGTTTGATCTCCTGATTCATGCATTCCATTGAAATGCTGAGGGCACGCTCACAGGTGAATCTACTATGAAGTAAACCCAAATATAAACACGTTCACACTCCTCGTAATCAGCTTCTCAGTGTGTGAAAGATGCGAGGGCTTTGGGTGGACAGAGCACCAGTATCACAACTCTCAATAGACGCAGATCCAGTAGTCGCGGAAGACGAAGTCGACGACAAGAATATATATATAGCAAACAGTGGTGTCTCAACCAATATCTTCTATACAACCAAAACCAACACTCATCCAACCACAACCAACAATATCACAAGTCAGAGCTTAATACAAAGTATTAAGATCCCTTGTAGCGACAGCATCCAGATGGCGATGCAAAGCCCAAATATCAAGTCGACGCACTGCCAACCAATACAACCAATATACTGAGTCAACGCACTGCCAACTAGTAGAACCAAAATGTCAAGTCAATGCACTGCCAACTGACACAACCAAAGTACTGAGTTGATGCACTGCCAACTAGTAAACCAAAATACCGCGTCGACGCACTGCCAACTAACAGCCAATATCCAATGTCCAAAACCCAAGCACAACTTGTCGACACACTGCCAAGCAAGAAGTGTGGAACCAAAGTTCTCAAGTTGACGTACTGCCAACTGACCAAAACAACCTGAGCACAACTAGTCGATGCACTGCCAAGCTAGAGGTGTGGAAACGATCTCAACAAAGCCCAAAGGCGACGACACTAAATGCCGCAACAAGACCAGAGGCAGCGAATCCGACTTTCTGATATCTCAAAACTCAAACTCAAATCACAGTAGCTACAAGCACTCAGGGAGCAACTTGTCGCGACCGGGCAGGGGTAACAGAACTTCTTAGAGTGGAATCACGTGACACGCAAATTGCACAAAACAATCTGATATGAGTATGATTCACAGTCTGGGGGAAGGCCCCCCAATACAAAGAAATGATGTGCTACTTATACTGTCTACAACGATGCTTAGTAAAGTCCTGTACAACTGCATAGTAGCTACGCTATCTAAGATTGGTTGCTTTTTATGGTAATGAAAAAGTTGAACGATCGGACAGGTCCTGACTGATCAGAACCCCGCCCCATTGTCCATATGGTACTTTTGATGTGGGTCAACCCACTGCGTCATACTTTTGAAATACAATGTGCTGGATTGGCCAACTGGTATGTCTTGGCGGGTGAGTCCAACATGGGTGCCCCAAGAAGCCGTATGGCCCTAGGCACGCCAGCCGTTCCTCACATGGTTCGGTTCACGGATCTAGCCCATGTCAGTTTTAGTGTGTTTGGGTATGGGCGCAACTCGTCGTGACACTTGGAAGTGTCACCGCGACGCGTCCACAATGTCCCGTGATCAAGTGGATCCTGACATGTGACAAGTCGTCGCCGTGGCATGATCTGAGGAAACGTGCAACTCAAAACCGGGAGTTGCCGCGACAAGATGGTTTAAGTCTCGTAACGCCAAGTCCTGTCCAGTAATAGTCGTAATATTGAGAACATTGCGCATTGCTAAGCCCTTCAGCCCAAGTTCCCATCCACAGAGAATGACCCTTTTGAGAAGTCGCCGCAACAAAAGATCCCTTTTGGGGAATTGTCGTGGTCCAAGCGTTTGTCACTAATAGCCCTGAGCCTGGTGTGGACTCATAAGGCCAATTCCACAGTAGTGGTCTGACTGCCTTGCTATTGTCGACACTATCCATAGTCGTCAACTGGGCAGTAGACCCTTAAGCCCTACTGAGCACAACACTGTCAACCGCAACACAATACACCAAGTGGTTCGAGAGTATACTCTGTAAAAGCGCAAGAATACACCCTTACAGAGCTGGTGCAGAGTGCGTCTGGTAGCCAGCCTATCATCGGATGTTGGGCATAGAAATGAACCTGGGAACTGCATATCACCCGATCACGGATGGGCAAACGGTGATAGGCTGGCTACCAGACGCACTCTGCACCAGCTCTGTAAGGGTGTATTCTTGCGCTTTTACAGAGTATACTCTCGAACCACTTGGTGTATTGTGTTGCGGTTGACAGTGTTGTGCTCAGTAGGGCTTAAGGGTCTACTGCCCAGTTGACGACTATGGATAGTGTCGACAATAGCAAGGCAGTCAGACCACTACTGTGGAATTGGCCTTATGAGTCCACACCAGGCTCAGGGCTATTAGTGACAAACGCTTGGACCACGACAATTCCCCAAAAGGGATCTTTTGTTGCGGCGACTTCTCAAAAGGGTCATTCTCTGTGGATGGGAACTTGGGCTGAAGGGCTTAGCAATGCGCAATGTTCTCAATATTACGACTATTACTGGACAGGACTTGGCGTTACGAGACTTAAACCATCTTGTCGCGGCAACTCCCGGTTTTGAGTTGCACGTTTCCTCAGATCATGCCACGGCGACGACTTGTCACATGTCAGGATCCACTTGATCACGGGACATTGTGGACGCGTCGCGGTGACACTTCCAAGTGTCACGACGAGTTGCGCCCATACCCAAACACACTAAAACTGACATGGGCTAGATCCGTGAACCGAACCATGTGAGGAACGGCTGGCGTGCCTAGGGCCATACGGCTTCTTGGGGCACCCATGTTGGACTCACCCGCCAAGACATACCAGTTGGCCAATCCAGCACATTGTATTTCAAAAGTATGACGCAGTGGGTTGACCCACATCAAAAGTACCATATGGACAATGGGGCGGGGTTCTGATCAGTCAGGACCTGTCCGATCGTTCAACTTTTTCATTACCATAAAAAGCAACCAATCTTAGATAGCGTAGCTACTATGCAGTTGTACAGGACTTTACTAAGCATCGTTGTAGACAGTATAAGTAGCACATCATTTCTTTGTATTGGGGGGCCTTCCCCCAGACTGTGAATCATACTCATATCAGATTGTTTTGTGCAATTTGCGTGTCACGTGATTCCACTCTAAGAAGTTCTGTTACCCCTGCCCGGTCGCGACAAGTTGCTCCCTGAGTGCTTGTAGCTACTGTGATTTGAGTTTGAGTTTTGAGATATCAGAAAGTCGGATTCGCTGCCTCTGGTCTTGTTGCGGCATTTAGTGTCGTCGCCTTTGGGCTTTGTTGAGATCGTTTCCACACCTCTAGCTTGGCAGTGCATCGACTAGTTGTGCTCAGGTTGTTTTGGTCAGTTGGCAGTACGTCAACTTGAGAACTTTGGTTCCACACTTCTTGCTTGGCAGTGTGTCGACAAGTTGTGCTTGGGTTTTGGACATTGGATATTGGCTGTTAGTTGGCAGTGCGTCGACGCGGTATTTTGGTTTACTAGTTGGCAGTGCATCAACTCAGTACTTTGGTTGTGTCAGTTGGCAGTGCATTGACTTGACATTTTGGTTCTACTAGTTGGCAGTGCGTTGACTCAGTATATTGGTTGTATTGGTTGGCAGTGCGTCGACTTGATATTTGGGCTTTGCATCGCCATCTGGATGCTGTCGCTACAAGGGATCTTAATACTTTGTATTAAGCTCTGACTTGTGATATTGTTGGTTGTGGTTGGATGAGTGTTGGTTTTGGTTGTATAGAAGATATTGGTTGAGACACCACTGTTTGCTATATATATATTCTTGTCGTCGACTTCGTCTTCCGCGACTACTGGATCTGCGTCTATTGAGAGTTGTGATACTGGTGCTCTGTCCACCCAAAGCCCTCGCATCTTTCACACACTGAGAAGCTGATTACGAGGAGTGTGAACGTGTTTATATTTGGGTTTACTTTCCTAGTAGATTCACCTGTGAGCGCGCCCTCAGCATTTCACCAGGGAGTTTGTGAGCCCAAAGAACATAACTAAGGGCTTGTACAGCCCGCGATTTGTGGGGAACGCAGCCTTCCACTCATTGCCCTCTTTGATCCGTACATTGTTGCATCCCCACCAGATGTCTAGCTTTGTGAAGAACTTGGCACCGCAAAGGTTATGGACTAGTTTGGAGATCAGCGGCAGCGGGTATTGATTTCGGATCGTCATCTTGTTCAGCTTCCGATAATCCTGGACAGGTTGTAGCGAGCCATCTTTCTTCTTGACAAAGAAGAATGCCGATGCCATGGGTCATTTTGATGGCCTGATCTGCCCACTGCCCAGGTTTTCTTGTAGGAACTCGTCCAGTTTGACCTGCTCATTTTGCGATAATGGGTACACCTTGCAGTCCACTACTTTGGAACCCGGTTTGAGCTCAATTGCATGGTCCCATGCTCGTTGATCCGGCAGTGAGTCGAACAATTCCTTGGCAAATACTTTGACAAATTCCCGGTATTGATCTGGAATCTTCCCCTTGGTCATTCTCTCCTTCTCCTTTTCCGCTTCTTCTGCAAATTTCTGTGCCGGTGTTTCCTTCAGTCGTAGATCCGCTTCCTTCCCAAAGTCGACCAACAGGATCAATTCTCCCTCTTCCAGATCCGGTGCGCCCGTGTCCAGGTCGATTGCATCCATGTCGATCATCGCTTGATGCTCCTTGTGACCTCTCATGTGACACCGCTCTGGGCATCGGCTGAATCTCATTGTCTGCTCCTGCCAATCCACCTTGGGGTTGTGTTCCGTCAGCCAATCAAGGCCGATGAAGATTTGAGCTTTTCCCAGGCACATCAGAAGGAACGTGCATGTCTCCACATGAGGGCTGATTCTCATCCTCAAGTTGACGTAATGCATGATCCGACCACTGATGTTCTCGGTGTTGTTGGCGTTACAAGCCACGATGGGTTGTGAAAGTTCTTGATTGTCCAGTTTCTCTGCCCGTGCATAATCAGTATTGATGCAGCAGGTACTGCAGCCGCTATCGAGCAGCGCCTTGACTCCGCGCGTTTTTCCCGAGTCCAGACCCGTGATCTGGACATATATGTCCATCGAATGCCTCTTCCTTTTGGCATGGTGGTTGCGCAATTCCTGCGCCAGTCTGCTGGGCTGGGAGCCCTTCTGTTTCTTGGCCGCCAATTTCCTCTGGACGGCATCTGGCACCCTTGTGCGTTTGGGTGCTTCTGGAACCTTGATTTTGGCAGATTCCTTAGGTGCTTCCTCCTTTTCCAAGGATTGAGCCTCCAGAGCAATGCTCCCCTTTTCGGTCTTTATTGACGTGGTTTCTTCTCCACGAGCCATAAATACGTAGGAGTCCAAAAATAATTTATCTGCAGTCTTCTGATCTTTTTTACTCTGTAAATACTCTCTATTTAAAGCTATTTTTCTTTGGCGTTCTTTTTCCATATCAGCAATGAGAAAATCATGGATATTGGTACGTAATGAGTCTGATTGTGTATGTATGAGGAGAATTGTTCATATCTTTAATTGAAACAAGTACAGAAAATTGTCCATAGTCCAGACGCTCCACCTCTTTGGCTAGAGGAGTGGAGCGTTTCAAAAACCCTTCTCGCGCAGTTTCTCAGCAATCTCCTTCAGGAACTTGTTGTCCTTGTCCCCGTTCTTGATCTCTTCAAGCATTGTGGCCCTATTGAAGAACGTGCGCTTCTTCCTCGGCTCCGGGCAGTTCCGCGTGATGTGCCCAGGCTGCTGACAGTTGTAGCAAATGATACTGCGGCCCCAGGCATGGGTGCAATCGATTTCCATCGGAACCGGTTTGTTGGCAGTGGGTTGGGTTGGAGCAGGTGCAGGCATTGTTGGGGCTGCCTGAGGGCAAAATTGGGGAGGTGGTTGTGGCGTGGAGTGCCCATGCGATGCTTTGCGCAGCTGATCACGCAGAGCGTTTGCCTTGATGTTGACATACCAGTCCTTGAAGGCACCATACATCTTGGGCAAAGGGACACCAGTGTTGTAGAGGCAACTTGAGATCTTGCTGCTCAGCCCGTGCTTGAGGAACTTGATGAGGATGTTGTCCTGATCCCCCTTCTTGTACTCGCCCTTGTCATTGGTGGTGGTGACCACATTGTACCCCACGTCCACAGCCAGCATCTCAAAGTCGGAGATATAATCCGCAAAGGATTGTTTGTTCTGGCGCAGGGCCATGAGTCAAGCAGCGGCAACTTGCTCCGTGTTAGAGTCCCCAAAGGCCCTCTGAAGCTCCTCCAAGAAGGTTGTCGAGGTGACCCCAGCCTTCAGTCCATTGAGGCTTTTGAAGTTGCGCTGCTTCCAGTTCATTGCCCATCTCGAGGCGGCGCAGCTTGTGCCAGCCTTGTTGCAGAGGTAGGAGAGGATGAAGAGAATTTTTGTCTCATCCTGCAAGAATTCCGACCAATAGGCACCAATGTAGGTGGTGCACGAGTCCACAAAGCCCATATATTTGGACTTGTCTCCATCGAAACAGGGGGGGTTGGCGGCAAGGGTGATGCAGTGGTGTCCTGACATGGTAGGAGCAGGTGTAGAAGGTGTGGGTGAGGGTGGTTGTTTGGAGGGCAACTCGTCAAGGTCAGGGATCTCGTCTTCAGGCAGCAGGAGGGCAAGGTAGGGATTGGAGGGTCCGGGTTGGTTTTGGTGCGCCAGATCGGGCAACAATGGTAGGATGGGAGGAGGAGCCAGACTCCCGGACAATGATGGGAATCGGAACAAAATGGTGGATTTGTGTGCTGTACAAGCACTTGAGGAAAGGTTCTTTTGCTAGCAAAAAGATCCCGGGCCTAGCTCTTCACGTGTCCAATGATCCTGAGGTGCGTTTTCCCGAAGGTCTCCGCAGCACTCCTTGTAGCTACCATAAGGCTTGGGTCAGGCTCAACGTTACCCGTGGCCTGGTGCTGTTTGCTCAAGATAAACCCTTCACTGCAATTGCAGGGAATGACTAGATGATTTGGTAAAAGGGTGAGTGAGATGATAAGGGTGGAGAAGATATAGCAGGTGTAGCGGTGCAGGATGCAGGGTAGGAGGTAAGAGGTACGAGGGTATGAGGGGAGTCTTCAAATTATGTGACAATCAACGAGAAATAATGTTGAAAAGAGAAGTGAATTCAAAGACTGGAGAATACAACCAAGTAGCTACAGTATTTATACCCAAATCCAGTCTGAGTCATATCTACACCTAATGAGTCATAAGGCTATGTACTGCATGGAGCACTGGTCATGGGTTGTAGTAGAACCTTCTGGAGCATATGTCGCGCAGCCTTGAATCAATAAAGATAATCCCCAGACCCCCAGCCCGGACCATCAGATGCTGTGATCCGTCATAAGATAATTCATGCCGAGATAAGATAAGATGGTTGATGATAAGATGAAAAAGTGGCCGAACTATGACACTTCCGCGACTATTGGATCTTGCGTCTATTGAGAGTTGTGATTCTGGTGTTCTGTTTGCCCCAAAGCCCTTGCATCTTTCACACACTGAGAAGCTGATTACAAGGAGTGTGAACGTGTTTATATTTGGGTTTACTTTCACAGTAGATTCACTTGTGAGCACGCCCTCAGTATTTCATTGCTTCAAAATCGCAAGAGTGCACTGGGCGTGGACAACTCGCACTCCAATCACCAAATGGGAGGGCCGGGGATCAGGGAATTGGCGGGTGGCAATGCTGTGACAAATGTGCTAGCCAGTGGCAGAGACAAAACCTGATATCAACATGCTAGCACAAATCCAGAAGCTATATAGTGATCCAATCAACACAGCCACTCAATCATTTTCTCTGTTCCCAACACAACAGGCCACGTGCTATCAAAAATTCAAACTCCGAAGCCGTTCCTCACAAGACCCCTCAATCACACAATACCCAGTAAGGAAGCAGAGTGATGGACAAGTGGATCTGTATCAGCCTGCACTATTGGTAAGCTATCCACTCATTTCACTATTTGGAATTCCCTAAACCTCCTATGTACAATTGAACATGCTCAATTATATGATACATTCACTTCCTATGCGCTGAACACGTTGCAAGAAGTGCACGGTGGACGAAGCCGGGCCACTGGACTTGCGGAGTCTAGGCCCGTGCCAATCAGAATGGCTGATGGTGAGTGTTGTGCTATGGCTTGGGGTTGGGGCCCGTCGTTGTGGCACAGATGGTTTGCCGAAGTCTGGGGAGTCGTGTGTATGCTTACAATCTTGACAAAGCCCAAGCTCATTGGGCTTCGGCGCCATGACTTACGCCGATGATGGTCAGTGCCCTGCGTTCCAAATGGGGCAAGGAACCGACGCGTCACTCGCGAGTAGCGCGTTTTCGACTGAGAACGACCCATACCTTACCCTTCCGTCGCCAGTCCACGGGGGAATTGTATCTACACGTGCATCTGGTTGCGTGAACACTCTCGGGAGCAAGTTCGCGTACGGGCGCGTGTCTGTCTTA
The DNA here is from genome assembly GCA_963692855.1 of Mycena citricolor. NCBI lineage: Eukaryota > Fungi > Basidiomycota > Agaricomycetes > Agaricales > Mycenaceae > Mycena > Mycena citricolor. The sequence continues at coordinate 735,086 of CAVNYO010000138.1, read as the reverse complement.
ATGAGATGTAGATCACGTGCGTTCGACAAAATTTCAATCCGTTGGGGTACTGAGTTGGGGTTTATAGAGCCCTGTTCTCTACCACGATGGCATCCATCGGCGGGACGTCTAAAATCATGCTGCGCCCCATCGTTGTCTCTGCGGGACAGCTCAGGGTGCGTCTCCGTCTTTGGCACTGTCTTGCATGCATACACGCATGTGAAGCATGTACGGTCTTCCTTTCGCTGAAACACGTTTCTTTGGCAGGTATCGATCCCGGTATCTACCTCCACCGATGAATGGATTTGCGCAGAGGTCCTCAGAGATGAATTCGCGCAAGAGCAAGCGACCACAGACAGCATAGAATCCACTGCCTCCTTAGAAAACGAGGCTGAAGCCACGATCGAGCTCCATGCTCGTTTCCTCGGCTTCGTTGCGCGAAAAGTGAATGCATCTGTTGAATCCACCACTTCCAGGACCGCCCTTCTCCTCACGGTCTTCGCCCACTTCACCGCAGCGTACCTCGACGCTCGCGATCTCCATTCTCTCGCGGCATCGTACGATCCCGAAGTGCGCAAGACGATCCTGAGCTCCTATTACCTCGCTCTCGCAACGCTGCGTGAGCTCAAGGTCGCCGGCATCCCCTCATCTCCTCGACCAGCCTTGTTATCCTCGGTTACTGCGAAGACGGCCTCCGTTTTCGCACTTTTCGGAGGTCAGGGCACGAACGAGGTATATTTCGACGAGCTTCAGTCGCTCTACGACATCTACCAGCCATTTGTCGCCCCCTTTTTGAAGACGGTTGTCTCTGACGTCCTAACGCCGTTGGCTGCCGGTCAAAACTCCACGCCATACTTTGTCCATGGCCTAGATGTTCTTTCGTGGTTGTCTGGGGCGTCCCCGCGTCCATCGATACAGTACCTCGCATCGGTCCCTGTCTCTTTCCCCCTCATCGGTCTCACGCAACTCGTGCAGTACCTGGTGACCTGCCATGTGTCTGGTCTGACACCGGGCGAATACCGCGACACTCTTGCTGGCGCAACCGGCCACTCTCAGGGCATTATCTCAGCTGTGGCCATAGCCGCATCAACCTCATTTGACTCGTTCACCGTCAATGCTTCCAAAGCCCTTCGCTGGCTCTTCTTCTCTGGCCTCCGTGGCCAGCAGGCGTTCCCCGTCGCGTCTCTTGAGCCGGGCATGGTCCAAGATGCGATCGATGGAGGGGAGGGCACTCCAAGCCCTATGCTAATGGTGGCAGGCCTGCAGCTTTCTGAGCTCGAGGCCTACATCAAGAAGACAAACACCCACCTTTCCGACAACGCCAAGATTAGCGTCTCGCTGCATAATGGCCCTCGTGCGTTCGTGGTGACGGGCCCGGCACGCTCCTTGTTCGGACTAGTGACGAACTTGCGCAAGGTCCGTGCGTCCAGCGGACTGGACCAGAGCAAGACGCCATTCTCTCAGCGCAAGCCGGTCTTCACCGTCCGATTCCTTGTCGTCGGTGTTCCGTATCACAGCGCCTACCTTTCGGACGCAACGGAGAAAGTTGTTGTTGAGGACCTGGGCGGAGAAGAGCTTTGGAAGAGCGAAGAGTTGAAGATTCCCGTGTTCAACACCGAGGATGGTGCGTTTCGAATGAACTCATACATTGATCCGCGGCTGATCAGATGATGATAGGCTCCAACCTTGCCGAGCTGTCAGGATCGATCACTCGTTCACTTTGCGAGCAGATTTTCGTCAAGCCGATCCACTGGACGACTGCGACGGATTTCCCTGAGACGGCAACACATGCTGTCGACTTCGGCCCTGGGGGACTCAGTGGCATCGGCCCACTTACGGCCAAGAACTTCAACGGACGTGGCGTTCGAGTCATTGTCGTGGGAGACAGGGCTAAAGGAGACGCCGAGTTATACGACTCACAGAGCGTCAAGTACGAGGAATGGTGGAGCAAGAAGTTTGCGCCCAGTTTAGTCAAGACATCGTCAGTGCTGACCACATTCTTATTCTTGTTACTAATGAAGTCTAGCGACGGGACGATCCATCTGGACACCCCATTCTCGCGCCTGTTGGGCAAGCCCCCTATCATGGTGGCTGGCATGACTCCATCGACTGTCCAGGCCGGGTTCGTCAGTGCAGTTCTCAACGCTGGCTACCACGTCGAACTTGCAGGCGGCGGGCACTACAACGCTGCTGCGCTCCGCTCGAAGGTCGCCCAGATCCAGGCCAAGATCCCGCCGGGTGTTGGTATCACGCTGAACGCCCTGTACATCAATCCCCGCCAGTTCAACTTCCAGCTGCCGCTGTGGCAGGAGATGCGCAGGGAGGGTCTTCCCATTGAGGGCTTCTGCGTTGCTGCAGGCATCCCGACGACTGAGAAGGCGGCCGAGATCATCGGCGGCCTGCGCAGTGCGGGCATCCAACACATCGCTTTCAAGCCCGGCTCGGTCGACGGTATCCGCCAAGTTATCAACATCGCGGCGGCCAACCCCGACTTCCCCATCATCATGCAGTGGACTGGCGGTCGCGCCGGGGGTCATCATTCGTACGAGGATTTCCATCAGCCCATCGTCCACACGTATCGGGCGATTCGCCAGCAGAGCAACATCTCGCTCGTCGGCGGCAGTGGCTTCGGTGCTGCGGAAGACGTCTGGCCTTATTTGACGGGAGAGTGGTCTGCCCAGTATCAGGTGCAACCCATGCCGTTCGACGGCTTTTTGTTCGCCTCGCGTGTAATGGTGGCGAAAGAGGCGCACACCAGTCCTTCCGTGAAGGATCTCATCGTTGCTGCGTCCGGAGTCGACGATGCCCAGTGGGAAGGGACCTACACCAAACCGACTGGCGGCATCCTCACAGTCAAGTCGGAGTTGGGCGAGCCCATCCACAAGGTCGCCACGCGAGCGGTGAAGTTGTGGAAAGAGTTCGACGATAGCGTCTTCAAGCTCCCCAAGGAGAAACGCCTGCCGTGGTTAGTAGAGCGCCGGGACGAGATCATTGCCAAGCTCAACAAGGACTTCGCTAAGCCGTGGTTTGGCTGGAAGAAGGACGAAAGCGTCGCAAAGGAGCTGGGGGATATGACTTACGAGGAAACGGTTCTGCGGATGGTCCGTTTGATGTTCGTCGCGCACGAGAAACGTTGGGTCGATCTGTCTCTTCGCAATCTGACGGGCGACTGGCTGCGCCGCGTCGAGGAGCGATTTGCTGGTGTCAACGGCAGCGGCAATAAGCCTTCCATTCTCCAATCCTACACGTCCCTCGACGACCCCCTGCCATTTGTCCAGTCATTCTTCAAGGAGTATCCGATCGCGACAACCCAATTGCTTGCTGCCGAGGACTCGGCCTTTTTCCTTGCCATCTCCCAACGCCCCGGTCAAAAGCCAGTCCCCTTTATTCCCGTTCTGGATGCCGGCTTCGAAGTTTGGTTCAAGAAGGCAAGTGTTTCGATTTTCTGCGTTAACTGGTCACTGATCAGCTGAAATAGGACTCCCTCTGGGCAGCAGAAGACATCGAAGCGGTCTTTGATCAAGATCCACAACGTGTCTGCATTCTCCAGGGCCCGATGGCCGTGAAGCACTCGAAGGTCAAGGACGAGCCGATCAAGGACATGCTCGGCAACATCAACTTGCAACTGATCAAGCGTCTCCTCGAGTCCAAATACGCTGGTGACGAAAGCAAGATACCGACTGTGGACTATCTTGGAGCCAAGGTGGTCCCTGCCCGCACTGTTCCGTGCATCAAGCGCTCCGAAGCCAAAGGCGAGACCGTCTTCCAATTCGGGGAGAATCTGCCCGAGGCCGCGTTGTGGCTGGAAACACTCGCCGGTCCCGAGGCGAACTGGTTGCGTGCGTTGACGACTTCGAGGACTGTCATCCAGGGGACGTCGTACATCGACAACCCCATGGCTCGCATTCTTGCACCGCGCGCAGGACAGAAGATTGTCGTCGCCTACGACGGTACGGTACCTGCATCCATCACGGTGTTTGGGGCTGCACGGTCGTACGGCCCGCATAAGCCGGACTTCAAGGCGCTTGAGATCAAGTTCACTCAGTCGACGAAATTGATTGAGGTGACTTTGTTCGAGGACCGCCGGGACGTGGCTGTGCCGCTTTCGCTTCAGTTCGCATACAAGCCCGAGCTCGGATACGCTCCCATCCACGAGATCGCCGCCGATCGCAACACGCGCATCAAGGAGTTTTACTGGAAGCTGTGGTACGGCGACAATGAGGTCCTACCGCAAATCGACATCAAGGAGACCTTCGTTGGTCCCGAGGTGACCATCGAGGCCGCCGCCGTGGAGACCTTCTGTGCCGTTGTTGGCAACCAGGGCGAATCTTTCCAGAGTGCGCGCAATGACGCGATCAGTGCTCCGATGGACTTTGCCATTGTCACCGGTTGGCAGGTGCGTTTTTTTTGTTCTTGCTCTGTTTCGTTCATTAACCCATGTTTAGGCTATCATCAAGTCGATTTTCCCAGCTGCGATCGACGGCGATCTGCTCAAACTCGTTCACCTTTCCAACGGCTTCAAGATGGTCGACGGAGCCGCTCCTCTGAAGGTCGGCGATGTGTGCAAGGCCGAGGCGAACATCGTCTCCGTCACAAACACCGATCCCGGCAAGGTGGTCAAGGTCAAAGGCCACGTGATCCGCGATGGAAAGCCTGTCATTGAGGTTGTTTCCGCCTTCCTCTACCGTGGCCGATTCAGCGACTACGAGAACACATTCGAGACGACCGAGGAGCCCGACTACATCGTCACGCTCGCGAACGATGCCGCCGTCGGCGTTTTGCGTTCGAAGGAGTGGTTCGAGTGGATCGATGAGAGCAAGCCTTTATTGGCTGGGACCAGTCTCATCTTCCGGGTGAAGAGCCAGGTGACATTCAAGGACAAGACGTCGTACAAGAGCGTCTCCGTGTCGGGGGACATCTTCGTCCGCAATCAACTGAAGGCACTCGTGCTGGTCGGCTCCGTCGACTTCCACCAGGAGGCATCGCTCGGAAACCCCGTCGTCGCGTACATCCAGCGTCACGGCACACCCCAGGGTCTGATGACCCCGCTCGCCAACGACGGGTACACCATGGCGTCTGGCGCCGCTGTCTTCAACGCTCCGCTCACGAACGAGCCGTACTCCAAGATTTCGGGCGACTTCAACCCCATCCACATCAACCCGTACTTTGCCGACTACGCATCTCTGCCGGCTACCATTACACACGGCCTCTGGTCTAGTGCTGCGACAAGAAAGTTCGTGGAGAACGTTGTGGCGAAAGGATCCCCGGAGCGCGTTTTGGCGTAAGTTACAGCCTTATCTACTCACAGGTTCTTTATTGATTTGCCCTCAGCTATAACGTGTCTTTCGTCGGCATGGTCATCCCTGGTGAAGAGTTGACCGTCAAGATCAAGCACATCGGCATGCGCGACGGAAACATCGTCGTCAACATTGTCACCGCCAACGAGAACGGCGACAAGGTGCTCGAAGGCTCAGCTGAAGTTTCGCAGCCGACGACAGTGTACGTATTCACTGGTCAAGGATCCCAGGAAGCCGGCATGGGCATGGATTTGTACAACTCGTCCCCCGCTGCGCGAGCTGTTTGGGACGGCGCCGACGCACATCTGCTCGCTGTGTACGGATTCTCGATCATCGAGATCGTCAAGGACAACCCCAAGGAGAAGACGGTGCACTTTGGCGGTTACAAGGGCCAGGCCATTCGCCAGCGGTACATGGACATGACGTACGACACGACCGACAAGGATGGCCATGTCAAGACGCTTCCCCTCTTTGCGGACATCAACGTCCGGACCCCGAAATACACCTTCAGCCATCCGACGGGTCTGCTGTTTGCCACCCAGTTCGCGCAGATTGCGTTGGTCGTCACCGAGAAGGCCGCCTTCGAAGACATGCGCATGAAAGGATTCGTACAGAAGGATTGTGCGTTCGCCGGCCACAGTTTGGGCGAGTATTCGGCTCTGGCGTCGATTGCTGACGTTCTGGCGATCTCGGCGCTTGTTGACGTCGTGTTCTACCGTGGTATCACCATGCAGCGTGCGGTTGAGCGAGATGCGCAGAACCGCTCCAACTATGCCATGTGTGCGGTCAACCCCAGCCGAATCAGCAAGACGTTCACCGACGCTGCCCTGAGAGAGGTCGTGGATTCGATCGCGACGTTGACTGGGTCCTTGTTGGAGATTGTCAACTACAACGTCGAGGTAGGTGAATTTGGGACTCAGATGCCTCAGCTACTGATTATCTCCAGGGACAACAATATGTCTGTGCTGGAGAACTCGTCGCGTTGCAGACGATGACCAACGTTCTCAACTACCTGAAGGTGCAGAAAATCGACATCGCCAAGGTGCTTGGAATAGTGATCGTTGTTCATCTACTCGTAACTGAACCTTTTTCAGCTCTCCGAACAGTTCACGATCGAAAAAGTCAAAGAGATGCTCGGTGAAATCGTGACCGAGTGCCACAACAAGTCCCTCGCCCAGCAAAAGGCTGAAGGATACATCACCCTCGAGCGTGGATTTGCGACCATCCCCTTGCCAGGTATCGATGTGCCTTTCCACTCCCGGTACTTATGGGCCGGTGTCATGCCGTTCAGGGCTTGTATGTTTCTGTTAACTTCACCACACTGGTTGGAACTAATTTATTACTTACAGATCTCTCGAAGAAGATCAATGTCGCGGATCTGAACCCCGACATGCTGATCGGCAAATACATCCCCAACTTGATCGCCATTCCATTTGCTGTGTCCAAGGAGTACGCGCAGATCATCTACGACCAGACCTCTTCTCCACGTCTCGACAAGGTCCTGCAGCACTGGGATGCAGAGAAATGGGCTTCCGAGGAACAGAGGCAGATGCTGGCCTACGTCATCCTTGTCGAGCTGTTGGCATACCAGTTCGCGTCGCCTGTCAGGTGGATCCAGACTCAAGACCGCCTCTTTACGGAGTACAAGTTCGAGCGCCTGATCGAGCTTGGCCCGAGCCCGACGTTGACTGGAATGGCGACCAGGACTCTCAAGGCCAAGTACGAGGCCGCCGACGACTCGGTCAGTCGTACCCGAACGATTCTCTGCCACGCGAAGAACGTGAAGGAGATCTACTACCAGTTCGAAGACGAGGCCGAGGTCGCTGCCGAGGCTACACCAGCCGCAGTCTCCGAGGCGGCGGCCCCGGCGGTTGCTGCTCCTGTCGCTGTCGCCGCACCGGCTGCTTCCGGGCCGGCTGCTTCCATCGAAGACGCTCCCATCAAGTCAATCGATATCCTCGCAGCCATTGTCGCACAGAAGCTCAAGAAAGGCGTCGCCGAGATCCCGCTCAGCAAGTCGATCAAGGACCTCGTCGGCGGCAAGTCAACGCTGCAGAATGAGATCCTGGGTGATCTCCAACTCGAGTTCTCCTCGGCTCCGGAGAAGGGCGAGGAGTTGCCGCTGGAGGAACTGGCGTCTGGGTTGGCTGGCAGCGGTGCCCTGGGCAAGTACACCACTGGACTGGTCTCGCGTGTGGTCGGCGGGAAGATGCCTGGTGGTTTCAACGTCTCGGCGATCAAGACCTACCTCGCCAAGAGCTGGGGGCTGGGTCCCGTTCGCGCTGATGGAGTGCTACTTCTCGGCACGACGATGGAGCCCCCGAAGCGACTCGGCAACGAGGCTGAGGCCAAGGCGTGGCTGGATGGTGTTGTCGCGATCTATGCTCAGCGCTCCGGCATCTCTCTGTCTTCAGGCAGTACCGGCGGTGCTGCGGGATCTGGCGGAAATGGCGGAGGAGCTGTCATCAACAGCGAGGAATTCCTCAAGTTCCAAGCCGAGCAGGAACAGTTTGCCGCGCAGCAAATCGAGGTGTACATGCGGTACCTCAAGCGGGACTCGCGCGCCGGCGAGTCGGCCTTGGATCGTGAGAAGGCGAACTCGGCCGAGCTGCAAACCAAGCTCGACAACATTGCCAAGGAGCATGGGGATGTGTACATCGACGGGATTCAGCCACAGTTCGACCCGCTCAAGGCCCGACACTTCGATTCGTCGTGGAACTGGGTGCGCCAAGATGCACTCATGATGTTCTACGACATTATTTTCGGGCGCCTGACGACCGTCGATCGCGACATCACGGCGAAGTGTATCGCGTTGATGAACAGAGCGGATCCCGAATTTTTGGCTTACATGGAGTACTACATCGCCAATGTCGACGCGAGCAAGGGTGAGACGTACAAGCTGGCGAAGCAGTTCGGTCAACAGCTGATCGACAACGTCCGGGAAGTCGTTGGTGCGGCTCCGTTGTACAAGGATGGTGTGTGATGGTTTCAATCATTTCCTTCTTTTTGCATTCGCTCATTATAGCAACAATCAGTGACCTTCCCCACCGCGCCACACACTGAGGTCACTGCCAAGGGTGATATCGTCTACTCCGAGGTCGTGCGCGAGAATGTCCGCAAGCTCGAGGCCTACGTCGAGGAAATGGCCAGCGGCGATCAAGTCTCTGGCTCGGTCAATATCAACAAAGTCCAGGATGACGTCCTCAAGCTCTGGACCGTCGTTAAATCGCTCCCGGAGATCACAGAGGACCAGAAGAACCGCATCAAGGCTCTGTACGAAGGCGTCGTCAAGTCGCTCAACAACCAGATACCCGAGGTGCCGCGGTCCCGATCAGGCACGATCCGCCAGCGTCGGTCGTCCTCCCAATTCCTGCGTCCGCAAATCCCCAGCGCGACTGCTGTATCCGCGGACAAGATCCCGCTACTGCATCTCAAGCGCAAAGTGGGCAACACTTGGGAGTTCAGCTCGAACCTCACTGGCGTGTATCTCGACATCCTGCACGAGATCGCCACGTCCGGTACGACGTTCCAAGACAAGAACGCGCTGTTGACGGGCGTCGGCAAGGGCTCGATCGGTGTCGAGATCGTGAAAGGTTTGCTCAGTGGCGGTGCGCACGTTGTGATCACGACTTCGCGTTATAACCGGTCGACGGTGGAGTACTACCAGTCGATCTACCAGACGTACGGTAGCAACGGCTCTGCGCTCACAGTCGTGCCGTTCAACCAGGGCTCGAAGCAGGACGTCGAGGCGCTCGTCGACTACATCTACGCCAACCTGGGGCTCGATCTCGACTACATCATTCCGTTCGCTGGTGTCCCCGAGAACGGCCGCGAGATCGACGGCCTGGATGACAAGTCAGAGTTGGCGCACCGCATCATGCTCGTGAACTTGTTGCGCATCCTCGGCGAGGTCAAGAAGAAGAAGGCCAGTCGCCACTTCGTCACGCGCCCGACCCAAGTGATCTTGCCGCTTTCGCCCAACCATGGCTTGTTCGGCAACGATGGTCTGTACTCCGAGTCCAAGATCTCCCTCGAGACCTTGTTCCAGCGATGGGCGTCGGAGAGCTGGGGAGAATACCTGTGTTTGGCTGGTGCAGTCATTGGGTGCGTGCTTCAATTCTTTTAATCCTTTCTTCAACTCATATGTCTCGCAGGTGGACTCGTGGAACTGGATTGATGGCACCGACAAATATTGTCGCGCACGAGCTCGAGTCTTATGGTGTCCGCACGTTCTCGGCTAAGGAGATGGCATTCAACATCCTTGGATTGATGCACCCTCTGTTGTTCAGCATTACGCAAGTCGAGCCGATCTGGGCCGACCTCAACGGTGGTATGGACAAACTGCCGGATCTCGCCGACATCACCACGCGCATCAGGTCCGAGCTCAACAAGAAGAGCGAGCTCCGGCGCGCCATTACTCTCGACAACTCAGCCGATTTCCAAATCACCAATGGTGTCGAGGCCGAGCGGTTGCTGCAGACCGTGAACGTCACACCTCGCGCCAACTTCCGCTACGAGTTCCCCACGCTGCCGGCTTACGAGTCGTACGAGGATCTGAGCAAGCTGCAGGGCATGGTCGACCTCGACAAAGTCATGGTCATCACTGGCTTTGGAGAAGTCGGGCCGTGGGGTAGTTCGCGCACACGTTGGGAGATGGAGGCGAGAGGAGAGTTGACGATCCAGGGCTGCATTGAGATGGCCTGGCTGATGGGTTACATCAAGCACTTCGACGGCCGCTTGAAGGACGGGTCGTTGTACGTTGGATGGGTCGACTTCAAGTCCGGCGAGCCCGTCGACGACAAGGACATCAAAGGCAAATACGAAAAGGACATCTTGGAGCATGCCGGTGTGCGGTTGATTGGTGCGTTATTTCCTCTTCACTTGATCCAGCCCCTTATATGTTACGTAGAACCCGAGCTTTTCCGTGGATACGATCCTAAGAAAAAGGTCTTCAACCAGGAGATCGAGCTTCTGCACGACTTGGAGCCGATCGAGGTCACTGAAACCGAGGCGCAAAAGTTCAAGCTCCAGCACGGCGATAAGTGTGACATCTGGGCCTCCGGTTCCGGCGAGCAGTGGTTCTTCAAGCTCAAGAAGGGTGCACTGGTGTTCGTGCCCAAGTCGTTCTCGTTCTCGCGGACTGTCGCTGGGCAAATCCCGACCGGCTGGGACGCGGGCCGATTCGGTATCCCGGACGACATTATCGCGCAGTGTGATCGCTCGACGCTCTGGGCGTTGGTCTCGACGACGGAGGCGCTCAACATGTCGGGCATCACCGACCCCTACGAGCTGTACAAGTACATGCACCCGAGTGAAGTCGGAACCTGCATCGGCAGTGGCATGGGAGGCACCGTTTCTATGGCGAAGATGTTCAAGGACCGAAGAGACGAGAGGGAGATCCAGAATGACATCTTGCAAGAGACGTGCGTGATCTGCTGTGTTCCGTTCTCACACTGAAATTTTTCCAGGTTCATCAACACCACTGCTGGATGGATCAACCTCCTACTACTATCTTCGTCTGGACCGGTCAAGATTCCCGTCGGCGCTTGGTAAGTTCTGTTCACATTGTTGGTACAGTCAAGACATTGATCTGGGACATAGCGCCACCGCCCTCCAATCTCTCGAAATCGCCTGTGACACGATTCTGTCCGGGAAAGCCAAGGTGATGCTGGCTGGTGGCTTCGACGATCTGTCCGAAGAAGGCTCGTACGAGTTCGCCAACATGAAGGCGACGAGCAACGCGGAGACCGAGTTCGCCATGGGTCGCGAGCCTACTGAGATGTCGCGGCCAGCGACGTCGACTCGGTCTGGGTTCATGGAGTCTCAGGGAACAGGCGTGCATGTCGTCATGAGCGCCAAGACGACGATGGAGCTCGGGTGCCCGATCCGGGGTGTGTTGGCGTTCACGTCGACCTCTACGTCAGTGTCGTTCTTTGCTGTATCCGTGCGCTCTGACGTTCCTTTAGCGACAAAGCTGGTCGCTCGATTCCCGCACCAGGGTTGGGCCCGCTAACGGTTGCTCGCGAAGTCCCCAGCAAGAACCCGCTGCCGATCCTTGACCTTGCTTACCGCGCCCGGCACCTCGCATTCCGGCGCAAACAGATCTCGGAGTGGCTCGAACATGAGCACGGCCAGTTGCAGGACGAGCTGGCATTCCGCAAGGAGCAGGGTGAAGCTGTCGACGAAGAGTACTTTGCCTCCCGAGTTTCGGACATCGAGAAGGAGGCTGCTCGTCAGGATAAAGACGCGCTGGGGCTTTACGGGATGCTCGAAGGCTCCGACCCGCGCGTTTCCCCGCTGCGGCGCGCGTTGGCTGTCTGGGGTCTCACGGGCGATGACATCGGCGTGCTGTCCATCCATGGAACGAGCACCAAGGCCAACGAGAAGAATGAAACCCGTATCTGGAACGATATCTTCACTTCGTTAGCGAGGACACCAGCGAATGCCGTGCCGATCATGGCGCAGAAGAGTCTCGTCGGACATTCCAAGGGTGGATCGGCTGCTTGGCAGATGGCTGGGTTGGTGCAGACCGTGGCAAGCGGTATCATTCCCGGGAACAGGAACAGCGAGTACGTGACGGCACCAAATTTTCTGCTCTTTTTTGACCTGTGAACAGCAACGTCGACGCTATATTCCGTGACCGAACATACTTGATGTTCCCGTCGAAGACCATCCACACCGACGGCATCAAAGCTGGTGTCATGGTATGTTGAGCTTCATGTTTGTTTTCTTTATCGACCGTTCACCGTTATCTCCAGTCCTCATTTGGTTTCGGCCAAGTCGGTGGTATCGCCCTCATCCTCAACCCCCGATACGTGTTTGCCACCATCTCCGAGTCGGCCTACTCGTCGTACAAGACACGCCATGAAGTGCGGGCACTGCAGTCGTACAAGGCGATGAGCGAGATGATGATCAAGAACTCGCTGGTGCGCATCAAAGAACATCCACCGTACCCGCTAGAACTCGAGGCACCGGTGCTGCTCAACCCCTTGTCCCGAGCGGCGATGAATGTCAAGACCGGGTCGTACGAGTACGCCAAGGCGCCGTCAACAACCATTCCGATGGACACTGCTAACGTTTCTGCCCTCGCCGAGTCCCTCGCTTCGTCGTCTTCCGCCGCCGGCGTGCTCGGTGTCGGTGTCGACCAGGAGCTCATCTCCGCCGTACCCTCGTCGAACTCGACATTCGTCGCACGCAACTTCTCTGCGACCGAGATTGCTTACTGTCGCTCGCAGCCGTCTCCGGCATCGTCCTTCGCCGCACGCTGGGCCGCGAAGGAGGCAGTGTTCAAGTCGCTGGGCGTCAAGTCCTCCGGTGCGGGCGCGGCCATGCGCGAGATCGAGATCGTCAGCGAGGATGGCACGGGCAAGCCTCTTGTCAAGCTGTCCGGCGAGGCCAAGGCCAAGGCAGACGAGAAGGGTGTCAAGAACGTGCTTGTGTCTTTGAGCCATTCCGAAACCGTGGCGATTGCGTTCGCTCAGGCTGTTGGGGCATGATGACGCTCCTGTTACTGCTTTTCCGCACTACACATTCATATCGATATAATAGACGCATGTTTCCAATATATTTCTCATTGTTTTCTGGACCCCGGTACTGGTCGTGACGACCAATAACCTTGAACGGCCGAACAAGAGTAGAGAGATCGTGAGAATCTATTCTGGATGAGCTGGCTGTTTCGTGCCTTACTTGCATTTGGGGATTGTCTGCCTTGCATGATGTTCCATGCCATGTATACATATGCTACACCTTGTTCATATCTTAGCAGATTTTTTTTTGGTTTTGGTTCTTCCAAAGCTGTTCTTCCCACACCTCATGATGTCTTTGCACAAGAGTTACTGGCATTTGAACAAAATATCAAACATTGTATACTACTTTGAAGATACAATAGAAAAGATATTACATAGGTGCCTGGCCCAGGTCACTTGGCCGGAGAGCTCTCTGTACTGGGGAGAACACAGGAGCCAGGTAGTCATTGAATGGCAGTGAGGTGGTGAATATGCCATCAGAAATGATCTTGAGACCTGTCACTGCAGCACCGGCAGAATCCATTGCCCAAAGTGAGATAGCCAAGGTATTGGGTGAAGTGCGGTGAAGTATCCTGAGAAAGGGTTCAAGACAACATGGTAATAGAGAGATAAGACTCACCCAGCAGGCAGTACAAAATCAGTCTGAGGCCTGGAGTCAATGCAATCCAGTCAGACACCAACCAGAGAATAGCTGTATTTGATCCACATACCCTATACTGTTGACATACTTTCCCACTTGCCAGCCATTGAGGTAGATTTGGAGCCTGAAATTAGCTGGTGGCACAACACTGCTCCGGATTACTGAAAGGCGGATTGGGGCATCGACACCATTAGGCACTGGGAAATCAAAGCTGGTGCGGTAAAAGTTGACTCCAGCAGTAGTGAGACCAGTCAGCAGTGATCCTGCAGCCCATGACGAATCTGGGAAACCAGGAAGATGAGCACCAATTCTCTCTGCATACAGTCCCCCCTCATTAAGATAACCACGGAAGGTATCTGGTGCACCAGCAGCACCTCCCTGGTTGCCTTGAAGAGTCCAAGATGTGAATTTGGTACTGGCCCCAATCAAAGCATAGCCCCGGATGCCACGAGGCTCCTTGGCACCATTGCCTAAATAGAATAAGTTGGTAAAACTTTAAGAGGAGAAGAATACTGACTGTTTGACTCTGGAAGGCTAAATTTCATGTGTATTGGTGAATAACTTGGATGGATGTGTAGCACAATGAACATACCCCATGTGGTCTACAATTTCAAATCAGTAAGGATAAGCAAAGTAAGAACAGGCACCCACCTTGAAGAACAACTAGTACATTAGTCTTTCCAGCTTTGACTGCACCACTGGGGAATACCCAAACATCAGAAGAGGAGCTGACAGTGGCATTTCCTTGACTGGAGCCAAGGAAAATCCCATTCAACCAGGCTGAGTACCCTCCAGCAAAGCCATACATGACTGTCAGGTTGACTGCAGTTTCTTGACCTGTAGCCTGGAAACGCCCTCGGAAGATAAGGTTTCCACCATAGAATCTGTGTGAAATGTTACTTGGTGTTCAAGAGGTAGTATTTGTGAGAATTACCCATATTGTTGAGAGTACAGGACTTGAGATCCAGAAAGTGGTGGCAAGTTTGTATACTGTTCACGTGTTGATCAGAAAATGAAACCAAATAAAATTTGAATTTACATTGGTTGTGGTCAAGTTTGCAATAGTGAATGAAGAATCATTGAAGTTGGGATCAATCTCAGGCAGGCTAACCAAAAAGATTAGTTATGATTTAACAAGCTCTGCCTGGTCACTTACCTGCCAGAGACTTTCCAAGGTCCAAGTGTTGGAAGAGACAGGGCAACCTTTGTGCCAATAGTAGCAACAAAGGACCCATGTGTGGTTTTGCTAGTTGGGATTGTTGCATTGTTCCATTTGAATCCAGTGACAGCTTGAGGAGCAACAATCTCAATAGAAGTTGTTCCATTAAGATCTCCAGTCTATCAATGTAATTTGAGCCAAAAGGAGGGTATAAGGGGGGACTGAAATACCAAAGACAATATTCCACTGCTGATAGTAGCTGTGCGTAGAACATATGGCCCAGAAACCAGCACACTAGAAGAAAATCAATAAACAAACAGTGTGCAGAATAATGACTGACGTTGAATTAGTTCCAATTGAGAAATAATTTCCAAAATTCCCAGTCCCAGCAATAAGTGGAGCATGCCATTGATATGCCAGATCCTTCTCCACCAGAATGACTACAAGCTGAGATGTGCCATGTGTGATTGGCACAAATACTGTTCCATTCAGTATGTAGTTGAGAATGAGAGTACCATTGACAATGCTGGATGTAACTTGGGGGTTGGATACTGTGACATTCACTGGGCCAGAAGGATTGAAGATGAAGGCAGTTTCTCCTGTCTGACCTGCAGCAGCATAAATGATGACATAATCTGTCCCATCAATCCTGCAGTTATTTAACACCCAAAGTCAGCAATAGTTATTATGTATAGGAGAGAAAATCACTAACGTGGTCCAGGTCATAATTCTGTGCAACATAAATAAGTTCTTCCAGATGAGCAGATTGATCAGATCACACACTCTGCAGTTGAATACAAGATCTTGCTTGCACTGGCTCCAAAGCTGTAATCAATAACAAGAATCTGAAGAAGTGATTAGCATTTGCAAGGTAGGAATTGGGAGATCTCTACCTTGCTATCACGGCCATTGAATGTGATACTGCCAGTCTTGGGGATGAGCAAAGAGCCCAGAGATGTCTGAACATTGATTTGAGTTGTAACCAATGCAGTGGATCTACAATATTCAGCATGAATACAGAGACCACCAGAACAGATTGCCACTCACGGAGAACTGTTTTGACGAGTAAAATAGAAGGCAGACCCAGTCTGCAGATTCCTCAACTCTGCTGTATGAACCAGAGAGGATGTGGTGTAGTTTGTCCCATTCCCAAGTAGAGTTGCTCCAAGAAGATCCCGGGATACCCGGAGAAAGGCACCTACATAAAATGGGATACAAATAAAAGTCAATTAGATACATTCACATACCTTGCAGTCTCATCTCATTCATTTTGGTCAATGCCACACGGTTCTCATTGATTCCTAGATAAGAAGAGGGTTGAGAATTGCTCCAAGAACAACCAATAGGAAGACTTGCCTCCACCATAATCATAAGATGTGAAAACAACTGGTGCAGCAGTTTGACCCCAGTTGGTGCCACCATATATCACTGTATAGATATCAGCACTGTAACATCCAGTTCGGAAACCTAGTCACTGTAGACATCTGTTAGATTGTCAGTTACAGTGGTAAAGGTTCAGACAATTTATTACTTAGAATAGTGGCAGTTTGTGAGCTGGATAGTAACTGTTATTTGCCTGAGCAGTCTTATTGCATTCACTCACATTGCATCTTTATAAAAGACATTTTCTAGTTGGAACAGCTCTAGTCAGGGACAAAATCATGCACAAGTAGGACTGAAAAGTATACCATAGTCTGCATTGGTGAGACCTGGGTTGAGGCCTGTAGATACAGTTCAGAACAAGGGTTATCAGTGTAAAAACATGACACACTGAATTTTTCATAGCCAGTGCCTCCAAATGCAGGACCTCCCCAATTGATGAGAAAGCCACCACCAAACTAAACTTGGTCAATACTTTGACACCAGACCAAACTCGTGGTAAATTGATTCACCTCAGCCAAACATAGAGGGTTGGATTGCGCAACAGCCTTGTGATTTGAATAATAGATGGCCTGGACTTGACTCCAAGAGTTTCCACCCTGGGGGTATGAATCCCCGCTATAACACAGCATCAATAAACAACCAGATCGATCTGCGGAAACGAGCAAACCAATAGATGTTGACTGCACCCTCCCCTCCTTTGTCCGGTGAGAAGTTGCTGTCCTCAGATCAGACAGGGAGAAACTGGAGACCATATCCACCAACCCGGCAGCTCCACTGTGCTGATCATTGAACGTGATCGCTGGTTTGGGAGTATAAGCTGTAACGCAATCGGATTGAAACAGAAGACACAGACGGATCACAATGCCATTTGCGCGATACAGGTTGATGATATCTTGCATGTACGGTGAGTGAGTAGAGCCAGCACTGTACTCGTTCTGAAATGCCCGGTCAGTATGTTGATAACGGAGACGTGTGGGAAGGAATACCTCCGACTGGATGAGAATGACTGGCGGAAATGAATGGTCAATCCGCGCCGTCTGGCTGGAGGGACCGTATCACTCACCGGGACCACCTTGGGTGACCTGATTGCGAGCAAGGATCTGTGTGATTGCGGTCATGTAAGGTATCCACGTTTGGGTGTAGTTGGGATTGTTGGTGCGAAGGGATCCTGTAAGTTATGTCAGTCTTGATGGCGTAGCCTGCCGCTCTTGTGAAAGTGTCACCTGCGATGTTTCCGACCCAACCCGGGAAGCCTCCTCCCGTAGTTTCTCCATCTTCAATGAGAAGGGCGTGAGTCAAAGCGGAATTGGCAGGACGAAGCGGACGAAACTGATGTAAGGTCCAGGTCGAGCGATCAACCACAAGCCGGCATTTTTAGCCTCCTGGATGAACAGTTCCATGTCCCGGTACGTGTTGGGTTGGAAGTCACCTAGAGTAAGGGGTGCGATGATCAGCACGAATGTCCCAGCTGCACGAGATACCCTAGTCTTACCATGTGAGTTGTTGGTGGTCGGCGTCGGGAAGTGCAGTGCCCAGTGCGTGTAGAACGAGACGGTGTTGAAACCGTTTGCTTTTACTTTCTGGAATAGGTCCGCCCAAAGCTCCGGGTTACCGGGCAGTCGCCAGGGATGGATCTCCGCTGAGAGTATGAAGACCCGCTGCCCCATGATCGAGAGCGAGAAAGGATCCCAAGAGACGACATCGGTTAAGCCAGTCGAATTGCGCAATTGCAGAGTCGACTTATGATGCGAGCTCGAGCCAAGGGCATTGGATACAAAGACGAGCAGAGCGACGAGAATGGAGTTCCACATAGTTTTCACCTATGGCAGGAGACAAGAGGGAAATCCTGCACGGTGCCTATAGGTGATTTGCCGGAACGTCATGCGACCATGGGACATGGTGCACGGTGCTGGCGGACCGCGCATTGTGCTGGGTAATGATGCGAATCAAAGAAAGAACCGCGGGTTTGCTAGGGGATCGCTCATGTGGGTCGAAGATGAGCGAATCGAGAAGTTCGCGATGATCAATTGCACGCGGGGCCAAGGCTGTCAACGCTCTGAGTAGACCATGTCAGACAACTGGCATGCAAGCTGCTCGGGATAGGCGAAATATCGTTGGAGTAGTACTCGAGATTGGATGCGGCGCAAAGTCAGAGAAGACAGATAATAGCCCGCTCCGTGAGAACATCACATTCTCGGCGTCGAATGCCGCTTGAGGTCATTCCACCCAGCTGACGGACGTCCCCCAAACGTCTGATGCGTACATGTGCGCCCGATGTCCGGTTGAGTAGCGAAAGGATGGTAGTCTCGAACACGGGATGATATATTCAGCTAACGATGCGGACCGTGCAGCTATATATAGTAAGAGAATGGGACTACATGTCACAAGTCACTAGGAGGGATTCGTTTGAGGGGCTAGAACAGACGACATACAGGCTGAAAAAATCATCCCCTAGGACACGAGAAGAGAGTCAGGAAAGCCAGAGCCTGTAAGCTTATAAAAGTCGAATGGAAGTTGACGACAAGCCGTAATGCTGCTTACCTAATGACAACTTGCTCCGTTCTCCTCATTGCACACGTTCTACTTTAACTTACGCCGCTGTGCTCTATCCCCTCATTTTCATGACTTCTTCACTCCAACGAGTCTTTGACAGCGTCAAAGACCAGGCCAAAGACGCTCTCTATGCTCTCTCCTCCTGCGTATGTCAGCAATCCGCAAAAGTGAAGATCAACGGGCGGACTTGTGCGTACCGTCTGAGAGAAGAGATAGTTAGCTGACCTGGAGAGCAGTCAAGATCATAAGGGTCCTGGGAGAAGGTGGATTCTCGTTTGTGTATCTGGCCCAGGACGAACATAGCGGGGTACGTCACAGGTACGGCCGGGTTCAGTCTCATTTGACATTCTGGACGTGCCTAGCGACAATTCGCGCTCAAGAAGATTCGCTGTCCAACGGGTCAGGATGGCGTGAAGGAAGCCATGCGAGAGGTCGAGGCCTATCGCCGTTTCAAGTGCGTTTGGCTATTTTGCTCTAGCTCGTATTGCTGAAATCCAGTGACAGGCATCCAAACATCATCCGAATTCTGGTATCATCGTCTCGGAATCTCCTTTTGATCTCATCTCAACGAGCGTAGGACTCGGCTGTGGTTCAGGACCCTGACGGGGAGGGCAAGATCGTGTACCTGTTCCTTCCACTCTATAAGGTTTGTTGCCTATCTGTGCTTCACACGCTCTCTGAACTAGATATCCAGCGCGGGAATATCCAAGACTCTATCAACACACACGTAGTCAATGGTACACATTTCCCTGAACAAGAGATGATGCGACTGTTCAAGGGAACGTGCGAAGCTGTACGGGCCATGCACACCTACCGAGCGCCCGTCGGAGCTGCTGTTCCCAATCCCAGCTCCAACTCGCGGGCACCACCTCCTCCCCAATCACAACCTGAAAATCACTCCGACGACGAGGATGACGAACGATTCCCGCAACCTGACGGTGACGAGGATGGTGGATATTCATACGACGGTGCCTCGGTGCCGTTGGTCACAAGGAGACGTGTCGAGCAGGGTGATACTGTGTTTGAAGGCGACCAAGAGCTTGGTCCAGTGCAGTTGCAAGTGAAGAGTGGAGGTCCTACAGAGATTGTCCCATATGCTCATAGGGATCTGAAGCCAGGGTATGTTTGTCAAGTTATCCGGGGAATGGAGCAGCGCTGAAGGAGCGAAAGGAACATCATGATTTCGGACGAAGGCGCCCCGATTGTCATGGACTTTGGAAGTTGCATCAAGGCAAGGATACCGATCACAAATCGGTCCCAAGCCCTCGTTCAGCAGGTTGGCATAACGTTCGATGCTTTTGCTGTTCGTTGACCGAATGAAAGGATATCGCGGCTGAGCAAAGCACCATGGCATATCGAGCTCCGGAACTGTATGACGTGAAAAACGACACAACTCTTGATGAGAAGGTCGATATTTGGGTAGGCACCTTCTACTGAAGAACAGTGATGAAAGTCCGATGTTTTCGCAGTCTCTCGGCTGCACTCTTTTTGCGATGGCATATTCGCATTCCCCGTTCGAAAACCCGCAGATCACTGAGCAGGGTGGTAGCATTGCGATGGCAGTCCTCAACGCACAATACAAGCACCCGGCAAACTCGGTCTACTCCCAGGGATTCAAGGATCTTGTTAATACTATGCTAAACCCGGAACCAAGACAACGTCCGGACATCCACAAGGTCTGTATGAATACAGCAGACGCACTCACCCGATATCACAATTGACGCGAACGATACAGGTACTCGAACTGACTGACCGAGTGCTGCAGTCGCTCGCATGATCCCAACCGTTCTGGCTCGTTCTACCCTGTACCTTATATGGGCTATTTATAATGGACAATGGGACTGTTCGTGCTTGTAAGCTAATCAAATATCTGCAACGCATTGCTCCTATCGACTTTGGACCTCTTGCCTGGCTTCTGGTCCTTGCTTCTCGATTTGGGCTGATCGTCTCTCTGTTCTCGTTTTCGGGTGGCAGGCATCTCCTTGTGCTTGGGCTCGGGCTTGTGCCCGTTCTGCTCTGGTTTCGCTGTGCGTTCCATCTTTCGAGATTTAGATGCGCTAGAAGGAGCTGCAGCAACAGGGACCTGCTTCTCTCTTTCGCCCTGCTCGACTTTCTTCTTCTTGCGAAGCGGTTCGACTGCAGGGACAGTTGTGGCCTTTTCCTTTTCGGCCTTGGATTTCTGTTTCATTTTCTTCTGGAGCTGTTTTTTACGCTTCAGTTCGATATCCGCCCTTTGCTGCTCGGACTTCAGAACACGAGATCCAGTGTCACTGGACTGCTATTCACCTTTTCACGCTTCTGACCCCGTTTGGACAACTGTGTTCTCAACGGTGTGGTGGACGCAATTACCACAGCGGATGGTATCTCTTTCTGTCTCCGCTTGACAAGTTCCCATGCGTCCGAGTCTTTTGAGGTACCAGTTGACTCGGCAAACGCCCTGAACTGTTTGAGTCGCCGCTGGTGTGCCTAATTGCATCATTCAATGAGATCCCGCGTAGTTCGACGAATGTTAATGAGTACCTTAGAATCGACGTGTGTTTTGACGATATCTTCCGTTTTGAACTGCCTGCCGGGGCACACGATGCATTCTTCGACGTCCGGTGCTGAGGGAAGCGTGTATATAGGATACGTGAGAGCATCTTTTATGGCCATGGAGGGATGGTATTCCTCGTCCTCAGAGTCTTCCTGCCCTTCATGCCCGTCATCGTCGGAGTCTTCTTCATCCTCGTCTTCATCGTCCTCGTCTTCGTCACCGTACTCCTCTTCCTCTCCGCCTCCTTCGTCTTCCTCGACTTCATCTGAGCCGGAGGCAGAATCATCCGACTCCTCCGAGTCCGACTCCTCCGAATCTGTATCGTGCAGCCCAAGCACATCCTTCAATGCATCGTCGATCCCTAGTTCCTCCTCCTCTTCCTGTCTACGACGGCGTTTTTCGACGCGTTTGAACATTTCGGGTTTGGCGACGGGACGGAGAAGAAAAACGATCAAAATTAGCTCCTTTAGGAAAAGCCTTCTTCTGCTTTTGCATGCACCCTTGTCGCGTTGCCCTGGTGCGCTCTGCGACGCGCAGGATATGGGCAAGCCGAAGTGGTCTCTACCACTCATTCTCCACGTCCTCTCGTCTGCTCGATGACCGCAGCCAAAAGACCCGCCGGACTGAGACCGGCAAACGGTCGCTCTCACCGGAGGAATTTGCTGAACTGACCGAGTTTTCGGCGGGACTCGTGGACTTGGCGTCTTCTCCGAAGCCTCCCAACAAGTCTTGGAAGGTGTTCACAAATCCCGGGAGAGACAATCGCAGACTGAGCCAAGCGATACCTGTGCTGAGGTCCGCATCTGTGGGCTCGCTCGAGAAGAGGGCGTTTGAAGCTCCCGAACCGGGAACCGGCTTCGGAGGATTGGATGGTGACGAAGGACCGTCCGAAAGTTTCATGCCTGGGACTTTTGTAGAGTTGCGCAGGCGCGTTCAGTTTGCAATATTTCTAGGGTGTTCGCTGATCACGCTGCACAGAAATGAAGGGACGGTGATGTGTGTGGTCCTCGAAGAGATTCAGGTGGCTGGTCAGCGCCGAATCGTTGGTCTCACGTCCTCAGGAGAGGTCCTCTTTGCATTGAAGGACGATGTCATGTTTGCTGTTCCTGGTTTCATTTCCCCCGACCTCGCAGCCCGCTGCTCTACCGAAGCCACGGCACAGAACAAGGTGCAGCAAAATGCGCGTGTTACGGTCTTAAAGAAGATTCTGGAGCTGGCTAACGCTGTGGAGAAAGAGGCCTCAAAAATGAATGTTACGGGTATAGGGCGAGCGTATCAGGTTCTGAGCGCACGCGATCCCGAGGCATGGGGAAAGACTACCACCCCCGAAGTGGCGCGTCTTTTCGGCGGTCTCTCACCCACCATCTCAATGGTCACCATATTCGCGGCACATCGTCATATGATGCAGAACCCGTTACACTTCGTCCCTGAACTCGGCTATATCCAAACAAAGACCTTCATCCTCCGTCCGCGCTCAGAATGTGCCCTGATAACGCGCGTGTCGGGGTGGACAAGACAAGGATCCGACTTATTGAAGGCTTTCGCCACTCGCGCACTGGCGGTGATCGACCGGCAACGCAAGATCAGTGTAGAGTCGTGGACCGAGCCTCCGTCTCAGGCTCCCGGGACGCACACCTGGACATCTGAAGAAGTCGACATTTTGCGGTTTCTCCAGCTCTCACTGCGGACTCGCCGTAGTACCCAAAAGGATCCGTACACTCTTCCGCAAAGTTATATCCTAAGGCTGCTCTATCCAGAGGCCGAGGTGACGGACGATCTGGTTCATGAGACGCTGGTGAATCTAGGGGTATATGCTCCCTGGCAGGACTTGATGTCTCTGCAACGGGAACTAGGCTTTGATCCTCGACCGCCCGCGCTTTCGCCTAGCTACCAGGAGAAGGAGGCTATCGTCAAGCGTTCGATGAGCTTGCCGCCGGCACCGAGCGGTCCGCTTGGCCCGGAAGATCTTTACAAGACCGATCCAATGGAGAGTTTCCGTCATGACTTCGGAGATCTCGCCGTGTATGTCATGGACGATGCGAACGCTCACGAGCTGGACGATGGGGTCTCGTACGAAGAGGTTATCGGCAAACCCGGCAGCTACTGGGTCCATTCTCACATCGCAAACCCCACGTCGACACTGCCGCACACGCACATTCTAGCTCGCAGAGCAGCGCTGCAGCTCCAGACGATGTACTTCAATCATCGCACGTTCCCCCTGCTTCCCACCAGTCTCGTCCACTCTTCGTTGCCCGGATTCTCACTTGTCGGGGGGCAGGAGAATCGGGTGCTGACGATCAGCACGAGAATCGACAAGCAAGGCAGTCTTCGGGAGGTCTTGGTGCGACCCGGCATCGTGCGGAATGTGATCAAGATGAGCTACGACGATGCGGATCTCGCGGTCCACGGCGTCGTAGCCCAGCGTTGGTATCCTCTATCTGATGCGCCGCCGCCTGCCCCTGCGATGTCCCGGGTCCCGGACAAGTGTGTGCAAGATCTGCGGGTCCTCGGCAAGATACGAGATCGGATGCAGCGGCGGCGGTACAACATGGGGTTGATCGAGACGGAGTCCGAAGTATCCAGAGTCGACATGCCGGAGCCTCCTTCGTTGGACATGACAAGCCCCATCTTTGAGCCCAGCGAGTTCCGGGGATTCCCCAAGCTGGATTATTCCGTGCACAAGTTCAGCGCGAATGCTTTTGGGGCCCGGGCGATCGTCGGAGAAGCGATGAAACTCGCGTGCTGGGGTGTGTCTGTCTGGTGCAGGGACCGGGGAATCCCGGTTCTACGCAGGGCTTCAGCCAAGATGGTTGCTAGTCCAGAAAACTGGGAGAAATTGTATGCGGCACGAGATGAGGCTGGCTACGTGGACACGTCTACTATCATGGCTCTTTGCCAGCTCCCTATCGGCAATTACAGTCTGGAGCCGAGCGCTCACTGGGCGTTGGGTATTCCAGCGACGGATGGCTACACCAGAGCTACTTCTCCCCTGCGTCGTTTCACCGATCTGCTCGTGCATTATCAAGTGCAAAGCCACCTGCTCGGAAAACCGCTCCCTTTCTCGGCTGACTGGATCGAGGGGCAGCGACTTTTCATTAGTCGTGACGACATTCTCAAGCGACGCAGTGAATCACTGCACCAGCGATTCTGGGCTCTGATGGCCCTCAAGCGACAGATGTTGACGCCAGCTTCGTTGAGACGGGATGGGCCGAACCCTCTTCAACAGCTCGATGCCGTGGTGATGAACCCACCGATCCACAACAATTACTCGGGCGAAATCGACGTCGATGTTCGCATTCCGCGGCTTGGGATCTCTGGGCAACTGCAGGATATCGGCACCTGGCGCATGCCAACGACGAGGGTCGGGGACCGCTTTGCTGTCAAGATCAAGCAGATCGACCTCGGCGTCCGACCGGGGCTGAGGCTGTCTCTCGTGTGACCTACACATGTCTAATCTACTGTATCTCTATCTGTTGCATCGTAATTTGTAGTTCTAGTCATAACATCATCCCCTTGCTCGTGGCGGCCGGTTTCTTCCGGATCATCATCATAGGCGTCATGCTACCGTTGGTTACTCTACCGGATAGAAGACCCCGAGCGCCTGATGCACGCATGTATAAGCGGACTGGGTGTTCTTGCGCACAGCCATAAATATACATCGCCTTGCACGGAGATTCAATTCGAGCGAGCGCTAAATGTTTGAAACCTCGCATTGAAGGAGACACTAAGCGAAATGCGCAGCGTGGATCCATGACACAGCGTGGACTCATGGCACGCTTGCAGAAAACACATGCGAAATCCAAGGCGCTGGGCTCCTCAGCAGTCCACAACAAAGCAGCCGATGAGCGAAAAGTAAACATCTGCGGCCCAGAATCAAACTTCCGTCCATCCAAGCGCACCGCATCCCTGTACATCTGTCAACCAGGATTGGCTCGGTAGTACCTGGCCGCCCATGACTGCCATCGCTCAATCTTCAGGTCCGGTTTCACACGCATAAGAGGCGGCCCTTCAAAAAGAGCGCTGTTCGGTTATCTAGGTATCCGACCCTCAGATATGTCCTCGTCAACCGAAACTCTCCCGGCCAGCCATCCACCCGTCGATGCTGGCAATGGCAAATGCCCTGTAACGGGCCAGGAATACGAATTTATCCCGCCTCAGGAGGGGGATATACGTTCCGTCTGCCCTGCAATCAACGCCATGGCAAACCACGGATACATGTAAGTCTCTCAGATCCTACTCTGTTGTAAGCGCCCCGGTCACTCATTCACCGACAGTCCGCGCGACGGGAAGAACATCAGTCCGTGGCAGATGATCCATGGGCTCAAGGCGTGCTATGGACTCTCCTCCCCGCTAGCCATCTTCCTGACTACCGGCGGGTGGGTGCTCCTCAGGAAGTACCTCCCCGTGCGCATCAACCTGTTCGAACTCGGGGCGCACGGGAGAGTCGAGCACGACGCGAGTGTCGTGCACGAGGACTGTCCCCCGGACCAAAAGGATGCCCCGATTAAGGTCCATCCGGAGCTCGTCAACGCCTTTGCCACCCACGTCGTGCAGTCGGCCGCGATCAAGGTCGGGCGCGGGGTCGAGACGATGGCAGAGACCGAGGTCGTTGTGACGGGCGACGACATCGTGCAGACGCGGCTGCGGCGGGAGAAGCTCTCGCCGCCGCTGGACCCGCTGCACGCGGAGATTGCGCGCGGGGAGATGGCGATCATCCTCGGCGTGTGGGAGCAGACGGTCGAGGGCCGCAAGGGTGTGCCCCTCCCGTGGATGCGGCGGTGGTTGGGCGAGGAGAGGCTACCGGACGGATGGAAGCCCGACCATGTTCAAGGTCTACTCGATGTGGTGAAGCGTTCGACCGCGATGAGGAACGAGATGAATCGGATCCGTGAGGAGGAAGCGAAGAACGCCAAGGACCGATGACGAACGGGCAGACGACTATTGGACTCCGGATTTAATGCGTATTTTAGCTCACATACCCTTGTGTATGACCCGATAGTATTTTAGAAGGCTGGGTGGATGACTTCATCCAGCGGTATTCACTGGACCTTGCCGAGAAGCGAAGGAAAGGCAACTGCTGCCAGTGCTTGCCTCTGATTAGGTCACAGGCCGCAGTGGCGGTGCTGCGCATCTTATCTCATCTCTTCCCCGCGCTGCTCATTCTACACAAAACGTTGGACTTTGAACGTTTATCACCAAGCAGAAACGATCTGATGCAAGATATGACAGGAGAGTGTCTAGATGGGTAGATGGGACGATGGCTGACTGTGTGAGGTGTTTCGCGGGGTATCAACTTGCTCACAAAGCCCGTGTGCCGCGGGCTTGGTTTCGTTCCGTATTCTCTGACCAAGAGGCCGGTCTATGACAGAATGATCTTCAGCCGATGCTCGTATCTGTCACTCCCTTCCTTGAGCCATCTTATCAAATGCCAGTGAGTGATCTCCGCATCTGAGCTTAAACTATGCATGCAAAATCTGTTCGATTCAGATAGGACATCACTGCTGTATTCTTGGAAGCAAGTCAATGTGCAATGTTTCAAAATACAGTCGGTAACCAGGAGTCCTGCATCGCGATCTGCTCTGCCACTGTGTCCTGTGTGTCCCGCGGACGATAATGAGGGCGTCGGTCGGGTCGGGGTTTACTAAGCCAAAATCGATCACGGCAAAGGTTCTAATGGACAAAAATCGGCCAGCAGTACTAAATGGGGGTCGCAACGCTATAGTGATCCATACAGACACCGCGGTCGCGGACCGAGCGTAATATGTTGATCATGAAATGTGATGTTCATCCCTCGTCTCTTCCAGAGATTCGGGGACAGGCTTCAGCAGAGAGACGCTTGGTAAGAAATGATGGGCGATGCTTCCTCGATGCTTCCCTCTAGCTATCCAAGAGGAGTATGCGAATGCGGCAGGGAAAGCAAAGGCCGACAACCGCCGTTACACACAGTCCAGAAAGTTCCGACCTGGCAGCGACTGCCAGGCAAGGCATAGCGGTTCTTTGCTCCAGGTAAATATACACCGGCAGTCCGATGGAGGTTCAGGGAGAACTTAGAAGAGCTGTTGTTATTTCGAAAGTGTGCACGTGAACATCGGTCGACCGCCGGAAACATTCCCGCGCATGATCCTCTATTACGGAAATCATAAGTACACGAAGATGAGAACGACGCATTCTGAAGAGAACGTTCGACGCACCGTAAGAGCCCTACGGGGTCTTTCCCTTACCAAATGGCGGACCCGGTGATACAAAACTTAAACCCACAACTGCAGTCTTGACAAACACTGCCGAGCGGCAGGTCTTCGCAGCCGATATATCCAACCGGATCATTTACCACCTCGCAGCTGAACCTTCAACTCAAGTTCAGATGGTCACTAGATTGTTCTAGACTTGTCGGGGAATACCAACTTCTTGTCTTACGCTCGGTACGATAGGACCACCGAAACAACAAGAGCTATCTCGACGTCGATAGCATTGGCCTCACGGTCCCCGGAGCTGATGCGACGGTCAAGATCTTGTTTGGTGCGACTGACGGCGACTCTGCCCCTGGTGACGAAATATCATCGATGACACAGGTGAAACATCCATCCGAATCATGCCTAAGATGCGCCCTCAGACTGGTCTCCCTTGGCCAATTTCCGTCCGACATGGCTCGTGAATCCCTCAAACACTAATCTGCTCCTCCCAGTGACCCACTGCGATTCTAGAACGAGTCCCACTAAGCGCAGACGACAGACGAGGATCGGCGTCATGGTTGGCGCCGGTTCGACGATGATGTTTTGCTTCTTCTTTCGCCGAGCGGTCCGCGACCAAGTGACCCGTGTAGCGCGCACCGAAAACGCATTGTCGTCGGGCTCGCGCTCGACTCCAATATCCTCTATCGCGCTCAAGATCGCAGAAAGGTCGTCCGCGGACGGAGAATGCTGGAGTGGCTGACGAAGGACGTTTCTTGCAGGCATCAGATTCTGCAGCTGGGCATTCGAGATCCGCGAGATCGTCTGGTGAAGATATCAGAGATGAGATGGATGCATTCATGATTGTGGGTGCTTGCATCCGGCAGTCTCCAATCCGTAAAGGACCATGCGACAGCCCAGCGACGCGTCGTGCCCTGCACAAACTCGGTGATAGCATAGTTATCAATCTGCTGCATTGTGAGCCAACCGTGCAACGCTTCGAGCCAATCGGCTCACATTCAAACTGCGCAAGGCAGCCACGATGTCCGCCAAAGATGACATCTTCCCGAGCATCGAGGTATACCAGCTATTACCGTCAAGAAGAGCCGAACTCGATCAGGAGATCTGTACACTGACCAGCATCGTTCCTGCAACTGGACACTCTCACTGAGCATTCGACGAACAAAGGCGACCTCGCCCCCAGGTGTGATCATTTCGACGTCGGCGCCTGTGCAAACCTGCCCGATATCAGTTTTCAAAGCTGATAACGGATCTGCGACTCACGGCGTGAGGTTGGAACTCCTTGGCCACAGCAGACGCCAGCACGTCTTCGTGGCTGCTATAGAAAGGCGGGTTGCACATAGTGAACTTCACGCACGCCTCGGGATTGTCATGCAGCCATGCGTAGACACGAGCATTCGGTGTGGTCGGGATGATTTGGATGCGCGAACCAAGCTCGTTTTGAGTGACGTTGGACAGGGCTGAAGCGATTGAAACCGGGTCGACGTCTGCAAGAAAGCTCCAGTAGATCAGTGGCTTGTCGGAAAGCTGAGGATGGACTTGCCTGTTGCAACGAAGGACCACGTCGTATTCATCCGACACGCGAGAAGTGGGTATATAGCAGACGCGCCGGTACCACTGCGGGACATAAGCATCGCGACGGTCAATCACATCGATGGTCTACGCACATATCCATCCCGCAAACCGCCTGCTCCGCAAACCCACAGGCGTTCATGATGTCTTCGATCCACAACACGTAGTTTATTCTGCGCGCGGTCAGCGGAAGAAGGCGGGATGGCTTCAGCCACCGAACCTATTAGGTACCTATCCACGACATGAATATGCTCTTGGTGTTCTGTGACGGCACCTACATACTGGCGGGCAAAGTCTGTCTAATGGTAGGTGCACCGACAACCTGAAGTCGCGGTGAAGGATGGCCTCGGTCAGACGTCTGCAGGAACAGGTGTCAGAAAATATCTCGGATGGGCCGAACGAACACGGACCGCTGCGACTGCTCATTCTTGAAGTCAATTGTCCATGTATCACCAACTCTGATCAGACTGGAGATTCGATGAAGTGACGGAAAGATGGACGTGGTCAGGAAAGACAGACGATGATTCGAGGCTGGGACAGCCTTTTGACAAAACGAGGAAATCAGGCGGCGTTGCGTAGGGATTGCGAGTGTGCATTTGGCAGGGAAGTATTGACGAAAAGTGGACTGGGTGAGTCTGGGTGAGTGAATCATACTGTTACGGGGAGTTATCACACCGCCACTCTTGCTACGTTCTCACCACCCCGGATAACCCAGTGATAGCAGGTGATAGCTCGCTGTAAAAGGACGTACCGCTTTCGGTTGTAATCGGTGTACTGTCCGCCGAATTGATGGCTCCGCTGGCTGGGATTTCCTTATTCGTATAGCTCCCTGTAACGACGAGATTCCGCCTGGCCTACCTAAATCTACCCCATAATGCTCTTAGTGCTAATGGCTGAGATCTGAACTTGAATAGGGAGTGAATTACACTGATTTCACTCGAATTCATGAGAAGTAGAATATATTTGAATATATCCAAATCATATTTGTATTCAGTGGGTCAATATGAATATGATTAACTAGAAATACAATATGAGACCTCCCTGATGAATATGATACAGAATTTTTGTATTCATATCATATCTTGGCCAGCACTAATCTCACTGTCATCAGTGTTGTAGACAGAGAACAATCAGATCTCAGTCGGCTATGATGGGAGATGACTCATGTATTAACTTGTAGACAGAGAACAATCAGATCTACAGGTATGGTAAGTATCTAGTGGCCCAAATAAGCAGTAAGTTAGAACGCACCTCAGTTGGCTATGATGGTAGACAACTGAGGTGTGGTTGTGACACCTTAGGGCAATTAAAGTAACCCAGAATAGGAGGTGGTCCAAGTCACAAACCCCGGACCGGTATATCCATCAACAAGTGCTTTCTCAATCTCCTCTGGTGTGATTTTGCTGTCCTTGTCATAATTTGATCACTTTTCACCATTCCCATTCTATCAACAATCTTATCTAATCTTGACATCGGGTAATCTTATCACGGATCACAGCATCACACAGTCCAGGTTAGAGGTTCAGAGGGGTTATCTGTACAGCGGCTGCATGACATGTGCTCCAGAAGGTTCTACTACAACCCATGACCAATGGTCCACACGGTACATAGTCTCATGACTCGTTTGATGTAGATATGACTCATACTGGGACTGGTATAAATACTGTAGCTATTGTCATGTATTCCCCAGTCTTGGAATTTATTTTTCTTATTGACTTTGTTTTTGGGTTGATTGTCACATAATTTGAAGACTTCTCTCATACTGTGACAATCAACACAGAATACAATCGAAAAGACAAGTCAATTCCAAGACTGGAGAATACAACACACACTGCGGAGGGACTTATTTTTTTTCCGTGGAAAATGCGTGACAATCTAGAAGTCCGATTTTCACCGTTATGTTTTCAGACAAAAAATATATATTGAAAATAGACGTTGATTTACAGCTCGACTATTACCATGAATAGACATCTATTCCTCCCAAAAACAGAACTGTAAATAGATCATCTTTTTTTTGATTGATTCCCACTGGGAATAGATGTTGATTTTCACTGTAAATAGAGACAAAGAAAAGAGGATCTTTTTTCACTGAAAACAGATTAAAACCACTGGAAGAATCTGTTGATTCTGGCCCCAATTTACATCACAAGTCCTACAGCATAATTCCAACATGTTGTGAGTAGCATCCAGTAGCCTTTTGCAAGGCCAGGGATGCAAATTGGGGCCAGAATCAACAGATTCTTCCAGTGGTTTTAATCTGTTTTCAGTGAAAAAAGATCATCTTTTCTTTGTCTCTATTTACAGTGAAAATCAACATCTATTCCCAGTGGGAATCAATCAAAAAAAAGATGATCTATTTACAGTTCTGTTTTTGGGAGGAATAGATGTCTATTCATGGTAATAGTCGAGCTGTAAATCGACGTCTATTTTCAATATATATTTTTTGTCTGAAAACATAACGGTGAAAATCGGACTTCTAGATTGTCACGCATTTTCCACGGAAAAAAAATAAGTCCCCCCACAGTGACAATGGCTACTGTATTTATACTAAGTTCAGTCTGAGTCTTATCTACATCAAACGAGTCATCTGACTATGTACCGTGTGGAGCTTTGGTCATGGGTTGTAGTATAGACTTCTGGAGCACACACCGCGCGACCTCTTGAACCCTAAACCCGGACCGTGTGGTGCCGTGATCCGTGATAAGATAGTCCCATGTCAATGATAAGATAAGGTGATCAATGGAATGATTGTGAATAATGATTGAATCATGACATTACCCCCTCTCTAGGGTCGATGTCCTCATCGACAGGGCTGATCGGTGTGAAGACGTTGTCGTAGGGGTCGAAAATTTGTCGTCGGGGATATGGAAGTTGCTCGTCCTTGGGTATGTAGCAATGGATGAGGTAATCCCAGTGGTCAGCTCAGAGTATTGGCACAGCACGAATGCGGGTGTTCGGATTAGATTGTTTTTTCTCCCAGGCTGCCAAGACCTTCTTTGCGTGGGTTAGGTGACGTGATGGTTCCCAGGTGTTTTCGCTGTGCGGCCATCCCTTCCATTTGACCAAGTATTGTTTCCCTTGGCCAATCTTCCGTTCTTTCACAATTTCTTCGACTTCCCACTCTTCGGCTCCTCCAATCATCTTTGCCACGGGTCTCTTCTCTCGGCAATGGGGGGGTGGTTCGTGATAGGGTGTCAACAGTGACTCGTTGAACACTGGGTGTCTCCGGTCCGTATCCGGCAAGTCCAGTTTCCATGCGGCCGCTCCAACCTTCTCCAAAATCTCGTACGGCCCTAACCTCTTGTTGCTCATCTTCTTTGACGGCCTATCTGTCTCGATATTCCCTCCTTCCATGTACACCTTCATTCCAACCTTCAACTCCGGAACTTCTTTTCTTTGATTATTGTAGTATTTTTTCATTTTTTCATTTGCTTTTTCTAATGCTGTTTTTGCTTTGTCTTGTATTTCTTTCATTCTTTTCGCAAATTCCTCCACCGACTCATTCCTCGGTCCCATCCTCTGCTCTACTCCTTTCCATGGGTGATATCCGTGGTTTGCATAAAATGGCGATACTTTGGTGGACATGTTCATTTTGTTGTTATATGCGAACTCCACCATTCCCAGCCACTCTGACCAATCTGTCTGATGGTAATTGACATAGATGCGGAGATAATGCTCGATCTCCTGATTCATGCATTCCGTCTGCCCGTCCGTGATTGGGTGGTATGCAGTCCCAGGGTTCATCTCTACTCCCAACATCTGATTCGTTTCCTTCATGAAGCCCTTGATGTACCGTGCATCCCTGTCGGTGACAATCTTGCGAGGGATCCCGTGATAGCAGAAGACCCAGTCCCGAGTTAGCCATGCTACTCCTTCGCTAGTGATGTCAGTACTGATTGGTTCCACGTGAATCATTTTCGTGAGGGTGTCACACCACACATGAATCACATCATACCCATTGCTGACTGGTAGAGGTCCAATTTGATCCATTGAGATAATTTCCCATGGGGCACTTGGTACCGCATGTGGATGCAGAGTTCCTGTCCTCGCCCTCTTGGTCTTTGTCCATTGGCACACCTCACACGTCTGGATGTATTTTCGAATTTGGTTCCCCATCCTTGGCCACCAGTAATTCCTTTCCACCATCTCCTGCGTTCAGTTGATCCCTGCGTGTCCAACGAGAGGCGTGTCGTGGTGTAGTCCAATGATCTTGTCTCATAGCTCCTCATCCCTTGGTACGTAGAGCTTCCCGTGATATGTGATAAGTCCATCTTCCTTTTTCCATCCGGGGAGAGACTTCTCCAATGCTGCCTTGACACTTCCATCAATCAAGCGAATGACCTTGATCTCATTGGTCAGCTGTTGATCCTGTCCCTTGAATATGACTTCTTGTGCTTGGAACAACTTGGGCTTCAACAGGGTGATGTCCTTGTTGTTGTTCTTGCCTTGGTCATGATCTGCCCGTCGTGATAAGAGATCTGCCTTGCGGTTGAGTGCGCCGGGCCGGTGTCGTAAGGTGAAATCGAATTCCGCCAATCCTGTGATCCATTGTGCTTGCTGTCGGTTGAGCTTTTGTGGCTTCCGGAAATACTCAAGATTCTGATGATCGGTGAAGATCTCAAATGTTTCCGTGGCTCCCAGGAGTAGCTGCCTCCATTCGTCGAGCGATAACATGATTGCAAGCATTTCCTTGTTGTAGATCTTGTAATTTCGTTTGGTTTCGGTCAATGCGTGTGAAATAAATGCAATTGGGTGTCAGGGGAACCCCCGTTTCGGACCGCTCTGCCTTCGATCAGGCATGTGATTGCGCTCGCGTGACCTGTCAGCTGTCACGTACCGCGGCCCGGACTGCTGCGCCGAGCGCTTCTCCTTGATGGGCACATGGCCAGGTGCCCCATTGTTCCTATTGTCCCCGCTCCCATTGTTCTGTCATGGCCGTTGTACTTATTGTCCCCATTGTTCTTTGTTTGTCGCTGCGTGCTCCATTGTTCTTGTATCATATAAATAGTGGCGCCTGGCAAGGAGAATCCCCAACACGGTTTCTCTTTGGATTCTCCCTTGCCAGGTATGCCGGTCTTGTACCTAGCTACCACTATTAATCACCTTTGGATTCTCCCTTGCCAGAACTCTGAGATCGGGTCTCGAGGTTGCCCTTACAGCAGAAACCGTGTTCCTAGGGATAACCGGACAAGATTGCGAGGTTCAACGCTGACGCCAGTGGAGAAGAGTCAACGAGCGACCAAGACCACCACTCCCTCACCTCCTATCTTGCCCCCTCCTCCCCTCCACGAGCAGACCCGATGAGCATGGATGACAACGAACAGCAGCGGCTGTCTGCTCTGGAGACCAGCATACAGAACATCGAGGCCGTACTCACCCGCCTCATCTCTCAACAACAACAACCCCCTGCCCCTGCCCCTGCCCCTGCTCCAGCTCCGGCAGTGGGTCCAGGTGTTCCTACTGGCGCCAGCCCTGCGCGCCCCCTTATCCGCCCGAATCCCCCCTTCTCCTTCGATGGGGATCGCACCCTGGGCAAGAGCTTCTTGCATTCAGTGAAGCAGTACTGGCGTCTGCTTCCTGAGGCGTTCTTCGTGAATGGGGCAGTCTCGGAAGAAAAGGTAGTCCGCTTCGCCCTGTCCTACATGTCCAAGGACTCCGCGGCCTCCTGGTCCGAGCGCATGTCCGAGCGCACTCCATTCCCGTTCCCTACTTGGGCTCTCTTCGTCACCGAGTTCAAGCTCCGATTCGTCGAGGAGAACGAGCAAGACCACGCCCTGGCGCGACTGGAGACCCATCTGTATTATATGGGCTCCCGTGACGTGTTCAAGTACACGGACGAATACGACGACCTCCTTGATCTCGCCGGCTATACCGACGATCTGGTCAAGGTGACCAAATATAGGACGGGCCTGGATCCGAAGATCAACCAGGCTATCACCACCTCTGGCAACCCTCCCAGGCTTACTGACTACGCCGAGTGGCGTGTCCGTGCGTTCCGGCAGTACAATGCGGAACAAGCTGCCAAGGCGTCTCGAGGCCACGTCCCTCCCCCCCGAGCGCCTCCTATCGTCCCTCGTCCTCGTGCCCCGGTGCTCCCTGCTGTAGCACCGGCAATTGCTGCTCGCCCGGCGCCGGCTCCTGTTGCCCACCCCATCCCCATGGAGTTGGATCGGACCCGGCTCCGCGGTGACGTTCGCCGCACCTGCTTCCGCTGCGGCAGTCCGGGCCATCTTGCCCGTGACTGCCCCACCCCAGCTGATATTCGTCACACCGATGTCCTCGATGAGGTCATCAATCAGCTGGGGAGTGATCTGCTTTCCGAGTTGGTTGCTCGGGTCGCGACCACTGCAGCCGTTGCGGATCATGCGTCCAACGTCGCAGCCGAGGAGGAGCAGGGTTTTCTCCCCAGTGACGAGTGAGTAGTACGCCCTCGTTCGCTTCACGTAATCGTTTCTCCTGTCTGTATGATGAATCCAATTCCCTCCACTCTGCAACAGTTGAAGCGATAGACGTACACCCTGCTCCCCCTCTAATCCCACGAGTCCGTAAGGAGAAGTGGGAACGCAAGCTCCCTTCCTGCTATGTCGCTGCCGCCTCTCCCGGGGCCAATTCTCTCCACCTCCCCCTCGAGATTGAGTCCACCGACAACGCAGTGAAGTTATCTCTCAAAGGCCTGGTCGATTGTGGTGCCACATCCGACTTCATCGACTCGGCCTACGTCCTCGAAAATCACCTCCCCGTTCGTCGCCTCACCCAGCCTATCCCCGTTTACAACGTGGACGGCACGCCGAACGAGGCCGGCTCCATTCGCGAAGTTGCTGATGTGGTTCTCCGTTACCAGGGCCACAGCGAACGCGTGCAGCTTGCTGTCACCCGTTTAGGCAAGCAGCAGCTCATTCTAGGGTACTCCTGGCTCCGGAAGCACAACCCGGAGATCAACTGGGATACCCAGGAGGTAAAGATGAGCCGTTGCCCTTCCGGTTGCTCCACCTGCCGGGAGGAACTTCGTGAAGAACGTCGATCTGCCAGAACCGCGGCCCGGTGAAATGCTGAGGGCGTGCTCACAAGTGAATCTACTATGAAAGTAAACCCAAATATAAAACACGTTCACACTCCTCGTAATCAGCTTCTCAGTGTGTGAAAGATGCGAGGGCTTCGGGGTGGACAGAGCACCAGTATCACAACTCTCAATAGACGCAGATCCAATAGTCGCGGAGACGAAGTCGACGACAAGAATTTATATATAGCAAACAATGGTATCTCAACCAATATCTTCTATATGAGCACAACCAACACTAATCCAATCCACAAACAACAATATAACAAGTCAGAACTTAATACGGAGTATTAAGATCCCTTGTAGTGACAGCGTCTAGATGGTGACGCAAAGCCCAAATATCAAGTCGACGCACTGCCAACCGATACAACCAATATACTGAGTCGACACACTGCCAACTAGTAAACCAAAATGTCAAGTCGACGCACTGCCAACTGACACAACCAAAAGTACTGAGTCGACGCACTGCCAACTAGTAAACCAAAATGCCGCGTCGACGCACTGCCAACTAACAGCCAATATCCAATGTCCAAAACCCGAGCACAACTTGTCGACGCACTGCCAAGCAAGAAGTGTGGAACCAAAGTTCTCAAGTCGACGCACTGCCAACTGACCAAAACAACCCGAGCACAACTAGTCGACGCACTGCCAAGCTAGAGGTGTGGAACGATCTCAACAAAGCCCGAAGGCAACGACACTAAATGCCGCGACTAAACCAGATGCGGCGAATCCGACTTTCTGATGTCTCAACTCAAACTCAAATCACAGTAGCTACAAGTGCTCAGGGAGCAACTCGTCGCGACCGGGCAGGGGTGGCAGAACTTCTTAGGGTGGAATCACGCGGCACGCAAATTGTACAAAACAATCTGATATGGGTATGATTCACAGTCCGGGGGAAAGCTTTCTAATACAAAGAAACGACGTGCTACTTATACTGTCTACGACGATGCTTAGTAAAGTCCTGTACAACTGCATAGTAGCTACGCTATCTAAGATCGGTTGCCTTTTAGGGTAATTGAAAAGTTGAACGATCAGACAGGTCCTGAGTGATCAGGACCCCGCCCCATAGTCCATATGATACTTTTGATGTGGGTCAACCCACCGCGTCATACTTCTGGAATACGACGTGTTGGATTGGCCAACGGGTATGTCTTGGCATGTGAGACCAACGTGGGCGCCCCAAGAAGCCGTATGGCCCTAGGCACGCCAGTCGTTTCCCACATGGCTCGGTTCACGGATCTAGCCGTGTCGATTTCTAGTGTGTTTGGGTATGGACGCGACTCACCGTGACACTTGGGAGTGTCACCGCGACGCGTCCACAATGTCCCGTGATCGAATGGATCCTGACATGTGACAAGTCGTCGTCGTAGCACGATCTGAGGAAACGTCCAACCCAAAACCGGGAGTTGCCGCGACAAGATGGTTTAAGTCTCGTAACGCCAAGTCCTGTCCAGTAGTAGTTCTATTATTGAGAACGTCGCGCATTGCTCAGCCCTTCAGCCCAAGTTCCCATCTGCAGAGAATGACCCTTTTCGAGAAGTCGACGCAACGACAGATCCCTTTTTGGGGAATGGTCGCGGTCCAAGCGCTCGTCACTAATGGCCCTGAGCCTGGTATGGACTCATAAGACCAATTCCACAGTAGTGGTCTGACTGCCTTGCTATCGTCGACACTATCCACAGTCGTCGACTGGGCAGTAGACCCTTAAGTCCTACTGAGCGCAACACTGTCAACCGCGACACGATACACCGAGTGATTCAAGAGTAAACTCTGTAAAAAGCGCAAAAATACGCCCTTACAGAGCTGGTGCAGAGCGCGTCTGGTAGCCAGCCTATCATCTCCCAGGAACACTAATTTTGACCTCCTGGTCAATCCCGCGACAGTCTCACTGCGTCAGGTCTAAGTCCAACAGTCGACGTCTCATTCATTTATTATTAAAGCCGCGGAGACATAGAGTTATGTTCCCACGTCTTATTCATTTGGTTGTTCGGTTCCTTCCGTGATCTGCCGCGATCAAACTTCTTCCGGCATGTTCACCATATAAATGCCCTCAATTTTCAGGGTCGAGAGTCTCCCTAGTACGAGACACTCTTGCTTTCTGACCACCATGTCCGCGCCCGACCAGAGCCCCCGCCCCCAAGACACCAACCGTGAGTGACGCCCAAGACGATTACCGCGACTTTTCAACCACGCTAACCGTCCATCAGCCGTCACCGAATCAGCTGTCCCGGGAGCAAACCTGCCTGCCATCGACTGGCGGCAGTTCATGCCGTCAGTCAATGTCTCTCCCATGGCTTGTCGACTCAACTCACCACCTGCCTAGCCCCGAGGCCTACAACCAGATGTTGCGGCAGATGGCCGTCGACGTCCGCCAGATCCAGCAGGTGAGCTCCGTTCTAAGCCCGCTGGAGCGAGCAGTCACGGCGATCAATGATTGCCGCGCCTGTTCGCTTTGGCCTTCCATTCTTTTCACTAACGTAAGGGCTAGCCGGCGCCTGCGCTTTCGACCACCAACGCTCCAGTCGAGGAGTCGTCGCCACCGAAGAAACGCAAACGCGTCGTCGAACCCGTACGCGTACTCTGTTTCATTCGTTTAACTATGTTCTGATCGACTCCCAGGCGGCTCCCACCGAACAAGTCGCCGCCCCTTCGTCGTCCCGGCCTGCCAAGCAGAAGGGGAAGGGTGACGGCTCCAAGCCGCAGGCCCCTGCCGCCGTCGCGGGCAGCAAGGTCGCCGTCGCCCAGAAGTCGAGCGAGAAGTCGCACGGGAAGCGACCCAAGGCGGCTCCTGCCAAGGAGCCCAAGGCGTCGTCCCATGCGCCTACTCGTAAGTGGCTCTTTCTTTTCATTCACCAAAGTCGCGGGTACTGACTTGTCGTAGCCGCTACCTCGGTCCCTGTTCCACAGGGGTCACCTCCCAAGCGCGTCCACAAGAAGACGCACGCAGGTGTGTGATCCTATGTCTTATTTCATTGATCTTTAGACTAACCACTTGGTCCCTCCCAGCCCGGATCCAAGCACAGCCTGTGCAGCCCGAGTCCCTCAGCGATGAGGAAGCCGCCGCCGTCGCCGACACTGCGATGGAGGTCGACGACGAGGGGGTCCAGGAGGGAGACGCGTCCTCGGCCGACGAGCTGGCCCTTCAGGTAAGTGACCCAGTTCGTCGATCGCGATCCCTTCATCTCATGGTTGGTTTGTTTTTGACAGGGGCCCAAGTCCAAGGGGAAAGCGCGATCGAATCTGAGTGCGTTTTTCCTCTTGTCCCCCTCTGTCGTTTACTCACACTTTCGTAGCCCCGTCCGTCATCGTCATGGACGACACCTCCGAGAGTGGAGAGGAGACCGGCGACTTCGTCGTGGCCAAGAGGCAGGTCAACGAGACCCGCGTCAAGCCCAAGGTAAGCCGGCTCCTTTTTCCCAGACCACGCCCCTTAATCCAGCTTTTTTTTTTAGCCAATCAAGAAGGTCGCGGATGGTTCATCCAAGTCGACCAAGTCCGTGCCCCACCAACCGGTGCCCAAGGTGGAGGCCAGTCGCAAGGCGAGCGCCCCGCGAGCGACGACTACCCCGACCCCAGTGGCTAAGGTGAGACACAAATCTTGGTTCCCAGACGTCGACTAAATCGTTTTCTTTCTTTTCTAGGTTGCCCAGGCGGCCCCCGCTGCTACCAAGACCCCACGCAGTGAGTTGGGCAGGGTGGCCGCGACTCTTGGTCGCGAGCGGAGTGTCGCTGCGGCCAAGGCCGAGCTCAAGGCCCAGAAGGCAGAAAAGTCCGTTGCGGCGGCCAAGAAGAAATCTGACTCGGTGAGTCGCGACTTTTCTTGTCGTCGACTTCTTACTGACTTGACTGTTTCTAGACTCCTGCGAAGGCGTCGGCCCCCACGCCCCGAGCTCCGTTCACTCCCGCCGCTTACGACACCGAGGCGCTCCTTTCGGTGGCACGCCAAGGGTTCGCGGGGAAGTTGGAAAGGGCCGGCGTCGAGGTGCCAACTGACTTCGTGCGTCCCTTTATCTTTTTCTGCCATGCCTCGACAACTGATTCCCTTTTCATAGGAGGTCGCGCCAAGGCCCTGCGCGATGTGCGTGACGCGGCAGCGCGTCTGCTTCAAGAGCGTCGACGGGCGCCACGGCAATTGGTGTGCCCCGTGCGTGCTCTATAAACAGACTTGCACCAACGGCTACAAGCCCGCGGAGCAGCTGTATATGGGGCAACGCTTCGGGTATATCGCGCAGATGAGCGCGGACGGTACAAGTCCACTCTTTTTATTCATTTCTATTTTTGATCGTTTCTGACGACGTCTTCAGATCTCAACAAGTCCGCCAACCGTCTCGCCGACACTTTGGACGCGTACGGCGGGCTTCTTCGCACGGCTAACGAGATCCGCGTCCTGGCCATTGGCCAGTTCCGTGATTTCGTTGGTCAGCTGAAGGAGCACTTCGACGACGGCTCGGATGAACGCATCAAGGCGATGTTCGTCCACACCGCGACCGAGATCGACGCCGCCGAGATGGCCGACATCCGCAAGGGTGTCCAGATGATCTTGGCCCACGGGGACTTGTTGGATGGCGAGGCGAACGAGCGGTTCGCGGCACCTCCAGCCTTCTTCGATCCGTTTTTCTATCGCGAGATGGAAAAGATGGAGAAGCAGTTCCAGAGGGAGATCGAGAAGGCCCAGGAATTCGACAAGTCGGACCCCGCGACCGTCCAGGATCAAGCGTTCCAACCTGGCGAGGACCACGAGATCGACGTCGCGCACTTGGCGAGTAGTCGCACCCGTGCGCTCTCTTTGTCGCCCCAGCCTTCGCCATCGCCGCCTCCCGTTGCGTCGTCGTCCCAAGCTGTTTTACAGGTCTTGGACTTTTCTGACAACTACAGCGAGACCTCGGCCGAGTCCACCAAGGCCGAGTCGGATGAAGACGCGGAGGGTGAAGAAGACGGGTCCGCCGGCAACGAGAACGCCGACGACGGGAAAGTCGACGACGAGAACGTCGACGACGAGAACGTCGACGACGAGAACGTCGAGGACGAGGGCTCCGTCGCCGCGGGTGAGACTGCCATGGAGGTGGATGAGCAGTAGACCAGCTCGTTCCACCGTCCGTGAACGTCGCGGCCCCGAATTTTTTATTTATTACATGCACATCACATATCGTCGTAGTAGAGCAATCCGAACCACATCTTGCTGCCTGAGTCGTCGTCGCGTGAACCTTTGAGTCGAAATTTTCAAAATTCTTAGAAGAATTTTCTTGAAACATTTTGAAAAAGTCCCGGACCCCGTCCTCAGTAGCATCATTGGATTTTCCATTTTCCAGCACATGGGTCCAAGGGGTGTGCACGTTGTCGCGCACCTCAATTTCCAATGTGTGGACTTCTGCGGACTCTGTGGCTGATCTTTCGTAAGATCTGCCCTCTCCCAGGAACACAGATCTAAGCCGTCCTCGGCTTATCTGATGCGCGACTAGAAAAGTTTTTCCAGAGTCGACGATATAAAGTCTGGGTGGGCTCGACAGGTTATGTCCAGTCCCATTCTCAGTCCTTATTTCGTTCCCATTCTTTCTCTCTACCCAGGCCTCGCTATGTCCGCATTTCCTCTCCCCCAAGACTTCGCATCGCTCGTCGCGTCGTGGAAGAAGGCTAAGCCTTCTCTCGCAGCGATGAACAAGCTGGGTCTAGGTGGTTCAGAGGGCATCCTCAGCGTTGGCAAGGATATTTTCTTTGTTTGAGTAAGTTGATTCGTGATGGCGTGTCGCGGCGATTATCTTATCTCGTCGACAGACCCGAT
The DNA here is from genome assembly GCA_963692855.1 of Mycena citricolor. Classification (NCBI taxonomy): domain Eukaryota; kingdom Fungi; phylum Basidiomycota; class Agaricomycetes; order Agaricales; family Mycenaceae; genus Mycena; species Mycena citricolor. The sequence goes on along the minus strand of CAVNYO010000138.1, from coordinate 693,420 downwards.
TCCAAGCTAGCTCGTTTGCTGCTCAAGATCCTCCCTGCGACGTTTTGGATTGTCTCGAGGAGGCCACCACGCTCGCTCTGTCTCAGACGGAACTGCTCAAAGAAGTTCCTGAGAAGCAGCGCGACCCTTCCCAGACCAAGGCCGTCAACAAGTATCGAGCCTATCTGGTCTGGCATGAGTCCCTTGTCGCGGCGATCATCAGCATGCGACAAGCTCAGGAGAGCATCCCACGTCCTGCTGCAACTCCGTCGTCGTCTGGGAAGGCCAAGGTATGATTCCCTGTCTTTGTCCAGATTTTCTTACGGATATTGTTGCACAGGCCGAAGACCCTGTTCCTGAGGCTTCAGGCTCAACTCCTGCCATCGACATTGATTCAGACGTCGAGATGGAGGCCCCCACTCCTGTTCAAGAGAAGGTGCGTCCGTCTCGAGTCTTTGCCAAGCACAGGTTGATTTTTCACAGACCCCGCGACCATCTACTCGCAAGACCGTCGCTGGACGGTCCGGTTCTCGATCGGTCGACGGTTCTGGTCATGACGACTCCGTAGGGCTCGCGGACGTCTATGGGACTATCATTCGACTCATAGACGAGCACGATAGGTCGATGCGTCTTCTCAGCGCCAAAATGTCGAAGCTTCACGCGGAGCAGATGGAGGCTCTAGGGAGCTGTCTCCAGAGTTTCCAGACGTGAGTTTCACTCAGTCGCGGCGACTACATTTCTGACCAATTACCCAGCCATCGTTCGTTGTCACCGGCTCGAAGAGGCAGCGACTCAGCAACAGTACCACTGATGCGGCCCCGGGTGAGTCTCGCAGTTATATTCTCGTGTCGCGACACTTCGCTAACCGATTGGCAGCGTCCGCGTCCGACCGAAGGTTTATTGCGGACCGGGTGCATCGACATCAATTGTACCGATTGCGGCGGTCCATTCCACTCGAGCTCCTCATCGAGGAACGCGACTACGTCTCGTCGCGGCTAGAGGAATGGAAGACCGCGCTCAAGGACGTCAAGGAAGCCATTGACCTCTCGATGTCGAAGAATGCGGCCTAATCTTTCATAATTTGTTCTATATGCACCCTCCTTCCATATGTCTCTCCTCTCTCATGTCACTTATTTATGAAGTCGCGTCTCTTCTTCTCGCGCACCTCCTTTATGACCTTTTTCTTTTAGATACAACCCAGTATAGTCCTTAGGTACCAGCTAGCACCCAAGCAATATACTGAATTCTGTCTAAAACTGAGAGAAGCGACGTCTTGTCGTGCGAGAGCCTGCCGCGACAATTGCTTGTTTGTCAGACTTTCACTGGACAGAAGCTGGATCCTCTACAGGGTCATCGTTGTCGTCACTATCCGAGTTCTTGAGTTTCACACCTTCAAACTGGTAGTCGCGGACGTCAGATATTTCCTCCACCAACTCATCGAGTTTAGCAGGCGAAATATCTATCAGCTTCTTTATATCTTCAGAGAGTGTCAACTTCTGTCTTGCCAAATAGGGTATTACTCGGAACGCCGCGACTTTCGCATGGAACATCGCACCGTTCATTTCACAGACTAAGTAAGAACCCCCTTTGGTCTTTCGAACTATAATCATGGGCCCAAGATATCTAGCTTTCATCTTGTTGTCCAATGATTTTTCAATAGCTGTGTTCCTGACCAACACTAAGTCCCCTGGTACAAACTTGTAATCTTTGATCACATGCTTGTACTCGAGTTCGTAGCGTTGAACCATCTTTAGTTTGGCGTCGCTGACGCGGCTGCGCATATCTTCAATATGGTCGGCGTGTTTCGCTAGAGCGCGTGCTCTGAGACCAATGAGATCCGCAGAGTCGACGATCCGGTCAGGATATTCGACTAACCATGTAGCTTCGACTATATCCAGAGGGATGGTAGGGTGGGCCCCACATACTGCGAAGTATGGTGAACAACCCAGCCCGCGACGCACTGTAATTCTATCTGCCCACAAGACCTGTGGGAAGAACCAAAACCATTTGGAGGCGTTTCCCCCTGTAGCTTTGTACAGTGACTGTCGAATGTCCCAATGTCCCCTTTCAACAGTGCCATTTGCTTGGGAATTGTAAGGAGATATCCTTATTCCCTTGATACCATATTTCTTCTGTAACCAATTCAACGCCGCGACAAATTGTCCTGCGTTATCGGTTACAATCCACTTAGGGCACCCCCAGCGACACACTATGTCTTCGAGTAAGAAACGTGCGATTGCCTTGGCATTGTCAGCCTGTAGCGGTCGCGCTTCCACGTAGCGGGTCAAAGAATCCCTTGCTGCGACGACATATCTGTATCCATTGGAAGGCGTTCCCATAATCATGACGTCCGTATGTATCTTCTGAAATACACTTGGAGTCATAGTCGGCGTCGGTGGAGTGCGGAGGAGAGTTTTCTGGCGGACTTGGCAGCTATGACAAGTCTTTATCCACCAGTCGACGTCTCTTTCCATCTCTGGCCACCAAAACCGAGTTTCCAACAGGCTCTTAGTGCTGAAAAGACCCTTATGACCTAGCGCGTCGTGACACGCCTTCATCATATAAGTCCTGTGGTGCTTGTCCACGACCAGTCTATGAATCCCATTGGTCGATCTCTTGTACATTTTTCCATCTTTGAGGAAAAACTGTCGCGAGAATTTGAGAAACGATCTGAACCGTTTATCTGTCATTTCAGGCCTAATAGAAGTGTCTTTCAGCCACTTCCTAGCCATTACCAACCTATTGTCCTGTTCGATCCCTGTGCCCGTCCGGTGATCCTCAATATAGGGATCCTCAGGATTGTCGCGCAGTTCAAGATCAGGCAAAAGCGGTTCTCCGTTTGCCACATCGTTCAACATGAAGACTGGGACGACGAGTCCTTGAGCGTCATATGCATCTTTGACACGCCGATTCTCAGCGCGACGAGAGTCGCAAGCTTCGACTAGCTCTTTGGATATGTCGTCGACCGACTCAGCACACCCGACCATAGAGTTAAGGTAGCCACCTCTGGTGTCAATGTCCCTTTTGAACTCTTCAAAGTCTAATGGTTGTTCTGTGTCGTAGTCCCAATTTTCGTTGTTCTCTGGTGGTGGCTCGTCGAAGATTTCCTCTTCGTCATTGGGATACTCTTCATCTCCAGGTGCAGGTCGTCGTCGCGACAAGCCATCTGGTGAGAAGGTGATTCCTCTGACATGTTTCAAGGTAAATTGAAACATGAGGATCTCTTCAGCCCAACGGTTGATATTTGCATTTGGTAGGTTACCAACGTTCCTTAGCATGCCTGCCAAGTACAGCGCGTCGGTTTCGACTACCAATTTCCTACAACCAAGAAGCCAGTGAGCCATGGCTTGAAGCACGCGCTTCACACCATAAAGTTCACGCTTCGGTTGAGAAAACCTAGCTTCTCTTTCTGTAAGCGGGATACTCCCAAATTTCGCGTAATAGACTTTCTTTGGGTCATCTGGGTCGCGCTGGTAGATTTCAAAACCCGCGGCCATCCAGGATGTGTCTATTGCGACGACAATCTCAGAGTCCCACTCGTAGTTCAGAGGCTTAAGCGACGGACAGACTTGTATCGCGTCTTTAAGTCTTTGAAATGCGAGTTTCTGTTTGTCACCCCATTCAAAATGCGCGTTCTTGTTCACTAGTCTCTGAATTGGTCGCGCCATTTCAGAAAATCCTCTAATGAACATCCGCATGACCCCAATTGTGCCCATAAATTGTCGAACTTCCGAGACGTCCCTCAAATCTGGCCAACGCACGATTACACCAACTCTGTCCGCGTCAGGTTTTCTACCTTCAAACGAACAGATGTGGCCAACCACAGCGAACTCGTTGGCGCAAACCACCGACTTAGTACCAGACAGAGTCGCGCCACAGTAGCCGATTCTGTGCACGACGCGGTTCACATTCTGAAAGTGCTCCCATACGAAGCGACGAATCCCAGGATTTTCTGGAATTGTTTCACAGGTCCCATCGGGTAACAGATACCTGGTTCCAGGTCCTCGAACGGGTACGTCGTCGATGTATGGAATAGTAACATGAGGGATTTCGTCTTTCAAAATGAAAGTAACGTCCTCATGGAATATTGGTACTGAGTTGGTCCATCCTTGTGGGAGTTTGACCAACCTCAGTGCACCGAACAGTGACTGGAATGTAGTCAAGTCACGACTAGCTGGATCGATGTCACGCTGGTCGTAGCCTGAGTACAAATCTAGCGCAGCACCACAGGCGCGACCGGCGAAGTGGTTCGCTAACTCCTCTGTCGCGGGTGGCAATCCTGAATGTGCGATAGTTATTGCATTGAGTGGTTCGAGTGAGTGCACCAGTCTGATGCTCTTCCCATCCTTCTTGAGTACAGCAAAGAACTTGCTTCGATAAGAGGAATTGGAAGGTTCGTAGACCTGGGCCGCGATTTTGTCTTTTATGACCTTGCACACTTGATCGAACATGCCGCGAGGTATAGGAATATTCCCTTCGCGATATGCTGTATGGGGAACTGTCGCGATCTTGACAGGAGGAAATATATCCTGTCTTAATGCGCCACGCTCTTCATCATTGAACGCGAAACTCTGATTGTGAAGCATATAGAAGTGCATGAGCAACTTCCGTTCTTCTGGCAATAAGAAATCCCCTTTATGTAGCTTGTCCACAATGTCCCTGCGTTCCGCCGTGAATCTACCAGTTGGGGTAAAATCAGGTGGTCGCGGGTTTAGAGTAGGTAGCGTATCCAAAGGATCTCCAACCATTTCTCGAATTATTCGATCGTGTCATAGTTCGGCCACTTTTTCATCTTATCATCGACGATCTTATCTTATCTTGGCACGACTTATCTTATTACGGATCACGGCATCAGACGGTCCGGGCTAGGGGTCCTAGGGATTATCTTCATCGATCCAAGGCTGCGCAACACATGCTCCAGAAGGTTCTACTGCAACCCATGACCAGTGCTCCATGCGGTACATAGCCTTATGACTCATTAGTTGTAGATATGACTCAGACTGGACTTGGGTATAAATACTGTAGCTACTTGGTTGTATTCTCCAGTCTTGGAATTCACTTCTCTTTTCGACTTTGTTTTTGGGTTGATTGTCACATAATTCCAAGACTCCCCTCATACCTTCCTACCTCATACCTCTTACCCTGTATCCTGCACCGCTACGCCTGCTATATCCTCTTAACCCTTATCACCCCACTCACCCTTTTACCAAATCATCTAGTCGTCCTCCACTATCGCAGTGAAGGGTTCATATCAAGCAAACAGCACCAGGCCACGGGTAACGTTGAGCCCGACCCAAGCCTTACGGTAGCTACAAGGAGTGCTGCGGAGACCTTCGGGAAAACGCACCTCGGGATCATCGGGCACGTGAAGAGCTAGGCCCGGGATCTTTTTGCTAGCAAAAGAACCCTCCCTCGAGTGCTTGTACAGCACACGATTCCACCATTTCGTACCGATTCCCATCATCGTCTGGGAGTCCGTCCCCTCCCCCCATCGTACCATCGTCGCCCGATCTGGCGCATCAAAACCAACCCGGACCCTCCAACCCCTACCTCGCCCTCCCACCGCCTGAAGACGAGATCCCCGACCTCGACGAACTGCCCTCCGAACAACCACCCTCGCCCCCATCTCACACGCCTGCTCCTACCATGTCAGGGCATCACCGCATCACCCTCGCCGCCAATCCCCCCTACTTCGATGGCGACAAGTCCAAATACCTGGGCTTTGTGGACGCGTGCACCACCTACATCGGTGCCTATCGATCGGAGTTCTCGCAGGATGAGACCAAAATCCTCTTCGTCCTCTCCTACCTCCGTAACGAGAATGGCACGAGCTGCGCTGCCTCGAGATGGGCGATGAACTGGAAGCAGCACAACTTCGATGGCTTCCAGGGACTGAAGGCAGGAGTCACATCAAAGAACTTCCTGGAGGAGCTTCAGAGGGCGTTCGGGGACTCCAACGCGGAACAAGTCGCAGCTGCTCGGCTTATGGCCCTGCGCCAAAACAAACGGTCCTTTGCGGACTACATCTCCGACTTTGAGATGTTGGCCGCGGATGCAGGCTACAATGTGGTCGACACCACCGACAACAAAGGCGAATACAAGAAGGGGGACCAGGATAATATCCTCATCGAGTTCCTGGAGCGCGGACTCAGCAGCGAGATCGCCAGTCGTCTCTACAACACCGGTGTCCCTTTGCCCAAGGCCTATGGAGCGTTCAAAGCCTGGTGCATCAACATCGAAGCCAACGCTCTGCGTGACCAGCTGCGCAAAGCGTCGTATGGGCACCCCACACAACGACCACCTCCCCAGTTCCATCCCCAAGCGGCACCAGTGGCGCCCACACCCGCTCCGGCCCGACCCGCTGCCAACGAACCGGTTCCGATGGAAATCGATCGTACCCACGCCCGCGGCCGCAATATCATCTGCTACAACTGCCAGCAGCCTGGGCACATTGCGCGGAACTGTCCGGAACCAAGGAAGAAGCGCACCTTCTTCAATCGGGCCACGATGCTTGAAGAGATCGAGAACGGGGACAAGGACAACGAGTTCCTCAAGGAGATCGCCGAGAAGCTGCGCGAGAAGGGTTTTTGAAACGCTCCACTCCTCTAGCCAAGGAGGTGGAGCGTCCGGACTATGGACGATTTTCTGTACTTGTTTCGATTAAAGATACGAACAATATTTCATCTACATACACGATCTCAGACTCACTACATACAAATATTCACAATTTTCTTATTGCCGAGATGGAAAAAGAACGCCAGGAAAAAATAGCTCTAAATAGAAAATACTTACAAGATAAAAAGGATCAGAAGACCGCGGCTGCAGATAAATTATTGGACTCCTACGTATTTATGGCTCGTGGAGAAGGAACCACGTCAACAAAGACCGAAAAGGGGAGCATCGCTCCGAAGGCTCGATCCTTGGAAAAGGAGGAAGCGCCCAAGGAATCCGTCAAAATCGAAGTTCCAGAAGCACCCAAACGCACCAGGGTGCCAGATGCCGTTCAGAGGAAATTGGTGGCCGAGAAACAGAAGGGCCCCCAGCCCAGCAGATTGGCGCAGGAATTGCGCAGTTACCAAGCCGAAAGAAAGAGGCATTCGATGGACGTATATGTCCAGATCACGGGCCTGGACTCAGGGAAAACGCGCGGGGTCAAGGCGCTGCTCGATAGCGGCTGCAGTACCTGCTGCATTGATACCGACTACGCACGGGCAGAAAAGCTGGATATCCAAGAGCTTCCGCAACCCATTGTGGCTCGTAACGCCGACAACACCGAGAACATCAGCGGTCGGATCACGCACTACGTCGACTTGAGAATGAGAATCGGCCCTCATGTAGAGACACGCACGTTCCTTCTGACGTGTTTGGGAAAAGCTCGGATCTTCATCGGCTTGGACTGGCTGACGGAACACAACCCCGAGGTGGATTGGCAGGAGCAGACAATGAGATTCAGCCGATGCCCAGAGCAATGTCAAATGAGGGGTCACGAGGAGCACCAAGCGATGGTCGACATGGATGCAATTGACCTGGACATGGGCACACCGGATCTGGAAGAGGGAGAATCGATCTTGTTGATCGACTTTGGAAAGGAGGTAGACCTACGGCTGAAGGAAACGCCGGCGCAGAAATTTGCAGAAGAAGCGGAAAAGGAGAAAGAGAGAATGACCGAGGGAAAGATTCCAGATCAATACCGAGAATTCGTCAAAGTATTCGCCAAGGAATCATTCGACTCGCTACCGGACCGACGGGCATGGGATCATGCGATCGAGCTCAAACCAGGCTCCAAAGCAGTGGACTGCAAGGTGTACCCCTTATCGAGAAACGAGCAGGTCAAACTCGACGAGTTCTTACAAGAGAACCTAGCCAGCGGACGGATCAGGCCATCAAAATCACCAATGGCATCAGCATTCTTCTTCGTCAAGAAAAAGGATGGCTCGCTACGGCCTGTTCAAGATTACCGGAAGCTGAATGAGATGACGATCCGAAATCAGTACCCGCTACCGCTGATTTCCGAACTGGTCCACAACCTGTGCGGCGCCAAGTTCTTCACCAAGCTAGACATCCGGTGGGGATACAACAACGTACGGATCAAAGAGGGCGATGAGTGGAAGGCTGCGTTTCGCACAAACCGCGGACTTTACGAGCCCTTGGTTATGTTCTTTGGTCTCACGAATTCCCTGGCAACTTTCCAAAACATGATGAACGACATACTCCGGGAACTGATCAACGAGGGACATGTAGTAGTCTATCTGGACGATATACTGATCTTCACAGAAAATCTGGATGAACATCGACGAATCACCAAACGAGTACTCAAGTTGCTCCAAAAGCACAAATTATACCTGAAGCCGGAAAAGTGCGAGTTCGAACGCACGGAAATCGAATACCTGGGTGTAATCATTGGACACAACTCGATGCGGATGGACCCCGTCAAGATCAAGGGCGTGATGGAATGGCCGGAACCAAAGAGCGTCAAACAAGTCCAAGCCTTCCTCGGATTCACAAACTTCTATCGACGTTTCGTTCGGGGATATGCGGAGGTCGCCAAGCCGTTGACGCGGCTGACAGGGAAGGCAGGATGGTCATGGGGTCCGGATGAACATGCGGCGTTTGATGGATTGAAGAGGAGAATCGCGGAGGATGCGGTCTTAGCACTGCCAAACGACACCGGCCAATATCGTCTGGAAGCCGATGCTTCGGAAGGGGCAACAGGATCCGTTTTGAGCCAAAACCAAGATGGCATTTGGCGCCCAATCGCATTTATTTCGCACGCATTGACTGAAACCGAGCAAAATTACGAGATCTACGACAAGGAAATGCTTGCAATCATGTTATCGCTTGACAAATGGAGGCAGTTACTCCTGGGAGCCACGGAAACGTTCGAGATCTTCACCGATCATCAGAATCTCGAGTACTTTCGGAAGCCACAGAAGCTCAATCGACGGCAAGCACGATGGATCACGGAGTTGGCGGAGTTTGATTTCACCTTACGACACCGGCCCGGCGTGCTCAACCGCAAAGCGGATCTCTTATCCCGACGAGCAGATCACGATCAGGGCAAGAACAACAACAAGGACGTCACGCTACTAAAGCCCGAGTTCTTCCGATCACAAGAAGTCACATTCGAGGGACAGGATCAGCAGCTAATCGATGAAATCAAGGCCATTCGATCAATTGATGGAAGCGTCAAGGCGGCCTTGGAGAAGTCCCTCGTCGGATGGAAGAAGGAAGAGGGGCTTATCACGTATCATGGGAAGCTCTATGTACCAAGGGACGAGGAGTTACGGGACAAGATCATCGGACTACACCACGACACCCCTTTGGTCGGACACGCTGGGATCAACCGAACGCAGGAGATGGTGGAAAGGAATTACTGGTGGCCAAGGATGGGAAACCAAATTCGGAAATACATCCAAACGTGCGAGGCGTGCCAGCGGACCAAGACCAGGAGAGCAAGGACAGGGAGTCTACACCCGCATGCAGTCCCAAACGCGCCGTGGGAAATCATCTCCATGGATCAGATCGGACCCTTGCCGGTCAGTAACGGGTATGACGCAATTCATGTGTGGTGTGACACCTTCACCAAAATGATCCATGTCGAACCAATTAGTACTGACATCAGCAGCGAAGGAGTGGCACGATTAACCAGGGACCGAGTCTTCCGCTACCACGGGATCCCTCGCAAGATCATCACCGACAGGGATTCGCGCTACATCAAGGGCTTCATGAAGGAAACGAATCGGATGTTGGGCATAGAAATGAATCCGGGAACCGCATATCACCCGATCACGGATGGGCAGACAGAACGCATGAATCAGGAGATCGAGCATTATCTCCGCATCTACGTCAATTACCATCAGACGGACTGGTCGGAGTGGCTGGGGATGGCGGAGTTCGCATATAACGACAAGATGAACACGTCTACCAAAATATCACCATTCTATGCGAATCACGGATATCACCCGTGGAAGGGAGTGGAGCAACGGATGGAGTCAAGGAACGAGTCGGCGGAGGAATTCGTAAAAAGAATCAAAGAAATACAAGACGAAGCAAAAGCAGCACTAGAAAAAGCAAAAGAAAAAATGAAAAAATACTACGATAAACAAAGAAAAGAAGTTCCGGAGTTGAAGGTTGGGATGAAGGTGTACATAGAAGGGGAAAATATCGAGACGGATAGACCATCAAAGAAGATGAGCGACAAGAGACTAGGACCATACAAGATACTGGAGAAGGTTGGAGCGGCTGCATGGAAGCTGGACTTGCCGGACACGGACCGAAGACATCCGGTGTTCAACGAGTCACTGTTGACACCCTATCACGAACCACCCCCCCATTGCCGAGAGAAGAGGCCTGTAGCCAAGATGATCGGAGGAGCAGAAGAGTGGGAAGTCGAAGAAATCGTGAAAGAGCGAAACATCGGCCGAGGAAAACAGTACTTGGTCAAATGGAAGGGATGGCCGCACAGCGAGAACACCTGGGAACCATCACGTCACCTTACCCACGCGAAGAAGGTCCTGAGAGATTGGCAGAGGAAACAATCAAACCCAGACACACGCATTCGCCTCCTGCCAACGCTCGAAGCCGGACATTGGGACTATCTCATCCACCGCTACAAACCCAGAGACGAGCGCCTTCCATACCCGCAACGACAACTCTTCGACCCTTACGACAACGTCTTCACACCCATTGGCCTAGTCGATGAGGACATCGACCCTAGAGAGGGGGTAATGTCATAGTTCGGCCACTTTTTCATCTTATCATCGACGATCTTATCTTATCTTGGCACGACTTATCTTATTACGGATCACGGCATCAGACGGTCCGGGCTAGGGGTCCTAGGGATTATCTTCATTGATCCAAGGCTGCGCGACACATGCTCCAGAAGGTTCTACTGCAACCCATGACCAGTGCTCCATGCGGTACATAGCCTTATGACTCATTAGTTGTAGATATGACTCAGACTGGACTTGGGTATAAATACTGTAGCTACTTGGTTGTATTCTCCAGTCTTGGAATTCACTTCTCTTTTCGACTTTGTTTTTGGGTTGATTGTCACAGATCGTTCTCAGAACCCATAGTGTACACCGGTCTGACCTTCTGGTCCACAGGTTTGTACTTCTTTCCTGCGAACACAGAGTATTTGTCGCGACTAGAAGAGTCGTCGTCTAGTACACTCCAAGTACCAACAGTCAGTTTTTCTGTTGCCGCGTCTGAGAGTCTTTCATTCATATATGAATGAAATAAAGTCGACGCAGCGACGTCTTTCTTCATTTCCTTGTCCTCTTTCGACGACAAGATATATGCCTCTACTAGCTCAGTTTGGGTAAACTGGCCACTAGAACGCGGCCTTCTTAGATCCTCGAACACTACATTCCCATCCTTTCCCAACGACACAGTCACCGCGACTTCTTCTCCTTGACTCAACCTGGTCAATTCCTCGAAGCTCTTTGAAAATCCCGTTCAGGGTTCGGTTCGTCTGGACTGGTCGTCGGCTTCGACGAACTGTAGGGCTCGGTAGATCCGTCGTTGTTTTTAGTGTTACGCGGCAAGTCGTCTGCACGACGTGGCTGCGTAGCCATTGCACAACGTGTCTTTAAATCGGGATCGCGCATGGTGATTATCTGGCTGCCGTCGGCCGCGTTCTTGATATTGCTTTCAGTCGCGATATCAAACGGCCTGCCGAGCAGCACCTTATAAGCTGGACTTTCCAAAATGTGCACCTGCAGGTAGACCAGGATGGTCCCAAACCTGAAGGGTACATTTCTCGCTAATCCCAGTGACTTAGAGATAGATCCATTTGCGCTTTCCATATAGATGACGACTTTTGGGTCCCAGCTCAATTGTGCGTCGACGGCTTCTGAGAAAGCCATCAATACAATCTGAGATCCACTGTCTAGGATGCAGTCCGCGTCGAGACGCGCGTTAATCCGTCCGTTTATCGTTCTGAGAGCAGCCGACGAATCACCAACATAGACATGTCTTGGGTTCTCATTAGAGGGTATCGACTCCAAGTACATCTCATATGGGTCCGTCGCGACAACTGCGCCAATGGGAATTTCTCCTTCAACTGTGTTATGATAGAACACAGGCTCGGGCAATTCCTTAGCACTGACTAGGTTGTAGCTCAGCTCTCCATCCCAAACGTCTTCAACAACGCGACCAGTTTCTTGAAGCATGGACTTCTGAACCGGTACTCGTTTCTTCGAAGAGTCCTTCAGGATGGAGTCGCGGACAGTCCCCGAAACTGCTAGGAGTTCACCTACAGTGACGTCGACTGACGCGTTTTTCATTTTGTCGTAGACTGCTTCTGCTACAGCCTTCGTTTGAATCGGTGCACGCAACTGGTATTTATCTGGAACGCGCGCTTTTGAAGAATGTACTGGTTCTTGTAGAACGGGCTTGACTTTCTCAAACGGTAGTTCCTTTCTCTTTTCGACGTTGCCGCGCACTGATTCCTCATCATCGTCGCTATCACTAACTTCTTCAATAATCACAGGTTTTCTCGGTTTCTCTCGTCGCTCAGCTCGTTTATCATGGTCCTCAGAGGGCTTGGCTGAGTTTGTGGGTTTAGCCCCCTTCCTTGAACCATTTAGAAACCCGAGTTGTTATCGTCGCGCTCAGGTTGGCTATTCGCACCACGACGGGTTTGAATGAACTGTTCCTGAGTCTGAGGATAACCACTGTTCATGTTGTTGAAGTAGCCGGCCATGGCGTCGGTCATGGCTTTCTGCATGAACTGGCCCATGGCACTTTCCATTGCATTGTTGGTCAAACCAGATGCATTTCTTTGAGTCTTTGGCTCAGCGCGACTCTCTGGGGTTGGCCGCGACGACTTCCTCTCGTATTGGATGAGTTGACTTCGAAGGGAGTGTATCTCATCTGCCACTTCTTCAGGGTAGTCGGACATATCATCATTGTCGCAGCTATCGAACTGATCCAAGTAGTAGGAGTCTTGGAAGTTGACGGACTTGCCCTTCTTCTTCCAATAAGCCTCTACTCGTTGTCCCTGAGTCCCTTCTCCATTTGGTAGGAAACTGTCGTCGAAGAGCCTCCACATCCCTTTGGTGTCGACTTTGAGAAGGTTTTTCTCAATGTGAGACCTCTTGAGTGGGCACTCGTTCGACCAGTGACCAGTTTGTCCACAGTAGCGACAGTCGTCGTTCCGTGCGGCAGCTCCTCCTTGTGCGCGACTTTCAAAGTGGGGCACAGAAGAGTTGTTGCCTACTGGTCGCGACCGCTGTATAGGCGCTTCGCGAGCAGTCTGTACGAACGTCTTCAGCGCTTCCTGCAACTGAGTCTGTAGCTCTTTTTGGTGTAGAAGAAATGAGTCCTTCAAGTTGGAAATCGAGTTTTCCAACTCCTCAACTTTAGCATGGTTGGGTGGACTAGTCTCATAGTCGAAGCGAACCTTTGGAGGTCGCGCGATTATGGGAATTTCGTCTTCGTTACTCAACGTCGACGCCATTTCTTCCGCCATTGTCATTAATTCTTTTAGCTGGATGGGGTCGTCCTGCCGATTGACTCCAGTCGCGGGGACATTAGCACTTGCTATCCCGGCGCGAGTTTGGTAGCGTTTATTGAATACTTGACTTGTAGCCAAAGCATTCCTCAAGACGGTACTGAACTCAGAGTCCAAAGTACGCATGTAGCGTTCGCACGTGACTTTGTTGGTAATAATGGCAGGAGGGACTGACAGTCGCTTGTAGTGACTGTACATTTGAAGGCCGAAGCGCTTCAAATCGCCCTCATCCGTGATTTTGATTCCACGGTTCTCGCGACAGAGTCTATCTAGATCTGCCATGGTCCCCGTTTTTCGCTTGGACACCTCAGGGTATCCTTTTAATATTTCGGCCTCGAATTCCGCGACAGTTTTCGTGTCGTCGGAGTAGGTATCAAGACCTTCCCATACGTCCATCACTTGCCGCGACGGCAAATAACGAATGTACATACTTTTTGCTTGTTTGACATCTGTGATGCCACCATCCTCCACGATCTGCGCGCAGTGACGCAAATATGCCTCAATCGACAGGGGATCCTTTTCATCAAGTATAGGTCTACTTGTGTCCCAAGGTTGAGGGATTTTGAACCCAGTCTTTGGAGCCATAGTTGTCGCGACTGAAGTTACAGGGGAAGTAGGGATGTTGTTAGAATTCGTGTTTGTAGCGGTGACGCTACTAGACAATTCTGAGAGGGTTTGTGAGCTAGTCTGAGATCGACTGATTGTCGTCGAACTCGAAGTAGCCGCGTCTAAAGCTGGAAGCTTCGACGTCGAATTCACTCTTTGTTTTCCTTTTGCCTTGGAAGGCAAGGGTGGTAGATACAAAGGTGTTTTATGTCTTGCAGACCTTCGTGGTTTTTCGAAAGGTCCTGAAGTTGAAGCGTTTCCTTCAGTCTCAATCTCCGCTTGGTCCTCGAGAGGTCGCGCAGGAGCTTGGGATCGAAATAAACTGCTTCGTGGGATAAACCCTTGGTCTCTATCCGACGTCGCGGTAAAGAATCCGGTTTATTGATTTTTAAAGTTTATGAAACTTTTAGAAGCCCCTCGCGGTGGGCTCCAGATGAAATGCTGAGGGCGTGCTCACAAGTGAATCTACTATGAAAGTAAACCCAAATATAAAACACGTTCACACTCCTCGTAATCAGCTTCTCAGTGTGTGAAAGATGCGAGGGCTTCGGGGTGGACAGAGCACCAGTATCACAACTCTCAATAGACGCAGATCCAATAGTCGCGGAGACGAAGTCGACGACAAGAATTTATATATAGCAAACAATGGTATCTCAACCAATATCTTCTATATGAGCACAACCAACACTAATCCAATCCACAAACAACAATATAACAAGTCAGAACTTAATACGGAGTATTAAGATCCCTAGTAGCGACAGCGTCTAGATGGTGACGCAAAGCCCAAATATCAAGTCGACGCACTGCCAACCGATACAACCAATATACTGAGTCGACGCACTGCCAACTAGTAAACCAAAATGTCAAGTCGACGCACTGCCAACTGACACAACCAAAAGTACTGAGCCGACGCACTGCCAACTAGTAGACCAAAATGCCGCGTCGACGCACTGCCAACTAACAGCCAATATCCAATGTCCAAAACCCGAGCACAACTTGTCGACGCACTGCCAAGCAAGAAGTGTGGAACCAAAGTTCTCAAGTCGACGCACTGCCAACTGACCAAAACAACCCGAGCACAACTAGTCGACGCACTGCCAAGCTAGAGGTGTGGAACGATCTCAACAAAGCCCGAAGGCAACGACACTAAATGCCGCGACTAAACCAGATGCGGCGAATCCGACTTTCTGATGTCTCAACTCAAACTCAAATCACAGTAGCTACAAGTGCTCAGGGAGCAACTCGTCGCGACCGGGCAGGGGTGGCAGAACTTCTTAGGGTGGAATCACGCGGCACGCAAATTGTACAAAACAATCTGAAATGAGAGTGATTCACAGTCCGGGGGAAAGCTTTCTGATACAAAGAAACGACGTGCTACTTATACTGTCTACGACGATGCTTAGTAAAGTCCTGTACAACTGCATAGTAGCTACGCTATCTAAGATCGGTTGCCTTTTAGGGTAATTGAAAAGTTGAACGATCAGACAGGTCCTGAGTGATCAGGACCCCGCCCCATAGTCCATATGATACTTTTGATGTGGGTCAACCCACCGCGTCATACTTCTGGAATACGACGTGTTGGATTGGCCAACGGGTATGTCTTGGCATGTGAGACCAACGTGGGCGCCCCAAGAAGCCGTATGGCCCTAGGCACGCCAGTCGTTTCCCACATGGCTTGGTTCACGGATCTAGCCGTGTCGATTTCTAGTGTGTTTGGGTATGGACGCGACTCACCGTGACACTTGGGAGTGTCACCGCGACGCGTCCACAATGTCCCGTGATCGAATGGATCCTGACATGTGACAAGTCGTCGTCGTAGCACGATCTGAGGAAACGTCCAACCCAAAACCGGGAGTTGCCGCGACAAGATGGTTTAAGTCTCGTAACGCCAAGTCCTGTCCAGTAGTAGTTCTATTATTGAGAACGTCGCGCATTGCTCAGCCCTTCAGCCCAAGTTCCCATCTGCAGAGAATGACCCTTTTCGAGAAGTCGACGCAACGACAGATCCCTTTTTGGGGAATGGTCGCGGTCCAAGCGCTCGTCACTAATGGCCCTGAGCCTGGTATGGACTCATAAGACCAATTCCACAGTAGTGGTCTGACTGCCTTGCTATCGTCGACACTATCCACAGTCGTCGACTGGGCAGTAGACCCTTAAGTCCTACTGAGCGCAACACTGTCAACCGCGACACGATACACCGAGTGATTCAAGAGTAAACTCTGTAAAAAGCGCAAAAATACGCCCTTACAGAGCTGGTGCAGAGCGCGTCTGGTAGCCAGCCTATCACCGGGTGCTTCGCACCATCAGACAAGGTCCGGTTCCATCCATCTGTGCTG
Organism: Mycena citricolor; assembly: GCA_963692855.1. Lineage (NCBI taxonomy): Eukaryota > Fungi > Basidiomycota > Agaricomycetes > Agaricales > Mycenaceae > Mycena > Mycena citricolor. Next base: position 676,980 of record CAVNYO010000138.1, on the reverse strand, counting down.
TCGACGTTGAGGACCATGAGGACGAAGAGATGCCAGAGCTTTCGCCAGATTCGGACGATTATGACCCTGAAGATGTCGAAGAAGATGACGACTCCTTGGAAGCCGGTGACCGTATCTTTTACACCCGCTTCAACCCTTCTGAAAACATCCGAGCCACCAGCACCGTCTCTCAGCGACTCGCCGAGGCGTTTGCTAAGAACTCTGCACCTCCTCGGGATACCATCCCCGAGTGGGCCCGCGAGTTCGAAGATGTTTTCAGCAAGGAGTCCTTCGACAACCTGCCAGAGCGACGCCCCTGGGATCACGCCATCGAACTGGTTCCCGACGCGAAGCCGACCAACTGTAAGGTCTACCCCATCTCCCCTCTCGAACAGAAGCAGCTCGACAGCTTCATTGAGGAGGGCATGGCTACTGGCAGGATTCGGCCGTCAAAATCGCCCATGGCGTCTCCCGTCTTCTTTGTGAAGAAGAAAGACGGCAGCTTACGGTTTGTCCAAGATTACCGAGCACTAAACGCGATGACAGTGAAGAACCGCTACCCGCTCCCCCTGATCAATGATCTCATCAACAAGCTCAAGGGAGCTCGGTTCTTCACCAAACTCGACGTTCGCTGGGGCTTCAACAACGTGCGCATTCGTCAAGGCGACGAGTGGAAGGCAGCGTTTCGGACAAACCGCGGGCTCTTTGAGCCGTTGGTGATGTATTTCGGCCTGACCAATTCCCCCGCAACGTTCCAGACAATGATGAATGACATACTTCAGGACCTCATCCTCTCTGGCGACGTTATGGTGTACCTCGACGACATTCTCATCGCACATTCCGATATCCACCGTCACCGGGAAATCGTGAACGAAGTCCTCCGACGTCTCCGCGAGAACAAGCTCTACCTTCGCGCGGAGAAATGCGAGTTCGAGATGCCGTCGATCGAATACCTCGGGGTGATCATTTCCCACAACCATGTGGAGATGGACCCGGTCAAGGTCGCAGGTGTGGCGGAGTGGCCAGCTCCAGCTAACAAGAAGGAAGTGCAGCAGTTCCTCGGCTTCACTAACTTCTACCGGAGGTTCATCCGGGATTTTTCGCACGTTGCCCGTCCTCTCTTTGACCTCACCAAGAAGGACGTGGCATGGACTTGGGGCGCCAACGAGGCAGCTGCGTTTCTTGCGCTTAAGAACGCTGTTACCTCTACCCCAGTCCTGCAGCTCCCGGATGCTTCCAGGTCTTACCGCCTCGAAGCAGACAGTTCGGACTTTGCGACCGGTGCTGTCATCTCGCAGCAGTCCCCCGTGGATGACAAGTGGCATCCGGTTGCCTTCTTCTCGAAGAGTCTTAACGAGGTCCAGCGGAACTACGAAATCCACGACAAGGAGATGCTCGCCATTGTCCGCGCCTTGGAGGAGTGGCGACACTTCCTCGAGGGCGCCGAGCACCCCGTTGAGATCTGGACCGACCACAAAAATCTGGAGTACTTCCGGAAAGCCCAGAATCTCAACCGTCGTCAAGCCCGCTGGTCCCTCTATCTGTCTCGCTTCGACTTCACCCTGCACCACCAACCTGGCCGCCTCATGGGCCGCCCGGATGCTCTCTCGCGCCGCCCCGACCACGGAGTCGCTTCGGACAACACAGACGTCACGCTGCTGCGCCCGGAGCTGTTCCATGTCCGGGCCTTGGAGGGTCTCACTGTCTCTGGACCCGAAGCCCCTCTCCTGCGCGACATCCGGGAGGCCCTCGCCGGTACCCCCGACATGGAGGAGCCCATTGTGTTGGCAGCACGTGAGCTCCTCAAGGAACGCGGAGTTCGCTCTGCTCAGGCTGCGGAGTGGCGAAAAGAAGGCGGCCTGCTCTACTTCCGTGGCAAGCTGGTGGTTCCACGCAACAACGACCTCCGCCGACGCATCCTCGAGCAGCACCACGACACCCGCGTCGCAGGGCATGCCGGCCGCTTCAAGACGTTAGAGCTGATCTCTCGGAACTACTGGTGGCCCCAGTTGTCTCGACACGTCGGCCGGTATGTGGCCACCTGCGACCTGTGCTGCTGAACCAAGGCGCTCTGCCAACTCCCAATCGGGGAACTCCATCCCACGGAGGTCCCTTCGGAGCGCTGGGAAGCGGTGTCAGTTGACTTCATTGTGCATCTGCCAGACGCTCACGGGTATGATGCTATCATGGTCGTTGTTGACATGCTTGGGAAGCGCAGCCACTTTATAGAGTGCCACACCCGGCTCTCCGGTGAAGGTGCTGCCAGGCTTTTCTACAAGAACGTCTGGCGCCACCATGGGCTGCCGTCTAAGTATGTCTCTGACCGTGGCTCCCAGTTCATAGCAGAGTTCACGCAGGAGCTGTGGAAACTGGTCAGGGTCTCATCGGCAATGTCTACGGCTTGGCATCCACAGACGGACGGCCAGACCGAGCGTGTGAACCAGGAGCTCGAGCAGTTCCTCCGGATCTTCACAAGCTACAACCAGGACGACTGGGACGAGCTGCTTCCCGCTGCCGAGTTTGCCTACAACAACCATATTCACTCATCCACGCAGCAGGTCCCGTTCATGACCGACACCGGTCGACTCCCTCGCATGGGCTTCGAGCTGAATGGACCACGCTCAACTGTGAACGAGTCGGCAAATGACTTCCGTGACCGCATCGCGTCTGGAGTCGCAGAGGCCAAGTCGGCACTGGTGAAGGCAAAGGATGAGTACAAGCAGTACTACGACCGCCGGAGGGTCTCGGCTCCAGACATCAAGGTCGGAGATCGAGTCTGGCTTGACGCTTCTGACATAGCAACAACGCGCCCGTCCCTCAAACTCTCTCACCGATGGCTGGGTCCCTTCAAAGTCACCCAGGTTGTTGGGCGCGGCGCTTACAAGCTTGACCTCCCTCGCCGCCTCTCTGGTCTTCACCCGGTCTTCCCCGTCGTCAAGCTGCAGCTCGTTGAGGACGACCCGTTCCCAACACGCCCGGCTCGCAAGGAGCCGCCACCTGTCATGGGCCAAGGAGCTGGCGAGGAGTGGGAAGTCGAAGAGGTTCTGGATGCCAAGATGCGCTATCGGAGCATTTGGTACTTTGTGCGGTGGAAGGGCTACGATTCGTCGCATGACCAATGGGTTAAGCACTCTGATATCTTCGCAGAGGACGCTATAGCGGCATTCTACCGCAAGCACCCCAACAAGCCACGCATCATTGCCGCCGCCATCTTCGACTCCCTTCCGTTCCAGCACCCCTCTGCCACCATCCACACGTTGCGTCGAGGCGTCGCAATCCAAGGGGGGGTGATGTCAGGGGAACCCCCGTTTCGGACCGCTCTGCCTTCGATCAGGCATGTGATTGCGCTCGCGTGACCTGTCAGCTGTCACGTACCGCGGCCCGGACTGCCGCGCCGAGCGCTTCTCCTTGATGGGCACATGGCCAGGTGCCCCATTGTTCCTATTGTCCCCGCTCCCATTGTTCTGTCATGGCCGTTGTACTTATTGTCCCCATTGTTCTTTGTTTGTCGCTGCGTGCTCCATTGTTCTTGTATCATATAAATAGTGGCGCCTGGCAAGGAGAATCCCCAACACGGTTTCTCTTTGGATTCTCCCTTGCCAGGTATGCCGGTCTTGTACCTAGCTACCACTATTAATCACCTTTGGATTCTCCCTTGCCAGAACTCTGAGATCGGGTCTCGAGGTTGCCCTTACATTGGGCGCCAAATGCCATCTTGGTTTTGGCTCAAAACTGATCCTGTTGCCCCTTCCGAAGCATCGGCTTCTAGACAATATTGGCCGGCGTCATTTGGCAGTGCTAGGACCGCATCCTCTGCAATTCTCTTCTTAAATCCATCAAATGCCGCACGCTCATCCATACCCCATGACCATCCTGCCTTCCCTGTCAGCCATGTTAATGGTTTGGCCACCTCCACATATCCCCGAACAAAGCGTCGATAGAAGTTTGTGAATCCGAGGAAAGCTTGGACTTGTTTGACGCTCTTTGGTTCTGGCCATTCCATCATGCCCTTGATCTTGACAGGGTCCATCCGCATCAAGTTGTGTCCAATGATTACACCCAGATACTCGATCTCTGTGCGTTTGAACTCGCACTTTTCCGGCTTCAGGTACAGTTTGTGCTTTTGGAGCAACTCAAGTACCCGTTTGGTAATTCGTCGATGTTCATCCAGATTTTCTGTGAAGATCAGTATATTGTCCAGATAGACCACCACATGTCCCTCGTTGATTAGTTCCTGCAGGATATTGTTCATCATGTTCTGGAATGTTGCCAGCAAGTTTGTCAGTCCAAAGAACATCACCAATGGTTTGTATAGGCCACGATTTGTCCGAAATGCAGCCTTCCATTTGTCACCTTCTTTGATCCGGACGTTATTGTATCCCCATTGGATGTCCAATTTTGTGAAGAATTTTGCGCCGCACAGCTTGTGAACTAGTTTGAAGATCAGTGGCAATAGGTATCGGTTTCTGATGGTCATTTCATTCAGTTTTTGATAATCTTGGACAGGCCGTAAGGAGCCGTCTTTTTTCTTGACAAAGAAGAACGCCGAGGCCATGGGTGATTTGGATGGTCTGATACATCCACTGGCCAGATTCTCTCCAAGGAACTCGTCCAGCTTGACCTGTTCATTCTGTGACAATGGGTAGACCTTGCAGTCCACCGCCTTGGAACCAGGTTTGAGTTCAATTGTGTGGTCCCATGTGCATCTGTCTGGCAGCGATGAAATGCTGAGGGCGTGCTCACAAGTGAATCTACTATGAAAGTAAACCCAAATATAAACATGTTCACACTCCTCGTAATCAGCTTCTCAGTGTGTGAAAGATGCGAGGGCTTCGGGGTGGACGGAACACCAGTATCACAACTCTCAATAGACGTAGATCCAATAGTCGCGGAAGACAAAGTCAACGACAAGAATATGTATATATAGCAAACAGTGGTGTCTCAACCAATATCTTCTATACGAATCACAACCAACACTAATCCAATCACAACCAACAATATAACAAGTCAGAGCTTAATACGAAGTATTAAGATCCCTTGTAGCGACAGCGTCTAGATGGTGACGCAAAGCCCAAATGTCAAGTCGACGCACTGCCAACTGACACAACCAAAAGTACTGAGCCGACGCACTGCCAACTAGTAGACCAAAATGCCGCGTCGACGCACTGCCAACTAACAGCCAATATCCAATGTCCAAAACCCGAGCACAACTTGTCGACGCACTGCCAAGCAAGAAGTGTGGAACCAAAGTTCTCAAGTCGACGCACTGCCAACTGACCAAAACAACCCGAGCACAACTAGTCGACGCACTGCCAAGCTAGAGGTGTGGAACGATCTCAACAAAGCCCAAAGGCGACGACACTAAATGCCGCGACTAAACCAGATGCGGCGAATCCGACTTTCTGATGTCTCAACTCAAACTCAAATCACAGTAGCTACAAGTGCTCAGGGAGCAACTCGTTGCGACCGGGCAGGGGTGGCAGAACTTCTTAGGGTGGAATCACGCGGCACGCAAATTGTACAAAACAATCTGAAATGAGAGTGATTCACAGTCCGGGGGAAAGCTTTCTGATACAAAGAAACGACGTGCTACTTATACTGTCTACGACGATGCTTAGTAAAGTCCTGTACAACTGCATAGTAGCTACGCTATCTAAGATCGGTTGCCTTTTAGGGTAATTGAAAAGTTGAACGATCAGACAGGTCCTGAGTGATCAGGACCCCGCCCCATAGTCCATATGATACTTTTGATGTGGGTCAACCCACCGCGTCATACTTCTGGAATACGACGTGTTGGATTGGCCAACGGGTATGTCTTGGCATGTGAGACCAACGTGGGCGCCCCAAGAAGCCGTATGGCCCTAGGCACGCCAGTCGTCCCTCACATGGTTTGGTTCACGGATCTAGCCGTGTCGATTTTAGTGTGTTTGGGTATGGGCGTGACTCGCCGTGACACTTGGAAGTGTCACCGCGACGCGTCCACAATGTCCCATGATCGAATGGATCCTGACATGTGACAAGTCGTCGCCGTAGCACGATCTGAGGAAACGTCCAACTCAAAACCGGGAGTTGCCGCGACAAGATGGTTTAGATCTCGTAACGCCAAGTCCTGTCCAGTAGTAGTTGTATTATCGAGAACGTCGCACATTGCTCAGCCCTTCAGCCCAAGTTCCCATCTGCAGAGAATGACCCTTTTTGAGAAGTCGACGCAACGACAGATCCCTTTTTGGGGAATGGTCGCGGTCCAGGCGTCTGTCACTAATAGCCCTGAGCCTGGTGTAGACTCATAAGACCAATTCCACAGTAGTGATCTGACTGCCTTGCTATCGTCGACACTATCCACAGTTGTCGACTGGGCAGTAGACCCTTAAGTCCTACTGAGCGCAACACTGTCAACCGCGACACGATACACCGAGTGATTCAAGAGTAAACTCTGTAAAAAGCGCAAAAATACGCCCTTACAGAGCTGGTGCAGAGCGCGTCTGGTAGCCAGCCTATCAGCGAGTTGAACAATTCTTTTGCAAACACCTTGATGAATTCCCGGTATTGATCCGGAACCTTCCCTTTGGTCATTCTCTCCTTCTCCTTTTCTGCTTCTTCTGCAAACTTCTGCGCCGGCGTTTCCTTTAGCCGTAGATCAACCTCCTTCCCAAAGTCGACCAATAGGATTGATTCTCCTTCCTCCAACTCCGATGCACAAATGTCCAGGTCAACTGAGTCCATATCTATCATTGCCTGATGCTCCTTGTGACCCCTCATGTTGCACCGTTCCGGACATCGGCTGAATTTCATTGTCTGCTCCCGCCAGTCCACCTTGGGGTTATGCTCCATCAACCAATCAAGGCCAATGAAGATCCGCGCTTTTCCCAGGCATGTCAAGAGGAACGGGCATGTTTCCTCGTGAGGGTCAATTCTCATCCTCAAATCGACATAGTGTGTGATCCAACCACTGATGTTCTCAGTGTTGTCAGCGTTACGGGCCATGATGGGTTGGGGGAGTTCCTGGATATCCAATCTTTCTGCCCGTGCATAGTCAGTGTCAATGCAACAGGTACTGCAACCGCTGTTGAGCAGTGCCTTGACCCTGTGCGTCCTCCCTGAGTCCAGGCCTGTGATCTGGACATATACGTCCATTGAATGCCTCTTCCTCTCTGCCTAGTAGTTGCGCAACTCCTGCGCCAACCTACTGGGTTGAGGGCCCTTCTGTTTCTTGGCCGCTGATCTCCTCTGAACAGCATCTGGCACCCTTGTGTGCCTGGGTGCTTCTGGAACCGTGATTTCTGTCGATTCCTTAGGCGCTTCCTCCTTTTCCAAGGATTGAGCCTTCGGAGCAGTGCTCCCCTTTTCAGTCTTTGTTGACGTGGTTTCTTCTCCACGAGCCATAAATACATAAGGGTCCAATAATTTGTCTGCAGTCTTCTGATCCTTCTTATCTTGTATATACTTTTTATTTAAAGCTATTTTTATTTGTTGTTCTTTTTCCATATCAGCAATCAGAAAATCATGAATATTCGTACGTAGTGAGTTGGAGATCATGTATGTAGGTGAAATATTGTCCGTATCTTTAATAGAAACAAGTATCAAAAAACGTCCATAGTCCGGACGCTCCACCTCCTTGGCTAGAGGAGTGGAGCGCTCCAAAAACCCTTCTTGCGCAGCTTCTCAGCAATCCCCTTCAGGAACTTGTTGTCCTTGTCCCCGTTCTTGATCTCTTCTAGCATTGTGGCCCGATTGAAGAACGTGCGCTTCTTCTTTGGCTCTGGACAGTTCTGCGCAATGTGCCCGGGCTGCTGACAGTTGTAGCAGATGATGTTGCGGCCATGTGCGTTGGTGCAATCAATCTCCATTGGAACTGGTTCATTGGCCGCCGGTCGGGCCGGAGCAGGTGCAGGTGCCGCTGATGCAGCCTGAGGGCGGAATTAGGGGGGTGGTTGTGGCGTGGGATGCCCGTAAGATGCCTTGCGTGGCTGGTCGCGTAGAGCATTGGCTTCGATGTTGATACACCAGGCTTTGAAGGCCCCATAGGCCTTGGGCAGAGGGACACCAGTGTTGTAGAGATGGCTAGCAATCTCGCTACTGAGTCCGCGCTCCAGGAACTCGATGAGGATATTGTCTTGGTCCCCCTGCTTGTACTCGCCCTTTTTGTTGGTGGTATTGACCACATTGTATCCTGCGTCTACAGCCAACATCTTGAAGTCGGAGATGTAGTCCGCAAAGGATCGTTTGTTCTGGTGCAGGGCCATGAGTCGAGCAGCAGTGACTTGTTCCGCATTGGAGTCCCCAAAAGCCCTCTGAAGCTCCTCCAGGAAGTTCTTTGATGTGACCCCTGCCTTCAGCCCCTGGAAGCCATCGAAGTTGTGCTGCTTCCAGTTCATTGCCCATCTTGAGGCGGCGCAGCTCGTGCCGGTCTTGTTACGGAGGTAGGAGAGGACAAAGAGGATCTTGGTCTCATCCTGCAAGAACTCTGATCAGTAGGCACCAATGTAGGTGGTGCACAAGTCTACAAAGCCCAGATATTTGGACGGGTCCCCATCAAAGTAGGGGGGATTGGCGGCAAGGGTGATGCAGTGATGTCCTGACATGGTACAAGCAGGCGTGGTAGGTGGGGGTGAAGGTGGTTGTTTGGAGGGTAACTTGTCAAGGTTGGGGATCTCGTCTTCAGGCGGCGGGAGGGCGAGGTAGGGATTAGAGGTCCTGGGCTGGATTTGATGCGCCAGATCGGGTGACAATAGTAGGATGGAAGGAGGAGACGGACTCCCAGACGACAATGGGAATCGGAACGAAATGGTGGATTTGTGTGCTGTACAAGCACTTGAGGAAAGGTTCTTTTGCTAGCAAAAAGATCCCGGGCCTAGCTCTTCACATGCCCGATGATCCCAAGGTGCATTTTCCTGAAGGTCTCCGCAGCACTCCTTGTAGCTACCATAAGGCTTGGGTCGGGCTCAACATTACCCGTGGCCTGGTGCTGTTTGCTTGATATGAACCCTTCACTGTGATTGCAGAGAACGACTAGATGATTCGGTAAAAGGGTGAGTAAGATGATAAGGGTGTAGAGGATATAGCGGGCGTAGCGGCAAGGGATGCAAATGGTAAGAGGTAAGAGGTAGGAGGGTATGAGGGGAGTCTTGGAATTATGTGACAATCAACACAGAATATGATTGAAAAGACAAGTCAATTCCAAGACTGGAGAATACAACACAATGGCTACTGTATTTATACTAAGTTCAGTCTGAGTCTTATCTACATCAAACGAGTCATCTGACTATGTACCGTGTGGAGCTTTGGTCATGGGTTGTAGTATAGACTTCTGGAGCACATGCCGCACAACCTCTTGAACCCTAAACCCGGACCATGTGGTGCCGTGATCCGTGATAAGATAGTCCCATGTCAATGATAAGATAAGGTGATCGATGGAATGATTGTGAAAAATGATTGAATCATTGTCAGGGGAACCCCTGCTTTCGTCCGATCATCATGGGATGTTGCATGTGACTGCGCACGCGCCATCTGTCAGGCGTCACATGCTTTGGTCCGGACTTCCCTGCCAAGCACGTCCACATGACACTCCGGCCTGGACCCCCATTGTTCCAACGGTCCGGCTCCCATTATTCTCCCGATCTGGCCCCTCATTGTTTCCTGGCCCCATTGTCTGGCGCTTCCATTGTGCTTGGTCATCCCTTGTTCCGTAGGATATATATAGTGGGCCCTGACAAGGAGAGTCCCCAACTTGGTTTCTCTTTGGACTCTCCCTTGTCAGGTTTGCCAAGTCCCCTGTATTAGTCGATCCCTTTATCTGACGCTTTGGACTCTTCCTTGTCAGGACTCTGAGATCGGGCCTTGAGGTTGCCCTTACAATCATGACACATACCCTCCTACCTCTTACCTCTTACCCTGCATCTCTCATTGCTACGCCCACTATATCCTCTACATCTGTGACAATCAACAAGAGGGTCAAATTATCACAACATCCTTATGAACTCACTCACCTTTTGTCAGGGGAACCCCCGCTTCAGACCGATCAGCCTGGGATTTGGCATGCGATTGCGCTCGGGTGACCTGTCAGCTGTCACGCGCAGCGGCCCGGACCGCCGCGCCAAGCGCTTCTCTCTGATGGCAGGTGGTGCCATTGTTCCTATTGTCTCCGTTTCCTATTGTTCTGTCATGGCCATTGTACTTATTGTTCCCATTGTTCTTTGTTTGTCACTGCGTGGTCTATTGTTCTTGTACCATATAAATAGTGGTGCCTGGCAAGGAGAATCCCCAACATGGTTTCTCTTTGGATTCTCCCTTGCCAGGTATGCCGGTCTTGTACCTAGCTACCACTATTATTCACTTTGGATTCTCCCTTGCCAGGACTCTGAGATCGGGTCTCGAGGTTGCCCTTACACCTTTCTACCAAATCATTAGTTATTCTCTGTGATCACAGTGAAGGGTTCATATCAAGCAAACAGCACCAGGCCATGGGTAACGTTGAGCCCAACCCAAGCCTTACAGTAGCTACAAGGAGTGCTGCGGAGACCTTCAGGAAAATGCACCTTGGGATCATTGAGCACATGAAGAGCTAGGTCCAGGATCTTTTTACAAGCAAAAGAACTTTTCCTTGAGTGCTTGTACAGCACACAAATCCACCATTTTGTACCAATTCCCATTGTTTTCTGGGAGTCTGTCCTCTCTCCCCATCATACCATCGTCACCTGATCTGGCACATCAAAACTAACCCAGGTCCTCCAATCCCTACCTTGCCCTCCCACCTCCTGAAGACAAGATCCCCGACCTCGACAAATTGCCCTCCAAACAGCCCCCCACACCTCTCCCCACCACACCTGGTCATACCATGACAAGACATTGCATCACCCTTGCTGCCAACCCCCTGTACTTTGATGGCAACAAGTCCAAGTATTTGGGCTTTGTGGACTTGTGCACCACCTACATCGGTGCTGATTGCTTGGAATTCTTGCAGAATAATGTCAGGGGACGCCACGCTCCTTGGGCACGTGACCATGCACGTGACCCACTGTGCCCTCTCTGCTGACCCGTGCCCGCGTGCCTGTTGATTACCCAGCCTCCTCCTCCTCCCCCAATCCTCACCTCCATCCATGCCAACATCCGCCCTCTTCCTCCTTCTCCCGGCCATCTCCTTCGAGTCCCTGCAAGCAGTCTAGCCAAGCCCAATTCCTTGCACCAGGGAGTGCTACTGCCGTACGCACTCCTCCCCCTCTACTTTGGCCTTCTTCCCATGGATGTGGTCTACTGCCATACAGGCTCGTACCAGATGCCCTTGTGCTCATCCGCACCACCCCTCTTCCCAGTCGGGCATTGGTCCTCGCCTCCAATGTCTCCACTGGCCGGCCCGGCACTGGCCTGGCCACTGGGCTCCTCCAGTGTGGCCTTCCACTGTTGGTGTCTCAGGAGCTGGCCGTCACTGGCCCCTCTGAGCCACTCACTATCTTATCTGGGTTTGTCATCATCTACTTGTCATCTGCCATTGTTCCATGGCAGTGATATCCCATCATCATCAGTCACTTGTCACAGCTGACTATATAGTGTGACACCTGGGCACATGGATGCTTGAGCTGTTCTCTAAGAATTCCCCTCTGTGCTCAGGTGAGTGTGCAAATGCCAGAGCTCACTCCTGATTGTATACACCTTGGTCACAACAAGCTTCCAATTTGGGTTTGCCTTGGGGTTGTACTCATCAATGTCCTTGAATACAGCAATGTCAATCACCTGGTTAAGGATGTAAGTGCTGAGACACTGCTAAGTGCTCTAATGCACAGGTCATGGTTGCAAGCTTGGATGTTAGGAGGTAACATGTCAGCATGGTGATGTTATCAGGTATTGATCTGGTAGTGTTCCAATAGATAGTAGTTAGTAGTGTCATACCTCTTATGTCATCTACTTGTATATAGGTAGTTGTTAGAGAGCTCTAATCACTAGTCTTGTTATCAACTTGGCTCTGAGCTTCATTCCCCTTACATTGGAGGACTGTTTTGAAGAGATTGTGTATGTTGGTAGAGATCAAGGTAATTATTTTGTTATTGCTGAGTATACAGCCCTCTATGCCCATGTTGTACAGGCCATGAAAGAATGTAGCAAGTGCTTTGGGTTTTCTGTTATAGTTCAATCACTTTTTCACCATTCTATTAACTATTTTATTTTATCTTGATATGGGAATCAACTATTTTATCTTATTTTGACATAAGAACATCTTATCACAAATCATGGCATCACATGGTCCAGCTTAGAGACTCAAGGAGGTTATCTGTATTGATTTAAGGCTGTGCAACATATGCTCTAGAAGGTTCTACTACAACCTATAACCAGTGTTCTATGAGGTACATAGTCTCATGACTCATTAGTTGTAGATATGACTCAGACTGGATTTGGTATAAACACTGTAGCTATTGTGTTGTATTCTCTAGTCTTAAAATTGACTTCTCTTTTCGACTTTATTCTTTGTTGATTGTCACATTTTCCTCCCAATTGAATGATTTGCTGACATATCAGCCCTAGACATCATATTGGTGGATGCAACACTTTTGTTTCATAAGCACCACCATAAAGACAAACAGTTTGTTGGTGTTATCATGATGTGCTGCACATCTTGTACAAGCTGAACAAACACCTTCTCCTGCTCATTGGTAGTTGCTGGCTTGCATGTGCCTTTATCTATTGTATCAACAGAGAACTCAAGCTGGAAAGTGGACCCTGTTGTCTCCCAGTCCCAGGTGTTGATGATACCAGAGAGACTTATAGTGATGTCTAGACAGGTGTAGTAGTGGTCTGCATTAGAGAACATAAACTTGGCAGGGCAGAGTAGCAATCTGATGCCACAAGGTGATTAGCTTCAGGAATGTTGGTGACAAGCTGATTGAAATAATTGCACTAGAGAGAGGTAAACAACAACTTGCCCAGTAGGACCTGCACTTACAACTTACAAAGGGTTTAATCATTGGATTTTCCTTCCTAGAGCATCTAACGTTGTTTTTTGCAGCCTTGAAATCTTCTTTGGTCTCATTCGCTATCTCCTGGATGTCATTGACCATGTTATTGGTGTAGCTCATGAACTTTTAAAAGAATTTGTTAACAGAGAGCATTGTTTGAAAATGTTCATGGATGTGTGTCTTCCACTAGACCATGGAGACAGCAGCATTCTGTGTCTCCATGTCCTTTGTCAAGTATACATGTTTATTGTCAGAGGGTGGCAATATTTGGCTTGGGCTGCAGCTAATCTTAAGTTCATATAGAGCAGCACTGGCTGAGAGAGAAGTAGTAGCTATGAAGAGCATGTTGGTATGAGAGAAAGAAGAATTCCACTTTTGCTCTCCCTATTTCTGCTTAAGGATTGACTAAGTAGAGCTGCAGTGGATGTCAATCAAATAAAGTCAAGTGTAATGGCCATATTTTGATATCAAGAGATGATTCAACTTTGTTGACTATAAACAATTACTTGAAGAGCTCCAATACAAAAGGATACTACTACAATACATAAAATAGGTTGCATTATTTCTATCCAAACAAGAGGCTGAAGTCTGCATCAATGGAATCTGAGACAAGATGAAGTGCAACAAGAATGGGATCCTGCAAGGCTCCCTAGTATCACCTATCTTTGCAGTGCTCTACAGCAGCTTCCTACTGGAGATGTTCCTGCTGAACCAAGTACCAACCTCTCTACTAGACAAGTCAACCTGAGCCAATCTGCTCATATATATAAATGGCAGGAAGCTATTTGTCTTGTTAGATGCACTAGACACAAACACCTGTCTCCTCCTATTAGCGTACAAGAAGATAGTCAAAGGACTAAAGAAGGCTGGACTGTCTATTGACCTATCTAAAAGAAAACTGATACACTACTCATGCAGAAAGCAAGACAATATTGCACCTGCAATCCAACTCCTGAACAACAATGGCTCAACAATGACCATAACTGTGACACCAACAATCAAATGGCTAGAAGTCTATCTGGACTGGAAACTCACATTCAAACACCACATAAAGACACTAGTAGCCTGGGCAATGAAAAAGTTAATGTAGTGACAATGCTAGTAAATACAGTATGTGGGCTGTTCCAAGTACACCTAAGGCAGCTGTACAAAGCATGTGTGGTCCCCGTCATGTCATACACAAGTGCTGCTTGGTGTAAGGGCAACCTCAAGGCCCGATCTCAGAGTCCTGACAAGGGAGAGTCCAAAGCATCAGATAAAGGGATCGACTAATACAGGGGACTTGGCAAACCTGACAAGGGAGAGTCCAAAGAGAAACCAAGCTGGGGACTCTCCTTGTCAAGGCCCACTATATATAGCCTACAGAACAAGGGATGACCAAGCACAATGGAAGCGCCAGACAATGGGGCCAGGGAACAATGAGGGGCTGGATCGGGGAGAACAAGGGGAGCTGGACCGTCAGAATAATGGGGGTCCAGGCTGGAGTGTCATGTGGATGCGCTTGGCAGGGAAGTCCGGACCAAAGCATGTGATGCCTGACAGATGGCACGTGCACGGTCACATGCAAGATCCCATGACGATTGGACAAAAGCAGGGGTTCCCCTGACATCACCCCCCCTCTTGATTGCGGTGCCTTGATGCAAGGCACGGTTAGGGGTCGATGAGTCCCTGAAGGGCAGCGAGTCAAATACGGCCGTTGTGATGATGCGTGGCTTCCCAGGGTATCTGTGGTAAAATGCTGCCACAGCATCGTCAGCAAACACATCTGAATGCTTGACCCACTGGTCGTGAGACAGGTCATAGCCCTTCCATTGTACTCGGAACCAGACACTCCAGTAGCGCATCTTTGCATCTATGATCTCATCCACTTCCCACTCCTCTCCTTTGCCTTGTCCCAGGACAGGGGGTGGTTCTTCATGACACGGGCGAGTGGGGAACGGGTTGTCTTCAGCTAACTGGAGCTTGACCACGGGGAAGACAGGGTGGAGGCGAGAGAGGCTGGTGGGGAGGGCAAGCTTGTATGCGCCTTGACCCACGACTTGGGTGACTTTGAAGGGTCCCAGGCATCGGTGGGAGAAGCCACAAGAGGGTCACGTCGTTGTGATGTCTGAGGCGTCGAGCCAGACTTGGCTGCTAACCTTGATGTCGGTGATAGGCTGGCTACCAGACGCGCTCTGCACCAGCTCTATAAGGGCATATTTTTGTGCTTTTACAGAGTTTACTCTTGAACCATTTGGTGTATCGTGTTGCGGTTACCAGTGTTGCGCTCAGTAGGGCTTAAGGGTCTACTGCCCAGTCGATGACTGTGGATAGTGTCGACAATAGCAAGACAGTCAGACCACTACTGTGGAATTGGTCTTATAAGTCTACACCAGACTCAGGGCTATTAGTGACAGACACTCGGACCACAACAATTCCCCAAAAAGGGATACTTTGTTGCGGCGACTCCTCAAAAGGGTCATTCTCTGCAGATGGGAACTCGGGCTGAAGGGCTTAGCAATGCGCAACGCTCTCAATATTACAACTACTACTGGACAGGACTTGGCGTTACGAGATTGAACCAATCTTGTCCGAGACTGCCCGACCCCCGCTAATGTCCGGCACACCAACGTCCTGGACAAAGTGATTAATCAGCTGGGAAGCAACCTGTTGGCGGAATTAGTAGCCTGGCTAGTGACTATAGTGGCCATAGAAGAGCATGAAGCGGAGATTGCTGATGAGTTGGAGCAGGGTTTTCTCCCCCACGACAAGTGAATAGTACACCCTCGTTTGCCTTGCATAATTGTTTCGAATGTCTGTATGATGAATGCGATCTCATTTCCCCCACAAACAAAACAATAGACGTACCCCCTGCCCCCTGCTCGGTCCCACTGGTCCGCAAAGAAAAGTGGGAACGAAAACTCCCTCAGTGCTATGTGGTCGCGGCCTCCCCTGGCGCCAACTCCCTGCACCTCCCTCTGGAGATCCAGTCCACCGACAACGCAGTCCAGCTCTCTCTCAGGGGGCTGGTTGACTGCAGTGCCATGTCAGACTTCATTGACTCCACCTACGCCTCCGAAAACCGACTTCCGGTCCAGCAGCTCTCCCAGCCTATCCCAGTCTACAATGTGGACAGCACGCCAAACAAAGCTGGCTCCATTCGACAAGTTGCCGATGTGGTCCTGTGTTACCAAGGACACAGTGAGCGGGTCCAGCTCACTGTCACTTGGCTTGGCAAGCAGAAGTTGATCCTCGGCTATTCTTGGCTTTGGAAGCACAACCCAGAAATCAATTGGGACACCCAGGAAGTAAAGATGAGCCGCTGCCCATCTGGCTGTTCTACCTGCACCAAGGAGTCTCGCCAAGAGAGACGGATAGCCAGGATTTTGGCCCGAGCACTTTGATTGGCCCAACAAGGTCCTGCCCCCTCCATCTGCGTTGTCAATATGGAAGACCGCGAAGATGAGGCTATGCCGCCACTCCAGGAAGATGATGGAGAGGATTCCGGCAACAAAGAAGATTGTCTGGAAACTGGTGACCGTATCTTCTACACCTGTTTCAACCCTTCTGAAGACATCCGAGCCACTAGCACT
Organism: Mycena citricolor; assembly: GCA_963692855.1. Classification (NCBI taxonomy): domain Eukaryota; kingdom Fungi; phylum Basidiomycota; class Agaricomycetes; order Agaricales; family Mycenaceae; genus Mycena; species Mycena citricolor. Next base: position 660,485 of record CAVNYO010000138.1, on the reverse strand, counting down.
GTCTCCCAACGTCTTGCCGAGGTGTTTGCCAAGAACTCCGCACCCCCTCAGGATTCCATACCCGAGTGGGCACGCAAGTTCAAGGATGTTTTCAGCAAGGAATCCTTTGACAATCTTCCGGAATGTCACCCTTGGGATCACGCCATCGAACTGGTGCCTGATGCAAAGCCAACAAACTGCAAGGTCTACCCTATCTCCCCCCTAGAGCAGAAGCAGCTTGACGCTTTTATAGAAGAAGGCATGGCTACTGGCCGGATCCGACCCTCAAAGTCCCCCATGGCTTCCCCCGTCTTCTTTGTCAAGAAGAAGGATGGCAGCCTACGGTTTGTCCAGGATTATTGGGCACTAAATGCAATGACAGTAAAGAATTGGTACCCTCTTCCCTTGATCAATGACCTCATCAACAAGCTCAAGGGAGCCCGCTTCTTCACCAAACTCGATGTTCGGTGGGGCTTCAACAACGTACGGATATGAGAAGGAGACAAGTGGAAGGCTGCGTTTTGGACCAACTGCGGGCTCTTCAAGCCACTGGAGATGTATTTTGGCCTCACCAACTCCCCTGCGACGTTCCAGACTATGATGAATGACATCCTCCAGGACCTCATCCTCTCGGGCGACGTCATGGTGTACCTGGACAACATCCTCATTGCGCACTCCGACCTTCACCTCCATCGCCGTATTGTGAACAAAGTCCTCCGGCGCCTCCGCAAAAACAAGCTGTACCTCCAAGCTGAGAAGTGCGAATTCGAGATGGAGTCCATCAAGTACCTTGGCATGATCATCTCCCACAACCACGTCGAGATGGACCCTGTCAAGGTGGCAGGCGTAGCCGAATGGCTGGCTCCCTCTAACAAGAAGGAAGTGCAGCAGTTCCTTGGGTTCACTAACTTCTATTGGAGGTTTATTTGGGACTTCTCGCACATTGCACGCCCGCTCTTTGACCTCACCAAGAAGGACGTACCATGGTCTTGGGGCGACAGCGAGTCCACTTTGTTCCAGGCCTTGAAGGATGCGGTAACCTCCATGCCGGTTCTTCTCCTTCCAGACTCCTCTTGTCCTTATTGCCTTGAGGCTGATAGCTCCGATTTTGCTACAGGAGCCGTCATCTCACAGCAGTCCCCCTTGGAAGACAAGTGGCACCCAGTCGCCTTCTTCTCCAAGAGCCTCAGCGACGTCCAGCGCAACTACGAGATCCATGACAAGGAGATGCTTGCGATTGTGCATGCACTGGAGGAGTGGCGGCACTTCTTGGAGGGCGCCAAATACCCCGTGGAGATCTGGACGAACCACAAGAACCTGGGGTACTTCCGCAAGGCCCAGAACCTCAATCGCCGGCAAGCCCGATGGTCGCTCTACCTATCCCGCTTCGATTTCATGCTCCACCACCAACCTGGCCGGCTCATGGGACGACCAGATGCACTCTCCCGACGCCCGGACCATGGGGCCCCTTTGGACAACACAGATGTCACCCTGCTGAAACTGGAACTGTTCCATATACGAGCACTCAAGGGACTGTCTGTCTCTGGCCCGGAAGCCCCGCTTATCCATGACATTTGGGAATCGCTCTCCGGTGACCCTGACCTTGAAGAGGCAGTTATGCTCGTAGCACAACAGCTTCTAAAAGGGATGAAGGGGGCCCGCTCCGCTGTTGCAGCGGAGTGGCACGTCCAGGATGGCCTCCTCTACTTCTGCGGGAAGCTAGTGGTTCCGCGTGACAGGGACCTCCGATGACGCATCCTTGAGCAACACCATGACACCTGTGTTGCAGGGCACACTGGCCGCTTCAAGATGCTGGAGCTGGTCTCTTGGAACTACTGGTGGCCCCAGCTCTCAAGGCACGTTGGCGAGTACGTGGCCACCTGCAACCTGTGCTGTTGGACCAAGGCCCTCCGACGACTCCCCACTGGACAGCTTCACCCCACAGAGATCCCCTCAGAGCGTTGGGAATTGGTGTCAGTGGACTTTATTGTGGAGTTGCCCAAGGCACACAGCTATGACGCCATCATGGTGGTCATTGACATGCTAGGGAAGCGTGCTCACTTCATTAAGTGCCACACTCGCCTCTCGGCCAAAGGGACGGCTTGGTTGTTCTACAAGCATGTCTGGCAACACCACGGATTACCGATCAAGTATGTCTTGGACCGTGGCCCTCAGTTTGTGGCGGACTTCACTCAAGAGCTATGGAAGCTGTTGACGTCTCCCCTGCCACGTCCACCGCTTACCACCCGCAGACTGATGGCCAGACTGAGCGGGTCAACCAGGAGCTGGAGCATTACCTCCGGATCTTCACCAGCTACAAGCAGGATGACTGGGACAAGCTCTTGCCCGCAGCTGAGTTTGCTTACAACAACCACGTCCACTCCTTGACCCAGGAGGTTCCCTTCATGACGGACACAGGATGTTTACCACGCATGGGATTTGAGCCAACAGAGCAGCGCTCCACCCAAGCAGAGTCTGCCAACGAGTTTCTGGATCAGGTTGCATTGGGTGTAATCAAGGCCAAATCAGCACTGGTCAAGGCAAAGGATGAGTACAAGAGGTACTACGACCAACAAAGGACTGCCGCTCCCAATGAAATGCTGAGGGCGCGCTCACAGGTGAATCTACTATGAAAGTAAAACCAAATATAAACATGTTCACACTCCTCGTAATCAGCTTCTCAGTGTGTGAAAGATGCGAGGGCTTCGGGGTGGACGGAACACCAGTATCACAACTCTCAATAGACGTAGATCCAATAGTCGCGGAAGACAAAGTCAACGACAAGAATATGTATATATAGCAAACAGTGGTGTCTCAACCAATATCTTCTATACAAACAAAACCAACACTAATCCAACCACAACCAACAATATCACAAGTCAGAGCTTAATACGAAGTATTAAGATCCCTTGTAGCGACAGCGTCCAGATGGCAATGCAAAGCCCAAATATCAAGTCAACACACTGCCAACTGATACAACCAATATACTGAGTCGATGCACTGCCAACTAGTAAAACCAAAATGCCGCGTCGACGCACTGCCAACTAACAGCCAATATCCAATGTCCAAAACCCAAGCACAACTTGTCCATGCACTGCCAAGCAAGAAGTGTGGAACCAAAGTTCTCAAGTTGATGCACTGCCAACTGACCAAAACAATCCGAGCACAACTAGTTGACCCACTGCCAAACTAGAGGTGTGGAAAACGATCTCAACAAAGCTCAAAGGCAACAACACTAAGTGCTGCGACTAAACCAGAAGCGGCGAATCCAACTTTCTGATATCTCAAAACTCAAACTCAAATCACAGTAGCTACAAGTGCTCAGAGAGCAACTTGTCGTGACCGGGCAGGGGTAACAGAACTTCTTAGGGCGGAATCACGCAACACGCAAATTGCACAAAACATCTGATATGGGTATGATTCACAGTCTGGGGGAAAGCTCCCCAATACAAAGAAACGATGTGCTACTTATACTGTCTACGACAATGCTTAGTAAAGTCCTGTACAACTGCATAGTAGCTACGCTATCTAAGATTGGTTGCCTTTTAGGGTAATGAAAAGTTGAACGATTGGACAGGTCCTGAGTGATCAGGACCCCGCCCCATAGTCCATATGGTACTTTTGATGTGGGTCAACCCACCGCGTCATACTTTTGGAATACAACATGCTGGATTGGCCAACTGGTATGTCTTGGCAGGTGAGTCCAACGTGGGTGCCCCAAGAAGCTGTATGGCCCTAGGCACGCCAGAAGTTCCTCACATGGTTTGGTTCACGGATCTAGCCCGTGTCATTTTAGATGTGTTTGGGTATGGGTGCGACTCGCCGTGACACTTGGAAGTGTCACCACGAAGCATCCACAATGTCCCGTGATCGAGTGGATCCTGACATGTGACAAGTCGTTGCCATGGCATGATCTAAGGAAACGTCTAACCCAAAACTGGGAGTTGCCGCAACAAGATTGGTTCAATCTCGTAACGCCAAGTCCTGTCCAGTAGTAGTTGTAATATTGAGAGCGTTGCGCATTGCTAAGCCCTTCAGCCCGAGTTCCCATCTGCAGAGAATGACCCTTTTGAGGAGTCGCCGCAACAAAGTATCCCTTTTTGGGGAATTGTTGTGGTCCGAGTGTCTGTCACTAATAGCCCTGAGTCTGGTGTAGACTTATAAGACCAATTCCACAGTAGTGGTCTGACTGTCTTGCTATTGTCGACACTATCCACAGTCATCGACTGGGCAGTAGACCCTTAAGCCCTACTGAGCGCAACACTGGTAACCGCAACACGATACACCAAATGGTTCAAGAGTAAACTCTGTAAAAGCACAAAAATATGCCCTTATAGAGCTGGTGCAGAGCGCGTCTGGTAGCCAGCCTATCACCGACATCAAGGTTAGCAGCCAAGTCTGGCTCGACGCCTCAGACATCACAACGACGTGACCCTCTTGTGGCTTCTCCCACCGATGCCTGGGACCCTTCAAAGTCACCCAAGTCGTGGGTCAAGGCGCATACAAGCTTGCCCTCCCCACCAGCCTCTCTCGCCTCCACCCTGTCTTCCCCGTGGTCAAGCTCCAGTTAGCTGAAGACAACCCGTTCCCCACTCGCCCGTGTCATGAAGAACCACCCCCTGTCCTGGGACAAGGCAAAGGAGAGGAGTGGGAAGTGGATGAGATCATAGATGCAAAGATGCGCTACTGGAGTGTCTGGTTCCGAGTACAATGGAAGGGCTATGACCTGTCTCACGACCAGTGGGTCAAGCATTCAGATGTGTTTGCTGACGATGCTGTGGCAGCATTTTACCACAGATACCCTGGGAAGCCACGCATCATCACAACGGCCGTATTTGACTCGCTGCCCTTCAGGGACTCATCGACCCCTAACCGTGCCTTGCATCAAGGCACCGCAATCAAGAGGGGGGGTGATGTCAGGGGAACCCCTGCTTTTGTCCAATCGTCATGGGATCTTGCATGTGACCGTGCACGTGCCATCTGTCAGGCATCACATGCTTTGGTCCGGACTTCCCTGCCAAGCGCATCCACATGACACTCCAGCCTGGACCCCCATTATTCTGACGGTCCAGCTCCCCTTGTTCTCCCCGATCCAGCCCCTCATTGTTCCCTGGCCCCATTGTCTGGCGCTTCCATTGTGCTTGGTCATCCCTTGTTCTGTAGGCTATATATAGTGGGCCTTGACAAGGAGAGTCCCCAGCTTGGTTTCTCTTTGGACTCTCCCTTGTCAGGTTTGCCAAGTCCCCTGTATTAGTCGATCCCTTTATCTGATGCTTTGGACTCTCCCTTGTCAGGACTCTGAGATCGGGCCTTGAGGTTGCCCTTACACCAAGCAGCACTTGTGTATGACATGACGGGGACCACACATGCTTTGTACAGCTGCCTTAGGTGTACTTGGAACAGCCCACATACTGTATTTACTAGCATTGTCACTACATTAACTTTTTCATTGCCCAGGCTACTAGTGTCTTTATGTGGTGTTTGAATGTGAGTTTCCAGTCCAGATAGACTTCTAGCCATTTGATTGTTGGTGTCACAGTTATGGTCATTGTTGAGCCATTGTTGTTCAGGAGTTGGATTGCAGGTGCAATATTGTCTTGCTTTCTGCATGAGTAGTGTATCAGTTTTCTTTTAGATAGGTCAATAGACAGTCCAGCCTTCTTTAGTCCTTTGACTATCTTCTTGTACGCTAATAGGAGGAGACAGGTGTTTGTGTCTAGTGCATCTAACAAGACAAATAGCTTCCTGCCATTTATATATATGAGCAGATTGGCTCAGGTTGACTTGTCTAGTAGAGAGGTTGGTACTTGGTTCAGCAGGAACATCTCCAGTAGGAAGCTGCTGTAGAGCACTGCAAAGATAGGTGATACTAGGGAGCCTTGCAGGATCCCATTCTTGTTGCACTTCATCTTGTCTCAGATTCCATTGATGCAGACTTCAGCCTCTTGTTTGGATAGAAATAATGCAACCTATTTTATGTATTGTAGTAGTATCCTTTTGTATTGGAGCTCTTCAAGTAATTGTTTATAGTCAACAAAGTTGAATCATCTCTTGATATCAAAATATGGCCATTACACTTGACTTTATTTGATTGACATCCACTGCAGCTCTACTTAGTCAATCCTTAAGCAGAAATAGGGAGAGCAAAAGTGGAATTCTTCTTTCTCTCATACCAACATGCTCTTCATAGCTACTACTTCTCTCTCAGCCAGTGCTGCTCTATATGAACTTAAGATTAGCTGCAGCCCAAGCCAAATATTGCCACCCTCTGACAATAAACATGTATACTTGACAAAGGACATGGAGACACAGAATGCTGCTGTCTCCATGGTCTAGTGGAAGACACACATCCATGAACATTTTCAAACAATGCTCTCTGTTAACAAATTCTTTTAAAAGTTCATGAGCTACACCAATAACATGGTCAATGACATCCAGGAGATAGCGAATGAGACCAAAGAAGATTTCAAGGCTGCAAAAAACAACGTTAGATGCTCTAGGAAGGAAAATCCAATGATTAAACCCTTTGTAAGTTGTAAGTGCAGGTCCTACTGGGCAAGTTGTTGTTTACCTCTCTCTAGTGCAATTATTTCAATCAGCTTGTCACCAACATTCCTGAAGCTAATCACCTTGTGGCATCAGATTGCTACTCTGCCCTGCCAAGTTTATGTTCTCTAATGCAGACCACTACTACACCTGTCTAGACATCACTATAAGTCTCTCTGGTATCATCAACACCTGGGACTGGGAGACAACAGGGTCCACTTTCCAGCTTGAGTTCTCTGTTGATACAATAGATAAAGGCACATGCAAGCCAGCAACTACCAATGAGCAGGAGAAGGTGTTTGTTCAGCTTGTACAAGATGTGCAGCACATCATGATAACACCAACAAACTGTTTGTCTTTATGGTGGTGCTTATGAAACAAAAGTGTTGCATCCACCAATATGATGTCTAGGGCTGATATGTCAGCAAATCATTCAATTGGGAGGAAAATGTGACAATCAACAAAGAATAAAGTCGAAAAGAGAAGTCAATTTTAAGACTAGAGAATACAACACAATAGCTACAGTGTTTATACCAAATCCAGTCTGAGTCATATCTACAACTAATGAGTCATGAGACTATGTACCTCATAGAACACTGGTTATAGGTTGTAGTAGAACCTTCTAGAGCATATGTTGCACAGCCTTAAATCAATACAGATAACCTCCTTGAGTCTCTAAGCTGGACCATGTGATGCCATGATTTGTGATAAGATGTTCTTATGTCAAAATAAGATAAAATAGTTGATTCCCATATCAAGATAAAATAAAATAGTTAATAGAATGGTGAAAAAGTGATTGAACTATAACAGAAAACCCAAAGCACTTGCTACATTCTTTCATGGCCTGTACAACATGGGCATAGAGGGCTGTATACTCAGCAATAACAAAATAATTACCTTGATCTCTACCAACATACACAATCTCTTCAAAACAGTCCTCCAATGTAAGGGGAATGAAGCTCAGAGCCAAGTTGATAACAAGACTAGTGATTAGAGCTCTCTAACAACTACCTATATACAAGTAGATGACATAAGAGGTATGACACTACTAACTACTATCTATTGGAACACTACCAGATCAATACCTGATAACATCACCATGCTGACATGTTACCTCCTAACATCCAAGCTTGCAACCATGACCTGTGCATTAGAGCACTTAGCAGTGTCTCAGCACTTACATCCTTAACCAGGTGATTGACATTGCTGTATTCAAGGACATTGATGAGTACAACCCCAAGGCAAACCCAAATTGGAAGCTTGTTGTGACCAAGGTGTATACAATCAGGAGTGAGCTCTGGCATTTGCACACTCACCTGAGCACAGAGGGGAATTCTTAGAGAACAGCTCAAGCATCCATGTGCCCAGGTGTCACACTATATAGTCAGCTGTGACAAGTGACTGATGATGATGGGATATCACTGCCATGGAACAATGGCAGATGACAAGTAGATGATGACAAACCCAGATAAGATAGTGAGTGGCTCAGAGGGGCCAGTGACGGCCAGCTCCTGAGACACCAACAGTGGAAGGCCACACTGGAGGAGCCCAGTGGCCAGGCCAGTGCCGGGCCGGCCAGTGGAGACATTGGAGGCGAGGACCAATGCCCGACTGGGAAGAGGGGTGGTGCGGATGAGCACAAGGGCATCTGGTACGAGCCTGTATGGCAGTAGACCACATCCATGGGAAGAAGGCCAAAGTAGAGGGGGAGGAGTGCGTACGGCAGTAGCACTCCCTGGTGCAAGGAATTGGGCTTGGCTAGACTGCTTGCAGGGACTCGAAGGAGATGGCCGGGAGAAGGAGGAAGAGGGCGGATGTTGGCATGGATGGAGGTGAGGATTGGGGGAGGAGGAGGAGGCTGGGTAATCAACAGGCACGCGGGCACGGGTCAGCAGAGAGGGCACAGTGGGTCACGTGCATGGTCACGTGCCCAAGGAGCGCGGCGTCCCCTGACAGACACAAAGGAAGGCATTGTTGTGCTGGCCAAGTTCCTGCAGGAGTCAGGAGCTTTCACGAGAAACAGAGGAGCGTGGAAGGAACAAGATCTCCCTTTGCTGGAGGACAAACCAGAACTGGACAGTACAGACAATGAGCAAGACAATGAGGTCATTGACAACAGCTGAACACCATGCAATGTGGCTCTGCTAGCTCTAGCCAACTTGAAGCCAATCCCCTCCCTCTCCCCCATATGGATATGACATGCTCTATGCTATGCCTGACTCCCTATCCCAACAACCCAACACCACCAGACCCAGTTGCCAATCATTACCACCCACAACAGCCAAAGAAACATGATTCTCCTTCAATACATGCTGCCCTTGGGCACTGCGTCTTAGTAGATAGTTTACTTGCTGTGGAATACAAATGCAGATTCAAAAAAAGTAATGGTCACATGCAGTGACCTCACGCATATTGATGACCCCTGTGGTATTGTCCAACAATGTCCGGCCAGACATCACCAACACAACACTGCCAAAACTCCCAATCTGTCCATCTATCTCTTGAACCAATCCTATTTGTGCCTCACCCTGATTAGCCTCTTTCCATTGACTTTGTACTACTCACAGGTATCTTCTGACCTGCTGCACACTCCACGTCACCAGAAGTACGCAGCCTGACCAGTACATTCTCTTGCAGTCTCCAGGATGATTTGTACATCCAATGAGTAGAATCTACGGTACCCCTCCCTTGTATACATAGCATAGCAATAACAAAGAAACAGATAGAATTCTCTTGCTCTTTTTTGTTGCCTGACAGGTTTCAGGCCCAGTGCAAACTGAGTGACATTTCACTTAATTACTGATCAAGTATGAAGAATCCAGAAGTACTATAGATAGAGCACAAAGGGCAGAATGAAAGAAGGCGATCACTTCATGATGGTTCCAGCACATTCCGACCCAGGGCACATCACTGGGGCCTCATTGTCCCCTTCTGGGAGAGCATTGGCAGCACACTCCCAGCCAGCAGTGCTCCCAGGAGCTTTGTCCTAGTCGAAATCGCAAGCGCCAAAGACCGGCTCCGTAGCCCATGGCAAGGACGAATTTCAGGTGAATGTGTAGTCGCTGCACAATGATGGCAGCAGATCGAAGTAGGCAGCTGGAGGATTGCAAGGCTTGATGTAGCCAGCGAAGGGCTTCAAGGCAGGAGTGACGGAGATCGAGCCTGGAAGTCAGACGACTGCACGTGGAGAATAAGTCCTATTGACCCCCACCTGTCATGCAAACACATGACCTGTCAGATGGATGATCTATCAACATGCACATGAAACATCATCATTGATGCATGATGTTTGACTTTAGCAAATCCTCGTCAAGTAAATATTGAAAACACATCTGTGTAGCTACTAGAGATTTTTTTCTGCTCAATTAGGCCTCTATAATTTACACAAAACTAATTTGTTCCCAGCAGACCTGGGTGTCACGCGTCACAATGACTGACACAAAATGATGGCCTGGGCAAACCCATGGCAAAACTCGGAGCTTACTGGGGCACGCACTGATGCGCAACACGTTGCAGACCGGCTCCCTCACCATCAATTCTCGCTTCTGCCTATGCTGCACCAAAGCGGTCTAAGGGCGGGAGATGATTATTCCAGCACCAAGGAACCACATCAGACTTCATTGGTAAGTCATTTTCTTCATTTTCCGGCTGCACACTCAAAATGAATCATCTTATCGACCTTTATCTACAAGGATATCTGCTGCTCAGGCATCTCGGGCATGCGACTGCACAGAAATGGGCCTAGTCGAAGCTCAATGACGCCATTTCACGCGGATGTTGGCAGATCATCGATCTGACAGGTCATGTGTTTGCGCAACGGGTGGGGGGTCAATAGGACTTATTCATGTGGAGAGACACAGCATGTCAGTGGATAGCCCATGGGATGACACAGACAGAGGACCCACTCTCAAACTGTTGGAGAACTGTGCATTGACAACCTGCAGCTGGAAGTCCGATTGCGCACAGGGCTCCTGAAGGGCAAACATCGGGGCAAGCGAGGTGGGGGACATCAGTTGCTGCTGCCGTGGTAAATGATTCTGGGCTGGAGGCATTGACAGTACGACGAATTCGAGCCTTGGGGTTTCTGCTCGTCTCCTCGCTGATGCCGGTTCCTCCCACACGCCCTCGTCCCTGAATCGACTTGAGTTTGATCATGCCGCACGCTACGGCCAGAAGAGACGTAGTAGGGGTATCTCAGCTCGTGCTCTCTCTTCCGCTGCTTTGGCATCTCATCTCACATCATGGGTTCCTCCGGGACCAATGGGCGCCACTTCGCCGAGATCATCCTCGAGAGCACCATGCTCGATTTCGCCAGTCCGAGTGCGGTTTTCGCGCTTCCAGCTCTGGGAGACACTTCATGTGCTTTGCGGCACCTTGAGCGTACCTTGAGAGCACCGGGGCCATTCAGTGATGACATGGCAATGCTGTGCGACTCGAAGATTAGACGACAAGGGACGACGGTGTCATTCGTGAAGTGAGAACAGTCGAGCCGATGCCTGGGCGGGTGTGGACCCTGAGACCCGACGCGTCTGTTTGGGACGTGGTCTGGTAGAGTTCTGGGAACTCAGTGATCGACATCGGATGTTTTTTTTCGTGATCAGCCAACCAAATATCGTTCGATTCGAATAGGCGTTATAACAGCCACCATATAATCTCCTGTTGTTACACGTCCACCATGTCGTTTAACACTTCGAGTGCCTACATCTCCGACGCCTGGTCCGGGTACCTCGCCCAGGCGCAGGACGTCCCGCGCTCTCGCTGGCTGCTCCTCGCACTCATTAATTCCCCCCTTCTTGCTATATTCTTCAACGTCTTATGGCAGAAAATCATCCCCAAGAAGGCTTCGGATCCGCCTCTCGTCTTCCACTGGTTTCCTATCATCGGGTCCGCCATTTGGTACGGAAATGACCCCGTAGGGTTCTTCCAGAGCTGCCAACAGACAGTGCGTCGAACGTTCTCCCCAGAATGCGTCGTTCTCATCCAATCGTCTTCCAGTACGGAAATGTCTTCACTTTTGTTCTTCTTGGTCGCAAGGTGACGGTCGCGTTGTCTGCCAAGGGTAGCAACTTTGTGCTGGGAGGAAAATCGATTGCTTTCAATGCTGAGGAGGCTTACAAGGTGCGTGTGCCTAGTTCACACTTCCGTCCTTCCTCAACATCTTTGTCCTTCTTCAACAGCATCTGACCGTTCCCGTCTTCGGCAAAGATGTCGTCTACGACATTCCCAACGAACGATTCATGCAGCAGAAGAAGTTCGTCAAGTTTGGTCTGACCACCGAAAACTTCAGGGCATACACTGGAATGATTGAAGAGGAGGTGGAGAACTTCCTCAACAAAGATGCTGTATTCAGCGCCTTCCAACTGAACGATATTAACGAGTGGGGCCAATTCGACGCGATCAAGGCCATGGCCGAGATTACCATCCTCACCGCTGCACGAACTCTCCAAGGCCCGGAAGTTCGCGCGGGATTGGACAAGTCTTTCGCTCAACTTTACACGGATCTCGACGGTGGATTTCAGCCCATCAACTTCCTCTTCCCCAACCTGCCTCTTGAGAGCTATCGCAAACGCGACCGTGCGCACAAGAAGATGAGCGAGTTCTACATTGATATTATCAAGAAACGCAGGGAACATCCGGAGGAAGCCGAGAGTTACGACATGATTTCTTCCTTGCTTGACCAGACCTATCGCAACGGGGACCGGATTCGGGATCACGAGCTCGCGCACATTATGATCGCTTTGCTTATGGCTGGCCAGCACACGAGTTCCGCGACCCTCTCGTGGACCATGCTGCACCTGGCATCCGAACCAGAGACTGCGTGTGTTATCCTGTGCTACTTCTCGTTGGTCTTGGTACTGACTTTGTGCTAGGAACGCACTCTATCAAGAGCAAGTCGCCAACTTTGGTAACGGCGATGGGACTTTCCGCACCATGACGTTCGAGGATCTCCGCAAACTGCCTATACTAGACTCCTGCATTCGTGAGACTCTTCGCATGCACCCCCCGATCCACAGCATCATGCGTCAAGTGCGTGAGGATGTACCCGTTCCCCCTACTCTGGCCGCCCCATCCAAAGACGGTGTCTATGTCGTGCCCAAGGACACCTACGTTCTTGCGTCCCCTCTCGTTGCTCAAATCGACCCTGCCATCTGGAAAGAATCGGACAAGTGGCTGCCCTCTCGGTGGTCTGATGAGCACGGCGTTGCGATGGAAGCGCTCAAGACATACACTGACGAAAGTGGAGAGAAAATCGACTTCGGGTTCGGTGCTGTGAGCAAGGGAACGGACAGTCCTTACCAACCGTTCGGAGCCGGAAAGCACAGGTGTATCGGCGAACAGGTTTGTCTGCTCAGTCGCCTGTTGTCGGCTTTGCCACTAAACCTTCTTGTTAGTTTGCTTACCTGCAGATTGGCACGGTGTTGGCTACTTTGATTCGCCACCTTGAGCTTCGTTTGCCCAACCCGGTCCCAGGTCCTAATTACCATGTGGGTTTTGCCTGCTTTTGATCCCTCCCTTTCCATACTGAATTTCGTTGTAGACTTTGATACTCATGCCAAAAGATCCGAAGTCCATCCACTATCGTCGGCGGCGACTGGCATAGATTGAGTATCGTTATTTAGACAATATATTATATATATCTGGAGCTCAGTGTCATACAGCCCAGCAGGTATCTGTAGCATGCGTAATAATGTCTAGGCATGAAAAAGACAGCTGAGAAATTTCATGTCGCTCGGACCAGCCCCTAATATGTAATTTCCTTTCTTGGACTGCGCCCTCATGGCAGGGTTTTTCTTTCCTTGCCCGCCTGACTTTCACTACGGACACTTGAACTCTTATCCATACGGGATCGATTCGTATAACGGCCATGATCAGGGACAGTATCAAGACCACCTCTTCAACAATAGAGACGAGCGCAATCACGACGGATATCAGGAAGAAAGCCACCACGAGCGGCAGCACCGGCCTTACCGATCACGCAGGCGGACACCGACACCACCTCCGCCTCCAACTCTTCCTTCTCAAGAATACCTCGCGATTTCGCGCTCCCCGCAGCCTGCAACGCCGATTCGTGGTCAGCGCAAGCTGCTCATATTTGATCTGAATGGGACGCTCCTGCTGCGCTCTGCGCGTGGGTACTCCCCCCGGCGAATCTTTCTGAGGCCGTATGCACGCTGCCTCGCTGCCTATCTCGCGCACCCAGCTGTGCAGGCGTGGCTGGACTGTATGGTATGGAGTAGCGCCCAGCCGCACAATGTGCGCGAAATGGTGGTAAAAGTGTTCGGAGAGTCGGAGGGCGATGGGAAGGGGTCTATCCTGCGCGCGGTGTGGGCGCGGGATACGCTGGGGCTGTCCAGGGACGCGTATCGTGAGTTGACAGAATATATACAGCTTTTAAGCCCTCGCTCAAATTAGATTCGTGAACCTTCTCTTCCTCTTTCTGTTCGATTTCTTGCCACTTGCCTGCAGACCAGAAATCACAAACGACGAAAGATCTAGCAAAACCTTGGGAGTTCTTCACTAAGCCCCAATCACTCAGGCGATCATCATCGCCCTCGATATCTTCTTCTCTGATAACAGATACCACTTGTCTTCCAGCTAACCAGGACACGACTGCTCTGGGTTCTTCATCGTCCAGTCATATCGCTGAGCCTTCGTTCGATTCGAATCACTCTTCTTCTCAGTCCTCTTCATCACTGCGGCCCGAGCTCTTCCCGCATGGCCCCGAAACCACATTCTTGGTCGACGATTCGCCTCTTAAGGCGCGCTTACAACAATGGAATCATCTCTGTGTTCCTGAATACGACCCTGATGCGAGGAGGCGCGATCGGATAGCTGCAGGACTGAGCCCGGAGGAAACGCCTGAAGATAATCTACCGAGTGGATCTACGACGAACGGTCCGGAAAAAGGGATGGAGGCGGCTGACTCTGGAGAGATACCCATCGTGGAGGAGATTTCGTTGAAGAAGGATCGATGGCGGAAACGGCGAAAGCATGAACAAGCAGAGAGCTCGGACAAGGAAGAGAGCGGATCGAGCGACCCATCCCCGCCCGAAGAGACAGTTGAGATTGCGACCGCTACTACAGCTATGAGCAAGCGTGCCAAGAGACGAGAGAGAAAGCGGTTACTGCTTGAGGCCGAAGGAACTTCAGCTGCTCCAGAAACGGGTGTGGCGGATCTTAAACGAGCTGCCGTCGGCATTGAGAATGTTTATTCATCGCCAGCTCAGGCCCCATTGAAGCGCAAACGCAGCACGGAGGGGAATGAAGTGGAGCGTGGGCCGGACGCCCAAGTCGCGGACAGCGTCGTAGCTTCAACCTCCACAGAAGAAAAAACGGCCGAAGATCATACTGCAGGCGACGATGCCGCTGAAACCTTTGACCCCACGCTTCTTGCTGTCATTGGCATCGTGTCTCATTCGCGGAACGTGGGGAATGTCGCTTCTTGGATTCGTGCAGGCGGATTATCCTCAGCGGGAGAAGATAGGAAGGCGACCCCATACGTCAACCCCGCCGAGTGGTTTGTGACTCGATCGGTGCTTTTTTTCTGGGCTGCTCGAGGGCGGCAAGCTTTGGCTGAGCTCGGAATGGAGGCCGAATCTGGAATTGACTGATGCATCCATAGATCGGATCCTTTCGCTATAATCTGGTGTTGTAATACTGCACAAGATGTGTATTATATTGCTTATATTGCTTTGCTAGTCGGAACGAAAAGTTTTTGTCTCTCAGAGGGCTGTTGGAATCAAATTTGTGTGCTCAAGAATCATGATCGACCTGATGTTTCAAATTATTGCTTTCATGATTTCTGGGTCCAGTGGACATGGCCACAGGTGAGAAAGGACGTACAATCATTTGTTGATGGTCGTACCGAGACAAGGTAGAAACTTTATCGAGTAAAGGCTTCGGTCGACTATGTACGGAAAGAAAGGTTTTCGATCAGGTCGCGTTCGTTCAGAGCATACTCGAAGTGCATGAGGTAGAGACTCTATAGTGATTCGGCGTACAATTTTGAGAATCAGATACTAGACTTCCGCTAGAAATTCATGGCCGTCTAGCTCAGCTGGTTAGAGCGTCGTGCTAATAACGCGAAGGTCTTGGGTTCGATCCCCACGATGGCCAAGTCATGTTTACTTTTTTTTTTACGCTTCGACTCGATTTCCAAGTCGTACTTACAATTAACCTTTGTTTTCAGCCACAGTCAGTAGCCAGATGGCTTTGATGACCTGACTGGTGCACTGCCACCCTATGTGTAGGCACGTGCCACTACTGACATCGCGGACACGTGATGCTATGAACCACCGGCAAACGGAACCAAAACAACAACCTCTCCACGTTCCCTCCTCCATGTTCAAAGGTATACTACCTAAGCGCATCGCGTCCTCCGACTTCACCATGGTCACACCTCCTGGTGAGGCTCCTGCCAATGCACCCAACAAGGAGAATCAGCCCGGTGTGAATGTCGCGAAGCAAGTGCGACCGCCCCCCAGCGGGAAAGGGATTGTACAGAGTCGGAAGAGGGCTGCTACTACGGCGACTCAGAAAGATAATATCTCACTTTCCAAGGCTGAGGAGAGCATGGAGGATGCGTTCGACAAACTCTTGGTGCGTTCCGGAACTCATGCATCTCATCCACATCACGACGTACTGAGCCGGGCTCCAGGAAGATCTGCAAATACCGACATCCCTGCGACCAAAACTTCTCGGCATGGAGTCTAACGTCAAAGCTGCGATGCTCAAATCTTCTCAGACCATCACCCCTGCTTCGCTAAGCAGCATGGGCCTTCCAATGCCACCCCCTACCGTAGCCCCTCTCACTCCCCGCTCCGCCTCTGCCCTGCGGCGCACACGCAGCACCGAGACACTGGACTCCCCACGACGCGTGAAATCCGGAGCTGCAGACGACTCGTTTGAGTTCGTGCAGCCACGCGCGCCTGCGCTGTTCGCCGAGTCCGCGCACAACGCGTCTTCCACGTCCCTCGCAGGCGGCGGCGCGGGGTCGCGCAAGTCCAGTGCTCACTCACGAGGGACATCGTTCGATAAGAGTCGACTGCTGTCGATGTCGCTGTCGCGGAGCCAGGTGCATCTGCCTATCTCAGCATCCATGGTCGACTTGACGGGCAGGCCGCCGGCAGCGCGCACTGCGGCCAAGGCGAAGGATCTTTCGCCGCAGCGCTTTTGTAGCGTGTTGACGGGCCAGTCGAGTACGGAGCTGGATATCGAGGTTGTGAAGAAGCTCAGGCTTATGCTCAGGAATGAGTCGGCAAGGTTGGTGCTATATGTTGGCATTTTCAAGTGTCTCGACTAATTGACTTCGAAAGCTGGTCGGAAGAGTTCTTGTCGCTGGGAGGTTATTCAGCATTGCTGACGCGCCTGAACGAAATTCTTGAGGTCGAATGGAGGTATATCGCCCGTCGGTTGACCCTTCACACTGAACTTATTTGCTCACAGAGAGGAGCAACATGGGGATCAAATTCTCCACGAATTGCTGCGCTGCTTCAAAGCACTGTCCACATCTGCAATCGGATGCTTTGCCCTGCGGAGCTCATGTCCAACACCTTTTGCGCAACTCGTGAAGCTACTGTTCTCTGATAAGAAACCCGGCGACGTGTCCACCCGTCAAATCATCGTCGATCTCCTGCTCGTCCTCTTCGAACTTTATCCAAACTCATCGCTTCCCGCAATGGGCGGCCGGGGTACGCCGCGACGCGAAGCCTGGGAGACACCCTCGACAGTGCTGCCCTCGAGCAGTCTAATCACTCTTCCGGCACCTCACAAGACGCTGTTTTCGCTCTTCCACGCACTTTTGCTCACTCCCGCACCGCCACCTGCTGAATGTCCGGCGACGCCGATTTCGCCTCACGAGTTCATCGAATCGTTGCACCAGCCTCGCATCTACAAGACTTATTTGCAGGAGTTGTCGGATGTATGCCGAGACTACTTTTGGGTATTCTGTCACCCGAGCAACACGATCTGGATTCTGTCGGAGACGGACGAGGCAAGAGTGGAGAAGCCTCGGGCGCCAGGTGGGATGACTGGTGGAGTCGAGTTTGAGGCCATGGGGTACTTTGTGGGTCACATTTCGCTGTCCTCATACTACTTCCTGACCATTCGACAGACGACACACCTGAAACTGATCAACGCTACCAGCAAGTCTGTCGCAGAGCTGAACATGCCCAAAGAGCACGAACACTCCGCCTTCCGTTTCCACCAAGATTTGTTCTTGTCTGGCTTCGAACGGATCATATTGGTTTGTTGATTATCTCTCACGTCGTCTAAGACTCATTTCGCTGCGCAGATCTCACGCAAAGCATCCGCCACGTACTATCCGACGCTGCATCTCGAGCTCGCCCGATATGTCGCACACTGTGCGAGAGCTGGGTACGAGTTGCCGTGGCCTGTTTCCCGTCTCGTCGGGCTGCCGCCAGCTGGTCTGGTCAAGCCCAAGGCTGGATCTAGCAGCGGTCGGAGCACGCCGGCGCCGAGCTCGCCGACGAAACGCAGTGGGGCCCCAGCGTTGCCCTCGCCGCGTCGGGTTGAGCCGCTGAAGATGAACTGATGATCTTAAGATAACTATGCGTATTTTTGCTTTTTCTATGTTGTTGTTTGCAGATTAGATGCCCCGAGTGTACCATCATGTCATGTATTCGTGCCCAGAAAGTCGTACCAGCGTCACAGATCCAGCCAGAGGTATTCGAAAATGACTCCTCAGAGCGTGAATGTCCGAAAGGATGTTGTATTTGCTGGACATGCACCCATTAACACAAGTGAGAGATCCAATTATCTGTCGGCGCTAGTAGGTTGCAATGGGAACACAGGGAGAGCATTGCTGGTTTCGAATGATCCACTGGCTCAGATGATGGAGCCAGCATGCGCAACCGAAGGACGCGGGGCAGACCACGCCCCAGCAGCATTCTCAGCAGCTCTCCGGGAGACCGGTCGATAGCTAAGGGGCACCCAAGCAGGATTAAGGATGAGTAATCCAAGCCCTCTCTGCTCTTGGCGAAGGGCCATTCTTGGCGCATAGATCGATTGAGTGAACTGAGAGATGTATACAGTGCTTCCGCACCGGGCAATGCGTGGTTTCCATGTGAAATTGGATAGATATTGAGGACTTTGATGTCGCAGTTGGGTGATTGCAGTTACTGAGCCTCAGAGATGTAAAACAATAGTAGATAGACGAAAAGTGAATACAGGCGCGCTGGTGGGACAATGCTCTTCCTTGATATGCCCGAGTGATCTTAGGAAAGGGAGTGCTCCAGCCAGTCCAGCGAACACTGCCCAGTGCCTATTGACGAAGTGCACGACATCGCTTGAATTGGTTGGACAGACAGGCTTGAAGCAGGAGGGAGACTGGAACGAAGACAACGTCCATAGCATAATAGTCCTGCAGCTGGTCGTGGTGTATCTTCACACCGAGCATTGATATGTAGATCCAGCCAGAGACCCGACAACGGCGACAGACGGAGACGATGGATACTTGAAGTGACGAAAACAAGGACCGGATGTGGCAGTGCGTGGCGCCCGGACCAAAACGGAGGTGGTGATCCAAAATTATTGGCATAAACCTTTCTTAGACCACTCTTATGTCGTCGTCGCTCTTTTCCACCTCGCTGCGCCAGGCGGCCCGACCCGCGCTGCGCCAACGGGTCCGGTTCAACTCGTCGCAGGCCGCCCCAGAGCAGAAGGCTCAGGAAGCTGTCAAGAACGCTCAGAAAAATGCCAGCCAGGCGCTCGACTCGGCCATGAAGACCCTGGGGCCGGCTGCGGCCAAGGCGGAGGCGTTCGCTACTTGTACGTGTAGGCCTGTACTGCGGTGGTGGGACTACGGGGGCTGAGTGCTTTGTGCCTTATAGCTACGCTGCAGCGACTGGGCCCCGCCGGCAAAAAGGCAGCGGACTTCATCGGACGTGAGCATCCTCGGCCGGCCGACGGCGTTCTTCTTCTACCCCCTCTCATCGCATGCACAGCTGCCCGGACTTCCTTCACCTACAACTTTGCCGTCTTCCGCGAAATCGTGAAGCAGGTGTACCGCGCCGAGCTGACACCACCAAAAGACCTCGCCACCGTCCGTGCCGCGTACGAGACGTTGTACAAGCGCGCCATCGACCCCACGTACTGGCGCGGAATCATCCAGAGCGGAGAAATCGCGCGAGTGGGTGTGTACGCTGCCGAGGCGTACGGTATCTACAAGGTGCGTGCGCTTACTGCCACGGACCCATTCCGCGTCGCTCATGGCTACGATTGCTTGCTACAGATTGGCGAGATTATTGGACGCAGGCAGCTTGTTGGGTACCCCTTACACTAGACCCGCTTCGTCGTGAATCACATAGAGTTGTCTACGACCCTGGTGTGATGCCCTCAAGTGTCTTCGTCTATGCTTATCATCATATGTATGTTCCTCTGTTCTTTAGGTTCCCTGCCTGTGGAACTTCTGCTATCTGCAAGCGGCTCTGAAGTACGTCGGCTGTCTCAGACATCCATATCTCTCGTCGGGCCTGCAGTAATGCAAACGGCTTCTTGCTCTGTCCTTGGACTGCTGCCAACTTCTTTGGGCTGGGAGAAGCAGCTCCACCTTCCTAGGCCAGAGTGTCACACACAAGCCGAAGTCCTTTGATTGGATGTGCATTGATGCTACGGAATTTCTCTGTAGAAACGGGTGGAGACGACAAGGGTGTGAGGACATGTAATCTGGTACACAATTCATCGTCAACTTTGGGTACCCGTTTCTCAAGTTAGTACATTTAAATATTACAACGCTTTCACACCTCCACAGCAAGATCCCTCTTCATATCGTCAGCGAATTTCTCAGCTATAGCGATGCACGCGCCGGCCTTTTTCGCCATAGTCAATTGCCATCCAGACGGGCCGCAGGAACGAAACATACCGTATGGCCAGAGACGATATCTGGGAATATTGAGGCGTCGCAGATCCTCAAACCCGCGACCCCATAAACCTTCAATCGAGCATCGACGACACCGCCCATCTCCGCAGGCGCCATTCTGCATGTGCTGGTCGGGTGGTAGACGGTCTCGACCCGCTCCCGGACGACTTCCCGCAGCTCGTCGTCGGATTTCGTGTGCAGGAAATGGTCCAGTTCAGGGTTGGTGTCCGCGTGATCCAGATACGGGTCCATCGCTTTCGTGTGCGCGATCTTCAGCAGAATTTTGTATCCGCGCATGAGCTTCTCGAGGTCATCGGCCTTTTCGAGGTAGCTAGCGAGGGGTCAGTTGAGTGTTGCCGATTCATTGTATGGGACGACGCACTTGGGATTGACACTGGGAATGGCGAACGGATCAGACGAGGTGAGGAGCACTGCACCGCGACTTTGTGGTCTGTAAAGGGATCAGATCAGAAAAGCAAGCAGTCTCGATTTCGCTCACTCACCGAACGAGGTAGCAGTGCAGCGCATACGTGTGCATGTCGAACATGATGGCACCGTGCTCCTGCGGAGGCATTCAGCAGAGCCGGTGGGGAGAAAAAGACGCACGGAACCTTGTAGGCCAGTGGGGTACAGAATAGCTCGAGGTCTGGACTTGCTGCTCCAGAGGTACTGTCCGCGAGAGTTTGGGTATATTCGCTCGGTGGGAAGAGAACGGGGTCGTCTGTTCTTACAAAGGCTGCCGATTCGCCGAACTAGAAGCAACCTCATTCAGCAACAGCACCTAAGAGTCCTTTGGACAATAACGCCAACACACATTCGTTGCCAGCCGCCCGGTGCCATATATAGAGTACTGCACAAACGACCGCAGCAATCGCGCGGCATCGCCCGGGCTTGAAGGAACAAGGCTTTTCACGGAGGACTGCTTCTTGTCGTTGAAGTACAGGTCGACGACCGGGTGGTCGATCAAATTCGCACCGACACCTGGCAGATCGAGGACAACGGGGATGCCGTGCTGTTGGAGTTGTTTTGCGGGTCCGATTCCAGAGAGCATCAAGAGCTGGTGAACGATCGGTTCAAATGAATACAGGGAACTGATCAAGCCACTGACATGTGGTGAATGAATCGCACCACCAGAGAGAACAACTTCTTTCTTGGCCCGAGCGCGGTAACGCAGTCCAGTTGATGATGAAGCAAATTCGACACCAACCGCACGGGGGCTGCCGTTGACTTGCTCGAATATAATCTTGGTCGCAGTCGCATGAATTGCTACCTTCAAGTTAGGCCGGCGGAGCACTTCCGGGGTCAGATAGGCCGACTCGGTGGACACTCTAGTTCCCTGTTCGTCGATGTATGTCACTAGAGCGTGAATCAGTTCCATTTGAGGCTGCGTCCTTGCCGAGAAACTCACTGAGCTGCCCAAGTAATCAGCCTGCAGAACGGATCTAATTGTGGGAATGGAACTCACGCGACTGGCACCAACAGGACCTTTTGACGTGTTGAAATCAGGAATGTTCGGTATCCCAACCTGCTCGCACGCCGTTAAGAATGCCTTTGAGTGGGCAGAGACTGTGTTGAAGTAGCCGACTCGCATAGGACCACTCGAACCGCGTTCTGATGTCTCCACGTCGGGAAACGCTGCATCTGGGAGGTACTTTTCGAACTTCTGGAAGTACTGTTGCAAATTCCTCCAGGACCACGACTCGTCCTTCATCAAGGCACCCCACTCGTCAAAGTCGCCCGGAGCACCGTACTGAGCCATCTGGGCGTTGATGCTGCTGCAACCGCCTAGAAGCTTCGCTACGGTATTCATGTAATGATGGACATACATCAAGGCAAAGAGAGGGTGTGCTCACCTCTGGGAAAGACGCGTCGCTGCGACTTAGCAAAGACTTGCGGTTCCGTCTTGATCCCATACGTGTGTTTCGACAAAAACAGCCTGCCGAATCCAGAGGGGATGCGAGAGAACATCAGAGCGCTGCCACTGTGCAGAGTTCAGAATGCGTCAAAGGATGGTCGGCCGGTCGAGCAACAAACCTCCCTCCCGCCTCCAGCAAAAGCACGCGAATAGACGGGTCCTCGCTCAACCGCGCAGCAAGCACACAACCCGAGGTACCTGAGCGCATCAGACCAAGAACTCGAAGCCACCGATGACCGGCATACCTCCCCCGACGATGATGACATCGTACGCGCACGTCTCCCACAACTTGCCCGGCGCCGCCGATCCCACCAGCCCGAGACGCGAGATGTACGCGCTCCTCCGCTGCGATTTCGACAGCAGGCGCACGAGCACAGCGCACGCCGCGACTGCACTGGCACTCCACAGCAGCCGAGGGTACGCAGCGAAGAGTGTGCGCAGTCTGACCACGAGTGTGTCCATGCGGGGAAGAGGAAGATGGTGGATCTATGTGCGTGTAGCATATGATTCTGCTTTTATTTGTCGGCCCCCTGATAGAATATCCGTGTTGCCGGCGTGGGTAGTTTGCTTGTGACGAATGTCGGCTGACTTGATTGAATGGTTATGGAACATCGTGGACATGCGAGCCGTCACGACGGGTGGTTGGACAGATGCAACAAAGATGCACGTCAGAACAGTTTATTGGGTGGAAGCTGCAAGGGTAAGGGCTTGGAACGGGCAACTCAAAAAGCTACATGATCAAAATCACGGATCGACCGGAAGTGCATGTACGGTGTGGCAGTGCCGTACATGGCCATGCGACAGTCAGGGGCAAAGCGTGGTACATTCGCCAGAGCATTGATCTAGACCGACGGCTACATTCACTCCTCCTCCTCGCTTTCCTCGTCATCATCAACAAGTCCAACCAATCCACCATGATCGCCGTCGGCTTGCCTCTCCTTCAAAACGCGACCGGCTTCCTTCAATTTGGGTCCAAACGCTTTTCTGGCACCCGCGTTTGCTGCCACGTCCCAGATCTGCAGCTTGGCTTGTGAGCCACCGGCAGCCAGAGTAAGGGGATCGTCGGGAGACCACACAGCCGAGAAGACCTTGCCCTATGAATAGTGAGCAAAGGAAAGCGCGAGAACGTGTAGAAAAACTCACAACACCGAGATCTCGCGAAGTAACGAGACTGACACTTCGCGAGGCATCGTCGCCAGCGATGTTCCATACCTTCACTAGCTTGTCATTGCCACCGGTTACAATACAGCCCCGGATGTGGGGGTTGATATCCAGTGCAGACGTTGCCCCATCATGTGCTGAGAGGGTGAACTTGGCCGGCGACGGATCGTTGAGATTCGTAGGCAGTGTCCGGATATCAAAGTTGAGAACCAAGCCATTTTCCAGAGAGACCTAAAGGAACATTAGCATCCGAGAACGAAACGAAAACACAAATACTGACGTAGAAGCCGTACTCTTCCCAGGGATCCCATCGCAAGGCTTCCACGTCGCTCCCAACTACAGCACCAACACCTCCATCCGGCGCCCTCGTATCGAAAGTCCGCACAGTCCGATCGTAGCTGCCCGTCAACAGCACACTGGGATCGCGCTCGTTCCATCTTACAGCCTGCACCTTGTCCTTGTGCAAATCAAAGCTCCGGATCGCACCCTCTCCGGCACTCGGATCCCGCGTCAGATCCCATAGCTTCACGGTGCGGTCTGCACTACCACTCGCCAGCAGATTGCGCTGGGTTTTGTTCCAGCTCAGCGCGAGCACAGCGTCGACGTGGTGCGCGTCCACTGCTGTGCGATGCTTGGTCTTTTTGCGCTTCTTTTTGCCGGTTCCAAGCGGTGTCGGCACGTGTGCTTTTGTCTCGTCTGGCCGTCCGAGAATAGATGTCGGATACATCGCTTCCAGCACGTCCAGTGACCAGATCTCGATCTCAGGATCTAGTGTTCCGACAGCGATGAAGTTTCCGAAGCCATTACTTGTGGGGGCGGATGTTGAGGTGGCGTGGCTCGTTGTCGGGGGGAAGTCAAGCCATTCGAGGCAGAGGGGGAAGTTGGGTAGCATGAGATCGTGGTGCACGTAGAGATTCTCCTCGGACTCGTCGTACACGTAGATTTCGAGTTGAGAGATCTCGTCCTCGGTTTTCGCAGCGACGAGAAGGTTGTCGGTGGGGAGTATTTCGAGTTGTTCACGCTCTTCCTCGGTATCATCCTACATAGTAAGGGTAAGAGAAGGCAAAAGACGCGACTGAGATGGCGTACCTCCTTCAATGTGACGTATGGGTCGTCTTCGTCGTTTTGGTAGTATGTCAGTCCTTTGATGTTACTGAATGGACCAGTAGCTTTTAGTGTGTCAGTCGCAACATATGAAGCACACTGAAGTCGCGCACATATCGTCTTGGCGTCATTGTCATAATCGTCCATATTATACTCGGATAGATCTTCGGGATTACCGGGCTTGGGCTTCGACTCCGAGTCTACGTCCATCGCATCGTCGTCCTCACTGTAAACTTCGTGATTGAGCGGAAAGGCTTCATTGACAGCAGGGGCCCAGCGTACTCGACCCAATTCGCCTCGTCGTCATTATCCCCTGCGTCATCCGCCTCCTCGCCCTCTGCACCCATCCCCATCGCCTTTGCAGCCTCGTGGGCTCGTTCCATCTCTACTCTCGCATCTTCGATCTCGATCCGCGCGAGTTGGCTTACGCGCTGGAGCTCATTGTCATCGAGGACATATTTTTCCGGGTGCCTGATCGCGGCACCGCGTTTGACCCATGAGACAGCCGAGATGAGGCTGCTCATGTCGGGGGTCGAGAGCAAGTTTTTTCGGGATTGATGGATCTGATTGACATCTGTCGTGGTTCCGGCCCGGCCTCGCCGCCACATACTATCCATCCCGCCATGGCACGGACAGCTTCCACGATTAATCTTATCAACTCTGTACAACGAGGCCTATCTCAGTTCGAGTTAGTCCATGTCCCATACGAGCGATGGCCGCTGGGGCGTTCCGAGAGCGAAACTTCCCGGACTCCCAGAGCTCTGCGAATCTCGATCATGGACTCATCGTTCAATCCCCCGACGCGAGCACACATGGCGTTAGCGAATGCGCCGCGCCCGTTTGTCGAATCTAGTGGATATGATGCCAAGATCTATCTGCTCTCCATCAAGAATGCCGACAAGACCCTCAAGTCGACGGACGCGACCTACCTGCAACGGCTCGAGATGATGCGGCTCTTGGCTCAGGACGCTGGAGATGAAGACAGCGTGGCTGTAGGAATCATAGATGAGCCTACGTTTGTCGGGAAAGCCACCAAGTTGCAGACGTTCCTGAAACACCGGCTGTCTGCGCTTAGCGCCAACAACCTCATCCGACCTGAGCTCACCTTCATCCTGGGCTTCGACACGCTGGAGCGTCTTGTAGCGCCACGATACTACTCGTCGTCGTCTGATGGCACGGAGGCGGAAGCGAAGATGTTTGCTGCGCTGGACGAGTTTTTCTCGCCTGACGTCGGGAACGCACGAGTCGCTTGTGCGCGACGGTCTCCCACGTCGGATGCGGAGGAGTCGACCCTACGATTGGCTGAAAAGTACTTCAAGTCCAATAGGATTGCGTTCATTGATATCGGGGTGGCAGAGCAGACATACAGCTCCACAGCAGTTCGTACCGCTCTCGGAAGAGGAGATAATGATAGTTGGGAGGATCTGGTATCTCCCAGAGTCAGAGATTATCTTTTACAGCAGATCCTCTACTCCAATTGATGGCGCGACGTCTCTGGCTGCCTGGCACAGATCTTATGAGTAGATTTACCATAAGTACTTTGAACAGTTTGTGTGAAGGGTTCAGAGAGACCAACACGTAGCCTTTCGAACGGATGCTTCTTCCCGAGAACATCTTTCGCCGACGCCGCCTCTGGATTCATCCGCAAATACCCAGAGGACTGTCTTGCGGGTGTGATTGGGTTCTTCTGGGTGCTTGGCTGGGCCGTGGATGAGAACGGTGGGTTTATCACCGATTTGGATGCCTTGCGTGTCGTGGACACGGCTGTGTCGAAGGTACAGGCGAACAATAATCAGCAGGAATCGCACCAGAGGCATGCCCGATGGATCCGGGAACGGATGCTTCTTCCCGAGAACATCTTTGCTGCCTTTGTCTTGCTTGTCAGTGACGGGGAGTGAAGGGACCGAGTGCACAGGAGGAGGAGTTTTCCATTTATTTATCTAGCCTACAATCATGTGTGTATTCTGTATTTCTGTATGTTCAACGAGATCTTCAGTGCGCCTGAGACCCTCCGTCGATTTAGTCATCTCGCGTCCATACTATGCTAAGCGACAGCGAAACAATCACGACGGTCCCGAGAGATGCAAAGCAGCTTCTGAAAAAGGTCCTGAACGATCGCTAGGAAGTTGCGCCGTACAACAAGTCGGGCTTCCTCAACATGTGTCCCTTAGAGCGAAGTACAACGTAGTTTGAGCTATCGTGAATTGTGAGTATGTACTGTGCTATGAACATGGTTTGATTTTCTGCCAAGTAAACGTCGGCGGTTTCACTCCCACGGGACATGGTGAGCTGGCTACACGAGAGGCTCAGAACGATAGAAAAAGGCACAGTCAGGATTTTCACGTACGGCCCCAACGAAGATCTTCATTCCCTGCCGGCCCAAAGCAGTCACGGAGTCGAGTGTCCTATCGTCCAGCCTTTTGTTGATCCACACCTGAGGCCAGACGAACCGGAAACAGCGCAGCCTGGCCGTCTTGGCGGTATCACGAGAGCGATTCGCCAACGCCCTGAACCATGTCGAGCAGAGCTGCACCGTGCAGTTCTGGAAGGTGAGCTGCTCGAGGCGAGGGAGAAGATGTCCAAGAATCAGGTTGCGTCCGTTCAACTCGAGGAAAAAGTTGAGCGTGAACAGAACGTCGGGATTCGACACATGCAACTCCACGAGGAACGGCAACTTCTGCAGCAGTAAGAAGGCCGTGTATCCTGCTGGAAAATCGAGGTAGAGACTGCGCAAAGCTGGCATTGCTGCCTGAACGAAACCCCCGAAGAGCTCGCGCTCATAGTTCAAGTCATCTTTGATCGCCAGCACACGCAATTTCGGAAAGCGAAAATAGGACAGTGGGAAGACACTGCTACGGGAGCGTAGTATCAGCTGCTGCAGCCTATTGTGATGCACGAGAACAGTCCCGGGGACCGGGAGCCACATGTTCGAGGCCAAAATCCCCACTGAGAATCTCTCGAGAGTGGGTACATTCTTGAATACAAGCCGGAGGTGATGGATGTTTGCCATGCCACAGTTGAGGTAGGTGAGTGCTGGCCACCCGGCCAAGTCGAGTTGGAGGATACGATCAATGAACATCGTCCTCAGACGGGGAGCAGCGACTGAGTTGATTGATGGCATGGGAACAGACGAGAACGCGGCTGATTCTAGCACGGGGAACGCGTCTGGTTTCACGGATATAGGATACAAGATCCAGGGCCGGTCAGAGAAAAGATGGATGTGCTGCAGTCTCGACGAAAAGTAGAGGAGCACCACCGGCACCGCGTATGAGCCCAACAGGTCGCGCCTTCCCACCCTGTTCACGCTGAAGACAAGAGGGCGATGAATCCCCGAACGTGCAAACCATACAACAGCGAATTCCATCAATGTGCGGTCGTCCCAGTGCATGGGTGTCGAGCACAGATTGATGTGGAGATAACGCCAAAGCTGGGACGTGTCCAGCGCTACGAGTCTCCACTGTCGGCAGACAGCAGTGAGAGAGAGAGGCGCTAGACGTCGCCGAGGTCCCATCCTCGGTCCGGGTGCAAGTGGGGGCTGAGGTGGCAGGCAGAGCACGAAAATCATTGACCAAATTTCGCAGGGTATCTTCGCTTGGGCAGAGCCAGCATGATATGTGAGACCACGATTCATTGTGAAGAGAGAGCTCATGGTGGTAGAAGGGGAGAGTGTTCTGGAACACAGTGGCAAGGCGGAGGGCTCTCTAAAAGTCGGCGAAATTGATCTCAGAGAGGCGTAAAGAAGAGCCCGGACAATGGAGGACAGGAATCGTGGCCCTCTTTATGTCGACGACGCATCAAAAGACACACTTGGATCCGTGAATTGTGCACGGCCATTCAAAAGAGTCTTCAAGTAATTGTCCTAGAATCAGCTTGGGTTTTCAAGTGCAGGGTTGTTCTCGACATCGAAGAGGCTTCCGAATAAGGGTTTCTGACTGTCTCATCGCTTTCCAGTGATCGATAGAGTAGCGGGTTGTAGCAAACGGTTTGCGTCGTGCGACGTCCGCAGTGAAAGAGCTGTAGCATTGATGATGATCTGCCAACACAGAGCAGCATAGCCACCTGTCAATCAACTCCGAGCGCACTCCCTAGTCTTGCCACTCAACCGGAGTCAAGTGCTGGGCCCTCTCCCCGCAGTCCTCGCGAGGGCATACTTGTCTATCCGTACAGTGTCTCCGCAAGTGAAAGCCACCCTTCCTGATCAATGTTGGCATCGACGTCTACATCGACGAAAAAACGTAAAGCCTCAGAGGGCGTGTCTATCCCGAACGAAAAGAATGCGAAGAAGGCACGCGTGAACTTGGCCGGATCAAGGAGCAGTCGAAGGTTGGCTGGGCTGGAGATTGCTCTGAGAGGGGAGGGAGACACGGAGGCGGGGACGGAGGGAGGAGATGATTCGCTCGGCGGGGAGTTGAATCAGGACCTGTGGGTAGATCAGGACGACGAGGGTCAAGATCTCGACGAGGGCGAGGCAAACGGTTCTATCTCCGCTGGACTCACATGGTCTACGGCGCCGGCACACGTCGCGGACTTTTTCGATGCCCACGCGTCAGGCTCGATGTCAGCAAGGAAGCATCAGCAGCAGGCTGACTCGGCTGGCACCGAAGACGAAGACGGTCGTGCGTCAGAGCAGGAGGACGACGACGACGACGATGAGGAGGAAGAAGACGAGCTATCCGACTCTGACGAGATCCTGTCCCTCTCGCTCTCCATCCCCACACTGCCCACCACCACCCCCACGCCCCGCCCCACCGCGCTCTCTGTCGCGGAAGCCAAAGTCACCTGCATGCTCTCGGACGCCGTCGTAGCCGTCGCCGACAGCGCCCAGAACCACCTCGCGCTCTCGCAGCTCTCCCGCTCGCTTCTCGGCGCCGATGCGCTGCGCCGCGAGCTCGCCTTGCTCGCGGACAAGGTGCACGTCGTCTCCGGCTTGGCTGCCGAGGAGAAGACGCGCGGAGATGCGCTGCAGGCGGAGCTCAAGACGCTCCAGGCCCGCAACGCCGAGCTGGACGCGCGCATCGCGGCGCTCGACGGGAGCGCCAGTGAGCGGGAGGCGTGGCTCGCCGGGATGCAGGCCCGAGTGCGGGGACTCGAGGCTAGTGCGGACGAAGAGGAGAATGCGATCAAGGGACTCGAGGCGGAGAACGTCTCGTTGCGGGCGGAGTACTCTAGGGTCCAGCAGGTCATGAGTGCCTTGCGGATGAGTGTTTGAGTAGTTTCTTTTCCTCTGATGTATTTTTGTATTATTGACTCTTGCTTTCGAACGAACGAAATACAGAATCACATGCCAGGATAGTGGTTAATGTGACCAAGCATGAACGACAACGTTCTTGCTGCCAGACCTACAGGCTCTGGGGCGTTGCTCATATATGGGATAAATAAACGCATCTTCGTCCCGAAGAGTTGCAGATCCATTCTCTCGATCTCGATCAGTAACGTCCACGTGTTGTGACGATTCGCGACCTAGCTGTTGCATATCGTGAACCCTGCCTTCGCTCGCAGTGCAGGAGTACGATTTGTTGAGTCCCAATGCGCGGTCTGCTGCGACGCGGAGAAGCATCCGAAGCATCTGACCGGTCTGAGGATCTGGATGAACTACGTCCCGGGCTGATCCTTCCGCACATGTGTGAGGGAATGAGATTGGAATGTGGGTTATACATGCTATGTACGGGGAAATGTACGGATGATGGGAATGGATATGCGATATATGAATAGGAGAATGTGTGACCAATGTCTTCTTGAGTCGATACAGTTTTCTTTGATCAGGCTTCGGGCGTAGAAGCTTCAAATGCGAGCCGCCGATGGCACCACCAGACGACTACCACTCGAATTCTCTGCGAAGTACATCAGTCATGATGGGCACCGGCAACAGATCGAGAATGGAGACATACCCTGTGCACCGCTGGAAAAGATAGTCCTTGCCCTTGGCATGGACGATTCCATCGCGCAGAACACACCGCCACTTGTTCTTCACTCGGGCAACCTGTTTGAAACCATCAGAACGCATAATCGCGTCACGGAAGACGCGCATACACACCTTATCGTACGTGCAGAAGATGACATCCGCCTCCCCGCCCATCGCTCCATCCAGAGCATCGTCCCCGCCATTCGCGCCGTCGCCCTCGTTGTCCGTATCTGAGTCATCCAGATCGCTGTTGATGGCATCCTCCGGATCGGTGCTGGTTGGCTTGGACGTGGAGGCCGGAGCAGGTGGCGCAAGCGCACGTGGGCGGGCAGAAGAACCACTGGGGCCGGCTACAGCAGGCGGCGCCGGCGGCAGCGACGGATGCGAGCTGCGGGGCGCCGTACCGGGCACGACCTCGTCGTAGTCGTCCTCGTCCTCCTCGTCGTCCGTGTGGGCGCCGTCGACCTGCGGGAGCTGGAACATGTGCTGGGTCATCATCTGGTTCAGCGCGCTGAGCTGCGCGGTGTTCAGGCTCGAGGACAGGATGCCGAGGCCGCTCGGGGGCGCGGTGCCCGGCGGGAGCGTGAGCCCTGGGATCTGCGGGCCAGGCAGGATGGGCATGGCGTAGGGAGTGGCGTAGGGCATGTGCGGTGCTCCGGGCTCGGTTTTCACACCCGATGCGCTGCCGGGGGCGATGGGGCCGGCTCGTTGGGGCATGGCGTACGGGGGGAGGGCCATGCCACCTGGGTAAGGAAGATGGCCGCTCGGGACTTGTGCAGCCGGGGTGGGCTCAGGGATGAATTCGGCCACGCGCGAGTTTTGCAGCTTGTCTTGCCAGCTCTGATAAAGATTGAGAAATGCGAGAGGACCGGGGATTGAGGGCTGCGCACCTGCATGAGGGTTTTCAAGACATCTTCGCCCACGCCGTAGTCTTCGAAGGAAGAACGGATGTTAGCCTCCACATCGTCAAGAATGGCTCGATAGACAGTCGGCTATTCCGGTCAGCAGTGCACCCATAGACCAGGTCGACGGGGCGCTTACGACGATTTTATTGGACATGGTGGCGAATGCAAGATGAGGGCAGGAAAAAGGAGAACGCAATTGATCGGAATGACAAAGAATTGTTCTGGCGCCTTGCCTTCATCCCAGAACGAGCTAGATTTTTCATCTCCCTTCCTTTCCCATGCGCACTGAGCACCCACGATCAAACCAGGCTCAGCATTTCTCGTCCCATAAATAATCACATGGCTGGGTATACAGGATCAGTCACTACAAGCCACTACCCATGACGTCCCAATCCCCGTGCGCTTCTGCTCATCAGACGCGAGACGGCGGATTTGGCCTGGGCCCGTTGAGCTCTGCGTCAGTCACAAAAAAATCAGCAATGCACTACGCCCAAAAAGCCAAGAGAAGACGCACTCTTCCTCAGCCTCCTCCTCCAGAACCTTGATGCTGGCCATCGCGTCCCGCACGCGCGCCCGCGCGTGCATCAGAGCGCGGTCGGCCTCCCGCTCCGCCTCCGCCGCGTTCGCGATCTTCTCCCGTGCGATCTGGACCTTCGGGTCGCTCTCCGCGTGGCCGGTGTACTTGCGCAGCGAGCGCGTGAAGACGTTGGAGCTCTTGCTCGCGAGCGTGGGCGTCGACACGACCGATGCGGCGTCGCGGTCCACGGTCCGGCGCGATCTGAGGGAGGGTATCGTCGGGGTCGTCTGCTGTGACAGGACGGAGGCGGCGTCGGCGTCGGCTGCCCCAGAGCTTCGATGTGAGCGGAAGAAGAAGCTGCTCCCGATGCTGGCTGCGCGAGAATGGGCTGAACGGTAATCTGACCACCCGCTTGTTGTGGGGGTCGGCGGTGGGAAGTCGGAGTCGGTCATGGAAACTGGGGATGCGGGGCGGGCTCGGTTGAAGAATGCACCCGTCGGGCGCCTTCGGGGTGGAGATTCTGGGGGAGTGGGCTGTTGCCGAGTGGGTGGAAGTGCTTGAGTTTCAAGGGCAGTCGGAGGAGAGTCGGTGCCGTATGGAGGCCGGGAACTATATGCTGATAAACGGAGGACGTATCACTGATACGCGATAGTTTGCCGACATAGGATCAATTTCATGATGCGCTCCATGTCATGATGCGCCTATCTGGACGGCTGAAAACGTTATACTAATAACCGATGTCTGAATCGTGGATGGCCGCTCGGCAGATATTGATCAGATGATTGACGCAATGATCAAGACCCCAGGTAGCCGACTATCGCAATATCGCAACATCGTAATATTCGAAAAGCGCAACATTCGAGATAGGATCAGCGGCCGGGTCGCCGGCGCGAGCAGGCTCGTCGCAAGTCCGGACTCCCAGGCGACATTCCAGGGCAGCGGTTCGTACGTCGTGTTCGACTGGGGAAGGAGGTGCGCGGCCTCCCTGATACAGCGCCGTCGAGGGTCAATTCACACACCCATACTGTAGCTTGGGGGGATCCTGTCGCTGACGATCAACAACGCGACGGCCCAGTCGCAGTTCTCACTGTCGTTCACCGAGTCCGCGGAGTTCATCAGCCCGCTCAAGTTGGACGACTCGTGCCAGCCCGCACGGCTGCAGAACTGGGACAGAATCCAGACGTTCCACGTGCCGCGAGCCACGGGGCTGCTGACGCAGACCGTGGGACAGCAGCGCGGCGGGTTCCGCTTCCTGACGATTGTGAGTGCGAGCGCGGACCCGCTGACGATCTCGAACATCTCGCTGGCGATCACGTTCATGCCCCACTGGGATGATCTCAGGGCGTACCCGGGCTACTTCTTTGCACCTGACCCCGGGTTCCACGACATCGACTTCCTCACGAAGATCTGGTACGCCGGTGCGTCATCGCCTGTTTGCTGGCTGATGTGGCAGAGCGTGGCGTGGGTGGGGGCTGACCGCTAGCAGGCACTATAGGGTGCAGACCAACACAATCCCTCCCCACACGGCGCGACAGGAGCCGTGCCCAGCAGGAGGTTCGTGTCGGCGTGGATCTGAATTTTGGACTCAAACTGTGCGATCACATTTGTAGGTGGCTGGTCCAACGATGCCTTGGGAGGAGCTGCCACTGGGCCTATCCTCGTCGATGGTGCAAAACGCGACAGGTGAGGAATGGTCGGTCGCGATCTGTGTGTGCAATCCCTGCTGATGACATTGGTACTGTCAGGAACATCTGGCCAGGTAACCCCTCATGCTCATGGACGCGATCTAACCCTCGGACTCATGCGACGGATCAGGCGACTGCGGCATCTCCACACACACGGAGCTCGTCGCGCTGAGCGACATGGAGCCGACCAAGAACTCGTTGATGGTGATGTTCCGCACGCAAAACCTGACGACTGGCGCGCTGCAGTACTCCGGGCCGCCGCTGAACAACCAGGGAAGCGACACGTACATCTCGTGGTCGCTCATTGGGACGCACAACTACTTCCTGTACACGGGCGACCTCGATTTCATCAAGTCTGTCTGGGCGAACTACACCAAGGCGGTTGGCTTCCTTGAGGGCCAGGTGGACTTGACCGGCCTGATGAACGTCTCGTCTGCGCTCTCGAACGACTGGGGCAGGGCCAGCGGCGCCGGACACAACTCTGCGGCAAACGCGTTGCTTTATCGCGTGAGGATTGATTTCTGTCTCTCGCATCATGTATCCGCGCTCATCAAGCTCGTAGACGCTCGTCACCACGGCGGACCTGGCGACGCATCTCGGCAATGTCTCCCTCCCCGCCACATACCTCGCCAACGCGACCAAGATCAAAACTGCGTTCAACAGCCTGCTGTGGGACGCCGCGGCGGGCCGGTTCCGCAGCAACGACCTGCCGAGGAGCATCCACCCGCAGGACGGCAACGCGCTCGCGGTCCTGTACAACCTCACGACATCGGACGCACAGAACAAGGCCGTGAGCGCCGGGCTGATGAAGTTCTGGACGCCCATCAGGCCGTGGCTTCGAGGTGCGTGTTGCGCTGGTGGTTTGTGGTTTGCGTGTCACCTGCGCGACAGATCCAAGCGCATTTTGTGGCCGGCAAGGGCGAGCGGGCAATTGATCTGATCGAGCGCGAGTGGGGGTACATGCTGGAAACCAACTTGAGTGTCAAGTCGCCGCTGCTAGAGGGCTTCTCGGCCAACGGATCGCTCGGGTGCGTGTCGTATCAATCAGCTGCGGCAAGCTGTTGGTCCTGATCTGTACGCATGGTTCTCGGATGAGGAAGACTCCCGCGAAAATGATTAGTGAATTACAGTAATTACATGCTCACTACGCTATCTCGAATATTACACTATCTTGAATGTTGCGCTTTTCGAATATTACGATGTTGCGATATTGCGATAGTCGGCTACCTGGGGTCTTGATCATTGCGTCAATCATCTGATCAATATCTGCCGAGCGGCCATCCACGATTCAGACATCGGTCATTAGTATAACGTTTTCAGCCGTCCAGATAGAGCGCATCATGACATGGAGCGCATCATGAAATTGATCCTATGTCGGCAAACTATCGCGTATCAGTGATACGTCCTCCGTTTATCAGCATATAGTTCCCGGCCTCCATAGTGCCGGGACGAGATTTGAAGAGAGGCATTATGTTTGTCGTTCGTAGAGGATCGTAAGTGTGTTGCTGCACGCTGCAAGCATCTGTCGTTTTTGAGCTTTCTCTTCGAGGTGAGGTCATCGGTGGAGCCCATCAGATCTTTAGCACTGGCTCTATCTGAGTTGATAGTCGGCTTGGATGAAGGCGTCTGGCGTCAGTACACGTCTAACGCAGAACAGCATAGACAGGAACGTGAAGAGTTGACGCAAAGTGCCAGGCCACGCCTAATATTCAAAATCAATGAATTCAAAATGACATTTGCCACGTGATTGTGGGGCGTTCTAGTCCGCACACCGTAAATATTAAAATAACACTTGCCACGAAGGACAACATAATCATGTTACAGCGTACATGGACCAAGCCAAAAACACACATGCACATACCACCCACAACTTCATAGAACGACCTTCAAGCGCACCGCTACGCACATTCTTCGCCGGACGTCCACCGCGTGGTCCCGGAACGATCCTTTCCGGACTGGTGCTCCCGAGCTTCGCATCGTCGTCCCGATGTCCATTCGACGTCGCCAACACGCTCGGATCCACCGTCAGCGTGTTCGTTGCCTTCGTGTGCGCCGTCGTCGGCCACGCGCCCGGCGTCGGTGTGGGCGTTTCGTTGGTGGCGGGGTTCAGGAAGCTGACCAGGGCGAAGCCGGGGGCGGGGACGTGGACGGTGCAGCTGCTGGTGTTGGCGTCGCACGGGACCCTCGCGACTGAGAGCTGCCCGGAGAGACGGCCGTCCGACGCGAGATTCGCGCCGAATGTCTGGTGTGTTTCGTGATTCAGCCCGGATCAGATATGGTAGTGCGATCGCCCACCTGCCCAGCCCAGGTTATATTCTCCTTCGTACTCACGGAGGGTGCGAGGAGGTACCTTGATGGTTTCAGATTCCGACCCCGAGTAAATCGTCCACGCTATGCGACTCACTTCACTTTCACCTCTTTCGGCAGAGTGACTGCCTGTAGAGCGACCGAGTAGTCACTCGCTCCGGACGGATCGGTGATGAAGTTGAACAACGCCACTCGGGCAAGCGTGCCGTTTTCGTAGATCGCGTATCCCGGCGTGAAGATGTTCTCGTTGTTCATCTGCAGGTCGATGATCTGAGACTGGTTGGACTTGCCGAACACTTCGGCCGCTAGCATGAGTAAGTCAGACTGGATAGCGTCGGCTAAGAGTATTGGAACATACCAACGAGGGCTGAATAGTACACCGGTCCGACAGTCCAGCCGCGGAACGTTGACTGATTCGTGGGCGGGGCTGAGCATATGAGTAAAGAGATAGTCTGAGAGTTGGGCAGACCGTGTCTCACGTGTGAATGGCTGTGGAAGACCACATTGAGATCAGGCTCTTCCAATGTACGGCCAGCACTCACGTTATACGAGTCACTCAGCCCACCCAAGTGGCTTCAAAAACAATCAGGCCTTTCTTCTCTCAAATCTTTGGCGAGTTTTTTCTGCCACTTACAGAAGCGCTCCGCTGAAATTGCTGTGGGCCATCTGCAGCCCGTAATCCAATGCCCACAGCGCGCTTCCGAACGAGTCACTGACGCCCGGGAAGCCGCCGCAAGAAGCTGTATTGGTCTCTAGCATATGGAACGGGAGGTCTAAACTTTGTGCGAGAAGTGTGCTAGCAGAGGGTGACAGTCAGCTTGAACCTGCCGGCATCCCACGGGATCCCCACCTGTTCAAGTATTTCCTCATAATTTCCTGGGATGAAGTATGATTGAGATAGTTGGAGAACACTGTCTGGGGATCGACCACCGGTCCTCCTGTTTTCAAGACCTTTGCGCAGTTGTTATCAGGATAACTGGCACGCCAGTTCAACCGTGGGAATCGGGGACAACCATGACGTCACTCGTACCTTTCGACGCTGAGGGCAGCCAGAGAGGGCGCGTAGTCCGTCAAGAAGCTGGCATTGAATACATCCTCGAGTCTCCACGTCCCGGATATGCTGGGCCCCACGAGCTTCTTGTTCACGTGCGGCACCCCCGGGTCGGCCCGCAGCGCGGCATCAATGAGGCCAAAGTCACGCACGTAGTCGACGGGGCCGTACGTCGGCGAGCGGCGATTGTGGCTGCGATGCGATGGCTGGGTGTACGTAAGTGCATCTCAAAAAGACTGTATGGCTTACGCCGGATATAGATCCGGCTCGTTGCCGACTTGCAGGCCCAGTAATCTGTCGCCCAGAATGCGCTCGGCGACCTCGGCGATCTCGAGTTGCGGATGCTGCGTGTCGTTGAGCGGGATCCCTGCGACCGATGATGCCTGAGTTTGCTTGCGTTAGGGAGCGATGGTGCCCACCGAGATACCACCCGACGTTGACCAACGACGAGATGTTGGCTAGCAAGTAGATCACTTCCGGAGTGTACAAAAGGGGCGGCGTGCTCTGGCGAAACGTGAAAGTGCTGAGCAAAAGGGGATCTGACCCGTAACGCCACAAGAAGCGCACCGAATTGCTATGCTTGTCTTTCATCAGCATTCGCCCGCTGGGAAGCGCGGGTACCATCGCAGCCGTGTCCTGCGTGTTTCCCCCGATCCGGACGCGGACTGATCCGCCGTGCGTCTGGATGTGGGACATGAGGTTCAGGAACGGGACTTGGATGAACGAGCTTCGGTGGAGCGTTGTCGTGAGCGAAGCAGGCGATGGCCATGCGCGTGCACGTACGAATTCAATCCCACTTGGTCGGTCTCCAGGTCAGTACCGCCAGCGCGAGATGCAACAGCGGCGCACTCACAGATCTGGTCTATCACTGAAAATTCGATAGAGAACCCGTAGAACGACCCCGACTGTCGTATCGATGCTCCCTGCGGCGGCTGCACGTTCAGCGGCTGGACGAACTGGGTCGGAATCGGCGGACTCGGGACCGGGGGAGGGACCAGAGTCGCCTTGTCGTAGGCGGCTGCGCCGGTGTACGCGACGACATTGGCCGTCCCGATCTTGGTGCCCTGCCACGGGCGTTGGGAGTACACCGTGACACGGGCCTGCACCAGAGAGACCGCGAGAGCAGCGAGTGCGCATCGCCCGAGATGCATGCTCGAGGGACCAGTCGACGGGCTGAAACGCGGGGTGCAGAAGCTCTTAAGCTGCGAGCCATGACGCGCAGAATGCACGCACCGAAAGCAATGCGGTGCGTTGCATTCTCCCTGCGTTCATTGATTTGCGGTGGGATTGCGCTCTTGCTTGATCGGGGAGTGATATCGAGGCAGCAGGAACACCCGGCGGATTTTAGTGCGGAGGCAACAGCGGAGCCTGGCCCCGTTCGATCTGCCTTATCATCTTTGTCGTGCGTCCGTCATGTTCTGCCGTGTCAGGATCGCAGTCCGTCCGGCGCTTGCGGTCTGCAGGACGCGAAAGCTTATTTGCTTGACGCTTGGCCGGAGCTTACGTTCGCAAGATCGACGCTCTGCGTGCTTGAATTACCTTTCTGGTCAGCAGCTTGGCGGTGCAAGATCTAAAATTCGTTTCAGTCTTATCCTATGAATCAAGCAGGAGTGTGTGGGAGGTCACATCCTTGCAACATTGCTCCTTGCGCCACAGCTGTGACCAGTCCACATGCAGGTCAGCTGGAAACATTGAGAAACGATGCCGAGAAAATGGAGTCATCCACACACATCCGAGCGAGCCAGCTTCTCTCTCCGTAAGGGACTCCAAGGGACCAGAGCAGGTCAGAAGACCACCGCGGCCTCGAGTCCTGCCCGAAACTTCCCCACTTTCGAATGCGGTAGTTTGATCACCAGCGGGTGTGAACGAGATTCAATGGGAGCCAGAGATCGAGTCCAAGCACGACCTGGGGCGAGCGACGAGTAGGCGCAAGTTCAGCCCCCGAACTAAAAATAAAAACGCGTCATAGCGTGGGAAATCTAGTACAAACTGCAGCGATCGCAGCCGCCGGCCCGGCCCGGTGACACTACGATCGACGTCACCGCACTCATCATACATACACATCGGTAAGCAGCCACTTTTTGACACCGTTCCCGGCCGTCTGCGCACAACCCTCACAAACAGCGTCGGTCGCCCGCGTTCCCAGCACGCACACAGGCACCCCCGCGGCCGCCCATGAAGGCGCAACAATCCGTCGTCCTCCCGCTGCACCGGCCCAAACGGCTGGCCTTCAGCGGCGTCGAGCAAGCCCGTGCGCCCGGGAATCACGTTGTCTCTAGGCTCGGTGAGTCCCTCCGGGCTCTTCTCGACTTCCCCGGGTGTGACACGCTAGCGCAGTGGGCCGGCTGAGCCACGGGACCGT
Organism: Mycena citricolor; assembly: GCA_963692855.1. Lineage (NCBI taxonomy): Eukaryota > Fungi > Basidiomycota > Agaricomycetes > Agaricales > Mycenaceae > Mycena > Mycena citricolor. Next base: position 621,172 of record CAVNYO010000138.1, on the reverse strand, counting down.
TGGCCGCGGCGCGACGAGGATCTGGCGCATCTGCACGACGACGCTGACGGGCTCGCTCGCGGAGACGTTCCGGCTCCCCAAGAGCAGCGAGGGCGACAGCGAGGAGGTGCGCCCGGAGGTCAAGGACCCGGGGTTCGCCGAGGAGAAGCACGACGAGCCGCCCGAGGAGGAGGATCCCGATGCCCTGGACATCGTCGTCGTCGATATCGAAGACCCCGTCGAGAACCACATTGATAAAATCGACACCCGGCAGTCCGACAGCTCGCGCCACTCGAATTATGGGGGTAGCAACAGCACCGGGCAGCGGAACGGCAAGAACCGGGACGAGGACGGCTTTGAGACGTCCAGCAACTATCAGGGCGGTTTTCTGTCCTGGATCCGTCACCGCGGATGGCCGGAGGTGGTCGAGTTTTTCGAGCCACGGTTCCCGGACCCGCACGAGGAGATGTACCAGAAGCAAACATGGCATTCAATGAAGTTCATGGCGTTGTGAGTGCTGCTCCATAAGCTCGACGGAATGACCTGAACTGTTGTCTCAGCCTCGGTTCGCTTTGTGTGTTTGATTCCACTGCTAGTCGGGATTTGTTCGTTTACTTTGTTCAGTCCTCGTCCTCAACTGGATTCTATACCTGGTCCTCAACAACAGCAGCACCCAACATCATTTGTATGATAAAGTACGCCGTCTCATCTTTCTTATCCAGTCGTGCGCTGACCCTTGTTCTAGATTATCTATGTCAGTGACCAATTATCCTTATGTGTTGTCATTTACTCCAACTTCTCACAGTGGGGAGCGTTCACGGCAATCACTCTTCCGGTTCCAGTGATGGTCGCTCTCGACATGCCCTATCGCTCGCCTGTGATATTCCAGATCTGGTTCTGCGTCGCCGCCTGGTACTGCGGCTTCACCGAGATGGTCGAAATGCGTGAATGTCACTTCTTCGTCCCGGCACACAAGAAGTGCTTCGGCAAAGATTTTTTGGAAATGAGTGAGCTTTCTGCCCGTCCCCCTACGATGCATTTGTTCAAACTCCGTAGGCTATTACTCGACGGGCTTGCCGGCCCTGATGATGTTTATTGGCTCAAAGCGCATTTACAACCTTGCCGCTGTGACAGCGTCCTTTGTCTTGCAGGTGGTCTTGATTCTTCCCGATCAGACGATCTTTGCGCGCAACATTGTGCTTTTTGTACGTAGTTTCCGTAAGTCCCATTGGCGGGATACTGACGGGGTTCGTTTCTAGGTGGTGTTCTGGGTCTTCACGCTAACAGTACACCACAATACAGAGAATGTAAGACATATCCCTGATCGGGCGTTCCCCACTGACGTCTATGTTTCGCCAGGCAAAGCGAAAGATGTTTTTGCTGGCTTTGCAGCTGAAGCAAGCTTATAGGGCCAAACAAAAAGCCCGGTCAGCGGAGACGAAAGCGGGCTTCTTGAAACGCCGCTTCGCCAACTACATCTTCCACGAGGTCCGGGTGCCGCTGAATAACACATGCAAGTGCCGCCCCTTGGAGTTCTTCCGCAGTACTCACCATCAATCACGTTCCAGGTCTTGCCCTGCAAATCCTGCAGGCGGACAATGCTTTCAGGGAGGATACCGTGCTCAGGCGCAAGGAGATCTACGCGCTCGAACAGGGCCTGAATATGATGACCACCGTTTTGAACGACGTGCTGGACTTCGAGAGTGCGTGGCCCGGCCATCTTTGTAGTCTCTCAGCTGACCTTTGCTAGAAATGAACATGGGCCATTTCGAGGCCAACGACAAGGTGCGTCGTTCTCTTTTTTATTCGTGAGCGACAGCTTAGACGTGGCCACAGCCCTTCCCGCTCCACCACTCGATCCGCAACTTGCTTGATTTGATCCAAGTGCAGACGGACGCCCGAGGGCTTATCTTGGAGCGCCAGCTCGACGAGCAGATCGACACGGAGCCGCTCACCGCAGAGCACGGGGGAGCACCGCAACCCGAGGGTCTCTGGGTCCTGGGTAGCGAGCTGCGGCTGCAACAAGTGATCACCAACCTCGCTACGAACGCGGTCAAGTACACGCCGGAGGGCCAGGGCAGCATCCGCATCTCGACCGAGTTCTTGGGGATCACGACGCGGGAAAAGCAGCCGGGAGACGGCGATGACTCGGACGACGAGATGGACGACGCTGCGGCCTTCGAACGGCCCCGTGCGGCTCCCGAACGGTCGCGCAAGCACTCTTCGAACAGCCCTAGTCACAACAGCACCCCGCCGCTGTCACGCAAAGGCAGTGCGAATGGGACGCGATGTCTCACTTTCAAGCTTATCGTGCATGACTCGGGTCCGGGAATCAAGCCGTCCGACTTGGTCAAGGACAGGCTCTTCCAGCCGTTTGCTCAGGTGTGCCCGAGTGCTTTTGAGTTTACATGACATGTTTGCTGATCGTGGTCGCAGACCTCGACGGGCAAATCCAGTGGATCTGGGACGGGGCTGGGATTGGCTATTGTCAAGCAGATCGTCAAGGTTTGCGGCGGGAGACTGGTGCGTTGATGTGACTCACCGGATGATACGATGCTCAATTTTTCCAGGGCGTCATTTCCCGACCTGGTGAAGGATGCAAGTTCTGGGTCCAGTTGACGTACCCTCTTGCGTCAGAGGCAGAAGTCCAAGCCAGTCGAGAACTGAATGCGTCGCCGAGGCCGATACACTCGATCTGGAAGGAGGGGTCTTTCGTCCCGTATGCGAAGCCGCGCATAATGGTCGATCGGCCTGGGATCCCGTCATCGTCGGTTTCGTTCGAGTATCCGCCGCCGCCGTTGACGCCAGCAGTATCCGAAGCAATAGCGCCGCCGCTTCCCCGGTACGAGAGCAACCCGGCGCCGGTCGAGGTTCCTCCGCCCGTGCCGTTGGCTGCGCCCGTGCCGTTGGCCGCGCCCGTGCCGTTGGCCGCGCCCGTGCCGTTGGCCGCACCCGCGCCTACCCGGGCGGATCCCATTTCGGTGCTGGTGGTGGACGACGATGTGACTACACGGATGCTGTCCTCAAAGTGGGTGGTTGTTCTAGTCCTCTGTTTTGTACCATCTGCTGAAGAAACGTCGCAGACTGTTGAGCAAGCTTGGGTGTGTTGTGCGGACGGCCGAGGACGGGCAGGAGTGTGTGCAGATAGTGCTCAACTCGCCTCCGCATACCTTCGACCTGATATGTCTCGACAACTTTATGCCTGTGATGACCGGGGAGCAAGCGGTCAGAGAACTGCGGGCCCATGAGCGCGATGACTTTGTCGTCGGGTGCACAGGTTTGTCGCTCTTCGTGTTTTTCGAGGGATCTGTTGTGCTCACTCGCTCGCATCGCGTAGGGAACGCGCTGACTGAGGACCAGCAGACGTACTTCAAAGCCGGACTGGACCAAGTGCTTGTCAAACCCATCATGCTCCCGTGCGTCCCCTGCTTTCCGTCCCGTTTCTGGTTCCCCTTCTCACCCCGTCGTGGAAAATAGTGCCTTCAAACGGATCATCCAAGAAGCCCAGGACCGGCGTGCGGCGCGGCGCTCCCTCGCGACAGCAACAGCAGCAGCAGAAGCAACGGCGGCAGCCCCCTCGACGTCGACGTCCCCCACCTGATGGCTCTAACCCGCGCTCGACGACACTCGCTTACCATATAATCCGCTCCTTAATCGGGCATCTGTTTTCCATCTCCTGTCTACACACACCAGTGCATTCGTTTCGTTTCCAGGGCATCCTCCGTTTGTAATCAGATATCAATAATGTAGGTAAGATACCCATGTAGCTCTATACACGTGCGACAGCTATCTGTGCTCGGGCTAATCTGGGCGTCGCATGGATGATGGCAGGCCAGTAGGATTTAATTGTCTTGTGTACGACGATATACAGAACACAGCATAATGGTCAATAGATTAGCTCGCGGTCCTCGAAATTCAGCGCGGCCTCTGGGTCATCTTGAACCGCATTCGCTCACTTCCGGTTTCTAATATCGAAGCAACACGGAGAAAGGCACTGACGGTATAGTATTAGTCGGAGCCTGACAAAAGCCCAGTTCATCACCCTCGAGCACATCCTACAATCCACCCATGTACTTACATAAAACGAGCGAATCGAACAGTCAAAGCAACGAACGATTCAAAACAAAACGCAGAGAAACTAACAAGATTCCGGATGGCGCTATGTACATGTACCGTACGGGTGGGGCTATTCACTAGTGCACAGTGGGTCAGACTATTTACACGTACAAGTATGGATGGATGTATGGATGTAGGATCTATGCTTTTTTAGTTATCTAGGGCAGTCGCGCGACGATACGAGAGATATCAGATTAGCAAGGCGTATGATAGCAGCAGGGACGTGAGTGTAAGAGGATTGACGACGACGACGACGACGTTGTGGTTGTCATTCTAGACGGACAGAGCCTCCATCGCAAGGCCCAGCGGATCGGACGCAGGCAGGTTCCCGGTGTGCGTCGCACCCTGGTTGTTCGTCGCAGTGACCGCGCTGCTGGGGAAGAACACCTCGGGCGAGGTGCACGTCGACAGCGCACGCCGCATGTGCGAGCTCAGGAACGTCAGGCCGACTTGGTAGGCCGCTGTCGACAACCAATCGCTAGTCAGTCAACGCTCCAATGCACAAAAAATAGCCCCGCGCACAGTTCATCCACCCAAAGCCCTCCCGAGGCACCATCTTGAAGTCAATCCCCTGGTTTCCGTACTCGGCGTCAACGAGATGAGACAGCTTGACGGCGTCAAACTTCTCAGGGACGACGCCGTTGAAGTCGACAAATGACGTGGTCATCCTAGATGGATAGTCAGCATCCGCAGCACGGGATAAAAAAGCGCGCAGACGGACATGTAGAGGAAGCGGTATGCGAGACGCTGGGCCTCTTCGAGATATCCGTAACGCTCCAGACCGACCCATGCCATGATCTGATGCGGCGGCCACGCATAACTGAGCGCCCGTCAGAGAGGATTTCATAAACAAACAAGAGCTGTGACTCACGGGTAGTCCCACTGACGATTGGGCCTGTCCAGGGAGATCTTGCCGCGTGACTCCTCAGTCCCAGGAACCAAGCCACCGAGCACCTCGAACTTCTTCAGGGACTTGGTCCTGGAAACAAGTCAGCATTAACAGCGAACATATCCGCACACCACGCACATCAGCTGCCAGGCCTGTTCTTCGCTCGCACAACCAGCCCACATCGCCCAGAACGACGTGACACTCTCGTACAAGATCTGGGCCTCCTTCTCCGTGTCGTAGTCAAAGTACAAGCTCTTGCTGTCGTTCCAGAGATACTTGTCAATCACGCCCTTGCGCCATTCCGCGCGCGCGAACCACTCGGCGCTCGTCTGCGGACGCGTCTTGCTCCGCAGACGCGTGCTCTCCGGGCGCGCGTACGCCGCGGGCGTCACCGGGAACGGCGCGAGCGGGAAGTCCTCCTCCATCTCGAGCTCGTCGTCAAACACTTCCCGGATCGCAGTCCCGATGTCCATCTCGTACTTGTACAGCAGCGCCTGCAGATCGATCGTGCCCAGGTTCGCGCACCGCTTCTCGAACCGGTACGTCGTGTCGTGCCCGCTCTCGCGCACGGCACGGTCGTGCAGGAAGTACTCGTCCAGCTCCGGCTCGTGCAGGATCCCGTCGTTGTACTTCTCGCTGAACTCCAGAACCGAGATGCCGTGCTTGGCAGCATAGGGCTCGAGTATGTGCGTGAAGTGCGTCGCCTCGGTCTCCGGAGGAATGCCAAGCCCGTCCGGTCGGAAACGAGAAAGTCCGGTCTTGGGATCCATACGGGGCTCGGCGACCCACACCGAATGGTACTCTTTGATAGCGGCCTGGATTGCCCGTTTCAGCCATGCCCGGTTGGCAGCAAGATCCGAGCGGTCAAGCTGGTTGTAGATTTGCAGTGCCATGTCAGTGAGGAAGGGTGGCTGGGCCCGGCATAGGTAGTACGACCGGGAGCCGTTGAGGATTTTTCCGTAGTGCTTGATTTCGAAGATGAAGTGGTCGACCATGCCTTGAGCCATCGACACCTGACCGTCAACCAACAGGCCGAGCGTGATGAAGTACGAATCCCAGTTGTACAACTGCAGCCGTGAGAAGATGACGCCGATCTGGGAAACCCTACACACACCTCATTGAAACGGGCGCCCGGGACAATGAACGGAATGCCCTTGAGCGTCCCGTCCACCTCCTTCATCGCAAGCGCAAGGATCCCTGGCTTGTTGTTTAGACTCTTGACAAATGCGGGGTCATCAGGCTTCTCCGGCAGGACCTGCACGTCAAGGTTCAGGTGCGGCTTCTCCCTCGCAACCCTGCGGTAATAATCCGCCATAGCCGGTTCCCCGTGGGGCACGTAAATCCTGGGGTTGACACGCCCCGTCCGGTTCTTGGGGTCCGCAGTGATAATCTCGAGGCCGTCCCCGTCAATGCGCCGCGTGAGCGAGTGCCAGAACGAGTTCTTGATCATGCGCGAGAGCCGGTCGACGGGGTTCTCCGTCAGGCGCGCCTCGTCCAGCACGATCCGCTTGCGGTTGTGGTCCCGCGCGAGCGCGAGCTCCTGGAGCAGGTTCGACAGCATGTACGTGCCGCGGATGTCGAACGTCTTGAACCCGTTGCTCGTCGCCGTCCCCAGCGCCATCATCTTGGGCCCGGCGTCCGTGACGCTGATCTGGAAGTCGCCGTCCGTGTCCTCCTGCTCGAGCACGACCCGGATCGTCTCCTCGACGTCGATGAGGAACCGGCGCGGCGCGGAGCCCTTTTCGTCGTGCGACATGCGCCGCTTGCGGTAGTGCGAGTCCTCCTCGAACGCGGGGGCGATCTTGGGGTTGTATCCGTGCAGGTGCGACTTTGCGGAAAGGTGTCAGACCGGGCGCAGCGGAGGTATTGCGCGGGACGAACCTGGCTGTAAGTGCGCGAGCGCGAAAATGATTCGGCTCCACCATAGTAGATCGAGGCGTCAGTCTGGGCACTGCTCGAGCTCAATGCTTGGTCTTCCACAAAGGTGACGCCCGCGGGGTGGTTGAGTGCCGGGGCCATCGAGAGTGAGTGAGCTGGCGAGAAACAAGTGACAAGGGAAGAGTGCAAGCGGGGTGAAGGTTGGAATGAAGTAATTGAGTTCGGCCCGAGATTTATTTATGGTCGTTGGTCTGATTGGCGGGCAACTCGAACCTGGTTGGCTGTCACACCTGTGCCCTTGATCTTGTCTGCCCGCCTCCGTGGGTTATGAGTCTGAAGTCGTGACACGTTCAACCTAAAAATGCCCTGGACGTATCTGTCCCTTCAAACCTGATGTTGGCCAGGCTCGATGGATTCGCACCCACGCCGAAACAAGCGCGCCACCGGCCGTGCATTTGAGCTCTGCAAGACTGCACGCATACGATCCGCGGATTCAGAAGCAAGGATGGTCGCTTCAAACAGACCAAACGACGCTTGGACACGGAGACGTGGCGTTCTGGAGCGGGTCTACTCGGCTGTGGGCATCTAGGGTTGCACGTGGATTTATTGACTAGTACAACGTTCAGACTCGCACGCGACGCCGCCTGACGCGTTGTTGATTCACTCACTAGCACAGGAGGTATTGGTCTATCCCCCTCTTGCGCCGCCTGGATCTTTCTCGCCGGTCGTCGGTGGTATCTGTGGTTTGAGTTTGCCGTAAAGAGGCAGGTCGCTTACTACATGAAATGGTGCTTTGACGGAGAAGATTTGAAGAGGATCACCGTGCACACTGTGTCATCTCCGCGGCAAGCAATCCGACGTGAGAACTCGTTGCGATACAGTATTACTATTACTGAGTGGGTAAGTGAGTTCGTCTTCGCGTTGGAGGCATTATGCAATTAAGTGATCTATAAGCACACAAGACTCTGTCGCCGTGCCAATCTTGACCTCCTTCCCCGATCTCCTGAGCTATTCGACGACAAGAGAAGCTTAGCTGAGGCCGAAACACCGGACGGCAACTGCCGAGGACAACAGCGATGACTCGAGCACCGCTGACGCTATCCCACAAGACGCTCGACTACACATCCACTTTCGCCTTCTTTGGCAGAATCAAACTTCTTCGAAACCACCTTCGAGCTCGGACGCTCGTTTGCTTCAGGTCTTGTTGCTCTGAAGGCAGAATTGACTGCATGTGGATGTCCCGGGTACCCACTTTCATGTATCGGACTCTCCGTCGCTCAGGATCCGCCACCTTCGTTTTCGCCTGTATAACAAGTCTGCACCCTCGGACCGTCCGTGATTATCTGTCGCGACATCTTGGACGGAACGGCATGCGTTAATCTTGCTCGCGGTCTCGCGTAGAGTGCCGAGATGGAGACCGGCTTGCGTGTGATGGATACTGTAGATGAACGGTTGTCACCGCCATCGAGCACGACTCGAAGAAGCGTTCGCATCACAGAGCCATCTACGAGCTTCAGCTAGAAATGCATATAATCCGCTGGGAGAACGCTTTGTCTCGCAGATTGTCGAGCTATGAAACGGCTCCGGCTGTACTCTCACCTCACGCTGCCAGCTGGATATCTCAAGGCGGCCTGGAATGTTTTCCTGCTGATCTGCACAAGACCTCGAGCTCCGGCCCAATCCAATGCCTCGCCGACGCAAAACTCAAAGATGTCGGGGATCTAATCTGCCGTTCACCTTGAAACAAAAGCTAGCGAGAGGCAGCAAGCGAGACACTTGGCGAAGATCTTCGGTGTTTGGGGCGGCAAGCGTTACGCAATGTGTGGGAAGGGAAGGGGATCTTCCGGCTCTTCCTTGGGGGTTGAATTCGAGAGATGGACTACCGAGTTCGGCCCGTCGCGCAAGGCAACAACCTTCGTGCATAAGGGCCATCGCTTCCTCGATCAGGGCTTTAGAGATTTGGCAGTCGATGAATCTTTCAATCGTGTCCCTTGCTGGCTCCGGTGCCTATCGCAGAAGGCGGCCGGCAAGTGACGAGCTGAGCTAATTCAAGACTAGGCCTACGCCCGCAAGAATCCGAGTCTTCCAGCAAGTGGGCTGCCCATCGCCCCGGCGTCATAACAGACTGCCGGGCAGCTTGAGGCAATTAGGTCGTCCATGTCGCGGGGCGAAAATCCATCATCTTGCGCATGAGTGTGCTCGGCGCTGGGTGCGGATTGCCCACTCGCGGTGATGGTCGATTTACCGGGCATGCTCGCGTTCTATGAAGAGATATCTGGCTACGAAGTGGCTGCTGCGCTCTTGGATCGCTAGGAGCGATGGTAAGGCAGGACTTTGGAGGTGGATCCATAGCAGCGGTCGTCCGTAATGTCTCGGTGCTCAGTCTATGTACGAACAGGTTGAGAGTGAACATAGCTCCAAGCTGCAGCGTTCAATTTCCGCTTCAAGTTTGCCTTGTATGGAGCAAGTGTCCAAGAATGGAGCTCTACTATGGGCAAGACAAAACGCGTAAGCAAGCAGCTACGCCAGGTCGAGATCTCTCGCAAAGTCCAAGAGGGTGGAATAACACCAGTTTATTCGCTAACGATACATACTGCAGCTAGAAATACATACTTACCTATACTGTCTCACACCACATCACATCACATACACCCTCTACACCAGGCGGCGGCCCGGGAGCCCCGCCGCGCGGGGATGGTACACCCCATCCTTGCCCAGCACGAGCTTGTCCGCCAGCTCGTGGTTGTGCACCCGGTGCCACCCAAAGTCGTTCCGGTTCACCACCTCGAACCGGCCCGGGATCGTCGCGTGCGGCTTCACGGCGACGAACGAGAGGCCCTGCTCGGGGATCCTCGGCGGGAGCCACGACGGGGTGGTGCGCGGCGTGCGGGCGCGGCGGAAGGGGAACTTGGCCGCGGGCTTCGGCGCCGCCACGGGGGCAGCCGGAGCCGGAGCCGGGCGCGGGGGCGGGGGATACAGCGGCGCCGGGGTGTGCTCGAACAAGTCGATGTACGAGCCGGTGCCCGACGCGGGGCGCACAGGGTTCGAGATCGCCATCTTGAAGCGGTCGTGGTGCCCGCGGCCCCGCGCGTGGCGGCGCGGCGGGCTGGTAAACGCGTCGTTTGCGAGATCCTCCTCGCAGCCGGCGAAGAACGACGACGAGCTCGACGGCCGGCGGCCTCCCCGCTGCTGGTGCTGCTGCGGGAGGAGCGGCGGCAGGGGGCGCGTGTAGCCCATGTGCGCGAGGGTGTCCCAGAACACAATCGGCACGCGCCGGCAGAAGTTCTCCCACAGCGGGGACTCCCACTTGTCGCCCATGAGGCGGACGCAGAGGAGCAGCAGCAGCGCGCACGCGGGCCCGGACCAGCGCGTGAACTCCATGTAAGCGGCGGCGGCGGTGTTGAACCGGATATGCCAGAGGGTGAGCGGGAGCTGCGGGATCGCGCCCGAGGCGCCGTCGAGGCGGAGCGCAGCTGCGGAGATCGCCGCGAGCGCGTTGTTCTGGACCATGCCGAAGATGAGCAGCGGGCCAGAGATGAGCAGCGGCGTGAGGAGCGCGAGCAGGGACAGGCGAATGAAGCGGTCGAGGGTGAGGTTGTTGTGTGTGCTGAACGGCACATCCAGGACCTGAGACGCGCGATGCTTGTAGGCGACCCAGAGATTCGATGTAGAGAACAGGATAGATGAGATGCAGAAGCAGAGAGGAGGGAGATACATGAACACGAGCGGGAAGAGGCCGGCAACGGGGTCAACCGCACACCCGATGTCCTCGACGATCTTGTACTTGTGCGCCTGGTTCGCGATGTTCATGATCGCGAAGGCGATCGGCAGAACGAAGCAGATGACACTGTCGTTGAACGCTCGCCACGAGCGCTGCACAAACTGTCAGCAAAAAAATAAAACGCATAGATCAAGAAAACACACTTCGTCTTTCGAATCCTCAACTTTGGGATCCGGATTGACAATGCTCCACAGACGGCGGCTTGCACAGAGACAGGAGGCAGGGATGCCGAATGACGCAGACAGCACGATGCCGGTAGCTTTATCGAATCAGAAATCCAGCTGAACATACAAACCAAACACCGCCACTCACAAATCACACACCATCCCGGTGCTCGGTCATCAATGCTCCCAATCCACACCACAGAATTGAAGTACTGGCTGAAGCACACGGTGCACACCCAGAAAATAAAGCCCACATTCCCCACGTTCCACAACTCGAACGCGGAGAAAAGCGGGAGGGGAGAGAAGAGGGACGCGAGGAGAGAGAAGACGATAAAAGGAACAGTGGCAGGGGCAGGCATGGTAAGGAAGGTACGTTTGATATGAGGCTGGTTGGTCGAAGGACTGAGCCGACGGTGGCAAAGAGCGTATGTTTGATATTCGCTGGGCGGGATAACTGAACCCTCCGAACGTATGCCACCGTCCTTATATACGCCCCACCAACAATGTGCCGCGCATGGCCTGCTAAAGCGCATCGGTAGCTGGAAACGGCATCCCAAACCGGAGGGACAATGGAGAATCGGTTTGCTTCGCTTCGCACCGCCGCTTTGGAGTTTTGATCGCGGCCCCGTCAGAGACAATGCATGCCAGTATCGGCCCGGATAAGACTTGGTATGCCCTCATCTTCGTATTCTGTGATCATGAAGTACTGCCCAGGTCCCGAGATTCCGTTGACGTAATCGTCGCGAAAGGCCGCCATGGCCAGAGGACGCGTCGTAGGGTCTCCGTGAGCATGTGACCGCGATTTATGATATCGATCACATCAAGTCTGCCGAAAAGCCTCGAGAGTCGAGATCAAAAACATCGTGCCGTAATTGATCGCCTTCTGCACACCAGTTGGCCGCCAGCAAATGCCGCTCGCGAAGTCAAGAGTTGTTGCTGGCGAGAAAAACTCACGTGCGGACAACGCGGTCACGTGTCATCGATGATGGCGTGCTACGGAACTCGCAGGAGATGGTTATCTCATTTCGTCCAGGTTTGGACCGAGTTATCGACGGGCCATGCATAAGAGGCGAATGAGCCCGTCCAGCTCCCAAAAATCCCAGCATGGTCCGCAAGGCCTGGCTTTTTGATCCCATGGCGAGAATCACCGTCCTGCGACTCCTAATCCTCTCGCACATCTGCACGTTGTTGTTCCGCGGGCTGTTCGTGACATGCTATGGGACGACTCTGCCGAAGATTGTGCCTGTGCCGATGGATGTGTGTTTTGTGCTGGATCACTATCTAGCTTGAGTCTCTGTCGCGTCTTTCGGAACAGGTTCGGTCGACCATACTGTAGGTTGTTCGAGTGGAAAGTCTCGGGAATAGCGCTAGCGGATCTCGTGTTGCTTGTCCTAGAAGCCGCAAGAATGCGGCGGCTCAAAGCACTGACGAGCCAGCAGCTTCGTTTGTCCTCGGGGTCCGCCATCGGCACCACGTCGTTCTTCATGTTGCCACATCTCTGCGCGCTCGTCTTGACCGTCCCGTTCCGCCTCGCCACCATAGTCCGGATCAAGGAGCGTTCCTACCGGCAGAGGTTGGCGTTCCTAGTCGAGCGAGAGATCCCGTTTTTCGCTCGGCATCGTCCTCAGTCTATCCGTTCACCGGCCACTTGTCCGGTGCGTGGACATCTCGCACTGCTCCTCTGCTTGACCTTCTCCTCACGTTTGTAGCGGCGAGTCAAGATGCATCGCCGCCGCACGCGCCGTCGTCCTCATCTCGTCGTGATCGCCATCCCCTGTGTCACGCGTGTCGTCGCCCTCTCGCCGCCCGACCTCTCCGAGTTCGGTGTGCACGCAGAGGGCGCCCAACGCCTGCCCGACCGACTTGCCATCGGGTACCGGCTGAGCAATGCAGAGTGGCAGGATGGTGCTGTCCAGAATGTTTCGATCGCTGCAGTATTCGCCCCGTTCGTTGACCCCAGCGCAGAGAACTCGATGACCTGCGAGACGATCGCGCTGAACAGCCGGGCTGGCTAGTCCAATGTGGGTTGCAAAAGCTGCCCACGCATGCGGCTGATTCACATCACCGCCAGGCCTTTTCGGGTGGACGGATATGGAACACTTGAGCATCTCGCTCGACGTTCCACCGGACTCGGATTGCGTCTATCTGACTCTGACTGTGATGTCGCAGGACATGCGCGTGCAGCCCTCGAATGACGACGTCATCCTGCTCCTCGCGCAGTCCCGCCTCGTCGGCGTAATCACAGTCGGACGCTGGTCCGCGCGTCCGAAACAGTCCTTTCCTCGGATTCGGTGAATCGTCGTTCAGATATCGCATATCGCTCCATCCAACACGACACGACGCGATGTCACCTTAAAGGGGCTGCCGCTAAACTCGTACATATTCGTGCCCTCCATCTCGGCGCTGCAGCAGAACCTCTCCGCGGACGAGACACTCGGCCCCATCCCCAGCCCTGGCAGGTCCGCGCGGCTGACGCTGGTCCAGCCCAAGCCGTTCGTCGCCACGATCCTGGAGGACCACTCGGACAACTCTGCGTTCTCTGACATCTGGACGTTGGCGGGTTCTGGACGTTCGTGAACGGCGTGTTCGCGCTCGTGTTCGGCGCGAACATCGTGTACTTCGCGCTCGGTGCGTCGAATCGCCCTGTGTGCACCCTCCAAGCGACCTCGGCTCCCAGGTCCAGCGGATGGTCGCTCGCTCTCTGCGCTCGGCCTCGTGCACATGTTCCACCAGGAGCGCTCCCTCGTCGACTCAGGGGTGGCACGACGACTTTTCGGCGCTCCGCGATGAGGGTAGGAGACCGGGCACCGCTTCGGAGGGCATCGTCGCGTTCGTTAGGGAGCGGCTGGTTGATGTGGGGAGCCTGGAAGACGAGCGGCACGATGGGTTTGAGGACAAGACGGCGTCCTTGACGAGTCAAGTGGATCGGCACATTGGAGCGACGTTACTGATCTGGATTGATGATGCTCCAAACTAAGTGCGCATGCGTAGCTTGCAAGTGGGACAGTGCCTGCACTGGGTTCCTGGGCATGTCGTAGAAAAGGAAAGAAGTATGCAGCCAAAGCACAAGTTTGACAGCCAGTGGAACAGACGGGCAGGCATGTCAAAGCAGAAGAGAGTGCTACCACGACCAAAAATATGCTCTCAAAGAGGGTCGAACTCTTGACCTCCAGATTAGATGACCAAGGGTCACTCATAGGTAAATATGAGACTGGCGCTCTAACCAACTGAGCCATGAAAGCGTGGGAGGTGGAAATTAGATTACATTCTCGACTCTCATATAACGCTAAGGGAATCATTACATCTTAACGCGTGTTCCTAAAGTGGACTGGACACTTTGTCCGCCTTGTCACCTTGCACTTACCCAATCACCACGACGTTGTCATCCGTCGAGGCTTTCATGATCTCGCTGCACAGGACTTCCAAGGCAAAGTTAACGTCCATACAGCACTATACGAGTGCAGTCTCGACCATCTGTCATATTTTACTACTACAAGTTCTTTTTGGATCCTATGGTACACGCGGGCACAAGTTGTTACAGCACCAAGCATTCTAACAGCACATTTCGCACGGGCAGCCTGGTGGGAAGTGCGTTCAGCCGACGACCCGTGGATCAAGCAGGTAAGCAGGATGGGTGGTACGCACAGACGATGTCGGCGACACACTCGCAGCAGTCCTACGGGGGCCCATGAGATCAGCGCTCCACCGGCGGCGGCGTATCGGAGCTCGACGCACCTCGCATCCCTCTGCACAAGTGCGAAGTCCGTCAGCGTCCCCTCGCGGATCGAGTGTGAAAGGGCTCGGAGCCGGGACGTACCGCAGCAGAAGAAACAGGCGAGTGCCCCGAGGAAGCAGTCCTGGTGGGGGGAGTCACCGCAGGTCAGACTCTGCGAGGCGAGCGGGCCATGTGTGATCAAGAAAGACAGACCTTGCCCGCACCGGCACCCCGCATGCGCCAAGTGTTGCGTTCGTGGTGTTGGCAAGCACCATGCTCAGCCTGGGCTGGGGTCTTCGGGAGGACGCCTGATAAGGCGGATTGACACACAGCCGACAGTCGCTCGGCTCAGTGCTCAGAACGTACTCATTTCGGTCGCCTGTGGTTGCGCGTTGGTGGTGGTTTTCGCGGGAGCAGACATGGTGGGAGTGCAGGAAGATAGGTGGAGAGGTGCAGGGATCTGGAGGGAACGAGACATTTATAGGCTCGAGGAGGGATCAGCGTGCATGATGTCATGAGCATGTTCATAGCTGGGGCGTCGGTCGCACGCAGATACGTTCTTAAAATAGCCTTGGACCAGCGCAATCAATATGACCAAAGCCAATACAGTCAACGGACTCGATGGAACAGGTTGCAGCAGGACTACAGGAGCCGACGTAGGTGTCCATCTCGGTACATTAACGAGGTCGGACGGGGTACACGAGGCACAGGTTCGAGGATAAGACGGTCGTAGCAACACTCTAGCAGCACATCTCGCAGGGGCAGCCTATGTTCGCAATCAGCATCGGCGGCAGTATAGCGACATCATGGGACTACGCACAGATAATATCGGCAAAGCACTCGCAGCAGCCCTAACACGTTGCGTCAGTATCAACAGCGCCGAGCACGGACGGAGTCCACGAGGCCGCTTGCAACACACCTCACAGCACTCTGTAATAAAGCCGCATTAGCATTCCACGGACCGAGGGGTGAGTAAGCAATTAAGGAGACGCACCGAAGCAGAGGAAGCAGCCGAGCGCGCCCATCAGGCAGTCCTAGGAGGCAGCAAAGCTTCGTGTGAGATCGTACCACAAGCGGCGTCGGCCCAACGCACCTTTCCGGCACCAGCGCCCCGCATGCGCGAAGACTTGTGCTCGCAGTGCTGCCCGTGCTTGCCCGCGGTGCCGTTCTCAGCCTGCGACGGGGTGCCCATCACCGCTGCGGAGAAGGAGGAATCCGATTCAGCACACAAACGGAGAGAACGCGGGTGGATTCGCAAGGGACGCACACATCTGGACGGCTTGCGGCTGGGAGGTGTTGGTGGCTTTGGCGGGGGTCGACATGGCGGTGGTGGTATGTAGCGGTAGTGGTAGTGAAGGGGGGGATTTCAGCGGGTGGTATTGTCAAGCTGGGAGATCGAAGATCTATTTATAGGCCTGTTCGTGGCTGTGGTCAGATCCATTCGTCCCACCTGAAAGCAGCCCGTGGCAGTGACGATCCACCTCGTGGCTGTGATGATATCACATGTACCATATCGGTGTTTGGAAATCGGACTCGACGCCAACAATGCACGGAGACTGGGCCGGACTGGCAAGCGCTACGACAGGTCCAAGCGAACCTCGGGTGGGATTCCAATAGTTCACCGCAACAGAACCTCGTAGTATACTTAGTATGCACCCCCCCCTACGCACCTCCCTGGAAACAGCGTCGCGAGGCAAGTCTCTGTGCCCGGCCCGCGAGGCTGTTCTGTCCTTCGTCCTTCCTTGTGCCCGCAGCAGATATGCCGCAGGCTGTGCATACGAACCCTGATGCACCAAAAAAGAAACCAATCTCCCCGCTTCGCCTGTCATATGAGCTTCCCCGTCAAATGGCTTCTCATTCCCCTTGGCGAGAATCAGAACCCCGCATTTGAGTCGACGGTTTTTTTTTTGGTCGAGCTCGTTCAAGCAGCCAGAAAAAGATCGCGCTCAAAGCGTCGCTTGACAGACGATGCCGGGACAGCGGATAGATACCGACCGGCCATCGGACGAGATTCCCTGCGCGGACGGAAACGCGAAGGGCATGACGTTGTCATTGTTGCTCGAGGCGGTGGTGATGATGGCAGAGCACACGGCTAGACCGCTGGACCAGTCCTCCGAGCGTGGGATCCACCAGAAATATTCGCGGTCTGGCACCCAGCCTCCAGGCGCAGTTAGGGTATGTAGTTGTCCGCTTTGGCATTTAATTGGATTGGAGTCGTCGCTGCACAGCCTATAATGGGCTGTGCGGGTGTGATGGATCCGGTTGGATCGGGGTAGGAATGGAGGAATTGCTGCGTTAATCTCAACGTTCAGAGTGAAAACTCTGTTGTAAGGTATCCAAGTGAGCCCCAAGAGAAAGAGAGACAATAAAACGAAAACTAGACTTGTTCGCAAGTGCACTGAATCTCATAACCAACGCCATCACGGCGGGATCAACGCGCAGCAAGCGTACGGAATAAGTAAGTCCCCTGTGCGAGGTTTCGTTCCTGTTCTGGGCGCAAACCCCATCGGGAAAGCACTGGTTGCGGGTTGGAATGCCTTTGATATCGGGGATTGGTGCAGGATCACAGCCCATGGACGTGGAGTATGGGGCCCCTCCGGGATAGAGTTGAACAAGGTCAGATTCACGACTTTCTACTCCCAAGAATAGGATTTGACTTTGCCGTCGGGAGCCCAGCCCAATGTGCCCCTCAATTTTCCGGCCAAATCAGCACCGGAAAAGTCTGCTCACTTATTTTCAGCAGATCTGGGACAAGTTTAAGATGTCCGAAATTTCCATGTATCGTCCGTTTGGCTCTCCCGCGTATCCAAGAAGTAATGATCTACATTCCGAGCACATCGTTGAATAACGCTTGGGGGGGGAGCAAATATTGTTACTGTTCAACGAAACAAACCGGTACAAGGTCTCTGTACCAGATTTCCAGAGGCCGCCACGGCCGCGTGGCTTCTTTCCAAACTTACCTCCCCCATGGCTTCACAGATATCAAGAACACAGCAGCATCGGGACACCGGTTGAGAGGCCCGATCTCGCCGCGGAGGATGAATCTAGGGCACCCATGACCAGACAGACGCATGGCAACAGTGTAGAGGAGAGGGTGTGCTGTCGTTACTCTAAGGTTAAGAGGGTTGTAGCATGGCCTGCGGTGTCGTTCTTAGCCTGTGCCGGGATATCCATCACTGCTGCGGGGCAGAAACCTGATTCAGCTTCTGGACTCCTCGGACGCGCACATTCGGACGGCCTGCGGCTGGTAGGCTTTGGTGGCTTTGGTGGGATGATGTCGGTGGTGGTAGTGTAAGACCAGCGATCGGAGAGATTTTCACTCGGCAGTGTCAACGGTGAACTTGCGGTATCCCATTTACAGATCATTTCGTGGTAGGGATGACGCACGTCCCACATGTTTCGGCGCTTGAACATCGGATTCAAAATGAACGGATTTTGAAAGTCGGGGCCCAGATAGCCACGGGGAACAATCTGCTTCGTGGGCTGGGAGATCGATCGCGCGCGGGTGCGATACCACATGTACAGTATCGGCGTTTGGATGTCGGACTCGGACTCAACACCCACAATCTTGTTACGGATATGAAGCCGAAATGGAAACGCAGCCGGTCCCAGCGAGGGCTGGATACAGCAAGGACTTTATCTTCAGATCATCTGATACTTACAACCAGACACTGCATGCAGACGGGCCGAGCCGGATTTTCTTTGTGCGCGCAGAAACAGTCACGTTCAGGGCTGCGCAGGCTGCCAAGGATGCATGCCGTATAAGCGAACAGACATACTCTACCGTCCCGCTTCGCCTGTCACCTGAGCATCGACGTCAAACGCCTTCCCACTCTCTTCGGCGCGGACGAACGCCTCGCACTCGACGCGGCTCTTGTCCACATCCACCAGCCAGAGAAAGACCGTGCTGAACGTGCCGCTGGGCCAGGTCAGCCAACACAATATCCACGGCGCGGGACCGGGCCGCCATCGGGCACTCACAGCGCGAACAGAAACGCGAAAGGCATGTTGTCGTTGTTGTTCGAGGCCGTGATGATGGCAGAAGACACGACTATCCGGGACCATTGCGTCAGACGTCCTTCGACGTGGAATGGGTCAGAGTGACTCACAGGGGCCGATGAAAGCCGATGTCTTGCCAACCTGGATCAAAGATGGTGAGCGCTGCGCGGTCGCTGAGCCTCGTGGTGGTTGTGCACGGCCTACCACGGAGAACAGCGCAAAGAACAGGAACCTGTGCATCGCGCGTGAGAATCGACCCAGGCCGCGGCGAAAGAAACAGGCAAACATTTGGGGTAGCGGCGAGACTTCGCTGATCATGGTCTGCGAGTAGGCATACCAGGGACAGACCATCAATCCATAGAAGGCTTGATATGCCCTGCCGTTCACGGCTCACTCTCAGTCCCACGGCAAAAAAACATCGATCTACACACCAGATCTCCCAAACATGCTTGAAACCGAACTTATCTGTGTGCACTCCAATGAGTCCCCAGATCGTTAAAACCTGGAATTTTGGCTCAATCAGTGTCTGATCAGCACACAACAAACTCACGATGATCCAAAAGACGTTGAACGACAACATCTGGGGCAAGGCTAAAAATCAGCCAGCAAGCGCGGCATGCGAACTGACCGCTTTGGTACTGATTCGGAACCGTTTCTGCACCACCCAGAATGCACTTGCTCGTGTGTGAATTAACCGGTCAGATCGCAGCATAAATGTCACACTGACTATATTCCCGCAGCCTGGGCGGCAATTCCGACTATCAGAAGCAGAGTCAGTTGCAGGGTCGAGTACGCCACGACACTTTATCCAGATCAGACGCGACTATAAACAGGAATCAAACGCACCTGTTTTGGAGCGTGCCGATGACCGTCCTGGATAGCAGCTAATAAGGCATGTGATTTATCGAGACAAGACACGAAAACTCACACGGTGGTATTCAGGACATCACCCCTGGAAATCTAAGTAAATACACGCACCAAATACAACATAACCCGACCCGCTCACATGAGGAAATAGAAAATCAGATACAAAAACGTCTGCTTCAGCCGGAGACACTCCCGAAACGCAACATACGTCTGCTTGAACCCGATCGTCAGCAGAGTGCTTCCCGGGGGAAGCTTCAATCCCGGCCGCCGCTTCTCCAAGACAAACCAGGGCAGCGCGCACAGCAGCCACACCGCACCCGAGAACGCGATCAGCACACTGAAGGCCTTCGTGTTGTTCGCTGTGCTGGCGCCCGCGTTCAGGCCTTTGATGATGCCGACCATCACGACTAGGATGATGATTTCGCCGAGGGAGGACACCGTGAATGAGATGTTGGAAATTCGGTTCCGGGACAGTGAAGTCAAAGCAGCGTGTTCTTCTACGCTGAGTGGATTTAATCAGAATCCGAAAGATTTCGCGACGACTTGGATCACGTTTTATTTCCTTCTTTCACTTCTTCCAAGCTGGTCTGCACTTCCGGCAGGTCACGTGCAAGGCCAGCAAACGCGGCGGTCCAGAACGTCAACGATCCCTGCAAAACGAGTCAGGGGAAATTGTTTTCAGGCAGGCAACACAACAGCACCTGATAAGCGATTACTGATAATGTGCATCAATGGACTCTGTGGATCAAGTTATCCCCAAATCCCACTCACATCCTAGAATGTACAGCGCGACCCCAACTCTCCAATGCGACGCGTCCTCCACCCCCAGCCAGGCAAACGACACGGCCACAGCGAGGAGCGTGAAGAAGACGGTGATGTTCGGCCGGAACGTGCCATAGTCGGCCCACGCGCCGATGATCAGCAGCAGCGCAGCTTGCACGGCAAAGGAGATCCCATTAGCTTGTCCGGGATCCGTGAGCGCGCGGTCTCGCGGATGTGAAGGCAGTGGAATCACTCATTAGGACGATCGAGTTGACTGGTTGAATCCTTAGGAATCGCGGTGCGTTTGGTACGGACGGGAGACAGGACACGCACTGTCACGCACGCGCCCGAGATAAGGCAGAACACACCCATTCGCGCCGCAGGGAGCAGCGAAAGGTGCTTGTGTCGGATCGTACCCTGCTAGGTACAGGAGGTTCTGGAATTGAGATGGCCCGAAGTTGAAGCTGTCGACAGGTGAGCGGGTCCGATCATATCTGGAGGTGCGCCCGCGTATACCCAGATAGTCCGTTGTTCCCGACGTAGTAGAGATAGTAAGCCCACAACTCCTTGCGCGTCGTCGTCCATTCCGTCGGTGCGGCGTGCGAGCTCGTGGGATCAAGTTCCACTGGCGGGGTGCGCGGCGATGATTTCTCGTCCGTCTCAGACATTTCAGAGTTGAGATGGTGGGAGGAGAGAAGGAGGATAAGATATCATGTCAGCATGTCAATCGCGAAGGGCACTCGGCACGCTCCACCCACGGTCAAAATGATCACGCGAGGAAAATAAAACTTGGAATATCAGTTGTTCCAGGGCTGAGGTGCACAATAAAAAATCAGGATACATAGAAGCCGACCGCCCACACCTGTCTTCGAGATGGTTGGGCTATAGGTGTGCGAAAAAGAATTGTTGAAACAGGCGATGATCGGGGTTAGGGTCAGCCCTGCAGCCCACGGGTCACTCCGGGAACAGCCGGCGTTACTCTCAAAACTTGTGCACACGCCATTACGCCGTTCTGGGAAGCTGGATGTACCGCACGCTGCCGACAAGGCGTCTTGGGTCGGGCGGGGCGGTTCGGGTCGTTAGACGGGTGCGCGAAAACCTCCCTCGCAGCCGCACACGCAGCGCACCGACTGACTGACTGACCACTCCATCCACAGCGGCTAGCCACCGAGGCAGCGCCCACGCCCGCCGGGCCCGCCCCGAAAAAGCGACACATCGTCCGCAACCTCTTCCTGACGAGCACCGGTCTCGTCGGGACATTTTACCTCGCCTCCCCCTTCCTCGCATTCAAGAACGAGATCTACTA
This sequence comes from Mycena citricolor, assembly GCA_963692855.1. Taxonomy (NCBI): domain Eukaryota; kingdom Fungi; phylum Basidiomycota; class Agaricomycetes; order Agaricales; family Mycenaceae; genus Mycena; species Mycena citricolor. The sequence goes on along the minus strand of CAVNYO010000138.1, from coordinate 599,716 downwards.
CGAGTTTTTCACAGACAACGTGCCGCTGGGGCACGCTGTCATGGACTACGCGGAGAGCAACGACTGGAACAAGGCCACGCCCGAGTCCGTGCTCGCGGACGTGCAGAAAATGCTCGCGGATGCACAGCGCTTCGTCACGGACAAGATCAACGGCACGACGGCGTCGGGCACCGTGCAGGACACCAAGGCCGCCGCGCGGAACACCAAGGAGGCTGCCCTGCGCATCGTCCAAGAATCCAAAGACCGCGCCAACGCGGCGGCCGCCCGCATCAAGACGGAGGTGAAGAAGGACGTCGCAGAGACCAGCGCGGTCGTGAAGCACCAGTCTGAGCAGTTCACGCGCGAGATCAGGGAGCTCGTGCGCGATGCGGAGAACGCCCTGACGCAGGGTGTAGAGGTCGCTGCTCTCGCTACGGAGTCGGACGTCTCGGCTCCTCCCCCCGCTTCAAAAGACACCGCACCCGATGTCTACGACGCTCCTTTGCCTGTTGGATTCGAGCTCCCCCATGGATACAGACGTCCGCCTCCTCCTCCTGCACCGAAAGAGCCCGAGCCGGCAATGGAGCCCCTTCCTCGCCTCACGCCTGCCCTAGTTTCCATCACAGGTTCTGAGCCCATCGTGGCGCATCTGGCCGGCACCATCGACAACCTGACTACCTTCGTGGAGGCGAACCCGGCATCTGCGGCGCAAGCTGCTCCCGTGATCGATGCCGCCAAAGCGGACCTGACCGCCCTCGTGGAGCGGATCGAGAAAGTGCGCGAGACGGAGCGCACGGAGCTCGAGGCCAAGCTGGACGACCAGACGCGCGAGTACACTGTGAAGCTGCTGGAACTCGAAATGGAGGCGCAGGACAAGCTGGATGGCCAGGAACAGGACTTCCGCCGATTCTTTGATGAAGAGCGGGCCAAGTTGATCGATGCGTATAGACTGAAGCTGGAGCTTGAGTTGGAGACTCAGACAGAGCTCATCAACGAGCGGTGCGTTGGGCTCATTTTTGCTCTTGTTTTCTTCCTCTCATAAGTTACAGACTCAAGGAAGAAGTCGTTGCCCAGGGCATTGAACTCCAACGCCGCTGGATTCGCGAGGTCAAGGTCCACGTCGAACAAGAACGCGGAGGCCGACTGGCGAAGATCGAGGAGCTGGCGACCAACCTGAAGAAGCTCGAGCGGATCGCGTTGGACAACTCGGTGTACCTGGACGAGAACCTGCGGATCCACGCGCTGTGGTCCGCCCTCCGCGCGCTGACAGCCTCGGCCATCAGCAGCCCCGTGCGCAAACCGTTCCGCGAGGAACTGCGCATCGTGCGCCACATCTCTGCCGCCCGCGACGACGAGGTCGTAGCCGCTGCCCTCGAGTCCCTCGAGGCCTCGGACGTTCCCGACGTCGGCGTCGAGCCCTTCGCCGATCTGGCGACGTGGTTCGCACGCGAGGTCGCGCCGAAGGTCGCGCATGTGGCGTTGGTCCCCGAGCAGGACGCGGGGCTACTCTCGCATCTCGCGAGCCGCGCCTTCGCCGCTCTCCAGTTCCGCCGCCAAGGTCTGGTCGCGGGCGATGACGTCCTGAGCGTCCTCGCGCGGGCCGAATACCATCTCAACGAGAAGGATCTCGACAGCGCGGCCCGCGAGCTCAACCAGCTCAAGGGGACCGCCAAGCTGCTGTTGGCGGACTGGCTCGATGCTGCGCGCAAGCGGCTGGAGGTCGAGCAGGCCCTCGAAGTCGTGCAGGCGCAGGCGACGTTGGCATCCTTGTTGGTAGTGTAATGCAGCATCATACATCCATAGAGAACTCCTGCAACACAACGCCAACATCTTGAGTCTATACTTCAAGCCGGGTCCGTGTTCTGAGCTTCGCTTCGGCTAAGAAAGGCGAAACGCCGGGGCCCTGAATAAATGATGCGCTTCCTCCGAGAAGCACTATCTAAGAAGAAATGATACCAGTGGGGCAAGTGTGACCTGATGAAATGAATGGGAGCTTCATCCGCGGGAGCGGTGTAATAATGAAAGGATAGAGGATCAAAACGTTCCGACACGGGGAATTGAACCCCGGGCTGCCGCGCACTCGATCTCATTAGTGAGAGGCGGCAATGTTAGCCACTACACCATATCGGATGTGAACAACTTGTTCAAGAGAGCATTCCATACGTCGTATCAAATGATCCAATGACCCACCGCCTCGCACTCTCGGAAGAAAAACGACATCCTTTAAGCTCTGAATTTCGCCAATGAAATGACTAGTTGCGTAGTGGACCCAAGAGATTTCTAAATAGACGTTCTGGAGCCAGCCGCTCTGGTAATCGGCTGGATGGCCTCGGCCCAGTCAAGACTAAATGATGCAGGTGACAGGCTCCAAAACTGGCGCAACTATGACCAACAGCAATGAGAACATCTATGAAGATAGCAAGACAAGAGAGCATCCGAATCTACTTATGTACAAAACAAAATGAACCACCGAATCACTCAACGCTGACGCACGAGTCCATCGAAAACTTGCCCTGAGCCACCAGCTGGCGCAGATGGGCTTCCTGTTTGGCAACACCCGCAAGCGCCTCCCAGGCGCCCCCCATCCCCAACGCCGAGCGCTCCCAGATCGCCTTCGCCTTCGGCGCGCTCTCGGCGATCCTTTGCATCGTGTCCAGAATTTCCCGCACGGTGAATTTGCCTGAGGATTCCTGGTTCGACAGCGCCACCTTGAGGAACCACGCGTGTTTCTCGTCGTCTGGCGGGAAACACGCCGCGGCTTTGAGGTATTCGGGAGCCGCCTTGGCTTGGTATTCCCGCGCATCCTCGGGGTGGAGGCGGATCAGCTGAACCTGGAGGAACCCGCGCATGCTGCGTGGCACAGGGTCAGACCCGTTCGGAGACATGATGATGCAAAACTCGACGCACGAGTATGCCTGGCCCTTGGGATACAAGCAGAAGGAGCTCATGAAACCGGGGTCCAGCGGTTCCTGTGGCTTCGGCAAGGCCATGAACTCTTCGATCTCACGAATGAGACGATCGGCCTCGGTCTGCAGCAAGTCCAGCATCTCAGGAGCCGTGTTCGGATTATACGCCTGTGTGAATGACATCAACCAACCAACCGAACACGTCTTCTGGCGACGCGGAACCCGCACCTGCATGATGGCCTCCAGATACATCTTCGCGATCCCAAACTCGAACGTCTTCTCAAAGATCACGCCGCGGTCGTCCTTCGAGCTGGACGACCACTTGTCTCGCAGCGTGCGGATGACGAGCAGGCAGTTCTTGTAGAAGTCCACGGAGACAGTATGTTGTGCGCGCAAGCCTCCTTCCATGAGGGCACGCATCATCCATGCTCTGTGACATCCACACACCGTGAGATGGCAGCGGGAGCTGAGTCGACGGCGGTTGGAACACGCACCGGACAGTCACCGCCAAGGCATGCCGGACGGATCTCCAGCCATCGCGTTCCTGCCTCTCCAAGGCTTTCTGTATCACGAGTTCCGGGCCTTCGTGCGTCCACGCTCTCACCGCGTTCGCCTCAAAGATGACTAGGAGATGGTCGGACTCGTGAATAGACTGCTTGACCGCGGCAAATCACCGGCGACCACCGACCTTGCTTGTTGAACTTGACTAGGAACTGTGGATCGCTGATGTGCATGACCCGTTCGTCGCGCATGATCCCATTCGACATAGCTGCCAGTGCCTGGGGCACAATCAGATTAGCGCATCGCCTCCCCTCGTAGTAGTGCTAGAAACACGTACACCCAGCATGCCTGCGACTCCAGCGTTATCGGATGCCTCGTAGGGACGCATGAAGTTCATCTTGCCGACACCTTCCGCGAACTCCTGTGAAAAGATCAGCCCGACGAAGGAGCGTGCTGCTGCCGATCCCACGCGCCTCATACGCGTAGTGGATGACCCAGGCCTCCAGATAATCGTCAATAGTGAGATCGCAGCGCGCGGAGGGAGCAGACACACACTGCTCGCCAGCACATCCGGGTTCATCCGCGCCTGCGCCCTGAGCCGGGGGATCATCTGGCTTGCGACGGTCCACGGGAAGCTGCCTGCGTCGTTCTGCGCGACGAGGTGAGCTCGCGCATCGTACGTCTGAGATAAAGCAGCCGCTTTGATGGCGGCCTTCAGCCCCGCCTCGTACTGCAGCTTCTGTGTCGTCTCCGAGGGCGTGAGGCCTGATTTCGGGAGCGCGTCGAGGGCGCCGAGCCAGCTCGTCTGGCTCGCCGTGTGGTCGCCCATCGCCTGCAGCCACGGACAATCAGCAGCTGCAGAGGGAGACGCAAGAGAGAGGCAGTGCCGCACTGACGACTTTCGCGGAGGCCAGCCGCCCGAAGGCCTTGGCGTACGTCGGATCGAGGTGCGTCGCGCGCGTCGCGTCGTCCACCGCGTCCATGTACCTCCACGCACGACTCGCTCAGGACCCGTGTACATCATATCTCGCGCATCGCGCGGCGGGGACGGTGGCTTACCGCTTCAGCGAGAGCCGGCACGCGGCGCGGTTCGCGTGCAGCACCGCACGCGTCTTGTCGTCCGAGTCCTGCTCGGAGGCGAGGATCGCTGCTGCGTATTTGGCCTCGGCGGCGGCGAAGTTTTTCGCGTTGAAGAGCGCGTTGCCCTCGGCTTTGAGCTCGGTCACCGACATTGGGATGGTGGCGGCAAGAAGAGAAGAGAGATGGAGAAAATGATAGTTTCGCGCATCATGGTCGATAGATGAGCTAACGTAAGACCTAGGGCTCGCGCAGGGTCGAAGCCGGTGGAGGTAATAGGCATTGACATGAGCTTAAGGTATTAGTAACGAACATGCAGCACTGACCTGCACGGGGTCGTCACATTTGCTGCAGCTTCCGCACCGGTTATCAATCTACCAATCTACAACAGCCATTACGTTGCTTGAGCGCGTCAAGCGTTCTGCGTCTACAACACTTGGAATCCATTAAAACTACTAGAGATACAACAAAGCGCATATAAATATATGCCACTGTAACATGGATGCATGGGAACAGGGAGCAGAGAATGGACATGCATGCAAGGGAAAGAACTCGTTCATTAGCATGGATAAGAAAAAAAAGTCATGAATCCCGTCAGAATGGCGGCCATCTAGCGGCCAGCCATAATCTATCCTCTCTCACCGACGCGGGCCGCCGAACACATCCGACATGGTGGGCAGCATGTATGCCGCATGTGTCAGCGTCGCACCGACCAGTGCCTGCAGCACGACGGAGATATCCACCGCCAGCCGCGTCCATGTATCATTGACTACACGGTGGCTCCGCCGCACCCCAGACGGGCGGGATTTGGACGCCAGCGGCCCACCAGGAACAGTGCTCCTGGCTGAGTCGGACGTCTCGACCCGGGCAAGTGCTTGCCCCAAGCTCAAAGCGGGAGGCGGGAGCGCGAATTCGGCCAGTGACGACTCCTGGTGGTCCCTGCCCTTGCCCTTGATGCTGTATCCCGCCATCGCAAAGACCGTCGCCGGGGACCAGATGGCACTCGCAGGCGAGCAGAGCGGAGAGGCAATACTGGGTGAGGAGAGCACCGAGGACGCGTACGTCAGTGCCGGGGACGCAAGGTCGGAGGTCGAGCTGCTGGGTGACGGGAGCGAGACGGGATACACGGAAGCTGATGTGTATGTTGTCGTCGGCGAGGCAAGTGCCGAAAACGGAGGCGTCACGGGCGACACCAGAGACGACACACTCGAGGCGGACGAGCTTGATCCACGGCGATGGGTCAACACACGGGGCAGCGCGGATCCCGGGATCAGCGATCCAAGCTTGGCTGAGGACAATTGTGGATCCCCGACGGGAACCGAAACACCTCCGCCCTCGACCGCTATGCTTCCTTTCACAACCTCCATGTAGACCTCCACCATTTTGCCCGTGCACCGCTCCCAGGTCCATGCCAAAGCCTGCTGTGCGGCCCGCTGGCCCATTTCTCGGCGCATATCGGGTTCACAGATAAGCACTTCCATCAGCGTCGCGAACCGCCCGACAACGGAGGGACGGCCGGCGAGGTAGACAGAGGAGGATTGGGAACCCGAATCCTCTTGCATCAGGGCATCGGCACTGCCCCAGTGGGCCACCTTGGCATCGTCCAAGGGGAACAGGGGGGACCACGGAGAAGACGCCGAGGCTGCCCCGTAAACGTCAAGCAGGAGACCAGTTTGCAAATGCGTGACCACATCGGCCGTTCCCTCCGCGTACAAGCCAACCACAGGCAACCCAGATGCCATGCCCTGCAGCGTCACTTGCCCAAAAGTCTCTGTGAGGGAGGGAGCACTGTCGTTATGGATTAGAGCGTGGACAGACACCGCGATTGAGGAGAGCGGACCAGATGACATCCGCACTCGCAAATGCTTCGCTCAGTGCACGGCCGGTGAGTTGGCCGGTGAAAATGACATCGGCATGCTCTGCACCACCGGCACCATTCTTGGTGCACGCCGCACGCAGACCGCGACTCTCCGCCAGGGCGCGGAGCACGCCCTCGTACGGGCCGTCGCCGACGAACACCAGCTTCGCGTTCCGGCGCACGCGGGGCGGGAGCGCGGCAAACGCGTCGACGATCAGCGACAGGTTCTTCTCCGGGGAGATACGCGCGACGGACAGGATGACAGTCTTCTCCACCGCGGTCGAAGATGACACGGAGGGTGTACAGCCCCACGATGCTCGCAGATCAGCCGAGCGGAACGTGGGCTGTGGGGCACGAGTTAGCCGGCGAGATGGATAGGCGGGAATTCGGGTAACTCACTGAGAACATACCCGTCTCGACACCTCTTCCGACGACTCTGACGCCGGTGTAGCCCCAGCTCTCTAGTCCCTTGCCGGTGCTCGCACTCGGCACCATCACGGCTTGTCCAAAAGAGTGCAGCCACGCCTGCACGCTCCATGTCCGCGCCGGGAAATACGGGTATCCAAAGATGGCAGCGTACGTCGGCAGGTTCGTGTGGTGGGAGGTCACGATTGGGGTATCGGGGAATAGGGCGCGGAGGGCAAAGAGCGACTGTACCCCGAGCCAGATGGGATCGACCAAATGAATGACATGGGGAGCGAAGTTACGGAGCGCGGAGATGAAGCTAGGGGAGAGGAAACTAGAGAGGATAGATGAGTCGTCAAGTTAAGGATGCGGTGCGTGGAGTGGAAGATCCTCACTTGATCTTGAGGCCAGGGTACACTTTCAGTGGAACACCGTAGGTCCCGAACAACTTCGCGCCGGCGTACTCCTCCATCCCGCTCTCGGGCCCGAAGAGCATGCCCTCGATGCCGACGGCCTGCATATGCTCCAGGAGGTGCGCGAGGGTGACAGTCGACCCGTCGATCTTGGGCAAGAAGTTCTCTTCGCGTCCAAGCTTAGCTTCCAAGCCAAGACCGCGAATAGCGCCGCACTCACCGGCGACAATGGCTACCCGCAGTGGCTCGATGGGCTGCTCCACGGCCATGGTCGTGTCCATCGTCATGCTTGGCCTGAGAGGTCCGTCGTAAGATGCGAAGAGAGACAGACAGGAGAGAAACGGGTGCAGACAGAAAGGGCGGGGGCACGCACGCGCCAATCAATGCAGCTGATCTTATAGACGAAAAGCTGGAAGCAGGCGTGATGATGATCCGAATCTGGGACCGTTCCTCGCCCTTCTCGACTTCTATGTGTTCTTGCCTTTTCGGGGCACTCGTGGGCTGCTTGGACCTGAAACGACGGTTCCAGCGAGTGGGGTGCTCGGGCCGATGAGTCGTGCAGCCGTTGGGGGACGAGAAAGGGACGGATCGAAAGTCTCCAAGACTGCTTATAGCAAGGGCAACATACAATCGGGGGGTAGATTGGCCTTATCGCGAAGAACGTGTCTTGATCGGACGCACGTGAACGAGGGAACGTTGGTTGCGCGTTTGAAAGATGGCTTGAAGCGTGATCCATGGCATTCAACGTTGGCGTGGTTGTCGGCCGCGGTAGAGACCGTCCACCGCACTTCGCCTGAGTTGAAACTTTAGAGATGGTTTCTCTGAACAGTGGGAGCGATGATCTGATCAGTTCGGGGCTTCGGCCGAAGTGGACTTGGAACTTGACAACGATAAATGTAGCTCCTTTCCAATTGCTACTCTGAGTGGATATCAAACGGGTGCAAGTCTATGTTTAAGCCAAGTGCAGTCAACCCCCTCAGCTTGCTCAGGACATCTCGGCTGGGTCCAGCCGGCGGGAATATCCCCGTCCACTCCATCTCGAAAGACCTCAGCGTCAACACACCCTCCGGTCGGTCGGTCACAGCGTAGAGGAAATCCAGCATAGCGTTGTACGAAAACTGCCGATCGAAGCGCCGCCTTTCGCAATGCAGCGCGAAACAAGTCAATCGGCTTCCGAGGTGGTTACTCTCTGCGGAAGTGTCGTTCATCCAGCACGTGAGCGCTCGAAGGACCTCCTCCGCTTGCGGTTGCGTGTATTCATGGAGGTCCAGATTTTCGAGAGACGGAAGATGGAGAAGGGTGTACACAACGGACCGCGCAGGCCAGGACGCCAAACTGAGGTGGGTGATGGAGCAACCCGACCGCTCAACTAGCCTTTCTACGACGGACGGCTGGTGCTCAACGTTCGGCCGAGTCTCCTTGCCCATCGCGAGCAGTTTCAAGTCTGGCAGAACAAGGTAATCAAGCACGTCAGTGGGGCTCGCGCCCGTCCCGGCAGACCAAAGCGACAAGGAAATCATTCGAGCGAGGAGGAAAGGCTCCCCCCGTGACAGAGGCGATCCTCGCGTGAGATGGAACGTCGCCTGAACAAGATCTGGCGTCGTCCGAAGCACCTCCAGCGCACCCGACGCACTGAACATCGTGCCTTCAAAGTCCGTCAGTTGCTCGAAGGGAAGCTCGATGAAGAAGAGATCAAGAAAGGTGCAGTCCTCGCTTCTGATCAGGGTGGCACACTCCAACTGGGGCGCAGCTCGAAAATACGTAATCGGAAAGTGTTCGTGGTCTGCGAGGTTCCCTCCACCCTCAGCTTCAGCCGCAGACCCAAGCACTAGCCGCTTCAGGACAGGGAACCCGTCGGCGGGGACTTCGTCAGGGAGATATCTGGCCAACGTCGATGATGGGAATGATATTTCAAGACTCTCCAATCGTTCCTGCAGTCCAAACACGACGTCGAGAGCAGCGGGCAAACGCTCATTCACCCGGTCCCACCATGGATCGTCTATCCACTCGTCGTCTTGACCCGGACAATCGCGATGATAGAGGCGCACGTTGATGAGATTCGACCGCGCTCTCCGCAGCCACATTTGTATGAACGTGGTGTCACGAGCCCCGCCCGGCCGGTCGACATCCAACGACCAAGAGCTCCAAAAAAGCGCGCGTGCGAGCACGATCTCCCTCCAGTCTCGACAGACAGCGCTCAAGACGAGTGCGGGGATTTCGGATCCGGATTCGAGCGGGTCGTCGGGGAGGCAGTGCGTGAAAATGAGTGCTGTGATTTCGACCGGGAGCGACAATATGGGGAACGCGATCGAGCCCGCTATGGCATCCCTCCGGGCCTGGGGCTCGGTCAGTTGCAGGTCGACGCTGTGCAGTGCGTGTTTTGAAAGACAGAGTTGCTCCGACATCGCCCGGATCTTCGAAGGAAGTGATTCGGCGCGTCGCGTCGCGTCCGTTCAGGGAGTGGGCGCGAGTGGCAAAGGCCTGAAGCCAACCCTGAGTTTGTTGAGTCTTGTTTCGACCTGCCACAATGCCATCATGTCCCGCCTGGTGATGCCCAATCAAATTCTCGTTCTGCTAGACGGCCATGACAAGAAAGCCGGATTGACTTTCATCCGTGTTATTTTACCGCTGTGTCGATGAAGGAGCAGAGGGAAAAGCCTCCTTTGCCGTGAAACACCATCTCGCAGCCGAGGCTAAACACGGCGCGGCCATCCTAGCCTCCGAGCTGGAATCGGGACTTCACGGGGGCCTTCAAGCGTTTTGTTGCACGCAAATCGTTCTGCGTGCTTTTGAGCACTCAAGAGGCGTGATTTCTCTGGATTTGTCCGGGGCTGATCGACGGATTCCAAAGGTACATGGAGGCACTGGATGATGCGACGGCCGCGAGTTCAATTCGACCCCACGCACGCGAAGGCTTTTGAGAGACTGGTCTCTGCGCAAGTAGTCATTCTGCTCCGGTCTATTCCCTGTCTGCCTGTGCACTACTCATCTAAGACAGAGGGGCCTCGTGGCACCGACAAAGCAAATTAACAACGACCCGCTCCTGAAAGCGAACCTCACACGCCCGGAACGAGCACAAGGCTGCACTATGAAGCAGGGCTGAAATCTGTGATTGCGCCCGATGATAAATCGACTGTGTGTCTGGAGCAGATCGCCTGCCGTGAAGTGGATGGATACAGGACTTCGCCAGATTCCACGGACCCGGGCTTCATCGTTTCCTTCGTGCACTGTCCCAGTGGTCAATCATACTCGGCCTTCAATGTCTTTGCTCTATGGCAACTGCGGGTACCATCTACTAAAACATGCGTGACTTCGTACAATGCAAGGGATCCCCGGACCAAGCACTAAATGCCACGTCAATGCTGCCTGGTGTAGTATGTACCTCAAAGTTGCTGGTTGTTTTGCAGACAACGACGAGCGCCATCCTGGGATCGTGCTGGCTTCCGCTGCGAGAGATTCCGGACCAAAGCCCAAGGCAATGTGGATCGGACCAAGAGTAGTGCGGGATAACATGGTCCAATGCAGAGATCATTGAAATCCAGGGGCGATCATCTCCTGAAACTGTGTCCGAGTAGGAAACGATCTTATATCTCGCGTCAGGTGTTACAGTATCGAGAGAACTCCAACGGCATGGCATTTCGCTTGTCTATTACATCACGTGCCTGTGTTTCCTTGCACTTCGAGCAGCGTTCAGGTGTCCCATATGTATGCTTGCTCTACTTGGGGCTCGCAACGGTCCCGCACACGCTGCATGTCCGCCGCTCGGCGCTTTCCTGCCATCGCTGGATCACAGGCTTCAGCTGCGTCCCCAAGTCCGTCACATGGAACTCTTCCTCGTAGATGACCGTGGGCTCCGTGTGCACGTCGGAGCGACAGTACCACCGGAGGCGGTCTGGAGCACAGGTGAGACGATATTACATGTACCTGCGAGCGGGGCAGACGTACCCAGGGACCCCTCGGGACGCACGCGCTCGAGCACTATGCCGATGGTGTCCGCGAAACGGACCGGGTTGTGCGGGGTGTTGGCTGCGCAGAGACGCCTCAGCCGTGAGATGCATCGCGCTCGACTATCCGGACTTGCCAGGCAGCAGAAACATCTCGCCCTCCTCGATCCTGATGTCCCGGAAGACGCCCTCGTCCACGACCCGGAGCAGCATCCCGCCCTTGTGCTGGTAAAACCATTCCTTGTCCTCACACTCAGCTTGTGCCCGATCCATTATCCGCCCCGACGCACCTCTGTCTCGTTGACGTGGTAGTCGTTGCGCTCATTTGGCCCCCCGACGCACATGACGACGAAGTCTTTGCCTTGGTACAGGCAGAAGTTGTTCACCGGGGGCTTGAGGAGATCGGAGTGCTCCTGGAGCCATTTCGGAAAGTTGATGGGCTGCGCGAGAGGCATGGTGGGCGCGAATCGATGTATGTATGCGGTGAGTCGGAAATCTTACAGATATAGATGGAGTGGGTCTCGGCCGCGCGGGCCGCGGCAGCACAGCATTGCAAAGATCGCTCAGGGTTTCCCGATGACGGGGCTTGTCGCGCCGTCATGCCGGCTTTCTTCCCATGTTTCGCTCCAAGCCGATTGCGCGACCCCAAGTGCTGCTCGTGGAGGATACCCCCGAATACCAATATGTGCTGAACAACTTTGTGCGGTCTTGCGCCGAGTGTGTTTGTTGGGTAGAGCAAGACTGATCGTCGCGGGCAGGCGTTGGCACACAAGAAGGTCGAGGAGCAGCGAGGAAAGCTGAAGCAGCAGGAAGAATTGATCGCGCAGCTCCAGGACCGTGTTGCTCTACTGGAAGGCGTCCCGGGGCTGCAATCCGCGGGTGGAGGCTCTGTGGATGATTTCTCAATCAAGGTGCGTGGGTCTCACAATACGCAATCGTTGACTCTCATGTTCCTGGCGAAGGCAGAACGGAGCAGCGCAGCTAGACAAGCTCATCAATCGCTGGGCATCGGACATCGTCCGTCGCCCTCCGACTCCCCTCCACCTGATCTACGAAGCCGCGCTGTCTGACGTCACGCACGGACGGGAGGCGGGGGCTGTTTTCGAAGGCAGCTCCATGCAAGTCCAATCCCTCATGCGCCACGCACTGGCCGAAACGATCTGCGAGGGCTTTATTAATTGCTTGATCGTCACCAGCTCCAAGGAGGCCAACGTCCAGCTCACGCGCATCCACGAGCACATATTTGCACGTGAGCGTATACTACACCCACAGCATTTGCGTGCGCGCAACTGACTCGCTTCGAGGTGACCCGACCGTCGCCGCCGTCTGGCGCCGGCAAACGTTCTCTGCGGCGGTGGAAACCTGCACGCCCGAGATGGCCGACAGCATCCTGAACGAGCAGATCCCCCACCTGACGCGCCTGCTCGCGGGCACGCTCCCGTCCGCCGTCCTGGACGCCGCGTACCACTTCTCCCGGATGCTGCACGGGACGACCGGGTCGGGGGACGCGTTCTACCGCGCGTTCGTGCCTGAGCTTGGGAGCGCGCTGTACCCCAGCCAGAACGAGCTCGTCAAACGGTGCTTGAGGCACGAGGCGGGCCAGGTCGACCGGGTGGGGTGCACCATCTTTCCGGGCCTCGTCAAGGTCGGCTTGACCGGCGAACATGTGAGCTGGTTCTGCCCATCCGTGAATGAGTAAATGCTGATTGGGTGCTGAGAATGTGGTACGGCGCGCCCAGGTTATCTGTGAATGTGCCTTACTGCCTGTTCAGTCTTAGCACGTTTGTATATATGTATATCTTACACATGTGAATTTCGCTCGAAGTCCTCATCTCTGCATGTTCCTGATCGACGGGCGATCGACTGACCGTATGGCCATCATGGCATCAAACGCGTCCCAGTCGCGTTGCTACTTTGCTCACTTGTTAGCCGGCCATGGAAGAGCTACCGAACGTCCAACAATGCGCTACCGAATTGTAGCTGCAACCACCATGGTTGTCGTCCCCATCACTTGCTGTTCTGAGGGCGGACCGGACTTGATGATGCGGCTGTTTTCACAGACTACTCTGTCGACAGGCAGCTGACTTGAACTGGAGGTGCAAACAGTTCGCGAGACGATGATGATGCTGTTTCTACTGTTTCGGAGTTCCATGATACATTATAAGCAAGGTGTATGCCACTACCCGCGATGTGGCCAGGATGGGGAAGCTTCAGGGCGTCGGAGGGACCGAGACCACAGCGCTGGAATGTGACCAGCACTCATAGCGTCAACCAAGTCGTGCAAGATAGACGTCGTCCGGATAATGCTGATGTTTTGTGTCTCGGACGACTCTCGGTGAGCCCGAACCTTCTTGTTTGGTGGAGGATGCAGTACTGAGGCCTAGCGACTTGACGATCAGGCTCCATCCTCTCGAAGCTCCCCCTCGACCAGGTCCGGAACGTCTCCGACACAAAATGTCCTCTCTATTCTGCGCATCTCCCGTGCCGTCTTCCCCAGCATGGCCAAGCGGAATTCGGGGCTCCTGATCAACATTGGCTCCATCGTCGGTGGATTGTCAGCTCTTCTCCTGCGAGCCTTTGCCGCTGCTCCGCAGCGCGCGCGTGATACCCTAGGCAGGCGTGTACTCCTCATCCAAGGGAGCGGTGCAGCTGATCAGCGAGAGCCTGTACACGGATTGCGAGCCGCTCGGGATCAGAACTCGCCCGCCTGTCTCGTGCGAAGGGATCAAGCACTGTAAACGCATGCGCGCACGCACTTTGCGCTCCCGCCAGACTTCCTGTATCCCGCATCCCCACGGGTCTCGCGTCATCCGCTGCAGGCAGACGATTTCGCGCGGCGCGTCGCAAGCACGGAAGGCTCTATCGCCGCGGCCGCCGTTTCACATGCCGCTCAGGCTGCATCCGGTTGCATGCGACGGCGTTTGCGCTGATGGAGTGGCTGCCGCGTTGGGATTGTCGTGGAAACGCTCAGGAGCGGCTTGTCGCCGGCTCGTGATGGCCGTTGACAACGCCCATGGTCCCAAAGAGGAATGCGGGCGCAGGGTACTGCTGACTGATGCCTGGATTAGAATGAGATTGTATGATACATCGCGGTAGGTGAGGGACTGAAAGCGGTAGAGATAGAGATACACGTGGATATTGTTTGACTACAAGAAGAAAGCCCAAAAGACGGTGGTTGGTTGTGTTGGTCGCTCGCGCGTGCCAAATAAGGAAATAGTGAATACGGTGCGTACGCCGGGTAATGAGAGTGGGGAGGACTACATGAATGCAAGCTCAGTGACGCGCCGTGATTCTTCGTTTTCGATTTTGCTGGTCTCGAACATGATGCTGCCGCGGCTGTGAATCGTCGGGTTGGCGACGACAAGTCCCGTGGGTGACATCGAGCGCTGTTGCTGCTGCTGCTGGGCAGCAAATTGAGACGGCAGGGTCGGAGACGGTGGCAAAAGCGACGAGTCGAATCCCACGACCAATCCACCTGTGGATTTACGGCCCCCAAACAACGTCGAACGCCGGTTGCCCGCTTTGCCACCAGCCCCCGTTTCGCTCCGGACGCTGTTGCCCCGCTTGAAGATGTTGAGCGTCGACTTGCGGCGCTCGGGTTTCGGTGTGATCGGCTCTGTGTCCCGTCTCCGCGGGCCCATGCCGTCGACCTTGACGACCGGCATCGTCGAATAGCCGCCCACCTCAATCACATCGCCGTCAGGTGACTCCGTCCGAACGACGGGCTCCCGGTCCTCGCCAGGGCTCTCCACGATGACGCTGATCGGGTGATGTGCGGAGAACTCGTCAATCGTGCTGTTGCGAACCTTGCTGGCCTGCGCAGCAGTCCGTATCCGGCCGAAACTCCCAAGCGATTCGGCCGCGCTGCTGACGGTCGTCTGGGATTCGCTGTCGACCATCAGTGAGGGCACGCCCAGCGCCGATTCACTCTCGGACAGGTCCGGCCGCGGTGCGGGCGACGTCAGCTGCGATGCAGCAGGGGAGGGCGGCAGCGGGATGCAGGCCGGGGAGAGTGGTGTGAAAGCAGCATCGGCTGCGGGTGTGTGCGCGAACGCAGAGATCAGGGAGTTGGGGTTCGGGGACGGGGGGAGCGGGATCGTATATGCGTCCGCAGGGCCCTCGCCGGACCAAGCCCGCAGCAGCGGTACAGTCAAATCATGTGCCTGCTCGAGATTGAGCGTCGGCGGCGGGCCACGCGGTGCTTTGACATTTGGCGCGGCATCAGTTGCTTCATGAGGTGATGGAACAGGTGACGGCAACGGCGTGTCCACTTCCTCCAAAGTCCTCAACGCGAAAGTCTCCCTCGAGGGCGAATTGCCTCCGAATCGAAACTCGTTCAGTCGCGCCCTGTTCTTCGCTTCCCATTCTGCTTTGATCTGGTTGGCCGCCGTAGGTCGTCGCTCCAAACTCGACTGCGGGGCTGGCTCCGGCGACGCGACGATAGCAATCCGGGAGTCTTGGCGAGCCTCCTGCTCACTTAGTGATAGAGGAGGCAGTAACCCCCGCTCGCGTAGCGCAGCCGCACGTGAGTCCTGCGAAGCGAGCGTTGTCGCTACAGGAACCCGAGGCACAGCCAGAGAACGTCGGCGAGACACGGCCACGGGCGAAGGAGAGCGTGATGAGCCGCCTCGACGGTTGAAGCGGGTGGTCAGCTTGCGGAAAATGGTGCGCGATTTTGTGGGCACCGGTTCATCCGGAAGCGATTTGCCTAACGCGCTGGGATCTGCGGCGAGCACAGCAGGGTCGTTAGCGCGCCAAGTCGCATCGTTTTTAGACGGAGGCATGCTAAGGGTCTGGTTTCCGCTAGAGAGGAGAGAGAGAGAGAAAGAAGAATGAGCTCCACCAACCGGGCTACGAGAAAAACTAAGACGGACCTGGATTCTATGGCTAGAAGCTTCTCAGCCACGAGTTCCGCTGCAACCTGAGGTTCTTTCGCTCGGCGCCCCAACAAGCTAGCCATGCCAAATATCCTTCGTCCTCGACTGGAAGCACTGCTATCGACGATGGATGGAGGACTGGAACTTGTACTGAAGCTTCCCCGGAACTTGCTGAAGGAGCGGATGCTGGTTCCTCCTCTGGAAGCAAATAGCGGCTGGGGAGGCTCGAGTACCTCAGCCATGTCGGAAGTAGAGAGGGAGTGACAGAGAGAGAGAGCGGTAACTTGTAGGTGATGTTTGCCGACACGGATCTCCGATGAGCTGCTGTGGGGAATTTATAAAGGTTAAACAGAAGCCCCCGATCATGCGTCCTGATGGTCTCTCTTGATGGGCCAAATGATGAGAAGCAGAGGTCACAGGTGGCCGCCGGGCGATGTCCATGTCCGTGCCGAGGAATGCACCTCTCTTCCTTTTCCTCTCTCTTGCCTCGTCCTGCTAATATTTCCCCGTCAATTTCTGGTCAACTCAATTCAAAAACATTGCGGGGGGAATGCGGGGAAGGTGGCGTTCTCCTGTCTCACGTGGGCGAGTCGCGATCAGAAACGCCAGATTGGCGTGGCAAAGCGTGGCAAATTTTGAATATATAATAATACGATCGAAGCATGGCAGGATGATATCATCCGCTTCAACCACGTCCTTGGCGCTACGCCTTACCTCCGCGAACCCTCCTCTTCGCAGTTAAACTTGGTGAATGGACGCTGCGCGCACGACGTTACTGCCTCACATGTTTTTCCGCGAGCCCGACGTGCTCCACATGCCGGATGTCACGTACGCTGATCGGGCACTCATCTCAGGGTGGAGGTGGACTAGCTCTCAGGAAACGTCTCGTCGCTGCCATAATCTCTGGCAGATAATCATTCACCGGTGACTCGTCTGCATGGCTGCGCTCGGAGATGCGTCCTCGTAACGGGGTAACTTCTGCGCCCGCTCACTCACACGCGCCCGGGCCGCCGATCGTCGTCAATGGGACGTACCTCGCTCGAGCGACGAGCTGCATGCCAGACGTCTCCGCCCAATCCTCGGAAAGAGCTATCGTCCCATTCGGCAAATTCATTCTCGTCTGTCTCCAATTCCCGGTGTCTGCTGCCAATCTGTCGAGGCCAAGGCACATCTGGGCTACTTCTAGAGCATTCCTGCTGTTCTGAAGATGGATTTCCCTCCTCCGCCACCACACTCCCAGCAAGCCAGTTCAGGTAGCGCCATCCATCTCGTCCATAGAAGGGTCAGGCTCTTGTCGTCACACCACGTGAAGTCGCGTATATTGATTCAAGCGAGGTGTGTCAGACCACCTGGCAACACCACGGAAGACATTTCCGTCGTGCATTTCGAGATACCTTGGTTGCAGTACGGCCCCGCACCGTGGCAACTGCAGTATTTCCGAGCTGGCAAAACATGGGCATGTCGTCAGTGCAGCCCCAGATGAAAGTCTGACCTCTGACCCACTTGCCAATAGAAACCGGGATGTGAGCCGAAATAAGGATGTGACACCATCCGCGGTAAAGCAGAAGGATGAAATTGCTCCACTGCTTTTTGCTGCGGACACTGCCTACTCGGAACGCGGAATGCAGAAACCGAAACTAGAAGCTGGAAGGATCATTGCCGGCTCATTACATCTAGAAAATTTGAAGTGCGGAATCTTCTGTCTTTATCTGATTTTCTAGCCACTGGTTTGCAGCTCGCTGAAAGACAGAATATCAAATTTGGCGGATCCGTGCAAGTTTGTACTTTCAAATCCGAACAGAGTATTGTCTAAGTTCATGATTAATGAGTAGCAGCTGAAATCCTGCTCAAGTGCATATAAGCATATAAGTTGTGTATCGCAGCAAGACACTGTCTCCGTCTTCACTCTGCCTCAACCTGCATGCTTAGTCATTCTCGACTCGGAAACATCCGGTCACCATCTGATGTTCAGTGCTTCGGCCGGCATCTACCCAGGATTGATGATCAGATGGGACCGAAGCTGAATCATCTTGCGTCTGCACATGTCGCTTTATCCACCTCCCTCTCAACCTGCAATCGCTCGGGGCCCGACAGAATTCGAGATCCTCCGAGCATCACACAAGTGCGTTCGACTTCTCCACTGGGATTCCGGCTTCCTGATCCATGACAGGTTTCTCCGCGAGGATGAAGGCCAATCCGCGTCCTGGGACGACCAGCTTGCGTCAAAATACTACGACAGCCTATTCAGAGAGTACGCCGTCTGTGATCTAAAGCACTACAAGTCTGGAAACGTGTGTGGACCTTTCGTCTATGCAGCCTCGTTACCAACCCATCTGACAGTTCTCGCTACGATGGAGGACGGAGGAGGAGGTCTTATCTGGTGCCGGCGAGACGTCATGTGGGAACACACGCTGTGAACATCACCACAGCGCCCGCGGGGAAATCGGACTTGCGACACTCGAGCTGCCGTTCGCCTACGCTGAGCACGGAGAGAGCAAATCGGCTTTGGTCAAGGCGGTCCTGTGCCCGAAGTGCGTGAAGAAGTTGATGTGGAAGCGGCGGAGGGACAAGGAGCTGCTCGCTGAGGCGGCAGTGGCGTCGGACGTGCGGGTGCAAGATGCGAAGGGCGAGCACTCTGGGGAGGAGGAGGGTCCGACATTACCACCTTCGGTTGGGGTTGGGAACCTGCGGAGCCCAGGCGACGCGTCAAATGAGGGCAAGGCAGGTAAGGACGCTCGTCAGAATCACTCGCACCGGCGTCGCAGCTCTCGTTCCCTGTCGCCCCGTCCACCTCGGGATCGTGAGCGTACTAGGAACCGATCGCCTCGCCGATAGGTCGTCGAGCAATACAATGGAGACTGTCCCACCTTTTTCGTGGTCTATCCTTGACAAATACCTGGCGCTCTCGAGTCTTCCTACGCACCTCTGCAGCTCCCACTCAAGTCCCATGGCGATTCTGTGCGGCAAAGATCGACCGGAGTTTGTCTCAAAGCCAATGCAGTCATGGCCAGCCTTGTCGTGCAGGTCCTGCCCAAGGACTAATACTCGCAAGGAAGTCACTACATACCAGCTCGTTCCCAAGTTCACTGAACTTTGCTCCGAAAATCAACCCGGCTCATTCAATGAATAATTTATTGTAACACTTTGGGATATCGCAAGAAGAGGCGAGCGCTTGTAGGTCCAAGTCCTTACTTGGGGCTGTATGATATTTTATGAGCACGATCCGTCACGCCACGTGATATTGTAACACATTGTTTTCCTCCAACCTTTTGCGCACTTTTGAAGCACTAGTCTCTCTATGATCATCCCAGTCAACTTCCCCCTCCCGTCCTCATCAAACGAGAAGCTCCCTCCTGCTCTAGCCAAGATCTCGCACGACGAAGTCGTGCTGATAGAGCTCCAGGGTGCACTGGAGGTCGAATCCACGCACGCCAGGGAGCGCGACGGGAAACTGGTGGGGAAGCTGAACATTGACGATGCCGCCGTACGCCGCGCTACTCCCGCGAACTTTCCCTAATCTCACTCACTCATCCTGGTTGGTGCATTTCCAGAAAAAGCCCACGCTTATGATCGGACACCATCTTCTTGAAGGCAAAGTCGCGCAGCTCCCCAAACCGCTCGCCGTCCTCAAGCGCGTGGTGGGGGGCGAGGAGGAGGAGGAGGAGGAGGAAGAGGGTAGAGGGGGGCAGCCGGACTCGTGCTCGGATGCGATGGAGGTGGATGGCGCGGAGCCGCGGGACTCCACCACGTCGCGAGGACCGGACGCCGCAAGGACCGCCAGCTCCTGGGATGCCATCGCCGTCATCAAACGCAAGATCATCTTCGCCAAACGGCCGATGCCCATCGTGGGACGCCCATCGTAGGAAGCCCAGTCCGTCCCGTGCGCACGCAGCTCGCACCTGCGTGCATGCCGTCTCCAGCCACCTTTCTTCCTTGCTTCGCGCGGCCTTGGGCATCATCAATCACGTTAGGGATGGGTATGGCGTTCCCCCCCTGGGTCTGGGCCGAAATCCGCGGACGTTTCTCGGTCAGCGGAGACTTCAGGTCTCGTTCGTCTATGGTTAGCTCTGCACCTCGGTGTAGCGAATCCTGATGGGAAAGCATGCGATCATCCAGATCAGCGATCTAGCTCGGGCGCCAAGCATTGTCATGATTGTTATCCAGACAGGACGCATTGCTAGTTAGACCGGTATTCTGAGGAGAAGCTCATTATCTGTTTGGCCTACATACGTGCGGTACACAATTACAAGAACGAACGTCGTACAAGCTGGGACAAGGACCGGACTGTCTACTTAGACTACTCTGGGGTTGGTCGTACACTGGATCTGGCGTCACGGATCAGTCAGCCAGTCGATGACAGTCAGTGAGGGAGACTTACTTCCGCTGGATCAGCCCTTTTGGTGATGGGCATTCAAAGTGTGGTGATGATACATGGCGACTAAGGCAAAACTGGTGGAGGAGTGGATGGTGAAACGTGCAAGTCATGACGATCCGGTGACGCTTGCGGGTATCCTGCACCAGACGAAAGGAGTGAATCGATGGATGGTGGTGTGCGAAGGCTCGAGCTCGGATGCCAGGGTGACTGTGGCATCCTAGTTGAAGCCGTCGAAGTGACCCTTGAGGATACGCTCCCCCATCGGAGACGGGGCACGGCGTGGGCGCTCCGGCGAGGAGAGCGTAGCAGAACGACCATGTCTACCAAATGGTTGACTGGCCTGCGTCGGGCTCACAGCTGAGTTGGGTGGGGCGATCGGGGGCGAACGCTGAGAAAGCATGTCAGCATGTGTAAGGCAAAGTGGCAAGCACATGACTGACGTTCATGGTCAAGGACAGACGACGGAGAAGACCCTGCCCACGCTCTTGCTGAGCGTCAGGGACGACGGTCGAGGTATTCTGGCTGAAGCGTTCGGTAATTGCCGTGCTTGCCCGTCGGGCGTGTTTCGTCGCAGCCAGCTCTTTGATGTCAGTCTCATCCTCTGAAATCATGTGATAAGTACACGCATGCTTCTGGGAGTGGTTTGGACAGACCTTCGAAAACCGGCGGCGGGCCAAACTTGCGGAAGGGGAACGTGCCAGGGGCCTTGGTGGGCGATTGCGCCAGGAAGTACGACAAGATGGGAGAAGTCGAGGTGGCGGGGGATTGAGCTACGATCTTGGGGTTGGCCAGAGATGTGGACAAAGGGGTCGCTATCTCTGTCGGAGACCCTCCAGAGGCCGACGAATCGGTGGAGGAGACAGAGAAGGATCGGGGGCGAGCGCGGGGCAAAGCAGAGGACGAGATGGGGATCGGCTTGGAGGCGGTCGTCGTTTCGGTGGGAGAGCGGTTGTTCGACATGGTGAGTGAGTGGGAGCGGCGAATTGGTCGTGCATTCTTGGGTCGGCACTTTTGTATGTGGGATTGGAGTAGATCACGTGAATTCTAAATGGGAAAGGAAGGAGAAGGCCGGGGGTTCTAGACTCCACAGCGTGTATGTACAGCAAAGAAGACAGATGGGAAGATGGCGACGGTGGTTTGCCTTCGAGCCTCGTTGCCCGACGACGACCTAGCCTGCCCGCGAATGCCCTATCGAGTCTCTGGACTCTTCATGTTATCTCATTGGCTGACAAGCAACTGACACCTCCTGGGATGCTCCGCTCCCGTCAAAACATCCGCAGCCAGCCGCTGCCAAAAGCCCCTATTTTACCCCGCATTTTGTGTTGACGTTCTCTATTAGTGGCGGTGTCTGGTGTCTGGGGGCCCCCAAGTCACTCGACATTCTTCAAAATGGTTGGTCAAGGTGTGAAAGTCACGATACTTGCCAGGAGACCACCCATGGCTCGGCGATGACGGGTGCAGCGGGGTCACGGTTGCAGCCCACTTTCTGTATCCCGCAGACCATTGCCGAAGTCGTCCGTCAAGCTACGTTTATGCAGTAATTGGCGCTTCTGGCACGGTACACATTACTCATCGTACTCCAAGGCCGCTGGTCTCCCACGCTCTGCAAGACCCCGGCAGCGACGTTGTCTCGCCAAACCACACAATCTTCCGCCGACCGCTTGACTGTCATCGACTCGTTGCGACAATGAACACCGCGCAATACAAACTCGGGCCCGAAGCTCGGAACGGCAAACTAATTGTGCACGATCCCTGCTCGCGTGACCCAGTTATAACGGCTGGTGTCATGACCAAGGCCTAACACGCTTTGGGAAACTGACGGAGTCTTTTCCGACCTTGCGGACAAGGTTCAGAGACCGCTGGGATGCAAGCAGCTTCTGACGTCTTCGTGCTCCAACAAAGCTACTGGAATACCTGGGCAGGGTCGGAGATTGGCCTGGGACTTGCCGGAGATGGAGATTTCGTTTTCTCACGCAAAGATCACAGGAGCATCCCAGGTGTCATCGAGCACGGAGAGCGAGTTGCTCGAAGGGCGACGATGAGCCTGAGGAAGGTTGTCGGCTGAATCCACGGCTGGTGGAGTGCAGAAGTCTGTCTGGGAGCTCCAAAGTACCCTATCGACTCTCCGATGCGGGTGCGATCTGGAGACTGCAATCTTGCTCGGAAGGACATATGATGCCTGGACAGACGAGAATAGAGAGATCCAGATACAACTGGACCAAGATAGAGAGCGAGTCTGAACGCACGTCTGACATCGATCGTGTACACATCGAGGTCCTGGAAAGAGGTTTCTACGAGCTTAGTCCGAGCATGTGCGATCACGACGACGTAGATTGTTGCTGCTGCTGCAATTTGGATTGCATTACATTGACTAGTAGGCCCATATTCTCCCGCTTTTTGCCAATCGTTTCTTCGAGGGTGTCCAGATTCGTCTGAATGTAGGTGACTTTTGCAGAATAGTATTTTACGGCTTGCGGTCGCGTCTAACTCGACTAATGAGCGCGAGAAAAGACGAAAAGAATACTGGAACGCACCTTTCGCACGAAATAGCCGGTGCCAACGTCGACGATGACGTGCTCTGTGTCGGAGAGCTTGCCGGGCACGTAGAGCGAATTGGTCAATGGTACCAGGATCGGTTTAGCTAGCACGAGTGAGAAAGGATCGGAATACCCCGAGCAGGTACTGACCAGCGTTTGCTGGTTTGATCTCCGCAACATTTTCGATACAGGCCTTGAATTTAGCTTGAGCAGATTTGAGCTGGGCGAATGAGTTGGTGAGGTGTGTCAGTTCCTGGCGCGATGTGAGAATCCTGGGCCGAAGTAGCGCTTCACGATTCACCTCTTCCAACTGCCTTCGCACATCCGCAAGCTGCGGCAGGTCCAAGTCAGTCACACTAATCTGTTGAGGTTGCGACATGAGGCAGAGGGAAGCGCGTCACGATGTGACCGTCACGGTGATTATTGCTCTTCCTGCTGTTGTTCCGCTCCACTACACTCTTTTTGCGCCCCCCATGTGTGCATCGCATTCCAAAGGACGGTATCCTCAGGATATTGGTATGTCACGTTATCTCGTCACTCCGCACGATGTAGAATGTGACCGGTCCCTTGCAGTTGCCATATTTCATGCCTCCTTCCATCCGACGAAAGGGAATATAATAGACTGGGCGTTAAAGGCGAACGACGGTGCGTTGCAGTGGGATCGGCCGTGTTTTATCTCTCATTTGTTGAGACTAGACCTCAGCCTCGAGAATCTTGAGTTCAACGCCCTTCCGAGTGGATTGCACCTCGTAGAGCAAGACGTCGTGTGAGTGTCTGTCTCGTGCTGGGATTTCGATGGGTGTATCCTCGTGCGCTTGGTCCCTTTCTCATCGAGAGGGGGACTCCGGTATCTTCCGGTTCTTGTCTCCGTGACCGGCAGCTTCCTAGCTTCCCTCCAGAGACTGCGGGACATGCAACTGTGACTGCGGGTCTTACTTTGATTGCGCATTGCTATGTGATCCCTGTTCAGGCGACGGGTCGTGCCTAAGTCTACGGTGTTTAAAGCTTGCGACGTGATATAAGCCGGCGAAACGTGCGGCAGCCTAATGCTATCGAGGGGATGTCGATTGATGGAGCCAGTTGTCGCGTGGGCCTGGCAGTCTCGTATTCTATACTAACTCTTCCTCAGATACTTTAATAAAGATGACCAACATGGTGTCTGCGTGTTCAAGCGGCGCAAGACAGTGGATCACGGGCACCGGGGCTTCCGGCTTTCGTCTTTAGGCATTCTGGTTGGCAAGTCGAGTCGCCCACGACCTTGGCGCCATACGGTGGCCTTGAAGGAGCTGATCAACAATCTCTATTCGCGGTTCGAAAGCTTGGAACGGGATCCCACAGAAGCCGACTGGGAGCCTGCTCGCGTCTTTTTCGAAGCACGCAAGGCCAGCCGGCCCAATCTTGGCGGAGCGGGAGACTGGAATGGCTGGAGTGAAGAGCTACTTGAGCGTGTGCGTCTATTCGGATATCCCGATCACAGCTGTCGTTGATTTGCCCAATTGCAGCTTGACGATGATGCACTGGAGCAGAACCCAACACTCCATCTGCCCCACTTACTTCGCATCCTCGGGCCATCTTCCCTCACGCTCTACAAACATGTTGTGGCTCGTCGGCGAGTTATGATATACACCGTTCCACCAGTGGAAGCCGCATCCATCCTGTGCCAAGTTGCCGCCGACATGTGCTACGAACTGCAGGTCGAGGAGACCAGTTCTGAAGCGTCGTCCTCTTCCACACCATCGTCTTCCAAACCTCACCGGCGAGGCAAACACCAAAGCGGCGTCAGTGTACTGGGAATGGTGACATTGATGGACATGGATCGGTTACAGACCGAGAGCGAACGTGGAAACGGCTGGGTTGCATGTAAGCACATAATATCCCTTTTTGGCCATATTTGTGGCTTAAGAGAATGTTTAGGCACGACTGATGCGTTGTTTCTTGAGAAGCCGCACTGCTACGACTTGATCATCGACTTGACAACTGCTGCCCCAGGGCATACCGCTCGGCCCACTTTCTATGCATCCCGGCCCGCTTCCTCACCGAGTAAATCCGCAAGACCAAAGGGACCCTCACATCGGCTCTCCATTGTGCGCTTTTCCTGGAGCGACGTCAAGCTAGTACGTGTGCATGTAATTCCTTCATTACACTCATCTGACAGGTGTTGTGGATCTGTTAGTGGAATGAAGTGAATCGGATTCTCAAATTGGACCACTCGTCTTCACACTCCGCGTCTTGTTGCACGCTCTCCGTTCCCGAGTCCAAGGCCAAGTCTGGGCCGATAACCGTATGGACTGACGCGTGGCGAGTTTACGAAGACGTTTGTGTTATCTGCGCGGGTCTGCTGATGGGCATGGGCATCGGTGCATGGGCTGGACGGAGTGCCGCTGGGTCAGATGGTCATGTCCATCTCGAGGGAGAAGATGAAGTGAGCTTGCATGGCTTGCGAGCAGGGGGCAAGGTGCGAAATTTGGGGCTGGGCATCGAAGGGGGCCCCAAACCTTCGATGTCTAGTTTTAGAACGGCCCGTCGGTCGAGTGCCGTCTCGTGGTCGAGCGGCAGAGCGACGATCAATGCCACCGGCACCAGCTCATTCTCCAAGGGGAAAGGCATCGCGGCCCCTGAGGCAGCAGTGGACGACGAAGAAGAGGACGAAGACGACTCGACTCGCACTGAACGGGAGAAGCAGATCCTGACGACGTTGTCCTTGTTACAGACACTGCACGCGCAGACGTCCTTCCAACTGGCTGCTCTCGACACCTTGCTTCCTCGCTCGGCGCCTACCGTGGTTCTTACTTCGCGAGAAATGCCGTCACTAGGCCTCAGCCCAGTCAGCAGCTCGGATGCCCGGTTTCTTGAATGGCTCGCGAAGGAATACGGCGGCGATGTGGAGGTGATCGTCAAGCGGGGTTGGAAGGATGCGATCGCAGCTGTGTTAGGCTATTGAAAGACTTTGCGCGGGTGTGCCACCAGGACATATTGTATCTTATCCCTAATTGTATTTCAAACCTCATATACCCACTCTCTTGCAATCAGATAACTTGGAACGCCATGTGAATGTTTGTGTTCCATTGGTGAAACTGTCGGAGACCATGGGAAACGCCTGGGAGACATCGTCCGGGGATATCCAGATTCATCTATGCTATCTAGTCCAGCTGTGTTCGGCAGGCTGCGGCGATGTCTCCAGAGAGTGCATAGTCCAGACGATTCATTAATCCTGAGTGCATGGTACATCCTGTTACGCAAGTTGCTGAGTTCTAGGGCCATAGACTCCCGTGAAACATTGAGTCGCAGGCGTGTTTTATATCCCATTGACAAGTCACTTGACATGGTTTCGAAGTCGGATGCGGCTTGCTTCTACGTCTCAGAATGGACCCCGGAGTTTATCAGACAAGAGAAGGACAGATGCAGTGGCCAAAATGACGACGTTTGGAGGGAGATCTCGCGTGAGTTTGACTATTTCCAGGTGAGAAGCGCGCGTGGCCTCCAAGCTTAGACTCGCTCCTCGTGCAGGAACCAGAAGAAGACCAAATGCAAAGGTATTTGAGCCAGCGAGCCAGCGGGTCAGTCAGACCAGGTTTCATTAAGCACGATGGGGGAACGGTGGCGCCGTCCAATGAGTGCCTGATTGAGGTCGCGGTACGTAGCGGGATTGAGTACATGGTGCTCTCCTCGGCACTCGCTCGCGTTCGATTGAGTTCCCCAGTCGGGCAACACGGTCTAGACTTGGTCATGAATCCTGATTTAATAGCATCCGTGCGAGAAAGGGCCGAGGCTGAATGTTGTTTTGGATTCCAGTCACGGAGGTCCAGGGTCGCGGGTCAAGAGGCACCGATTTGGCTGAGTCAGCAGATAGTTCTTCACTTCACGATCCATCGTCCTGCCCAAAGCCAATCCAAATCCAACTCTAATCCGCTATTCGCAAATGAAGCCTTTGTTGGATAGATGTCAGGACGCGAAGAAGGATGACGAGGGATCTCAGGTGGGGATTTAGCATCGCGACACGTGGGGGCGGCATTTCATCCGCGTTTTTTGCGAAATCGTAACGAGTGCTCGTGCGGGGCTATTTAGGCCAGCGTAGGCTTGACAACCCCCTTTCCTCCCCCCCGTCGCGCTTTCCCTTGTACATTAAGACGGATCGGCTCCGGTCTTACACTTTCGTTCCCCCGCCACTGTCTCCCGCCTTGTCGCTTTGCATCCACTACCCGCGCCACCTGCACACTTCGCGGCCTATTATCTACCTTCGTTCCCATTTGAAACTGCGACATCCCCATGGCGTCTTCTACATCTATCGCCAACCTGAATCGCATCCGGCGTAAGCCTGCACCGAGCATTCCCGCCGACCTCGCGCAGATTGCGGATGACGAACACGCCAGCGTCTTTGACTGTTTCGCTACACCTCAGAAGCGACACTCGTTTACGCTCTATCCTGCTGTACTGCCTGACACGGCGTCCATCGCGCCCTCGGTCTCTCACCGCTCGCACTCTTCGACAGATTTCAGCTTCGAGACCCACCTGCACGGGACCTCGCCCTCGCGAGCCGGTTCCCCACACTACGTAACACGACGGCGGGCTGAATCCACCGCGCCTCTGCACACGGATCTGCCGTCCTGCCCGCCATCTACAGAGACTCCGGCATTCCCCGCGCCGCGCCCCAGTTTTCTCTCCCGACTCAATCTCTTTTCGGCCGCCGCGGCCGCGACGACGACGCCGGCACCAGTCAGAGTGCGCAAAGACACGATCTCGGCGCCTCGCTCGACCTCGCTCGCGTCGCTTCCTGCGGGGATGGTCCCACCGGAGCTCGCTGCGCTCTCTGGTCGGCCGCCCATCGCGATGCGCGAGCTGAAGCTGCCTGTGCCGGCCCGGTCAGGATCGAGATCATCCTCTGCCTCGGATTCGACTCGGGCGTCGTCCAGTGACGACTCGGCAGAATTCGATACGGATGTGACCTCGCCGCCCACTTCACCGACCTCGCCGTTGTCGCTGGTGCCGAAACACCCCTGCGACGACGGACTCCCCACGCTCAACTTTCTGCCACCGACGCCACCGAGTGGGTTCATTGGAGCAAGGCGGAGCGTTATTCGCAAGCCCAGTGCTTTGTCGCAGCCTGGTAAGGAAATGCAGTCGTATTCGCTTGCAAAACTAACTCTCAGGACAGAAATGGTACAATCTTCTGCGTCGATTAGCGAGCAACTCCCATCCTCAACCATGACCCTGCCTCAAGCGTCACTCCCCGTCCGGTCTATCTCTCTCCCTCATCTCATGGCTACTCCGTCTCATCTTTCGGCTTCCGCTTCGTCGACTAGAAGCAGCAAACACGGAAAACGTAAGCCCGCGCCCCTGCCGGCGCTTTCTACCCCGACGAAGGAATCGCTCGTTTCTGCCCTCTCACGAGAAGTTGTCGATTCGCGGGGTGTCAGGATTCCGTTCGGGCAATTACTCGGGCTGGACGAGGTCGGTGATGGTGTCAATGTGCAGATCGAAGAGGGGAGCTCGACGAGAGGGAATGGCAAGCACATTCATCGGACGCTCGTGATCTTTCTGCGGCACTTCTGGTGCCCGTTGTGCACCGACTACGTTGCCGCGCTCGCTGGCGGCGTCCGGAAAGTTGCGGAGGATGAAGCTTGTTCGTGTAAGAAGCCTGGTGCGTTGGGGGTATCGAATTCCGAAGCGTACCTTGCGAGTGTCGTGCGATTCAGCCTCTCGGCCGAGGGTAGATCCGACTGTGGGGAAGGGGCATCAAGTGAAGGGACGAACGCCGAAGGGAACGCCCATTGGGCTGCCAAGGCCTGTGGTGGCATTTTCGGCAAGGTTCGCTGCATTCCAGGGGGCTCTCCTGAGAAATGACTAACATCTATCCTTCAAGGAACGGTTAGGTTCTGACGAAGAAACGGCGCAGACACACATAGTTTTGATCGCACCCGGTGCTCATACCATTGCCAAGCGATGGTTGCAGTCGTTCGACTTTCCCCAAGCTGCCGTACAAAGTGTTCGGCTTTTCGTGGATCCGCGACCTGCGGAGGGTCTTTATGCGGCGCTCGGTATGGGCTGGGCTGATGTTAGCATGAACCCGGACCCAGAAGCGGACCCCGAGAGTTACATCACGCATGGGCTCATGGGCGGTGTCGGTGCTGTGGTCATGCGAGCGGTGCGCGCTGGCGTCCCGCTCTGGGCGAAAGGTGGAGATATCGGCCTTCTGGGCGGCGAGTTTGCGTTTGAGTGTGTGCAGACTAGGTGAGTTTGCGAGTTCAACTTTACCCCCAGTTTGTTCGTTCCTTGCTCATCAGTTCACTCTCTCGCTCAGTCCCCCGACTTTGCGGTGTGTATATGCCCATCGCATGCAGAGTCCTCGGGGCCATGCTGCTGTCGAGACGGTGCTCTCGAAAGTGGGCGTCAGTGTTTCGCCAGAGGAGAAACTACCCCGGTCCATGGCTGCACGGAATCTCAGCACGTCGTCGCTCCCTCGGTCTAGTTCGAGTGGATTGCTGAGAACATTGCTCGGTTCTTCGACTTCGACGTCTTCTTTCACGCCTGAAATCGACGTGCCTCGCTCCTCGTCTGCTGGAACCGGCGGACGAGGCTTTTTAGCCCGACTTGCGTTGAAGAGTGGTGGAGGATTGAGGATGGCCCGGTCGTTCTCGTCGCCCGCTGGAAGACCGCTCGTCCAGCCGCAGCAGCCGCAGCAGCAGCAACAACAACATTCGAAGACAGTCAGTGTGATCTGGGAGGAGCCAGACGGCGAGCTAACGAGATCCAAATCACGGGTTCCCGCCATCCCGCCGACGCTCTCCACCTCGTCGTCCCGGCCCTGGGCGAGTGACTCGATGGAGGAATTCCCGTGCGAAAACGAGTCGGACGAGGCATCCCACGGGCACAACGATGGTTGGGAGCACGTGTGGATGCGCGCCCGGGCGAGAAGTCTGGCGCGGCTGAAGGCGAGGAAGGATGCGAGAAGAGGAGTCCAGATGTGACGTTGTATTATATTTCGAGTTGTAGCGAACATCCTATCTATGTATTATATTCCTATGGTATTCTGTACTATTGCCTATTATCTATACGCCAAGTGGCTCTTCAATTTCTATTTACCCCGAGATTAATCTATTCCCATGTTCTTTGAATTCGATGAACTCGTTGAACGTGTCAGCAACGCGTTCGGTACGATCTGTTCGCTCTGAGCAACTACGTAAGCATACAACCCACGTCATGTGAATGTGCACGTGCTTTGTCACGATCGCGACTTCTCCTCAGCCATCTACAATCCGAATTGGACCATGCGTACATCCCTGCCACCAGAGATAATGTCTGAGATCTTCGTACTATGTGGCTCAGAGAGCGAAGGCTGCCTCCCTCGACCCGTCGCCCAGG
This sequence comes from Mycena citricolor, assembly GCA_963692855.1. Classification (NCBI taxonomy): domain Eukaryota; kingdom Fungi; phylum Basidiomycota; class Agaricomycetes; order Agaricales; family Mycenaceae; genus Mycena; species Mycena citricolor. Next base: position 569,485 of record CAVNYO010000138.1, on the reverse strand, counting down.
TTTCGAGACGCTGGCGTATAATTGCGCTCTCTACACCCCGGATGTGGAATCACCTATACCTGATTTGGGGCCTGCGCAGATCATCCAAAGGGCCCACCGCAAGTTCTAAGCTCAGAAATGCCTCTCTGCACGCTCTCTTGGATCTGCAGATCGAACGCACCGCCAGGGCCCCGCTCTCTGTGACCTTTGGCGACATGAGCGACGACGTCGACGTGCTGGGCAAGCTGCTGCAGCTCTCCGAACGCTGGGAGCGCTGTGACATCCGACTTCAGATAGAGCAGCAGCATCTTCTCGTGGAGGGAGGCGATTGGCGGTTCCCGCGCCTGCGGTCGATGAAGCTCAATCACTTGGTGGCGGTGGACACGCTGGGGCTAGGGCCGCTGGGAACCGCACTTCCGGCGCTGGAGCGCGTGATAATCTCGTACTGGGTGCATCCCCGTCTGAATCTGATAGGATGGGGACCTCTGGAGATGCTCACTCTGTGCTGGTGTCACACCGTCGACATCATTGCTGCCCTCGCGCGGTGCCGCAAGACGCGCAAGGTCGAGATAATGCATTGTTTGTCGCCGTCTCAGCTCCCGTTGCCTGTTTCTCCGAGTGGAATCGAGCTGGAGCTTGAGGCTGTGACGTTCGTCGACCACACCGCAAGCATCGCACATGACATCTTCCGGACATTCGACACCCCACGGCTGCGGAGTGTGACGCTGAAAGACTTTGTCGTGAATATGCATCTTGTGCGCCCGATATTCGCACACCTGCCGCCCTCCCTGACGCATCTCCACCTCTGTGACATCGAGCTCCCGGAGCCCAGGCTGCTCGCGCTCTTCCGCGCCAGCTCGCCGCAGCTGCCGAACGTGACCGAGCTCGAGCTCACGTGGTCGTGGGACGTGCACTCAGACCTGTTCATGAACTGCATGACGCTCCTCCCCGGCACCAGCGGCCGTGCGAACATCTTCCCGCGCCTACGCACGCTCAACATCACGGGCGGGCTATCTTGTCGCGAAGACGCGCTGTACCTCATGCTGCGCAGTCGCGTTGGGGTGCTGCGGCGCGCGGAGCTGTTCTACGCGGGGCGTGCTTTCTTTTTCGGAAGTGCGTTGGATGGGCTCAGGGCGCAGGGGATGGAGATCGACATGCGGTTGGGCGGGCCCAGGAAGTATGACCACGTCCGCAAGTTCGATTACTTGTATTCTCCCGATGGAGACGATGTTGTCTGAGCTATTGTCTACTATCCGCGGATCTCTGTCATGAACTCGCGACTGCGATCTTCGCAAACGGCCGCGCTGATCATGTAGCAATCGTCCCTCGATAAGAATGTGGCACGTTTCACCCAACGGAGTGGAAGGCTCTACATTCCAATGATTACATTCCCGGCTATCCAATACCCTGTGATGTAAGTGCATAGAGGCTGGCACCAGAATGAACGTTGAGCTAGCAAGGTCGATTCAGGACAGAAAGATGGTCGGATATTGGATCCATGGGCCAAACGGAATTTCGTATTATATATCACTGGCCACTCGAACCGTGAGCCAGATTGTCGCTCCTGCCCATGATGTCTTGTCCGAGACGAGAAGTTATCTCGAGTTTCCCCAAGCATCTGCGCCGGGTAAGAGTGCTGCTCCATCCTGGAACTCGACCATACTGTGAGGGTTCCCACCACAAGCCGCGGTGGAGGAAGCCAGGCTTCCCGAGCTGTACTTTCCCAGTTTGTTCAGATATACCCAGGGACCGCATTCATGTTCTCGATCTCTTCCGGACGCTGTGCGCCAGCAGATGAAAACGGCTGTGATAATTTTAGTTTCTGCCGCACGACTGCGATATTCTTGGAATGCGGCTCGCTGAGTTCGCCGAGCGTATAACTGCGCGGTACGGCCGGCCGAAGCGGAGCTCAGTTCCACAATCACGAGAGGGACGTTCTCCGTTGACAGCCACGAGAGAGTGCCGTGGCTGCTTACATACGATCGTCGGATTCAGGTCAGGGCGACCGAGCGCTCCGTGCTGTCCGGGCTAGAGAACCAGTGGATTCTGGGTCTGCGATTGGTGGGGCCTGCAGTCGACGTGGGTCTTCGTGATCCAGGAGGTTTCAGGCAACATCAACTTCCCTCTCGCAGCGTGCTGATAAATGTGATTGCGATGCTGACACACGTCGGCGTTGCCAGTGCGCGGTGTGCTTCCCCATGCCAAATTCAGCGTGATGAGGAATCGTTGCTCTTCCTGGCTGCCCTGACCGGGCTCCACGGCCCATCTTTCCAGCTGCGAGCTCGGGTGCTGAATCGACATGCTCCACGAGGCCTCGACTCTGAATATTTGGGGCAGTGCAATAGGAAACTGCCAAAGGCCAGGCCAGTCCACCCACCACCCGAGCGAGTTTGTATTGTGATACGTATCGTAGCTTCCCGTATTGTTTTAATCACCGAGATATGTAAGGTTCAGATTGGGTGAGGTGGCTTCCCGTAACGCCCAAGGCGAAACTCTGTTGGGGGGAGAGTAAGTGCCGGGCGGCTGCAGGTATGCACAAGAGATAAGTAACCCGTTGCCCTCAAACACTCGGAAGATGAGAAATAGATCCTAAAATGTGGATGGTGATGTAAGCGCTTTTGAGCCTTTTCAAAGCATGAGATTGAGGATGAAGCTTCTTGGAAGTCACGTGACCGTGAATTGATGAATGTTCAACTGTGGCATAATCCCCCACGGGTGCGAGACCAAATGTCCCCATGAGTAGAATCTCTCATAACTCATTCTGAGAACACAAATGGGCTTAATAAACTGGAATCGTTCAAAGATAACGAGATGTGTCATGTCCACATTCGAATGCCATTTCAACACTGAATCTGCCTCTCTGCCTTTCTCCCCCCTCAGCCCCGACAGCTTCGCCACGCCGGGCAACTCTTATTCTTCGTCTCTCTCTGTTTGACTCCCCATTAAACTAATCGATAGCAGTATTATTTGTCACGCGAATTTTTGCTATGCAGGTTCAGCCAACTCGAGAGATGCAGAGCTGGGGATGGGCCCAACAAGACAGAGCTAGCTGGAAAAAGTCTCAGGCGTCACACAGCTTCGAGGGGCCGGGTGGCATCCACACTCAGCAAAACATAGGGACCTAATCGACCCGACGGCTTTAACGATGTGCTGATGATCGTGTCACGATTCAGCACTGGTGCAGGAGAAGAGCATCGAGAAAGCGCAGCGGAGGGATTCTGAAGAGGAAGTGCCCGCAAAGATACCCGTCGTAGTGATTCATGAATTCATGTGAGAGTTCCGGTAGCTCGATCGAAACGACAGACCTGCGACTCGAGCATTGCTCTCGAGGCGGGGAATTGATGAATTGGCTGCCACAAAAAGAACCGAAGCTAAGGTTTCATACGGGAGCAGCTCTGGAGGAAATGCGAAATGGTAGACTCTGATGACTTGGAACCCTCAACCCTCTCTTTCGAACAACGAGAAATTCCTCCTGTCGACGATCTTCCACTTATTCACTGGGATCTCGTATTATCAGACCGGGATCGGTAACGTCACAGAACCGAGTCTGCATACGTGGCCACAATGGGCACATCCACGGTGGTCCCAACGGGAATGCTCGTAGCTCAATCCAAAATTCCAATCCATCCGACGCTTCAGCTGCCACGGTGCCTCCTGGTGGTCTTGCAATTCAAATGTTACGTAGGCCAAGTCGAGTGAGTCACAGACTAATGGCCGCACTTGAGTTTCGAGCGATGTCCCCGGGCTCTGGCACCGAGCGTTCATGCAGCGTTGGGCTCGTTCGACGGTTCGGTCGAATTGACTGTTCAACATGGGCGAGATGTTCCACAAATAGTTGGACTATACCAGGGCGCTCGCAAGCAATAGAACAACGACTAGGAGCTTGAGACCCCGTGGAAATGGATGGGAATATGCAGCCCACCATCAGTCAGTCTACGTCACGCGTGAGAGCAAGTGCCCGAGAAAATCTGAATCCCAATGTCTTCGCCCGACTAGCAAGGATCCAAGGCACTTGTCATAGGAACCCTGAATGTTGATCGCCGCAGTTGACGGTGTCACTTGCAAGGAAGAGATGCCGGTAGTGGACGCGGTTCTTCAGACGTTGATAGGCCAGCAAGAGGGCCGGAGGGACACTACGCCTTTCCAGGATAAATAGCATCGGGGGAGACTCGTCAACCAAACAGTTTCATGAAGCCCCTATCAATATTCGCAGGAGGAAGACGTCGAGCACAACTGGACAGGTAAGGAGAAAGCCTGCGTCTCCTACTAGACATGAGTGGCGAAAGTCTCTGTGGTAGAAACGTTCAAGAAACGCTTCTGAGTGGTCGAACTCAGGACGGGTGACACTGAAGAAAGCGAGCACTTATTTGGGATGTTTCCCGGACCGAGATTTCGGCCTGGCTGGAGTTTGTGACAGAGAGGAGATTTACAGAAGAGGAAAAATCAAAACCGTGTCATACATTCAGGGACTGAACCCGAGATCTTGCGCCAGCTCCCAACGGGAAGAGAATGCACCATCTGGGCCTCACAGAATGTTATGGACCTTGGTGACCTCGGGGATAGTCGCGGTTATTGTTCAAATTGGAGTGAGAGCCGCCGATCGAGATAGCACAGCATCGGGAAGGCAGGCTCTTGTCTTCCGCGGCGTCGATGAGGATCTGCAAGTTGAATCTCATTCCCCCTGTTGGTCGATTTTGAATGCCGGTCTGCACGTGCTTTATAAATCTGATCCCTAGGGTAGGTAGATTAGATAGAGGGATTGCCGGCAACCACCGGTGCTTGCCTTCCTCGACCACACGCACTCACTCACGCGCGAATGAAAGTAGACTAACTTGGACCTTCTATGTGTCACATCCGATTGCGGGCGCCAACTCTGCAGGAGTCTCAAATCTCCCTCTTCCTCCGCCGGCCGGGTTTCTGGAGCCAGGAACTTGTCCTGGATGACCTCCATCCATTCAATCGCTTCAATGAGCGAGTTCCGCCCCGATCGACACGATATTAAAGCGGAGAACTCGCGTTCTGGCATGTTATGTCTCACATGCTCTTGCTTCATCAGCTCGTGCTCTATCAGGGAAAATCCTGCGCGCAAAAGCCTCACGACCGTTTCTTGCGGAACATATTATACACATTATCAGACTTGTACCGTGCGGCTGCGCTTTAGCTTTCGCGGTTCGTTCGTTGGCGTGATGCGAGAAAGTGCACAGGGCCCTGGCAATCGGCGGTGCTTCTCCCACTCGGCGGAAGAGTACGGCGCGCGCCCAAAGTTCTCCTCCGAATCTCGATCCTCGTCCCACACCATCCCATTCGCCGATTTGCGGCCGGGTGACACCGGCGGCAGCGGCACCTCGACGGGCGTGTTCGACTCGGGGGGTAGGATGTTGAACGAGCGCAGCGATGCGGGGATCCAGCGCGATGGGGAAGGCGCCCGGCGTCGGCGTTTGCGGGGGGTGCTGCTGTTTCCCGTGGTTGACGGCGATCGGCCCCGTTTGCCCGTGTCGGAGGCTGCCAATGTCGCAGCAGCGGCGGCAGCGACAAGCGCTGCAGTCCTCGTCGATCCATGGCTGTGGACCTCCCTCTGCGAGCAGCGCCGAATGTGTCTGTTCAAGTTCGACATGACGCCGAAACGGCGCTGACAGATCGAGCATTGGAAGGCTGAGCAGCTGATCAGGTTCCGACCCTCGGCATTTCAAGCAAGCTAACCTTTTTCGCCAGTATGGACCAGTAGATGCTGCAGGGAGGGTTAGTTGGCTCAAATGGGATGAGCCGACGACGTGCCTTCTTGAGAGTGCTAGGCCGATCGAATCTGAGGGACTGGCTCAGGAACGGCGCAGGATACGGCTTGCTGTAAAAACAAACCGTTTATGGCACATCGTGCAGCCATGCTTCTTCTCACGGGACAGGAAGCCATCGTCCAGGTCGTCGTCGACGAATGGCTCGCTGACATCGGGGTAAAGTACGGCGTGGGCAACCGGCATGCGCAGCTCATGGTCTTCGTCGCGGTATTCGTGTGTGGTGCCGGCGCCGTGGTTGAGCAGGATCGCCATCTCAGACGCGCGTGGGACGTGTGGGGTAGGCGAAACAAGCAGAGGCCCGCTCGCTAGTACATCCTCCGTTGTGCTGCTTTTAAACACACCGGCTCCGGCCCCTGGGTCCGAAGAAGAGTGTGGTGGCTGCTGAGAAGGGCCGGGTGGCCCAGGCAGCGAAGCGGGTAGTCCCGTCGTAGGTCCATATCGTAATCGATGCGAATACAGGCCCCCGTCGGAGAGAGCCTCGGCCGGAGTACGCCCGGCATCGTATCCGATCCCACTACCCCCCGCTGCTGCCGTTAGTCGGTCGCGAGCACCACGGTCCCAAGAAGGGCCGCCCTGCTTTGGTGGAGGGATCCCCATATTGAATCCGGACGGGCCAGTTGCCGAGATTGTCCCGGTGGCGCTCGTGCCATATCTCGCGGGTTCATTCGCACCCCGGGAGGAGAGTAGGAGCAGCGATGGTGACCCACTCGCCGGAACATATCGCGACTCGGGCAAGGGCCCGGCTGGGGGTAGTGGACGCAGTTGCTCGAGTGGATTTGCGTGGAGTGTTGAGGATCCGTCCGCGAAGGCGGTCGAAAGAGGCGCAGATGCGCTGTGATAGGCCAACGTCGAAGAGCGGTCACTCGTTTGAGCGCCGACAGCGCTGCTGAGCAGATAATTGGAGCCGGTGTGCGGAGGCGGGGCCGGGTGCGCGAATCGCGGGGCGAGGAAGGAGACATGGGGGCAGTCGCACGGACAGCGGCAGAGACACGAGATGAAAGGCGACGACATCGTTCGTTATATATCGCGAGCAACAACTAAGTAAACGCCTTCGAGGTGTGAACGGGGTGACTGATCTATGAAATCCTAACCCCCTTTCGAAACGCTCGTTGCCTCCTGTCTTCTTCGACCTTCCCACAAGCCTCTTCTGCCCCAAAATGGAAGCTTTCGTCCCACCAGCCTCGCAGACTGAACAGTGCGAGCCTAACGCGGCAAAGTGCTTCGTCGTCCGCGTGGTTGATTTGAAGAGAAAAAAGCTTATGCCACGTAATGAATGACAGGTCGTTAGCTTTCTAGACTTTCCGTGGACCATGGGCGTGCCCAGGGTCGCGCTAGCCTGAGACCTCGTCCAGATAAGACGATCTATTCGTGACCTGTTCCTACACTCCTGCGCATGGCTGCATAGAGAATAAATCATGTATCAAAGCGACGAAAACGAGATTAGGAAGGTAGATGCCAGTGCTTTGGTATGTATTGCGTGTGATATGTGGAGAAACATGCCATGAGCCGATGCAACCAAGGTGATAAATGTCCACGGAGGCTGCAATCGAAGTACCTAGATCCCTCCCCCGTAAGCCGCCTGCGGCCCGGGAGAAGCCCGTCCGCCCCCATATGCCGCCTGCGGAGCGGGCGAGGCTCGGTCACCGGCGCCAAACGCAGCCTGTGGGCCCGGCGATGCGCGACCGCCGCCGTAGGCTGATTGGGGGCCCGGCGACGCGCGCCCACCGTATGCCATCTGCGGTCCAGGCGATGCGCGCCCGCCATACGCCGCTTGGGGCCCAGGAGACGCGCGACCACCGTACAGCGACTGGGGACCCGGGGACGCGCGTCCAGCCATTTGGGTCATTGGGATCGCCTCAGACTGACCCCACTCCGCGGGTGCCGGACCATTGGCGTCATTAAACGTTTGGGGCACCGGACCGCGATATGGGTCATAGTACGCGTTCATCGCATTCGGGTCGTCGTGGTATGGCTGATTGTTCGGATCGTTGCGTGGAAGTGCAGGGACCGCGTATGGATCTGTGTGCAAGTCGGCTGTCGAGTCTCCGTAGGTCGTAGACGGAGCACGTGAAAGCTCGCCGTCGCCGCCGAATCCGGTCCGTCCCGTCTCCGTGACCGGGAGTGGATGACTGTCAGCACCCGCAGCGCTGTGCGAATTGAGCTCGGGCCATTTGATGTTTTCTCCGTCATCAAACTCGTTGTGGTTCTTGCGCCCGAATTTCCAGATGAGAAAGCCGACGAGACAAAGGAGCGCAGTACCTCCTGCCACCGCCAAGCCCACTATCCCTCCGGTACTGAGCCCACTGGAACTGTCGGAGGCGGCTGCACTCGAATTCGATGGCGAGGGGGAAGCGCTCGTGACGGACGCAACTGGTGTGCTCGTCGTCGTGACATCAATCGTAATGGTCACGCCATTGTCCACTGTGACTGACTGAGAGACAATAGTCGTAGGAGGTAGTGGGGACTGGGTTGTCGGTGTCGTCGGAGTCGATATCGGGGTTGTTGTTGTTGTTGTGGGAGAAGTGACTGGAGCTGCTGGAGTAGAGACAGCTGCGGGTGCAGAGCTCGCCGAGGTGGTAGAAGTAGTAGTCGGCGTTGTCACGGATGGGGCAGCGGGCGTGGATGCAGCCGCCGTCGTAGAGGGCGTTGAGACAGACGGAGCTGCTGCGGCGGCTGACGATGCCGCGGGCGCTGAAGCGGAGACAGCGGTGAGTGAAGGAATCGTCAGTTGCCCGCTCGCGACGGTGGCGGCCGCAAAGAGCCAAAATGTCCTTTGAAGCCGCATAGGTGGCCGTCGACGTCGTAAAGGATGGAATGGAGGTGGTGTGTGACCAGTGTGACTGACACAATTCCTCCATCAAGTGTTTGCGTAGCTGCGAGGCTGTACCTGCTTGACAACCCACTTGCAAGTCCGCAGTCAATCAACTCCGTGCTGTGCAGAGGCCGACAGCGCGTATCGCATTTGTACATATACAGATTCACAGCCGTTACATAGATTCCACAGCCGTTCTCTCGCTTTTTTTCGGACTGGAATCGCGATCAGGGTTCAGCATCCCTTGTGAGTAAATGCTACCCGCTCTGAGGAGTGTGAGCGCGATCGATATCTGTCAGCAACCACTGTGATCCGACCGAAACCGCCGATGCAAGGAACGTTGCAACGCCAGGTACTTACATAACCTGGTCAAAATTTTGCAAGACGGCTCCAGACTTCCAGTCAAGCGTATGTAACTCCGACGTAGATCATCACGATCCAGCTCCCTTCTTATCTTCGTATTCGTGTCCAGGATTCTGGAAGTCGTTCTCAATTACCACAGCTCTCACGAGTGTCAGGGCGAGCGAACATCCTACTGCCGCCGAGCTTGCACGTTAGGTCGCAGCTGTCAGCGTGCATTTTCGGGAGTTGCATTCCGCGTAATAGAAGTCCGTGCAAGCATCAAAGAGAGATGCTGGGACCGAGAAAAACACAGCAAGTTAAATTGCGATAGCGGAGATCTTGCACGTGAGCCTTCGATACTTGACACGTGGACTTCACGTCATTATCGACGAAACGCGTGTTTCATGCACATGTGGATGATTTGTGCGTTCGGCATTTATAATTCGCGCGTTCGGCATTTGAAAATGCGGCAGAATTGCGATAGAGTGAGACCCGGATGATGCTCAAGCTTTTGCTGAACAGTCTCTGAATGACGAGTGGTGGATCGAGTCTTTAAGTAGATGTGATCAGTCATTGGCTGCAGCTCTTGGCCGGCCACGTGCACGCCACATCGTAGACATTAAGCTCTCTTGAATGCATTTCCTCAAGCGCCAGGACGATCCAGGTGAGCAAATCAAGTACCGTCATGTTGCAGTCAATGGCTCATGGAATCTTAGCCTCACCGAAGGACAAGGATGGTAAATTTTTGCAGGGTCATGGTCTAGAGGCCCTCTGAATGAGACTTTTTACACTCCCAGATTTTCTCTCTTGAATCCCAAGTTATGGTGTTCAGGATTCGTGCATCAAAGATTCGGATGCGTCACTCCGCGTGACTGCCCATCAAAATTGTGGATCAGATGGGATTTGTCGTTCCAAGTGACACCCCTCGCGTCGGCAAGCCAAGGGCGGGGATGACGACGCGTACTACGTAGGAACCGGCACCAGGCTCAAGAAATCGCAACGTACCCTCTCTCACCCGATGATGGCCCTGAATCTACCTGCTTTATAAGTGTGCGGAAGAAGGAATACCTACATCCGCCTGCATCCCATCTGCGTCACCATGCAGCTTAATTGGTACAATCCCGACACAGAGATCCCTGACCTGACGGGGAAAGTGATTGCAGTGACAGGAGGTCAGTTCATGCACTTCACATCGAGCTTACGCAGCTGACCTAGATCTCCAGGAACTGCTGGAATCGGCCACGCCGTCATCTGCGAGCTCGTGAAACACCATCCAAAGCAGATCTACTTCACTGGCCGTTCTAGGACACAGGGAGAAAAGATTGTCGCCGAACTGTCCGCCGAGACAATCGTCACTTTCCTCGAATGCGACCATTCCTCCCAAGCCTCCGTCCGCGCAGCCGCCACGCGCATCACCGACGCATCCGACACAATAGATATCGTGTTCTGCATCGCAGGCGTGATGAGTGTACCGCCCGCGGTATCCGTCGACGGGTATGAAATGCACATGGCCGTCAACCACCTCGCGCACGCGCTTCTCATCAAGATGCTTCTGCCCAGCCTGCTGCGCGCCGCCGCACCACGCGTGGTGATCACCTCATCCGCTGCGTTCGGGATGCACCCGCGCGGCGGAATTTCGTTCGACACCCTGCGTACGCCGCAGGGAGGGCTGCTCGAGCGCGAGTGGCGCTATGCGCAGAGCAAGTTGGCGAACATCCTATTCGCAGCTGAGCTGGCGCGGCGCTACCCCCATATCACGGCTCTGTCGACGCACCCTGGCGTCGTGCAGACCGCGATGTTGGCGCAGCAGAACGCGCTTGTGCGCTTGTTAGGGTCGCTGATGCAGTTCGGGACATTGTTGACTCCGGCACAGGGCGCATACACTCAGCTTTGGGCTGGCACCGCGAGCAAAGATGTGAATGGGGCCGAGATCGTCAACGGAGAGAAATACGATCCCATCGGTGTCCCTGGTGCACAAACAAAGGTGTCAAGGGACGCCGAGTTAGCAGGCCGCTTGTGGGACTGGACTGAGCAGGCCATAACACTGCAACAGTAGACACTCATGGACTATTTACATTTACACTACATGAACACCATTCACTTTGGGTACTTTTGCGGCGGGCACCTCCTCGCCATCTTCCTCCCTCCGCCGCTTATTGGAAACCCAGCGAAAGGGTTGGGTAAAATACACGTCGATCGAGGGTTTGCGTGTACTGCGGACAGGGCCAGCAGTCACACTGTGCCCCTTTTTCTTGTACTGGAGATTACTTCAGATAGAGTGAAGACGACGACTGCAAGCACGCACCGTCTCTAACTCGGGTTTCCCCCTCCACTTCTCGATCGCCTCGCAAAATCTGACAGCCGCACGCTCGACTGGTTCGGCGGGATACTGCCAAGCGAGGTCCTCCATGTGAGTCGACAGGTCTGGTGTTGATGGCGGGATATCGTAGAACTACGAATGGTCAGTGGTAAAGCAGTTAGCAATGTTTGAGGCGCACCCTCCTCAGCCGTGTCTCCATCTCCATCTCGAACTCTTCCTCAGCTAGACCTTTGTTTCCCATCGGATTCCGGAGCGTAGGGAACAGCATCTTCACCGCATCCGGCAAACTCGGCAGCTCGTCAGGATTGAATTCCGCGAAATCATCCTTGGGTTCTGTTAGCGGTGGATGCATTCCCAAACCGACTTTAAGAAGACAGTCAACAGCATCAGGGCCGCGCCATCCGGCCGTCAAATAGCCCTCCAGAACTGCTCTTGTAAGCAGCCCTGCCAGTAGCAGATACCATTCTCTCGATGGCAGGAGTGCGGAGTTGTAGATATGCGGAGTTGCAATCGGGGACGCAGGGGGCGGAAGCGGTTCCATCTCTGGTGGCCCTTGCCAGTCCATTCTGTCTGTCACCATCTCTGGCGACGTAAAGTCCCCATCGGCATCCGCCAGGTCATTGTTTTCATTCTCGTTGTCGTCCACGGCAGCAGGCTCTTCTTCTTCACCCCTCGCCTCTCTCCCCATCTCTGCAGCGACCATCGCGCTCAGCCTCAAAAACCGCGGGATCAGTTCCGACAGCTTGGTGTTGCCCACCCCGCACCCATCGTCATGGATGACGTGCATCCCTCTCCTGAGCACCGTTCCCGTCCTAGCTGCCCTGGTCAAACCGGAGCCGATTCCGCTACCGTCCAGCCAGCCACTGATCCCTCCGCCCTCGGGCGCCAGTCCCCCGGGCATCGCCTTCCAGTATTGGGTCGCCTTGGTACTCCCCAGCTCGGCACCGCGCTTCGTAGATACCCGGACACTCGCCTTGGCTTCGACACAGATCTCGCAGCCCGTGTGCAGATGCCGCGGACAGCGGAAGGCTGGTGGAGCGTTAGCCGTGCTAGGGTCTGCACCTGCGTTGTACAGCGTGCGCACTCGTGCACTGGGGGCTGGTGGTGTCCGTGGTTGCACAGGATACAGAGGACCAGGGCCAGGACGTAGGCTCGACGATGGCGCCGTCCAGGGCTGGATGTCGGGTTGCTCAGGGTACGATCCAGAAACGTTGCTCAAGGACGATAGCGCCGGAGGAAGCGCGACAAGCGAGACAGTTTGCGCGGCTGGAGAGGAGATGGACATCCGTCGATGTCGGTGGGACTGAACGGGCGCTTGCCGTGCGAATAGGTCGTTGATCATCGTTCCGAGCAAAAGTCGCAACCGCACTCCGTTCGGCAGCACATGTGGTCCAGGCGTCTGCGTGCTTGGGAAGATTCTAGGGGATGTTGGTGGCGTTCCAGAATCTTCTTCTTCGTCGACTCTCCGGCCCTCACCCTCTTTCGGCATCTGCTCCAGCATACTTGTAATCACCCGCTCCACTGCCTCTGCGCGCACCCTCAAACCGCGCGCTAACCCCAGATCCTGAGCCCGCAGCCGCTCGTCCTCGTCGTCGTTGTGCGGGCGCCCCGGGTCGCCTGCGCGCGCTTTGAGCGTTACCGCATCCTCCCCATCGGAACCCATATCCTCTGATTCCTCATATGTCTCGGGCCGTAGACGGTGTGCATAGTGTGGTGAAAGGGGGCCGCCTGTGCGGTCGGTCATTCCGAGTTCAGCGCGCGCTTGCGAGAAGCGTGTGCGACCTGTGTTTGGATCGTCATGGTCATGATACTTTGTAGAGTTACAATGAGCGCGCACCGTGCACCCAAAGCATATGGTCCACGATCAGTGTCCGCGTGCTCTTCTCTCGAGGTGGTATGGAGTGGAGATGATGCGCGTGCTTGTGCGCCGGAACGCGGAATCCGGTCCCATTCTGTTGTTGAGAAGATGTAGACGAATTGGATTCGGGGCGAGAGACCGAGGGGTTGGAGGAGGGTGTCAGAAGTGAGGACGATGCGGCAGTAGCGAGGTTCTGTGCTGCGTAGGAGAGGTTCGATACTGTGTTGGTACTAGCGCTGCGGATGGAGGAGGTTGCCGATGCCGATGAAGGGAGGGCGGAGGTTGAGGTTGAGGGTGGCTGGTGAGTGGAGGTACCGTTCTGGGAAGTCATGGCTTCTTCGTGTCGGAGGTCGTAGCCTATCGAAAGACGGGACAAAAAAAGCAATAAGTAGGAACAGTCCGAAGAGGAGATCAATGGATGGACGCCTACGCGAGTGACGATGGCAGGCGTGACTTCACGTCAATCATCGGAGATTATCGGCACTCAAGCTAAACTGTTCCGCAGTACTCCGACACTTTGGGTCTGAGCGATCTTCGGCGTGCATGTTGGGGCTGGTCCAAGCGCGAGTAGCTTCTAGTCAATCATGAATCATGATTAGGATTCCCGTGTAAAAGATATTCGATTCCCCACGTGACAGTTCAAATAATCCCACGGAATTCTAACTTTTCCGGGCCCCTGGTTCCTTGCGCTAATAGGTCGATTGCGATGTGCCACAGGAGATAGTGAGCACCTGCTTGAAGTTGTCAGGCCCAGGCTTTGAAACCCTCTGTGTGTGAAATATCTTTCCAATGTGATATTTCCAAACCAGTGATCATAGGCACTAGCTAAATGGTTCGTGACGCCCCTCTTAAAAGCTTGGGGCGGGAATACACAAGATCGTGGCCGCCCGTGTCAAGGGTAAGGATCGAGCCAAGGTTGATGTTCTCCCTGTCTGGTATTCATCTGCGAATTGTCCCAGGTGCCAATTCCAACGTCATTCAGCCGCCACCATCGACAAGGCGGAACCATGCTGCTATAATGCTAATCTTTCCACATATTCTCAGAGAGTCTTCCTATGGCACGAGAGCCATGCGTGAATCAAGCTGCTCAGGAATTTGATGGTTGAGTTGTCGGGTGCACAAACGGCGTTCAAATTTGGATCTACCGGATACGATCAAGATGACTGTCCTGACTGCGAATTTAGATCACGGATCTATCTAACGCTCCCCTTTCATGTGCCCGTCCTTCTGAGCGAGAAACCTTGCCGGCCGCGCATTGCACAAGGTGCCCAATGCCGGGACGGGGGGAAAGAGCGTGGTCGCAGGGAGCCGGTCTTCGATTGGAGCACTTCGTCCGTCCGCAGCAGAGACGGAGACGTTGACAAGATACATGATCAACATGCCATCGGTAGGACTGTAGCACCATGGTGCTCTAGATCGGACGATGGACGGCAAGGCACTTGGGTGTTTGATAATGGGCGGGTGGTGCACACCTATCAGATATCAAGCACCAATTACGATTTCCCCGTCGACTGAGCTGTGAGCCAAAGATGCCCGAGGACATTCGGGGTATGTATATACATAGATAACTGATTAGATGCTGCGCACAGCCTGCTTCATCTCTCGAGGCAGTGTTGCCTTGTAGTGTAGGGCGATGCATATTGATCTGCAGAGCTTACTGATCTAGTAACAGTGCTACAGAGAGGGAGAGAGAGCAGCAAACAAGCGTGAAGTACGAGCGGAGGCAAGCAAGGAGCCTATTTGAGACAAGATCGATATTGCCGCGCACGGGAGGAGAACAGATGATGGTTGCTAACAATCACAAGTTAATGGTCAATGAAAGACCGAAGGGTTAGCTTACATAATTGAGAGAAACAACAACAGTAAACTGACACACTCATTCTCCTTCTTCACACCGCATCTCCTGTGACGAGGTGTACTGCCTTGCTACAATGGATCCCCAACATCAGGACCAGGACTATTTAGCCGATGTTGTGGACTTTTCCCCTGGCTCTCCCGACAATTTCCAGATCTCGTTAGACCCCGACCCATTTGACTACTCGAATCTGGGCAGCCCCCCGTTCCCCCATACACCATCTTACAACGGATCCTTCCACAACTCCCCTTACTCCAATCACTCCGAGCTGAGCTTCAACGGAGAGCGCGAGACCTTTGGAATATTCGAAGAAGATCACGTCGGCGGAATCTCCTCCCGAGACTACGATCCATCGGAGTTCGACACCGTCAATCCCCAAACGACGTCCCTTCTCATGTTCAACGAGAACGACTACATCCATAGCAACTACGATCCCAGTCAACTCTCCACTGTGCATATCTCAAGCCCCGATCTTCGAGGACCCTATGACTACAGTTCTCCGTCGAGCAACGGCAGCGGGGAGGAAGGGCAGCAGCAGCAGCTACGTAGCAGAGGGTCTTCCGTATCATCCAACCACAACAACGTGTCCCCTTCCCCGCGCCTAGATGTCTCCGCCTTTGAGAATCTTTCCTTCCATTCTCCCAGCTGGGGCACCGACCCCCTCCCGCGAGAACGACCCGTCTCCCCACATACTCAGAAACCACAATCGCCACCAAGGCTCGTCATGCCCGAGTCGAGTGGCAGCCCCACCCCTGCTTTTGCTGCACCGCCCACCATCAATGCACCCGACGGTGACGGTGTCCATCCCCGGCTGCACATCGTGCCTGCGACACCCGTGAGCGGTGGAGGCCCGGCTGCGACGGCCGTGCCGTTCCAGAACGGTTCGGACCCTTTGCGTCAAGGTGGTGAGTCACGAATTGCAGCCGTTACGTCAACGGCCGATACTCATCGGTCATCGTGCAGCCTCTTCAGAGCAGTCGACAGGGTGGAAAGCACCACCGCAGGCGGAAGAATACGACTTCAATGTTGGTCACGATGGCTTGTCGACAGCTAACGTACAGATGCTTAACAACTCGGTGAACGGCAACGATGCATCCTCACCTTACCTATTTCCTGGCATCCACACTCGCGGAAGAAGAAAGTCGGATCCTGGACTGGAACCGCCCACCTGGGATTTGAGTAGTGCGCATGTGAGCTCCACGCATGAGGACGCGGTGTCCATGGCCGAAGTTGAGCATGGGTCGATGGGTGGTTCGCATCGGAACTCCTTTAACGGGACCCTGCAGTCATTCCCGCTTGAATCGTCCGCACACCTGCTGAACCCGAACCCCAAACGAGGACATGTCCGACAGTCGCGGTCAGAGGATCTACGAGTGAACGGAATGTTCCACGGTGGATCTCCAGATTTCTTGCGGGCAGATGCATTTCTGTCCCCGATGGATCCGCCGCCGCCAATTCGCAACCGACACTACCGGAGTGCGTCGACGGGCGGTGGATCTCTGCGTAGCGAACGTGGTGCTACCTTGGGAGGCAGCGGCCAATGGAGCGCAGCTTCCTCTCAGCGGGCCAGCCCCTATCCCAGTCCGAATGTCTCGCCACAGCCTAATTACTCGGACCTGCCTCCAGAGGACCCTTCACTCATTGTGTCGAAGCCGAATGTGACGACTCCCCGAACAAGCACGGCATCGCACAGCCGACGCAAGCAGGAAGCGACTTTCATATGCCCTGTCCCTGGATGCGGGAGTACCTTCACTCGAAGCTTCAATCTGAAGGGGCATATCCGATCCCACAACGAAGAGAAGCCGTTCCTATGCAAGTGGCCGGGGTGTGGTAAGGGCTTCGCTCGCCAGCACGATTGCAAGCGACACGAGCAGCTGCACACGAATTACCGGCCATTCACATGCGAGGGTTGTTCGAAGCAGTTTGCACGGATGGATGCTCTGAATCGACATCGTGGGTCTTCCGTGCCATGTGTAATCTTAGTGCATGCTAACTTACTTGATCCACAGTACGGTCTGATGGGGGCATCGACTGCCAGCGAGTGTTGGAAGCCAGTGGGCGCCTGCCCGAGTTTTCCGGTGGGGGGAAGGGGTCGCTCATGCCCGACGCCGGCGGTGGTCGTATTCGCTCGTATAGCATGGGGAGCTACTCGGAGACCCCTGAGCCTCCAATGCATTTGATGCCCAAGGTGGAGGATCCATGGGCGAATATGACTGGCGTCGCATTGTGATATCCGTCTATTACACGCTCCTTGCTGTTGCTTTTCCTTCCTTGCTTTTCTTGTCGCCGCTTCGAATAGCTTATGCTCGTTTCAATCCCTATCTATTCCAGTGTATCTGATTGCGGACTTTTGTTTGGATACATTCTCTCTTCTCGCTGTACCTTATAGAAGCAAAGAACCAACTTTCCCTTGTACCTAGCTGTCTGCTCAATCATTATGTATCTATCTGCTGTCAGCGTGCTACGGCCAGATTATATACTTTAATAGTAACTTGTAACAACATTCCCGCCGTTTTCTCAACACTAGAAAGGTCCGCTCAGTTCTTGGCTCATGAACCGGGTTCACGAGATTTCAATGAGCCCGACAGATTTCAGCAGTTCCCATCACTCTCCACCCAAATTGAATGGTGGCAGACTGAGACATCTCCATTTTAGGACAAAAGGGCACAATCTTGCTCAGTTGCTGTTATAATCTATACACCTGAAAGCCCATAACCCCTTCGGATCCATGAATTTTCCATGTGACCATGCTGGTAGCCTGGTAGAACCCATGAGTTTGTAGAAACCATGATCAATGGCAATTTCAAACTAGAGGTCAGCAACAACCTGTAACAGTGCAGGAATAAAAGGGGGTGTGCAGGAAAATTCACAAGACTTGGTGCCAGGTCTGGCAGCAAGCAACAATAGTGCAGGATGTAGATCAAAGTTGTAAGCAATATGAGATGAATGAGACGAAGTAGTCCTTCTCCAATGCTGCTTTGATGCTCCTGTTGATTGACTAAACAGCTTTGATTTCATCAATCAACTGCTGATCCTGTCCTCTGAATGTAACTTCTGTTCAAGTACTTGATTCGTTGGTGTTCCTCTAGATTTTCTGTGAAAATCAGTATATTGTCCATATGTCCCTTGTTGATCAGTTCCCATAGTATGCCATTCATTATGTTCTGGAAGGTTGCTGGGGAATTTGTGAGACCAAAGAACATGACCAAAGGCTCATACAGGCCATGGTTTCTGCAAAATGTGGCCTTCTATTCATTGCCCTCCTTGATCCAGACATTGTTGTATCCTGTCATGATTCAATCACTTTTTCATCATTTCTTTGATCATCTTATCTTATCTTGACATGGGGCTATCTTATCACAGATCACGGCAGCACACGGTCTGGGTTAGGGGCTTAGGAGGATTATCTCCAATTGATCCAAGGCTGTACGACACATGCTCCAGAAGGTTCTACAGTGCCCATCATCACATCACAACAACTCAATCTGGTTGTCATGTCACATCAGATTCCAGATGTATTTTAGAAAGCAAACTTAACATTACCAGGTGATTTACTGCATAAAAACACTCCTTTGGATGGTCTCTTATTCAGCTTGTAAAGGGCCAAGAAAAATATTGAGGTTGACTCTTTGGGGTTCAAGAAAATAACTGATTATATAACCATCACTCACATGCAATGACATGTGAGCTTCCCAATCAGATCACCTGATCCTTTTTCTCTTCAGCAGCTTTGATGGGATCAACGTTCCAGTGTCACTTTGCATGAAGTTTTGATGCAGCAATGCTTCAATGGCTCTTAGCCATGATTTCTAGGTGAGCGGACTCAGCAGAGATCAAGGGAAAACTGTCATAGTTTGACCACTTTTTCATCTTATCATCAACCATCCTATCTTATCTTGGCATGGATTATCTTATCATGGATCACGGCATCAGACAGTCCAGACTAGGGGTTCCAGGGATTATCTTTATTGATTCGAGGCTGCACAACATATGCTCTGGAAGGTTCTACTACAACCCATGACCAGTGCTCCATGCGGTACATAGCCTTATGACTCATTAGTTGTAGATATGACTCAGACTGGATTTGGGTATAAATACTGTAGCTACTTGGTTGTATTCTCCAGTCTTCAAATTCACTTCTCTTTTCAACTTGTTTTTGAGTTGATTGTCACATAATTCAAAGACTCCCCTCATACCCTCGTATCTCTTACCTCCTACCCTGCATCCTGCACTGCTACGCCCGCTATATCCTCTTCACCCTTATCACCCCACTCACCCTTTTACCAAATCATCTAGTTGTTCTCTGTGATCGCAGTGAAGGGTTCATATTGAGCAAACAGCACCAGGCCACAGGTAACGTTGAGCCTGACCTAAGCCTTACGGTAGCTACAAGGAGTGCTGCAGAGACCTTCGGGAAAACGCACCTTGGGATCATTGGGCACGTGAAGAGCTAGGCCCGGGATCTTTTTGCTAGCAAAAGAACCTTTCCTCGAGTGCTTGTACAGCACACGAATCCACCATTTTGTTCCGATTCCCATTGTCGTCTGGGAGTCCGTCCCCTCCTCCCATCCTACCATTGTTGGCCAATCTGGCGTATCAAAACCAACCGGGGCCCTCCAATCCCTACCTCGCCCTCCCGCCGCCTGAAGACGAGATCCCCGACCTTGACAAGTTACCCTCCGAACAACCACCCTTGCCCCCACCTACCACGCCTGCTCCTACCATGTCAGGACACCACCACATCACTCTCGCCGCCAACCCCCCCTATTTTGATGGGGACAAGACCAAGTACATGGGCTTTGTGGACTTGTGCACCACCTACATTGGTGCATACCGGTCAGAATTCTCGCTGGATGAAACCAAAATCCTCTTCATCCTCTCCTACCTCCACAATGAGGCTGGCACAAGCTGCGCCGCCTTGAGATGGGCAATGAACTGGAAGCAGCGCAACTTTGAGAGCCTTAATGGAATAAAGGCTGGGGTCACCTTGGCGACCTTCTTGGAGGAACTTCAGAGGGCCTTTGGGGACTCCAACACAGAGCAAGTTGCCGCCGCTCGACTCATGGCTCTGTGCCAGAATAGACAATCCTTTGCGGATTATATCTCTGACTTTGAGATGCTGGCTGCAGACACAGGGTACAACGTGGTCACCTCCACTGATAGCAAGGGCGAGTACAAGAAGGGGGATCAGGACAACATTCTCATCAAGTTCCTCGAGCGTGGACTGAGCAGCGAGATCACAAGCCGCCTCTACAACACAGGTGTCCCCTTGCCCAAGGCGTATGGCACCTTCAAGGACTGGTGTGTCAACATCGAGGCGAACACTCTGCATGATCAGCTGCACAAAGCATCACATGGGCACTCCACGCCACGACCACCTCCCCAATGACGCCCGCAGGCAGCCCCAATGACACCTGCACCCGCCCCGGCCCAACCTGCTGCCAACAAACTGGTTCCGATGGAAATTGATCGCACACATGCTCATAGCCGCAATACCATCTGCTACAACTGTCAGCAGCCCGGGCACATTGCGCGGAACTGTCCGGAACCGAGGAAGAAGCGCACGTTCTTCAACAGGGCCACAATGCTTGAAGAGATTGAGAACGGGGACAAGGACAACGAGTTCCTCAAGGAGATCGCCAAGAAGCTGCGTGAGAAGGGTTTTTTCAGCGCTCCACTCCTCTAGCCAAGGAGGTGGAGCGTCCGGACTATGGACGTTTTTCTGTACTTGTTTCGATTAAAGACATGAACAATATCCTGTATACATACACGATCTCAGACTCACTACGTACTAATATTCACAATTTTCTTGTTGCTGATATGGAAAAAGAATGCCAAAGAAAAATAGCTTTAAATAGAGAGTATTTACAGAGTAAAAAGGATCAGAAAGCTGCAGATAAATTAATTTTGGACTCCTACGTATTTATGGCTTGTGGAGAAGGAACCACGTCAACAAAGACCAAAAAGGGGAGCATTGCTCTGGAGGCTCAATCCTTGGAAAAGGAGGAAGCGCCTAAGGAATCTCCTGAAATCAAGGTTCCAGAAGCACCCAAACGCACCAGGGTGCCAGATGCCATCCAGAGAAAATTGGCAGCCAAGAAACAGAAGGGCCCCCAGCCCAGCAGATTGGCGCAGGAATTGCACAGTTACCAGGCCGAAAGAAAGAGGCATTCGATGGACGTATATGTTCAGATCACGGGTCTGGACTCAGGAAAAACGCGCGGAGTCAAGGCACTGCTTGATAGTGGCTGCAGTACCTGTTGCATCAATACTGACTGTGCACGGGCAGAAAAACTGGATATCCAAGAGCTCCCCCAACCCATAGTGGCTCGTAACGCCGACAACACCAAGAACATCAGTGGCCAGATCACGCATTACGTCGACTTAAGGATGAGAATTGGCCCTCATGTAGAGACACGCACGTTCCTTCTGACGTGTTTGGGAAAAGCTCAGATCTTCATTGGTCTTGATTGGCTGATGGAACACAACCCTGAGGTAGATTGGCAGGAGCAGACAATGAGATTCAGCCGATGCCCCAAGTGGTGTCACATGAGGGATCACAAGGAGCACCAAGCAATGATCGACATGGATGCAATCGATTTGGACACGGGCGCACTGGATCTGGAAGAGGGAGAATCAATCCTGTTGGTCGACTTTGGAAAGGAGGTGGACCTCCGGCTGAAGGAAACCCCGGCGCAGAAATTTGCAGAAGAAGCGGAAAAAGAGAAGGAAAGGATGACCAAGGGGAAGATTCCAGATCAATACCGGGAATTCATCAAAGTATTTGCCAAGGAATCATTCGACTCACTACCAGACCGACAAACATGGGACCATGCAATCGAACTCAAACCGGGCTCCAAAGCAGTGGACTGCAAAGGTTTACCCGCTATCACGAAATGAACAGGTCAAACTCGACAAGTTCTTACAAGAGAACCTGGCCAGCGGACGGATCAGGCCATCGAAATCACCCATGGCATCAGCATTCTTCTTTGTCAAGAAAAAGGATGGCTCGCTACGCCCCATCCAAGATTATCGGAAGCTGAATGAAATGACAATCCGAAATCGATACCCGCTGCCGCTGATCTCCGAACTGGTCCATAATCTATGCGGCACCAAGTTCTTCACAAAGCTTGACATCCGGTGGGGATACAACAACGTATGGATCAAAGAGGGCAACGAGTGGAAGGCTGCGTTCCGCACGAACCATGGACTGTACAAGCCCTTGGTCATGTTCTTTGGTCTCACAAATTCCCCGGCAACCTTTCAAAACATGATGAATGACATACTCCGAGAACTGATCAATGAGGGTCACGTGGTAGTTTATCTTGATGATATATTGATCTTCACAGAGAACTTGGACAAACATCGGTGGATCACAAAACTTGATAAGGCTAGCGCTGGGGGCTGGACAATTTTGCCAGCAATGAGCTCAAAAGGCCAGTCACCAGTTGCCAGCCTGACAAAACTTGTGACAACGGGGCTGGGGAGCCATTGCCTGTCGCTGGACAAAAAGAGAGCCACAGAAGGTATACTTGTGTGAAGGGCTCTTCTTTTCTCCTCAAATTTACTACTGAAACAATTGTTTTTGTGGGACTGCCTAGTCTAATTCCCCAACTAAACTTTCTATCTGAACAACAACCCCTACATCACATCTGATGCTGCCAATCAATGAGATTATCTGACTTGCCTCAGCCATAGGTGGAACATAAGTAAGAACTGCCAAAACAAACAAGAACAACGAGTTCTCATTCACCATGATTTCTTCTGCAATACTAGTGTCTTTCACAGTGCCTGATTTTGACCTGATTTTGATGTGATTTCGACTTCGATTTTGTTTTGATTTCAGTTGCCGGCGTGACACGACCCAGCAAGGCTGATCAACAATTTTGTCAATACATCAGATCACAATGGATGTAGATCATCTCGATAGATAGCTGATATTATTGATAATGTTCTCACGCGCTTTCTTGCCTCATCAACTATGCCAAAAAAGTCGGATCAAACACAGTGCACTGAGGCCCTTCATCACACATTTTGCGATTGTCGAAAATGACGCCCGCGCAGCAGCTCTGGCAACGGCAGCCCCAGATCCTGGCATTCCGGCCGTGATCGGCACATGTATCAACATTGTTACTCTGCTGTGACATGAGGTCCCTGGCAACTGAAATCGAAACGAAATCAAAGTCGAAATCACATCAAAATCAGGTCAAAATTGGGCACTGTGAAAGACCCTATTGACATTGGGAAAGAGAGAAATTGTGAGATTCTGCAAAATTAGAAAAGAGAAAAATGCGAGGTAGTGCAATGTCAGGCAAGATTGGTATATTTGAAGCAAAGTTGTGCCGGAGCACTGAACTTTTCAATTTCCAGATTTTGGCGCTGGCATTATGACGGATAATCAGAAGTGCTTTCAACTCAGGGGTTGTAAGGTGCAGTGATGTCAGAGGCATGCACTACCTGCCTGTGTCAAAGAACAAATCTTGTAATCTGTCACACTGGGGGATCATTAAAAAAAGGTGCCCCAATCAAAGATTTATATTTTCAGTATTGTAGTACAAAAACTATGCTACGATAGGTTGCCCAATACTTTTAATATAATCTGCCATCATTGGTTACCTGTTATATCAGCTATTGCATCCCAAAACGGGACCTACAATTGATTGCATATTAGGTCCGATCAAGACCACGTTTTTTCTTGTCCTTTTTTGTAAGATATCAGGGCTCATTTATATTCAAGGTATGGTGGCATGATTTATTGGACTCAATCTCTGACAAAATGGGGTCTAGATCAATGGCTCAGATATCTGAGCTATTGCGGCCCGAGCACAGTCTGCCCAGATATCTCTGATATTGGTGCACATTGCCGCCGACTGATAGAAAAAAGTTACCCCAATATCGGAGATATCTGGGCAGACTGTGCTCGGGCCGCAATAGCTCAGATATCTGAGCCATTGATCTAGACCCCATTTTGTCAGAGATTGAGTCCAATAAATCATGCCACCATACCTTGAATATAAATGAGCCCTGATATCTTACAAAAAAGGACAAGAAAAAACGTGGTCTTGATCGGACCTAATATGCAATCAATTGTAGGTCCCGTTTTGGGATGCAATAGCTGATATAACAGGTAACCAATGATGGCAGATTATATTAAAAGTATTGGGCAACCTATCGTAGCATAGTTTTTGTACTACAATACTGAAAATATAAATCTTTGATTGGGGCACCTTTTTTTAATGATCCCCCGGTGTGCGTGCCTTCAACACCCACGGATGCTCATCCGCAGAATCGTCCATCCACGGATGCTTACCTGCACACGCTTATCCGCGGATTCTTATCCGCGGATGCTCATCCGGGGCGACCAAATCCGCGGCAGAGCCTTAGTACTACCAAGTAGTCATGAGTGGTAGCTTTGTCCTGACCGCACGGCCACTATCGGACAACTCCACACCTATAAATTTGAAGAATCTCTATCTGCTGCTCAACTTCCCCATCACTCCAATCCACAACTATGACTACTCCGTATCCTGGCCAGAAAACTGCTCTGAATGTTGTCTTAGTGCGTCGCGTTGAGACCGGAGCGCAGAAACCGGCTCGGATTTATGACTCGCAGGGGACAATGACATTTGCGGCACAGGGAACATTCCGGGCGCGCGTCACTGATCTTGCAGATGTTGAGGCTATTATTGATGTCTTTCTCAGCCATGGCCATCGGGAGGTGCGTTATCTGCCTAGCTGTTCAATTTCTGTGAATGAGAATGCGCCCAGCTGGACGCTGCACGCGGGTACGGTAATGGCACGAACGAAGAACAGATCGGAAAGATCGACTGGAAGAGCAAAAAAGTGCTGATGGAGACGAAGTTGTATCCAATCTCGGTTGGTCAAGACCGCCGTTCCGTGGACGCGGTCAAGGCTGACTGATCTAGCCTGAGACAAGCTACATCGGTGATCATTCGCCTGCAAGCATCCGAAAGTTCTGTCAGATGTCTCTAGATGCTCTCAAGACTGAGTGAGTGTCCTCGATCAGGTCCTGGTTGCTGCCACTCAATCAATCAGTGCCCTCGAGATCTGGTACCTGCACGCCCCCGACCGAAAGACCCCTTATGAAGACACTCTGCGCGCTGTCAACGAGCTCTATGAGGAGGGCAAATTTAAGCGGTTCGGGATCAGCAACTACATGGCATGGGAGGTGGCCGAGATCTGTGGCGTCTGCGAGCGCAATGGCTGGGTCAAGCCGTCTGTGTATCAGGGCCTCTACAACGCGATCCATCGTGCTGTGGAACCCGAACTTTTCCCGTGTTTACGAAAATTCGGGATGGCATTCTACGGATTTAATCCGGTCGGCGGCGGATTCCTCACCGGCCGGTACTTAGACATCACCGACGAAGTGGAGGACACCTCTCGCTTCCACAGCACGGATCGTGCCAGCATTGTGAGTTCGGTCCAACCAATGTGCGGTGTGCTCCGCGCTTAACCCCTCCAGGCATACCGCAAGCGATACTGGCAGCAAGCTTACTTCGACGGGTTGAGGAAAATCTCGACCGCAGCTGAGAAACACGGCCTGACAATCATTGAAGTTGCCTTGCGCTGGACCATGCATCATTCTTTGATGAAACGTGAATTCGGCGATGCGGTCCTCATCGGTGCTTCAAGCGTCGCCCACATCAAACAGGTGCACCTCTGATGAAAATCATCTGAACTTCATTTCTGACTGCATAAAATGCCGTAGAATCTGGATGACTTTGAAAAGGGACCTCTGCGTAAGTGACTCCGATGACTGTGGGGGTGTTACTTATGTTTCTCAGCCGAAGAAGTTGTCGATGCTTTAGACGAGGCTTGGGCTGGTGTGAAGGGCATCGCAAGCAACTATTATCACTAGTTTATGCCAACAAAGTCAAATTGGTTCTGAAATTTGGCCTAAGTCGTATGTGCCGCACTGTATTATCACACAGTGCAAACGGTGGTAGTGGAATCCCACTGGCAAAGAGTAGGCTTCGTTCGCAGTCGGAAATGGCTAATGAGCGTTGAGTTACAAATTCGTGAACTCATCTTCCCGATCACCCACGTGCCAACTTATCACGCCACTGAGTTACCAGTGTGCCACCACCATCACACAGATAGACCATTGTTCGCTCCCTCAGTGACTCGCTTGCTGTATAGGAGCTTTCTCGGACGAAGATACATGGACTAGTCCATCTCTGGGCTATCGTAGTCTCCGAGAAAGCGTGATCACCGTCCTTCGCCCACCGGTCCACTTTATCCTCGAGATGGTCCGAGCATGCATATAGGCAACTAGGCTGTAGCCCTGTCCCCTGGGCTGCTTCCATGGTACCTTCGCTGTCTTCTCTCCTCTCCTCATGGCAGCTAAGCACTCGCGATGGTCACCGGCGTAGCAATGAGGACATGGATCCGGTGCCATTGAAACAACGGACATGGACGACGTGGGTATGTGGCACCTCAGTTACCACCGCCATCACCCGGTTGCACCCCCGCGGGGGTCCTCCTGGGTACCCTCAGACGTAGCTCTGAGGGTACCTAACAGGTACCCCCCTGCGGGGCCCGCGGGGGGGATTTGGTCCATTTGGGGGCGGGGGCATATGCGGGGGTCAGCAGGGGGGGGTCTGTACATGTCATGTGATTTATCATTGGGAGCGGGCAGGTGGGCGCGAAAAAAAAAAATGAATCACATGACACATCCAATGGGCGGGATGGCGGCTGATGGCGGGGTAAAAAAATCACGTGATGCACCGCATGAAAATTATCAAAAATGGCTAGCAGGGGTTGGCGGGGGTTGGCGGGGGCGCTACTGGCCCCCCGCACACCATGGCGGGCAGTGGGCGCATTATCACGTGACTTTTGGGGCACCTTTTGTGCACCATTCGGCATGATTTCGGAGGTGTTGCTTGATCCATTGCATGCTGTGGCAGACAATGGGCGCATAATCACGTGATTTTCCGCCCAAAAAAATGGAAGCCTTCCCCAAATCATCCTGGTATCATTTCTATCGGTAAATACACTAGTTAAGCATGAATTTGAGCTTAGAAAGCCCAAAATGCACCCTGCACAATGGGACTGGTGATGCACTTGATCCCATCATTTGGCGGGGTCTGCTGCGGGGGGTGCCACGGGGGGTGCTGCGGGGGGTGCTGCGGGGGGTGCCGCAGGGGGTGCCACAAGGGGTGCCGCAGGGGGTGCCGCAGGGCCCGCTGTGGGGTCAACCACAGGAGCAGGGGTAGGGGTGCATTGCATCATATTTTGATCTATCTATTCTCGCTGTGGTCATAGCATGCAGCATAATTATCCTTCATTTTGCCAGGAGTTTGGAGGCTGTGTCTGGGGTTGGTCTGCAGCTACAGCCATGTGACTCCCTGATGCTTCGGCAGGGGCTGGGATATCAAAACTGTGCAATATTGTCTGCATAATCCAGGCATGTAGGGTTAAAAAGAAAGTGTGATTTGTTCATTTTTTGGCTGGCAGGGTAGGTGGGCTGACATCATGGGCTGCATCGGGTCCACTGTCAACTCATTGATTGTTTCGTCTGCTCATTCTATACACATGCCCATTGGTAAGCTGATCATGCTGTAGGCACAGTCTAATCTTACCCAGTGGATAATACCATACGTTAATTATGCACCTAATGTCACACTTCCTGTCTGGGACTCATTGAAGTTCATCTGTTCTGTGTTACTTTACAAGCAGTTTGCTTTAGTTGCAACATGAACAGATGTAATAGAGTGGATTTGACATGCCCTGAATTGATTCCTAGGTGGAATATGAGACAATGGATTCACCAGCAAGTTGCCTCACAATAGTCAGAGATTGGTAATATTTGAATTTCAAATTTCATATACAACACTCTGTGCACTCAGAACTCGTATATTTGCAAGATAGACTGTAGAGACATAGATGGTTACTTTTACTACCTCTGGGGCTGCACACATCCTTGCCATGACCCACTGCCTGCACCCCTGCTGGTACCCCCATTGGCACCCCCGCCGGCACCCCTGTTGGCACCCCCGCCAGCACCCCCGCTGGCACCCCCGCCAGTCTAGCACCCCCCGCTGCACCGGTGCCTTGTCCCCGTGATTTTCTTATATGTAAGATTATGTAAACTGACAGCTCGGAACACGTCAAGTCACTAGCCAATCAGAACCTGTATAAACGTCGTACCTAAGTGTTTACTGCTCTTCTAACACTGTTCCTACAGTTATGCAGCTGAAAACCATCGGAATAAGGTCTCCTTCTGCTATTCTTGTTGAATATGTAGATACTTCATATCATTTGTCCACCTAAAATTCGAAACATGAAAAGAGTTCACCATTGCTCAAGGTTCCTATGTAGACAATGGTTCAACATGGTTCACTTTGGGTATGGCAAAAAATATTTTTTCTACACACAAGCAATTCAATACAGCTGAATGATATACTCTTTGGCAGTGTCTGAAACAAATTCTGAGAGCCCTGGACCCGGGAACTATTCAAAAA
The DNA here is from genome assembly GCA_963692855.1 of Mycena citricolor. NCBI lineage: Eukaryota > Fungi > Basidiomycota > Agaricomycetes > Agaricales > Mycenaceae > Mycena > Mycena citricolor. The sequence goes on along the minus strand of CAVNYO010000138.1, from coordinate 541,043 downwards.
CTTGAAATGAGTCCGAAAAATAGGGTCTTGATAAACATGAGATATGGGCTGGTTTGAAGAGACATGGGCCACCGGTCATGTTGAATATAGTATTTTACAATGTTTCGGTGCCCTACCTCTCATCACATGGCCTCATTTCCTACTAAAAAGGGTGCATACACACTCAAGCTCATAAAATCAATTGTCACCCAGAAACAAGAGCAGTGAAGTTGTTTCACTGGGATTGGGTAAAGGTTACCTAGAAGTCACTTGGGTTGCAGTACAGAAGCTTTGGAAAGTGATTTTGTAGTTGATCCACATTTGGTAGGCTGGCAGATGCTTGTGCACCCCCATGGCACCCCCCGTGGCACCCCCCGCGGCACCCCCTGTGGTTGACCCCCCCCCCCAACCCCTGCAAGGATTTAATTGACAAATGTCCTGCTCAATCCATTGTAAGAGTCTACAGTATTATTGGATTCAGTAAAGGGCCCAAATGGTGTGTAGACAAGAAGTATGAAATCCGGAAATCAACAATTATGACACCTCCACGGAATATGCTGCAAATGGAGAGAAAAATTTGAGTGCAGACAGACTACCTGAAGCAAACAGACAGAGAAAAGAAACATTAGCCATTTCTTGTTGATGATGTTGGCTGTCCCTGGAGCATGTACTTGGGAGATTTGCCTAACAAATCAAGTTGCACATTTTTCAAATTTTTAGTTTGACCTGACAGCTTGAGCAGACCATGCTAAAATGAACCAAGTCATATATATCAGTGCCCCAAGCCAAGCCAAAAGATTTAGGTAAATTTGCACAGTTTTGATATCCCAGCCCCTGCCGAAGCATCAGGGAGTCACATGGCTGTAGCTGCAGACCAACCCCAGACACAGCCTCCAAACTCCTGGCAAAATGAAGGATAATTATGCTGCATGCTATGACCACAGCGAGAATAGATAGATCAAAATATGATGCAATGCACCCCTACCCCTGCTCCTGTGGTTGACCCCACAGCGGGCCCTGCGGCACCCCCTGCGGCACCCCTTGTGGCACCCCCTGCGGCACCCCCCGCAGCACCCCCCGCAGCACCCCCCGTGGCACCCCCCGCAGCAGACCCCGCCAAATGATGGGATCAAGTGCATCACCAGTCCCATTGTGCAGGGTGCATTTTGGGCTTTCTAAGCTCAAATTCATGCTTAACTAGTGTATTTACCGATAGAAATGATACCAGGATGATTTGGGGAAGGCTTCCATTTTTTTGGGCGGAAAATCACGTGATTATGCGCCCATTGTCTGCCACAGCATGCAATGGATCAAGCAACACCTCCGAAATCATGCCGAATGGTGCACAAAAGGTGCCCCAAAAGTCACGTGATAATGCGCCCACTGCCCGCCATGGTGTGCGGGGGGCCAGTAGCGCCCCCGCCAACCCCCGCCAACCCCTGCTAGCCATTTTTGATAATTTTCATGCGGTGCATCACGTGATTTTTTTACCCCGCCATCAGCCGCCATCCCGCCCATTGGATGTGTCATGTGATTCATTTTTTTTTTTTCGCGCCCACCTGCCCGCTCCCAATGATAAATCACATGACATGTACAGACCCCCCCCTGCTGACCCCCGCATATGCCCCCGCCCCCAAATGGACCAAATCCCCCCCGCGGGCCCCGCAGGGGGGTACCTGTTAGGTACCCTCAGAGCTACGTCTGAGGGTACCCAGGAGGACCCCCGCGGGGGTGCAACCGGGTGATGGCGGTGGTAACTGAGGTGGTATGTGGTCCCCCATCTTTGCATCTATCTTCTCATTGCTCCGATATGAGAACTATGTGGCCTACTGGATCTCTGATTCAATCAATCCCACGATTTGGGAAATCGCGAGCTCGATGGTTGCAATCGGACTATCTTGGTGAGCTGCACTGCTGCAACTATCTGTATTGTTCGTGGCTGACAACTTGCAAGGCAACAAGCGCTTCTTGCCATCTCAGTCGGGCATATTCTTATCGCGGTCGTAATATCGCTGAATGGCACGATGGGCGCGCAGCTACATATTCCATTTCCGGTGCGCCTTCCTTTCGGCTCTGAGTGACTATTTGGTTCATGGAATTTGTATGCAGGTCATAGCGCGCGCTTCCTTTGGTTTTTGGTTCAGCGTGTTTTGTGTGACATGCAGGATGAGCATTGCCATGTTCTGGTTCGGAATCGTTGTAAGCTGTGGCGCATTTATCCCCTTGCGAGTGGCTTCTTATTCTTATCAGAGCTTCAACGGATCCGAATGCACGTTCCAGATGGTCAAAGCGCTCTGGCCATCGTTCGCGGACGTTCCAAACCAGCTTCCCGCTTCGGCGGGAATTACAAGCGTCGGGATGATAAGCTACGTGCTCTTCTGGGCCATCCAGTTCCCGTTTCTGCTCGTTTCGCCCCGCGACATCCGCTATTTCTTCGTCGTGAAGGCCGTGCTCGCGCCGGCCACGTGTCTGGGCATGCTCATTTGGGCGATCATGCGCGTGTCCCCCGCCACGAGCCTCGGGCCCGGGTCGAAGCTGCACGAGAACCACGCGCCGTTCTGGGTGTGGCTGAGTGCTATGACCAGTGCGACGGGGGCCTGGTCGACGCTCGCGATCAATATCCCGGATTTCACACGATACGCGGTGGATGAGAGAGCGTGGGTTACGGTTGAAAGCCGGCTATAGTTCGCCTTCCAGCTGATGTCTGTGCAGTCAGTTTATCCAGATTCTGGTCATTCCTATGTTTATGACCCTCGTTGGATTCTGCGGGATCGTTGTCGCATCGACGACGGATGTTCTGTATGGCACAATCATCTGGGATCCGTTACGCGTGATTGACCGCTGGGACTCTCGTCCTGCGAAATTCTTTGCTGCGTTCAGTTTCACTATGGCTGGTGAGTTCTTTCCGGTCCACCCGCCTCTCGATCATCCACTCAGTGTCAGGAACTACTGCGTAGTGCTCGGAACAAACATCTCTGCAAACTCCCTGAGCGCGGCCAACGATCTCACCGTGCTATTTCCGAGATACGTCAACATCCGTCGCGGCCAGGTGATCTGTGCGATTGTGGGCTGTTGGGTCATTTGTCCGTGGAAGATCCTTGCCAGTGCGCCGGGATTTCTCAACTTCATTTCTGCATACGCGGTATGTTCATGAGCGCCCATTTGTGTATTCTGCTTATTCGCTCAGGTCTTTTTGGCTCCCCTTGCCTCGATGTTTGTTTTATTTCTGCATGAAATCGAACTATTTTGCTGACACTCCCTCTGCTCTATGTGACAGATTAGTCGTGGATGTGGGTGCCTTTACGACCAAGATATCTTTTGACCATTGGATCGCAGTACTGGATCGTCCGTAAACGGCGGGTCGACCTGATTGAAATATATCTGCCCGAAGGTCGCTATCGATATTGGCATGGGATTGTGAGCTGTTGCACATCGCCGGTTCGACACCCATTTGACTGATATAGAATTGGCGTGCGGCGCTCGCCTTTGTTGTTGGTCTTGGCCCCAACATTCCTGGACTAGTCGCCACGCTCGATCCGACCATCATTGTGGGGCGGCCCCTGCTCAAGGTGTACGATGTGGCGTGGTTGTATGGGGTGAGAATGCATGTGACTTCCTCTCTACTACCCAAATTAAATCCGTTTTGCAGACGATTTCGACCGCGTTTGCATATTGGCTTTTCTGGGTTTGGTTTCCGGCCAATGAAACCTTACTCGATGGTGATAATTGTGGTGGGGCAACCGCTTGAGCTCGAGTTTCTTTGGTGTACTTCCAGGGACAGATTTCCGATAAACTTGTGACAAGCGTTATAGTTAGAATAGACTCGTACAGCAGTGTCGATTATGTAGAAGGGGACTCGGGTTGTTTGATGATCGGATTGTAAACGACCGATCCGATCAAAATTCTGATTCTGTATCATTAAAGTGTGCCAAATACGCTGCCTGCTGGAAATCTGCCTTCGTGTACACAGCTAGTAGCTCGAGATCTCTCGGATGATGTCCATTCAGAAAAAAAGTTACCCGACTGAGTGCATCACCCCGTCAGGCGAGCTCGCTTCGGCTGCTCTTGACACTTACGTCCATGCCAGATCATCGACAACGCACTGCGAGGCTCACAGCCCGACTTTTTAGACCTCGCCAACCTCTGGCATGAAGTCCCGGAACTGATTCCATTCGTCGTCCTTGAGGTCTTTTTTCACTATCTCGACGAGCAGACGGTCGAATCCATCCTCGCCCCCGCGCCGACCACGGCCCACGCGAAACTACTCCGCCCATCAGTCGGAGCAGCAGCTGCGCGCCCAGACGTCGCTCATGGCGCTCTGCAGAGCCGGGGAAGTGATCGGGCTGGGGGCGCGTAAAAAAGTGACAATTTTCCCCTGGCCGATGATTTTGGGCGTAGAAGTACCTCCGGAATGCTGGAGATTCTGAAAATTTTAGACATTTCCGGCCAACTGTATCTTGTATTCGAGAGCGAATCTGAGCTTATCAAGACCAAGTTATGCAGCAAAGAAAATGGATTATTCTCTCGAAAATAGAGCAACAGTAGGTCTGAGAGTGGAAAAACTCTTAGTAAATCTGGGTCAGACCGCGGAAGAACATATGCCTCAGTGACCGGGGACCTAGGTCAGCTGGACGAGCGAAGAGTATTCTTTCAGGTCTCGGAGCTTTTAATTTAGCGGCCGTCATGTCAGACTGGTCGGAGGTTGGGGCAGCTTGGAAATTCGAATTCAAAAGCCAGTTGCGGGCAAGAACTGATCAGCCATGGGTACAGCCACGACAGCTACCTATCAAATCATTGGCACCCAACTTTAACCTCCGCCCACTCTTAAAAGTTAAAACACCTCGGGTTCCAACATCGGTCGTTTCCGTCTGTGGAAAACATCGGTCTCATATCAGTAACGCGAACACCATGCGCCGTGGCTCTCTGTCCATGCAAATCGTTCGGGACGCGGCATTGCGGACCGTACTCCGACAGGAGCCAAGACATGCCCAGCTTTCCACATGTGGACCACAGGACAATCTCCGTGCACTCTCGGGCTGGCAAGCCATTCGGGGCCGGCCGCATCCCCTATCGCCCCTTGCCTACATCAATGTCGCCTGATTGCACCCTATTACACCACCCCTGATCGGTATCTCGCGAATCGCGACGCTGATCAGCGGTAACAATCACCCGTCCCTTTCCCCGCTTCTCCAAGTATTTAGGCAGAGTGTGGGGATGTGGGGCACCCCGGCTTCCTCTCCATCCTTTTCGACCTGGTTCACGCACCCATGGAGTCTTCGCTCGAGAAAGGAGAGATCATCGCAGATGAGAAGGGTGGGGTGGTGCATTCGACGTCGTCTCAGCCGGCGGGCTCGCACATCTCTGGTCCGGAGCGCGCGGCTCTGGAGAGGAAGTTGCTCTGGAAGATCGACTTGCGGTGCGCCACCTGTGTCTTTCTTTGTGATTCGTACGTACTTACGCCGGCGCGCTAGGATGAGCATCCTCATTGTCATCTACATCCTCAACTACGTGAGTGACTTGCCATTGGTCGTGTGCCGCCGTGTTAACATTCTGTTAGATCGACCGGAATAATGCCGCGTCAGTAGCCTCTGCTCATCGAGACCCCTCCTCATCCTGACATGCCGAGCAGTGCTGCGCGGACTCGAGGCCTTACCAAGGACCTGCATCTCAAGGGCCAAGAATTCCCGACGCTGCTGTCGATCCTCTACGTCGGCTACATTCTCATGCAAGTTCCGAGCAACATGTTCCTGAACTACATCGGCCGCCCATCGCTCTATCTTCCTTGTGCCATGATCATCTGGGGTGTTATCTCCATTCTCACCGGTATGTCGTGATCTGCCGTCAACATCCGACGGGACCGCTGACTGAACTCAATGAAGGCATCACGACAAACTTTGTCGGTGCCCTGCTGACGCGCTTCTTCCTCGGCTTTGTCGAAGCGGCGTTTTTCCCGTTAGTCCGCGTCTCTTTCTCCGCGTCGGACTTTCTGCTTACGATCACAGGGGAGCACTGTTCCTGCTCTCCAAGTGGTACAAGCGGGATGAGATTGGCCTGAGGACGGCCATCTTGTATACCGGCAGCATCATCAGGTGGGCGGAGCGCGACCGCTGACTGATTCATGCGGATGCCAAGTAATTGACTGGCGACTTCAGTAATGCATTCGGTGCCCTGATCGCCTCCGGGATCCTGCACAACATGGGGGGCAAGTTGGGCCAAGCCGCGTGGAGGTTTGTCGTTTGCCTTCTGTATCAGCATGTGCTTATCCATCTTCCAGGTGGCTGTTTTTCATCGGTGCGGGACTAGCCCCCATTGACGCGGATCCACGACTAACTGTGCTGTATAGAGGGAGCCTTGACGGTCTTCGTCGCCATCGTAGCTATCTTCGTTCTGCCCGACTTCCCCGCGACCTCGAAATGGCTCTCCGAGGACGAACGCGCACTTGCACTGCAGCGCATGTCGGAAGACGTCGGTGTCGGCGACGAGGGTCAGACTGAGCACGGAGCGATGCAGGGGCTGTGGTTGGCGTTCTCGGATTGGCGCGTGTGGTGTGAGTGACCGCGTGTCCGCTTCCATTCGGCGTGCTGAAATGGCTCTGCAGGGCTCGCTTTCGCGCTGACTGCGCAGGTCATCGCGCTGTCGTTCAACGCCTTCTTCCCTACTCTCACTGCAACACTCGGCTACAATCCCACGGTGACTCTGCTTTTGGTGCGCTCCGCTTTTCCCCACTTGGAACGCCTTGATCGCTCACGCGCCTGTTTCAGTGTGCACCTCCGTTCGGATTCGCCGCGATCGTCACATTCATCGTCGCGCGCCACTCGGACAAGGTCAACGAGCGATGCTTCCACATCGTGGGCTCCTTTGTCGTCGGTCTGATCGGCTTCATCATCGCTGTTTCGACCATGAACACCGCGGCTCGGTACATCTCGCTCTTCCTGATGGCGCAGTCCTATGCTGGTTTCGTCGGTGCGTTGACGTTCCCTTCTATTGACACACGTTCTGTTCGCTCATGCCTTTCACTTACTACAGTTCTGTTCGCGTGGTGCTCGAATACGTTCCCCCGCCCGCCGTCGAAGCGGGCCGTCGCACTCGCGCTGATCAACGCCTTCAGTCAGCTGGGCAACATCTCTGGAAGCTACGTCTGGCCCTCGTGAGTTGCTCCTAGATACTCCTGTTAGTAAGTACACTCCGCTGACGCGTGCACCCAGCGCATGGGGCCCGACGTACGTCCACTCGTACGCTATCTGCATCGGTTGCTCTGGCGCGTCCATCATCATGTGCCTCATCTTCCGGTGGGTCCTCAAGGCCGAGAACCGAAAGCTGGAGGAGGCAGAGGAGGAGAAGGGGGTCAGGACAGCGGGCTTCCGCTACATACTATAACGATATGCCATTTACGATTCACGAGGCTCGTGTAACACCCAAAAATGTAATATGTTCTGGAGACAACCTCAGTTGGCCGCTGGCAGGCAGTGCGCTGCAAACCGCTTCTATACATCGCAACCGGAACCACTTGCCAGTCTAATAAAAGATCATTGTATACAGAGCAATGTACAATGCACAGTTACAGCAACATTTTCTTTCTTTTCCACTACCGACCCCCCGAAGCGTATATGCAGCCAATGATAGATATAAGTAGATCAGGCGATTACTTGAACTGCAGACGAACGGATCAGCGACGAATTCTGGCGCGGCAGACAGAGCGCAACGTACGTTCTTGCCATCGGCCCAGGTCTTGCCGTCGATCGTGAGATCCCACGCGAGCGCAGCCTCGAAGAAGGCCTTGTCGTCCGCGTTGGCGATGTCGAGCTTCTTGAACTCGTACGACTCCCAGTCGGGCGCGACATTGACGACCGGGGTCGCGTCCGGGCCCCGCAGGATGAAGGTGCCCGCGATCAGGGAGTTGTTGGCCGTGCCGAGCACACCGACGGAGCCGAACAGGTACTTGCGCGACGCCTCGAGACGGTTGAAGAAACCGGTGATCTGGTTCGAGGACATAAAAGTCTGCGTGAGCTCCTCGGGGTACTTGAAGTCCACACGCCAGATGGAGAAGCCCTCCTTATCGAAGCTGGCATGCGGGTCAGCGGCTTGCATCCATCCGGTCATCGGAGAACGGCCACGTACTTCTCGTAGAACCATTCGATGGCACCGCCGGGACCGCGGGTCTCCTTGTTGGAGTACGCACGCTTCCAGTCCTCGAGGTTGAACGTCGACTTGGGGAGGTCGTCGAGCGGGTTCTTGACCTTGGGCTCGGCAGGGATATCGTCATCCTCCTCCTCCTCGGCCTTGGGCTTGGGCTTCTTCTCAGCCTTGGGCGCAGCGGGTGGGGGAGCAGGCTTGGCCTCCTTCTCCTTTTTCGGCGCAACGAACGTCGGGGCCTTGTCAAGCACCGGCGTCTCGACGAAGATGCCTGAGAACGCAGGCTGGTGGAGCACGGTCTGCATGTGGCGAATCAAGTTGGGGATCTTGGCGCGCTCGGCGGTGTCGATGTTGGAGATGGCGGCGTGCTGGACGATACCCGCGATGTAGATATCAGCAAGGGTGATGCGTTCGCCGACGAAGAAGGTGCGGCTGGCGATGTGCTTCTCGAGGGTATAGAGACCACGGAGCTGGCGCTCGAGGAAAGTGTTGTGAATCTAAGGTCTTTGAGATAATTGCACGGATGCGAAGAACGACAACACGTACCGGCTTGCTGTAGGGAGCAAGACGACCGGCGACCAATCCTTTGATGAGATTGGTGTATGCGTCGACCTCAGACTCCGCCAAGTGGACCCACTGGTCAATCAGCGCCGCGTCTTCGCTGCTCTTTCCCAGGAGCCCAGAGTTCGGAGCGAGAGTGGCAACTGCAGGTTGAATCAGTACTAAGATGCGGCCAGCGATCAGCAGCAGCGATTTGGGTCAGATTTTCAAGATCTCGACACGATGGTTAAGACAGGGATAACTGAAAATGTAGATACTCTCATCAAGCACAATCGCTGCGCCTCACTATCAAAACGAAAGATACGCACTGTAGCGGGCAATCGCAGCCGATTCGAACAGATGGAAGCCATCCTTTCCCTCCCAAGCAGGGATCTTACCGTGAGGGAACTTGGCGAGAAACTCAGGCTTCTTGTTATCTTCGAAGTGGGTGTAGCTCGCGGGGAGCTCGATAGCTACACCACCAAAGGCTGCAACGGCTTGGATCTGAAGGCGAAAATCAGGAAATGATCCGACGGATGGCTTTCGGTGCACTCACAAGCTTGCCGGTGTTTTGGGCGGGAATAGTCCAGAGAGTGCCAACGGAGGACATGATGAAGCTGAGGGAGGCGAAGCGGAGGAGAGCAAGGAAGATGAAGGAAGATGAGAGAAAATTTTGATGGAGTCAGTCCGCATCGATCGATCGCATCACCACGTTTTCCATTTCCATGCACATCATAGTACACATACTTGGATATCTATGTACTCCGACATAAACCCTTCACAGCTTTGCCCTTTCCTGTTCCTTCTGCTTCAGAATGCGCACAGCTCGAATGGCCCGCCCCGCACGACTGATGCTTTCACGGCCGAGTTGCTCACTGATCCACCAACCAACATTGACCATCTGGTCAATGTCTATGGTCCCATTGACTGTGCCGTCGACATGATACTGTGATCCACGCAGCGCATATAGAACATCCTCCGTTGCGACATTACCCGTGGCTCCCGGTGAGTATGGACAGCCTCCGAGACCACCCACCGAGGCATCGATGGTGCGGACCCCATGTTCCAAGGCCGTCATGACGTTGGCGACGGCAGTGCCGTACGTGTCGTGAAACTATAGAGAAAGGCATCCATGAGCGAATCTCGTGAGCGGAAACTACTGCTCTTACATGACCCTGCACGCCTCGTCAGTCGCTAGTCATGATGGCAAAGCTCGACTACGCACCGCCAGTCGATCGACTGGAACACTCTTCTTCACTTCTTCGAGCATTTCAGACACATTCCTCGGTGTTCCCATGCCGACTGTATCGCCCAAGCTCACTTCATAACATCCCATATCCATCAGGGCCTTGGAGACATCCCGCACTCTCTTGTAGTCCACCCATCCTGAGTACGGGCAAGCGATAACCACACTCACGTAGCCGCGTACGCGCAGGCCCTGTTCCTGCGCTACCTTGACCACCGGCTCTAAACGCTTCAGCGATTCGCCCGTCGTAGTATTCAAATTCGCTTTCGTGAACGCGTCGGTGGCGGCGGTGAAGATAGCTATCTCATCGGTCAAAGGGGGATCGGCTGAAGTTTCGGATAACAGTGTAGTAACCGCATCCAGCCCCTTCTGATTCGGCACGAGCACGGGGTATTCGACGCCAGGAAACCGGTGCATTTGCTTAAGCACATCTGCAGTGCCTGCCATCTAGACTGTGTTTGAAAATAGCACGCAGAACTGAGGTATCAAGCTTACCTGTGGCACCCACTTTGGGCTCACGAAACTCCCCGCCTCGATGCTCTTCACGCCCGCTTTGCCGAGACGAGTGATGAGTTCCGCTTTGACGCTCGCCGGTATGACGCCCTTTTCGTTCTGTAATCCATCCCTCGGCCCGACCTCGACGATTTTGACTAGGTTGGTGGCAGTGGCAGTACTTAGTGTGCGTCGGGCAAGGGTGCGGCGAGAATGCGAAAGGAGCCGGGACATTACGGACATGTCAGGTCAAGTGCGGGGTAGCTGGTGGCAGTGACGATCCCACAACAGTCAGGATTTCGGACGTGCTACCGTGCAGATTCCTCACTTGCAGGCTAGTTGCAATGTTTCACATAGACTCCCCCTCTAGTTGAGCAGTCTATCTCGGAACTACACGGCACTTGGAAAGTGGAGGTAATGAAAGCGCTAATCCAATGCCACCCTTTGATGGCATGCAAACTCTTGACGTCACCTGTCACTTCTAGCACATTCTCTACGATTCGCGCACAATCTAGGCAGGGTGGGCTGTGACACGTATATAACGCACTCCGCACATCTCCGTCCTTCACTTTCTTTTCTTCTCATCGTATATCTACCATGGGTGCCGACTACTACAAGCTCCTGGGCATCGACAAAGATGCAGATGAAGCGAAGATAAAATCTGCCTACAAGAAGATGGTGCGTATCGCATGTCTCACACCCCATTTTCTATCGAGCACTCACCACCCTCCACCCAGGCCTTGAAATGGCATCCAGATCGAAACGGAGGATCTGAGCAGGCATCCCAGAAATTCAAAGAGGCAAGTCTCACTATTCGGTCAGGGACTTTCGGGTTGCTCAGCATGCACTCCACAGATTTCTGAAGCATTCGAAGTATTGAGCGACAAAAACAAGCGCGCAGTCTACGACCAGTTTGGAGAGGAGGGTCTGAAAAATGGAGGACCCACACCGGGCCAGGGCGGCGGACCCGGTTTCTCTGGGTTTAGTGGTTTCTCTGGTGGACCATCGACGCAGAGCCGACCCGGTGCATCATTCACATTCACTTCCAGTGGACCTGGAGGGTTCTCTGCCAGCGACCCCAACACAATCTTCGAGTAAGTGATATCCTGGTCACTCAGCACTCATTCTGATTCGTCTTTAGGCAATTCTTCGGCGGCTCTGGATTTGGAGGCTTCTCCGGCATGGGCATGGATAATGGCATGCGTGGTGGGATGGGTGGAGGAGCTTCTGGCAGGAGGAGGACCGCGCCCCACATGCATGACGACGACGTCGACATGGACAGCCCCTTCAGTTCATTCGGTGGAGGGTTTGGCAGTATGCCAGGCGGAATGGGCGGTGGCGGGGGAGGTGCATACCGGTCCCAGCCACGGGCATCATCACACCCCACCGAGATCACGAAACCACTCAAGCTGTCCCTCAACGAGCTGTACTCTGGAACGACGAAACGACTTAAGGTCGGGCGACGATTGTTGAATGGTGCGACGGAGGAGAAAGTGCACGAAATCGTCGTTCAGCCGGGATGGAAGAGCGGCACGAAAGTGCGTTTCCCACAAGCAGGGAACGAGATGCCGGACGGAGATTCTCAGGATCTCGTCTTCGTGGTAGAGGAGAAGCCACATCAAACCTTCGAGCGAGTTGGGAACAATCTCGTCTGCAAAATTTCCATACCACTGGTTGAAGCGCTCACTGGTGGTGCGGGACGAAAAGTGGTCGAAGCTCTCGATGGCAGGAAGCTGCAGATCACAGTGCCTCCCGGTGTTGTTCAGCCGGGACAGGAGACGATTGTTTCTGGGGAAGGCATGCCTGTTCGGAAAGCGGGAAGCACTCGAGAGAAGGGTGATCTCATTGTACAGTGGAAGGTGGTCTTCCCGACTAGTCTGACTCCAACACAACGAGAAGCGGTCAAGAAGGCTTTATCCTAGAGGAAAGGCAATTTTACTGGTCGTTTTTAGCAGATGTTTCCAAACAGACTCGTAGGAAATTGTAATTAGATTTGTTAGCATTGCTCTGCATGTACTGTATATTGTATCGATTCATCTCACATCAATTGCGCGTTGTCAAATGACCAAGGAGAGACAGTGACTTGAGGGATCAGAGGCACGGTCACGTGCAAACTCTCCGTCTAGAAACATCTCATCATTGCGAGGCGAAAATGTGTACAATCAGGAATTGTTACAAACTGCACAATATCCAAGCAACTGACAACATGTCTGCCTGGAAATTCTACCTCCGTGCACCTGGATTCAGAGACTTTTGTCTGGTGATTACACGCGCTGGACTGTGGTGTCCTTGACAGCTAACGAATCCATTGTATAATCTGTTCTGCCATCCTTCGGCCCTCTTGCTTTCGTCTTTGGACACCTTCCAGCCCATCCAAACGTCGACTGGATTTCGCCCTGCTTCCTCGTCTATACGCTTCTCCGATGGCACCAGCCCAATCTCCGGCTTCGTATGATTCGCGCATCAGCTCGATGCCAACGCCTTGCTGCTCCAATAGCCGGCGCAGGCCGTGCTCCTCAATGAACAGCGGGCGCGACACTACCGGGGTAGGATGTGAGAGAGATGCACGCCAAACGAGCCGGAAGATCGCACCATAGACAAAAGGCGTACTCGAGTCGACACACTCGGAAACGGTGCCGTAGCCCTAACAGGCTCAGACGCTTCCAGAATCTCAGTGCAACGCAACTCACCAGCTTCCCAAGGAGAACATCGCCGACCGCCGTCAAATCAGGCATGTAAACGTCTCGAGGCGCAATGTAGAATCCGTCAGGCAGCAGCGAGTCTGCCGCGTTCTCGGCATTCCACTGGTCTTTCGATACACCGCAGACGACGGCTATCCAGGAATCGTCGGGAAGGAGGAACGCCGACTGCTCTTCATCCACCTGATCGTCCTCCGGGGACTGAACACCCGCACCACGGGTGACGTCGGACTCGTCGCTGTCCCATCGCGCTTCAGCGCGGGCGGGGCGCCGGGGATCCACAGATGCGACTCCGTGGCAACGCGGGGCGAGCTGAACACATGGTCTCCGTGATCGTGGTCGGGCGTCGGGGGCGGAATCTCGAGTCGCAGGTGATGGGCGTGCGGCGGTTCAGGCGTCAGATCGCGGCTGGCTTGTCGGCTATGTGAAGGCGTACCCGCCCTGCTGTGGGGCCGCCGGAAGATCTGCCCACCGAAGGAGACGACCAAAATCTTCGAGTTGTGTAGATGCTCGGGAATTCCAATAGAGTTGAGGAAATTCGCTCTCCCCGACGATGTATAGATCGACTCAGAGGGAGCACGGACGAGAAGCGGAGCATCGAGAACCTGGCGTGCGGGTTTCGTGGAAGTAGAGGGTACAGAAGGATATAAAGTGGAGGAATTATGATCCAGGGAAGCAAGGATCTCCTCGCGGAACTGGTTCGACGCAGGATCGACCCAGTCGGAGGAGGGCAGCTTCGGTTCCATCGCAAAAGAGGGTATTGGAATGTAGCCTGGAAGTCGAAGCAGCAGATCGGCACAGCGATAGCCCCGATGTATCCGTTGCACTGTGTCCATGGATGAGTTGCGCATTCATCCACCTAGAGTTTGACGGCCCACCCAGCGGCTCTAATTCTTCACGCGGTATCGGCGTGTCCGATTCCAGTGCTCTGAGGTGTTCGGTCGCAGGATGCGTCTCATCGCTGGTTGTCATTGGCGCCTCGGTAATCGTGGTCGACAGAAAGCTGTACACAGAATCGAAAGTGAAGTTGGTGACGAGAATGGAGGGCAGGCCGGCTTGCGTTGCAGCGAGACTGGAAGACAGTCAATTGATATCGAAAACTTGATACTAGTTTTCACATACCACCCCAGATATGCTGCGTCGCTTAATACGCAATGAGCGCCAACCGCATTCAGCCAGCGAACCTCTCTCTCCGCCATCTCCGCTTCCCGTTCCATGAACGCTTTTAGGCCATCCACACTCCTCTGCCTGTCCACACAATAGCTATTTGGCCCAAGTATCAGCGAAAGTGATCTCCGCGATCAGAACGAGCACGCACGCAAGCGGCTGCACGATCACCGGATCGATAAACGCGGAGCGGTAGTGTGCGCCGAGAGACACCGCGTCGGTGAACACGTGCTGCGGCGCGGAGGAAACGATGTAGATCACGGGGCGCGCCGGGCCAGGTAGACGCAACAGATGACTGGCAAGCGCGGAGACGCGTGTCGCATGCCCGAAACCTGCCGGGTTGCGGTATGTCTGTCAACACCGAAGACGCCGAGTTGAGCACGGCAACGTACCATGTCCGGAGCAGTAGTACACGAGTGTCTTGGGCATTGACGATTGGCCGGAAGGAAGTCAGGGTGGATGGCTACAACGTGGAGATGCCAAGGTCCAAGAAGTTGGGGTGAACACTCAAGTGACCGGGCAGGCGAGGACTAGAGTATCAGGAGGGGCGCCGAGCAAAAAGCACGTTGGTGTTCGGGGATGCGGGGTTTCGTTGGTATGACGCATTGAAACGGGCGCTGATGTTTGCTTTCCCGGAGGGCCCATTAAGGTCGACAACAAAGGACATGGTCTGTTTTAGGAAAGGATGATCGTGATGCAGAGTCGGGGTCTCAGTGTCACATTGTTACGGTGTCATAGTCATGTCATCACGTCTGCATAACATGACCGTGCTGTCACGTGTTCCAGTAGACACGACGCGTTCCCTGATTCGGGATGCGCACGGACGCGTTCTAACTGATAATATTGGCTCGATACTGGTGGATGTGCGTGGAAAATATCAAAATAAAAGAGTAAATCGAAAGAGGAAGAAGTGGAAGAGGGGAGGAAATCGGAACAGTTTGCCCCGATCACAGTCGATGTCGGAAGCGTCGGCGTTTGGATGCCGGTGGCACAGCAACCACGTGTTAGCAAAAAAAAAAGTGCTGTGATCTGTTCCTTGAGCTCAGAGGCCACTACTGTATGTGAGGGTCTAGTTGGCCACCTAAGAGACTTTAGCTCTGTAACACACAATATGATACCCTAAGACCATATCCAATGGGTCAGAAACATGACCTACCCTGTTGAGAACGACGTGCGAGTCGCCGCTTGTGCTTATTAGTCGTGGTTCCTGATCAATGAGTATTTTCCCGCGACGACTGCCAAACTGGGTCAACCGGGCTAGTTGGCCGGGGGTGGGAATCTGCCATCTCACACATTGCTGTCCATCTTTCTCATCGTATACCAGAGTACCGCTGCTACTGTTGCTATTCCAACACTCAGTACACCATCTATCCACAAAATATCATGCATTTGACGAGCCGTTCGTCACCAATGCCCGACAAGAATCAGGGTCATATGGTATGACAAAGGCAGCACAGGCAGGGAAAGATCACGGCGTGGAGAGCGGATGTGTTTGAGTATGTGGTTAAATTGTCCTCTGAAAAGGCCTTTACTCCTGCCTATCGAATGTGCACCCAACAGGGGCGGATGGTACAGAGGTGATTGTGTGGGAGCGCAATCGGTTAAGAAATCGGCCCGCCCAGGCCCACCCAAATAAGGCTTGGTGCCTCCCGATCACAATGACCAATCAATCCTGACGGATCACCATCACATCCCAGTGACCTCAGATTTGCGTCACACCGGCATTAGACATCCCTCTTTCATCCTACATACACGAAATGCCTGGAAAATCAAGGGTTCATGTTAAATAATCGAAGTGGCCAACTAGACCCTCACATACAGTAACACTTGTTCCATTTGTCACAATAACTCCTTACATAGAATGGCACTAGAAGAATTACATGATTTCCCCCCTGGCAGGAGGCTCATCACAAGTGCCTTATGTTACCTAGCGGAGTTTGAAGCTACCTCGCGGATCAGATGCACCAAATTAGAGGACATAGTCTGCAATATGATTGCCCTGCCGAATCTCTGATTTCAGCCGTTTTTTCACATATCGGTCCGTCAGAACTGACCATAAATGAAATATTTTTGAGACATCGAC
Organism: Mycena citricolor; assembly: GCA_963692855.1. Lineage (NCBI taxonomy): Eukaryota > Fungi > Basidiomycota > Agaricomycetes > Agaricales > Mycenaceae > Mycena > Mycena citricolor. The sequence goes on along the minus strand of CAVNYO010000138.1, from coordinate 524,704 downwards.
AGCAGATTGGCCTGGTTGTACCTCCACTTGCACCTCCTCCGAGGCCAGTAGCTATATACTGAGTTCATATTTCAAGACAAGGGCAGGGGATTTCCCCTGAAAGCGGCGCAAGCCGAAGGGCTCGAGCGCGCCGCCATCAACGACGAGCATGCTTATGATGTCGGGAACGGTCATCAGAGACTTCCAATAAGCATATACACGTCCTCGAGTCACGGAGTGCCAGGACCCCAGCACACCCGATCGATCTATCAGTCGAAACAGACCATGTCCTTTGTCGTCGACCTTAGGCCCATCAGGATGGTGCATCATGCACATCAAAACTGGAATGATTGACGTTTATCACACACACAGTTGAGACCTCGGCGGAAATCCCTGATCTCTCACTGTAAGTAAAAGTAAATCTGGGCTACGTGCATGCAACCTGACAGAACTCATGCCCCGTGAAATCGGACTTCCTCTGATTCATCAATTAACTACTGACCCTTTCAAGCACAAAATGTCTAGCACGTAAGATAGGCGTCATGCAGAACCATCAAGTCACGTGTGCGTGACTTGATGGGTGACATGTAACATGGGAAACGCGAAATTCTGGCGGTCCGAATTCACTTTGAGTATTTCTGAATGGAAGGTGTATTAGAGACTCTAATTCGACAATTTTCGCTTTTCTAAGTCCTCTAAGTACTGGGGAGGAAGAGTCTGATGGCCTCTATACTTTTTATTGGCCCATGCTGCCTCTGCGCCATTCAACCCATGGTGATAGCCATCTGCGAAACGTAAAGATCTTGTTGCGAAGCGTCGCATTGAATCAATGGGAACTGATTCAAGCGCACTGATGACATTAGCCTCTAAATCATCCTCGTTAGTTGTCCGAGGATACATTCGATAGATGCGTTTTGCATAACCCCAGCATTGCTCAATGAAATTGAGCTCCGGGTGATATTTGGGGAAGAATATGACTTCATAGCCACGTTTCATGCAATGCTCTTCAAGCATTCCCATCTGTGCCTTGAAATCAGGCTCGCAATACAAGACTTTCTTCATGCAACAGTTGATGGAGGGCGTGTTTCGACAGCCGAAGCTCAGACATTCGCCCCTCATTTTCCGGCCGTTAGCAAGGCGTGCATCCGGATCAGGGAGATCATGTCCCATGGCACGACGTTCAATAATCAGCTGCTTCATTCCTTTGAAGGATCCATCAGGCAGATAAAGACACTGTGCGTGTCCCATTTTGAAACGCGCATCTCGCATCCGAACCTGTGTCTGTACGCCGTTGACCTTGGTTTTGTTGAAGTTTTTTGACGGCCCAACAGTCATGTGCAGCGCTGAAAGTCCATCCGGGGCACGGGCGGTGTGAACACGGGCATTATCATATGCGAAGACGTGATGTTCGTCCCGATAGTCTTTGTCAAGCACATTCATCGCCTTCGTTGCTTGAGCGAGAATCAATTCAATGGTCTGGTATCCATCTCTATTCTTGCCGGGACGGAGAACCACTCTGGCGCTGTCAAATGATCTGCGAGGCATGATGGATCAATACTTGCTTTGTTGCCTTGCTCTCAGGAACGGACATACCCATCTGCGTTTGGTGTCTTTGCCCGCATCCAGCCGCGGTCAGGACAGACATAGTCACCAACCATTATGCTTTTCCCCTCTCCCTTAGCCTTGATTGTGGGTGTTTCCAAGTTCCCAACCCACCGAATCTGCCTCTGATCGTTGCCGTAGAAGATTGACTCGTCATGGCACCAAATCACCACCACCCTCGCGTCCTCAGAGTCGCTAAGGTATGCATGCAGTTTGGCATCCACATCAATTGTCTTTTGACTGTGTGTTTCAATCCACCATCGGGCGCGCGAGTGAAGATGCCTCCATCGAGGCAAGAAGACATTTTGCCAATAATGGACGATGTCCTCGCGTTCATGGCCGTCCGAATACATGCCAGAGGGTTCCTTCCTCCAACGGTAACCCATTTTTTTCATCCACCGTTGCGCGGTCCGGACGCTGATATTCCGCTTGATTTGCAGTCGCGCTTGGAACTCGGGTGTGGCCACATATCGAGCAATGTCTTTCGCTGACACCCACTTGCCGAGTGATTGCAAATGCTGATGGATACTGCCAGCAACGTCCTCGTCGGTAAGAACACGAGAGTTATGCTGCCCCAAAAGGTGTGTTGGAAGCTTCCGAACCTTCTCATTCTCACAAAAGTCGATGGCCCATTCACGCAGCTTTCGAGCAAGCCAGGTCTTCCTTCCCCGTTTGCCAGCCGTTGTGGCAATGGTTTCGGAGTGCAGACTCCAGGCAGCATACCCGGACGTGCGATAAAGTCGAAGGAATCGGAGAACACACTCGAGTCGAGTGTGGGTCACAAGATCAAGCTTCAATTTTGTGTGGCCAGGGCCCTTGGCACGTCGAGGACGAACCAATTCTTGCATCTCGGGGATGGCCCGATCGACAGCATCGTTTGAAGGGATTGGCCGCGGAACCTTCTTTGCGGTGCGCTCTGGGAGCACGAATTCCCGCAGTGGCAATTTGAATTCACCTCCCTCGGGTAGTCTTTCCTCCACTGGATCCCAAGGCAAGTCCTCGAGACCCTCCTCAGCCAACTCGTCGTTACTGAGAATTGCAGGTTGTGCAGTGATGGTGCACCCGAAAACGTCTTCCTCACCCTCGTGCATGGGAACTGGGTCCGAATCCTCGCTAACGGTGTCCAATACATCGCCATCTGCTTCGGAGTCCGCACCATCTGCTTTGGATTCAGCGCCATCTGCTTTGGATTCAGCGCCATCTGCTTCGGAGTCCAGGACTGAGGGAGGTTCATGCCACTGCTCCATTGGTGAGTCTGCTGTCAGGGGACGCTGCGCTCCTTGGGCACGTGACCATGCACGTGACCCGCTGCGCCCTCTCTGCCGACCCGTGCCTGCTCACCTGTCGATCACCCAGCCTCCTCCTCCTCCTCCGATCCTCACCTCCATCCATGCCGACATCCGCCCTCTCCCTTCTTCCCCTGGCCATCTCCCTCGAATCCCCGCAAGCGGTCTAGCCAAGCCCGATTCCTTGCACCAGGGAGTGCTACTGCCGTACGCACTCCTCCCCCTCTACTTCGGCCTTCTTCCCGCGGATGTGGTCTACTGCCGTACAGGCTCGTACCAGATGCCTTGCGCTCATCCGTACCACCCCTCTTCCCAGTCGGGCATTGGTCCTCGCCTCCGATGCCTCCACTGGCCGGCCCGGCACTGGCCTGGCCACTGGGCTCCTCCAGTGTGGCCTTCCACTGTTGGTGTCTCAGGAGCTGGCCATCACTGGCCCCTCTGAGCCACTCACTATCTTATCTGGGTTTGTCATTATCTACTTGTCATCTGCCATTGTTCCATGGCAGTGATATCCCATCATCATCAGTCACTTGTCACAGCTGACTATATAGTGTGACACCTGGGCACATGGATCCTTGAACCGTTCTCTAAGGATCCCCCTCTGTGCTCAGGTGAGTAGTATACCTCCCTTGTATTTGATAGTCTCTAAGGATCCCCCTCTGTGCTCAGACTCATGTGAGGTTGTTGTGTGCTGTGTGCTCTCTTCCTTCGGGCTGGCAGGAGTTGCCCTTACATCTGCACAATCTGAGTCCACGGAGACCATTGATATCTCTCCTGGTGAGGGAGACCGTGCGTGTTTTTGGAAGAAATCCAGGAGATTCGTGCTCTTCAATCCCAGTCGACGATCTTCAGCCCGTTCTCGGGCTTCTTGTTCTCGGGCTTTCTTATGCAGTTCTTGCTGTCTTCGGACCGACATGTCCTTCCCAACTCTGGTGCTTGAGTAGTTCCCTCGCTGAGAAGCCTTGTTCTGTGCAGGAACTCGATCCAAAGCTTTGTCCGTCAACTTGAGCCACTTGACCAAGTCAGCATGGCTCTGTAGGTGCGGAACATCGTCTTCTTCGACAATCTCAAGGTCTGAGTCGTCCTCCTCAGATTCCTCCTCAGCCTCTCCTTCACTCTCCCCTTCTCCAGGTTGTTGGGATAGCGAGTCTTGGGTGGCACATTTTTGCGACGGTTCATCGCAATCGCTGTCCGAATGATCTGGTTTCTTGCGCTGGGTTAGATGAGCATCAGAAATGGGTTGATTTGGTGGGCATTACCTTAGCAGCATGAGATCCGAGGTTGCTGATGTTGCGTTTCTTCAATCTGGGCATGGCTCAATGAGTTTTAATTTTTGCAATGAAGATTAGCGCGCGCTTAGCAGCACACGTGACATGCACGTGATCGTTATCAGGGTTAGGGTTTCCCTTTTGGGAGGCGCGAAAATTTGATTTGCTTTTTCGCAAACGTGCTGAGCTGCACAAAAAATCACTTCTAAACATTTTCACAATGTATACCCTTAAACTTTTTTCTGAAGAGAAATGGATTAAATCCAAGACCACAGAGTCCTTCTAATAGGTCGCCCCTACGCATCTGTGGTCTCACTTATGAGGATAATGAGAGTGTGAAGGCGGAGTAGCGTCGGGCGTCGGTGTCACGCCATCAGATCACATGACTTGATGGTTCTGCATGACGCCTATCTTACATGGCGCGACTTTTGGGCTGTTCATTCTGACTTGACTGAACTGTGACAAGATTGACTCAGGAGGCTTCGGGGAGTCTTTTACCGACGCTAGGACGGCGAACTCGGACACAGGGTACATTCATCTACAGTACCCCAGAACCAGTATTCCCAGGACCGTCTGGAAGGCAAACCCCGATCACTGATCCCTGAATCATGTCAGCAAGACGTCATTCACCGAAAATTGACCGTGTGCTAGAAGCGTGCCAAGTTTACTCTTACTTTGACTACCGACATACACGAGGACGATTGACGCTGCAAGATAGACAACGACACACGCACGATACCACTTGTCGTAAAGGACGACCGGGGACGAGCAATTCGCGCTAGGCAGCACGCCACAATACATCAAGTAGATCCCATATCCTACGAGCTACTTCATGCTACCCAATCGGCCCGTATCTGTGCCTCCCGCACTCGAAGTGCGGGCTAAAGCCGCGAATGGAAAGCATACAGAACCCCTTAATTCACTCGAGCCTCCAAATAGGCCATCGTCGACGCAAGCCGTGACCATGCCATCCTCGACATCCCTCCCCATCACCCCACCATCGGGCACACCCTCTCCGCCCTCGCTCTCCCTGCTCCCGTCCCTCGACCATGCACTGCCCTCGGTCGTCAACAGCCGCAGCGGCTCCGTGCTCGCCCGCGGCTTCATCCTCAAGACGGACCACTACCCCTCCGGCCGCGCGCTCGATCTGGCCGTGAATGTGCACGGGGCGCCGAACTTCCGCGTCGGGGGCGGCGGGGAGTGGGCCGAGCTGAATGTCTACGGCGTGGCGCAGCCGCGGACGCAGGGCCTGCGCGCGATCCTGTCGATCCTCCGCGCTGCGCCCGGACAGGCCCCGTCGGCCCCCGACGCGCCCTCGCGCGTGGTTTGGTTCTCGACGCGCGAGGAACCGGTTTTGTATATCTCCGGACGCCCGTTTGTGCTGCGGGATGCGGCTGCACCGCGGCGGACGCTGACGCTCTCGGACCGCGCTGCGAACTTGGAGGCGATCGAGCTGAGGATGAAGGCGGATGTGTTGGCGGAGGCGTCTCGAGGTGGAGGCGTTGTCCTCACGCATAACGAAATCGGTGCGTTTTTTCTCTCATCCCGATCACATATTTGTTAATTTTTCACCCCTCAGCCTCGGAATCTCCGTCAGGGACAGGCGCGATCGTGCCGACATGGACTTTCGTGGACGTGTCGAATGTCAAGACCAGCCGTGAGCTGTGGGGAGAGATGAAGGCCGCGGGCTGGTCGGTCGATGTGCGTGTGTCCATTGTCATTTTACCATCCGCTTCTAAACGCCTCATCGCCAGTACCATCGCATCCCTATTGCGCCAGATCGGCCCATCGAAGACTCTAACTATCTGGACGCCTATCTCCGTGTCATCCGAACATGCGATCCCCGCAGTACCTCACTCGTGTTCTCGTGTGGGATGGGAGCCGTGCGGACGACCTTCGCGATGGTCGCTGCGGCGGTCATGAGGAAGCGCCAGCTGGCTTTGTTGGAGAACAGGATCAGCAGCACCACGCCGACGGACGACTTGGACGCACGGCGGACGGCTGCGCTCGAACAGGCCATCGCGCAGCAGGATCTTAACCGGTCGCTGTTGCGGCTGACCCATCTCCTCCAGCAAGCGTCAACCACGACGAGAGCGATCGAGCTGCTGTTGGCCTATCCGACGCTTCTGGACAACCTGCGCAAAGCGCATATGGGAAACTACGGGATCGTGCTCAGTCTGCTTGGGTGTCTCGAACACGGGCCTGCCGCCAAGCGGCTGGTCGATAAGGTCATCGACGTCATGGACCAGGTCACGCACTTGCGCGAGGACATCCTGGTCCACCGATTGCGGCATGCGCTGAGGTCCGGGGGTGAAGGGCAGGAGGTCGATTCGCTGGGCAAAGCGGGTAGAGCGCTCGAGAAGTACTTCTTTTTGATCGCTTTCGCGGCTTTCCTGGAGGAACAGCCGGACGATCTGGGGGGCTCGTTCGGGGATTGGGTCAAAGGGCGGATCGAGATATCCAAGTGCGTCCGCGCTCGTACTTGGCCTTCGAACGATGCTCACTATCACCAGCCAGATCAAGTTCTTACGCAAGTCGACCGACTCGAAGCTGAACGTGTTTGCGCCGATCAATGACCTTTCAGTACTCTCAAAGCGTCATGGGGAGCTCGACCGTGCGATGGTTCCCGGACGCAAGAACGATCTTGCCATATCCGGTGGACAGATCCTAGGCGATGAATATGCCAGCCACGTCGTCAGCAATCGAGGCGGCATCGTGCTGCGTCAGGGGTGCGCGCGTTCTCCAGCGTTTCTTTGCCTTCAATCTAAAGCAATATAGCACGATCCTCAAGTCAGACCAGTGGCACACCGCCGACACATCAGCGATACGAGGAGCACCGAATTTCCGAAAAGTCCCGCACGCGTCAGCCATCTATGCCCTGGGTCAACCCACTCTCTCGGCGATCCACGATGTTGTGCATGCCGCATCACCACAGTCGCGCGTGGTCTGGATCACGCTGCGCGAGGAGCCCATCGTCTATGTCAATGGCTCGCCGTACTGTCTGAGACGCGAGGGCCGCTTCTCGTTGCGCAACATGAAGGACTACGGCGGCATCTCGGCGGGGCGGCTGGAGATGCTCGAAGAGCGTCTCAGAGACGATATCCTGGCTGAGATCCGGGCCTTCGGGGGACGGTGGGTCTCTTCATTCGTTCTTCGGGACTGCGATCTTACAACGCACAGGTTGCTGCTGCACACCGAATCCGCGGCCGGGACGATCCTGCCGGTGTGGGAAGACATCGCCGACCCCGCGCAAGACGTCCTCGTGCTCAAAGACATCATGGCGCGTGCCCACCCGGGGATCTCGTACCACCGCATCCCCATCACCGCCGAGCGGCCGCCGGATCCGGCCGATCTGCAGGACATCCTCGACGTCGTGCTGGGCGTGTCGCCGGAGACGCCGATCGTGGTCAACTGCCAGCTGGGCCGCGGGCGGAGCACGCTCGCCTCCATCATCGTGATGCTCGTGCGCGACTGGCTCGCGTCGTACCGCGTGCTGCAGACGCCGACGACACCGCTGTTCCCTGCGGCGGCGGCGGCGGACGACGCGGCCGCGCGCCCGCGGCACTCGTACCAGGTCATCAACAACCTGCTCCGGGTTTTGCGCGCGGGGCTGCGGATCAAGGCGTGCGTGGACGGCGCGATCGACCGCGCGGACCAGGTCGTAAATCTGCGGCTCGCGATCGAGGAGTGCCGGATCCGCGCGGACGAGGCGAGCGCGGACGAATCGGAGAGCAGGGCCTGGGCGCAACGGGGTGCGTCGTCGTTTCCATTCCCGTCGTCGAGAGTACTGTGTACTGAACTGATTCCACGCAACAAGGCCTGCAGAACCTGCACCGGTACTTCTCGCTGCTCGTGTTCCAGGCGTACCTGCAGTCCGCGCAGCCGGACACGCTGGCGCGCGGCGGCGTGCAGCGCTTCGTCGAGAGCCTGCCGGTGCTCCGGACGTTCGAGAGCGAGCTGTTCACCGCGCCGTCCGCGCACACGCTGACGCCGCTGAGCCCACCCGGCGGGCTGGCGCACCCGGACGAGGTCGCGGCGCTCGTGGCGAGCCGCGCGGGCGGGGTGCTCAGCGCGGCGACGATCCTGAAGGACGATATGTTCTTGGGGCTGCAGAAGCTGACGCTGGTGGAGCGGATCCAGGGCGCGCCGAATTTTAGGACGGTGCCGCTCGTGCTGGGGTCGGTGGATGCGAGGATGGTGTGTGGGAGCGGGATGCCGACCGTCGAGGGGCTGCATAATGTGCTCATGCGCTTGGATGCGGGGCCTGGGGCGGGCAAGAGGGTGTTCTGGACATCGCTGCGGGAGGTGTGTCCATGATCCGTTGATCCTGGTTAGATTGGCTGATGATGATGATGGCATAGGAACCCGTGGTCTACATCGCCGGCCGGCCATATGTGTTGAGGCTGGCGACCAATCCACTGGAGAATGTCGAGTACGTGGCTGCGCTCTTGTCATTGACGTAGGCTCACACAACCAACACCAGAGCCACAGGCGTCACCACGTCCATGGTCGAGCGCATGGAAGAGACCTTCAAAGCCGACGTGCTGCGCGAGGTGCGCTCCTCGCGGCTGCTGCAGTCCCCGCCCGCCGCGCTCGGCCGCATTCTGGTGCACGACGAGATCGAGCTCGACCACCCGGGATCGTTCGCGGTCGTGCCGCAGTGGAAGGACGTCGCCGAGTCCGAGGTGCTGACGCCGCGCGACGTGTTCGAGCGGATGCAGCAGGAGGGCTACGGGATCGACTACGGGCGCGTTGCCGTGGTGCGTTTGTCCGCATGGCATTCTCTGTTTCCCCCCCTCGTTTGCGTGTCGACTGACTGTTGGGCTTGGACAGACGGACGAGCAGGCGCCGCTGCCCGACGCGCTGTCGCAGCTGCACGCGCGCGTGAGCCAGGCGCTGGAGGCGGACGGCGAGCTGGTGTTCAACTGCCAGATGGGCCGCGGGCGGACCACCACCGGCATGGTCGCCGCGTGCCTCGTCGCGAGCGTCTCCGCAGGGACGTTCGCGGCGGGCGCAGCCGTGGACCCGGCGGACCCGGCGTCTTCCGGGGCGAGCGGCGGGTGGGACGCGATGGACGGGCCGTCGGAGGAGGAGGTGTACCAGCAGCGCGGCGAGTACAAGATGATCCTGCAGCTCGTGGGCGTGCTCGAGCACGGGCTGGTGGCGAAGCAGCTCGCGGACCGGGCGATCGATGCGATGCAGGATGTGCAGAATCTGCGCCGCGCGATATACGAGTGCGTGGGCCTGTGTCTGTTTCCCTTGTGTGTATATATGCTTACTTAACACTGCGCATCAGCTACAAACTGAAGCTCGCGACGCAGCCGCCGGATTCGCCTGCCGCGAAGAAGCTGTATGCGGTGACGACGAACTACCTGTTCCGATACGGCACGTTGATCGTGTTTGCCAATTTCTTGGTTGGCCAGCAACACGGTGAGCCCAGGCGGAGCTTCAGCGAGTGGCTGAAGGAGCATCGGGAGGTGGGCGGGGTCCTCAGGCGGCGGGGACTGGACTAGCTGGATCGATGGATATATATATATGTATATATGTATACACTTACTGCATCTGTTGTCATTTACTCGTACTTACAGCTCATTACATACTCCCCAACTTACACAGCTTTCGTCACGCTGCTGCCCGCGAGCCCCCCACTCGGCAACGTAAACGTGACAGTCTTCGCTGCCGCGCCCGCATCAGTGACCGTGACTGCGAGCACAGCCAGCGTCTGCGTCGGGTCCGACACGGTCATCTGCCGGCTCGCGTGGTCAAACACCACCGCCGCGGTGCCGTTCGCCGCGAGCACGAAGCCGGCGGGCGACCCGGCCGTGAACGCCACCGACCCGGGCGCCCAGAACACCGCCATCGCGACGGAGCCCGCGAGCACCGCCGCGGCCGTGTTGTCGTTCCGCACCACCACGGGCTGCGCCTGGCCCAGTCTCGTGCGGAACGTCGGCAGATCGAGCGCGGGGTAGACCGTATACGCGACGGACGAGGACGAGGATGTGTCGTGGTTCACCCACGCGGCGAAGAGGTCGACCGTCGTCGGGGGCTGCGGGGACGTCCCGATCGCGGCCCAGTCGCCCGTCTTCTGGCCGACCTGGACCGACACCGATGCGCCGCCGCCGCTGCCGAAGACGTACCCGACGTTCCCGTGCCACAGCGATGCGGCGCGCACGCCGGTCGCGTTCGAGACGGCCGTGGACCCGTTGAGGACGACCTGCCCCGCGTGCAGCCGCTGGTCGAGCACGGAGCGCACGGGCGCGCCCGTCGCGGAGCTGGTGTTCGACACTACGACGACCTGCACGTCGCCGGGGAGGAAGAACCACGCCTTCTGCCAGTGCAGGGTGCGCGTGAGCGGGTTCGTGTAGCGCATCGCGGCGGCGCCTTTCGTGCCGTCCGACGCGCCGCCGACGAAGCCCTCGATGCCCGCGGCGCCGGTCTGGCCGCAGTTCAGCGGCGTCGCGCCGTAGTCGACCGTGATCCCCGGGATGAGCTCCCAGTCCTGCCGAGCGACGGATCAAACCGCTGGGCTCGTAATGGAATGTATCCGACGCACCATCGACGCCGCGATATCCTCGTACTCGTTGCCCTCGATATACGTCCGCAGCGCGCCGTCGGACAGGTGGAACCCGAGCGGATTGGCGAGGTTCGTGCACTCCGTGTTCCGCGTGCGCGACGAGTACATCTTGAGCGTGCTCACGTACCCCGCGCCGCGATGCACCATGTAGTCGTTGTTGAAGAACATCCGGTTGCCGACGAGGCTCCCCGCGTTCGCGCTGCTCGAGCCCTGCGACAGCGACGAGGAGAAGTCCGTCAGCGCGGCGGAGCCCCACTCGGCGCCGAGCTGCTCGATCTTGGTCAGGTTGAGCAGAATGCTGCTCGTCGCTCTGGATCGAGGCACGGATCAGCGGCGTCCGGGAAAGTCTATGCACCAGCCACGCACTGCAGGACATCCGCGGTGGGGAACGCGATGAACCGGCCGAGAACCGACTGTGCTCCGTCATGAGGCCCGCGCCCAGAGAGACCATGTCACGCGCACTCACGAAATCCCAGTGTAGCACCCCGGTCAACACGTTCCGGTAGATCATCCACCGATCGCCGGTGAAGAGCGTCCCCAATGCAGCCTTGGACGCGGAACTGGCCTCGAACTGCGTCCCGCCCGCTTCCACCTCGAGGTCGACCAGATCGTTCGTGTAGTCCTTGCCGTAGTTGCCGTTGTACAGAATCCCCGAATGCTGGATGCCAAGTCAGGTCAGGTCAGGCGGCGGAGGGTGATGCTGCTGATAAACGCGCACCTGACCAAACCCTCCGTCAGGCCGGATCCCATCGCTCCGGGTCGCGTTCTTGATACTCAGCTCCGCATGCACGCGGCTGTACGCGTCCGTGAGCAGCGTCGTGTTCGCCGTCAGCAGCGCCAGGTCGATCCCGATCTACGCAAGTTCCAGTGCGCGCCTTACCTCATGCTCGCGAGCGCGCGAATCACACTCACCTTGGCGACATCGAGCAGGTTCGCTCCGGTCAGCACGCCGACCTGTCATCGTGTGTTGTGGGCGATGGGATGGATGGATGAAAGAAGGGCACGGCACGGGAAGCGTACCTGATTGGCAGGCACGGTGAATGTCCGGTACGCGCGCGCGGTGATCGTCTTGCAGCTGCCCAGCTCCGCCGCGGAGAGCGTGCTGTTCAGCAGCAGGCACGTCTGCGACACGAGCTCGGGCGTGCCGATGATGTTCGGGAACCAGTTCTGTCATCACTACCCCGTCAGCGCGCTATCGAGAGAGACGGAGAGAGCCAGCCAGCCAGCCAGCCGAACGGCACGCACCGTGTTCCAGAACCCCGGCGTCCCGCACGGACACGCCGTGCCCCCGCCCGAGTCCAGACACGCAGGCACCGTAAAGTCGTTGGCGAACCAAAAGTCCATCGCGCTGCGCACGCCCGCGCGCAGGGCCGCGCTCCCCGCGAGCGACGCCGCCGCCCCGGGCACGCCGCCGTGCCACGCGCCGGCCATCGTAGCTGCCGTGCGCCGTCGTCAGCAACGAAACGCGGTTCCTACGGCGGAAGGAGGGAGGGGGGACCCACATATCCGGTTCCAGTGCTATCGGATCGGGGTGTTAGATCGAAACAACTTGCGGAAGTAGGCCGCCAAGGAGAAGCGGAAGCGGACGCACGATTTCGGCGGGCCAGTTCGCGCGCTGTGCGGGGCACCCGGTCGTGTAGTCCACGTCCGCCCACTGCCCGCTCGCGTTCAACGTGCTCAGCCTGTCCACTAGCGTGAGAAGCCGCCGCCGCCGCCCGGGACGCCCCCACTGGCACACACACCACGTAGCACGTACCAGGTCGACACGGAGGCCCCGTCGGTGAGCTCGCCGACGATGTTGTCGAGTCTGCGCGCGGTGAGCGTCGCGATGTCTTGCGCGGTCGTGCGGGGCGCGATGGCGATGTCGATGTCGATGTCGGCTTGGGCCGCGCACGGGAGCACGAGCGCTGTGAGTTCCAGGAGGCCAGTCGGGATCTTCATAGTATGTAAGTATATGAGAGTGAGGGGGACGACCGGTCGGGGGATCTGAAACGGGGCCCCGAGCAGAGGCGTATCTGCTACTTATACTACTACTCGAACACACATACACGCATATACCCAGGATTCCTATGCGGCAGATCATCAGAAACACGAGCTCGAGCGACGGCGACGGCGACACGGGATCGGGTGACCGACCGTCCGTGGAACAAGGCAACATTAGGATTGGATCATGGGTGCGCGAAGAGCTATTTCATGCCGCTGCCGCTGCTGCTTCTTCTCGTCAGTAGATCGTCCGAGGCGGGCCCTCCCGGGTGGAAATCTCTCTGCGCCAGATGATGATCATGATAGTATACACGCATATAGCCAGATAGAAATCAGAGACAGTACCACCCGCCAGATGTCGAGAAGACGCCGCTGCACCTGGTGACCGTCCTGGACAGTCGTTGAGATCCTACCCATCATGTCATCAACTGATGTCCTGGAGCATGTCTTATGTAATGTAAGAGCCCAAGATCTACTACTACTCATACACTGGTATTACAACCACATACGATATCACTACTTTTCCAACAACACACATACATACAAGAATCACGACAGATCGAACCCGGCATTCGCGGTGATAGCCTGCAGCAGCTTGGTCCGCAACGTGCTCTCGCTAGTGTACCTGGGGAGCTTTCAAAAAGAAAAAAAGAAAAACACGCGTCGTCAGCCCAACCAGGAACGCAGCACACCAGCAGACCAGCAAACCAAACACACCTTGAGCAGATTCACACACGTGCTCGACGTGGGCAGGCGGAGCTGGTCCGGCCCCGCGTCCCGGATAGCAAAGTGGGGAACGAGCTCCTTGAAGCCGCTGTAGCGAGGTCTCCATTCAGCAAAGGGCCGGCCCCGCGTCCCTTCCAAATTCGAGATCACTCACAGAAGCGGCGGCCGACTGCAACTCGTCACGAACCGCAGGAGCGCCCTCCGTTGTTCCTGGTTGAAAGAGTGCACGACCTATGTATGGCACCCGACATCAGCGGCGGCAGACAGGCAGCATACGGCAGAGGGCTGGACTCGCCTTCCAGAACGACACGATTGTCGCGTCATTGGGGTCGTACAAGCCACCGTATTGCGTGTGGCCCTGCAGGTCGTCCAGATCCACAGGCGAATCGGTTCCGCCGATAAGCACCTGCAGCTCCTGCTGATTGAACATCCTGCCCGCAAGAGCATCATCAGTCACAGCTCCAAGTCCACTACTGGGGATGGCACTACTGACCTGAGCCACTTGTGGTCGATGATCTCAGACAAGCCCTCGAAGAACGCCTCGCTCTGGTGCTTGATCTGCCTGCTCAGCCGGTAGTGTGACACCAGGTGGATGTACTGCAGCCGGTTCTCCTTGGTCACGGCGATGTTGCTGCCGTTCGGGATCAGATCCACGCTCTTGGTCACTCCAAAGTCTGTCGGAGACGACTGAGCTCGTAGGATAGAGCACGAGGACAGACACGCGCGCACGTACCTTCGACGGCGACTGCAAAGTTCAACGACAGGTCCTCTGGGTTGCCTGTGTAGTGTTTCAGGAAGACCAGGCCGTTGTACAGCTCGGGATCCAGCGACGCCAGATCGTCCAGAAAGCTCTGCTTTCCTAGCCACTAATCTCCACAGTCAGCTCCAGGAAGTTCGAAAGAGCTATCCATCCTCCCACCTTGGCCAAGAAGAACCCGGCAAACGCAATGTCCACCAGAATCCCATCGTACATGGCCTTCCCAACAATGCGGCCGATGAACCGGTACCAATTCAAGCTATGCGGCTCGACGGCATACGCATGCGGATTCGGGTACAGCTCGTTCTTCTTATTCGCAAGCCACAGCCCGCGGTTCGTGTCAAACGCCTCCTTGCACAGCGACGTGAAGAATTCCTTGAACACGCCCCCGCCGTCGATGCCCGCCTCCGGCACGTCGAACTGGTCGATGAACGTGATCGCGATCTTCCCGCGCAGGTCCACGTCGCGCAGCCGGTCGAAGCCGTCCTCCGAGATGTGCGCCCGCCGCACTACCACGCGCGTCGGCGGCGTGTACGCCAGCGGCCCCGCGCGCGTGCGCCGGTCGTTCTCGATGAACGACCGGAACACCTGCACGCGGTTCGAGAACGGGATCGAGAACGGGATGTTGTGGAGGATCCCCAGCCGCGGGGCGAGCCGCGCGATCTGCCGCGACGTCGCTGCGCGCGCGTTGTTGGTCGTCATCTGCAGCTCTTCGAACAGCGCTGCTTCGATGAAAGACTTCATGTCGATCTGGCCTGACACGAGCCAGTGGTCCTCCGGGGTGAACGGCCGCCGAGAGCTTGTTCGTAGTCAGTAACAGTTCGTACCCAACGGAGCGACGCACTCTCTTGCATGGATCGCCAGCAAACACTTGGTCACTCTTTCCCGCACTTCCTCCCACGTAAAGGCCAGACCCCTAGGCCCATGCGCAGCCACTAGCTCTTGGTGCCCATCATCCAATGTACCTTGATACAGCCCAAACGCAATGTCAAGCAGCAGCCGGCTGAACGTCGTCAGCTCATCCAGGCTCATCGGATTCCGGGGCACAGCCGTCGCCGTCGACGTGCCAAAGAACTCGTCATCGCCCATCGTCAGCAGCGCATGCGTGTAGAGGTCAGCCAGAAACAGCACCGCCGGCAGAGTCGTACTCGGGGGCTGATTCGATGGCAGTCCTGAGATACACGTTCAGCTCTCATAGGCACAAGTCCCACCGCTGTCAACCTACGCGTAAACTCCTGCAGGATCGCCGCAGCGTGGGCTCGGCGCACGGACCCGCGCCACAGCTCCTTGATGACCGTCACCCCGTGCCCGCCAACCATAATCGCGCCCAGCACCTCGCCGCGCTTACCCGGCCACACGCGCTCAAGCGCTAGGAACATGCGGAACAGCGCGGCGCGGCTCGCATCCGGATGCCGCTGCGTGGCCGCCAGCAGCGCGTTCAGGTGCGCAGGCGCCACGAGCGTCGCCAGCCGCTTCTGCGTCTTGGCGTCGAGCGCGGGCAGCACCACGCGCGGCGCGCTCGGCACGAATGCCGACACGACCGACACCAATGTGGTGGATGCGGATGCGGCGTGGCCGTCGTCGGAGGAGTCCGAGTCTAAATCCATGTTGACGGTGGGGGAAGCCTTGGAGGCCGAGCGCCCGTCGAACACATTCGCCGGGAGCGAGTCGAACACGACCCGCAGGAACTCGATGTACCCCGCAAGCGCGGCGGGCAGCATAGCTTTATACCGCGGGGGCGTGAACGCCGTGAGGTTCGCGACGACATGCACGCGGTCCTCGATCGAGAGCGCGTCGATGGCCGGCGGGCCGGGTGCGGCGAACGAGTTGTACGGGATGTGTGAGGAGAGGTGCGTCAGGCCGGTCAGCGGCAGCCGATTCGGCAGCAGCGGGATAATCAGGATGTTCGCGATGAAGGCGTGGAACGACTCGGTGGATGTCAGCGAGTCTGATGGTAGGGTGAAGAACGGCGCGGTGACGAGCGTTAGTATTAGAGGTAGCGAGACGGATGTTTTAGCTTCTACGGGAGGCTTCGGCGACCTTGAGCGCATCCACACTGAAGGCAGAGATAACAACTACTCACGATGGATTGTATGGATCTTGAGAGCAACGGGAAGAAACTTCGCCGGAGGAGATACAGCTGTATATTTGCACAGACCTCTCGGCCTGACGGACCCAGATTTCGGCTGACAACATTGGGACTCAAAAGCATATTCAGGACAGTCAGATGCGCAACTGCATCCTTGCTCCTGCTCCGAGATCGTTAGCCCCACTCGATACCGCGATCTCATCGCATACCTGGGCGCGGAAGAGATGGATTTCAACAACAGTGCAGCCGCCTGCCTTATGAGAACCAGCCAACTCGACGCATTCGGCCCTTTGGCAACAGCAAACAGAGCCGCTGTACCCTTGGTGAGCAATCAGCACCCACTCCCAATCGACAACTCACATTCACCCTCGGCCGACACGACCTGCGACCACCTCCTCAGCACCTCACCATTCATCTCGTTCCCCAGGACGACCAGACACCTGAGCCCCGTCAGGCCCTGCACATCGCGCTCGAACACGCCCTGCATCTGCGCCCGCGCGGCGCGCGTCGAGGCGAGGGCGCGCCACCACGCCTGGATGCGCACTGCCGCGTCGCTCCTGCGGCGCAGCTCCGAGCGCTCGAGACGCCGCGCCTTGGCCTGGTCGGTGATGGACGCGAGCGTGGACACGGACGACGCGCCGCCGAGGTTGATCTGCCGCCGTCCTTCGCTGCCGAATAGAGGGATCATGGGTGTAGCGGCTCAAGTGGGTGAGTGGGTAGGTGGGTGTGGGAGAGGACGTGCTATGCTATGCGTGCGTGCGTGCGTGCGTGGGGGCGTCAATCGAGAAATGAGATCAGACTCGACGCGCGTCTGTCTGCTCGAGCCTCGTGGCTTTGTCAGCGATCATCTAGAGTCTTCCGCGGTCTTCGAGAGAGTGGGGGTGCGTGAGGATCGTCAAGTCGGCCGCAGAGGCGTCCAGAGCTATTACATACTACATGCTGATGATTTCAGAGCAGCATGATGCTACAGTTTCTACGGGGAAGTCTAGGGGGGAGAGCTACTCTGGATGATGACGATGATGATAACCTTGAGTAAGTAAGTATATTGCATAATTGGAGCGCGCAGACGGCCCGGGATATAATATAATACATAGTAGCCGGCCGCGCATCGCTCTCAACATAGATTCACATCGCCCGAGAAGTGGACCAACGACTTCATTTCCTCGCCCTCCGGCATTTCCGGGCTCTCATCAATGACCAGCCTCTCCTTGAGCCACTCCAGCCGCTCCCCATCCAGCAGCACCCGGTTCGCCGAGCCCAGGAAGAGGCGCCGGATCGGCGCGCTGAGTGCGATCCGCGCGGCGACGAGGCTGCACAACATCGCCTGGTGTTTCTCCTGGAACTGGGCCTCGCTGAAGGACAGCGTGTCGAGGTTCGGCCACGGCATGTGCGTCGCGCTCTCCGAGTTGGGCAGCGGGACGAGGAACTCGAGCGCGTCGTCCGTGTAGAGCGAGTTCGAGCACGCGAACGCGCGCACGGCGGGGAACAGGCGCGCGATGTCGTGGTAGTCCGCGATCGAGAACGTGTTGTCGAGGAGCGTCATCGACGCGAGCACAGGGAAGCGCGAGGCGGGCGGGAGCTGCAGGAAATACGCCAGATCGCCCTCGTCAAAGTTGCACAGCCGGATCGTGTCGAGTTTGGTCGCCGTCATCGCGGACAGGATGACGTCAGCGTTGCCTCCGTTCGAGAGGGCGAGATAGCGCAGCTCGGGCAAGCGGAAGGGCAGGACGTCGATCGGCGCAGCGAGTCTTCTGTGCGGCCGCTGCGAGTGTCCGATGAACGCAAACTTGACGAGGGAGAGACATTGCTGGAGGATCTCGCATATCGACCGAAATGGAAGCGGGAATCGCTCCTCGACGAGGCAGAGCTGGGTGATGCCCGACAAGGGAAGGCGGAGCAGATTCAGTACGGGGCCGTTGAGCCGGACAGAGGACAGCAGCGGTGACCCTCCCGCAAGCGAAAGCAGAGGCTTGCCGCCGCCGGCCGCAGGATTAAACTCGGTGTCCAGCGGTGTGAAGAGAAAAGTGCGCAGCTGCGGCATATCGAACGCGCGGAAGTGCGCGCTGACGAGCGAGTCCGGGGCGACGAAGTCCGTGACGAGATGCAAGCGGGCGATCCGGCCCAGACACGGCCGGATGCGCGTGAGCAGCTCCGCGCTCCAAAAGTCCCTCATCAGGAACAGACAGACCCCCAGCGCGTGGCCACACGACCTCTGCAGATACACATCGAGTTTCTCCGGGGGCTCGAACGGCGACGCCGTCACCCGGGACCACAGCTCGGCGAGACGAAGCGCCGCCGCCCGCCACCGCCGGTTGACATGGGACAGCGCGATCTCGAGGGGAGGGGTCGCCGACGGGAAGGCGGCGGGGTGGGGAAATTGCCGGACGCCCGCTTGGAATATGAGCTGCAGGATGTCCTCCGGGATGCGCGCTTCGATGCACCCTAGCGAGTCGTGTGCGGCGCCATTGCAGCGCGATGCTTCCTCTTCAGCACGCATGATATTCAACCTAGGGGACCGTTCAGCACGCGTTCACTTCGACGAGATCGGCCCCGATCTCCCCACCCCAGCCAATTATCTGACCTGCACCGGCAGGATATCTACTGGGAAAACGACATGGTGGGATAGAGACGATCGATGGGATGGGATGGGATCATCTTCCATCATCGATTCAGCAGAGGATAAGAATCCGATTTGGGTCGCATGATCCGCTTGGGTTATCGCTTCCCAAAAAGGTAAGATCTCATTAGTGTGCCGATCCTTGCCGAGATCTGACATCATTGTTGAGGAAACCGTGCTGGGCCGCACTGGTACGCAAATGATGGCGAGGCCGCTGGAACGAAAGTGCCCCCGACTCCCCTGGTCTGAGTATGACATCTACGTACTACTTCACAGCTCCTCGGTCAGCCTTCGACCCTATCACGCCCAAACCTTCCTCGCAAGATCAATCGGTCCGAGATAAACTCAGCCTATCCGATTTGGCAAGCCAGATTGAGTGCCGCATCCACATCGAATCTGGTCAGAGCTCGACTTTTTCAACTTTTTTTTTTTGGAAAACTTTGAAAAAAAAAACATAAATCTTTTGAAAATGTGATGCGAACCAGGCGAGCACATTCGTTGGACAAGCACAGGTAGTGGATCAGTTGGTGAAAACCAGGTACGACCTGAGTGCCGGCGATGCGCGGTCTCTCGATCTCGACATGATTCCGTACATTTCAGATAGTGAAATTCAGCATAAATACTTCATACCAATCATAACCAGCCATAATCAACTCTATGAACAACGGACATTACACAAACACATCCACCTAATAGCACATACCACCGCGTACATGGGCTTAGCCATCACCGTTTCTCGATCCGATCACGATGGCGGTATCAATCAATTCATTCCCTTGCCTAATGCGTTGACCATACTTGACGGAAACCATGCCCAAAGGGTCAAGTGCTGCCCATACGGGTTTGCCGTTTGCATCTAGGCCGCCCAGCAGAATCAGCGGCGAAAGACGCCTGGCTCGGAGTCCGATTCTGAGTGACGAGGTCCGACAGACCGCAGGAACTTCTTCCCCGCTGTGTATGTCAGAATCACGGACACCTAGGCTGCTATCTGAAGATCGGGATCCCTGCGCCTCATCGCAGCTTCGAGTTACTATGGCTATCATGGAGGGACGACGAGGGAGCATGTGACAGTGTCTCCTCGTTGGCTGCTCATTCTACGAGCGTAGGTCACTAACGGTCAACGTTTCTGTTTATAGACGCATAGGATACCCGATGGCTCGACTAGCGCAGCCTGCGATATGTATCACTGGATCGACTCGAAATATCACGCGGGAGGAGGACAGTAGACGATCATAGGGCACAAGAATAACACAGAACAGTGTGGCACAACCGTCAAGTGAAACAGTCATCAGGATAACGGCTAGTCACCTCGAAATTGGCTGCGCACGAGCCGTGCGCGAGTCGCTATGTGCGCCACATGCTCTTCCTGGATCCATGTGCTGTCGCGCACCGGCATCAAATCCTCCCGGCAGGCCAATGGCGGAGAACGACTGCGGAAAAGAGAGCTATAAAAGCGAATTAGGAGGAGCCGACGAGGGCTATTCAGCAACACTTACTTCAAATCGTCCATTCCTTCGTCTTCGTCTTCGTCTTCGTCTTCGACACCTGCCCGTTCCCGATGTTCAACAAAAGCGCCCTCCTCCTCGCTGTCTCGCTGGCCGTCTCGGTCTGCGCCATCCCGTCTCCAGCACCGGAGGGGATCGCGATCCCCATCCGAGCCCGTAGCGCGCTGACGACCGCCGATGGCGTGTTCGACCACGACAGTGCCATCGCGGAGACCGTGAAGACGATCAACAAGCACCGCCAAAATCTGATCAACTTGAAGAAGAACAAGGGCGAATCGGTCTTCAACCCCGTGCGCTATAATCCGAGTCCAGTGTTGGGTGTTCTCTGATTGAACGCATCCGCAGGGTGCTGAGATCAAAAACATCGCCACCGTCCCTGCCGCCGTGCAGGCGCGGATGGAGAGCCGCAACGAGAAGCGTCAGAGTTTGGGGCTCACTGATCAGTCGGAGCAAGAGTGGACTGGCAGCGTGTCCATCGGCACGCCCGCGACGCGTTTCGTCATCGACTTTGACAGTAAGTAGCACTCAATGGATCATCAGAAACACGCTAACGGAGTGCAGCTGGGTCTTCCGACCTCTGGGTGCCCTCGTCTTCGTGCAGCTCAACCTGCTCGGGCAAGACCAAGTATAACCCCAGTCAGTCGTCAACTTCCACCTCCGAGTCCGGATCGTTCTCTATCTCGTACGGGGACGGATCGACTGTCTCTGGGCCCATCTACACGGACACTGGTAAGCCCACGTTCTCACCCGCAGAGGCAGTGCTCTCATCACCGTCCGTGACTTACTGTAGTCTCCGTCGCCGGTGTGTCTGTCACCCAGCAGTACCTCTCGGGCGTGACGACCCTCTCGTCGGAGTTCACCAGCGACCCCGCCGACGGCCTGCTTGGTCTCGCATTCCCGGCCATCTCCAATCTCGGTCAGAACCCGTACTTCCAGACAGTCATCAGCCAGGGCGCCGTCTCCGCCAACCAGTTCGGGTTCTTCCTCAGCAGCTCCGGCTCGTCGCTGTACATTGGTGGAACCGACACCAGCAAGTACTCCGGCTCGATCGAGTTCAACGGGATCACCTCGTCGTCTGGCTTCTGGCAGGTCACCGGTGCATCTGTCAAGGTCGGCAGCAGCACTGTTACCTCCGGTCTCGAGACCATTGTCGACTCGGGAACGACCATTATGTACGGCCCGCCCGCACTCGTCAAGGAGATCTTCGCCCAGGTGCCCGGTGCACAGCTGTACGATTCCACTAACGGTGCGTGCTTGCTCTGTCGTCGCCGTTGTCCTGAGATGTCTGACGCATCATTGTTCCAGGCTACTACTCGTATCCATGCTCGAGCCCGCCCCAGATCTCGTTCAACTACGGCGGCAACGACTGGACGATCTCCGCGGCGAACCTCAACCTCGGCCTTACCTCATCGGGCTCGAGCTCGTGTGTGTCGTCGCTGGCGGCGCAGGACCTCGGATTGGGATCTAGTGTGTTCCTACTTGGTGATGCGTTCATGAAGAACCAGTACACCGTGTTCGACGTCGACCAGAACGCTGTCGGTTTCGCCACCCTTTAGATTATCGCAGTAGCCAAAGAATAATATGGCAGACCGCTCTTTCAACTATTGATGCCAGCAATCCTTCCACCCTTCAATCGGCGCTCCATTTGCATTCGAAACTCGCGCGAATCATGGGCTGTCCCATTTATGCCCCCGCACTGATCTTTCCCTGTCATACAATTAATTCGAGTTCGAGAGTGGGGCAAACGAGGCGGGGCCAAAGTGTGGTCAGTGTTGTCCGGAAAGACAGACGATGAGGCGGTAGACCGGTTTCTGAGTTGATGCGACCAATGTGATGTATGCGGTGTGAGCAGTTCGCCGCAATAAGATACTGTAAGTGGGAACGCAGGACTTCACAGGGATCGCACCAACTATTGCCTGCGATTCGTCATGAGACGGAACAATCCCAAGCACTTAGCTCTTGTAGTCTTTCAGGTACGAAGTCATCTGCGAGATTCGAACATTGGAACATCCACTTGTTACATGAATATCGATACAAGGCGCCACATCTTCGACAAAATACACCGTATGGTAAAGCATATCTCATGCCCAGTTGTCGATGAGCGCGTCCCGCATCTCGCCGATAACCTTGGATGAGTCCTGGCCCTGGAGTTCTGGGGGAGAGCGGTCGGTCAGAGAGCCGAAAATGGCACCATCATGAGACTACGCACTGAAGGTCGCCTCGATGACACTGATCTCTGTAGCAGTCGTTTCGAGCCCAGTGAATGCACACCAATCGTTGACGACCAAGCCGGCTCCAATGACATCCGAACCTCGGTTCACGGTCCCAGCCTGAGATCGTCAGCGCACAGACTCGCACGAGAACACGAGAAGACGCACAACAAGCGGTATCTGCAACAAGCTGCTCAGCTCGTCCTGGTCCTGCACGCTCGTTTTCGGATGCACCAGCCCGCCCTGGTTCGTGATCGCACAGTAGCTTCCCACGAGGACGTTGTCCGCGACCGTTTGCCGGAAAACCTCGACCTTCAGCACGTCTGCGATGATCTCCTCCGTCTCCCGATCCACGTCGGGATGGACGAGTGCGACGTAGTCGTTACATGCGATCACATTTCCGAGAGCAGATAACCGCTCTTCGACGCGCTGGATCGCCACGGCGTCGGGCAGGGAGTTGCGCAGGTGCTGCAGCTCCTGGTCGGTTGTTGTGGCAGGGACAAGTAGACCATGTCGGTTGCCTGAAGATGTGATTGGTGAGATCTGGAACGACTAGACGAGTCAGGAAAGTGCGCACCAGCTGTTAACCGACCTATTATCCTTGTCCCGCCAATGCTCGTGTGGACGATGGGAATCACATCGCCGAGCTCACTCTCGAATGCGGAGTAGAAATTTGTGCTGCCCTGGATGGCAGCGAGACAGTAAGCGTTTGTCAGCTTGGAGAAGACTCCGATATCGCTATGGTTTTCGAATTGAATGCCTAGGCGAGGCTTGTCAGATTATCGCAGCCGAAAGAGATTGGGATTGCGCACGAGTGGCCATGTTGAGGGGGGATGTCGTAGATCTGTCTTCGGCTTTGTAGATGTGTTAGTGGATGAGGACGCCGGGTGTGGTGGATGGCAGCCCCGAACGCGAAACTTTTTTATGAGATCGGATGTCACACTCCAGTCACAATCACCCCCGCTCTTGCTCACCAACGGCTCCGACGCTCTGATTCCGAACACGGTCACCTTGAGTCACTCCCCTGCTCGGAACCCATGCTGCGTGTCTGTCGGAGGAAAAACTTCCTGACTTCGTGGTCCCAACGCGGCGTGAGATGTGTGTCGAGTGACGCGCCCGTGATTCCGAAACCGCTCACATCAGTCGAGAGGATCATTGCGGATGGAATAAAAGTACTAGGCTGAGGTGCCCAGATGAAATGCAAGCGTTGACCGTATTTCAAGGCGACTGGCCCCATATCCTTCGCGACATACATGCAAATGTGTCTCTCGCACCCTACTCGCGGATACTACATGAACCCTAACAATGCTATCTTTGGCGCAAAGGGAGACTTTGTGACCAGCCCCGAGATCAGCTCGCTGTTTGGAGAGGTACGAATGACCCTCTCTTGCAGCATTTAATAACGAACGCTGTAGTCGAGTTGTTAGGCATCTGGCTAATGTCGCAGTGGATGCAAAGCAGCTCTCAGTTGCCCATTCGTGTTGTTGAGCTCGGCCCAGGACGTGGAACTTTGATGCGCGATGTGCTGAGGGTGAGTCCATCAGTCTATCACATATCCCAGCTTCCGAGTATGTTCGCCACAGGTCGTTTCTCAATTTGCCAAGGACCGCCTGACAGCAGTCCACCTCATCGAAACGAGTCCAACATTACGCGCTGTACAAGAAAGTCGGCTGTCCGCCAGTGCTGGGCAATACGGTTGCACGCTCGAATGGCATGACTCTATTGAGCGTGTTCCTCCCAGCAGCGAAGAGTACACGATGGTTCTTGCCCACGAATTCTTCGACGCTCTCCCGATGCATACCATCCAGGTCAGTTGCTCTGGTTTCCCATGGGCATTCAGTCACTCACTTTTTTTGCAGAGGACGGATAAGGGCTGGCAGGAGATTCTGATTGCATTGACCGAAACTGAGGGAGACGACAAGTTCCGCTATGTGATGACCCCAGAGCCAACCGCCGCGTCGATGCTCCTTGGCCTGTCCTCGCCTCGCTTCCAGCAGCTGCCCATTGGATCTCGAGTAGAAGTGTCTCCCGTCGGCTTCCGGATCATGCGTGCCATCGGGGAACTCATCAACGGGCGGGGTTCTGGTCTGATTGTGGATTACGGGTCTGCAGGCGCGTCCAACCAGTCTTTCCGGGTCAGCCGTGCACATGTGTAGTCTTGCGACTGTCTGACTCGCTCCTAACAGGCTTTCAAGAACCACGAGCTGGTGGACATCTTCCATGCACCGGGTGAATGCGATCTGACGGCGAATGTGGACTTTTCGTATCTGGTCGAGTCTGTGCAGGATTTAGGTATGCACCTGCTGTCGGTGACATGGCATGTTCTGATGGACGATGTAGTTCCAACCCATGGACCTATATCTCAGGCGGACTTCCTAGAAGCCATGGGCTTGAAGCTGCGAGTGGAAACGCTTGCCAGCCGGCTGTCGTCGGCCAAGGAAAAGACAGCCATAGAAGACTCCGGGCAACGGTTGGTCGATCGTACCGGGATGGGATCACAGTACATGGTGCTGGGTGTGGGTGGACAGAAGGAAGCGTGGCCTTTCGCAGTGCCAAAATAGCTTGCTCAGTAATGGTGATGGGATCCATTAGTCTGCTCGGCTCTCATCGATGTGCCCTGGACGTTATGGCAGAGTAGCTTAGTGCTACGAGTGTAGTTCGCTTTATGCGTCGAAACCCACTCCCCAGCGTCCACTACATTTGTCTCATATAAAAAGACTGCGCACAAGGATATATAATTACGTCGACTATCTGGTAGGGCCGCCACGCGCTGCAAATCACAAATCCCGCATGCCGCGGCAAAATCGCACGTGGAATGGACGCGCACTCTTCCAATCTCACTCTGACTCTGAGACTCAGTTTCTCTTCGCCATCATGACCACTCCATCCAAGCCCGTCACCATAGCGGGGCGTCCCCGTGCGGAGCCCATAGACGGCGTCTCGGGCTCGTTCTCCACGACATACGGCACCCCCGAGCTCCGCGCCCTGCGGGCCCAATACGCAGGGACCCCTCCACCGCCGAATATCCCCCTGCGTGCGCCAGGCTCAGCCTCCCCGGCACCGGGCGTGCGCCCTCTCCCGGACGTACCGATGCAGGGCTCGCCCGCCTCAGCGGCGCTGGGCCTGCCTGCCTCATTCAGCAGCGCGAGCCCCGCTCTGCAGCCCCGCACCGAGCGGAGCAACAGCAACACCACGGCGACGCCCAACATCGACCTGGAGGAGCTGACCGACGAGGAGAAGGCCCGCGTGCTGCGTCTGCATCTGGTGTCGAAGCAGGAGCGCGAGGCTGCCGCGGGTGGCGCTGCGTCGTCCGATGTCGAAGCTCCGGTGGGCGGACCCAGCTCGAGACGCTCGTCCTTCCGGGCGCCTCAGGCGCCGAGGGAGGCTGAGGCGGAGCCCGAGACGTTCCCTATTCCGTACCACGCCCCGGGAGCCGATGTGACGTGCGTCGGTCCTTTATCTGGGAGATCTGACTTTTTCTGACAGCACATGCTGATAGTCACGATATCTACAAGTGGCAGTCGGACCAGCGCAGGCTCGCCGCGCGCACGCGGTCGCACTCGGTCGTTCTCCCGCCGTCGACGGCACAGCACCCGGCGTTCGAGCACATCCACGAGCCAGGTGGTTTCCGTCGCAACTATCTGCTCCTGCGTGCCAGCGAACGCGGGGAAGATCAGCCGCCGATCCTCAACAACTTTATTGAGTTCCTCTACATCTTCGGACACTTTGTGAGTTACACGCTCGATCGTTCTCGACCTCTCGACTGAACACCCCTCGCAGGCTGGAGAAGACTTGGAGGACGACGAAGGTGAAGAAGACGAGGAGGATGCCGAAGCTGCCGCCGCCGGCCCACCAGATGAAAACGAGCCGCTCCTGGGCACCTCCTCTGGTGCTCGCACTGTGACCAAGTCAAGGCGTGCTCACGCCCGTCGGCGTACATCGACTTCTCGGGGTCCCCATGGAACGGCGACCGTTCCCCAAGCCGTGCTCATGGTCAGTTTCCATCTGCTGTGACAGAAAGACTCTGACAATATCACTAGCTGCTGAAAGCATTTGTCGGCACTGGCGTGCTCTTTTTGGGAAAAGCGTGGGTGTTGTTTCTGGCAGATTTGTTGTTCGTTCTTGACACCGTGTCTCAGGTTCTTCAACGGAGGAATCCTTTTCTCGTCCCTGCTGTTCGTCTTCATCGCTCTGATCTCGCTGTACTCCTTCCTGCTCCTCGTCTATACCAAGTTCGTCGTTTCTGGCAGTTTCGGTGACATCGGCGGAATTCTCTACGGACCGTGGATGCGTTACCTCATTCTGGGCTCCATCGTCGTTTCGCAAATCGGATTCGTCGCGGCGTACATCATCTTCGTATCACAGAATCTGCAAGCCCTGATCATGGGAATTACGCACTGTCTGACGCTGGTGCCGCTCCACTGGCTGATTCTGGCGCAGACTGTCGTGTTCTTGCCGCTCGTTCTGTTCCGGGACCTGGCCAAATTGAGCACTACTGCGTTGGTCGCGGATGGATTCATCCTCGTCGGCCTGGTGTACATCTTTGGCTCGGAGATATCGATCGTGGCCGAGCGCGGAATAGCGGATGTAGCTCTGTTCAATCCCAAGGACTTTTCGCTCTTTGTTGGGTTGGTCCTCATCGTTCTCTGGTTTACCCGATGCTGAAGTATCTTCTCCCAGCGTTGCCGTGTTCTCGTTCGAGGGTGTTGGAATGGTTATCCCTATTACAGACGCTATGCGCGAGCCGCACAAGTTCCCCAAGGTCCTCACTGGTGTCATGCTCGGTGTCCTCGGTGGGTGTTTGCGGGTGACCATCTCAAAATACATGCTAATACACACTAGTCCTCTTTGGTGGCGCTGGTGCTCTTGCTTACATGACCTTTGGATCCGAAGTGCAGACTGTTGTTCTGGTCAACCTCGATGCCTCGAGCAAGATGGTCCAATCTGCACGTCCTTCTCCACACTCTCTGTAGCCTTGCGTAGTGCTGACTCTCCACAGGTGCAATTCATCTACTCGCTCGCGATCATGCTGTCGGTGCCTCTGCAACTGTTCCCCGCCATCCGTATCATCGAGAATGGGATCTTCACGCGCAGCGGGAAGGTCGACTTCCGTGTCAAGTGGTCCAAGAACATCTTCCGGTTCACGATCGTCTTCCTCTCGGCGTTCCTCAGCTGGCTCGGGGCTGCGGACCTGGACAAGTTCGTAGCGTTCATCGGATGCTTTGCCTGGTGTGTTGCTTTTGTCCGATGCCGTGCTCCCTGGACTGTTTCTGATTGGACATTGTCACGCAGTGTCCCGCTGTGTTACGTGTACCCGGCGATGCTGCATTTCAAGGCGTGCGCTGACACGCCTCGGAAAAAGGCGGCTGATATCGCCATGATCGTCTTTGGTCTCGTCGCGGCGGCCTACACGACCCTGCAGACCGTTAAGGTGCGCACGCGTCTCCATCTCCTGGACACAATCTGATGGTGATCCCCTGCTTCCAGCTGATGATCGAGCCCGACAACGGCGGTCCTCCTGTCTTTGGCAATTGTTGAAGGGCGTTGTGCAAAGCAAATAACGAATAAAGCTTCAAGTTCATGTTCATGTACTAAGCGGCGTATATGACTGGGACTGCGATATGCGATAGAATCTACTTGTTATCTACTTACTACCCACACATACTATCTGTACCGCACTCCGCTGCGAGTCTCCACAAACGAATGGACACATTGTGCGACCAGTGGCGATCTGAGCATTTATGGTGCCGAAGAAACGTGACGATCCTAGTCTCTTGTCTCTTCAAGCGCAGTCTGCCTTCCCTGCCCTCTCTCCTCTGTGTCCTAGAAAACAGCAGAGCGAGTCTATACGAAGGAATGGAAATTGGCAAGAACTCCAAAGCACTCCGCGTGACTAGTGTCCACTCGTAGAGACAGCTCGACGCGTGGGATCCTTGTGACAGATCAGACCATCTGACGCACACCGTAGACCCGATACCTGGCTACTACGAGTACCTATTCGGAAGACCCTGCATCTGCTACTGGCACGGTCTATGCACGCGCTGTATCTCAAATGCATATACATGTCCATACGTTCCGGACCTGCTCCCAGGTACACCCGTTGACATTAGTTACTGCGTCCTTGCCTTCCGCCACGGCGTTCGTTGCGCCGCGTGCGAGCTGCCGCGTACGGCGGGCTGACCAGTGTCGACCAAGAGCCCGTTCACTGTCCGCCATTTCATTCCGTGTGCCGGGACGCGATCACGTGCTAAAATGCAGCGCGTGCAGGAATGGAAAAGGACGCGGCTATGTCTATCAGTACATCCGAGTTCTCCCTCTCATTCAAGGATTCCGATGTTCTTGGGGGTAACGAGGACCTAGCTGTGAACAGAGTATGTCGGACTACAAGCGCTTTGACAATGTCCTAGGGGACTGTGGTGCCACAGGTGGTGGTCCAGAGCTGGAGGTGAGAGCCGAAGAGCTGAAAAGGATAATTCTGTCATGGAAGAGATGCACAGTGGAAGACAATGGTGGTTCCAGAGCTCGTTGGGATCAAGGGTAACGGACAGATCAAGGCCTAGTCCGAAAGCGAGATGAGTCACGCGATTATAGCACAAACTTGAGCTATGAAAATGCAGGCGTCATAGCTCAGCTGGGAGAGCGATAGACTGAAGCCTTCATGCGCCGAATCTACAGGTCACGTGTTCAATCCACGTTGATGCCATTAAGAGCCGGCGGGTTCCATTTTTTTTTGTGGATCTACAACCTGTGCTCATTTGGGTAATTACAACCCCACACTTTCTTTCCGTCTCTGTTTTCCTGTGGCAGAGAGTGTGTTTGTTGCTGCCTTGTTCCAGGTCTCCTGTGGAAGGCAATGCAAACAAAATGCAATCACAGAAGCATGCTCGCTGTATGGCCGCACTAATACTACTTAAATCCTGTGAGAGTGGTCCTTCAGAATTGGTCTGCAGCTGGCTTGCAAGGCCTGGGAGACAGTGTTCTGCTGGCAGAAGATGCTCTAAGCTTATGTCCACGACAAATTTTGAGAGCAAATAGTAGAGATTTGGCCAAGAGGAGGGAAGCTTGCGCCAAGTAATCAAATGCTATTTAGTTGTCTCAAGAATTTGTCCTTAGCTGTGAAGTGGGTTCCTTTGGCCAATGCTTGCAGAAGAGACAGAGAGCAGCTAAGCACCACATAAGACTGTGACTGCAAAAAATTCAATGAAAGCAAAGTGCACAAAGGGTATGTACATATGTATGTATTTGTCTTCAATGAGATAAGTCTACTTGTCTCATAAAATGATTTTCGGTCACTTCATTAAATCGATTGCCGTCGAATGGGGTGTTCATGGTTGGATGGCCGAGCGGTCCAAGGCGCTAGACTAAGGATTAACTCGAGTAATCGAGTGCAACTTGCCACCAGGCGATCTAGTCCGAAAGGGCGTGGGTTCGAATCCCACTCCAATCAATATTTTACCCTGCTCCCCGTTTCTCTGCAACCCACTGCTCATATGTCCTGTCACCGCACCCTTGATTAACTTTAGTGCTTGTACATCATATGCCTGTGTCGCTTAAGTGTGTGTTGGATGAGAATATCATCCGGTCCCTTAGCCACCCTAGCACATCTTCCTCAACATAACCAAGATCCGCTCTAAGTTTTCCGCTCTCAGATTCACGTTTACTCTAACTTTGGAGAGGGCAATCCATTCTTTGCTGTAGAGTTGGATCCGGACAAGCTCAGCTTTGTGCACAGAAACAAGATAATCAGTTTGTTGAGAGATACCACAGAATCTACGTCTTCTTGAACCTGATTGACGCTCATCCGGCCGGACATCAATGAGAAACGTCTTGAAAGGTCCCGAAACATCTGTTGCTCTATCTTGCGAAGGATAAAATGTCCATTTTTGGACCAAGTTTCACTCTACTCCTGAGGAACATATGCCTCAGTGACCGGGGACCCATCTTATTCCAATTTTACATCGAGCTTCTTGCCGTCGGGAAACTGGTCCATATAAGCCCGTCGACTAGCTGAATTCGCAACGTATTCGACCAACTTGCAGTGGGCATCGTTTTGTACTTCACCGTGCGTATTCAGGTTAATCTCTTGACCAAAGCAGAAAGCGAGCAGACACTCACCACGAACGCTGCGCGTTATCCTGTCCAGTCCAGCCATGGTCACATCCACCTGCTGTAGCGACATATCGTTGACGAAGTCCGCGCGCGGCCTGCGCATGACATGCCACGTGGCAAGCCGCGCAGAGACAGCCTCGCACGTGGTACCGGGGACAGCAGGCCTGCGAGGACCCCCCGTCCTCGATCGCTATCGTGGAGCCCTGGGCGAGCAACGACAGTGCCGTCGAAGAGTGGGGTGCGGCCGTTACACCACGTCGGGAGGGCGGGGAGCTTGCGCAGCCACGAGCGATAGATCCGGCCGGTCGGTTCGGCAGGTCCAGCAGGCGGTGGCACTTGGGCGTCGTAGTCGGCGAACTTGGCGCGCACCTGCGCAAGGGTGATCGGCGGGCTCGAGAGTCGAGACTGGGTTTGACACTGGAGAATAGGGGTGGGTTGAGCCACCAGGTATGGTTTGAGAGGTCTGGTATTGCGACCCACCATCTTCCTCCCCCCATTCGTTTCAGTGTAGAACTGAGCCGAGATGATGAGTTCTCCGTTCCTGCACGGATAGGGTAGAAGCTCGCGGAGGGGAAGCCCTTCGAGCGAACAGTGCGAACGCCTACACGGCCTTCTGTGAGCCATTCCAGACCGGAGATGTTGCCGTCTTCCGGAGGTGCTTTGAATACTGTGCGACAACAGGTGATACCGGTGGGTGAGGCTTGATCATGCCCGAGCATATGTGTGCGGGTGAGCAACCGAGATCGGCCATCAGAGCCTTGTGTCCCCAAAGCGATGAATTCCATCCGCCCCAGCACTAGATCCGCGTGCACAGTTTCGCCGAACTCGAGCGCCACATCCCCTTCTTCCAGAGAACGATACAAGAATTCGCATCCAACACACATGAACACAGGTAGAAGGTCGCCTGGTATATCAAGGGTGATGCGCTTGAGCTCTTCGTAGATGTCGGTCCGGTGGCACATCTGCAGCACCTGCGCGACCGCCAAATCAGAGAAGAACAGAGCGCGGAAAAACGGAGACAAGCCTACCGCGTCCTCCTCAAGCTTACCGCCCGGCGTGAACTACGTCTCATTTCCATCCCTGGTCACAAGATCGAAAGTGACGACCTGAGCGCCTAAGCCCCATGGACTGTCAACACACCCCGCGCAGGAGCACATATTTCAAGTTCTCCTCATGGAAACCGAGATGCTCCAGAAGGTGAGTCGCGTTGGGCTGCAGCCCGAGCGCCGCGTCGACCTCCGTCTTGTTCGCCGTCCGCTCGAACACCTGCATGATGTGCCCAGTCTGCCGGAGGGGGACTCGGTTGACGCCTTCACACGGCATGCGCGAGGGTTAGGTGCCCTAAGCTTTCCGGAACCGATGCTGATCGGGACGTTGTTCATTCCGGCCTCAGGCCAATAATGGCGGGAGACTGTAGAGCAGCGGCCAGCCGCATCCTCCAGTCTTCTCGTCGGAACGAGACAGATGAAAGTGCTGTCCATGGCAGTGCGCGGGTCGAATCCAAATATGGCATTGAAGCCTATGCAGGCAGCACGAGGAAGAACGGCTTCTGAGCGTCCCAGTAATGAGAGAACAGATGAGACATCGCCGCACGAGTTGTCCCGTCACGTGAAAACTCTCCGCTCATTTTGATCATCATTCCAGCTGCATCCAACAATATGAGCTACCATGCTATTTGTAGCATGCGCGCAAAAGAGTGATGAATAATAAGTCTCGCCACTATCTACATCTTCTGCTGCGGCCAGACTTCCAGACCGTGTCAGGAAGCCGTATGTCTGATTGAGCCCCAGGTCTAATCTCTGAACGATCGGTGTCAAAGAGTAACCTTTTTAGTAAATTAGTATTGCATGGTTGGATCTCACTTCTAGAGCTCTATCATCTTTGCAATTACATATATCATAAAACAAGCCCTTCCTTTCGCGCGCCAACCAAGAGCTGCGATAGTGCTGCGAGCCGAAGAATCTTCAGCCAATATTTTCGTGCAACCGGGAGTTGGAAAAACAGCTAAGATATAAATGCTCGAGTATTTGAAACGATTCTACTGCAATGTTTATATAGGTCCGTTGAATGACATGATGGTGCAGATATAGCACGAGTGGGTTGGAATGACATAAGAGTGTTTATGGGAAATCAGGAAGCAAAACATGGGGATATAATCAACTAAAACGTGGTGCTATAGACCGAGGGACAGAACATTCCGATAGCTCAAAGCGTAAACGGAAATCAATAGCAGAACATTTGGACAGTTCAGACATTTCGGATCGTGCTGCGACCCGGGACCTTTTGCCAACAGTTAAGGACAATTCCCGTACTTGTTTGACGACAACATACCTCGCATTTTTTCAAATGGCGCTTGAGGTTGCTTACGGTAGCATATGTACGTTTGCAATAGGGGCAGTACCGTCTGGCACCGATATGAGCGTCGAGGTGATCTGCACGGTATACTACATCAGCAAAAGATGTCCGACACAGTCGTGGAACCACATACTATTCAAATTGTGCTGCGCGGTAAACGATTGCTGACATACCGGGCACTCGAATCTGGCGGCCACCTTCCTCCGCTTCCAAGCAGCTTTGATGTGGGCTGCGCTTCCGACTATCGCCTTGACGAAACTGCTGCGTCCCGGATGGGTGGACGCAATGAATGAGGCTGGAGCAGCAGCGCTAGGTCTGGGAGGAGTTGCAGTTGTACCTAGTCCAGAGTATGAGCAATAGAGTTTGATGGCTTGCTGTGTACCTGTAAAGCCGACGGGTAGAAACGAGCTGGGAGGATGCTCGATAGAAAGCTCCGGGTGGGACTGAAAATCTGATCCGTGGTCGCTATGGTTCGAAGCGTATGGAACGTTCATGCCATCCAGCTCGCTCAACGCGCCATCCTGGCAAGGATTGTGAGCAAAGTGTTCATTAGGTGGCTCCACTACTCACCAATGCTTGCGCGGCCAATGGGTTCGGGTATTGTGGAAGTGGTTGGTATATATTGACGTCTGTGTCTCTGGTAAGGCGGAGGAGAGTAAAAGAACGCGGGAATCACGAACCAGATGCAACGCTTTGGATATGAACCATGTCAGGATCATGACGCAAATATGTATCTTCTGAAGAGTCCGCTCCCAAGGATAGATGAATCCTCAGGTTATCGGTGAGACCGTTGATGGGCTGGAAGTCAATAAAGAGACGAATCGCCACAAGTACGAAACCTACAGGAGAGTCGATCCTGGTGGGATGCTTGAGCGCTCGCGGGCTGGCATGTCCCAGCAGATGGTTCGGGCGTGGAACATCAAGATGCTGTCCGTATTCTGCAGGCGCCATCCCATTATCGAGCCGAGGAGAAGGGAAGGCGTTTGGTGACGGAGTCAGCTGTCGCAGTGAGACATTGGACGATCCGCTGGGAGACGGGGTCCAACTTGGACTCCACGATGAGTACAAGGACAGCGTCTGCGACGAGTGCAGAGTCGGACTACTGTCGCGGATGACCTCAAGGCGATCGTTATATCGACCATGGTGTCCCTCATGCGACGCGCTTCCAAAGGGATTCAGCCGTGACGCAAGACGGGAGCAGCACGACTAACAGCAGTTTCTCGTCAGAAGTCATGGCCGAGATACCATACGGCGAATACCCAGCGTGCATGGTTGGGTAGTCGTTGTAGCGTCGAGGGAGTTCGGAGTGCAAGGAAACTAGTTCCTAACCAGGTTAATGAACGGGCTCAGGCCGTAAATAAGAGGAATTCGTACATGTCATAGAGAACAACAGCCCGAGCAGTAAGGCGCTGCTCAACTGCATAATTTACAGGAAAGCTGTCGCGTAGTCGAAATGAAAAGGGTCCGAGGGAGATCACAAGCATGAATCCGGGCCACCATCGCAGGGGGGGCTGTGCTTGTCCCGAATCTCAGTGCGACATGAACAACTCTGAGGCACGGACCATCGATAGTACTGGATCATACATCCCACAGGTCTACCAGAAATGTAAGGAAGACAAGCCTTCTGAGGTCTGAGCCGCGATGGAATGCGATCGCCTGTACAGTGCGCTGGCGGTGAAGGGAAGAACATGCTGTACAGTCGTCCAAGTGAGATTATCTACATGCTAGAGCACGGGCACAGATGATTTGGACGAGGCGGTGAAGTAGAGGTTTGTTTGTGCGGCCTGAACAGCATGGCAAGATAGACAGCGTGTGGTGCTCTGAGAGGAAGATCAAACCCCAGTGCAAGGCGATGTCTCAGCGTGTCTTGTGATAGGGCAGATGGAGCGAAACCGGGCCAGTAGGACCGATACCGTCGGCGTGGACATGATCCGCGCGAGAGCGATGGTCGACCAAGATTTTCGTCTGAATTTGGGAGCAATATTCACATCATCAGTGACGCTTCGACGAAGTGGAAGTAAAGCAGTGAGCGGTCATTTTTTAGGGAAATCGTTGAGACCCAGACGATAACGCCATGGGGGGATACCCCAGCGGTCTAGTAGAGATGCATTCAATCTCTGTTGTCGGGAATTTGTTGGTCGTTCGTTCAGATTGTGTGTTCTTTTCGGCACGAACGAGATATTGACATGAGGAAAAA
Organism: Mycena citricolor; assembly: GCA_963692855.1. Lineage (NCBI taxonomy): Eukaryota > Fungi > Basidiomycota > Agaricomycetes > Agaricales > Mycenaceae > Mycena > Mycena citricolor. The sequence continues at coordinate 489,447 of CAVNYO010000138.1, read as the reverse complement.
CGAAGGAAGCTGCTCCGGTCCAGCCCTTGTCACCGCGGGGATATGGCAAGTGGCCGAAGTAACTTAGTAAGACCAGCTCATTTGTACCACGTCACAATTGTGACGCGCACGTGAAGGATTCCTCAACATGAACGTTCATCGAATATGCCCTCAATCATCAGCTGGCTGAGCCCCAAGCGAACACTGCTAAGATCCCAAAGAAGGAGAGAATAGATGTAGTGGGGATGCATGCCATGCCGTTAATCTCAGCGTTCGTTCCGGGGGTGTATACAAAAATAACTTGGCCGATCGGAAAGATAAGTGCTTGCTTCCTCGTTCCTCAGCCGTAGATGATATCGAGCTTGTCAAAGAAAAAAAACCGAAGGCCTCGGTATCATGAAACCAGAAATTTTACAGGGACTGGAATCAACAGTGGCGGTCTTATTATAATTCATTCCAAAACAAAGTCGAGACACAGTTGTCCACCTTATAGCAGTGGGCTCCGATAAACAGCAGGATTTGACAGAAAGAAGTCCAGACACAATCTACGCCAAGATATCTTCTGGAACGGTATTTGACAGCTATGAAGAGAATATCAGTAAAACGAACCGGAGCGCGGCTATCTGCAACATACTGTGATCTAACGGGTTCCGGAGACCCTGCGGTTCACGTCTTGCAGTCAGGTACTTTCTAAGAACGGTCAAGAATGATGTCCGCACTTATTGAGCGACGACATGCCTCGCATTTCTTCAAGTGGCGCTTCACGTTACCTACGGTGGCATATGTCCGCCCACAATATGGGCAGTGCTCTTTGTGACCATTATGAGCCTTGATGTGATCTACAAGGCGTGCTCGGTTAGCTAAAGGTGTGCGACACGGTCGTGGAACTCTCATACTATCCAGATTATGTTGCGCAGTCAACGATCGGGGACAGACCGGGCACTCGAATGTGGCAGCCACCTTCCTTCGCTTGAAAGCAGCTGTAATGTGGGCTGCGCTTCCGACTATCGCCTTGAAGAAGTTGCTGGGTCCCGGGTGGGACGACCCATCGAATAAGACTGGAGTAGCAGCTGCACCGGACGGAGAGTGTGAGTGATGGGACTCAATGTCCGGCTTTCCACAGGTGAAGCCTGGGACAGAATCCGGTCGAGACGGGCTGGGAGGAGTCCAGGGAAAGGATTCCGGCGGAGGCTGAATACCCAATGCGTGGTCGCTGTGACCGGTGGGAAGCGGTACGGGTATGACACCGAGCTCATTCGTCGGACCCTGCTGGAAAACAAGTCAGCAGAGCAAGGGTGGGCAATCGGAAACGCACCGCAGAGTACGAAGCTTCGCTACCCCATAATGCGTCCTCGGATGTGCTCGGGTGATGGCGTGGATAGGGTTGCTGTATCTGCCAGTCTGTTCATCTCATGAGGTGGAGGCTGCAGAACCATACGCGATTCACTAACCAGATGCTCCGCCTTGGACATGAGACAGGCCGGAATCGTCAGGCCAATCTGCATGCGCCAGAGGCTTCAGTCCAAAGAACAGGTTCGTTTCCAGGTTATCAGTGAGACTGTTGACCGACTGGAACACCATGAATAGACGAATCATCAGGTGAGAGGACGCACGGAAGAATGGCCACAAGTGGAGTACCCCTGATGATCTCCCAGCGAGCGGACCGGGGGGAGGACATTGAGATACTGTCCGTATTGAGCAGGCGCCATCCCACTGTCGGACCCAGCAGAAGTGAAGAGGTTTGGGGATGGGGTCAGCTGTCGCAGTGAGACATTCGATGATTCGCTGGGAGATGGAGTCCGACATGGAGACGATGTCTGCGGCGAGTGCTGAGTTGGACTGTCGTCGCGGATGGCCCCAAAGTGCGAGTAATCGTAAAACAAATAATCCCATTCTGGACGCGTCTCGCTGTGAAGGTGAGTCAGTCATGGCGTAAGACAAGAGTAGCGGCACTGACGGTGACTCGTCGATGGTCACGGTGATCTCGTCATCCGTTGCGTGGTCACTGGTCATACTTGGGTCTCGCCGAGTCGCAGTGCGGTGGGGGTGCAGTGTGGTATTCAAAGTGAAGTCCTTGGGTGGGGTGAAAAATAGAGTCTTCGGCAGAGCAATTTAAATAGCGCAGGACGAACTACAGCATTCACAGCAGCGTGAATGGGGCACGGGATCAGGTGGCAGGTGGAAGTGGGATACCTCGCCATCAGGACAACTTGAACGCCCAGGGTAGATCAGGCTATGTTGAGCTCGAAAGCAACTCGACAGCATATCCAGTGCGGCGGAGCACTTTGGGAATGTTCCATCGATGGCGCAAGATTCTCCCGCTCTCCTGCCTGTCTCTGCTAGAGAGAGCATGCTCTCCAAACCTTCAACGAAAACGGTCGGTCGGGGAAGTGGATAGAAAGGTGCCGCCGGAGGGAAACAGCGTGCCGGACCTCGGAGTGCCCTGAGTGAAAGAAATCGGAGCCATCCGCGCTGCCATCAACGGGAGTGGTAATCATACTGAGGCATGCGACTCGGCAGATTTCAGGAGCTGTAGAGCTGCGGGGTCAGCCTGCAGCCACCAAGCGACTTTGTTGCTTACTCCGAGGTAGATGGTGGGACCAGGTTCCATCCCACCCGTGAACCTTATGTATGACATCGCTTGAGTACGATGGATGTTCCCGTTCACGGGAAGTAGCGCCCCGTTTGTCACAGATTACGGATAGACTCCACATAAAGAACAATCATGGCCTGGGGAATTAGTTCGGCCGGTTGAATGGCGCGGGATGTATGCTGTGGGGAAGATACGAGCCATCCACATGGATTTGGGAACCCGTGAGCGCAGACCACGTTCTGGATTTGGAACGAGAAGAAGTCCACGGGGGAGCGGCTTGCTCTATTCAGGCCTGCCAATGGCAGGGCGGAGATCAACAGGTCATGTGAGCGGTGCATAGTCCAGTATTCGATCCATTTTGAATCCATTTCGCCCACAATTCTGCGATGGAAAGACACTCCGGAGCGAATGTCTAGATCTGCGAGAGTAAAAAAGCTGTGTTGCTCTGTGCCGCTCATCGCCTTCTAACGTCCTGTTGCCCGTTATAATGCAGCATCGGCGAAATAACTGCATTGATCAGATTCGTATTGAAGTAAGCAACAGCAGTGCGTGTTTCCCCGTCCCGTCGCATCCAAGGATGCCGAAAAAGAGGCAGAGAATCTTGTCTCACCGGAATTTAGGCGGTGGGCCCTTCGCTGTGCCAATGTCGAGAAGCCCCGAAAAACGCCTGAGCGCCTATGAGTCGGGTGCTCAAATCAGATCATGACTGTTAGGGAATTGGGCAAGGGGGTAGAGGATGCAGTCGTGATAGGCCAGTGTCCAGCAATTTTTGGAACAGAATGCTATCAGAAGTATGTTACGCCACAGCTTGCTTCAGAATGCTATGGGAGGAAGGCCTTGTGCATACCCGGATAGCCCCCAATAAGCGCCCAACAGGTCCACGATGCATGAGTTTTCGACGCCTCAACAAGGCTCAGATCCCGCCCGCCAGATCCGTGGCAGCAGGGCGATGAACTAGAAAATTTCCGGCCCGATCCTCGCATTTGGAGGCAATCTATAACAGCTCCGCAGTCTGTTGCAGTTGAGGAAGCGTGCGCCAATATATGGAGAGATCGGGAGGCGCTCAGAGTCATTGTCATGATGAGACGGCGCTTTGACTCGGGGCTTGGCGAGCGTGGGGCCATCTGTTGAACTTGAGCATCCTCGGGAGGGGAACTCTCAGCGACATGAGAAGTGGCGTAAGTAATGGTGAGTAACAGGGAAATCGGTGATAACAGGACCGAACTCGAGAGTTGTGAACCAGTCCACATGATCGAGCCGGAACAGTGCCGACAAGTACTGATCACTGACGCGGCTGATGTGATTGGTTCTGGGACCGAGCGGGCCGCGGCGCTTTCAGCGGCGACTGGGTGAAAGCGTCGGGTGCAACGCTCATGAGAATGCATGGAGTTTGGAAGCTAGGCAGGATCACGGCTGGGATCACATCGACGTGTCGAGAAGCGAAGCGATTGCGCCAACTTGCATTCGAAGGAACAGTTCTACTTGTAGAATGAGACAGCGCGAACTGCCGTACATGATTGTGTGATCAAATCACGCACAAGCCAGGCTACATAAGCTGACGTAGCAATGCAGCACATCAGATGGTAGCAAAATCGACCGGATATCATTCGGTAGACCATAGCCGTTGCGGCACTGAGGGCCATTTCTTCAAGTTGACGTGTCGCCGTGTACCGCTGGTAGTGCGAAACAGTTTCCACACTTGCCGGATCGGTGAGCGTTTATGTCGCAATGTGCATCGAGATGATCTAAGAACGCTGATAGATGTGCGATCAGAAACCGTAGACACAGGCCTCGGAGACGTACTTCCCTGATTCTGCATTGAGGCGAAAGTCGAGGGGAACAATGGATATACCTGGCGAGGAAACAGGTCAGGTTTCATGCATCGTTCGACGCTGAATGCGATCAGAGGCGCACCGCTGACTTGATGGCGGAACCTGGAGTCGCGCTGCGCACCAGAACCGGGTTCGACTGCATTGTACTCGACTACGGTAGATGGAGTTGATCCGGAGAAGATGGGTGTATCCAGCTCCCGGTAGAATCCGCGAAGGAGCTCGTACTCTTGAAATGCGGTTCGCTCAGCGTCGCACCATTCTTCGCACGCCTCCGAGAATCGCGTCTTGATTGGCTAGCGGCGGTAGATGCTCTTGATCGGACGTGAGACGCTCCAGATGTAGCGAAAAGAACGGCGACACCAAAAGGAAGGAGGGCTCGACAGAGATCTCAGCAAGAACGAAGCCCTAATACAGATAGAGGAGACCTTGGATCCAGCTTGATAGAGAGACTCGGAGAGGTTAACAAGGACGCCAACGAAGTGAAGAAAGCAGATTCTAGCGAGTGATGTGCAGTGGATGGGAACGACTGCGAAGGTGACCGATGTGAAAAGTTGACAGGGAGGTGTATGACATGGGAGATAGCGAGTGGTAGCACAGAATGTAATCGCTCAGGAGGGGATCCACCTGCGGATGAGCAGCACGGGTCGATGATTCTGTGGGCGTTGACATAGCATGGAAGGAAGGAGCGCGAGCGTGCATCCCGCAAGAATGAGAGGCTTGTCCGAGTGAAAAGTGAAGAGAGACCGAGGCGTAGGCCAATATGAACGACAACAATCAGGGCCGCCCGCTGCAAAAGACACGTTGCGTTGGCTGCGCAGCAGCAGGTGACGATATTCAGCCCACGAGAGCAATATGTGGTCGAGATCGGTAGCATTGACATTATATGCGTTATGGTTGTGGTCCTTGAAGACCGTGACAGAAGGGGGAGATACACAGTGGCAGCAAGTGATACGGAAGGGACACAGAATACCAGAACACTGAACAGTACAGACCTAAAGCCGTTTGACGAGGGTGACACGTTCAGCCTCAGAAATGACGTCGTTTTGTGCGAATGATTCGCCCTCTCCTTCCTGAAGGTATGCAAGCGGACGCCAGGTCGCATTGAAATGCGCACTTCTTTGCAAGAAAGATGCGGTAGAGTGGACATGGCCAGACAAGACGGGCAAGTCGAGTTTTTCTGGAAGAAGACTTTCTGAGATTGAGAGAGCGGGAGTGCTGCTGCATGGGCAGAGGCCAGGCCAGAATGTTGGAATGGGAGCTGGATTCGACAGCAAGCGTTATTGATCCGAGTCATTCATCTTTGCCTGCGGGGCTGTGGACCTTGGCCAGAGCCAATGAGGAGAGCTGTCGTCCATCCGGAGTAAATGAGAGGCACGTGGTCATGCATAGGGGTACCGTCACCTGACATTTCCGAGTCGCGTCTGTCAACGCGATATACAAATGAAACATCTACTGCAAGTTCGGGCTTCAATTTAAACAGAAAACACCTCCTTTCCAAAACAGTCTCAGCATATCCTCTTCGTGTTGTACATTCGGTGCATAGCTCACGGTACACTCCATGCTCATCAACTTCTTCAATTGGCCACCTCAGTCATGCATCTTCATGCGTAGAGCGGAGTTCCATCCATCAAGCAGCGCGGTCCGCGAGGAGATGGCTTTGATCAGCCCGATGTCGGCATACCGTGACGCTCTTGCGACTGTGGGCTCCGTATCTCGCTTTCGGCTCTCTCTTGCGTTCTCTGAGTTTCCGCTGGAGGCCAAACAGAATTCTTGCCCATTCTCCCACTCGAATCTCTTTTGCCTCGCCTCCGCACGAAGCGGGATCGTTTCCCGCAGGCCATGAGAATCTCTGCCAGGACTGGGTCAAAGGGGGAATTCAACAGAGGAGAAACGATTACGATGCCTCCTCAGTGAGTCGGGGCGACTCAGAAATTTGCCGCATTGATCACATCTGAAGCGAGGTGGGACGTGCAACTGGAGGTGTCGGTGGCAGTTGGACTCCCGTGTGAAGGAGTTTGGGCAACCGAGCCAAGGGCATTTGAATGGTTTTCCCTTCGCCAGTGAGAGATGCACAGGGCCCATCTGGGGGTCGCTGGGATGGTTCAGCGCGTTCTCTGTTGCACCTGATGTCCCGTCCAGGCTCATGCTATCGGCTGACCGGTTGTCGCGATCGGCACTCTCATTAGTATTGGAAGCAGCATCCATAGATTCGGATGCTTCTGCGTCGGGGAATCGAAACTCGTCGGCGGGCTGCTGAGCTGCCCAGCTCGTCATTCTCGACTAAAGCAACGAGTATGAGAGCCAGTTTCAGACATGTGCCCAAAGAATGAACGCAACCGGATGTTTGTGCGGCAACAGACTAGGTGGCGTCCCGGAAGGAAACCAGCCAGAGAACATAGAGTCCTCCGGATCGATGCCTGGGCTTGGTGCGCCAAAGTCCATTCGGTGTTCAGGCCAATCGAATCCCGCAGGGAAGAAAAGGCCGCTTCCTATCGGTCTGTTCCTCTCTGGAGGCTCGAAATCGTCCGCACTCAAGACTTGAAGGGGATCCAAGAATAGATCAGGTCCTCTTGATAATCTCCCCATTCTCGTCCAGGGGATGATGTCACTTGAAGTCGGGTACGATTCAGCCAGCGCGTATTGATCGAAACGTCCTACGAGTGGATGCGTGTCTTTCGAATACGGTGTGCTCCGCTCATATGCGCTTCTATCGCCATCATTCTCCACAGTCCTTCGTAGAGTTGGGGGATCACAGGCAGTCTGGAGTGAGTTCCATCCTTTGGAGTCGTCAGCTGGAAGGCGCATGAGTGCTCAAGTCGGGAAAGAAGAGTGCAATAAATCAGCCTCTGCGAATTTCCGGCGTATTTAACTCTCGCGCCATTCCGAACGCATTGGCGCGCGCTACTATATCTGGTACTGGGGGGGTGATCAGCGGCCCACAGCAAAGGCTCCATCTCCGCTGCTACAGCTATTTGACAGCCTCAATCTATCAAATATAAGCGCTCATGAGAACCCTGTACAACAGCAAGGTGGAATATATTTAGAATGAGCAATGTCGACTTGGCGAAAGTAGTCCCAACGTGATGGTAGAACTCATCCTAGCTGACTAACTAATACAACGACATGAGAATTATTCGATAACACTACTAGGACAGTAATATAGCGAGAAAATGAGACGGTCGAGAACATAACAGAAAGATAACGTATGTGCAACTGGAATCGGACGTAGCAAGTGAGCAATAAATGTTATTACATAGACAGATGTTCAGTCACGGTGAGGTGGCCGCATCTTTCACACGGCGACCGGCCACTGGGGAGCGCATCAGTCGTTGCATACTTTGTAAGGGGACAGGACGCACGTGACCATCGGACTTCTTCGACAAGTGTCTCTTCAGATCATGGCTTGTACGGAATTTGTTTTCACACGAACAAGCAAATCTATATATGCCATAATGCCGATCCTCGTGATCTGGGCGACGGTCAGATCCTCGAAGAAAATGAAACGAAACAGGACGTACTGCGGACACCGCTCTTTGTGGTAAATCTCAGCCTACACATGGAGCATTGGAACCTGCGCTCGTGCTTGCGACGTTTTTCCGAGGCGAGCGCGTTTGCTCGGGACACAGGAGCCGGCAACGGAATGCTCGAGGTGGACGCTCCAAAGTCGGGACTGGCACTCGGGCTCGGGAGGCCAGAGGAGAGCGCGTAGTCGGAGAAAGAGCCGGAAGGACTTGCTTGAGGTTGCAGGAAGCGGTCGTCATATGGGGGCCTCCGGCCTACATCCGACCAGCGACGATGGTCTCCAGAACGATCCGTACCCAAAGCTGTGTTGGGGTGCAACAGATCTGGTTGGCTTCCCGCGCGAAGACACAGCTTCTGGGTGCCAGACAGCGGTGGAGGGGTTTCGAACAGCAGACTATGTTCCGCCACGCCGAAGGAGTCAAACATGCCGAAGGTCGCGCATACAGCACCATCATTTTGACAATCTGACTCGATTGGCGTGTCCTTGAGACAGAGCCCCTGCATGATCGGAGACAGTTCAGTCGCAGGCGGGGGACTTTGAGCGTCGTAGGACGGTTCGTCATGAGGAAGGAAAGCATAGTGGGTTTGAAGCCAAATCGATCTGGGCGATTCCCGAGCGGGATCGAGGAGCCCATATTCAAAAGGAGAGTATTCGACACCCGAAGTATCCTCTGATAAGTCTAGAGAAAGATAACTCGCTGGAGGAAATGCCGTCAATTTGAGAAGAAGGATCACGAAAGATGAGAATGGCGTACATGACGCGATGGAGTATGGCGACAGTTCATAACCACCGTCGGACGTATAGGCGACCAGGGTTCCGACCGTAGACCTGGGGGCACATTAGCCAGTGCATGTTGCAGATCGAACGCGCTTGCTCACATAGCAGGCCTTTCGCAAAGACGCTCCATATCATCAGGAGTTTCGGGATGGCTCGGAGTACTCGGGGAGGCAGGTGGGGCCATGTCTTCGTTGCGAATGTCTAGGAACGCTCCTGCGCTGGTTTTTGCGGTTTTGTTCGCTGCGTTGCACCACGCACACTACACGTGTTGTCGAAACGTACCGGATTTGGGCCCGCCAGGCGCTCGGCGCTCGCTATCTTTGGTTATCGATGGAGGATGATCATGGTCTAGAGTGCGTTCCATAATGACCATCGCCAGGAAAGTGGCCGGCGGGCGCGGCTTGTCAAGTCGTGGCACCTGGCACGGCCGTGGAGCCGAGCTTGACCTGGTGCTCACGCGAAAGTTCATCTCAAAGGCAGTCGTGTATCGAGTTCAAACTTGCCGAAAGCACCTACTCTCTCAAATGATCGATTTCACCCGATACATAACTGAGCCAGCGGTTCTCTGGTCCTGTCGTGGGCCGGATTTGAGCCTTCGGACGGCTGGTTTCAAATTTCTTAAAAATATGTTACTCTGACAAGTGCTGCACACATTCATTTCCGTCGCATGGCTGGTGAACGAGTCACTCGAAACGTCTTCTTTTCCTACCCCATCGAGCAACTGCCATCTGTTCGCCGCACCGATAGAAATCCCGCTCGCACAGCTCCCGCAATGACTTGTGTTGCACATGCAGTATACCATCCAGAACAAACGGCACGATCGTTGGATCTGCAAGAGGACAGAAGGAATCGATACAGCTGTCCCACAGCTCGTGCGATCGCTTGATAGTGTCGTCGGACGGGCGTCTGTGCAAGGTCGGGCTGTGCGAGGGCTGTTGACCTATCGATGGGAGGTGAGGGATGAGGGGAAGAAAGGCATTGGAGCAAGCGTAAGGGATATCATGCCCCTCCCTGGGACAATCGGAAGTGGGGGGGCCATCGGACGGGCGCCTATTGAGGGTCGGGCTATGCAGTGGCGGTTGGCCTGTCAATGGGAGATGAGGGGGATAAAGTCATTGATGCAAGCGTGAGGGGACACAATGCGTCCGGGGTAATTGGACGCAGGCGGGCGGACGAGAAACACATTAGCGCGATCTCATGCGAGGCGGGGGGCTGGACGTGGGCCGAGGGATGCGTGGTCTGATCCTGAGCTGTTGCACAGTCCGTCCTGTTACACCATCTGCCGCTGTGTCGTGCGTGTACTTCATGTTGCGGGCGCGCCCTTACAGCAACGGGTGCTGCCGACGGCCTGGTCCCTCGTGTCGGAGTATTAGGGTCTACAGCTTTATGCCAAGCTGATGAGTCAAGGCAGTGCATCAAACGGCTGGCGCGTTTCTTTTTGGAAGGCCGCACAGCCCGTGCCGCGTGTCGAAGCGAGGCGGGGGCAATGCTTATAAGCACAGCCCAACTGACGCAGCCGGTCGTGACTCTCCACCCCATGGCTCTCCCACTCCCTCGCTCCGAGTGCATCGAGATAACCGAGGATGACCCTCTCGAAAGCAACCTCTGGTTCCCAGCTCAGGATGATCCACAGCCGTTCGAGTCCGTCGGGCGCATCTTTTCTCGTGATTCCTGGATTGACCCACTCTCAAAGGTTGTCGTCTGAGCAGTCGTTTGCGCACGCAGAGAACAGTCAGTCATGCTTATGTGGCTGTGTTCTCAATACGTTCTCATTCCCGTGTGCAAGGTTCATGCGATAAGCACTTGTCGATCAATATGGAGGATGCATGGAGGACGGCCCCGACGCTCAGCATTACGAACGCGGAGCCAGACTATTCGAACTTCAACAAGTACTGCTTTCGAAATCCTTCGTCAGGCGCTAGCTCACCCATCAGTCCAATGAGTCCTGCGTCCACCTACTCTTCAGGTCAGAAGCACCTGCTCTCTTGGATGTGCATTACGCTCAATCGATGCAGTGTTTCCTGAGGACTTTCCTTCCGACAACGAATCGCGGTACAAACAGGGTTTTTCAAGCTATCCCCCGTCGCCTGTTACGCCATCCCTCTTACTATCCGGCTTCAGGGACCTCGAGTTGAACCAATCCTATGCGGGCGACCAAGTGATCATCCAAGACGATCTCGCCGATCATGGCCGTGCACGAAGCTACAGCTCATCGGGGAACGCTGTCGCCCCCGGCGAGACCTGGGGCGCTGACAATGGTCTGGTCCGCGGGCGTGCGGCGTCGTTCAGTGGGCCGTTCGTTTCAGCTGGAACTTCCTCGGAGTCGTACCCTGTCCACGTCGAACAGTTTCCCCCCAGTCTTTCCATCGAAATTTCGAGCATGGACCCTGCCCAGGAGCTGGGCACATCCGTTGCGTGGGGATCCCCGTCCTTTTCGCCATCCGAGAGCAGCGATGGCGGATTCAGCCCGGGGTCTAGCAGTCCGCTGTCAGAATGGATGTTTCCCGCGGGTGAACGGTCCATGCAGACTCAATTCCTCGCCGTCCCCGGTATGCACCGGCGATCTTCGACCCGACACAACCGAAGGCATTCGGACACCACTTCCTTAGGGGTACCGGAAGTGGACGCCGGTTTCGGCCGAGGACGGGGCATACATCGTGTTACTCAGAGCGTCTCCGGTCCACATCGCAGTGCGAGCAGTGCGAGCAGTGTCAGCTCCTATGCGAGCTCTCGCGACCCCTCCCCAGTTTCCTTTGATTACCCCTCTCCCAGCGAGGCACTTGTCCCCGGTCTTTCGTTTGACTTTTCGGACCCACATACCGACAATGAATGTGAGACAGTCGGGAATGTGTCCTCCCTCGCACGACGCAAGACCTTCACCACGATCCGCAACTCCAGCGAAGTTCTTTCTGTCGACCCCCATCTGGTACAGCACGGGACCACACGCTCCCGGAACAGGGACTCCTCTCTCGGTGTCTTCCGGGCTGCATCATCTTCCACGGCCTCCGAGAGTATTGATGGTCAAACTGTCGGCGGATCCCAGTCCGAGTTCCAAGTCGTGACCGCCCCACCGTCACCAGGCAGGAAATTCAAGAAGGAGGTCGCCTCGACAAAGATCCGGAGCGCCTCTGCCGCCCGTCGCATGAACAAGGCTGTCTTCAACTGCACAGTGCCAGGCTGCCCCTCGACCTTCACAGCTCGTCACAATCTCAAGAACCACATGAATTCTCACCAGAACAACCGCCCGTTCGTGTGTCCTGGATGCTCGTTCTCCTTCACCACACAGGGAGTCATGAATCGTCACGTCAAGAAATGCCGCCACTGATCCTTCGCTATATTGTATTAGTGAGTGCCCTTTCTTTCGCCTCGTCGACTTGTATCGATCCTCTGCCCAGATCTGTCTTGTAGACCATCACTCCGTCGTCATCCCGAATCCAATTTCTGTATCGATATACCTCTCTCGCATCTCTCTCGATCTTTGCTACCTACTAGCTTTGAATTATACCTAATGCTGCTTTGCGTAGAATACCCCACGAATGTCGTTTTCTCCTAGTCACGTGCGAACCCTCCGCTCATCACGTGTACATCCTCCGCTCGGAGGTCACACGTCGCATTGACTTCGGCTTGCCCAATGTCGCGCCGCCTACACTTTCACAGCCCTGAATCCACTTGTAAACTCAATTGTGAAGATTTTTTAGCGACATCGGCGGTTCCATTCCATGTTCAATGGACCAAAGCGAGTGTCCATCGACCGCCTGGTCCAATTACACACTGGGGGAACTGTCATGACCGGCCCTGAAATCTGACGCAGCACAGGATGGGAGACGAGTTCATTCAAAGTAGTCGACGACATTGTAGACTGCATCCGTACGATTGTTCCGTGCCTGAACGATCTGTCTTGTGAACGAGCTAAGGGGACAGTAACTAAGCTGGATCAACAAAAGACAGAGAAAGACAGGACGTACCTGACTCTCGCACAACGAGCCGCACCACTCACAAATGCAGACGCTCCGATGCCAACGAGCTTATCGACGATGGCTCTCACACCCGGATCGTCCAAGATGTCCGGCTCCCACATCACATGGTCGACGCGCAAGCCATCCAGTCGCGCCTGCGTCAACTCGGCCACGGTCCAGTCCTCGAGCAGGCCACCCTCAGCGAAAGCGTCCCCGAGAATACCCATGGCCGCTGCGTGGAGGCGACCAACGTCGCGGAACGTTCCGGACTTTGAGACGAGAGCCATAGAATCGTGATCTTGCTCGTCCAGAGTAGAGCGGATGGGAAAGGGGTAGTCGCTAGCGAGCCAGACAGTCTGCATCGGAAGGCCAGCGAGGAGGTCGACAGCAGCGTGAGCGCAATGGACGAGACCTGCAGGTGGGACACCTTCCATGCGCCAGTGCATCATGACATAAGGCGACGAAGGCGCCAGAGCGGCAGCAAGCTGATGCAGGTGAGAGGCATATGTGAGCGGATGTGCGACTTGAGGGAATATTGGATGCCGCAGATCCCAGGAAAGCACGAGGACACTTGCGTCCAGTGAAAGGGCTTGAATGACTTCAGTTGGGTCAGCAGACGCTTTGATGTTGACTTGCAGCGCTGAATCATCCTCTAGACGCAGCAAACGGCGAGTCCGCTCGAAGCAAGGAGGAAACCCATGCTCTGTCGAGCTCTCATGCACGACTTCAACCGTGGCTTGGTCCCTTCCCTCCGCTTGTGCAAACGAGACGACTCGCCCAGTTGGATTCTCTATCTCCAGCCATCTTTTGAACATATCGGGCTTGATCACACCTTCCGCAGGCAGCTCATAGTACACTTCAAAGTTCCACCGGAAGCATGCCCCCACGCGGCTTTTACCAACGTTTGGCAGCACGACCGTCCTGTTCAACGCCCGCCCAAGCTCCAAGATCTGCTCCAGATGGATGTGCGCCTTGGACTCTTGCTCGGCCACGCGCAGCACAAAGAGGAACTGGTCGCAGTCGACACAGCGCAAATCTTGAGGGGCGAGGTGCACAGGCTTGACTTCGGGTATGCGCGTCACGAGGGGGGGCCAGGGACCCGGCTTGCTGTGGTCTCGTGCGTAGTAGGTCGCCCGTTCGTCTGGATCTCGTTCGGTTTCGAGGTCGGCCAGGACGTCCAGAATTGCACGATCGACGTAGGGGCTCTTGCGGAGGCTCTTGAGGCGCTCCGTTATATCCCGGGAGCTTGAAGCAGTGGGAGAGGTGGGACGGAGGAGATACAGCACGGCGAGGAGACCCAGTAGACAGAAAAAAGTGCGCTTGCGTATTCTTGAGGTCCGGCGGAATGGTGGATATGAGTGCGAGGTTGACGGTTTGAATTCGGTGATTTTAGGCGGCTTGTGTGACAGAGGGTCAAACGGCGGCAGATTCGGAATGCTGGCGCTTCGGGTTCTCGATCTGAGCATGAGGGGAGGAAGCAGGACGCCAATCGGAAATCCGGCATATCGAGCACTGCCACTGGCCACGGCAGATCACGTGGATTGTTGATTGCGGCGATCCGACTGGCTCCGAAGATCGCTCATCTTTGCACTGGCACTTCTTCTCAGAGGGCTACTTCGCCGCTCGAGTTGCCGACTGCATTGAAGCTCGACGAATCAAACTGATTTCATCAATGCGGATATAATCCTGTATGTATCGTGGGTGAATTCCATCTGAACTCAGGCCAAGAAGTTTGCTAAGTTGATACTTCGACGGGGAATTCGGCAATTCTTCCGCATGCTCTGGTAACTGAGACTCCCAATCCAGCATTCGAACGGCTAAACTCACACTTTTTCATCATCTCCTCTTACTCAGCGGTTTCGATGCGGCGGGGACCCAGTACTTAACGCGACCGCGCAGGCAGGGATCGGAACCCACCAGTCGTCATCTGAATGTCTACGCCACCAAGTCCATTGAGAATCTCCATCGTCGGCGCCGGGATCGGAGGACTCTCCGCTGCCATTGCCTTTCGTCAGAATGGGCACATCACTGAGGTGTTCGAACGCTCGGAGACGGACGCCGAGCTCGGAGCAGCGCTAGGCGTGCAGGCGAATGCCATGCGTGTTTTGAACCAATTCGGGATAAACCGGGAGAGCTTGAAGCCGGCTTATCTTCGTGGGGTGAGAATCTCGACTGCTATCTCTGCTTACGACTGAGTCTCCTCATTAGCTCGTGGGGTTCAATCCCATCACTGGGGAGAGCCGGGAGCTTCGATTTGTGCCGGAAGATGCAGCTCCATCTCCAACTGACGTGAGTTGCCAACTTTCTCTGTGACGTTCCCCGCTGACAACGCAGACAGCATCTACTAGTCCATCGCAGTGACTTGCACGAGGAGCTCAAGCGAATTGCCCTGTCCCCAGATGGGAATGGGCCTCCCGTGCTTATTAGACTGGGCTGCAAAGTCGTCTCGTGTGAGCCCGAAGCAGGCGTCGTCGTCCTCGACTCGGGCGAGACGGTATCCGCGGATCTGGTCATCGGGGCAGATGGTCTGCAGGTTCGTGATATGTTTTCTGACACTTCATTCTGTCCTCCAACCTTTCGTCTAGTCGGTCATTCGGTCTCACGTCCTGGGCTATACCCAAGATGCGGAACCAACAGGCTACGCTTGCTGCCGCAGTGTTTTCGATGCCGCTCCGATGAAGGACGACCCTGACTTTGACTGGGTCACGAAGGGTGTTGCGGGTGTCCGGTCCGTACCGTGGAAAGGAGCACCATTTCGCATGATATTCTGCTATCCCTGTCGAAACGGGGAATTGCTCAACTGTGTCCACTTCTACCAGGAATCTGACGAAGACAAACAAAAACGTAGGGCTGAATATCTGCAGAACATATTCAGTCTTCAACCACTAAACGCACCACAGTTACGAGCCGCACAATCACTCCAGCTGAGGTCCTTCCTAAGTTTGCAGGCGCTGATCCGAAATTCCTCCGTCTGTTCGACTTGCCAAATCACAACGCCGAGCACTACCGGTGGCGGCTCCGCGCAATGCCCATTCTGCCCACCTGGTTCAACGGCCGCACCGCGATAATCGGCGACGCAGCCCATGCCATTCTACCTTTCATGGCCCAGGGAGCCGCGATGGCTATCGAGGACGGAGCAGTCCTCGCCGGACTCCTTCCCCTCGGGACCACGCGCGAGCAGATCCCCGCCCGGCTCGTCGCATGGCTGGATATCCGGAAACCGAGGGCAGACTTTGTGAACAGAACTTCTGTGGCTCAGATCCAGGCTATCATGGATGGAAACCAAGGCGCTGCGCATTGTACGTTCTATTTCAAGCCCAACGGGAAGGAGACATCTTGATTCTTTTCCGCAGCCGCAGAAGCACGTGAAGATCTCATGTCGTATGATGCCTTGCAGGCCGGGAAGGACGCTTATCAGAGACTGTTTGCTTGAATGGAGAGGGACAGACGGAGATAGTCCAATTGTCTCCAGCGTTTGAGTATTACTGCCATGGTCTCACCTTCCCAGACTATCAGATTTTGCATTTTATAACCCGTTTAAGTGACCGCTCTCAAGCAAGATTTCATATCGCAACTGAGCCTCGTCCTCAACCGCGGCTTGATATTCGGAAACCTGTTCGGATCCGTGGGAGTGAGTTAGAGCTGTTAAATGGACGCTTTGCGCCAGACTTTCCTTCCGCTATCTTTCCAACATGTCCCATGTGAGCAACATCGACCGGCCAGAACGTTTGAGCTGCCCGCAGGACTGCGACAGCCGTCGCCTAGTACTTAAGCCACCACCCGTTCGCTTGCATTTCCTCATTGTGGGATGTGGATTGGGCGGCCTTGCTGCAGCTTACTGTCTCGGCCGCGCGGGACATTCGGTATCGGTGTTCGAGAGCGCCACACGGCTCCAGCAAGTCGGAGCTGGAATCCAGGTATTTGGGCTTCACCTTCGCATCCAGCCCCAGAGCTGATGTCGCTGCTTGCAGATTAGTCCCAACTCCAGTCGGCTGCTCATTCGATGGGGATTGGGCGAGGAGCTGAGGAAGGCTTCCGTCAAGCCTGAATCGATCACTTTCCGACGCTGTCCGAGTCTCATTGTTAGAATGAGGATATATTCGCTGACAAAACTCCATCAGACAACAGCGGCGAGCGTATTGGATACACGAGATGGGGAGACACGATGGACAGTAACTATGGCGCTCCGTACTATCACATCCACGTCAGTCACAATCTGTTCGCGCCCCGCGCTTACGTCAGTCGCTCACAGCCCACCGCATCAGCGCGCGGACTTGCTCGACATGCTCTTCAAGCTCGCGGCCCCGCACATGACGCTCTTCACGAACAGCCGCGTCGTTGCGGTCGATCCCGCGCAAGGCCAGATCAAGCTCCAGTCCGGCGAGACGGTCCGCGGCGACGTGGTGCTCGGCGCGGACGGCCTGAAGAGCATGGTGCGCGAGGTCATCGTCGGGCGCCCGGACAAGCCGCTCCCCACCGGCGACGCAGCCTACCGGGTGGTGATCCCGACAGCCAGAATGATGGCGGATCCCGATTTGGCATCATTGGTTGAGTATCCGGAGATGACCGGCTGGCTCGGGCCCGGCCGGCATATCATGGCCTACTGCATTGTACGCCGCCTGCGGGCTTGCCCTGAATGGCTCTCGCTCATTCATTTTTCGTTCCGTAGCGCGCCAAGCGGGAGTTCAATCTTGTTCTAATCCATCCCGCAGATGACGAACATGGCATGGAGGCGTACGACATGCCGGGGTCTGTCAGGAACATGAGGGCCGAGTACGCGGGATGGGATCCTCGGTCTGTTTGCGCGTTCTCGCATGTAAATGGCGTATTGAGCTCCATTCAGCGTCCAGAAACTGCTGGAACTTGTCTCTGACGCTTTGATCTGGCCCTTATTCGATCGCGATCCTTTAGAAACTTGGGTTCATTCCGAGGGCAACGTAGTGCTATTGGGAGATGCCTGTCATCCAATGCTTGTCCGTAATCGTTCTTTATGTGCTAATACCGTGATACTCATCCTTCTCCAGCCTTACCGCGCGCAAGGCTCTGCCATGGCGGTGCGACAAGCTTTCGAACCTTTTGCAGCCCATGTTCAAACATTCACAGATAGAAGATGCTGCAGTTCTCGGCGTACTGTTTGCTGGAGTCCGCTCGAGGGAGGACATCCCGGCCCTTTTGAAAGGTTACCAAGACCTCCGCCACTCGCGAACGACAGACACTCAGCTCGCCTCGCGGTGGAATCAGAAGCTATTCCACCTTGCGGACGGTCTAGAGCAAGAGGCGCGGGACAGATCCATGAAGCAGAGTCTGCATGGAGCAAGAATGAACGCAGCCCGAGAAGACTCGCAAATGGACGTGGGACATTCAGTGGGTAACGCAAACGTCTGGGCTGACAGGGAGAAGAGCGAGGTCCAATTCAGCTATGATGCCGAGAGCGCGGCAGAGCGTTGGCTGGAGCTCAGAGAAGCAAAGATGGCTCAGAACTAACTTTTAAACGTTGATCTGAGTTGGATGCACGGATGATAGACTTAGACAGAATGTAACAAGATGATCTGACTTGGATTTGGACTGAGGACAACGTGCGACCCAGAATCCCAGTCTGAACTGAGCCCATTCACCCAAAGCCAAGCACACCAGAAGGCCCAGACCTTAGAATGCTCTGCCATGATCAGATAGAGAACGCTACTCAGACATGAGAACAATAGGCATGGACAACCCCGATGATGAATCCGGCAAATCTGGGAGCGTTCCGGTCCAGCGGATGGAAAAAGTGAGCAAGCTGAAGAATAATCTCCTGCTTACTTATCACCTTATGGTCTTCATTCCTACAGGTTCTAAAAATACATCAGTTTTTCACTTTATGCCCCATTTGAGTCTTTCTTCCTAAACGTCCCATAAGTATATGAAAATACACACCTGATCCAATAGTGCCATTCGAAGAAGGCACGCAATGAGTAAGTGATCATCATATTGCATGTCTTCTTCGAATGACACTATTGAATCAGGTGTGTATTTTTAAATACTTATGGGATGTCGAGTCGGTAGTGATAGCTTCCTGTCTTTCTTCATACACAGGGTCATTCTTCACAGAATATGTGCCCTCCTGCAAGTGACAGAGGTCAAAACAAAGCAAACAGCGATGAGAACAGGACATGTGAAAGCCCAATTTCTCCAAATGACAAATATTTCATAATCATCTCGAGCCGCCTCGACACAAACTTGTGGCGCCTCGGTGAATTTGAAATCACATCCGCTTGACCTCGCGTGAATTCAGCTTGAAGCAACACTGAGAGTAGCCGTGATCCGCTTTGAAACGGATCGCCAAGGGTTGATACCCGATCAGGCCGTGTGCCGATTTTCCGCAAACTACTCATTTCTTCCACCTTCATTTCACTGTTTTCTTGCCTCGCTTGTGCTTCCGACTGCAATCTTAGCTGTCGTAAATTGGATTCACCTTTTCGCGCGATGGACATAAACTGGGATCATCTTAAGGACTTTCCTTTCTGACTCAAGTAGAGAAGGTGACACTCGACGGTCATTCGAAGAACTCAGGTCTTCTGGTTGTCTTCTGTGCACTGGTGACCTTGCTTCGCTTCGACATCTCGACGGGTAAACGCAGAATCTACATAAAAACACTTACTCAGCCGTGCCGATGCGCCGGGGATCTGGTACTTAACGTGCCCACGGACCCAGAGGTTAGAGCCACAAGCAGACTCTCGAATGTCCTCTACACCCAGTCCACTGAAGGTTACGATCGTCGGCGGCGGCGTTGGCGGACTCTCCGCCGCTGTCGCTCTGCGTCAGAATGGGCACATCGTCCAGGTGTTTGAGCGTTTGGAGTCGGACATCGAACTCGGGGCAGCGCTGAGCTTGCAGGAGAACGCCATGCGTGTTTTGCGCAAAATCGGAGTCAACCGGGAGAGCCTGAGACCGGTTTATGCTCGCGGGGTAGGAATTTGTGGCTTTCATCTTGCACTCGCTCATCTACTATACAGCTTGTGGGCTTCAATGCCATCACTGGAGAAAGCAGAGAGCTACTGCTCGTACCGAAGGATGCAGCACCAGGACCGACTGACGTCTGTAGCAAAGTTATCCTGTAACGTGCTCCATTGACAGCACTCCCAGATCGCACTCGTCCACCGCAGTGACCTGCACGAAGAACTCAAGCGAATTGCCCTTGCTCCAGACGGAAACGGGCCTCCCGTGCTCATCAAACTGGGCTGCAAAGTCGTCTCGTGTGAGCCCGAAGCAGGCGTCGTCCTCCTCGACTCGGGCGAAACGATATCCGCAGATCTGGTCATCGGGGCAGATGGTCTGCAAGTTCGTGAAATATTTTCTGACACTTCATTCTGTCCTTCAACCTTTGTTCTAGTCTGTCATTCGGTCTCACGTCCTTGGTTATGTCCAAGACGCGGAGCCCACCGGATACGCTTGCTGCCGGAGTGTTTTCGATGCCGCTCCAATGAAGGACAACCCTGATTTTGACTGGATCACCAAGGGTGTTCCCGGGGCACGAGCCGTGCCGTGGAAGGGAGCACCGTTCCGCATGATATTCTGTTATCTCTGCCGGAACGGGGAGCTGCTCAATTGTGCCCACTTTTTCCAGGAATCTGACGAAGACAAGCAAAATCGTAAGCAAGAGCCGTGCCAATGGAGAACATGTTCAGTATTCAATCACTGACCACACCGCAGTTACGAGCCGCACCATCACTCCCGCTGAGGTCCTCCCCAAGTTCGCCGGCGCTGATCCGAAATTCCTCCGTCTGTTCGACCTGCCCAATCACAACGGTGAACACTACCGGTGGCGGCTCCGCGCCATGCCCGTTCTCCCCACCTGGTTCAACGGCCGCACAGCCATTCTCGGCGATGCGGCCCACGCCATGGTCCCTTTTATGGCCCAGGGCGCCGCGATGGCCATCGAGGACGGAGCGGTGCTTGCCGGCCTCCTTCCTCTCGGGACCACACCCGAGCAAATTCCAGCCCGGCTGGCTGCGTGGCTGGATATCCGGAAGCCCAGGGCGGAATTGATGAGCAAGACTTCGTTTGCGCAGATCCAAGCCACCATAGATGGCAATCACGCCAGTGTGCATTGTGCGTTCTGTTTCAAACCCAACTTGAAGGAGATCTTGACTGGTTTTTCGCAGTTGAAGAGGCACGTGTGAATCTCATGTCGTATGATGCGCTCCAGACCGGGAAGGACGCTTATCAGAAATTGTTTGCCTGAATGGAGGAATAGATTTGGGAAGTTCAATTGCCTTCGCTTTCAGTCTCAAACTTTGCGATCGTCTTCTCAGTTGATGATTGCTTAACTACAAAATGAATATCCGTTGTTTCCTAAGCAGTCTGCAAGCTTTCACGGAAATGAATCTATCTGTCTTTTTCGTGCCGCAGCAACTTGGAAAACATACGAGCCTACGGCCATAGCACATAGACTCCGAATTTGAACTTTGTCCGATCTGGCGGACTGTCTCGTGCGACCCTGTTCCCCGGGTGCGTTTCCTGTCATTATCTTGTCAGGCGACGGCATGTTTCTTGAAATAGGTCCGCTCAATTCTCGCCTCCAACTTTCGCTTCAAGTTAGCCTCCAACTTTGCGATCACTATCGTGACATCATCTGATGATCCGCTCGGCAGGAAATTCAAGCCGATTGGACAGTTGTTCCCATTCTATCTTTTTTCTTCGGTTCTACAGCAGCTTTGAGATTGCTCGTCCTAGTTCAAGATTGACTTGAGGTATGTGGTGTTGAAAATCTGGGACGTCGATTTTCAAGCTGAGTGAGAGGTGAGCAGACCTGTTAGCATCCGATTGGGATGATTGACTGCTTACGTCCCACCATCATCCTGCCTCGGGCTCTTTCATTGCTCTCGCTTCTCAAGTGTGGCCCGCGCCCATCTCCCCATTGAATCATTCCACACGTCCCCGACTGCGTTTCCAGGGGTCACATGCTGGCATCGAATTACCACGCCGCGGGCGGGCCGGGAGTTCGAACCTTTCCGCGGTCGCTTCGGACCGCCGAGTGCATTGTGCTATAAAAGACTGCTATCGGTTACATTGAGCGCTCTCCCCATAGAAAAATGCAGCTCTCCGGTTCCCTCCTCAAGTGTCTGGGTCTGCTCTCTCTGGCAGCCGGTGCGCTCGCCACCGGCGAAAGGTCGGAGGAACTGAAGGGGAAGTGCACGCTCAAGGCGTCTGGAGGGGACGACGCCCCGCAGTTCCTGAAGGCCGTCCAGTCGTGCTCGGAGGTCATCATCCCGAAGGCGACGACGCTCAATATCGCGACGCGCCTTAACATGACGGGGTTGTCGGACAAACACATCGTGCGTGGATAATCGCGTGTCTGCGCGGTCAGTTGTCCGACGCTTACGTCGCTTGTGCAGAGAGTGAAAGGGACGATACGATTTAGTCCGGACATCCCGTACTGGAGCACCGTACGTCGTTTCTTCATTGGCCAGCAGCCCATTTCTCTGCCGATGTCAACCATCATCACATGACAGAACGGCTTCCCATTCGCCTTCCAAACTCAGATCACTTTCTGGATTCTCGGCGGAGAAAACATCATTCTCGACGGGGGAGGAACGATCGACGGTGCCGGTCAGGTGCGGACCTATCATGTCGAATCACCCGAAGCCGAAGCCGTGGGCTGATCTCGAGGCAGCCGTGGTACGACGCATTCGCGCTGAACAAGACTTTGGCGCGGCCGATCATGCTCACGATCTTCGAAGCCAAGAATGTGCTCGTCGAAGACATCAAGATGATCGACTCGCCCGAGTGGTTCCACTTCCTCAGCAACGGGCAGAACGTCACCTACAACAAGCTGAATATCAGTGCCGTGAACGCTGCCGGCACGGAGGCCAAGAACACCGATGGGTGGGATATCTACCGCTCTTCTGACGGCGAGTTGCTCCGCGTTATGCCTATCGTGTCCTCACGGAGCCTTCCAGTTGTCATTAAAAACTCCGTCATCAACAACGGAGACGATTGTGTTTCGTTGAAGGTGAGTTTCAGGATATGTTTTTTTTTGATATCACACTGAATCACAACAGCCAAGTCAGATTATTCGTGTCCTCGGACGCATCTTTCTCAACTTTCACAGATGTCACGAATGTCCTCGTCTCGAATTTGAAGTGCAACGGAAGCCAGTACGTGTGCCATCCTCTCCCACGTTCTGTCTGTTGACCTTTGTGACAAGTGGCATATCTATGGGGTAATGCATTGATCCTGATAAGACGAACCTTGGCTGATCAAGTCAGGTCGCTGGGACAGTACCCGGGCATCTTCGACTATATCGAGAACGTGGTAGCCACGTGAGAACGTCCGATAGCGAAGGCACCCGGTGTTCGTCTGATGATTCTGCAGCGACGTTGTGATGTCTAACGCTCAGAACGGCGCCCGTATCAAGGCCTTTGCCGGGCCGAACGTGGGCAGCGGCATCGTCCGCAATATCACGTTCGCGCATTTCACGGAATCGCTGGTGGACAACCCGGTTGTCGTTGACCAGGTGAGTCGAGTGCTGTTGGTGCAGAAAGAAAAATCGAATTTAATGCTTTTCAAGTGCTATATGACAAACGCGACGGCTGTGGGTGTCCCCTGTTCAGGTCTTGTACGCATCTTGACGGATAATCTTCTAGTGTGCTGCATTCCCTTCGAACGTGATAATTGAGGATGTGTGGTTCAACAAGTGCGCACACACCACCATTTTTTTCACCAGATTCCTGATCTTCTCCAGTATCTCGGGCACTGGGAGCGGTTCCTTGGTTGCCAGCATCGGCTGTTCTCCGGGCAACCGCTGCTCCGACATCAACGTCAACAACTTCACACTCAGGTATGAGGATGAGTAAATCCCGTGCTCGGGTGCTTGATGCTCACTTTTATTTCTCAAGCGCCGCGCCAGGGCACGGATCCGCAGTGTACCAGTGCCAGAACACGAATCTGACGGGCAATGCCGTGGAGCTGTTCCCGACATGTACCGTGACGTAGACTCTAATAATTTTATTTATGACAAAATAACGGAATAGAGTATGTGATGTTCGATCGATATTCGGGCTACAGGCTCTGTCGAACAGACTTCTACTGCGGTGCAGGTCTTGCCGTCCTTGCCTTGTTTCGGCCGTCATTCGGCAGGTCTGTGTTGGCCCAAAATCCTGGTTGTGATGCTTGACATCAATGAAGGACAAACAGTGTCCCGCTTGAGGAAGATTGCCGGAACTCGAACCTTTGACCTCGCTGTCGTCCACAATAACAACTTTGCAGCCGATGCAGAAAGTCGTAAGTATTAGAGTGAGGGTCACGTGCCCAGAGCATAGCAATACATGCATACATAGACGTCATAGATTAATCTACCCTACGACGACGAGCCGGACCACTCCAGTATGTATGACTACTACATTTGTCTAATCACTGACACTGAAAGCAACATACCGTCGTCGTCGAGAGCGTGACTTGAATTCTGCTGGAGTTCAGCTGGATCAGCTCTGCGGAGTAACGCGGCAAATTCTGGATGCCCATCAGGCCTTAGATTGATTGTAGCGGTCAGACCGATTCCCAAGACTGCTCATTGCTTATACCGCCATCTTACCTCAGGCTGTTTCTCTCCCCACTTGTGTTGCTGCCTGCGTTTGAAGCCTCATCACCCAGATTGACATGTTCGCCAGGGATGTTGATTTGTATCGTCGGCCCTAGCCTTCTCAACTCAATCAAACGGACGGTGACACTCTTCTGTGCTCTGCTGACCTTGCTTCCCTTCGACAGCTCACCGGGTAAACGCACAAGCTACATCATTAAGACTTACTCAGCGGGATATATGTGGCCGGGTCCCCGATACTTAACTGCGCACATGGCAGGAGTTCAAGCTCACAAGGTGACATCCAAATGTCCTCCACACAAAATCCACTGAAGATTACGATTGTCGGGGCCGGAATCGGTGGGCTCTCCGCTGCTATCGCCCTGCGTCACAGCGGGCATGTCACACAGGTTTTCGAACGTTTGGAGGCGGACATCGAGCTCGGGGCAGCGCTAAGCGTGCAAGAGAATGCGATGCGTGTTCTGAACCGATTTGGGATCAACCCCGAGAACATGAAGCCCGTCTATGCTCGCGGGGTGGGAACTTCTGCCCCCGTCCTGCTCCCACTCATCTTCTAATCAGCTTGTGGGTTTCAATCCTATCACTGGAGAGAGCAGGGAGGTTTTGCTTGTGCCGCAGGATGCAGCACCAGCTCCAACTGATGTCTGATGCATATTCGTTCTTTCACGTGCTCCGCTGACAGCACTGGCAGACTCTACTCGTCCACCGCAGCGACTTGCACGAGGAACTCAAACGGGTTGCACTGTCTCCAGACGGCAATGGTCCTCCCGTGCATATCAGACTGGGCTGCAAGGTCGTCTCGTGTGAGCCGGAAGCCGGCATCGTCGTCCTCGACTCGGGAGAGACGATTGCCGCGGACCTGGTCATCGGGGCAGATGGTCTGCAGGCTCGTGATATGTTCACTGATACTTCATTCTTCGTCCAACCTTCGTCTAGTCGGTCATTCGATCACACGTCCTGGGGCACCCTCAGGATGCGGAGCCAACAGGTCTATCTTGCTGTCGCAGCGTATTCAAGGCTGCTTCAATGAAAAACAGACTTTACATACCGGCTTGGGAGAGTGGCTTGTGATGGCTTGTAGCGGCTGTCGGAGTTTGAATTTGGCTGACGGGGCTTGGCTTGCGTGATGCGGGCTTGGGCGTGGCTTGTGAGTAATTTCTCCTCCTGATTGACATCGTCCCCGACGTTCCCGACGCTTTGGGTCTCCCACCGAAGTTAGGTTTATTTTACTAGGTACCATTTATGTAATCAAGTACTTCCCGACACTATTTGAGCTACGGAACGTTTGGCACTGATTCAGCTCTCGTTCAAGCCGGGGGTAATGACAAGCATCAGAAATTGGTTCTACTGAATGAGTTGCGCCGTCGTCTCATGACTGTAATAGATGTATTCATCTAACAATATCCTATTTCTGTGAGGTCCCCCTGATCTGGCGCGTTGTCGGCGCCACAGCTGGCCTGTTCCTCCTGAAGTTCTTGTTCTTCGGCCTCGACTGTGGCCGCGGACCCTGCTGGAGCTCATCGTCATGCTCCCTCGCTCGTTTGGGCGTGATTGCGATCCCCGCGTTCGTGGGTACCGCTCCTCCAACCCGGCGATAAGGACGAAACTAGATGCTACGATCATAAACACAGTGTTGACGACGAAACTCGATTCGGTCCCCGAGAGGATCCCCACGCTTGCCGTCAACAGCGTCGTTGTTCAACACACGCATGACGTGGTGAATCTTCTCGATATGCGTGGCTATAAAAGTCCGCGCCTAGCAGTAGCCCACAGACATGTCACATTGTAGTTGCCTATTAGAAAAAAATTACAATGGACTCTCCGGACAATAAGGAACTTCGTATGTAGAGTTTAGAGTTCGAGATCAGTCGGAAGTCATCAAACAAGAGTTCTGGTGAGAACAGCGGGCCAGGAATTATACAGATGATCCTAACATGCACATAGGTTGCTCCCCGCCACTAGATAACTGTGAGATATGCCCCGTTTCCCATTGATATGAAGATCGATTCGACTATTTGTGAGCGGACGCAAGCCAAAATGTTGGCTTGGCAAGCCAACATTTTGGCTTGCAAGCCCTGATGGCATCATTTTACAGCCAAATCCACGCCCAAGCCAAAAAAAGCCATTCTGCGCCGGTACAAGCCACTTGGCCAAGCCGAAAACGTCACTCTCCAATGAAAAATAACCCTGACTTCGACTGGATCACGAAGGGCATATCAGGTGTTCGGGCCGTGCCGTGGAAGGGGGAACCGTTTCGCATGATATTCTGCTATCTCTGCCGAAACGGGGAATTGCTCAACTGCGTCCACTTCTACCAGGAATCCGAGGAAGAGAAACAAAATCGTGAGCAGCAGATCTACAGAACATATCCAGTGCTGAACCACTGACCGCACCACAGTTACGAGCCGCACGATCACTCCCGCTGAAGTCCTCCCCAAATTCACAGGCGCCGATCCGAAATTCCTTCGTCTGTTCGACCTGCCGAACTACAACGCCGAACACTACCGGTGGCGGCTCCGCACAATGCCCGTCCTCTCCACCTGGATCAACGGTCGCACGGCGATTCTCGGTGACGCAGCCCACGCCATGCCGCCTTTCATGGCCCAAGGAGCCGCGATGGCCATCGAAGACGTTGGGGTCCTTGCCGGCCTCATTCCTCTCGGGACCACGCGCGAGCAGATCCCCGCCCGACTGGCTGCGTGGCTCGATATCCGGAAACCCAGGGCAGACTGGATGAACAGGACTTCGGTTGCGCAGATTCAGGCGATCATAGATGGAAATCAGGGCGGTGCGCATTGTACGTTTTTCGGTTCAGTCAGACCTGAAAAAGATCTTGACTACCTCTCAAAGCGGTAGAGGCACGTGAAAAGATTGTTTCTTATGATGCGCTCCAGGCTGGGAAGGACGCTTATCAGAAATTGTTTGTCTGACTCAAGGGATAGACCGGGACAGTTCAACTGCCTTCGCTCGAAGCTCTCACATTCTGCGATCACTCCATCAGTGGATGATTGTTTAAATTCGAAATGAATATCGGTTGTCCCCTGAACAATCTGCGAGCTTGCATTAGAATGAATCTATCTGTTTTTTCTATGCCGCAGCAAGTCGACAAATTATTGTGCTCGGCCGAAGTGAGTGTTGCCGCGGTTCCGTTCGGTCCGGCTTTTGAACAAAATTTCCGAACCTTGAACTGGACCTTAACTTGGGTTCGACGCTTTGGCCGCACCTAAACTTGACCAGCAGTTCGGTCCATAGCGGTTCGGTTCTGGCTCCACAGGTTCGGCTCTGGTTCAAACCGGTTCGAACCTGGATTTTTTAGATCTCATGAGCTATTCTAATCTTGTCGTATTTTTGTTCCTACTTGAGACTGTGTTTATTATCTGCCAAAATATGAAATTCTTGAGGCTGTATGGATTTTAGAAATTGTTATGAGCCTGCTCCGACCCAGACTCAAAGTGAACCGGAGCTCGCCCAGTAAGAAATATGACTAAAAGAAGTTGTGCGGAATATGTTTTCTTTGATATCACACTGAATCACAATAGCCCAGTCAGATTATTCATGTTCTCAGATGATTGTTTCCCAACTTTCACGGATGTCACGAACGTCCTCGTCTCAGATTTGAAGTTCAATTGTGGAAGCCAGTAGTAAGTACATGTGCTACCATCTCCCACGTCAGAGTCTTGACCTTTGTGAAATGTGGCATACATGTATTTACGAAAAAATAACAGAAGACGTGATGTTCTATCGATCTTCAAGCTTAGGCTATAGGCTCTAAACTCGAACAGGACATCTAATGCGGTGCCGCTGGTGAGTGTGACGTGAGAGGGAATACGTGATGACCCAAGTCAGCTGACACTCACGTGCAAAGTGTCGGCTCGTATCCGTCAATTGCTACCAGTGACTGCTTGTCACCGCTGACGGAGCATTCTACAATGGCACACGCCTGTACTCACTGCGGCCATTCTATACTCGACGCGACACCCGTCCCGCCCTCCCCATGCCCTGAATTTATCCAATCTGGCATCCCCTCCTCCGATTTCCAGACTGAAGCGATTCGGGACGCCATCTCCTCCGCAGCCGCGAGTGCACTCGCCATCGAAGCCGAGATCGAGCGCACAAAGCTGTACCTCTCCGATCTCTCCGCGCGGCACGCTGCGCTCAAGTCGTTCGCGCACCAACACCGGTCGATCATCTCCCCGTTCCGCCAACTGCCCATCGAGATCCTCGGCGAAATATTCGTTGCGCTCGCGCCGACGACGTTTTCCGGCCCGCTGCGCTCCGACCCGAAGTGGCTGCTCACGCGCGTGTCCCGGCGGTGGCGAGACGCGGCCGTCGGCACGCCGAAGCTGTGGGCGCGCATACACCTGTCGTATGGCAGTCCCGCGTTCACGAGCGCCGCGTGCTTCGAGCTGCTGCTGACGCAGCAGCTGCGGTGGTCGGGGCAGCACCCCCTCGACCTCCGTTGGACGGAGACGAGCCAGTTCCCGCCGGATCTGCGGCAGTTTGTGCTGAAGCTGCTGTTCTCGGCTGCGGACAGATGGGAGCGCGCGGATTTGACGGTCTTGTCCGAGGATCTGCGGATGTGGAGCGGCGTCGAGGACATGTCATTTCCGCGGCTCCGGACTCTGAAGCTGGAGACGGAGACGTACGAGGAGTTCGCGGAAAGCCTGTTCGTCAGGTGTCCGGCCCTGGAGCAGCTCGAGTTCCCGGCCGCACTGTTCCCGGCCCTCGCGCGCATACCGTGGCACCGCCTCAGAAAGTGCACTTTGCACCACTTCAACGCGAACGGCCTGTCCGAGGTCATCCGACGGGCGACGAATCTGCTAGAATTGCAGGTCGATGGCACCGCTCGGGATCCCGACACTTTGGGCCCGACTTCCATGGTCGTCTCCCAGACACTCACGTCATTCTCCATGACATCGGTCTTCTGGCGTGCGCAGCCGCAGAACATGCTGGATTCCTTTTCCGCTCCATCACTTGAGAGACTTACGCTATGGGACAGCACGCCAGGCGATGCGCTGTGCGGATTCTTACTCAGGTCCCAGTGTCCTCTCAAATACCTCACCCTCTATGGTCTGGAGATCCCTATGGACTTCATCCTGGACATTCTCGCGTGCGTTCCGACGCTGGAGCACTTGTGCATCAGTGACGAGATCCTCGACATCACCGAATCCGACATGGAGTCTCTCGCTTACGATCCGGATTCGACCACGTGCGGACTCTTACCCAATCTGGAGTCGCTGTCGCTCTCGGGAGTGTTCCTGTGTCCCGAGTTCTATCTGAACGACATGCTCCGAAGCAGGTGTGGGAAGCTGCGCTCCGTGAAGCTCTATCCCAGCTTCGGGTCCACCCTCAATCTCCTCTCGCAGGAGACGTTGGTCGATGGTATAAAGCTGTCGTGGATTCAAGAATTGACGCCCTGGTGATCGTACTGGCTGTAATCGCAAACAAACAGAGTGAACTTGAATAAGCTATCGTCCGGCCATGCCTGCCGTTCTCAGAATCGTGATGATCAGCTACGTCACGGTGCATGTCGGGAAGAGCCCCGCCGCATTCCCGTTCAGATGCGTGTTTTGGCACTGGTATACAGCGGATCCTTGCCCTGGTGCGGCACTAGTGTTCAGGCACGTGAGCATCAAAGCCAGAAGCAAGAGGCTATCAGAATGGCGACGGACCTGAGTGTGAAGTTGTTGACGTTGATGTCAGAGCAGCGGCTGCCGGGAGAGCAGGCTATTTTGGCGACCAAGGAGCCACTGCCGGTCCCAGAGATACTGGAAAGCAATCAGAGGTCTGTTTGCAAGACAGGAGCTTTGGCTCACTTGTTGAACCAGACATCCTGGATGAGAACATTGGATGGAAACGCAGCGCACTGTAACACGGTGAGGAGGAAGTTTTCTTGAGATTCCGAATGCACTCACAGCGGTCGCGTTTGTCATATAACACTGCAGAGCGGTCATCATGTTGAAATGGGATGTCAATGTGGAATTTGACTGACCTGATCGACAACGACGGGGTTATTCACGAGCGACTCGGAGAAATGGTTGAACGTGATGTTGCGGACGATGCCGCTGCCCACGTTCGGCCCCGCAAATGCTTTGATGCGCGCGCCGTTTTGACCGTTCGACATCACAACGTCGCTGCAAACGGCCGTGGCGTGAGTGATACAATAAGAAATCCGGGACTCGAGGTGATGCTTACGTCGCTACGAAGTTCTCAATAAAGTCGAAGACGCCTGGATACTGCCCCAGCGACCTGCGTTCATCAGCACGAGACATGAATGTGGCAGGCGCTTGCAGGCATTACCCGATGGATATTCCACTACCAAAGTGTTGAGAGACAGAAAAGTAGGAAGGAATGGCACACGCACTGGCTTCCGTTGCACTTCAGATTCGAAACAAGGACGTTCGTGACATCTGAGAGATTCAAGAAACGAGCGCGAGACGAAAAGCATTTGACCGCTTACTTGGCTGTTGAGATTCGAATCAATACTCAGTCTCGCACAAAAACAATTAGAAAACAGACCTTCAACGAGACACAGTCATCTCCGTTATTGATGATGGAGTTCTTGATAGTCACTGGAATGCTCGGTGAGCGGAAGATAGCCACGATGCTGAGCGGCTCACCATCAGACGAGCGGTAGATATCCCATCCGTCAGTGTTCTTGGCCTCCGTGCCAAGCGCATTCACGGCGCTGATATTGAGCTTGTTGTACGTGACGTCCTGCGCGTTGTTGACGAAGTGGAACCACTCGGGGGAGTTGATCATCTTGAGGTCCTCGATTACGACGTGCTTGGCGCCGAAGATCGTCAGCATGATAGGTCGAGCCAAGGTCTTGTTGGTCGCAAATGCGTTGTACCAAGGCTGGCTGGGATTAGTCAACGCCTTCGGATGAATTCGCAAGTCCGCACCTGACCGGCCCCGTCGATCGTCCCGCCACCGTCGATGCGAATGTTCTCTCCGCCAAGGATCCAAAAGGTGATCTGGGTCTGGTACGCGAATGGAAAGGCGTTCTGATGGCATGCCAATGTCAGCAGATGGGTAGCTTGGCCTTGGGAGAACGACATACGTTGCTCCAGTACGGGATGTCTGGATTGAATCGTATCGTGCCTTTCACTCGCTATGCCAGAATGTGAGGACGCTCACTCAACTCGTTAGAGAATAGAACGCACGATGTGTTTATTCGACACCCCCGTCATGTTGAGGCGCGTCGCGATGTTCAGCGTCGCCGACTTGGGAATGATGACCTCCGAGCACGAGTGCACCGCCTTCAGGAACTGCGGGGCATCGTCTCCCCCCGACGCCTTCAGCGTGCACTTGCCTTTCAGCTCCTCCACCTCCTCCCCCTTCTCCCCGCGCGCACGCGCACCGGCGCCCAGGGCAAGCACAAACAAGCACAGATTCAGGAGGAGTTGCATCGTGGCTGACCCGGCCAAGCGTCGCCCTCCCGCCTCTTGTACCAAAATATTCCCTGGCGGTCCGGCTGCATTTTGCGTTATAGGTCCCAGAAGGTCACACGGTGCTCGCCACATCAGCGCCGGGCCGCGCGTAGCGGTGGACCAATTGCAATATGTCGACGTTGAGCGAGCATGTGATGCTGACAACACGCTGCGCGATGGTTTGAGCTTTGAAGCGAGACTCAGGAGTCGGGTTTCGGCAGATCAAAATGGGCGCGGATCATATGGCACGTCAACTAAAGATAGTTTCGGAGTTTGTTGACGTTTTGGGGAATGTTTCCCCGCAGAGGAGGGTGTCCGTCGTTCGAATCAGGCTGAGGCCATCCTTTGTTCGCTCCGGGGCCTGGGCTTTGTGCAGGCGAGCAGTGCAGGCAGCTCTCCCTTGTGCCGATTCGCAGACATAAGCTACCCTTACCTGAGTGAGTGAGAGCGGTTAAACCATTCGGGTTTTCTACAAAGGCTCAAATCTTCGCCGTATTTAGCTCCAAATGAGGCGAGTTCCCTAATTTTGACAGCGGAAGCTCATGTCTATGACTTGGCCTACAACTACTTAAGAGTAAGTCAAACGTAGTTCAAATCCACATGGTGATCATCGCCCCGACTCAAGTTTGGAACGATAGTGGTTTCGTGCAGAGAATCCATGCTCTCGGCTCCGAGTTGGCTTACGTGCATGAGATCTACGGCAACAAATCTGAACATGAGAGAATATCTCCGGATGTCCATCCAACAATCCCATTTTGGTATGAAACTTGTTTCGGTTGTCAGGATGCCTAGGCTCTGAAACAGGTCAACGAGGCTAATTCGAGTACTATACTGAAGAATAGCATTCGCTTTTCTAGATGGTCGAGCTATTTACTGCAATCTTGATTTCAATGAATTAAACTTCCAATCGGGACCGAACTTGATTGGGACCTGAGTTTCATCAAATGTTTTGGAACGTTCATTTGCAACTCGGGCTGATGTAATTTCCAAAGAAAATCAAGGATACTCTGGTAAGCTGTCGTCTAAAAGCGCATGACTGCCTCTGATGTTCATAAATGACCACTGCAGAGGGCGATGAGGAAGTGAATAAGACACAACGCCAATGTACTCACGTATCCCACCGCCGGCTCCGCACGCATCGTATTCACATCCGTCATGCTGATCTCAAAATAAAAGGGCCGCAGTCCTGCTTGCTCCAGCCTCTCGAACCAGGCTCCGAAATCGCCCACCGTCGTCATATCTGGATATCTCAATACCATCCCAAAATATATATGCAAGTGAGTGGTGCACCTTTCGTCCAACCGACGTGGACCTCGACCAGCAACTGGCCAAACGGCAGCGGCTGATCGCCCCACTCTGCCAGGATCGAGGGAAGTGCGGCGAACTCGCCACCCTCAAGATCAACCTGGAACTTCTTCAGCTTTGTCAGATAGATGGTTGGCCTCGTGAACCTTGAGAATGTCAATGAATTTGTGTCCGAGCTGTTTCATGACGCTGCGTAGTGAGCGACCCTTGTCGCCGATCCCGAAATTGTGCACATGCAGTCGCGAGTCGATTCGGTGCTTTTCTTGGCCCCATGGCCAATCAGGCGCCGTGCCCTGCGAGCTCACATCGAATCCTAGCCAAGGTCAATCGTCTCGGATTCTGCAGAGCCACGACGGACTTACCGAACACCTGGCACTTGGAAGACCTCTCGAGAATGTCCTGTTCGAATGAGGAGTAGGATTGCGTGTTGTTGTTGAGCGAGTAGACGATGCAGCGGGGGTTGTTACTGATGATACGCTCGAGGCCGCAGACCCACTTCCCGCCATCGGCGAGTGTGCCTGCAGGGTCGGTCTTTGGTCTCACACTCTGGGAATGCAGTCATGGAACATAACGCACCGACACGGTACATCGGAAAGGGACACGAAAAAGCGGGGATGTAAAAGTCCCACAGGACGTAGAACTAGGAGCGCCATTCCGTCAATATGCATAACGCGGTCTGGAGATATTGCGTTTACCTGGGTCTGTTTGGAAGGGAATCTGAACGCATTGACGTATGAGCGAGGCTCTCCAAATGCTGTGACTGAGCGGGGAGAACTCACGAGGCGATCTGTCTTCCTCCAACCCATTTAATGAGGTTCTCTCTGTTCACGATCATCCTCTGATATTCCCGCTCGTTGCTGCCGAGCGTGCGCGCCAAACGCGACCCGCCAAAAGCCTCGTGAAGATGCGAGCTATTCACGCTGGGAGAGATTGAATAGTCATAATACTGCGGCGTGCGCGAGCTCAAGTGGGGACTGAGGTCGTGTGCGAGGAGGACGAAGGCGAAGAGGATGAGGAAGGCAGCGGCGACCTTGGGGAGCGGAAACTGGCTGAAGACACCCACACTTGGGCGCTGCAGAGGAGTGAAGTGAACCATGGCTCAAGGGTGTGTGCAGGAGAGTTGTGAAGATGTCATCTCATAGAGAGGGCTGTCTCGATAAGTAAAGCCCGTTACTGAATGTGGAAAGAGGTGACGGAGTGTCAATCAATGATCACGTGTATGCTTTTCGCGTCAGAAGCGACTCGTAAGCAACAACAATTGGGTGTAATTTCATACCCTGACCACGACGACCGAACGTGTGCGGACGATGGACGGCGAAGGAAATGGGTCACTCCCTGGGCAACAGATGCCGCCCGCCTACAACCAAGAGCGGAACAGACTGTGAGCCAAGCCGCACCTCACCCTACTTCTTCGTCGTTGCGATCATCCCATCTTCCTGACCCGAGTCCATGGACTTGGGTTGATTTTGCGAGTCTCATCTGCTGACTCGCCTCACCCTTTCTGCATGGCCCCTTCGTCATCCTCTCGCCTAGCCTTGACTGACGATGGATTGCGATACAGGAAATACGAGCTGACGATGCGGCAGGAACCGAAGCAGGCCAGAATGTGTGGAATCGGAGGTAAAGGTACGCAGCGCGCATATATGTCTCTCCCGGCCAATCTCTGAGCTACGCTTCAGCGGACCGCAGACCTATCGACCCCCCGGTCATCGTCCAGCTGCGGGTCATTGATACGGCCGCCCCACCGCCGCCGCCTACCCCGTCGCCATCCTCGCCCTCCACGCCGGATGCCGAGCCGCCGTACCACAACCTCGCTTCATACGCGTCGAACTTCCTGAACAATCCGTATTACTTTATGTTCGCCTCGCTTGCCAAGCCGGATGAGGACGAGGAGCTGCACTGGCTCAAAGACGGGAAGACACGATACACGACGGGCAGTATCGTCAGCTCTCTGTACTCACTCAAGGATCCAAGCCTCGTGCCGGACGGCGACGACAGCGATGGGCAGGGTGGGGATGTCGGGTTTTTCGTGTTCCCTGATCTGTCGGTGAGGACGGAAGGATCCTACCGATTGAAGTTGAGCTTGTACGAGGTCGTCGGGTGCGTGTTCTGCTCGGCATTCATGCAGCCAGCTTCTCATGTGACTCCCTAGCAACGACGTGCAGCACTGCAAATCGATATTCAGCGCCCCTTTTTTCGTGTACACCGCGAAAAAGTTTCCAGGGGTGGAGGGTGGGTGGCTGACATAATCCCCAGGGCACCGCTGACCCAAAACGCAGAGTCGTCCCCACTGACATGTTCGTTGGCAGATCAAGGGATCAAAATCCGTATTCGCAAGGATATTCGGATGCGCAAGACGCGTGCGGGTCTGGCCCAGGGCATCTCGGAACTGGAAACTTTCGGGTCCCCGGGCCCCAATGCAGCTCGGGGTGGAGGATTGATTGGCCCGCCACCGGACGAGGCCGGTGACATGCCCACTGTCGATCCAGATCCCCCGCTGGACGATGAAGGCGAGGTGCGTCTCTGTTCCCCTTGATATTG
This sequence comes from Mycena citricolor, assembly GCA_963692855.1. Taxonomy (NCBI): domain Eukaryota; kingdom Fungi; phylum Basidiomycota; class Agaricomycetes; order Agaricales; family Mycenaceae; genus Mycena; species Mycena citricolor. Next base: position 453,930 of record CAVNYO010000138.1, on the reverse strand, counting down.
GTCGAGACTGAAAGTTGTCAGTCGCATCGGCCGACCAAGCGAAGTAGAACCGAAGAGCTTAGTGCCAACTCCACTGGCGTTCCACCCGTAGGCGCGCCTTGGCCGTCTGTCATTCCGCCGCCTCCGGGCGCTCAGATCCAAGGGCCGCTGGTCAGTAGATCGTTTGGCAATTTCGATTCCGATGACTGATGGATTCGCTAGCCTATCCAGCAACCGCAGGTACCAGCGGTCATTCCTCCGCCACCAATAGGCTCGGCGGAGCCTGCACCGCCGTCGTTGTACGAACCTCGGCCCCCTGCAGTGTCGTATGAGCAGTACAATCAACCTATACGCCATATCCCACCCCCTGCGCCGTACAACCAGCCCCCAGGGCCCCCAGTCTATCGACCCGAACAATCGACGCCGGGACCGCCTCCCGGAGGGCATCCTTATCCACCGCAGTATGGCCAACAGCCGCAGCCACCACCGCCGCCGCAGCCTCAGCCGCCGCAGCCGTACTACTATCCGCCCCCATGGGCCGATCCGTATGGTGGTCAGTACGCCGCTCCTCCTGTGCATGGATACTACGGACCGCCGGCACCAGCACCCGCTCCGGCGGCGCCTCCACCTCCTCAGTATGGTGCACCAGCCCCGTACTATAACGAGTATGCGCCCGGCTATCAGAATCAGCAGCAACAAGTGTCACCACCGCCGCAAGCCTCGAATTCACTACGACCGCCGCCAATTCCTGTGGCGCCGCCTCCCCAGTATGGATATCGGCCCTATCCTCCAGGATTCTACGGATATCCCCAACAACAGCAGCAGCAGCAGCAGCAGCCACAGCACGAAGCACATGCTTGGGGAACGCCTCCGTCATTCGTTCCGCCGCCCGCGCAGCCACAGCCCTGGGGCACTCCGGGCGAATACCCAGCGCCATCGCAGATCCCCCCGCCTCCCGGAGCGCACATCGTTTCCCCGACGACCGGATTGCCCGGCCCCAACCCGCCGGTGCCGATCACTCCGCAGCGCGTCGGGGTGCGCAGAGAGCAGCACCCAGGGAAGAAGAATCCCCTGAGTATCGGGAGTATCATTTCGGACGAGTAAGCTGTTCATTCTCCATCCCGTTTGGCGGACATCCGTCTGTTCCTTGTGCTGTATTCATACCGTGTTAGCTGCTCTGATGGCTGTATTGCGTAGTCGCTTACTTAGATCCTTTTGTATATAACTTCATTGTATTGTCTGCCAATGCATTCCGAAATACCAAGCGGGTACCAAGAAACTCTGTACTAGTCCCGGCTTCCTCGTCTATGCTGAATCAGGCCTAGGTAAGCCGCCTCGTTGGACATCCGCTTCTGATGACGATGGCGCGCTGCTCGAGATCGGAAGAAGATTATTCTCCACGTCGTCATCAATCCGAAGTTTCTCCAACGCGGAAGAAAGCACAAGTTGCCGAGGTGTCTGTCCACTCTCGGGCCTGCCAACTGAATGGCAGAAGGGCTGCCAAAGTGCCCACTCTCCAACGCAGAAGAAGATCCGGGGAAGTTGAGACTGACGGAACGAAGCCCCCGAAGTGGGCGCGGATGGAATGTCTCGTGGCTGCTCAGTGTTCTCGGATGCAGGTTCGCAGAGAAGATAACCCGCGTCCTGCAAGTGAATGAATGACGGGGTGCGGAGACAGTCGGGTAAACTGCGCCAGCTTGTTACTCCGAGGTATGCGGCAGTCTCACGCAGCCCATGAGTGGCCAACAGGACGCAGGAGATAGCATGGACCAGTTTCCTGGATTACGGGCGGAGGAATGGCGGATGTGAGCCTGGGGCATATGCTCTTCAGTGCACGCAGTATGCGAGTTTCACTGTATACGTCAACGACTTGACGACGACCGCATTCGAGACTCGACGCCAGTGCCACGGACGCGCGAGCAAAGGTGGACCTGGAGGATAACTTTCCGTGCCTATCGAAGGATTTATCCAAGTCCCACCCGACGAAAGGACAAGAGATATTCGTTTCAAATCAGGCAGATGGGCCGCGGGTCAGAGTCATAATCTGTTGCACAGTTCCGAAATCCACCGTCATACATACATCCAGGAGCGTTTGATGGATGCGTAGAGCTCGTGACGCTGTTTCGAGCATCACTAGCCGTTTGAGCTCGTCGCTGCTTGCCGGACGAGACTTGTTGAGAGAATGAAAATCGGTGGGGAAAAGAGTCTATTTGGTGAGCGAGCTGTTTCCGTGCAGTAATTGGGAGGGTACTAGCTGTCCATGGCCATGAAAATTGTGAGGGATGGCAATGTGTCCCCGTGACAGGGTGATTGACAGCCAGCACGTTTCGGTTTCCCCCTCCACTGCTCAAGGATATTTGCCCGTGAGATGCAAGGTATATGCACTTGGATTATCTGAAATTCGCATTGAATAGATAGATCAACCAGATTATCCTCCGAGTCGTACACATCTCTCAAAATGCGATAATTATCACACTTAGACTATTGTCACACAGGCAGCACGTAAACAACTTTAGTCAATCCTGTCCATTTTGATGGCTGTGCCAGATTCCCTCGGCCTCTGTCCGAGTCAGTTCCCACCACTCCTCATCACCAACGCTGCAGGACGCTCCTTCATCCTCAGAAAACGGTGGCCAATTGGTTGGGACTCCACATACTGATTGCTACTACACACTCCGCTCATCGTCATTAGCTCACAGACATGCAGCGGCTCCACGTTTCGGTCCGCGGGACCCGCCTTCGAGTTGAAGTTGAAAATGAGACAAGTCCTCTCTGAAGCTGCCTCCTGGACTCTTTTTAGAACGTTTCTCTTACCAAAGTGTGTAGGACTATGCGGTCGATGAACCATTGCTGACAAGTAGGATTGGGCCAAAATCAACACGCCTTGGACCAAGGTTAATGGCCCATGATGCTCTGAATTGATGACTGTTCCTCTTCGTGAGTAGCATACAGGTTTCGTGTTTCATTTTGTGTTTCATTCAGACATTATCAACAGCATTTCATCTCTATAACTGGGGTGGAAGTTTTCCAAGGTCCTCACACCTGGACCTGCATCGTTCTCTGCTCTTGCAAGTTGCACTCTGGCAGATTAACCATCAGAAGGCCACTGACCTATTCCTTCTCACTAAGAAATGACCTCGGGACTCGTCATCACAATCGTTGGCGGCGGCATCGGCGGGTTTGCAGCCGCTGTGGCGTTACGCAGGAACAGACACACCGTGCACATATTTGAGAAGTCGGCCGACAACACGGAGATCAGCGCAGGCCTCAGCATCCAGTCCAACGCTATCGTTGCACTGGAATATCTGGGAGTCAAGAGATCCAACCTCAGGAGTGTGCTGTTCCGCGGGGTGAGGCTATTTTTCTCTCGCCTGTGCATCAGTATTTTATTCGACTTGGACTTTCAGACTGCCAGTTTTGATGCTGTAACGGGGAAATCGCATGAGAAAGAACATATCCCCAAGGAAGCCACAGTACCGACTGATACGGTACGCCGGTAATTTTTTCGACATTTGCTCTCACAAGTTTCAACGAAACCGTCAGGGATTCTTTGTACACCGGGAGGATTTACACTCAGAGCTGAAAAGACTGGCTCTCGATTCAGACGGCGACGGAACGGCCGTTGTCGTCCATCTCGCATCGAAGATTGTTTCGTGCGACGCGGAGGGCGAGATTGTGCTCGAGTCCGGTGAGAAGTTTGCCTCGGATCTAATTGTTGGAGCGGATGGTGTCCGGGTATGTTGAGTCCCTTCGACTTTCCGCCACCTCTCGTAAATTCCCGATCTCTGACGATCGATTACCCTAGTCTGTCGTGCGCACGCATGTTCTAGGCTACGAACAGGAAGCGTGCGCGACTGGCTACGTGTGCAGTCGCGCGGTTCTCAGCGCCGAGGGAATTGCCGACATAGCCGAGCTCGACTGGTACACCAAGTCTGTTCCAGGACTTCGCGTGGTTACATGGATCGGAGAGCCGTTCAAGATGGTAATTTCTTACGGCTGCCGCAACGGTGACCTGGCGAACGCGATCTATTTCTGGCAAGAGTCGGAAGATGAGAAAAGCGGTGTGTGCCGTTTGTGCCACATGCCGAACTTTGAAACAAAACCTCACGCATGACATCCTATTTCCCTTGTCGCAGATCCATCCTCAAGATTCATCACGCCTGGCGCAATCAGAGCCAAGTTCCCCGACTCGCTGCCCCAATTCCTTCGTCTGCTCGAGCTTCCGGTGCAGAGTTCTACGGGCGCCATCCGTCGCTGGCGGCTGCGCAATCTTCCCATTCTGCCGACCTGGACGAACGGCCGCGCCCTCATCCTCGGCGACGCCGCTCACGCTACTTTTCCGTTCATGGGTCAGGGAGCCTCCATGGCACTCGAGGATGCTGTCGCACTCGGCTGCATCCTCCGGCCGGGAGCCACCAGGGACGAGGTGCCGTCCCGACTGGAGCTGTGGCAGAAGGTGCGCAAACCGTGCGGGGACTTTGTCAACCGGACGTCCGTATCTCAGCTAGCGAGCATCATCAAGGGTGATAGAGACAAGGCACATTGTGAGTGAGCCGTCCCGGTCTCCTGCATGCGATTCGATTGATTCTCGGCATCTCAGCTGGAAGTACACGCGAGCTTCTGCTGAGGTACAATGTTGTCGAGGTGGCTCGTGATGCGATGGCAAGTGAAGGTTATTAGATCCTTACTTCTACAGGGATTATTCAATCCAATTGGATTGGATGTATATGAATTCGAAAGCCTGAGCGGTGAAAGTTGACCCGAGCCTGCACAACACTGAACCATCCTAATGGAAGGTTTCGGCAAACTCAAGTCTTGTGGGAGGGTTTTCTGTAAAACTGCATTGAAATAGGAAAATCTTGGAACCTATCTACTTGTGAATCTACTAGGCATTATACCTGCCACCGAACTTGTTCTGATAAGCCTTTCGACCGGCTGCAATCGCATCATAGTCAGCCAACTCGGACCGCGTGTCGCCTTTGACTGCAAAAACTTGAATCAACCGCAATTTGAGAATGGCGAGGAGTACTAACCGGTCCCGCTACCTTGTTTCCCAGCCATGATAAGATCCATCTGTTCAAAGGACTTCTTGTTCACAAATTCCGCTCTGGGCTTGCGAAGATCCTGCCAGACTGCCAGTCGCGCGGAGACGTCCTCGCGTGTGGTCCCAAGGGGAAGAAGGCAGGCGAGGACACCCGCATCTTCGATCGCCATCGCCGCGCCCTGGGCCAGGAACGGAAGTGTGGCGTGCGCCGCATCCCCGAGGAGCGCAGTTCGGCCGTTGTACCACGTCGGAATCTCGGGGAGCGCGCGCAGCCGCCAGCGGAAGATCTTGCCGGAGTGATTCGGCAGGTCGAGCAGGCGGTGGAACTTGGGGTCGCAGTCGGCGAACTTGGCGCGTACCTGCGCTGGGGACATCGTCGGAGTGAAGGCATGGTGCGAGACTGGAAGCAGGATTGGCAATGAGTATCCCAGCGAGTGGTGACAATTGCCGCGACGCGACTCACCGTCGTTCTTCTCCTCCTCTGTTTCCGTATAGAAGTGGGCCGTATTGATGAGCTCACCATTCCTGCACGGATAGCAAAGAATCATCCGGAAGGGAAGACCTTTCCAGGCGATAGAACGAACGCCTGGGGCTTTTCCGCTGAGCCACTCGAGACCTGAGTCGCTGCCGTCGGTCGAGGGCGCTTTGAACACCGAACGACAACAGGCGATCCCAGTGGGCATAGCGTTCTGCACATATCCGATGACATGCGTACGGATGAGCGACTGGAATCGGCTCGTTCAGCATCGTTCCGCTTTGACAGAAAAAGAAGAAAAAAGCGATCAGGGCATCGCACCTGGATGCCATCCGCTCCAATGACCAGGTCCGCGTGGACTATCTCGCCGGACTCGAGAACTACGTCTCCTTCCTGGGGCGAGCATGAGAGCACTTTGCAACCGAAACGCATCGAGACCGGGGGAAACCCGCTCGTTGCATCGAGCGCGATGCGCTTCAGTTCTTCGTAGATGTCGGTCCGGTGGCACACGAGCAACCACTGCGCTATCGTCAAGTACGAAAGCTAGGATTGTAGCGGGGATTGGACTTGCGTCTTTTTCTCCACGGGCCTCGCTGCGCGGGAACGTGTGCTCCGTCCCCTCCCCCGTGGCAGGATCGAAAGTGCTCATCTGAGTATGCGCATCAGTGCCCAATTATCGTACACGTGGATTAGTGGCTCACTCCCGCGACAAACACGCCTTTCAAATTCGCCTCTTGGACGCCGAGGTGCTTCAACACGCACATCGCGTTGGGCTGAACCCCCAGCGCAGCGCCGACCTCGGTCTTGTTCTCTGTCCGCTCAAACACTTGAACGGTGTGCCCAATCTGTCGCAAGGCCACAGCAGCCGCAAGGCCACCAAGTCCAGCGCCAACGATCGTAATTTGGAGAGGAGTCGCAGTAGTAGTCGAATCTGAGGGCATTGTGAGGGTTGTAAATGATAATTGACGCTTGATCAGGCGGTGTATTTATATTGCAATTCCTGTACTGAGCCTGCCAGACGCGGTTTACCAATCCAAGCAAACCGTGCTTATGCACGATGCCTGTGGAGGTTTCTAATCATAATCATTGGCAGGGCCTGTCAGAAAATGGTCTCTGTCAAGATCCCAACTTGCGTGAGACTCGATCAGTTTCCGACTCGTCGGACATGCGCTGGATCGGGAATGTTAGCGCTTCGAGGCGGTCTTGCGCGTCGCTTCTGGCTTCAGGAACGCATGCGCTACACTGTATAGATCAGCGATGATAACACTTCGGGCGGCACTGCGCATCGCTTATGGCGGAGAAATGCGTCCTCATTGAATAGAATGCTGAGTGCTCAGCGGATTCTGGACGCACGTTAGAGTGCGAGAATGATGAAGTTTGGGTGAAGATCATCTGAGTGGCAGTGCCAGATGGAGCCACGATTGTAGACAGCTCTAGACAACAGTTGTACACAAGTCTACCGAGTATAGTAAGTTAAACTGATGAATTACACACGGATATCAACATTTAGACTGGGGAGCAGGGACACGCACTGAAGCTGTGATTGTCCCAGATGTTCTGTTCTATGTTCAACCCCGTACCCAATCAGAGGACAGGGCGACCTGGCCAGCCGCTGGATGTATCCGAGCGAGACGAATGCGCAGGGATCAGTGATGCGAGTGATCTGAACTCCTCTCACGTCCTCCCTCCGGGAGAAAGACAATCATCACCTTTCATTTTCATTCCTTCATCGGTCTTTAATCGCCGTTCTAAATCCCACCATTCACAGACTCAGATCACATCTTGGACCGCGGTTATCATTTGGTGACCGGATACCTTGCGGCTCTGTGAGATAGCCAGCTCAGACACGATGACATCGGGCTCTATCCGTCAAAGGGTCGTCTGCGACGCAGTGTTCAGCGCTGCACTCACCGCTAATGGGATCACGATCTTAGTCTTGCAATCGATCTCTGCATCAGTGCGCACACCTCAGTTACCACCGCCATCACCCGGTTGCACCCCCGCGGGGGTCCTCCTGGGTACCCTCAGACGTAGCTCTGAGGGTACCTAACAGGTACCCCCCTGCGGGGCCCGCGGGGGGGATTTGGTCCATTTGGGGGCGGGGGCATATGCGGGGGTCAGCAGGGGGGGGTCTGTACATGTCATGTGATTTATCATTGGGAGCGGGCAGGTGGGCGCGAAAAAAAAAAATGAATCACATGACACATCCAATGGGCGGGATGGCGGCTGATGGCGGGGTAAAAAAATCACGTGATGCACCGCATGAAAATTATCAAAAATGGCTAGCAGGGGTTGGCGGGGGTTGGCGGGGGCGCTACTGGCCCCCCGCACACCATGGCGGGCAGTGGGCGCATTATCACGTGACTTTTGGGGCACCTTTTGTGCACCATTCGGCATGATTTCGGAGGTGTTGCTTGATCCATTGCATGCTGTGGCAGACAATGGGCGCATAATCACGTGATTTTCCGCCCAAAAAAATGGAAGCCTTCCCCAAATCATCCTGGTATCATTTCTATCGGTAAATACACTAGTTAAGCATGAATTTGAGCTTAGAAAGCCCAAAATGCACCCTGCACAATGGGACTGGTGATGCACTTGATCCCATCATTTGGCGGGGTCTGCTGCGGGGGGTGCCACGGGGGGTGCTGCGGGGGGTGCTGCGGGGGGTGCCGCAGGGGGTGCCACAAGGGGTGCCGCAGGGGGTGCCGCAGGGCCCGCTGTGGGGTCAACCACAGGAGCAGGGGTAGGGGTGCATTGCATCATATTTTGATCTATCTATTCTCGCTGTGGTCATAGCATGCAGCATAATTATCCTTCATTTTGCCAGGAGTTTGGAGGCTGTGTCTGGGGTTGGTCTGCAGCTACAGCCATGTGACTCCCTGATGCTTCGGCAGGGGCTGGGATATCAAAACTGTGCAAATTTACCTAAATCTTTTGGCTTGGCTTGGGGCACTGATATATATGACTTGGTTCATTTTAGCATGGTCTGCTCAAGCTGTCAGGTCAAACTAAAAATTTGAAAAATGTGCAACTTGATTTGTTAGGCAAATCTCCCAAGTACATGCTCCAGGGACAGCCAACATCATCAACAAGAAATGGCTAATGTTTCTTTTCTCTGTCTGTTTGCTTCAGGTAGTCTGTCTGCACTCAAATTTTTCTCTCCATTTGCAGCATATTCCGTGGAGGTGTCATAATTGTTGATTTCCGGATTTCATACTTCTTGTCTACACACCATTTGGGCCCTTTACTGAATCCAATAATACTGTAGACTCTTACAATGGATTGAGCAGGACATTTGTCAATTAAATCCTTGCAGGGGTTGGGGGGGGGGGTCAACCACAGGGGGTGCCGCGGGGGGTGCCACGGGGGGTGCCATGGGGGTGCACAAGCATCTGCCAGCCTACCAAATGTGGATCAACTACAAAATCACTTTCCAAAGCTTCTGTACTGCAACCCAAGTGACTTCTAGGTAACCTTTACCCAATCCCAGTGAAACAACTTCACTGCTCTTGTTTCTGGGTGACAATTGATTTTATGAGCTTGAGTGTGTATGCACCCTTTTTAGTAGGAAATGAGGCCATGTGATGAGAGGTAGGGCACCGAAACATTGTAAAATACTATATTCAACATGACCGGTGGCCCATGTCTCTTCAAACCAGCCCATATCTCATGTTTATCAAGACCCTATTTTTCGGACTCATTTCAAGTTTTTGAATAGTTCCCGGGTCCAGGGCTCTCAGAATTTGTTTCAGACACTGCCAAAGAGTATATCATTCAGCTGTATTGAATTGCTTGTGTGTAGAAAAAATATTTTTTGCCATACCCAAAGTGAACCATGTTGAACCATTGTCTACATAGGAACCTTGAGCAATGGTGAACTCTTTTCATGTTTCGAATTTTAGGTGGACAAATGATATGAAGTATCTACATATTCAACAAGAATAGCAGAAGGAGACCTTATTCCGATGGTTTTCAGCTGCATAACTGTAGGAACAGTGTTAGAAGAGCAGTAAACACTTAGGTACGACGTTTATACAGGTTCTGATTGGCTAGTGACTTGACGTGTTCCGAGCTGTCAGTTTACATAATCTTACATATAAGAAAATCACGGGGACAAGGCACCGGTGCAGCGGGGGGTGCTAGACTGGCGGGGGTGCCAGCGGGGGTGCTGGCGGGGGTGCCAACAGGGGTGCCGGCGGGGGTGCCAATGGGGGTACCAGCAGGGGTGCAGGCAGTGGGTCATGGCAAGGATGTGTGCAGCCCCAGAGGTAGTAAAAGTAACCATCTATGTCTCTACAGTCTATCTTGCAAATATACGAGTTCTGAGTGCACAGAGTGTTGTATATGAAATTTGAAATTCAAATATTACCAATCTCTGACTATTGTGAGGCAACTTGCTGGTGAATCCATTGTCTCATATTCCACCTAGGAATCAATTCAGGGCATGTCAAATCCACTCTATTACATCTGTTCATGTTGCAACTAAAGCAAACTGCTTGTAAAGTAACACAGAACAGATGAACTTCAATGAGTCCCAGACAGGAAGTGTGACATTAGGTGCATAATTAACGTATGGTATTATCCACTGGGTAAGATTAGACTGTGCCTACAGCATGATCAGCTTACCAATGGGCATGTGTATAGAATGAGCAGACGAAACAATCAATGAGTTGACAGTGGACCCGATGCAGCCCATGATGTCAGCCCACCTACCCTGCCAGCCAAAAAATGAACAAATCACACTTTCTTTTTAACCCTACATGCCTGGATTATGCAGACAATATTGCACAGTTTTGATATCCCAGCCCCTGCCGAAGCATCAGGGAGTCACATGGCTGTAGCTGCAGACCAACCCCAGACACAGCCTCCAAACTCCTGGCAAAATGAAGGATAATTATGCTGCATGCTATGACCACAGCGAGAATAGATAGATCAAAATATGATGCAATGCACCCCTACCCCTGCTCCTGTGGTTGACCCCACAGCGGGCCCTGCGGCACCCCCTGCGGCACCCCTTGTGGCACCCCCTGCGGCACCCCCCGCAGCACCCCCCGCAGCACCCCCCGTGGCACCCCCCGCAGCAGACCCCGCCAAATGATGGGATCAAGTGCATCACCAGTCCCATTGTGCAGGGTGCATTTTGGGCTTTCTAAGCTCAAATTCATGCTTAACTAGTGTATTTACCGATAGAAATGATACCAGGATGATTTGGGGAAGGCTTCCATTTTTTTGGGCGGAAAATCACGTGATTATGCGCCCATTGTCTGCCACAGCATGCAATGGATCAAGCAACACCTCCGAAATCATGCCGAATGGTGCACAAAAGGTGCCCCAAAAGTCACGTGATAATGCGCCCACTGCCCGCCATGGTGTGCGGGGGGCCAGTAGCGCCCCCGCCAACCCCCGCCAACCCCTGCTAGCCATTTTTGATAATTTTCATGCGGTGCATCACGTGATTTTTTTACCCCGCCATCAGCCGCCATCCCGCCCATTGGATGTGTCATGTGATTCATTTTTTTTTTTCGCGCCCACCTGCCCGCTCCCAATGATAAATCACATGACATGTACAGACCCCCCCCTGCTGACCCCCGCATATGCCCCCGCCCCCAAATGGACCAAATCCCCCCCGCGGGCCCCGCAGGGGGGTACCTGTTAGGTACCCTCAGAGCTACGTCTGAGGGTACCCAGGAGGACCCCCGCGGGGGTGCAACCGGGTGATGGCGGTGGTAACTGAGGTGAGTGCGCACGATGTTAATCGGCGTGGGGTGGAGTGATTACTTGGTTTCCGGAACGCCGCCCGTTTAAACGCAAAGGCGGTCTCCATTAGTCACTAGGAGTTTCACTTTCCATCTCGGACTCACGTTTATCGATGCGCTCTCCTCATTGGCGATCCTGTCGGTTCACCGGTCCCGGCACCTGTATTTTTGGTGCGTTGACCATGAATCGAATATACTTTGTTCGTCCAGCTGCCTATTTGCCTCTAATCCCTGTGCTGACTATCCACAGAGCTCAACATGGATGCGCAGTGCAACATGCGCACTGATTTGGCGTCATTCTCGTGCTGAGCAATCCCGCCCGTTCATAAACAATTTCTTCGTTTTTCAAATGAGGAAATCTTGACCGTTTAGCCGCGCATCATTTCACGCAACCTGCCTTCTTTCCTCAAATACCGCGGGTGCTGACCACAAGCTTGTTCCTGTGTTTCCTTCTTCCTCCCCATGTCTTCCGCACTCTCTGTAGACCACACAATCACAGACGAGCATCCGCCCGTAAACGACCCGGATGCAGCGGTCTTGACGGGTAAAAAGCTTGTGATTGTATTCATTGCCATGTACGTTCAGTGCTCTCTCCTGTCGTTCGAGGTTGTCTATTTCAATCGGCGTCCAGGTTGTTGTCGCTCCTGCTCGTTGCTCTCGACCAGACGATTCTCGCCACCGCGCTCCCACATATCGCCTCCGACTTCAACTCTTTCACCCTCCAGGGCTGGGTTTCTTCGTCCTTCGTCCTCGCGCAGACGGTCTTCCTGCTTTTCTACGGGCAGCTTCTCCGCATCTGGCCTGCAAAATGGGTTCTGTTCTGGGCCGTGGTTATTTTTGAGCTTGGTTCGCTTGTGTGCGGACTATCTCAGAACGTCGGGATGCTCATTGCTGGCCGGACCGTCTCTGGCGTTGGTGCCGCGGGAATCTGTGCGTTCGAAATTGTTCACACCACGTCCTACGCAAATATTAACGAGCGATATGCCCAACAGTCGTGGCGCTTAACCAAGTCATTATCCAATCGACGCGTCTCGAAGACCGGCCACGTCTCCTGGGTCTTTTTGGCGCCGTCTTCGGACTGTCCAGTGTTATTGGCCCGCTCATTGGAGGCGCCTTCACTGACCATGTCACCTGGCGCTGGTGTTTCTTCATCAACCTTCCACTGTGGGTGTCATTCGATGCCTTCCTATCCTCTGCTCATCTGTTATCTAGTGGTGGCGTGTCTCTTTTGGGTGTCACAACCCTCCTCAAGTCGTCCCCGCCCCTGGGCTTGGACCCCTCTACGCGGTCATGGTCCGAGCTCCTGCACCAGACTATGCACATGGACTTTATTGGTGCAACACTGGTAGCAGGAGCTGTCACATCTTTGGTACTGGCTCTCCAGTGGGGTGGAAACACCAAGAGTTGGGGCGATAAGGATGTCATCATTGTGAGGGGTGTTCTGCCCGGAGTTGCCTGTGGATGCTGATTTTTCCCCCAGTGTTTTGTCTTTGCTGCCATACTCACAGTTGTCTTCATTCTCTGTGAGATCCGTGCTGGTGACCGTGCCATGACACCCACCACTATCTTCAAATCTCGTTCAGTGTGAGTCACACTGCCTGCATTACTCCTGCTATTGCACACTAAGTCTTTCTCAGCTATGCAATTGTTCTGTATTGTCTCCTGTCCCGGTTCACACTGCTCCTGTTCTCGTATTACATCCCCATTTTCTACCAAGCTGTCCACAATCGCTCCGCCACCCAGTCCGGGATTAGCCTGCTGCCTTTCATGATGGGTGTTGTCCTCACATCAATCCTTGGTGGTCAACTTGTGTCACGGTTTGGCTATTAGTATGTGCATACCAATCCTCTCTCCCTCCCTGATTGACTGTCCATCCAGTTGGCCATTCCTGGTCATATCACCTGTCCTCCTTGCACTTGGTTCTGGGCTTCTCTACACCCTCAAGACAAGCACATCATCTGCCACAATCATTGGTTTCCAGATTCTGACTGGTGTTGGCACAGGGATGGTCATGCAGAACACACTGTTGTCTATGCAGGTTGAGTTCAAAGACACACCCCAGATAATGAGCCAAGCTGTGTCAATGGGGTCCTTTGGACAGTTTCTTGGTGGCACACTTGGTCTTGGTATTGCAGAGCCAGTCTTTGCCTCAGAGCTGAACAAGGCCCTAACCAAGTATGCACCAGGTGCACCAGCATCCATTGTTGAGCAAAGCCCAACTGCTATCTATACCTCACTTGATCCATCTCTGGTCCCAGGTGTTGTGCAAGCATACCTGCAGTCCCTTCGGATTGTGTTTGTGCTTGGTGTGCCAGTGGCAGGGCTGGCACTTATAGCAGCATTTTTCATCAAGAATATCCGGATTGTTGCCTCACCACCATCCAGTACTGTGCACAAGGGGGATGTGACTCATGCACCTATGAGTCAGTTGGGTCATGGAGCATGACATGCATAGACAGATCATTAGAGTTATGTATTCCATAATGACAAGGCACTGGATACATACTACCCTCACATGTGAAATGTCATAACTCGTTCACTCTTTCATCATTCTATCAACAATCTTATTGAATCTCAACATCAGGTTATCTTATCATGGATCACGGTGATAGGCTGGCTACCAGACGCGCTCTGCACCAGCTCTGTAAGGGCGTATTTTTGCGCTTTTACAGAGTTTACTCTTGAACCACTCGGTGTATCGTGTCGCGGTTGACAGTGTTGCGCTCAGTAGGACTTATGGGTCTACTGCCCAGTCAACGACTGTGGGTAGTGTCGACAATAGCAAGGCAGTCAGACCACTACTGTGGAACTGGTCTTATGAGTCTACACCAGGCTCAGGGCCATTAGTGACGAACGCTTGGACCGCGACCATTCCCCACAAAGGGATCTGTCGTTGCGTCAACTTCTCAAAAAGGGTCATTCTCTGCAGATGGGAACTTGGGCTGAAGGGCTGAGCAATGCGCGACGTTCTCAATAATAGAACTACTACTGGACAGGACTTGGCGTTACGAGACTTAAACCATCTTGTCGCGGCAACTCCCGGTTTTGAGTTGGACGTTTCCTCAGATCATGCCACGACGACGACTTGTCACATGTCAGGATCCATTCGATCACGGGACATTGTGGACGCGTCGCGGTGACACTTCCAAGTGTCACGGCGAGTCGCGCCCATACCCAAACACACTAGAAACCGACACGGTAAAGATCCGTGAACCGAACCATGTGGGGGACGACTGGCGTGCCTAGGGCCATACGGCTTCTTGGGGCGCCCACGTTGGTCTCACTTGCCAAGACATACCCGTTGGCCAATCCAGCACGTCGTATCCCAAAAGTATGACGCGGTGGGTTGATCCACATCAAAAGTATCATATGGACTATGGGGCGGGGTCCTGATCACTCAGGACCTGTCCGATCGTTCAACTTTTCAATTACCCTAAAAGGCAACCGATCTTAGATAGCGTAGCTACTATGCAGTTGTACAGGACTTTACTAAGCAGCGTCGTAGACAGTATAAGTAGCACGTCGTCTCTTTGTATTAGGAAGCTTTCCCCCGGACTGTGAATCACACTCATTTCAGGTTGTTTTGTACAATTTGCGTGCCGCGTGATTCCACCCTAAGAAGTTCTGCTACCCCTGCCCGGTCGCAACGAGTTGCTCCCTGAGCACTTGTAGCTACTGTGATTTGAGTTTGAGTTGAGACAACAGAAAGTCGGGTTCGCCGCATCTGGTATTGTCGCGGCATTTAGTGTCGTCGCCTTAGGGCTTTGTTGAGATCGTTCCACACCTCTAGCTTGGCAGTGCGTCGACTAGTTGTGCTCGGGTTGTTTTGGTCAGTTGGCAGTGCGTCGACTTGAGAACTTTGGTTCCACACTTCTTGCTTGGCAGTGCGTCGACAAGTTGTGCTCGGGTTTTGGACATTGGATATTGGCTGTTAGTTGGCAGTGCGTCGACGCGGCATTTTGGTTTACTAGTTGGCAGTGCGTCGACTCAGTACTTTTGGTTGTGTCAGTTGGCAGTGCGTCGACTTGACATTCTGGTTCTACTAGTTGGCAGTGCGTCGACTCAGTATATTGGTTGTATCAGTTGGCAGTGTGTCGACTTGATATTTGGGCTTTGCGTCACCTTCTGGACGCTGTCGCTACAAGGGATCTTAATACTTCGTATTAAGTTCTGACTTGTTATATTGTTGGTTGTGGATTGGATTAGTGTTGGTTGTGTTTGTATAGAAGATATTGGTTGAGACACCACTGTTTGCTATATATATATATCCTTGTCGTCGACTTCGTCTTCCGCGACTATTGGATCTGCGTCTATTGAGAGCTGTGATACTGGTGTTCTGTCCACCCCGAAGCCCTCGCATCTTTCACACACTGAGAAGCTGATTACGAGGAGTGTGAACGTGTTTATATTTGGGTTTACTTTCATAGTAGATTCACTTGTGAGCACGCCCTCAGCATTTCATCTGGAGCCCACCGCGAGGGGCTTCTAAAGTTTCATAAACTTTAAAAATCAATAAACCGGATTCTTTACCGCGACGTCGGATAGAGACCAAGGGTTTATCCCGCGAAGCAGTTTATTTCGATCCCAAGCTCCTGCGCGACCTCTTGAGGACCAAGCGGAGATTGAGACTGAAGGAAACGCTTCAACTTCAGGACCTTTCGAAAAACCACGAAGGTCTGCAAGACATAAAACACCTTTGTATCTACCACCCTTGCCTTCTAAGGCAAAAGGGAAACAAAGAGTGAATTCGACGTCGAAGCTTCCAGCTTTAGACGCGGCTACTTCGAGTTCGACGACAATCAATCGATCTCAGACTAGCTCACAAACTCTCTCAGAATTGTCTAGTAGCGTCACCGCTACAAACACGAATTCTAACAACATCCCTACTTCCCCTGTGACTTCAGTCGCGACAACTATGGCTCCAAAGACTGGGTTCAAAATCCCTCAACCTTGGGACACAAGTAGACCTATACTTGATGAAAAGGATCCCCTGTCGATTGAGGCATATTTGCGTCACTGCGCGCAGATCGTGGAGGATGGTGGCATCACAGATGTCAAACAAGCAAAAAGCATGTACATCCGTTATTTGCCGTCGCGGCAAGTGATGGACGTATGGGAAGGTCTCGATACCTATTCCGACAACACGAAAACTGTCGCGGAGTTCGAGGCCGAAATATTAAAAGGATACCCTGAGGTATCCAAGCGAAAAACGGGGACCATGGCAGATCTAGATAGACTCTGTCGCGAGAACCGTGGAATCAAAATCACGGATGAGGGAGATTTGAAGCGCTTCGGCCTTCAGATGTACAGTCACTACAAGCGACTGTCAGTCCCTCCTGCCATTATTACCAACAAAGTCGCGTGTGAACGCTACATGCGTACTTTGGACTCTGAGTTCAGTACCGTCTTGAGGAACGCTTTGGCTACGAGTCAAGTATTCAATAAGCGCTACCAAACTCGCGCTGGGATAGCAAATGCTAATGTCCCCGCGACTGGAGTCAACCGGCAGGACGACCCCATCCAGCTGAAAGAGCTAATGACAATGGCGGAAGAAATGGCGTCGACGTTGAGTAACGAAGACGAAATTCCCATAATCGCGCTGAAATGCTGAGGGCGCGCTCACAAGTGAATCTACTATGAAAGTAAACCCAAATATAAACACGTTCACACTCCTCGTAATCAGCTTCTCAGTGTGTGAAAGATGCGAGGGCTTCGGGGTGGACAGAGCACCAGTATCACAACTCTCAATAGACGCAGATCCAATAGTCGCGGAGACGAAGTCGATGACAAGGATATATATATAGCAAAACAATGGTATCTCAACCAATATCTTCTATACGAACACAATCAACACTAATCCAATCCACAACAATAATATAACAAGTCAGAGCTTAATACGAAGTATTAAGATCCCTTGTAGCGACAGCGTCCAGATGGTGACGCAAAGCCCAAATATCAAGTCGACGCACTGCCAACCGATGCAACCAATATACTGAGTCGACGCACTGCCAACTAGTAAACCAAAATGTCAAGTCGACGCACTGCCAACTGACACAACCAAAAGTACTGAGTCGACGCACTGCCAACTAGTAAACCAAAATGCCGCGTCGACGCACTGCCAACTAACAGCCAATATCCAATGTCCAAAACCCGAGCACAACTTGTCGACGCACTGCCAAGCAAGAAGTGTGGAACCAAAGTTCTCAAGTCGACGCACTGCCAACTGACCAAAACAACCCGAGCACAACTAGTCGACGCACTGCCAAGCTAGAGGTGTGGAACGATCTCAACAAAGCCCTAAGGCGACGACACTAAATGCCGCGACAATACCAGATGCGGCGAACCCGACTTTCTGTTGTCTCAACTCAAACTCAAATCACAGTAGCTACAAGTGCTCAGGGAGCAACTCGTTGCGACCGGGCAGGGGTAGCAGAACTTCTTAGGGTGGAATCACGCGGCACGCAAATTGTACAAAACAACCTGAAATGAGTGTGATTCACAGTCCGGGGGAAAGCTTCCTAATACAAAGAGACGACGTGCTACTTATACTGTCTACGACGCTGCTTAGTAAAGTCCTGTACAACTGCATAGTAGCTACGCTATCTAAGATCGGTTGCCTTTTAGGGTAATTGAAAAGTTGAACGATCGGACAGGTCCTGAGTGATCAGGACCCCGCCCCATAGTCCATATGATACTTTTGATGTGGATCAACCCACCGCATCATACTTTTGGGATACGACGTGCTGGATTGGCCAACGGGTATGTCTTGGCAAGTGAGACCAACGTGGGCGCCCCAAGAAGCCGTATGGCCCTAGGCACGCCAGTCGTCCCCCACATGGTTCGGTTCACGGATCTTTACCGTGTCGGTTTCTAGTGTGTTTGGGTATGGGCGCGACTCGCCGTGACACTTGGAAGTGTCACCGCGACGCGTCCACAATGTCCCGTGATCGAATGGATCCTGACATGTGACAAGTCGTCGTCGTGGCATGATCTGAGGAAACGTCCAACTCAAAACCGGGAGTTGCCGCGACAAGATGGTTTAAGTCTCGTAACGCCAAGTCCTGTCCAGTAGTAGTTCTATTATTGAGAACGTCGCGCATTGCTCAGCCCTTCAGCCCAAGTTCCCATCTGCAGAGAATGACCCTTTTTGAGAAGTTGACGCAACGACAGATCCCTTTGTGGGGAATGGTCGCGGTCCAAGCGTTCGTCACTAATGGCCCTGAGCCTGGTGTAGACTCATAAGACCAGTTCCACAGTAGTGGTCTGACTGCCTTGCTATTGTCGACACTACCCACAGTCGTTGACTGGGCAGTAGACCCATAAGTCCTACTGAGCGCAACACTGTCAACCGCGACACGATACACCGAGTGGTTCAAGAGTAAACTCTGTAAAAGCGCAAAAATACGCCCTTACAGAGCTGGTGCAGAGCGCGTCTGGTAGCCAGCCTATCAGCGCGACCTCCAAAGGTTCGCTTCGACTATGAGACTAGTCCACCCAACCATGCTAAGGTTGAGGAGTTGGAAAACTCGATTTCTAACTTGAAGGACTCATTTCTTCTACACCAAAAAGAGCTACAGACTCAGTTGCAGGAAGCGCTGAAGACGTTCGTACAGACTGCTCGCGAAGCGCCTATACAGCGGTCGCGGCCAGTAGGCAACAACTCTTCTGTGCCCCACTTTGAAGGTCGCGTACAAGGAGGAGCTGCCGCACGGAACAACGACTGTCGCTACTGTGGACAAACTGGTCACTGGTCGAACGAGTGCCCGCTCAAGAGGTCTCACATTGAGAAAAACCTTCTCAAAGTCGACACCAAAGGGATGTGGAGGCTCTTCGACGACAGTTTCCTACCAAATGGAGAAGGGACTCAGGGACAACGAGTAGAGGCTTATTGGAAGAAGAAGGGCAAATCCGTCAACTTCCAGGACTCCTACTACTTGGATCAGTTCAATAGCCGCGACAATGATGATATGTCCGACTACCCTGAAGAAATGGCAGATGAAATACGCTCCCTTCGAAGTCAACTCATCCAATACGAGAGGAAGTTGTCGCGACCAACCCAAGAGAGTCGCGCTGAGCCAAAGACTCAAAGAACTGCATCTGGTTCAACCAGCAATGCAATGGAAAGTGCCATGGGCCAATTCATGCAGAAAGCCATGACCGACGCCATGGCCGGCTACTTCAACAACATGAACAGTGGTTATCCTCAGACTCAGGAGCAGTTCATTCAAACCCGTCGTGGTGCGAATAGCCAACCTGAGCGCGACGATAACAACTCGGGTTTCTAAATGGTTCAAGGAAGGGGGCTAAACCCACAAACTCAGCCAAGCCCTCTGAGGACCATGATAAACGAGCTGAGCAACGAGAGAAACCGAGAAAACCTGTGATTATTGAAGAAGTTAGCGATAGCGACGATGATGAGGAATCAGTGCGCGACAACGTCGAAAAGAGAAAGGAACTACCGTTTGAGAAAGTCAAGCCCGTTCTACAAGAACCAGTACGTTCTTCAAAAGCGCGCGTTCCAGATAAATACCAGTTGCGTGCACCGATTCAAAAGAAGGCTGTGGCAGAAGCAGTCTACGACAAAATGAAAAACGCGTCAGTCGACGTCACTGTGGGTGAACTCCTAGCAGTTTCGGGGACTGTCCGCGACTCCATTCTAAAGGACTCTTCGAAGAAACGAGTACCGGTTCAGAAGTCCATGCTTCAAGAAACTGGCCGCGTCGTTGAAGACGTCTGGGATGGAGAACTGAGCTACAACCTAGTCAGTGCTAAGGAATTGCCCGATCCTGTGTTCTATCATAACACAGTTGAAGGAGAAATTCCCATTGGCGCAGTTGTCGCGACGGACCCATATGAGATGTACTTGGAGTCGATACCCTCTAATGAGAACCCAAGACATGTCTATGTTGGTGATTCGTCGGCTGCTCTCAGAACGATAAACGGACGGATTAACGCGCGTCTCGACGCGGACTGCATCCTAGACAGTGGATCTCAGATTGTATCGATGGCTTTCTCAGAGGCCGTCGACGCACAATTGAGCTGGGACCCAAAAGTCGTCATCTATATGGAAAGTGCAAATGGATCTATCTCTAAGTCACTGGGATTAGCGAGAAATGTACCCTTCAGGTTTGGGACCATCCTGGTCTACCTGCAAGTGCACATTTTGGAAAGTCCAGCTTATAAGGTGTTGCTCGGCAGACCGTTCGATATCGCGACTGAAAGCAATATCAAGAACGCGGCTGACGGCAGCCAGATAATCACCATGCGCAATCCCAATTTAAAGACACGTTGTGCAATGGCTACGCAGCCACGTCGTGCAGACGACTTGCCACGTAGCACCAAAAACAACGACGGATCTACCGAACCCTACAGTTCATCGAAACCGACGACCAGTCCAGACAAACCGAACCCTGAACGGGATTTTCAAAGAGCTTCGAGGAATTGACCAGGTTGAGTCAAGGAGAAGAAGTCGCGGTCACTGTGTCGTTGGGAAAAGATGGGAATGTAGTGTTCGAGGATCTAAGAAAGCCGCGTTCTAGTGGCCAGTTTACCCAAACTGAGCTAGTAGAGGCATATATCTTGTCGTCGAAAGAGGACAAGGAAATGAAGAAAGACGTCGCTGCGTCGACTTTGTTTCATTCATATATGAATGAAAGACTCTCAGACGCGGCAACGGAAAAACTGACTGTTGGTACTTGGAGTGTACTAGACGACGACTCTTCTAGTCGCGACAAATACTCTGTATTCGCAGGAAAGAAATACAAACCTGTGGATCAGAAGGTCAGACCAGTGTACACTATGGGTTCTGAGAACGACCGAATAATTCGAGAAATGGTGGGAGATCCTTTGGATACGCTACCTACTCTAAACCCGCGACCACCTGATTTTACCCCAACTGGTAGACTCACGGCGGAACGCAGGGATATTGTGGACAAGTTACACAAAGGAGACTTCTTATTACCAGAAGAACGGAAGTTGCTCATGCACTTCTACATGCTTCATAATCAGAGTTTCGCGTTCAATGATGAAGAGCGTGGCGCATTGAGACAGGACATATTTCCTCCTGTCAAGATCGCGACAGTTCCCCATACAGCATATCGCAAAGGGAATATTCCTATACCTCGCGGCATGTTCGACCAAGTGTGCAAGGTCATAAAAGACAAAATCGCGGCCCAGGTCTACAAACCTTCCAATTCCTCTTATCGGAGCAAGTTCTTTGCTGTACTTAAGAAGGATGGGAAGAGTATCAGACTGGTACACTCACTAGAACCACTCAATGCAATTACTATCGCGCATTCAGGATTGCCACCCGCGACAGAGGAGCTAGCAAACCACTTCGCCGGTCCACCTGTGGTGCTGCGCTAGACTTGTACTCAGGCTACGACCAGCGTGACATCGATCCAGCTAGTCGCGACTTGACTACGTTCCAGTCACCATTCGGTGCGCTGAGGTTGGTCAAACTCCCACAAGGGTGGACCAACTCAGTACCAATATTCCATGAGGACGTTACTTTCATTCTGAAAGACGAAATCCCTCATGTTACTATTCCATACATCGACGACGTACCCGTTCGAGGACCTGGAACCAGGTATCTGTTGCCCGATGGGACCTGTGAAACGATTCCAGAAAATCCTGGGATTCGTCGCTTCGTATGGGAACACTTTCAGAATGTGAACCGCGTCGTGCACAGAATCGGCTACTGTGGCGCGACTCTGTCTGGTACCAAGTCGGTGGTTTGCGCCGACAAGTTCGCTGTGGTTGGCCACATCTGTTCGTTTGAAGGTAGAAAACCTGACGCGGACAGAGTTGGTGTAATCACGCGGTGGCCAGATTTGAGAGACGTCTCGGAGGTTCGACAATTTATGGGCACGATTGGGGTTATGCGAATGTTCATTAGAGGATTTTCTGAAATGGCGCGACCAATTCAGAGACTAGTGAACAAGAACGCGCATTTTGAATGGGGTGACGAACAGAAACTCGCATTTCAAAGACTTAAAGACGCGATACAAGTCTGTCCGTCGCTTAAGCCTCTGAACTACGAGTGGGACTCTGAGATTGTCGTCGCAATAGACACATCCTGGATGGCCGCGGGTTTCGAAATCTACCAGCGCGACCCAGACGATCCAAAGAAAGTCTATTACGCGAAATTTGGGAGTATCCCACTTACAGAAAGAGAAGCTAGGTTTTCTCAACCGAAGCGTGAACTTTATGGTGTGAAGCGCGTGCTTCAAGCCATGGCTCACTGGCTTCTTGGTTGTAGGAAATTGGTAGTCGAAACCGACGCGCTGTACTTGGCAGGCATGCTAAGAAACGTTGGTAACCTACCAAATGCGAATATCAACCGTTGGGCTGAAGAGATCCTCATGTTTCAATTTACCTTGAAACATGTCAGAGGAATCACCTTCTCACCAGATGGCTTGTCGCGACGACGACCTGCGCCTGGAGATGAAGAGTATCCCAATGACGAAGAGGAAATCTTCGACGAGCCACCACCAGAGAACAACGAGAATTGGGACTACGACACAGAACAACCATTAGGCTTTGAAGAGTTCAAAAGGGATATTGACACTAGAGGTGGCTACCTTAACTCTATGGTCGGATGTGCTGAGTCGGTCGACGACATATCCAAAGAGCTAGTCGAGGCTTGCGACTCTCGTCGCGCTGAGAATCGGCGTGTCAAAGACGCATATGACGCTCAAGGACTCGTCGTCCCAGTCTTCATGTTGAACGATGTGGCAAACGGAGAACCGCTTTTGCCTGATCTTGAACTGCGTGACAATCCAGAGGATCCCTATATCGAGGATCACCGGACGGGCACAGGGATTGAACAAGACAATAAGTTGGTAATGGCTAGGAAGTGGTTGAAAGACACTTCTATAAGGCCTGAAATGACAGATAAACGGCTCAGATCGTTTCTCAAATTCTCGCGACAGTTTTTCCTCAAAGATGGAAAAATGTACAAGAGATCGACCAATGGGATTCATAGACTGGTCGTGGACAAGCACCACAGGACTTATATGATGAAGGCGTGTCACGACGCGCTGGGTCATAAGGGTCTTTTCAGCACTAAGAGCCTGTTGGAAACTCGGTTTTGGTGGCCAGAAATGGAAAGAGACGTCGACTGGTGGATAAAGACTTGTCATAGCTGCCAAGTCCGCCAGAAAACTCTCCTCCGTACTCCACCGACGCCGACAATGACTCCAAGTGTATTTCAGAAAATACATACAGACGTCATGATTATGGGAACACCTTCCAACGGATACAGATATGTCGTCGCGGCAAGGGATTCTTTGACCCGCTACGTGGAAGCGTGACCGCTACAGGCTGACAACGCCAAGGCAATAGCGCGTTTCTTGCTCGAAGACATAGTGTGTCGATGGGGGTGCCCTAAGTGGATTGTAACCGATAACGCAGGACAGTTTGTCGCGGCGTTGAATTGGTTACAGAAGAAATATGGTATCAAGGGAATAAGGATATCTCCTTACAATTCCCAAGCGAATGGCACTGTTGAAAGAGGTCATTGGGACATTCGACAGTCACTGTACAAAGCTACTGGGGGAAACGCCTCCAAATGGTTTTGGTTCTTCCCACAAGTCTTGTGGGCAGATAGAATTACAGTGCGTCGCGGGCTGGGTTGCTCACCGTACTTCGCAGTATGTAGGGCCCACCCTACCATCCCTCTGGATATAGTCGAAGCTACGTGGTTAGTCGAATATCCTGACCGGATCGTCGACTCTGCGGATCTCATTGGTCTCAGGGCACGCGCTCTAGCGAAACACGCCGACCATATTGAAGATATGCGCAGCCGCGTCAGCGACGCCAAACTAAAGATGGTTCAACGCTACGAACTCGAGTACAAGCATGTGATCAAAGATTATAAGTTTGTACCAGGGGACTTAGTGTTGGTCAGGAACACAGCTATTGAAAAATCATTGGACAACAAGATGAAAGCTAGATATCTTGGTCCCATGATTGTAGTTCGAAAGACCAAGGGGGTTCTTACTTGGTCTGTGAACTGAACGGTGCGATGTTCCATGCGAAAGTCGCGGCGTTCCGAGTAATACCCTATTTGGCAAGACAGAAGTTGACACTCTCTGAAGATATAAAGAAGCTGATAGATATTTCGCCTGCGAAACTCGATGAGTTGGTAGAGGAAATATCTGACGTCCGCGACTACCAGTTCGAAGGTGTGAGACTCAAGAACTCGGATAGTGACGACGACGACGATCCTGTAGAGGATCCAGCTTCTGTCGAGTGAAAGTCTGGCAAACAAGTATTTGTCGCGGCAGGCTCTCGCACGACAAGACGTCGCTTCTCTCAGTTTTTAGACAGAATTCAGTATATTGCTTGGGTGCTAGCTGGTACCTAAGGACTATACTGGGTTGTATCTAAAAGAAAAAGGTCATAAAGGAGGTGCGCGAGAAGAAGAGACGCGACTTCATAAATAAATGACAAGAGAGAGAGAGACATATGGAAGGAGAGTGCATATTATGAAAAATTAGGCCGCATTCTTCGACATCGAGAGGTCAATGGCTTCCTTGACGTCCTTGAGCGCGGTCTTCCATTCCTCTAGCCGCGACGAGACGTAGTCGCGTTCCTCGATGAGGAGCTCGAGTGGAATGGACCGCCGCAACCGGTACAATTGATGTCGATGCACTCGGTCCGCAATAAACCTTCGGTCGGACGCGGACGCTGCCAATCGGTCAGTGAAGTGTTGCGACAGGAGAGGGAACTGCGAGACTCACCCGGGGCCGCATCAGTGGTACTGTTGCTGAGTTGCTGCCTCTTCGAGCCGGTGACAACGAACGATGGCTGGGTAATTGGTCAGAAATGTAGTCGCCGTGACTGAGTGAGAACTCACGTCTGGAAACTCTGGAGACAGCTCCCTAGAGCCTCCATCTGCTCCGCGTGAAGTTTCGACATTTTGGCGCTGAGAAGACGCATCGACCTATCGTGCTCGTCTATGAGTCGAATGATAGTCCCATAGACGTCCGCGAGCCCTACGGAGTCGTCATGACCAGAACCGTCGACCGATCGAGAACCGGACCGTCCGGCGACGGTCTTGCGAGTAGATGGTCGCGGGGTCTGAGAAAAATCAGCCTGTGCTCGGCAAAGACTCAAGACGGACGCACCTTCTCTTGAACAGGAGTGGGGGCCTCCATCTCGACGTCTGAATCAATGTCGATGGCAGGAGTTGAGCCTGAAGCCTCAGGAACAGGGTCTTCGGCCTGTGCAACAATATCCGTAAGAAAATCTGGACAAAGACAGGGAATCATACCTTGGCCTTCCCAGACGACGACGGAGTTGCAGCAGGACGTGGGATGCTCTCCTGAGCTTGTCGCATGCTGATGATCGCCGCGACAAGGGACTCATGCCAGACCAGATAGGCTCGATACTTGTTGACGGCCTTGGTCTGGGAAGGGTCGCGCTGCTTCTCAGGAACTTCTTTGAGCAGTTCCGTCTGAGACAGAGCGAGCGTGGTGGCCTCCTCGAGACAATCCAAAACGTCGCGGGGAGGATCTTGAGCAGCAAACGAGCTGGCTTGAAAGCGGGTCTGTCGACGAGATAAGATAATCGCCGCGACACGCCATCACGAATCAACTCACTCGAACAAAGAAAATATCCTTGCCAACGCTGAGGATGCCCTCTGAACCACCTAGACCCAGCTTGTTCATCGCTGCGAGAGAAGGCTTAGCCTTCTTCCACGACGCGACGAGCGATGCGAAGTCTTGGGGGAGAGGAAATGCGGACATAGCGAGGCCTGGGTAGAGAGAAAGAATGGGAACGAAATAAGGACTGAGAATGGGACTGGACATAATCTGTCGAGCCCACCCAGACTTTATATCGTCGACTCTGGAAAAACTTTTCTAGTCGCGCATCAGATAAGCCGAGGACGGCTTAGATCTGTGTTCCTGGGAGAGGGCAGATCTTACGAAAGATCAGCCACAGAGTCCGCAGAAGTCCACACATTGGAAATTGAGGTGCGCGACAACGTGCACACCCCTTGGACCCATGTGCTGGAAAGTGGAAAATCCAATGACGCTACTGAGGACGGGGTCCGGGACTTTTTCAAAATGTTTCAAGAAAATTCTCCCAAGAATTTTGAAAATTTAGACTCAAAGGTTCACGCGACGACAACTCAGGCAGCAGCAATGATAGATTTGGATTGTACGACGACAGTACGATACGTTGATGCAATGTAATAAATAAAAACGGGCCGCGACGTTCACGGACGGTGGAACGAGCTGGTCTACTGCTCATCCACCTCCATGGCAGTCTCACCCGCGGCGACGGAGCCCTCGTCGTCGACGTTCTCGTCGTCGACGTTCTCGTCGTCGACTTTCCCGTCGTCGGCGTTCTCGTTGCCGGCAGACCCGTCTTCTTCACCCTCCGCGTCTTCATCCGAAGCGGCCTTGGTGGACTCGGCCGAGGTCTCGCTGTAGTTGTCGGAAAAGTCCAAGACCTGTAAAACGGCTTGGGACGACGACGCAACAGGAGGCGGCAATGGCGAAGGCTGGGGCGACGAAGAGGGCGCACGGGTGCGACTACTCGCCAAGTGGGTGACGTCGATCTCGTGGTCCTCGCCAGGTTGGAAGGCTTGATCCTGGATGGTCGCGGGGTCCGACTTGTCGAATTCTTGGGCCTTCTCGATCTCCCTCTGGAACTGCTTCTCCATCTTTTCCATCTCGCGATAGAAAAACGGATCGAAGAAGGCAGGAGGCGCCGCGAACCGCTTGTTCGCCTCGCCATCCAACAAGTCCCCGTGGGTCAAGATCATCCGAACACCCTTACGGATGTCGGCCATCTCGGCGGCGTCGATCTCGGTCGCGGTGTGGACGAACATTGCCTTGATGCGTTCGTCCGAGCCGTCGTCGAAATGCTCCTTCAGCTGACCAACGAAATCGCGGAACTGGCCAATGGCCAGGACGCGGATCTCGTTGGCCGTGCGAAGAAGCCCGCCGTACGCGTCCAAGGTGTCGGCAAGACGGTTGGCGGACTTGTTGAGATCTGAAAACGTCGTCAGAAACGATCAAAAATAGAAATGAACGAATAGAGTGGACTCGTACCGTCCGCGCTCATCTGCGCGATGTACCCGAAGCGTTGCCCCATATACAGCTGCTCCGCGGGCTTGTAGCCGTTGGTGCAAGTCTGTTTATAGAGCACGCACGGGGCGCACCAATTGCCGTGGCGCCCGTCGACGCTCTTGAAGCAGACGCGCTGCCGCGTCACGCACATCGCGCAGGGCCTTGGCGCGACCTCCTATGAAAAGGGAATCAGTCGTCGAGGCATGGCAGAAAGAGATAAAGGAACGCACGAAGTCAGTTGGCACCTCAACGCCGGCCCTTTCCAACTTCCCAGCGAACCCTTGGCGTGCCACCGAAAGGAGCGCCTCGGTGTCGTAGGCGGCGGGAGTGAACGGAGCTCGGGGCGTGGGAGCCGACGCCTTCGCAGGAGTCTAGAAACAGTCAAGTCAGTAAAAAGTCGACGACAAGAAAAAGTCGCGACTCACTGAGTCAGATTTCTTCTTGGCCGCCGCAACGGACTTTTCTGCCTTCTGAGCCTTGAGCTCGGCCTTGGCCGCCGCAACACTCCGCTCGCGACCAAGGGTCGCAGCCACCCTGCCCAACTCACTGCGTGGAGTCTTGGTAGCAGCGGGAGCCGCCTGGGCAACCTAGAAAAGAAAGAAAAACGAATTAGTCGACGTCTGGGACCCAAGGTTTGTGTCTCACCTTAGCCACTGGGGTCGGGGTAGTCGTCGCTCGCGGGGCGCTCGCCTTGCGACTGGCCTCCACCTTGGGCACCGGTTGGGGAGGCACGGACTTGGTCGACTTGGACGATCCGTCCGCGACCTTCTTGATTGGCTAAAAAGCTGGATTAAGGGGCGTGGTCTGGGAAAAAGGAGTTGGCTTGCCTTGGGCTTGACGCGGGTCTCGTTGACCTGCTTCTTGGCCACGACGAAATCGCCGGTCTCCTCCCCACTTTCGGAAGTGTCGTCCATGACAATGACGGACGGGGCTACGAAAGTATGAGTAATTGACAGAGGGGGACAAGAGGAAAAACGTACTCAGATTCGATCGCGCTTTCCCCTTGGACTTGGGCCCCTGTCAAAAACAAACCAACCATGAGACGAAGGAACCGCGATCGACGAACTGGGTCACTTACCTGAAGGGCCAGCTCGTCGGCCGAGGACGCGTCTCCCTCCTGGACCCCCTCGTCGTCGACATCCATCGCAGTGTCGGCGACGGCGGCGGCTTCCTCATCGCTGAGGGACTCGGGCTGCACGGGCTGTGCTTGGATCCGGGCTGGGAGGGACCAAGTGGTTAGTCTAAAGATCAATGAAATAAGACATAGGATCACACACCTGCGTGCGTCTTCTTGTGGACGCGCTTGGGAGGTGACCCCTGTGGAACAGGGACCGAGGTAGCGGCTACGACAAGTCAGTACCCGCGACTCTGGTGAATGAAAGGAAAGAGCCACTTACGAGTAGGCGCGTGGGACGACGCCTTGGGCTCCTTTGCGGGAGTCGCCTTGGGTCGCTTCCCCTGCGGCTTCTCGCTCGACTTCTTGGCGACGGCGACCTTGCTGCCCGCGACGGCGGCAGGGGCCTGCGGCTTGGAGCCGTCACCCTTCCCCTTCTGCTTGACAGGCCGGGACGACGAAGGGGCGGCGACTTGTTCGGTTGGAGCCGCCTGGGGGTCGATCAGAACATAGTAAACGAATGAAACAGAGTACGCGTACGGGTTCGACGACTCGTTTGCGTTTCTTCGGTGGCGACGACTCCTTGACTGGAGCGTTGGTGGTCGAAAGCGCAGGCGCCGGCTAGCCCTTACGTTAGTGAAAAGAATGGAAGGCCAAAGCGAACAGGCGCGGCAATCATTGATCGCCGTGACTGCTCGCTCCAGCGGGCTTAGAACGGAGCTCACCTGCTGGATCTGGCGGACGTTGACGGCCATCTGCCGCAACATCTGGTTGTAGGCCTCGGGGCTAGGCAGGTGGTGAGTTGGATCGACAAGCCATGAGAGAGACATTGACTGACGGCATGAACTGCCGCCAGTTGATGGCAGGCGGGTTTGCTCCCGGGACAGCTGATTCGGTGACGGCTGATGGACGGTTAGCGTGGTTGAAAAGTCGCGGTAATCGTCTTGGGCGTCACTCACGGTTGGTGTCTTGGGGGCGGGGGCTCTGGTCGGGCGCGGACATGGTGGTCGAAAAGCAAGAGTGTCTCGTACTAGGGAGACTCTCGACCCTGAAAATTGAGGGCATTTATATGGTGAACATGCCGGAAGAAGTTTGATCGCGGCAGATCACGGAAGGAACCGAACAACCAAATGAATAAGACGTGGGAACATAACTCTATGTCTCCGCGGCTTTAATAATAAATGAATGAGACGTCGACTGTTGGACTTAGACCTGACGCAGTGAGACTGTCGCGGGATTGACCAGGAGGTCAAAATTAGTGTTCCTGGGAGATGATAGGCTGGCTACCAGACGCGCTCTGCACCAGCTCTGTAAGGGCGTATTTTTGCGCTTTTACAGAGTTTACTCTTGAACCACTCGGTGTATCGTGTCGCGGTTGACAGTGTTGCGCTCAGTAGGACTTATGGGTCTACTGCCCAGTCAACGACTGTGGGTAGTGTCGACAATAGCAAGGCAGTCAGACCACTACTGTGGAACTGGTCTTATGAGTCTACACCAGGCTCAGGGCCATTAGTGACGAACGCTTGGACCGCGACCATTCCCCACAAAGGGATCTGTCGTTGCGTCGACTTCTCAAAAAGGGTCATTCTCTGCAGATGGGAACTTGGGCTGAAGGGCTGAGCAATGCGCGACGTTCTCAATAATAGAACTACTACTGGACAGGACTTGGCGTTACGAGACTTAAACCATCTTGTCGCGGCAACTCCCGGTTTTGAGTTGGACGTTTCCTCAGATCATGCCACGACGACGACTTGTCACATGTCAGGATCCATTCGATCACGGGACATTGTGGACGCGTCGCGGTGACACTTCCAAGTGTCACAGCGAGTCGCGCCCATACCCAAACACACTAGAAACCGACACGGTAAAGATCCGTGAACCGAACCATGTGGGGGACGACTGGCGTGCCTAGGGCCATACGGCTTCTTGGGGCGCCCACGTTGGTCTCACTTGCCAAGACATACCCGTTGGCCAATCCAGCACGTCGTATCCCAAAAGTATGACGCGGTGGGTTGATCCACATCAAAAGTATCATATGGACTATGGGGCGGGGTCCTGATCACTCAGGACCTGTCCGATTGTTCAACTTTTCAATTACCCTAAAAGGCAACCGATCTTAGATAGCGTAGCTACTATGCAGTTGTACAGGACTTTACTAAGCAGCGTCGTAGACAGTATAAGTAGCACGTCGTCTCTTTGTATTAGGAAGCTTTCCCCCGGACTGTGAATCACACTCATTTCAGATTGTTTTGTACAATTTGCGTGCCGCGTGATTCCACCCTAAGAAGTTCTGCCATCCCTGCCCGGTCGCGACGAGTTGCTCCCTGAGCACTTGTAGCTACTGTGATTTGAGTTTGAGTTGAGATATCAGAAAGTCGGATTCGCCGCATCTGGTATTGTCGCGGCATTTAGTGTCGTCGCCTTAGGGCTTTGTTGAGATCGTTCCACACCTCTAGCTTGGCAGTGCGTCGACTAGTTGTGCTCGGGTTGTTTTGGTCAGTTGGCAGTGCGTCGACTTGAGAACTTTGGTTCCACACTTCTTGCTTGGCAGTGCGTCGACAAGTTGTGCTCGGGTTTTGGACATTGGATATTGGCTGTTAGTTGGCAGTGCGTCGACGCGGCATTTTGGTTTACTAGTTGGCAGTGCGTCGACTCAGTACTTTTGGTTGTGTCAGTTGGCAGTGCGTCGACTTGACATTCTGGTTCTACTAGTTGGCAGTGCGTCGACTCAGTATATTGGTTGTATCAGTTGGCAGTGTGTCGACTTGATATTTGGGCTTTGCGTCACCTTCTGGACGCTGTCGCTACAAGGGATCTTAATACTTCGTATTAAGTTCTGACTTGTTATATTGTTGGTTGTGGATTGGATTAGTGTTGGTTGTGTTTGTATAGAAGATATTGGTTGAGACACCACTGTTTGCTATATATATATATCCTTGTCGTCGACTTCGTCTTCCGCGACTATTGGATCTGCGTCTATTGAGAGCTGTGATACTGGTGTTCTGTCCACCCCGAAGCCCTCGCATCTTTCACACACTGAGAAGCTGATTACGAGGAGTGTGAACGTGTTTATATTTGGGTTTACTTTCATAGTAGATTCACTTGTGAGCACGCCCTCAGCATTTCAACGGCACCACATGGTCCAGGTCAGGGGTTCAGAGGTGTTATCTGTACAAGGGCTGTGCACCATGTGCTCTAGAAGGTTCTACTACACACCTCAGGGACCTCCCATTATGATGTAAAATGGCTTCAAGGCCACCTCCAGAGGCCATCAAACCACCCCCACCCCCCTGATTGGAGGCCATTCTGAAGGTGTCTTCCTGATCGGGACACTGCCTGGCCATTTGTCCACCGCCTGCATGGTAGGCTGGGAATCAGCCTGAGTACTAATATATGCTGCAGTAGTCATTATGAAGTCTCAGACAATGTCTTAGCTCTCAGAAGCCTGTATTTACTGCTTGCAAATGGTGGACCACTGGGCACCCAAAATTTGGGATTTGAGCACATTAGCATAGCCCAAGTGTATGAGGCAAAGGGAGAGATATTCCTGCGAGATCAAGTATGAGAAATGTGACAATCAACCAAAAACAATAGTCGAAAAGAGAAGTGAATTCGAAGACTGGAGAATACAACCAAGTAGCTACAGTATTTATACCCAAATCCAGTCTGAGTCATATCTACAACTAATGAGTCATAAGGCTATGTACCGCATGGAGCACTGGTCATGGGTCGTAGTGGAACCTTCCAGAGCATATGTCGCAAAGCCTCGAATCGATAGAGATAATCCCTGGAACCCCTAGCCCAGACCGTCCAATGCGGTGATCCGTGATAAGATAAGTCATGCCAAGATAAGATAAGATTGTTGATGATAACATGAAAAAGTGGCCAAACTATGACATTACCCCCTCTCTAGGGTCAATGTCCTCATCGACTAGGCCAATGGGGGTGAAGATGTTCTCGTAGGGATCGAAGAGTTGTCGTTGGGGATATGGAAGGCGCTCGTCTTTGGGTTTGTAGTGGTGAATGAGATAGTCCCAGTGTCCAGCTTTGAGCGTTGGCAGGAGGCGAATGCGTGTGTCTGGGTTGGATTGTTTCCTCTCCCAATCTCTCAGGACCTTTTTTGCGTGGGTAAGGTGACGTGATGGTTCCCAAGTATTTTTGCTATGCGGCCAGCCCTTCCATTTGACCAAGTACTGTTTTCCTCGGCCGACGTTTTGCTCTTTCACGATCTCTTCAACTTCCCACTCCTCTGCTCCTCCAATCATCTTGGCTACGGGCCTCTTCTCTCGGCAATGGGGGGGTGGTTCGTGATATGGTGTCAATAGTGACTCATTGAACACCGGGTGTCTTTGGTCCGTGTCCGGCAAATCCAGCTTCCATGCAGCCGCTCCAACCTTCTCCAGTATCTCGTATGGTCCTAATCTCTTGTCGCTCATCTTCTTTGATGGTCTATCCGTCTCGATATTTTCCCCTTCTATGTACACCTTCATCCCAACTTTCAACTCCGGAACTTCTTTTCTTTGTTTATCGTAGTATTTTTTCATTTTTTCTTTTGCTTTTTCCAATGCTGCTTTTGCTTCGTCTTGTATTTCTTTGATTCTTTTTACAAACTCCTCCGCCGACTCGTTCCTCGATTCCATCCGTTGTTCCACTCCCTTCCATGGGTGATATCCGTGATTGGCGTAGAACGGTGATATTTTGGTAGATGTGTTCATCTTGTCGTTGTATGCGAACTCCGCCATCCCCAGCCACTCCGACCAGTCTGTCTGATGGTAATTGACATAGATGCGGAGATAGTGCTCGATCTCCTGATTCATGTGTTCCGTTTGTCCATCTGTGATTGGGTGATATGCGGTCCCCGGATTCATTTCCACGCCCAACATCCGATTTGTCTCCTTCATGAAGCCTTTGATGTAACGCAAATCCCTGTCGGTGATGATCTTGCAGGGGATCCCGTGGTATCGGAAGACTCGGTCCCTGGTTAATTGTGCGACTCCTTCACTGCTGATGTCAGTACTAATTGGTTCGACGTGGATCATTTTGGTGAAGGTGTCACACCACACATAAATTGCGTCATACCCGTTACTGACCGGTAGGGGTCCGATTTGATCCATGGAGATGATTTCCCACGGCGCATTTGGGACTGCATGCGGGTGCAGAGTCCCTGTCCTTGCTCTCCTGGTCTTGGTCCGTTGGCACGCCTCGCACGTCTGGATGTATTTCCGAATTTGGTTTCCCATCCTTGGCCACCAGTAGTTCCTTTCCACCATTTCCTGTGTTCGATTGATCCCGGCATGTCTGACCAAAGGCGTGTCATGGTGTAGCCCAATGATCCTGTCCCGCAGTTCCTTGTCCCTTGGTACATAGAGCTTCCCTTGGTACGTGATGAGCCCATCTTCCTTTTTCCATCCGACGAGTGACTTCTCCAAGGCTGCTTTGACGCTTCCATCAATTGATCGAGTAGCCTTGATCTCATTGATTAGCTGCTGGTCTTGCCCCTTGAATGTGACTTCTTGTGATTGGAAGAACTCGGGCTTCAGCAGGGTGACATCCTTGTTGTTGTTCTTGCCCTGATTGTGATCTGCTCGTCAGGATAAGAGATCCGCCTTGCGGTTGAGTGCGCCGGGCCAGTGTCATAAGGTGAAATCAAACTCTGGCAACTCTGTGATCCATCGTGCTTGCCGTCGATTGAGTTTCTGCGGCTTCTGGAAGTACTCAAGATTCTGATGATCGGTGAAGATCTCGAATGTTTCTGTGGCTCCCAGCAGTAACTGCCTCCATTTGTCCAGTGATAGCATGATTGCAAGCATTTCCTTGTTGTAGATCTCGTAATTTCGCTTGGTTTCAGTTAATTCGTGTGAAATAAACGCGATTGGGTGCCAAATGCCATCTTGGTTTTGGCTCAAAACAGATCCTGTTGCCCCTTCCGAAGCATCGGCTTCCAGACAATATTGGCCGGTGTCATTTGGCAGTGCTAGGACCGCATCCTCTGCAATTCTCTTCTTCAATCCATCAAATGCCACATGCTCATCCGTACCCCATGACCATCCTGCCTTCCCTGTCAGTTGTGTCAACGGCTTGGCGACCTCTGCATATCCCCAGACAAAGCGCTGATAGAAGTTGGTGAACCCTAGGAAAGCTTGGACTTGTTTGATGCTCTTAGGTTCTGGCCATTCCATCATGCCCTTGATCTAGACAGGGTCCATCCGCATCAAATTGTGTCCAATAATTACACCCAAATATTCGATTTCCGTGCGTTCGAACTCGCACTTTTTGGGTTTCAGGTACAGTTTGTGCTTTTGGAGCAGTTGGAGTACCCGCTTTGTGATCCACTGGTGTTCAGCCAGGTTTTCTGTGAAGATAAGTATATCGTCAAGATAAACTACCACGTGACCCTCGTTGATCAGTTCCTGGAGTATGTTGTTCATCATGTTTTGGAAGGTCGCCGGGGAGTTTGTGAGGCCAAAGAACATAACTAAGGGCTTATATAGCCCGCGGTTTGTGCAGAACGCAGCCTTCTACTCATCACCCTCTTTGATCCGTACGTTGTTGTATCCCCACCGGATGTCAAGCTTTGTGAAGAACTTGGTGCTGCATAGGTTGTGGACCAGCTCAGAGATCAGCGGCAGCAGGTATCGATTCCGGATTGTCATTTCATTCAGCTTCCGATAATCTTGTACGGGGTGTAGCAAGCCATCCTTCTTCTTGACAAAGAAGAATGCTGATGCCATGGGTGATTTTGATGGTCTGATCCATCCGCTGGCTAGGTTCTCTTGTAAGAACTTGTTGAGTTTGACCTGTTCGTTTCGTGATAATGGGTACACCTTGCAGTCCACTGCTTTGGAACTGGGTTTGAGCTCGATTGCATGATCCCATGCCTGTTGGTCTGGTAGCAAGTCGAACGATTCCTTGGCAAATACTTTGACAAATTCCCGGTATTGATCTGGAATCTTTCCCTTGGTCATTCTCTTCTTCTCCTTTTCCGCTTCTTCTGCAAATTTCTGTGCCGGTGTTTCCTTCAGCCTGTAAGGGCAACCTCGAGGCCCAATCTCAGAGTCCTGACAAGGGAGAGTCCAAAGCGTCAGATAAGGGGATCGACTAGTACAGGAGACTGGCAAACCTGACAAGGGAGAGTCCAAAGAGAAACCGAGTTGGGGACTCTCCTTGTCAGGGCCCACTATATATAGCCTACAGAACAATGGATGACCAAGCACAATGGAAGCGCCAGACAATGGGGCCAGGGAACAATGAGGGGCCGGACCGTCGGAACAATGGGGGCCCGGGCTGGAGTGTCATGTGGACGCGCTTGGCAGGGGAGTCCGGACCGAAGCATGTGACGCTTGACAGATAGCACGTGCGCGGTCACATGCGAGATCCCATGATGATCGGACGAAAGCAGGGGTTCCCCTGACACAGCCGTAGATCCACTTCCTTCCCAAAGTCGACCAACAGGATCGATTCTCTGTCTTCCAGATCCGGCGTGTCCGTGTCCAGGTCGATTGCATCCATGTCGATCATTGCTTGATGTTCCTCATGACCCCTCATGTGACACCGCTCTGGGCATCGACTGAATCTCATTGTCTGCTCCTGCCAATCCACCTTGGGGTTGTGTTCTGTCAACCAATCAAGACCAATGAAGATCCAAGCTTTTCCCAAACACGTCAGAAGGAACGTGTGTGTCTCCACATGAGGGCCGATTCTCATCCTTAAGTCAACGTAATGTGTGATCTGGCCACTGATGTTCCCGGTGTTGTCAGCATTACGAGCCACGATGGGTTGTGGAAACTCTTGGATATCCAGCTTCTCTGCCTGCGCATAGTTGGTATCAATGCAGCAGGTACTGCAGCCACTGTCAAGTAGCGCCTTGACACCGCGCGTTTTTCCTGAGTCCAGGCCTGTGATCTGGACATATATGTCCATCGAATGCCTCTTCCTTTTGGCCTGGTAGTTGCGCAATTCCTGCGCCAGTCTGCTGGGCTGGGGGCCCTTCTGTCTCTTGGCTGCCAATTTCCTTTGGATGGCATCTGGCACCCTTGTGCGTTTGGGTGCTTCTGGAACCTTGATTTCGGCAGATTCCTTAGGCGCTTCCTCCTTTTCCAAGGATTGAGCCTACAGAGCGATGCTCCCCTTTTCGGTCTTTGTTGACGTGGTTTCTTCTCCACGAGCCATAAATACGTAGGAGTCCAAAATTAATTCATCCGCAGCTTTCTGATCCTTTTTACTCTGTAAATACTCTCTATTTAGAGCTATTTTTCTTTGGCGTTCTTTTTCCATATTGGCAATGAGAAAATCATGAATATTCGTACGTAGTGAGTTAGAGATCGTGTATGTAGGCGAAATATTGTCCGTATCTTCAATAGAAACAAGTATAGAAAAATGTCCATAGTCCGGATGCTCCACCTCCTTGGCTAGAGAAGTGGAGCACTTCAAAAACCCTCATTGCGCAGCTTCTTGGTAATCTCCTTGAGGAACTTGTTGTCCTTGTCCCCGTTCTCGATCTCTTCAAGCATCGTGGCCCGATTGAAGAATGTGCGCTTCTTCCTTGGTTCCGGGCAGTTCCGCGCAATGTGCCCAGGCTACTGACAGTTGTAGCAGATGATATTGCGGCTGCGGGCATGCGTGCGATCAATTTCCATCGGGACCAGTTTATTGGCAGCCGGCTGGGTCGGGGCGGGTGTGGGCGCCGCTGGTGCTGCCTGAGGGCGGAATTGGGGGGGGAGGCCGCGGAGTTGAGTGCGCATAGGATGCCTTACGCAGCTGGTTGCGCAAGGCATTGGCCTCGATGTTGACACACCAGTTCTTGAAGGCGCCATATGCCTTGGGCAGGGGAACACCTGTGTTAAAGAGGCGGCTCACGATCTGGCTACTGAGCCCTCGCTCAAGAAACTCAATGAGGATATTGTCTTGATCCCCCTTCTTGTATTCGCCCTGGTCATTTGTGGTGGTGACCACATTGTATCCGGCGTCTGCAGCCAGCATTTCGAAGTTGGAAATGTAGTCCGCGAAGGACCGTCTGCCCTGACAAAGGGCCATGAGTCGGGCAGCAGCGACTTGTTCTGCGTTAGAATCCCCAAAGGCCCTCTGGAGCTCCTCCAAGAAGCTTGTCGCGGTGACTCCCGCCTTCATTCCTTGGAAGCCCTTGAAATTGTGTTGCTTCCCGTTCATTGCCCATCTCGAGGTGGCGCAGCTTGTGCCGGTCTCATTACGGAGGTAGGAAAGGATGAAGAGGATTTTTGTCTTGTCCAGCGAGAACTCCGATCGATAGGCACCGATGTAAGTGGTGCACGTGTCCACAAAGCCCAGGTACTTGGATTTATCGCCATTGAAGTAGGGAGGGTTGGCAGCAAGGGTGATGCGGTGATGTCCTGACATGGTAGGAGCAGGCGTGGTAGGTGGAGGTGGTTATTTGGAGGGTAACTCGTCAAGGTCTAGGATCTCGTCTTCAGGCAGCGGGAGGGCGAGGTAGGGATTAGAGGTCCCGGGTTGGTTTTGGTGCGCCAGATTGAGCGACAATGGTACAATGGGGGGAGGGGACGGACTCCCAGACAACGATGGGAATTGGTACAAAATGGTGGATTTGTGTGCTGTACAAGCACTCGAGAAAAGGTTCTTTTGCTAGCAAAAAGATCCTGGGCCTAGCTCTTCACGTGCCTGATGATCCCAAGGTGCGTTTTCCCAAAGGTCTCCGCAGCACTCCTTGTAGCTACCGTAAGGCTTGGGTTGGGCTCAACGTTACCCATGGCCTGGTGCTGTTTGCTTGATATGAACCGTTTGCTGCAATTGCAGAGAGCAACTAGATGATTTGGTAAAAGAGTGATGAGGATATAGCAGGCAGAGCAGCGAGGGATGCAGTGGTAAGAGGTATGAGGTAGGAGAGTATGAGGGGAGTCTTCGAATTATGTTACAATCAACAAGAAATAATGTTGAAAAGAGAAGTGAATTTGAAGACTGAAGAATACAACCAAGTAGCTACAGTATTTATACCCAAATCCAGTCTGAGTCATATCTACAACTAATGGGTCATAAGGCTATGTACCGCATGGAGCACTAGTCATGGGTTGTAGTAGAACCTTCCAGAGCATATGTTGCACAGCCTCAAATTGATAAGGATAATCCCTGGAACCCCTAGTCCGGACTGTCTGATGCTGTGATCTGTGATAAGATAATCCGTGCCAAGATAAGATAAGATTAAGATGAAAAAGGGCTGAATTATGACACTGGTGTTTCCATTGTGCTTGGTCATCCATTGTTCTTTAGGCTATATATAGTGGGCCCTGACAAGGAGAGTCCCCAACTCGGTTTCTCTTTGGACTCTCCCTTGACAGGTTTGCCAGTCTCCTGTACTAGTCAATCCCCTTATCTGATGCTTTGGACACTCCCTTGTCAGGACTCTGAGATTGGGCATTGAGGTTGCCCTTACATCTTCACCTGCCCTATTGGCTTTGTCTGCCTTGATAAGATATTTCATAAATGTTTGTATTCTTGCCCTGGTGGTCAGCAGCACGACTGCTACTGCTAAAGGAGGTCAAATATAGAATATGCCAGACTGACCCCGTGGCAGACCCCACCAGATGATAGGATCAAGCGCATCAACAATCCTATTGTGCAGGGTGCATTTGGGGTTTTCTAAGCTCAAATGCATAGTCAATTAGTGTATTTACCTATGGAAATTATACAGGGATGATTTAGAGAGGCTTCCTTTTTTTTGGCGGAAAATCACGTGATTTTGCACCCACTGTCTGCCGCAACATGCAATCTATCAAGCAGCACCTTCAAAATCATGCCAAATGGTGCAAAAAGGTGCCCCAAAAATTCATGTGATAATGCACCCACTGCCCGCTGCAGTGTGCAGGAGGGGGTGGTAGTGCCCCCCCCCCCCCCCCCCCAATGCCCCTGCCAACCCCCACCATTTTGAAATTTTTCCTGCTACTCATCATGTGATTTTCCCACCATCCTGCCCATTTGGTGCATCATGTGATTGATTTTTTTCCCGCCCAGCTGCCTGCTCTTATGGACAAGTCACATGGTATGTATGGGCACCCCCGTCCTGACTCCTGTCCTGACCCCTAGTGTTGTCCCAGGTCGGGTCGCAACCCGCAACCCAACCTGAAACCTGGGTCGCAGCAACCCAACCTGAGAGGTGGGTCAGGTCGGGTCAGAGACCGGGTTGGGGTCGGGTCGGGCTATCTGCACAACCCCACGACCCGGGTCTTGACCCGGGTCACATCAGGTGATTGGACACGTGAGTCCCTGGAGGTCTGCAGCAGTCTGCAACGCAAGCATGGGGTTCTGGATCGCAGCCATGAGCCTGAAAATGTGACAGGCTGTCGATTTTTTTGTTCCCGCCTTTGTCACCACCCTTCGGACAACCCCGCAACCATGACCCACCCAAACCCTAACCTGAATTCCAAGCATGTGATGACTCTCTTGCAGATGAACCCAATGAGAAAGAGGATAACGAAGACATGTAGAATATTGTGCAACAGGTAATTATTGCTCGTATAAAACACTGTGTACTAGATATAATACAATTGTTTTGTAATCTTTTAACCTGCCGACCCAGGTCTCGACCCAGACCCGACCCGCAACCCGACCCGACCCGGTCCCCCAGGTTGGGTCGGGCAAAATCCCTCGAC
Source organism: Mycena citricolor (assembly GCA_963692855.1). NCBI lineage: Eukaryota > Fungi > Basidiomycota > Agaricomycetes > Agaricales > Mycenaceae > Mycena > Mycena citricolor. Next base: position 413,841 of record CAVNYO010000138.1, on the reverse strand, counting down.
CCAACCCACCTCTGACCTGACCTGACCTGCCTCTGACCCGACCCAACCCGACCCGACCTGACCTGCCTCTGACCCAACCCAACCCGACCCGGAACAACACTACTGACCCCTGCCCATCCCCCTGCCCTAAAATGGCCAGCTGCCCCCTGTACCCCCGCGGGGTCTATACTGCGTGATGGCAGTGGTAACTGAGGTGTTCCAAACCCAGATTTACATTACCTTTCTGCTTATCTGATCATCCCATTCAACTTCTGATATGCTTATTTGTGATCAGATTGCTTATCTGGCAGAAATTCCTCTCTCGATTGCATGTAATACCCAGTGTACTTCATCTCAAACTCTATCAGTGTACCCATGTCTAGCTATCAGCCTGTTCTCAGAATCTTGTCAGCATTAAGATCTCTTGCACAGGTTCTCCATGGTTTCTCTCCACGCGCCACAACTCCTCAATACGGGTAGCATTTTGCCCAAGGACTTTACCTCTCAGTCCTCTGAGATCACTGAATGCTTGCTGAAACTCAATTTTTGCGTCCTCAGCTGCCCCTGTGATCTTTGGTGCTTCAGGACGGAGAGAAGGGCCCAATTGGGCACCAGCTCGGATCTGCGTGCTGTGAATGACAAAACGAATGAATGAAACAGACGGCAGAGACCTGAAACAGCTCGATTCCAATGGGATGTAAACCAGTCGAAAGCATTGCCGCATTGAGGGCTTGCTCTGCTCCCAATGGCCAGAAGATGAGTGGAATCCCTTGGCTTAGTGCTTCAGTCAACGAACTTCGAAGGAATCAGCCCCATTCATATCAGGCTTCAATGTGAATAGAACTGACTTGTAGCCCCCATGAGTTAGAAACCAGCCGACTGTGCCACTCTTGAGAATGGCTTTCTGATCAACCCAATAAGTGCATACAATTCCTCTGCCACTGGCATGAATACGATCGATGGTATCTCTCGGCAGGGAGCCCATAGTCCCGGCCAGCACAAACACGAAGGGGATCACACTATCGAGACCCAGCAAGACGTCGATCATCACCTCGAGCAGATGAGGTGTCTCGACAGGGAAAAACAGGGAGCTTAAAAAATTGAGTGTGCATTTCATAATCAAGGACGAAACTTGGACGTACCCGAAAGAGATGTACAACACGGATTTCGGCCCGTATGTCTTGTACGCACCAGCCAGGAATGATTTCACTCTTTCATCGTTAGGACCTGGACCTGCCGACGGCGCCTCCCATTCAGAATCGTGCATTTGAGGGCCGACAAGGAACAGTTCTTGTCCCCGCTGTTTGTAGTACTCGCGACAAAGAGGAGCTGTGACTGGCTCGAGGGCGCTGCTGGTCGGGCAAAAGAAACCGTCAGCCAATTGAGCCAATTGCTGTCCAACCGCTAGAACAGGAGCGAGGTTCCGTGGTGATCCTGCGCCCTGTGCGTTGTGCTCATAATCGTATATCTTGACTCCACCGACGATTTCTAGGATCCTGCCATCGAGTTCATCGCTCCCATTTCCTGCGCAAACGACCTGAGAGAGCTGAGATGAGTTCGGCCACAAACCGTCGGCAAACAGCACGGACATCGCCAATAATTTCTTCGATCGTTCTGCCCGCTCGTTTGTTCTCGTCGGCGTATATCTCGCTCGCGATTTTCGCGTAGTCGTATTCACTGCAATGGTCAACACAGGCCGCGACTCCAGTGGACCACCAGAGCAGGATCTTTCCTTCCGGTCCCAACAAGGCTTTCGAGCGCTTGGCGACAAATCCTCCTCCTATGAAATCCATCTGCTCAGAAGAAATGAGCCTCTGAGCGAGTCTGAAGAGTTGGCGTACGTGTAGCGTTCTAGGCTTGGGCCAAGTTGTTCCTCCGGTGACTGCTTTCGTGAGGTGTTCGATCCATCCGGCTGTAAGCTGTTCGACCATCTTTTCGACGATCGTCGGCGAAAATTGGATGCTTTCTTCAATCAGTTGCATCCGGAATCGAACCTGGAGACGCACTTGTTGTCCCCTACACCCTCAATCTTCAACCTGCTCGTATCGTACGAACACGAGTTCAGCTCCTTCTTCATCTGTGGAACTGGTTGTGGCGGATAAGAGAACAAATAGACGGTATTCCAGGCACACACCGAGAATGTTGTGCTGCACAATCGTTACGACCAACTCCGGATCCGAGGCCAGCATTCGCGTCGTCAGGTGGATATAAGGCAGCGAGTGGCCCCAAGCTGGAGCGAGCAAGGTGAGGATGTGTCGAGAGGGCATGGTACCGTCCTGAGGTGAGATCTGTTTACGAATAGTGCATCTTTATGCATGCGAAGGAGTTGTCAGCCGTAGCCGCGGAGAGAAGAGGAACTTGGCATGTGTCATTCCTGGTATGTCACCCCGGTCGTTGCCGCAGGTGCCTGCGCGTTTGGCTTCGTTACCTGGGATTCGTAGCTGCTCTAATAAACGATCGAGCAGGGAGAACAAAAATAGGAGCAGCTGCAACCGTTTTCGAGTTTCGATGTACGTGCGCGTTGTATTGCGGGAATTTCTCGGCGAATCAAAATGTCGATATTAGTCAGACTTGGTTGGTGAACCGGAACTTGACAAAACCGTGAACATGCAATGCATGCACAGCTGGGGCTCAAGATCAGCTTCGTAGATGCACACTGCGGCTCCACGGGAAGTTATTGCTTTGTAACGTCTCTGTGTTATAATTATGGAGATGCAAGATAGTTTGTTATGTGCCCGCCCACGTTCTCCCGATCAAAACGAAAGTCCGGAGCGAAAGAGTGTTGTAAGAATGTTCATTTTGCTCTTGCATTCATGAATCTGCCTGCAAAAGGCCCTCATCACTGGTCTGCTCCTGAGTTTGTGAGAGTTTGGATTGTAGGCTACTTGGAACTCACAGTGAAAAGTGCTTCCAGCAGAGTGTATTTGGATAATTGAAATCACCAAGTCGTTCAATGGTGTCTCGGCGGCTGGACAACTCTTGGGGTGTGAGGGAAAGCGAGACGGATCAGGATTTGCTGAGCTGTGGCATTCAAAAATAACCCGACATGCGGTCGAGCAGAGGTCTCCGAAGCACCGCATGAACGCAGTTCGATTACGCGTGATCTTACTTCCCATCCTCATGGCTTGTTTCTCATTCCAAGCGGAACAGCCGGGAACTATGCTCGATGGAACGGGGCGTACGAGTACCGCCAAGTCATGATCACGAGCAAGAAATTGAACCAGTCCCATCATCTCTTTCTACGTCCCAGAGGTCTTTTAGTCGCGGAAAACCAGTGCGCGAATATAGTCTGATGCGTTACACATTGCTATTCACGACACGGAAGTTGTAATTTTTCAACTCATGTCATAGAATTCCCGTGAGCAACGATTTGGTGCCACGGCGCTCTTCAAGGCTCTTCCGTTCTCGTGAACACGATTGTTCACCCTCTCATGTCGTGTTACCAATCTGTGCGAGTAGCGATTCTGGTCATGACAGTAGTGAACATCTCATAGCTTGATCGGTGATGGGATCCGAAAGCAACCCTTCCATCTGCACGGACACGTTTTTGATTTGGTCCGGACGGCCGGAAGCAGCACGTACAACTGCGTGAAATCCGCTCGCCGCGACGTAGTCGGCATCGGCAACGCTGGTGACAATGTAATGATTCGTTTCTTCATGGACAACCGTGGACGTGAGTGGCCACTCACCGCCGTGTCTCCTCTGTCCGATGAACTACTGATGGCTGGAAAGCGTGGTCCCTACATTGCCCCATTGACTGACATTTGGAGTTAGGATCTGCCATCGGGCTTGAAGAGGATATACCTGACTGGAAGTCTGAGCTGATTCTACCTTCACAGTGGAACAAGTTGTGTCCCTTCTGTAGCATACTTACAGCATCGGTCGCGTCTCTCACTGTCTGATCGAATGACCATATCTTGACCTATTTTCGTAGTCACTGCGCAGGTAATGGTACCCTATATCTGATTCAAGATGACTGTGAATTTAAAACACAGGACATGCACCGAATTGCAGGGGTAAATGGATTGATCTGATACTTTCTGAATCTAGGCATTCTGCCCGCTAGCAAACTTATCCTGGTAAGCCTGACGACCGGCGGCAATCGCATCGTATTCTGCCAATTTTGCGCGCGTGTTGCCTTGAACTTTGGAGAGTCAGTGACACGGCTCCATCTCACCCAGAGAACACACTCACCATGTGCATTTTGATGCCGCCCAGACATGATAGCAGCCACCTGCTCAACTGACGTCCTGTTCACGAAATCCGCCCTCGGCTTCCGGATGTCCTGCCAGACAGCGAGCCGCGCCGGGACGTCCTCGCGCGTAGTTCCGAGGGGCAACAGGCCCGCGAGAACACCCGCGTCCTCGATGGCCATCGCCGCGCCTTGGGCCAAGAACGGAACCGTCGCGTGAGCCGCGTCACCGAGGATCGCAGTGCGGCCCTTGGACCATGTCGGCAGTGCGGGGACCGTGCGCAGCCGCCAGCGGAGGATCTGGCCGCTATGGCTTTGCAGGTCTAGCAGGCGGTGGAACTTGGCGTGGTAATCGGCGAACTTGGCGCGCACCTGCGCTGCGGTGATCGGTGTGATCGAAGCTTGGTTGCAGATTCAGAATGAGCACTTGGTCGGTGGGGAGGGGTATCGTAACCCACCGTCCATCTCCTCTTCCGTTTCCGTGTAGAAGTGAATCGTGTTGATGAGTTCTCCACTCCTACACGGATAGCAAAGAATCATCCGGAAGGGGAGACCCTGCGAGGGAACAGAGCGAACGCCCGCGATTCCCTCGTCGAACCACTCCAGGCCTGTGAAGCTGCCGTCTCTCGGAGGCGCTTTGTACACCGTGCGCAAACAAGTGATCCCCGTGGGCAACGCTTCTTGTACGTGTCCTAGCACATGCGTGCGGATGAGCGACTGCGATCAGTGAGCACTGATCAAGAGACGCAACCCGACCACGGGCAGCGCACCTTGATGCCGTCTGCTCCGAGAACTAGGTCCGCGTGCACAGTCTCGCCGGACTCGAGCACTACATCGCCCTCTTCCGGCGAGCAGGATACGACCTTGCAACCGAAGCGCAGCGACACGGGTGAGTGGCCGCCCGCCGGATCGAGCGCAGTGCGCTTCAGTTCTTCGTGAATGTCGGTCCGATGACACGCCAGCGACCACTGCGCGTCCGTCATGTCAGCAAGCTCGGTATCCCGAGAGAGAGTAGACCGACCTCGTTCTCTCCACCTTCTCCACTTGGCGCGAAGCTCCTCCCGCTTCCTTCTCCGGTCACATAGTCGAAAGCGACGACCTAAGCGCGTAAGTTCCCGGTCTTCGCACACACGCGAACAGGCAACACACCCCGCGCAAGAGCACGCCTTTCATGTTCTCCTCCTGGACACCAAAATGCTTCAACACTCGCATCGCGTTGGGCTGCAGTCCGAGCGCCGCGCCGACCTCCGGATTGCTGTCAGAGCGCTCAAACACCTGCACGATGTGCCCGATCTGGCGCAAGGCCAAGGCTGCGGTGAGGCCGCCCAGCCCGGCGCCCACGATCGTGATGCGGAGAGGGGTAGGAGCAGAAGTAGTCGAGTCTGAGGGCATACTGTGGATTGAGAGTGATTCTCAGTGCTCAGATGGGCCTGCGCGTTTATACTTTGCGTTGTTCCGGGATTCTGCTAGAGTCCGTTTTTCCTGCCGCGTAGAGATTGCTTACGTCCGGCGCGCGTACGTGTCTTTATTTGGCATTGGGGGCCGGTCGAAGACACGGTCCGTGTCAAAGTTGCAGCCAGAGGAACTGGGAAGATTCTCGGCTCGATTCGTCTTGATGGCTGCATCAGAGATAACTGCAGTCTCGTGGATTAATCTCTTTGGATTTGGTCGGACGAGTGCCCCGCTGAGACAAGGGGTACTGAGCAATATCGCAGAATGATTCAAGCTGAGCAGTGGCCAAATTGTGTCAGTGGCGGTGCCCAATTTTTCAGACCTGACTCGTGATGCTGACTGATAAAGATAGTGATGGAACCTTGCCCATACTTCACAACAGTATAAGCATAAACCGGCGAGCTTCGCGTCGAAGATGGAGCCTGGCGTTTCGCTGCGCCAACTGCACGCCCGGGGATCGTGTAAGCTCGCTGAAAACACTCGCACCGATTCTCCGACTGACACAGATCACTCGTTCCAATGTTCCGCACCGTCGCAAATTGAATCTTTCACACGCGAACATTTCGGATTTAGCGCTCTGCGTTACCAATGTGCAGAAAAATCTGGCTCAAACTGCTGACATCTATGGCTGCCACTGCAATCTCAAGTCTGAATGACTCAGCAGGCTGCTGCTTGAGGGATCGAAGACTCAAGATCGCCTGCACGCCGCAATGAGAAGTTGATGTAAAGGGGACGATGGAATGGCCATTCAACCGATCGATTGCCAAAATTTACGTGCAAGACAGTCTAGCCCTTCAACTCGGGCATGAGGTCGTTGCGTTCATAACATTTGCACTATAGTTTCCATCTTCACACTCTCTCTCCGTACAGCCCCAGGAATGTGTGAGTGGATCCGGGAGCGATTTTCCCTCGGTATGAAGGGCTCTGCTATCGCTATCTTCGTCCTCAATGGTTGTATGTGATTGGGAACATACATCAGATTGAGACCGGTCGTTCGACGTGATTTTGATAGCGACATTAGGGACGACGAATACGATAAGTATGTGAATTTATGTAGATGCACTGACTTGATAAGAGTATCGAGTCGATTCTCAGACTGCGGAACGTGTCTCTACGATACGTCAGAAGCAACATTGTGGAAAGATGCTTGATGAGAGTAATCAATCCGGGAATCGCCCACGGACAGGACGTCGTCTTTCAAACGTGCACTTACGTTCCCCTATCGAGTGAGTCTCTTTCAACGCCCCCTGACAGTGCCGTCTCTCCGGTCTCACTTCACTGTGGACTACCCTCGTAGCGAGCCGGCTCTCAACGGGGGGAAATTCATACCATCTCCATGTTCGACCATCTTTGGATCCGCTTTGATGCACGGTTCACAGATAATAGACATGAAGGCCCAATACGTAGTGTAGATAACTTCAACTCTGGTACGGTATCAACATTGATCTACAGTGCCAATCCAACGACCATCTTCCTCAATAATCAAATAAACATCTGCGCCTTGGCTTGATCTCTATACAAGGAAATGGTCGGCGACCAGAAAGCGGAGATAAGTAATTGAAAGGGAACGGCGTTGATAAGATTCTCGAGAGCCAAGTGCAATGGTATCAAATAATTTCCAGGTCAGTTTCCAGACGGATAAACAGTACTCGTTCTTGTGTATTAGATTCGTTGACTTGCCCACAACGAAAGAGACGGCTGGTTTCCAAAACGAATTATCTACTTTTAGTCTGCTTAATTGAACAGATTATGTCCCTCAGAGCCTCTGGGCTCTTTGTCTCTCTACGGAAAGTCAATGAAGCTGGAAACTATAGGGATGAGATCCGAGATATTTGCGATGTTTCAATGGATACTCGACTCAGCAGCCGGAAATTTCAGTTTCTGTTTGGCCAGGGCAATCCGACCAGATGTGAAGTCAAGAACGCTCTCTGGAGACGAACGCCAACCCGACTCTGATTCCTACGCGCTCACGTGATTTGGATGTTAGATTAACTCTTCTGCCAGGGTTCCGCATAGCTAGCGACGACGGATACATCCGCCCCTGAATAAATAATAGAATGAGATGTTGGTGCATTCCATGTGCAGCAAACGACGCACCCCGTTCTCGTATACATCTCAGAAGCCCCTCGACATGCTCTCGATGAGCGGGATGTGCGTTGCGCAGGATCAGCTGCCGCACGGCACTCCACCCGAAACTCAGATTGGCGTGCACACAGGCCGTGACAACCGGAACGGTATCGCCGGCATCGACTTCGATCGTTGACCAGTTGGCTGGGATGCGGAAGGATGCAGCACCGGCAAGGTTGTAGTCCAGGTACTTTGAGAACGAGAGCGCCTGGAATCGGACAGAGTGGAGGAGGGGGAACATGCTTGCCAGACTCAAAGGGATCGCCGCGTCGTGGAAGGAGCAAGAGTCGATATGAATCTGGCGGATGCCTGACAGCGTCGACAGGCTCCGGGCCAACTGTGCCTGGGACGCAGGTGGAAGACGGGTCCAGTCGAAGTTACGGAGATGGAGAGACTGTGCGCCTGATAGAAGAGCGAAGAGGGGACTGTTCACGAAGGCCAGAAGTGCGTGGGATGAACACGGTAAATCGAGCGCATCAGAATCCGACTCCTCCGGCGACGCGTCGATGCAGAGGGCGAATACAGACGTTGCCAGTGTGCACTGCGGCGAGATCAACAGCTTTTGGAATGCGACGATGTTCCGCGGAGAGAGCACGAGGCTGGAAAACATGATGTGGCGGCTGCGGGGGTTCCATCCCGGACAGACGAGTCCGCAAGCTCCGAGCGTTCGCGTGTCCGCTGCAGGGGTAAGGGAGTCGAGCACCTGCTCGACGATTTCGACTGGGAGATGCGCAGGCATGGAAGGTGGACGGATAGGTGGATGAGACACTGGCCAGCGCGCGCATATATACATACCAGCTTCATTCATACTCGCGTCCGATGCGGTCATATGATCCACATAGCACGTAAACTCGGGGCGCTGGAGCGCCAGGTGACCTCAGGACATTACTTCGAGTCCACTTCGAGCCTTCACCCGGTCGAGGCTGTCGCTTGGCTCGCCCCAGTGCACGTTCGTCCTGGCTGTTAATAACCAGCACTCACGCCAAGCAAATGTGCTCCATTCGTTCAGAACGGATATGTTCCGCCGCTGCATCGCCTGTGTCTGGACATGTGCAGCTAGCGCGTATTCCTGTAGAGTCATCCGCGTTGCACGCCCAATGCCCTGTCAGCCTTACTTCGGTCACCGACGGCGACACGGAAGGAGAGAAGTGGGAGACATCACGTGTGCAGCTTCCTGAGTCACGTGTCGCGTATATTGTCTCAGTCGAAGTTGCTGTTGAGCTTCTGAGTGTCTGGAGGCCACATGCATACTGCACACCGTCGATTCGCCATTCACCAGTCTCATTACGTGCAATTCGAATCTGGCCCTCGGGGACTCCCTGATTGAATACATCCCAACGAGCTTGATTTGGCTTTTATTTCGGCATTCGTGCCGTTGGCGACGTTTCCAGACCGCAACCGCGACGCACGCTAGCATTCGATGCCCCCTTCCTTCAGCTTCGCACTGGATTCTTAAGTGACAGCACTCGCCGTCGAGCCAGGACCTTAAATAAAGTGGCCGGCCGGGGCCGGAGCTTCCCGGGGCACCCTCGCAGCGCAGCCTCCATCCAGTCTTTCCTTCGCTTCGCTTCGCCCCGCAAGAGGATCGCTGTCGATTCGTTCGCCCTCTCTTTCCTCGCACCTTCTCGCGAAGCGTAGATACCTCGAGCGAATCCCCGCAGCACACTATGCAAATCCGTCCTCGGCTCAAGTCTATCTTGAAAGACGTCCTCCGCGTTCGGCTGTTTGGTGCGTGGACATCCCTCGTCTTGCTGCCACCTGCAGAGAATAACGGTGCACGATCCCAGGCGCCTGCTCCCATGAACGAGCGCCAGGAGGGGCCCGGAGACAAGAGCCTTCTGGAATGACCCAATCTCAGGTTACTACCAGAAAACATTCATTTCAGAGGCCGGACTCGCCCGAAAGGTATGGCTGAGTTTCTCGCGATGTATCTTCCCAGAGCATCAACCAATTTCCAGGAGACGCAGCTCGATGTGCTCCGGTGGAAGTCGAACGCCGCTGGTTGAGCGCCCGACACGACACCGTAGGGCATCCTCTGTGTCGTTCGTTTCAATTCCTCGTGTGAGTGGTCGCAGTGTCATGACGAGACAGATATTGAGGGTCTCGCTGCAGTGCTCACAGGGCTGAAGTCTTGGAAGTGGGTTTCATGGAGATAGAGGGTGTATAGAAGTCATAGATGGAAACTGTTGCTCGGTTGGTGAACGAACCAAAACGAGCACTGTAGGACTCGAACCTACAACCTTTTGGTAACACGTAGAGCATCGAAGCCAAACACGCTAGCCATTGCGCCAAGCACCCGTGGGAGAAGATTGACAGCGAAAACCTAGATAATGATGAAGGAGCCTGAGAGAGACAATGAAACCGTGGCTGTGTTTACTTCCAATCTCTGTCGCTCACGTCGCTAGCGTACCGTACTTATCCTCTATGGCCGCTCCTCTCACTATCACACCCGTCAATGTTCTTCCAAGCGCAAAAGAGCTTCTCGAAATCAAGAAGGGCTCCGGCACACCGTCTCTCAAGCCGACGGTACGCGCGCACGTCTGGCGTTCCCCTCACGCCTCTTGTAACAGACCTGCCATCGCAGGATCCGTTCAGCGTCCTCGAGATGGTACTAGAGGTTGAAGTCGAGCGCAAGCGTGCCACCGAGGCCCTGTCCGCGCGCGACGCCGCCATCCAGCGTCTCTCTGAAGCCTACGTTTCACTGCGCCAAAAGATGTGCATCATCGACCGCCTGCAGCAACAGTCATGTCAGGGCAAGGCCGCGCCGAACGAACAAGTCCTCGCGCTAGAATCTACCATCAAGAGTCTCCGGGAAGAGCTCGCTGCTGCTGTTAGTAAGGTGAGCGCTGCGACGGAGATCGCGCAGACCACTGCAACGCAAGAGGTGCGGCATCGTTACTCGATCTGGGCGACTTGCTTCCAATAACCGATGGAATGCATCAGAACGGGATTGACCACACTGCGCCTGGTGGCGTGCCCCTCTACCGCCCGTTCTCAGCTCTCGATATCAAGACGTCGGACACCCCCATCTCTCAGCATATACTCTACTCTCCGGATCAATTGAACGAACCTGAAGACCTTATCAAAGCTAGACACGACTTTCTGATGACGATGCCTCTGCCCGCTGAGCCTCCTGACGACACACTCAAGCCCATCCTGCTCCCGCCTCCGTTCACGCTGCATGAGTTTCTCGCAAACGCTACTGGAGTACCTATCACTGCTGTCTCTTCAAAGCTCTTCCGCTGACTGAAACTGACTTCTTTGGTGACCCGCAGCCGCTTCGAAGCGTGCAAGTCCCCTTTTCCGTGTTCCGACTGGACCGTCCGCCCGTGCTCACGAAGCCCCCAGACTCAATAACTACCGCGTGTTCCAAGAACCGACGACTTCCTGGTGCCCAGAGCGGGAGGAGCACGGGTATATGCTCATGCCGCTCTTCAAGTGCACGACCAACCCGCGCGTTACCACCGCCCACCGCTGGAATGTAATCGACGTCACGGGGCGCATGAGCAAGCCGACCGGTGAGCCCTCGTCCGTTCCTCTATCGCGTTGGACTCACTAGTCACCGTGCGCACACGAAGAATGCTTCTACAACAAGGACGGGAACTGGTACTACGCGGGCGTGTACAAGGGCTTCCGCATGGCCGATCTCACGCCGAAAGAGTGGGATGCACTGTCCGCCGAGGTACGTTCCCCTATCCTGGTCGACCCTGCGCAATATTGAGCACCCTGGCTGGCAATCCCATTCTCTCCGCAGACGACCCAAGCGCTTGTCAAGGAGACCATCGCCGGGCGCAAGAACACATCCCCACAGAACATCTACGAGACGTCGCAACTTTACTCGTGCGGCGCCCTGCGCGTCGCCTGTGTCGGCCTGCAGTGTGTCGGGTTCAACAAGCCTCTGTACCACGCCATTCTCGACCAGGCTGCCAAGTGCGCGTTGGTAGCTGGCAAGTGGAAGAGTGCGGCGACGGCGGGGATGGTTTCCGGTGCCGCCGCAGGGGCGAGCTTGAATGCTGGGTTGAGTGGACCGTGGCCTGCGCTCGGCGACGGAGCCAAGTGAAGATTCTAGATTGGATTGCATTAGACTGGATAGGATTGGATTAGACTGGACGAATGACTGGCACAAGCTATCACGTCACATACAGAATACAAGGATGCACTAGTCGCTCATCGTCACCTCTCACTATGGCTGTCACTTGTTTCGGAAAGTAAAAGCTTGAAGAATGATATTTGTCAACTGCAGGCCTGATCGGCTGAACATTGCGAGGACTGCCCCCCTTCCATACCCAAGGGAGAGTTCAATACATTGGGAGCGTGGATGCCCCATTTGCTGAATAACATTAACTATTGCGAATAATTTACTGCCTCTTCTTGCCTATGGCTCATACATAACCAGAAACGACGGCCGAATCGCGTCATTGTTGTACACCACCAGCTCGTCGTAGTTCAGACTGCCGCCCTTCTCAGCCAGGACCTGCGACAGACGAGGCGTGAGCGTCGAAATGGATGCATAAGCGCAAGAGACACGCACGGAATCATACCCGGCCGGAGCAGACGTCAGGCTGGAGTTGTCGTGCGTGAGCTTACACCCCTTGCCAACGATCACGCGATTCAGCAGGATCGCCTTGAGCGAAGAGTTACAGTCGTTTTTCGAATAGTCGTCCGATCTGTTCAATCCGCCGTCAGCGCCGCTCGGAAGCCTATCCCGGCACAACACACAACGCACTTGGACGAGGTCGACGACGTGTAGATCCCTTTCCCGAATCTGCCCCAGCCCGTCTTGGTGCCCCAGAGACTGATGTCGAATGACGACTTGATGATGCAGCACAGCGAGCACGTCGTCGAGCTGCAGAACTGCGGCGAGTGGCCTTTGTCACCCAGGGTGCATTCCCGCCGGGTCCCGTGCCACCGCCGGTTCTCGTTCCCAGCGGACCGTCCGGTGGCCACGAAGTTCCCGGACTTCTCGACTGCGGCTCTGTTTTTCGAAGCAGATATGAGCCTTCGGCGGACAAGGAACGAGCAGGGAGCACGACGCACTGATACGCTTTGTAAGCGGCCATCGAGCTGTGCGGTGCCACGACTTTGTAGATACGTTTCACCGGCGGAACGTGTTTGTTCGAGTGTCTCCAGGACGTCTGTATGAAACATGAGGGCCTCACCAAGCTCGTTGACAGACACACACACCTTGAACTGATCCGCAACTAACGCCGAGTAACATCAGTTCCACGGAATACGGCAGACACTTCACCCACTCACCACTCTTGAATGTGACATGGCCCAGCGGGACTTCGAGTAGCATCGGGCCGTTCTTCTCAGCATCGTCGGCGCATGTCGGCCCGCAGAAATGCGAGTGCGCCTGCTTCGCCGCCTGCTTGCACATCAAACAGATCGTTTCGCCCAATCTGCACGCGCACGAGTTGACTGACAGACGATCGCCAGAAAAGGGGCAGAAAGCACACGCACGTCTTGTGGGCCAGTGAACAGTAGCTGCCGGAGCCGCCGTTCGCATTCGTGTGCACCGGTTTCTGGCACCCCGGCGCATGGCAGCTCCCCTTCGCGTTTGCCTTGATCTGCGGATTCTGCGCGCTGGCGCCCTTCGAGCAGGCCTTGCTGCAGAACGGATGGGTGCGCTTCCCATCGAAATACTTTGGCCGCACGTTGCAGAACTGTGCGAGCCGCCCGTCAATCACAGCATTGTGATGGATTCCGTGGTGCCACGCACATCACAGTTGGCCGACCTCGGTTGGGAGGCGCTGCTCACGCCCGGCTGCTGGGTCGGCAGCATCGCTTGATTCGCACAGCTTTTGGAGCAGTAGGGGTGGAGCCTAGTCCCGTCATGGTACTTTGCTCGCACTTGACAGTTCTGCAGTGCATCGTTTGAGCGGGAAGGATCGGATAGCCACCAAAGCGCACGACGCACCTCGCACATCACAGACTGCGTGTTAGACGCCGGGGGACTGATGCTGGCTAGTGCGGCGCTGCCCGTAGTATTGGCGCGCTGGGGCGCTGGTTTGGCTGGGATGCTGATAGGCGCCGATGGCGCGGGACCGGGTGCAGCATTCTGTCCAGCAGTCTGTCCCGGAGGGTTCGTGGTTGTCGTCGCAGGCACTGAGACGCTGATCGGCGGCGTCCAGAATTGTTTCCCTCCAGGGTACTGGGACGCGAACGATTGGAGAATAGAGAGCGCCGCCGGAAGGTGAGAAGTCATCCCGAGAGAGAGCAGAAGAGTGAAGCGCCTGTGGTGTCCAAAAACACGCGGGGAATCGACATAAATAGGAACCCCATCGATGCGGGGCAGCATCAACGTGGGGTGGGTGTGTCGTCTGGGCGCATCTTCCGTGCCGTTGCAGCATGTTTTTCGACTCTTCAAGCTCCGATGCAGTCTGGACAGCCGAAACAAAACCCAACACTGCCCAGCATCCCTGCATCAAACTATGCCCTCGATCCTGCACTGGGGAACTCGCCAACAGAAAACCATCTCGGTGGTCCCTGCTATGGATTTGTGCGACGTACGTCCGCATGCTGGGTTCCTATATCGGTGTCCGTCCAATTCACTCACACCCGGGCACTCCAGCAATGTGGCCAGAAGCCCAAATTCCTCGAACTGGGAGGGGCCCAGCACCCATATTGCAGTCGCAGCTGTGCGAAGAAAGCCCAGGCGACGACGCAGCCCGAGAGCAGCAACACCCAGTATCTCACAGCGTGTGTCTTACGTGGCTGCCGTGCCACCGGGAAGTCGGCGTTCGCAAACTTTTGCTCGGATGAACACGGAAAGTGAGTCGAGGGTGAATGAATGAAAGCCACGGCGTGTTTTGAGGTTTGTGTGACCTAGACAGGGTGTTCAGATGGGCCAAGCCGAGGCGTGCGATATGTGCCAGGTCAGCCCACGTGCGATCGGCGACTTGTGTCTCCCCTGCGAACGCAAATACCCCGGGCCACGACTGAGGGAAGTCAGTCCCTCGGCAACGAGCTTCAGGGATGGTGAGTGACTTGATAAACGTTCACTTGCGACTTACCAGAGCAAGCAGTGCGGGCCCAATTCCTGAGCGAGTGGGACAATCCCTCGGGCTCAAAACCCAAAGTGGAGAAGGTATACCAGATCTCCGTCCCCCGCGACATCAAGGCTCGACACGAGTCGTTCCGGTAGCGTGGCCCACTCCTCTTCCGAATCGATGATTCTTTGACCCCACATCTCACAAACGCAGCCGCTCCCAGCACCCGACGACCGAAATCCGCCTCTTCCACAGCTCGCAATGCATCTGCGACCTCGGCACCAAAGGCCCTGCCCTCTGCAGTTTCCGCTCGTGCGGCATCTGCAGCATCGTCAAGTCGTCCTTCCACGAGTTTGCGTTCGGCGAAAAGGCTAACTGCGGCCGGTGCGGGCACTGTCCTCCATTCCGTGCGGATTTTTATATGACGTGCGGGAAATGACTAGGTTCGGCGACGGGGTATATGCGTTCCGGAACCCGAGCCTCGCAGATGGGCACTCGACGTCCGCGACGAGCACGCCGTATCGAGTGATGATTGCGTGCGACGCGGCTGTGGCTTCGAATGCGGAGGTACGTCGTCCTCACCCCGATTGCGGTGATCGAGATGGATGGTGGGGAAACTCATGCTTGGCAGATCCCCGATGATTTGTCCGTCTTCATTCCGCGGGCAGAGGCGATTCTTCCGGCGTATGTGATCATATACACAGTCTAGTGGGGCTTGGTTCTCGCTTTAGTATTTATGGCTCGTGTGCTGGTCACGGGGAAGAAAGAGAGTGAATAGATGAGATCCTGTTTCGGAAGATCTTGGAGGAAAGAAGGCAAACACCGCTGCCTGTCCACCTATATTCGTCGTGAGAGACAAGAGGACAAGGACGCTGTCCGAGGGCCTTGATGTCATCAACAGGAATTGCTGATCCGCGATCTTGCCGCAGCCATACAGTTGGCTTTCACCGGCCAGGTATTGTAAATTCAAACTCCCCGGCGGCCTAGTTGGATAAATCGAGCAGCTTGAAGCTCAAAGGAAGATACATAGTTAGATAAATAAAGCATTGCCAGATCACTCAGTGGTCAAACTGGCTGGACAGATGATTGTCGCACGCGCTGGGCGCATTGCCACGAACGCCAACCCAGATACGTCACGCCAATCGCGAATCCAGACCTGCATGATGAACCGTCAGCTTCATTTTCCGCTGCCAATAGACAGCCGCACGCACATTTGCAGGACTGCCAGCACAAGCACGGTCTGCAGATGCTGACAGTACACGATCCCCGCGCACACCTCAGCCCGGAATATCACGGCGATGGGTGTCGCACGGTTGAACACGAGCACGCTAGCGAGCCATAATACGCATGTGATGCATGCCCACAGAGTCTGTGCCCCGAGCGAGCAGAGAGCGTATTTGCACCATGAGGGATGCAAGACGAGGATGGTGAGCAGCGCTGAGGTAACGAACGTCCAGCTCGCGGAGAATCTAGTACATGTTCAGTCGGTCACGGATGACTTTGGTATGGGGAAGAGAGGGACGCACGAAACAAGCCGTAGTGCGATCTGAACTTTGGGGCTTGGATAATTGTTGAACAAGGAATAGCGAAGGAGCAGCCAACTCGAAAAAGCAATCTAGCGGCCGCTTCATTGGTTATGTCGAAACTTTATCCGTTACTCACCACAATCAGGCTAATGATCACAGTGAACGCGTATGCGACTGAACGGCGTACGCACACTTTGAGCTCCTCAGTTCGAGAATATCGGGAAGTATACTTACCTGGCGCAGAAACCCTTCTGAATCTCGAAATCATCGAAGCAGAGCTCGCCCTCTTCTCGATGGCGACCTCTCTCCGCCTCGAATAATCCCAGGTCAGGATTATAGCCCCAAAATACAGAAATGCAAGGACGGGAATGATGCATGCGAGGATACTCGTGAGGCCGCTGGTGAGATTGGATGCTTTGTCCAGATTGACCGTCGGCGATGGGAGAATGGTTGAAATAGTAGAAGACAACATCGCGAAGAAGGAGAAGAAAGGGCGATGGAGCAGAGGGAGAAGTAAAGGAGCAAGCAGTCGCCTCGTCGATGCACACGAGGATATTTGCCCGTTTTTGATCGCTATCTTGGCACCGTGCCCCCCAGTCCGTTGATCAGACCGAGCGCAATTCGGACACCGGAGATCTTGAACTCGTGCTGGACGCGTGTTTTCAACGCCTTTGAAGGTTCATTCTCTCAGGAAGGCCGGAGTTTCTTGCTGCAAGAGTCTTTCTCACTGAGCCTGTGAAGGCCACAAAGGAGTACTGGCTTCTAACGGATTGCTCGTGTGAAGCCGATGCTTGTGCCCCGGTCGTGCCTTGGAGTCACATGCGGTACTCGCTTACAGTTGAGGATGGTCTTGAGAGTGCATCATCTGATAGTCGTGGATTGTGCATGCTGTGATTCTGTGTGGAACGGAGCAAGGCCACCAGGTCAGCGGATTGATCCGTGATCCGATCGCTTTGCCCATAAGGCCGAAGCACATACTAGTGCTGCTTACGTATTCGCGCTTGTGACCACAACCCGGTCATGGAATTAGACTATGGCGCATACAATCTCCCTCTCACTCCGATCCCCGAGCTGCTGCCCTCCACCGCCGGCCCTCCTTCATCAGAAAATGAAGCCCAACTAATCGTTGCTGCCATCGCGGACGCCCAAAAGAAGCTGAACGACCTGGAAGCGCACATCACGGCCCTGCAGCATCAGGGCGCAAAGCTGCGGCACTTCATCTCCCAGCACAACTCCATCCTGGCTCCAATCAGGCGTGTTCCGAACGAGATTCTGACGGAGGTGTTCAGAGTCTGCGTCGACCAGGACGCGCGCAGGGAACGTCGGCGTGTGCCGTGGACGATCACCTGGGTCTGTGCGCGCTGGCGGGCCGTGGCGCTCAACGCCCCGCATCTCTGGCGCTCCGTTTCGATTTTCGTCGGCGGGTACGATCATGCGGCGCCGGGACCCGGCAAGCTCGAGACCCAGCTGGCGCGGGCTGGTGCGGTGCCTCTCTCGGTCCACGTCCACTCCAACGTCGAGATTGGGGAGCTGTACCCGTTCGAACCTATATACGAGACGTGCCGGAGGTGGGAGCTCGCGTCGATCACTGGCGAATCGATAACGGGGTCCATTCTGAATCGTGTTTTTGCGCCGCCCTCAAACTCATTCTCTCTGCTGCGATCACTCCGCATACAAACGACTTCGTGGATGGTGACTGCGCCGACTCGTGCCTCGTTCCCCGCACTCCGTTCGGTGGATTTCGCCATGCGCAAACAGCTTTTCCCGCGCCATTTTATCGTGCCGTGGCACCAGCTGGAGATGGGTCGTTTCGAGCAGATGGATCTCATCGACGTGTTGTGGATATGCAGCCAGGTCTCCCCCATTTTTCTGCTCCATCTGGATAACAGCAAGCTGACCTGGAAGCGCCTTGGCCTCCCCGACCAAGTCACCTGCGCCGCAGGGCGGATCAAACTTACTAATTACCGACGCCTGTTCTTTAGTGAGCTGCTGGGTCGGCTACGGGCGCCGGATTTGACCGAGATGAGTCTCGAATACATCCACGCGCATGCTGGTCAAGGGCGCGAATTCGCGCAGATTCTGGTTGATTTCTTTGCTGTCTCTGGCTGTGCTCTGCGGAAATTGTGCATCGATGGGCCGCTGAAGGAACTGTATCTCGTTAGGATTCTCACGAGCCCGTCGGCGGAAACTGTCGTCGATCTGGACTGCCCCCTTTGCTCTGTCTCAGACCGCGCAGTCGGTCAGATTAGAAATTTGTTACCTCATCTTGTCCGCTTCAGATATAACGCGGTTCCCTCATGAGCTCCAGTGGAGGACAAAAGTTTGTATACAGCGAAGCTATGAAATAATCACTGCATGCGATAGGGGCCAAAAATCCTCGATTTCGAACGTATCTTGAGCGGCTTCAACCACATCTTACCTCAGCAGAAACTCGCTTGTATTTCCAGCTGCGTTCCGACAGCCCTTGATGATCTTCGCCCGCTGAGACATGGACGTCAGGTTGAAATAGCCACCACCGGCATTACGGACCTTCTGCCACGAAACCAGTCGGGACAGATTTGCTTGAAGCCGTGTGAATCTTCTTGAACCGGTCGGAACCTGAATCTTTTTCTGGGGAATTGCTCTGAACGTACAGAGAAAAACAGAAATTCGACTTGGCCGGAGAGATGTCAGTCATTCTCTTGGACCCCTGGGCAACCCCAAACATCAATATCTCCCACTAGCAGTAGTCTTATTTCGTCCTGGGCTTTAATATCAGTAGCTGCTCATCGAAAAAGAAGGCAAAAAAATTATATCAGGTACTTAAATGATGAACACACTTTTGAACGGGAGTAAGAAATAATACTCCTTTCATCTCCTTTTACATTCGGTAAGTAGCATTTTCTTGGAAATCTTTGTAAGGGAAAGGTCAGATCCCAAAAAGGTCCATATATCCTATTGAAGGATTATTCCCTGGCTGTTTTGCATGACAACTGAATTTTTGGGTAGATTACATCCGGATTTTGGCTATATTATACTATGATTATTATTTGGATTCTGAGTTGCCGTGACGAAGAGTCATGCCGTGACACTAAAGCCCTTGAGACCGCCCTGTGCTTGCCACTCCTCAAGGATTTTGGCATAGCTAACGATCCCCTCTCCCCATACCGCAGATTTCGCGGCCTTGAGCTGATCAGCCATACTTTTCAGTCGGCCGCCTTCGCCCTCGAGACTGAAGTATCCTGGCGTGCATCCCCCGACTGCCGCGAACCATGTCGCGCGTTTCACGACCTCCGCCGTCCACGCATCCTCGGCGCTCTTCTCCACCTCGATCACTGGCCTCTCGGCGTCACCGACGACGCAGTGCGCCTGGGCGACAATCGCCGCGATGTGCTTAGACGTGGCTTCGAGCGAAAACGTGAAGTTCACGGCGAAGCCGAGCTGCGAGAGGCCCGGGAGGAAGAACATGTTGGGGAACCCGCTCGACGCGATGCCGTGCAGCGTGCCGCAACCCTCCTCGGTCCATTTGTTGTCCATGTCTCTCCCCTTTGCGCCCGTGACGCGGAACCTCCCCCGGGAGGCGGGGCTGCCCGTGCCTGCTCCGAGGGTCAGTTGGAACCCGGTACTGAGGACGAGCACTTCGATGGGATACTCGGTGCCGTTGGCGACTACGCCGTCCGCGGACAGCGCATTCACACCCTTCCCGTCCGTATCAACGAGGGTGACGTTCGGGCGGTTGAACGCGGGAAGGTAATCGTCGTGGAACGTCGGCCGCTTGCACCAGACGGGGTACCACGCCTTGAGCTTCGCTGCGGTTTCCGGGTCCCGCACAATCTCGTCGATGCGTGCCCGGACCCGTTCGGCGCGTGGCAAGTCCAAACTATGCAGCTTTGCGATGTGCTCCGGAATCTGCTCAGGCGTCACTATCCCTGGCGCACCAATAATTCCGCAGAACGCAGGGATCTGGCACGACGCGTCGGATACGAGATCCGGGCCTTCTTCGGGTTGATTGGCCAATATGGCGTTGTAGTTGACCGACCGGGCGTGCTGCCATCCCTTGCCAGTCGCAATCTTGTTCTTCCACTCTTCTGGATCAGTGGGATGCTGGTTTCGCACGTCGACGCTGGAGGGTGTGCGCTGGAACACGAAGAGTTCTTTGGCCCACTTGGCGAGCTCAGGGATCACCTGGATCGCAGTGGCGCCGGTGCCGATGATCCCCACGCGCTTGTCCTTGAGCTTGTCCAGATTCGGAGATGCCGGGGATCCGCCTGTGACGGAGTAGTTCCACCGACCAGTGTGGAATGTCGGGCCTTTGAACTCATCGAAACCAGGCAAGGATGGGATCTGCGGCGACATTATCACCCCTGCAGCGAGGCATACGAACTGCGCGGAGACCGAGAACGAGCGCTCCGGTTCGTCTGGTCCCCGATCTTCGCGCATTTTCACGGTCCAATGCTTGTGTTCGTCGCTCCAGTCTGCACTGTGATAAACTGTTCTCAGCGAAGCTTGCAGCCGGTAGTGCGCTGCGATGCGCTCTGCCTGCTCCCTCAGCTCGTCCCCGTGCGCATACTTGTATTTGGGCATGTAACCTGTCTCTTCGAGCAGTGGCATGTAGACGTAGCTCTCGACGTCGCACATCAGCCCGGGATAGCGATTCCAGTACCAAGTCCCCCCGAATCCACCCGCCGCATCGACCAGGCGGATGTCCGATGCGTCGAAGCCGGCCCCGATCAACCGCGCTGCCAGCACCAAGCCTCCGAACCCGGCGCCGAGAATGAGGAATTTGACGTCGTCACCGTCGCTGAGCACGTGCGCTGCGGCGTTGAGAGCGGCGTGGTCGACCCACGGGTCGGTCGCGAGGTATTTGTACTTGTCCGACGTTGAGAGCTGGACGAATTGGGATGTGCCATCCGGACGCAGGCGTTTGTCGCGCTCCTGAGCGTACCGCTCCGCAACTTCGGGATTGGGAAGAGAGTTCATTTATACTTCTAACGAGACTCGAGTGCGTCTTTATACTGGTGTTTCCGGCGAGTCGACACAATTCACGCGGGTGCGATTGACGCAGCGAGCGGCTAAGCTCCATGCTCGACGCGATGCTCGCCGTTTATGCTTATACTGTCGTGTGTGGACCTGGTGGTGTCGCGAGATGAGTTCAAGCGAGTTCAAGCTGACAGAATTTCAAATCAACCGAGGCTCGTGGGCCATACCTTTGGCTCGGGGCGGCTCCAGGTCAGTACGCAATATGTGCTATAAATTCCAAACGAAACTGGGTTCTCTCACATGAAACAAATACACGTGATTGGAAGGCCGTCACGGCAAGAAGCGGCGGTCATCCGCCGTTTCATCCTGTCACCCTGTCTGCTGGAGCAATTTCGTCGACCCAGCTCAAACGCGCCGACTCATCTGAGCACTGAGAATCATTATCGGTCCCGGGGCACCCTCAGAATGTACTGCTGGTGCTATTACTCTGGGTATCATGCTCGCACTGGCAGGCGTTGGGCCGGGGCATTCAGCCGGGGCTGTACGGCAGATCGGTCGGGCAAATGGTGCGGGTGTTTGAGCGGGTTGACAGCAATGCGAATGTCGGCGTGGGGCTCGGAGCACAGCCTAATAGCCATCCGCGTGTTGAAGCATTTCGGGGTCCAGGAGAGGAGAATACGAAAGGTGTGCTCCTCCATGCGGTGTGTTGCATGTCCGCGTGCGTGCGAAGACCGGAGACTCGCGTGCTCAAGTCGTAGCCTTCAATTATGTGACTGGGGAGGGAAGCGGCGGGAACTCAGCACTAAGCGGAGAAAATGGAGAACAAGGTCCGTCTATTCCCAGTTTCTCCCGTGAATCTGAGCTTCCTGACATGACTGACATGCAGTGGACCTCAGTGTTCGCCCTATAGGCCCTAAATGCACCTCCGGAGGGCTATAGGCCTTATTTAAGGCATAGGCATATAATTATAGGCCTTGTTATAGGCCATAAAATGTGCACGTGATCAAAACATGTGCCCAATCAATACCAAAATGGGGCATTGTATACAAGATTAACTAGAGCTGGAACTCATCTGGAAAGTCAATTTCAATGGCACCGTCATCAGAAATGGCATCTCCCACTTCATGGGGATGTGTTAATTTAATGAATTGATCTATGATGTCACCAATAATCACATGCTTGGACCTCACATGGCCTATAATAGGCCTATAGGATGCTCCGAGTGCCCTACAGGCTTTAAACCTATAGGCAAACAGTGGCAGTGGTTGCTAGTGTGTCACTTGAACTATACTCACAAAGAATTGAAGTGCAACAAGCTTGATCCAACAGAGTCCTGCAGCCCTCTCTTAAGTGTCTGTTTGCCAGAAACCCCGGGTGTGTTTTGGGTTTGGGGTTTTGGGTTTCCTGTCAGGGGATGACATGGCAGCATGATCATGTCACTAGGTACTGATCCGGCAGTGTTCTGGCAGTGTTCTGATGGATAGTAGTCAGCAGTGTCATACCTCTTACATCATTTACTTGTATATATTGGATTTATTGCAATTTGCAAATATGTTGTCCTCTGTGAAAAAAGAAAAAAGTTTCAGAGACCCTTCAGCAGGTCTGTGTGCCTGCACTGTCCACAAAGTGTCTGGGAGCAGGAGCGCTTGATGGCTGCATCAGCTCATGTGATGCAGATCAGAAGTGGGCGTCCAGCCATACAGCTTCTTTCCTCTGTTTTCTACAACGTGTCTTGCCTCTCACCATGGGTGGCAGCAAACTCGACAGTGCAAAAACTTTTGGAGTCTGTCTCATACAATGTGCATGTTGAAGCTTGTTTGTATTAGCGACTATCACAGTATGTAGACATGACATCATAAGTAGTATTCTTAGATTACTTTGGCTCGCTCCACAATGACCTCATACCTGACCTCATTATTGCGTCATCCATTACTCATCTATGATATCATTACTCCACTATGACATCATGATATCTGCTCCAGACTGGTATATAAACCTAGTACTATACGCTCCATATCCTCAGCTCCTGTGTCTCTACACTCGCTGAGGTATGCATTCTCCCTTACGATCTAATGACCTTACTTATGACTTGTACCATAGACTCTGTCTTCTAGGTACAGCTAATGATACAGCTCCTGTGTCTCTACACTCGCTGAGACTCTGTCTTCTAGGTGATCGCTACTGGTTGTATCTCCACTGCGCGGTATTGTCTGCGACAGGTTATGGGCCCCGCCTGAACCACTAGTGGCAAATCAAGAAACATCGAACTACTCCCTTTACTAAGGCGAGTATCTTTCACTCGTTCAGCCCTTCTAGAGCGCCGTCTTTGTGCGCTCGTCCCACTTGCTGGATGTCGGTCCTCGCATTTGTGCTCTCACCCTCAAGGGGTTACGCGAGCGGCGTCAGGGAGTCATTCAGTTGGCAGACGCGCCGTTAGCTATTCCGTCCATGATCGCTCGCGCGCGTTTTACGTTACATCTTTTTATTGTACAGCGGACATACCCACCAGGCACTGGTCCTTTGGTCAATCCCACTCCTGAACCTTGCGCAAAGCGCCTAGGTGGTGTGGTAGCTCTCAACAGCTGCTGGAGGTCAATCCCTCCGCCAGGCAAAACAATCCTTCGGGGTTGACTCGCATTCCTCACAAGGGACCCTGCGGGCTGGTGACACTACGAGGATTCATGCAATGACGCTCTGCGTGTATGCATGTCTTTAAAAGGGAGAAGATGGGCGGCCAAACCCGGTGCTTGGGACGGCCTTGGGCACGTGTCCCTTGGCCAGTGACGGACTGCGAGGGCAGTAATCACCGTCGGGTACTGCCGCCGCTGACGTATATAGTTACGTTACTTTGATACAAATATGGGCACTTACTATACCGCTTTATTTCGTTATCATTCCCCGCGCGTATATGGGCATCATGGATGGGATGGGGACGCTTGGTCGTTCTCGTTTCAGAGTTTTTTTTTGGCACTTGGGATTTTGTTTCTTGGTCTGCAGAGAACTTAGGGCTGACTGTGTCGCTCTAGTCTCTATCACCCTGTCATCAACAAACGACCCTCCCGTTGGGGTTATCCTATTTCCTGTTGTCCGCTGGGCTCAGGGACCTCCTTACATTCCTCTCCAAGACGCCGATTGGAGGGATCTATACGATCTTGGAGAACACGATAACGAAGAGTTCTTCCATCACCAAGAGAATTGGACTCCAGAACTTCGATCTCTATTCGGTGATCCTCCCTATATCGAATTCCCCTCTCTTCATTACCAAACCGCCGACATTATCGAGTATCTCCCCACCATGTCGGGAATCGAGAAGCTCAACAACTCCATTCTGAGTGTCTTCGATGGCACCAATTGGAATACGTGGTCGGACAACTACATGAGCATCTGCATGCATCAGGGCACTTGGGGAGTGGTTAAACCCACTCATATTACGGTTAACGGCACATCTACCTCGAACCCTGGTTCTATGGAGCGTCCTGGAACGGCTGGTGACAGCCAATATCAATGGGACGTTGCCAATGAAAAGGCACTGGGTCTTGCGCGGGTTTATATCACCCAGAATCTGCGCAAGGGAATCTTTATGGATGGTCAGCGGGAGCGCACTGCGCGTGAGGTTTTTGCGAAGATGGCAACGGATTATGGCCAACCAAATGCCATCGATGCTTTTGTCGAGTACCGCCTCCTGAACACCACCACCTTCCACGGTGGTGATACCATTGAAAAGCAAATCATGGAAATGGAGACTCGTCGTCGCCAGTGTTCAGAGGGAGGAATCGAGATCCCCGACTACCTCTTCGCTACTCTCATGCTCGCCGCCTTGCCCGCTTCCAGCAGAGGTTTCGTCACCTCTTACCTGGCCAATCGTCCTATCGCTTCCTTGAACCCGGTCGATGTCAAGAACAGCGTCATAGGGAATATCAAGATCGAGAACCTCGACACGACGTCGAACTCGAAGATTTCCACCGTTCCATCCCTTGCCACCCGCTGCACTCATTGCAACAAGTCCGGTCACGTTGCGGCATCCTGCTACAAGAAGTATCCCAACCTCAAGCCTAATGGTCAATCATCTGACAAAGGCAAGGGGAAGCAGGATGAGGGGAAGAAGAAAAAGAAGAAGGAGAAGAAGAATAGTGGTGATGGTACCAGCACTGTAAACAACAAAGAGGTTGTAGCCGCTCCCGCGGTTGCAGCTTCTTCTTCTAATGGAATGCACTTCTCGTCCTATTTCATGAGTGACTCCCTCCAACACAACGATGATGGAATTTTTGTTGAAGAAATGGGAGACGACTCCAAAGTTCGTTTCTTATGGGATTCGGGTTGTACACATCATATGACAAACACCCGATCCGATCTTCACAACATCAGGCCTATCGACACCTATGTAGTCGTTGGGTCGGGAGCTCGCTTCAAGAATGAAGCCATTGGAGACATTGTGTTGCGGGGTCATACTAGTAATGGCATGGACTACACCTTCACGCTGAAGGATGTCATCTACAACCCGCACATAAGAGGGCGTTACCTTTCTGGGTATGCGCTCGATCAGGCTGGTTACTACACCGTGGTTGGTGACAACAAGGCAATCCTAGTCACCAAGGATTGGCTCAACAAGGGAAAAGCGCATGGGGATGTCTTGATGACCTTTAAAGCAAGCAATCGCTGCTACTGGTACTACCCCGAGGAGCTCGTGGCACCATCTGTGTCTGCATCTCACGAGTCTACCGCGCTCGCTTCCCTGGAAACTACCGATCGTGAATTGTGGCATAAGCGTTTTGGTCATGCGGCTCGGAGGACCCTTTCTCACTTGCCGACACAAGTTGAAGGTGTTCCCCCCTTGCGACGCAATAAAGACCAGCGCGGCATGTGCGATGGATGTATGCTTGGAAAACAGCACAAGCATCCGTACCCTGCATCAGAGAAACGTGCTAGCAAACCCCTCGAGCTTATCCACACTGATTTGATGGGCCCCTGGCCTACTCAGTCGTTGGAAGGTTCACGCTACACAATTTCGTTCTATGACGATTTCTCGAGCTTTGGCATGATGGTGTTCATTAAATCAAAGGACCAAGCCTCTACTGCGATTAAAAACTTTGTTGCCCTTACAGAGCGTCAGCTTGGCACAAAAGTACTGGCCTTCCGGTCAGATCGTGGAGGCGAATATATGTCCGATGAACTCACAGCCTGGCTCAATGCACGTGGTATTATGCACCCTAAGTCCGCGCCACGCAAACCACAGCAAAATGGGAGGTCTGAACGTTGGAATCGCACAGCCTACGAGAAAGCGGAATGCATGCGCCTCGATGCCGGCCTATCCAAAGGCTTCTGGCAATGTGCTATGGATGCATCTGTCCACGTTCATAATAGACAACCTATGGCACGATTGGGATGGCGAACACCTGCGGAACTGTGGCTTGGAAAGAAGCCAGACGTCTCTTATTTCCGTGTGTTTGGATGCAAGGCGTCTCTCTATGTGGATGTTGAAAAACGCCCGAAAGGGTTGGAGCATGGACGCCCCGACCACATCTTCGTTGGATACGAACGAGAGACAAAAGCTTGGAAAGTGTGGGATCCGAATCAACGCAAGATACGAATCTCTTCAAACGTCGAGTTTGATGAGCGAGTATTCCCTGCCAAGTCCAAGCTAGTCACCGGCGGCAATGTGTCCTCTGGACCGGAGCCGTTCACACCATTCGAGGAAACCTTCCCTGACCTTATCAATAATCCTGTGCCTGCAACGCCTTATGCAAGCATACCACCTCCTGCTCTCCCACCGCCACCGGCACCCCTCGCGCAACAAGGTCCTGTCACGGGATCGCGAGAAGTACCCCTAATGCCTGGCCCGATAGACGATCGCCCGATTGCCCATCGCCGCCCTCGTCGGAATAAGCCCCGCATTATGCCAGATGGAACTACGTATCAGAGGCCTAGCAGCATTGAGTCCATGTTGTCAGCTGCCCAAGCTGAGCATGACTTGCCTCAAAACGTGCGGGATGTAGCAAAGAGCCCGGATGCACTCAAGTGGGAGCGCGCAATGCGCGAAGAACTGGACTCTCTCGAGGAAAACTGTACTTGGGATTTGACCAGCCTTCCACGCGGTCGAAAGACTGTCAAATGCAGATGGGTGTTTAGCAGGAAGCGTGACGGTCGTTTCAAAGCACGACTTGTTGCCAAGGGATTCACTCAGGTTCATGGGTTTGACTATGATGAGACCTTCTCACCAGTATTGCGCTACGAATCTCTGCGCATACTTATGGCTCTGGCTGCTCTCGAAGATTGGGAGATTCATGCCATGGATGTCAAAACGGCATTCCTAAACGGGGATCTGGAGGAAGAAATCTATATGGAACTTCCGGAATTACCCAAAGGTTTCTTGTCATGGCCAAAAGAAAAGGTGGCACGCCTTCGTAAATCACTCTATGGGTTGAAACAGGCGTCTTGTCAGTGGAATATCAAAATCCACAATGCCCTCCTCGAACTTGGTTTTGCTCGGACATACTCCGACGCCGGTGTCTACACATATCGCCAACAAATGGGAGATACGGTCATCATCTTGGTGCTGTATGTTGACGATATGCTCATTATGGGCAACAATCTGCCGGAGATAGCGCGTATCAAATCCTTGCTCGCGAATCGCTTCAAAATGACAGATCTCGGTCCTGCGAAGGATTTCCTTGGTCTGAACATAGTTCGTGATCGCAAAGCGCGTAAAATCTGGATCGATCAGGCTTCCTATATCGAAGGAGTTCTAGAACGTTTCCGGATGTCTTCGTGTAAAGAAGCTCGTACTCCCCTGCCTTCCGGCATCGTGCTCGAGAAGCATGATGGAGAAGTTGATGAAGACCGTCGTACCCGATACCAGCAACTGATTGGCAGCCTTCTATACGCCATGCTTGGTACTCGCCCCGACATTGCCTATGCAGTCATCCGTCTATCAAAGTTCAACAGCAACCCATCAGAACATCATTGGAACATGGCAAAATACATACTCCGGTACCTTCAGGGCACCAAAAACTACCAACTTTGCTATGATGGTTCCACTGGCGCAGGCCTTATCGGTTATTCCGATGCTGATTGGGCGGAGAACAAAGACGACAGGCATTCAACCACGGGATATTCCTTCTTCATTGCCGGTTGTGCAGTGACCTGGGTTTCTAGACGCCAACCCACGGTCGCTTTGTCCTCAACAGAGGCCGAATACATGGCTCTGAGCGATGCTACGCGCCAGATTGCCTGGATCCGCACTTTGTTGACTGAGCTCAGATATGACTTGCCATCCACGCCTCTTTGTGTTGATAACCAAGGCGCTATCTTTATGGCAGTAAATCCAGTTCATGATAGGAGGACGAAGCACATCGACATCCGCTATCACTTCGTACGAGAATCCGTTGAAGCTGGCAATGTCCAACTTTACCATGTGCCGACTGATGCGATGATCTCAGACACGCTCACAAAGTCTTTGGCATGGGTGAAGTTCCAACAACATTGGCTGTCTTTGGGTCTTCGTGATCCGACTGTTTAGTCGAGTGGGAGTGTTGAAGCTTGTTTGTATTAGCGACTATCACAGTATGTAGACATGACATCATAAGTAGTATTCTTAGATTACTTTGGCTCGCTCCACAATGACCTCATACCTGACCTCATTATTGCGTCATCCATTACTCATCTATGATATCATTACTCCACTATGACATCATGATATCTGCTCCAGACTGGTATATAAACCTAGTACTATACGCTCCATATCCTCAGCTCCTGTGTCTCTACACTCGCTGAGGTATGCATTCTCCCTTACGATCTAATGACCTGACTTATGACTTGTACCATAGACTCTGTCTTCTAGGTACAGCTAATGATACAGCTCCTGTGTCTCTACACTCGCTGAGACTCTGTCTTCTAGGTGATCGCTACTGGTTGTATCTCCACTGCGCGGTATTGTCTGCGACAGTGCAGACTGTGCAGACTACACAAGACAGGATATTACTGACATCTGTGGCTTCTTGACCCGTACACTCACTGTAAGGGCAACTCCTGCCAGCCCAAAGGAAGAGAGCACACAGCACACAACAACCTCACATGAGTCTGAGCACAGAGGGGGATCCTTAGAGACTATCAAATACAAGGGAGGTATACTACTCACCTGAGCACAGAGGGAGATCCTTAGAGAACGGTTCAAGGATCCATGTGCCCAGGTATCACACTATATAGTCAGCTGTGACAAGTGACTGATGATGATGGGATATCACTGCCATGGAACAATGGCAGATGACAAGTAGATGATAACAAACCCAGATAAGATAGTAAGTGGCTCAGAGGGCCCAGTGATAGCTAGCTCCTGAGACACCAACAGTGGAAGGCCACACTGGAGGAGCCCAGTGGCCAGGCCAGTGCTGGGCTGGCCAGTGGAGACATCAGAGGCGAGGACCAATGCCCGACTGGGAAGAGGGGTGGTGCGGATGAGTGCAAGGGCATCTGGTACGAGCCTGTACGGCAGTAGACCACATCCATGGGAAGAAGGCCGAAGTAGAGGGGGAGGAGTGCGTACGGCAGTAGCACTTCCTGGTGCAAGGAATCAGGGTTGGCTAGACCGCTTGCGGGGATTCAAAGGAGATGGCTGGTAGAAGGAGGGAGAGGGCGGGTGTCGGCACAGATGGAGATGAGGATCGGAGGAGGAGGAGGAGGCTGGGTGATTGACAGGTCAGCAGAGAGCATGCACTGGATCATGTGCATGGTCACGTGCCCAAGGAGCGCGGTGTCCCCTGACACTCACTCATGCTTTTACTCAATACAATTGGACCGGCAACACAGATTCTGGCCCAAAAGCCAGAGCGGTTCAAGGATATCCTTGTTTCCTACACATGCTTAACATTGACTATCTCATCTGCCTTTCCTGCTATCAACGGGCGGAGTTCTTGGATAAATACCAGCTTCTTCTTGCAAAGCTCCGGCACTGTCCTGTCCATCTCACCACAATCCACCATGCCTTCTCTCGTGCTAGAATCAATGTAAAGTGCATCCAACAAATGGCTTTGGAGCAGAATCTGGTGTTAGAGGGGGATTTCTTGGCCTGTGTCACACACTATTCTGCAGATCACCTTGTAGCTGTGGATGAGTGTCATAGTTCAACCACTTTTTCATCTTATCATCAACAATCTTATCTTATCTTGACACAGGTTATCTTATCATGGATCATGGCATCACACAGTCTAGGTTAGGGGCTCAGGGGGGTTAGTGGCAGTGCTGGACTGCACTGAACCTGTAGGTGCAGTTCATGGTTCAGAAGATTTTGTATTTGCTTGCGCTGCTGTGCACTGGTGTGCACCACAGTCAAAGGCAGTATGTGAGCATTCCTGCACTGCAGTTCATGGGTGATTGTTTCCCTTCACATCAACAACATAATTATTCTGGCACAAGAGAATCAAAGTGAGGGTGACCTCAAGTTTATCACCCTCAGCCTCATGGCTCATTGTCACTAGCCACAGCTACAACAATCATAAGTCACTGTGTTGTGGGTCCAGATAGCCACCCTGGTGATCATGCAGTGCAAGCGACATGCAAGCTCAATGCTAGCCAGGAACAGGGGGGACTAGACTGTGATACATGGTTGGCCAGATGTCTAGCCCATGTGGAGGGACTGAGGCATGGGAGACTTGTTTGATACATATATTAATTGAGTAGCCACTGAGGGGATTACATATGACTAATCATATAGTCATGTCTTGCACAAGTGCTACCCTTTGCATGAATATTCTCCTCATCACAACTATCACTTGCACTATCACTCTTCACAGTTGTCTTCACCCATTCCAAACTGATTGAATGCCTAATGAAAATTTAATATATGACCAGTCTCAACACTTGTTACATCACAAAGTACTCAGTTTGCTCAAAATCTGGGTGATTGGTGATGACATGGGAGCAGATGGGGATCAGACGTGATCCAGTGATGGCTATCCGGCTAGCCCCGGATTGTCGTTAGATAGTCACCTCTAGCCACCACAGTGGCCAAACACCTTTCCCCCTCATGGTGGCTAGGTGAGACTACTTAGGGCTAGTCAGCTTGTCCCCGAAGGTGAGCAGCTGGACCCGGAGCGCAGTGAGACATTGATCTGGAATATTCTACAACACACTCTTATGATCTAATCAAAATCGAACTTGATTCCGACAATCTCCTCTGACAAATCCCACAACTTCGCGGCATTAGCCTGACAGCGTTCATGAGTGAATCGTTCTCTGGAACACGGACGTTGAAATGCTGAGGGCGTGCTCACAAGTGAATCTACTATGAAAGTAAACCCAAATATAAACACATTCACACTCCTCGTAATCAGCTTCTCAGTGTGTGAAAGATGCGAGGGCTTCGGGGTGGACAGAACACCAGTATCACAGCTCTCAATAGACGCAGATCCAATAGTCGCGGAAGATGAAGTCGACAACAAGGATATATATATATAGCAAACAGTGGTGTCTCAACCAATATCTTCTATACAAACACAACCAACACTAATCCAATCCACAACCAACAATATACACTATGTGGACAAAATGATCGACTGATCAGTTTTTTGATTGTCCTGGCTCACAGAGCTGATATTGTCCAAGGGTCAATTGGAATGAAATGCACCTTAAGAGTATCAGTTTCCATGTGTAGAATATCTAGAACTCTAAATTACAGTGTACTAAATGAAAATCTTGTCCATGTTCAAATGCCCCCACCCCTGCCTGGAATCCTCCTTGCTTGATGGCAGTGGGTGCTGACCTTTCACTATATGTTTGAGAGGGTCCTACATGTGCTAGATGATATTGAAATCAGGGCTCAAGGCTGGCCACAGAAGCAAAATGTTGTCTTTATTGTAAAACCAGTCATTGATAATTGGTAGTATATCTCTACAAATAATTTTGCAACAACTTCAGGGGTTCAGTGGAGTATTCTATAGGCCCAAGGCTACATTTTGTCTCTAGAGACCCTAAGATGATATGAGCTCTAAGAGCCTGGAAAGGCCATTTTTAATCAACGAGAACTGATCAGTCAATCATTTTGTCCACTTACTGTAACAAGTCAGAACTTAATACGAAGTATTAAGATCCCTTGTAGCGACAGCGTCTAGATGGTGACGCAAAGCCCAAATATCAAGTCGACGCACTGCCAACTGATACAACCAATATACTGAGTTGACGCACTGCCAACTAGTAGAACCAGAATGTCAAGTCGACGCACTGCCAACTGACACAACCAAAAGTACTAAGTCGACGCACTGCCAACTAGTAAACCAAAATGCCGCGTCGATGCACTGCCAACTAACAGCCAATATCCAATGTCCAAAACCCGAGCACAACTTGTCGACGCACTGCCAGGCAAGAAGTGTGGAACCAAAGTTCTCAAGTCGACGCACTGCCAACTGACCAAAACAACCCGAGCACAACTAGTCGACGCACTGCCAAGCTAGAGGTGTGGAACGATCTCAACAAAGCCCTAAGGCGACGACACTAAATGCCGCGACAATACCAGATGCGGCGAACCCGACTTTCTGTTGTCTCAACTCAAACTCAAATCACAGTAGCTACAAGTGCTCAGGGAGCAACTCGTCGCGACCGGGCAGGGGTAGCAGAACTTCTTAGGGTGGAATCACGCGGCACGCAAATTGTACAAAACAATCTGAAATGATAGTGATTCACAGTCCGGGGGAAAGCTTTCTAATACAAAGAGACGACGTGCTACTTATACTGTCTACGACGCTGCTTAGTAAAGTCCTGTACAACTGCATAGTAGCTACGCTATCTAAGATCGGTTGCCTTTTAGGGTAATTGAAAAGTTGAACGATCGGACAGGTCCTGAGTGATCAGGACCCCGCCCCATAGTCCATATGATACTTTTGATGTGGGTCAACCCACCGCGTCATACTTTTGGAATACGACGTGCTGGATTGGCCAACGGGTATGTCTTGGCATGTGAGACCAACATGGGCGCCCCAAGAAGCCGTATGGCCCTAGGCACGCCAGTTGTCCCCCACATGGTTCGGCTCACGGATCTAGCCGTGTCGATTTCTAGTGTGTTTGGGTGTTGACGCGAATCGCCGTGGCACTTGGGAGTGTCACCGCGACGCGTCCTCAATGTCCCGTGATCGAATGGATCCTGACATGTGACAAGTCGTCGTCGTGGCATGATCTGAGGAAACGTCCAACTCAGAACCGGGAGTTGCCGCGACAAGATGGTTTAAGTCTCGTAACGCCAAGTCCTGTCCAGTAGTAGTTCTATTATTGAGAACGTCGCGCATTGCTCAGCCCTTCAGCCCAAGTTCCCATCTGCAGAGAATGACCCTTTTCGAGAAGTCGACGCAACGACAGATCCCTTTTTGGGGGAATGGTCGCGGTCCAAGCGTTCGTCACTAATGGCCCTGAGCCTGGTGTAGACTCATAAGACCAATTCCACAGTAGTGATCTGACTGCCTTGCTATCGTCGACACTATCCACAGTCGTCGACTGGGCAGTAGACCCTTAAGTCCTACTGAGCGCAACACTGTCAACCGCGACACGATACACCGAGTGGTTCAAGAGTAAACTCTGTAAAAGCGCAAAAATACGCCCTTACAGAGTTGGTGCAGAGCGCGTCTGGTAGCCAGCCTATCAACGTCATCCAAACACTGACCGGATCTGCAGCATGCCGCGCCAATTTATCGTTTGCGACCTTTGAGTCATCCAAGTATGCACCGGGGTTTGTTTCGAGTCGCGGATCAAAAGCAGCGGCGACGCTCGTAGCTGCGCCTTCGGGAATTGTCTTCCACTGGATGTCCTTGGTGTTCGGTTGGCCGTCCGGCAAGAGCACCTTCATTGCCTTCAAGGGCTCGAGCGCCTCCTCCTTGGTGGTGATGTTCGTCATGATCGCTGGATGGAAAAGTGTTTTCAAGAAAACGTGTGCATGGGATTAGCGAACGAACTTACATCCAGGATGCAGACTATAACTGTGGATTTTACCGCCGGATCTCCGCGAGAGCTCCGCCGCCGTTAGCGCATTGGCAGACTTGGCCTTGAAATAGGCGTCAAACATCTCGTAAGTCTTCGAGTCAGGCTTTCTGAGCGTTTCGAAGTCAACGCCCCGGCACTCTGCATGCCCAGCGCTCGATACAAACACGATCCGCGGCGTGAAATTCTGTGTCTTGGTAGCGAGGAGTCTTGGCGCAATGAGCGCAGTGAATAGGAATGGCCCGAAATGGTCCGTAGCCATCTGATACTCTAATCCGTCAACAGTGAGCTTGAACGGAACGACTGGAGCCGCTGCGTTATTAATAAGGATGTGAATCGGCTCCTTGTATGCTTTCACTTGCGCTGCAGCGGTGCGCACGGCAGCCAGGGACGATAGGTCCGGGATGAGGGTCCGAATGTTTGCGTGCGGTGCATCATTCTTGATTGCATCTTCAGCGAGTTTCAATCTTCCAGGCGCGCTCTGAGTGAAGAACGTTTCTCTCCGACAGTTTGCATGCAGCGCACCTCGACTCGTTGTATCCAGTGATCACAACCAGGTTTGCGTATCTCGCAATAACCCGCGCAGTCTCGAAACCGACTCCGTTGATGGATGTGCCAGTGACAATGACTACACAGGTGTAAGTCCCGAACTGGTTCCTTGAAGACAATTATCTACCCACCGTTCTTCCCCTTTATTTCGCCTGCGAACGTCGTCGCGACTTCCTCGGCGGTGGTGTTGAAATGGAATTCGGGGTAAGACATTGTTGTTGGTGTCGCTGAGTCTCTGAGGTGATTCTGTCATTTAGATTCGGGTTTGTCCCGTACTTATACCAAAGTCTCGCGCTATTGATTTGATTTCGTAACGAGAGGGGCCGCGCGAGAGGACAGCCACAAATTCCGATGATTGACTCGCGCGGAGTCATTTGAGGGATATCTTCAAACAGAAATTTCCGCATGCATCATCATCAAGCGCGTAGGGTTTCATTCACCCCGCTAGTCCGGATGAAACCAGCGACAGTTCAGATGATCCAACATGGATAGGTGTGATATTGATCCAGTGACGAGGGGCCGACTTCTGCCGGTTTGCTGCGTATGCACCTCAGTTACCACCGCCATCACCCGGTTGCACCCCCGCGGGGGTCCTCCTGGGTACCCTCAGACGTAGCTCTGAGGGTACCTAACAGGTACCCCCCTGCGGGGCCCGCGGGGGGGATTTGGTCCATTTGGGGGCGGGGGCATATGCGGGGGTCAGCAGGGGGGGGTCTGTACATGTCATGTGATTTATCATTGGGAGCGGGCAGGTGGGCGCGAAAAAAAAATGAATCACATGACACATCCAATGGGCGGGATGGCGGCTGATGGCGGGGTAAAAAAATCACGTGATGCACCGCATGAAAATTATCAAAGATGGCTAGCAGGGGTTGGCGGGGGTTGGCGGGGGCGCTACTGGCCCCCCGCACACCATGGCGGGCAGTGGGCGCATTATCACGTGACTTTTGGGGCACCTTTTGTGCACCATTCGGCATGATTTCGGAGGTGTTGCTTGATCCATTGCATGCTGTGGCAGACAATGGGCGCATAATCACGTGATTTTCCGCCCAAAAAAATGGAAGCCTTCCCCAAATCATCCTGGTATCATTTCTATCGGTAAATACACTAGTTAAGCATGAATTTGAGCTTAGAAAGCCCAAAATGCACCCTGCACAATGGGACTGGTGATGCACTTGATCCCATCATTTGGCGGGGTCTGCTGCGGGGGGTGCCACGGGGGGTGCTGCGGGGGGTGCTGCGGGGGGTGCCGCAGGGGGTGCCACAAGGGGTGCCGCAGGGGGTGCCGCAGGGCCCGCTGTGGGGTCAACCACAGGAGCAGGGGTAGGGGTGCATTGCATCATATTTTGATCTATCTATTCTCGCTGTGGTCATAGCATGCAGCATAATTATCCTTCATTTTGCCAGGAGTTTGGAGGCTGTGTCTGGGGTTGGTCTGCAGCTACAGCCATGTGACTCCCTGATGCTTCGGCAGGGGCTGGGATATCAAAACTGTGCAATATTGTCTGCATAATCCAGGCATGTAGGGTTAAAAAGAAAGTGTGATTTGTTCATTTTTTGGCTGGCAGGGTAGGTGGGCTGACATCATGGGCTGCATCGGGTCCACTGTCAACTCATTGATTGTTTCGTCTGCTCATTCTATACACATGCCCATTGGTAAGCTGATCATGCTGTAGGCACAGTCTAATCTTACCCAGTGGATAATACCACACGTTAATTATGCACCTAATGTCACACTTCCTGTCTGGGACTCATTGAAGTTCATCTGTTCTGTGTTACTTTACAAGCAGTTTGCTTTAGTTGCAACATGAACAGATGTAATAGAGTGGATTTGACATGCCCTGAATTGATTCCTAGGTGGAATATGAGACAATGGATTCACCAGCAAGTTGCCTCACAATAGTCAGAGATTGGTAATATTTGAATTTCAAATTTCATATACAACACTCTGTGCACTCAGAGCTCGTATATTTGCAAGATAGACTGTAGAGACATAGATGGTTACTTTTACTACCTCTGGGGCTGCACACATCCTCGCCATGACCCACTGCCTGCACCCCCGCTGGTACCCCCATTGGCACCCCCGCTGGCACCCCTGTTGGCACCCCCGCCGGCACCCCCGCTGGCACCCCCGCCAGTCTAGCACCCCCCGCCGCACCGGTGCCTTGCTCCTGTGATTTTCTTATATGTAAGATTATGTAAACTGACAGCTCGGAACACGTCAAGTCACTAGCCAATCAGAACCTGTATAAACGTCGTACCTAAGTGTTTACTGCTCTTCTAACACTGTTCTTACAGTTATGCAGCTGAAAACCATCGGAATAAGGTCTCCATATGCTATTCTTGTTGAATATGTAGGTACTTCATATCCTTTGTCCACCTAAAAATCGAAACATGAAAACAGTTCACCATTGCTCAAGGTTCCTATGTAGACAATGGTTCAACATGGTTCACTTTGAGTATGGCAAAAAATATTTTTTCTACACACAAGCAATTCAATACAGCTGAATGATATACTCTTTGGCAGTGTCTGAAACAAATTCTGAGAGCCCTGGACCCTGGAACCATTCAAAAACTTGAAATGAGTCCGAAAAATAGGGTCTTGATAAACATGAGATATGGGCTGGTTTGAAGAGACATGGGCCACCGGTCATGTTGAATATAGTATTTTACAATGTTTCGGTGCCCTACCTCTCATCACATGGCCTCATTTCCGACTAAGAAGCGCACATACACACTCAGGCTCATAAAATCAATTGTCACCCAGAAACAAGAGCAGTGAAGTTGTTTCACTGGGATTGGGTAAAGGTTACCTAGAAGTCACTTGGGTTGCAGTACAGAAGCTTTGGAAAGTGATTTTGTAGTTGATCCACATTTGGTAGGCTGGCAGATGCTTGTGCACCCCCACGGCACCCCCCGTGGCACCCCCCGCGGCACCCCCTGTGGTTGACCCCCCCCCCCAACCCCTGCAAGGATTTAATTGACAAATGTCCTGCTCAATCCATTGTAAGAGTCTACAGTATTATTGGATTCAGTAAAGGGCCCAAATGGTGTGTAGACAAGAAGTATGAAATCCGGAAATCAACAATTATGACACCTCCACGGAATATGCTGCAAATGGAGAGAAAAATTTGAGTGCAGACAGACTACCTGAAGCAAACAGACAGAGAAAAGAAACATTAGCCATTTCTTGTTGATGATGTTGGCTGTCCCTGGAGCATGTACTTGGGAGATTTGCCTAACAAATCAAGTTGCACATTTTTCAAATTTTTAGTTTGACCTGACAGCTTGAGCAGACCATGCTAAAATGAACCAAGTCATATATATCAGTGCCCCAAGCCAAGCCAAAAGATTTCGGTAAATTTGCACAGTTTTGATATCCCAGCCCCTGCCGAAGCATCAGGGAGTCACATGGCTGTAGCTGCAGACCAACCCCAGACACAGCCTCCAAACTCCTGGCAAAATGAAGGATAATTATGCTGCATGC
This sequence comes from Mycena citricolor, assembly GCA_963692855.1. NCBI lineage: Eukaryota > Fungi > Basidiomycota > Agaricomycetes > Agaricales > Mycenaceae > Mycena > Mycena citricolor. Next base: position 375,624 of record CAVNYO010000138.1, on the reverse strand, counting down.
TATGACCACAGCGAGAATAGATAGATCAAAATATGATGCAATGCACCCCTACCCCTGCTCCTGTGGTTGACCCCACAGCGGGCCCTGCGGCACCCCCTGCGGCACCCCTTGTGGCACCCCCTGCGGCACCCCCCGCAGCACCCCCCGCAGCACCCCCCGTGGCACCCCCCGCAGCAGACCCCGCCAAATGATGGGATCAAGTGCATCACCAGTCCCATTGTGCAGGGTGCATTTTGGGCTTTCTAAGCTCAAATTCATGCTTAACTAGTGTATTTACCGATAGAAATGATACCAGGATGATTTGGGGAAGGCTTCCATTTTTTTGGGCGGAAAATCACGTGATTATGCGCCCATTGTCTGCCACAGCATGCAATGGATCAAGCAACACCTCCGAAATCATGCCGAATGGTGCACAAAAGGTGCCCCAAAAGTCACGTGATAATGCGCCCACTGCCCGCCATGGTGTGCGGGGGGCCAGTAGCGCCCCCGCCAACCCCCGCCAACCCCTGCTAGCCATCTTTGATAATTTTCATGCGGTGCATCACGTGATTTTTTTACCCCGCCATCAGCCGCCATCCCGCCCATTGGATGTGTCATGTGATTCATTTTTTTTTCGCGCCCACCTGCCCGCTCCCAATGATAAATCACATGACATGTACAGACCCCCCCCTGCTGACCCCCGCATATGCCCCCGCCCCCAAATGGACCAAATCCCCCCCGCGGGCCCCGCAGGGGGGTACCTGTTAGGTACCCTCAGAGCTACGTCTGAGGGTACCCAGGAGGACCCCCGCGGGGGTGCAACCGGGTGATGGCGGTGGTAACTGAGGTGTGCGTATGCTGACCCAGCGGCGAAGAACGAGAAATTGATGTGTCAATGCCCGACTTCCAGAGAACCACCCTCGACTATTTTGTGTGTATGCAGACTATATGACAGTGCCGCGGAACATCTGGAGCGCCGTAGATTTGCTTTCACACGCCGCAGGTGTCACAATCGAGTGCTGCCAACGGTCTCCGAGGTCGAAATGGTAATTGGTTTGATTTTCCCCGGACGTTCAAATCTTGACGAAAGGTTGAACAGAGAAGCATATGGTTGTCTTGATTGAAAAGTCAGTCATCAAGGATTGGCAGCATATCTCTGCAAATACTTCTCCAAGAACTTCAAGATTCAGTGGATTAATGATCCCAAGGCTGTTTTTTGTCCTCCGAAACCCGAGGACCTCCAAGGGCCTAGCAACATGAATTCCAATCAGAGAAAATTGATCAATCAGACATTTTGTCCACTCGGTCTAACACACATCAAATCATCTATATATGAACGTTTCATTATCACTCTCCAAACTGTGTCCGGAATTATATAAGCACTGAAAACATCATTCAGTGACAACACATTCACTGACAAAAACTGATCTACATCACAGATCAGAAGTGTCATTAAGAAACTCCGATGACAGAAGCCACATGTCCGAAAAATCGGGAAATAATCAAGTCTCACGTCAACTGCAGTCTTGACAAAGCCCATTCTCCGACTGGTCTCAAATGGGCGGAGAAGCGTATGAGTTTCATATCCGGACCGGCGAACTCTGGAAAGAATCGTTACATGCATGACGGATGGGCAGCATAAAAGCACCGACCTGACCGAGCCACAAAGATCACTTGCATTCCACACAATGCCTTCAGACTCGACGACTACTGCGACTCCTCTCCGAATTACGATTGTTGGCGCTGGCCTGGGTGGTCTTGCGGCTGCCGTGGCCTTACGGCAGATTGGGCACATCGTTCAAGTATTCGAGCGGTCAGAGAACAAGACCGAGGTCGGCGCGGCGCTAGGGATCCAGCCCAACGCGATGCGCGTATTGAAGCACCTCGGCGTCCAAGTGGAAAATTTCAAAGGCGTGTTTGTCACGGGGGTGAGCCGCCATTTCATTTGCACGATACCCCGGCACTTTTGCACTTCCCAGATCATCAGTTTTGACCCTGTCACCGGGGACGGGCAAGAGCACAAGTTCCTGCCGAGTGCGAAACATGGAGAGAGCGACGCAAGTGATATCCCTTCCAAAATCCGAGCTCTGTGACTCAAACCCAACCAGTGGTTGCTCATGTGTCACCGGACCGACATTTATGACGAACTAAAACGCGTAGCGCTCGATACCACAGGCGGGTTTCCACAGGTGTTGATGCGCTTCGGCTGCAAAGTCCTCTCTTGCTCCCCAGAGGAAGGCACTGTGGTACTTGAATCGGGGGAGACCATCCACGCGGACCTGGTCATTGGAGCAGATGGCATCCAGGTGCGTTGCCCAGCTTGCCTTTCTGTCTTTCCTGTGTCAATCTGAATTGCGGCTCAACGAACTGGTTCCAGTCGCTCATCCGTACGCATGTGCTCGGATATGCGCAGGATGCCACACCCACCGGCATCGCTTGTTGCCGTTCAGTGTTCAACGCGACTCCTACGGATGGCAGCTTCTCGGGTCTGGAGTGGCTCAGCGAAGGAGACCCTGGCGTTCGCTCTGTCGCCTGGAAAGGCCTGCCCTTCCGGATGATCCTCTGTTATCCGTGCAGAAACGGAGAGCTCGTCAATTCGGCTCACTTCTACACGGAAACAGAGGAAGAGAAGCAGGACGGTGAGTGGCATGGCAGCGATTCTCAACGCGGACTAAAGCCTCGTTCCATATCCTTATTGCAGTCTCGCACCCAGCTTCGACTCCGACGATGTCCCCGGCGCAGGTGCGGGCCAAGTTTGCGGACTACCACCCCAAGTTCCACCGCCTGCTCGACCTGCCGAACCACGCGGGAAAGATCTTCCGCTGGCGGCTCCGTGTGCTTCCTGCGATCCCGACGTGGTGTAAAGGTCGCACTGCACTCCTCGGAGATGCGGCGCATGCCACGCTCCCTTTCTTGGCCCAGGGTGCGGCGATGGCGATCGAGGACGCGGGTGTGCTCGCGTGTATGCTGCCGCTTGGCACCACGCGCGAGGATGTCTCTGCACGCCTTGCAGTGTGGGAAGATATCCGCAAGCCGAGAGCAGACTTTGTGAACAAGACGACGATCGAGCAGATGGAATTTATCATCGCCGTGCAACAAGGGACTGCGCTGGGTGAGGGGCTACAGTCGCACGTGGTTTGAATTGCGATTGATTGACATTTCTCCATTCAAGGTGACACGCGGTCCAAGTCGGCAGAATATGATGCAATCGCAGCCGGTCGCCTGGCTTATCAGGAAAAGTTCGAACGCGTTTGAATTGCATAGCATATTATGATTAGATGATCCCTAGAGGCTCCCCGAATTTATTGATTGAATGGGATTGCATGAAAACCTCTGCATCTTGTGGATGCATTGAGTGAGAGAAGGAGATCAATGCATCATCTTGTGAGGGAGAGAGCCGAAGAGCAGGGGGTGGCTGTGAGCTCACTCTCTCCTTCCACCCACCTGCCGGCGATCTCATCCTCGACAAATTCCCATTTCTGCGCTCTTATTACACACTCTTTAATGCTTCTATATGACTGACTATCACCCAGAACTCGAGACTATCTGCATAAATATCTGTACACCACGGATTCCATCTCAAGCTCGAATTTGGATGCTATTTAAGAGTGTCTCTGGGGTACACCCCAATTCCCTCCATGAAGCTGAGTATCTCCCTCTCTTTTCACAGTTACAGCTCGACATATACACTGCTCGTTGACTCGATCCTGGCATTAGAACGACGCCATCTACATCCCCCAGCCTTCAAAACCCCCCCCTTTCTGCCCACTTCGAGCTGCCAAACCCCCCCTGATCTTCCAGACAGTAATCCCAGTCCATTCCTTCGATTTCTGGCCGCCCATTCGCTCCAAAATCCCCTGCCCCATACCCTGCAAGCTGCGAATGCCTCTTCGCTTCAGATGCACGCTTATTCGGGTTTCCCTCCCTCTCTCATTGGGCGCTCAAATCCTGCGATTTAATCGCACCCAGAGCGATATTATCGCATATTTTCGATCTTTGGGGCTCCTTCACTTGTCTGACTACGCTGCAGGGTTATTTCGCGGTCAGCCCACATTCTGGACGAGCAACAGTCTCCCCCCTGCAGCCTGCGGACTGGAGCCAGGTTTTTCGCTTGAATTCCGGCGCTTATTCGCATTTCACTCCCATTCCTATTGGGTGCTCGTTTCCTGCGATTTAATCGCACCCAGTGCGAGATTATGGCATATTTTCGGTCTTTTGGGTTCCTTGCGTTGTCTGACAACGTTGCAGGGGTATTCCACGGCGACTCGTCATTCTGGATTGTGTTTTCCTGGGCCAGGCGCTGCTCGATTCCACATAGCGTCAATATTTATGCATATCGTGCATTTTTCGACTGTGCATAGCCTGCACTTGCGCATATTGTGCGCTGCGCATATTCTGCGTCCTTTCTGGCGTGCATATCGTGCATTTTTCAATCGTGCATAGCCTGCACTTACGCCTATCGTGCGCTGCGCATATCCTGCGCCTTTCCTTAGTGCATGTTGTGCATTTTCGACCGTGCGTAGCCTGCACTGCGCATATCGTGTGCTGCGCATATCCTGCACCTTTCCTGCGGTGCATATCGTGCATTTTTGACTGTGCATATTGTGCACTGCGTATATTCTGCGTATTTTCCACTGGACATATTGTGCATTTTGATGGTGAATCCCCTGCACCTGCGCCTATCGTGCGCTGCGCATATTCTGCGTGTGTTTTACTGTGCATATCGCGCATTTTTGATGGTGCATATCGTGCGCTGCGCATAGTCTGTGTGTGTTTTACTGTGCATATTGCGCATTTTTGATGGTGCATATCGTGCGCTGCGCATATTCTGCGTATTTTGGGTGTGCATATCATGCATTTTGAGTGTGCATAGCCTGCACTGGCGCATATTGTGCGCTGCGCATATTCTGCCAATTTCCTGTAGTGCATATTGTGCACTTTTTGACCGTGCATAGCCTGCACCTGCGCCTATCCTGCATATTTTCTGGCATGCATATCATGCATTTTCAACTGTGCATAGCCTGCACTTGCGCATATCTTGTGCTGCGCAGAGTCTGTGTATTTTTGGGCATGCATATTGTGCACGTCGTGCATGTCGTGCATTTTTTGATGGTGCATATTGTGCGCTGCGCATAGTCTGCATATTTTGGGTGTGCATATCGTGCATTTTGAGTGTACATAGGCTGCACATGTGCATATCTTGTGCTGCGCATATTCTGCGTCCTTTCTGGCGTGCATAGCGTGCATTTTTCAACCGTGCATAGCCTGCACATGCGCATATTGTGCACTGCGCATATTCTGCGTCCTTTCTGGCATGCATATTGTGTATTGTGCACTGCGCATATTCTGCATATTTTTGGGCGTGCATATCATGCATTTTTGACCGTGCATAGCCTGCACTTGCGCATATCGTCCGCTGCGCATATTCTGCGTCCTTTCTGGCGTGCATATTGTGCACTCTTTGATTGTGCATATTCTGCGTATTTCTTGGGCGTGCATATTGTGCATGTTGTGCATGTTGTACATTTTCGACTTTGCTTCGCCTGCACCTGCGCATATCCTGCATATTTTCTACTGTGCATATCATGCATTTTCTACTGTGCATAGCCTGCATTGCGTATATCCTGCCCTGCACATATCCTGCGCCTTTCCTGTGGTTCCTATCTTGCATTTTCGACTGTGCATAGCCTGCACTTGCGCACATTCTGTGTATTCTCTGGGATGCATATTGTGCATTCTTGATGGTGCATAGCCTGCACCTGCGCATAGCCTGCACTTGCGCACATTCTGCGTATTCTCTGGGATGCATATAGTGCATTCTTGATGGTGCATAGGCTGCACCTGCGCATACCTTGCGCTGCGCATATCCTGCATATTTCTGGCACGGATACTGTGCATTTCGATGGTGCATAGCCTACACCTGCGCATATCCTGCATATTTCCTGCCGTGCATATCATGCTTTTCAATAGCCTGCACTTGCGCATATGGCGCACTGTTTTTCTCCCGTGCATATCGTGCTTTTCACAGTGCATGGCCTGCACTTGCACATATCCTGTGTATTTTCTACTGTGCATATCGTGTTTTTCGGCAGTGGATAGCATGCACCTACGGCTATTCGTTGCCTGCACCCACGCATATTGTGCACTGTGCACATCCTGCGCATTTTCTGGCGTGCATAGCCTGCACCCACGCATATCGTGCGCCGTGCATAGCCTACACATTTTCCGGCATGCATATCGTCCATATTTCGGCTGCATATCATCCATATTTGACCGTGCATTGCCTGCACATGCTCATTTCATGCACTGGGCGTAGCCTGCACATTTTCCGGCTTGCATATTTCGCCTATTTCGACTTTGATTAGCCTAGAATTGCGCATATCCTGCGTTTTCCTGCGGTGTATATCATGCATTTTTGACAATGCATAGCCTGCATCTGTGCATTTTGTGCACTGTGCATATCCTGCACATTTTCCGGCGTGTATATTGTACATACTTTGACGTTCATTAGCCAAGAACTGCGCATATCATGTGCTGCGCATATCCTGCGTTGTTTCCTGGGTGCATATCGTGCATATCTCGACTGCATATCATGCATATTTTGACAGTGCATGACCTGCACATTTTCCGGCGTGCATATCATGGATAATTCGACTGCCTATTGTGCATTTTTGACGGTGCATAGCCTGCACATGCGCATATTGTGTCCCGTGCATAGCCTGCACATTTTCCGGCGTGCATATCGTGCATACTTTACTGACACACAAGCTGTGCTGCTTCCTTTTGGGTGAGCCGGCGTTGTTCTGGCTGGGCAGCACATTTTGGGGTCATCCGCACCCCGCCGGCTTTGCGCCCTGGGCTCAGCTCCCACACCCAATCACACTACTGTTGTGCAACACAGTATTTTATTTGATGAAATTTCTGGCCAGCAAAGGCTCAACTGAAGAAGATGGATGCATTGAGTGAGAGAAGGAGATCAATGCATCATCTTGTGAGGGAGAGAGCCGAAGAGCAGGGGGTGGCTGTGAGCTCACTCTCTCCTTCCACCCACCTGCCGGCGATCTCATCCTCGACAAATTCCCATTTCTGCGCTCACCCACCCACCCACAGCCTGTTTGATTTTTGATTGCTGTACAGCAGTAGAGCAGAGTCTGCGGGGTCATCCGCACCCCGCCGGCTTTGCGCCTTGGGCTCAGCTCCCACACCCAATCACACTACTGTTGTGCAACACAGTATTTTATTTGATGAAATTTCTGGCCAGCAAAGGCTCAACTGAAGAAGATAGTAACGGGAGCACTGTTCTCTCCCGCGACATTTAAACAACCCAGTTACCTAAGGGTGTTCCAGCCTTGGTCGAACCCAAGGTTGGCCACTCGCCCTACGCAGAAATACACCTTTCAAGTTCTCCTCAGAGACACCGAGGTGCTTCAGCACGCGCATCGCGTTAGCCGCCCAATCCAGCACCAAAACTCGTGACATGGAGAGGAGAAGAGATGGTAGTACCGTCTGAGGGTATCGTGCTGAGTGATGGTACTTGTCGCACATCTCGGTTGCGCACTTATACTGTAGGGATTCTGGCCAAGGGCCGTTTAGCCCGTCGAGTAAGGAGTGCTTATGCTCGGGACGCGTTGATGTTTGTCCCCGTGACGGCTGTTGAGAATAGTTCTCTGCCAAGATTGCGACGAGTAGACGGAACGGTGTAGAGTCGATCGGCAGAGCTCCCATCAAATCTATCCCGATTCGGCTTCGACTCACGTGAGCTTTACTGGATGGATGAATTTATTACTTCTAGCAACCCAAAGGGGAAATTCCCATCAATATCTTCATAACTCATCGCTAATGACGCTCGAGCCTGCGTTCCTGTTCGGGTTGGGGAGGGGGGCTTAGTCAGTCTGGGATCGGAGATGTGGTTGCTCGTATTTCTTGAGTACTACTAGTAATGGCATTCACCGTCGAGTCAACATCGGACGGGACATGAGAGCAAAGAATTCATTGAGGCTTGGATTACACCGTAGCTGATATAGATTGAATAGGCGGGGTGTTTGCTCACACGATGACAGGCGATGGCGTGTTACACTGTTAAGGCACGCGGCCATATTTGGTCTTCGACTTGGTTTAATTGAGGACCATTCGTGAGACACTGCAGGGGGACTTAATTCTTTTCTGTGGAAAATGCGTGACAATCTAGAAGTCCGATTTTCACCGTTATGTTTTCAGACAAAAAATATATACTGAAAATAGACGTCGATTTACAGCTCAATTTTTACCATTAATAGACATCTATTCCTCCCGAAAACAGAACTGAAAATAGATCATCTTTTTTTTGATCGATTCCCACTGGGAATAGACGTCGATTTTCACTGAAAATAGAGACAAAGAAAAGATGATATTTTTTCACTGAAAACAGATTAAAACCACTGGAAGAATCTGTTGATTCCGGCCCCAATTCACATCACCAGTCCTGCAGCATGATTCCAACATGTTGTGAGTAGCATCCAGTAGCCTTTTGCAAGGCTAGGGATGCAAATTGGGGCCAGAATCAACAGATTCTTCTAGTGGTTTTAATCTGTTTTCAGTGAAAAAATATCATCTTTTCTTTGTCTCTATTTTCAGTGAAAATCGACGTCTATTCCCAGTGGGAATCGATCAAAAAAAAGATGATCTATTTACAGTTCTGTTTTCGGGAGGAATAGATGTCTATTAATGGTAAAAATTGAGCTGTAAATTGATGTCTATTTTCAGTATATATTTTTTGTCTGAAAACATAACGGTGAAAATCGGACTTCTAGATTGTCACGCATTTTCCACAGAAAAAAATTAAGTCCCCCCGCAGTGAGAGGGGCACCCTTGGGGGAGAACAATAAGCTGGCGTAAATAACCAGAAGTCGCTCAATCCGTTCACCTCTAATTGATTGACAGAACATCAACCTGTCTTGGGGCTTCAGACATTTCACATGGTGCGATGAGGCCGATCAAGGCCGTGAAAATCTCGAACTCCCAGGGGCGGAATCATTCCAGCGAACTGAGCGCACGATTAATTGCCAGCATATACGTCATAACAGCGGCATACCGAACTGTACGGTTAGTCAGCTACTGGCAAGTACGAGATTCATGACAGGGGTCATGATTTGCACCCATCCAGTCCAGCTCAGTATCACCCGCCTGTCCGAGAACTCCGAACTGAATTTCAGTTCTGGCTCTGGAAACATTAACCCAGACCTCGGATTGACTCCGGTCAAGTTCTGGTTCGGATCGATCTCCGGATCCAGCCTGTTGATCAGTGCTTCAATGCTGATGGATTCCATTCCGACGGATTGCGACACGGATGAGCCATGCAGCTGTGCACGCTGAAGCCCATGGAGGTGCTGCGCCGCACCAGAATCACCTCCTCATTGGTTGCAGGCCCTTCTCATCGTAAAGAAAGGTGGGCCAGACTCTTTTTTCACCCTCCATGATATTAACTAACAGTCACACTTCAATCACACTCCTCGCTGACTCTTTATCCCAGATAGTCTGCGCCTCGCAGGTGGAGAAGATGGTGCCCTGGTCTTTCTCACCGGTGTCCGTGCCTGCATCGTTCTTGTTCACTTCCCGCGCTCAAGTTTTACATGATGCCTGAGTACATCGGGATCTTCCCTTGACGGCTTTTCACATGCTTCACTCTCCGCATCCAGTTTCGGTCTCGCTATTCGCTGGTGTTTACCCACTCCATGGTCCGCCCTACCTTGCAGGGATGCGGAATCGCGTCTAGAATCGTGAGACGTGCGAGAACAAGTAAGTTCATAGCGTCCTTAATTCTCGGCGGCAAAGAGCACTCTTCCGACGTAGATTTATCCTATCTACAGTTCCAGGAGGATCCGAGCTCACAACGCACTCCTGGTGCTCGGTGCCCCCAGCTTGTAATTTCCTGGTGCCAATACCATCGTTTCAGCGACAAACCCTGGTTTGTGCCCCAGGACTCCTTCAGCACCCGCCTGATACCGACGAATGTCGCACATGCCCCATTTCCACTTTTGTCGGACCACTAACGGTGGAAAACTCTGATGCCGAAGGATTTACGTCCCCCTCATTGTCGGCGGAACACGTTCTGGGAGTGTTTTTTGAGTGACCAGCGTGGGCAGTCTTTGCCTATCGACCACTCTGATTGTCTTATCGTCCGTCTAGCTGCTTACTGCTCGATCTGACTTATCCCACTCCGAAAACGATTCTTGCAAGCGTTAAATAAATGAATGGAGAATGATCTTGGGGATGAAGACACTTTGTGATCGTTATTATGCTCCTTGTTATATAAATTCTGCAGCGTCCGAGAGACACCCTCGAAGGATATGTGCGCAGTTTCCACGTCATAACTCATTGTGCATGCCATTACATAAACTAGTCATCTCGAGAGATGATTTCGGAAAGCTCGGCGGCAACCCTCTTGCCGCCGGATTCGGTCGCACAAATGAACACACGACCGATAGTCCCGAGCGTCAGATACCCATGGCCGAGAAACATGAACAAGCATTGGATCTTTCCTTTGTCAATCCCTGATCTTCTTACCGTGCCCAACGGGTTCTCTCGTCATTCTCTTAGTAATTCGACAGATTTTAAACCCTGAGTCCGATTTTCCATCTGCAATAGCCTATTTGGGGCCTACAGAATTCGCCGCGGGACCCCCGCAGATCTGGCCCAGCGGGACCCCTGAGAAATCCAAGTCCCGCTCTCGACGACAACGGCGCTGTAAGATGTTCCGTCAACACTGGCATAGAGTCTGAAGTAGTAGAAATATATCCCCATGCGTTGCATCATTCGTAGTGTGGACATCGTTGAGGACGACGAGGTCGAAGAGTCGGGTCCCGCGGGAATCTACCTAAAGCGGGACTAAACCCAGCGGGACTCCAGCGGGAATGGAAAATGACCCCGCGGGACTCCAGCGGGAGTGCTTAACCGGTGTGCGGGACTCCAGTGGAGGTCGAGCAGGTCCCGCGGGACTCCAGCGATGGCCCCACTCGACCCCGCGGGACTCCAGCAGTCGTCTCACATGCCCCGCGGGACTTCAGCGGAGGTCCAGCAGAGGTCCAGCAGGTGTGAAGACTGCGGGATCCTCTGCTCACCGTCACAATCCGGGAGTGCTGCTCTTTAAGGTCACTGCTGCACACCGCCGTGCCTATCGTTGTCGCACATTAAAGTCACATCATCATCGTGCACGTCGTGTCAATTCCACAGCCACCTCATCATCATCGTGCTCGTTGCACTGCACATCAAACATCACAGCCACATTGCATTCCTGCTCATCGTTGGCAACAACGACGACGATCATGTTGATAATAATAATTTCATATTATTAGTTAGCCTGACAGCTAGACACTAATACAACTTGTCTTTGAATGATTTAAGTCTGGGAGACCGCGCCTTAAATGGGGAAATTCATTCTAAGTAAACCTCAACCTGTGTGCATTCACAACAACAGGTTGTCTAGAATTTACCATGGGACGCCATTGGGCCAACCCAGCGGAGGCCCAGTGGACCTCACTTTATTTGTTGACAGACCGCCGCTCTCAACAACGATGACAAGTACGGTATGGTGTGTATTTCAATAGGTAGTTACACCTAAGTTGTTCAGTCTAGTGGGATGGTAGTCTATGTGTAACAACAAAATAGTATTCAACAATGTCTAGCGGTGGTCCCCAATCGAGCGGCGGGAGTGCTAGCGGGATCTGCGGCGGTCCTGCGGTGGTACAAGTTTTGTCCTGCGGGACCCCAGCGGAACTCCAGCGGGACTCCAGCGGGTCCCAGCGGGTCCCGCGGCTAATTCATGTAGCCCGCCTATTTGCACCCTCAAAAGATTTGAGGTTTGTGAATACCCGGCTAGATGTAAACCGAGCGAGTGGGCGATCAAACTGCAGTGACACGTGTCGAACTCGTCTCCCTTCTTCTCTCATGTGTAGCACAGATAGAATGATTCTCGGGTGGTTAAACGGACTTTCTAGGTCATTCTTCATGACGCCCGGATCCCCGGCCTGTTGAACAGCATATTCGCTCAGAACTTTCGTCAGTCATCTTTTTTACTCGGCGGCCCGCTGAGATTCGCACTGCTTGTTGTAGCTGCAGGGTCAGAAATCTATATAAGCTTTCCTTTCGCGTTCCTCATCCCAAACAGATATCCTCCTGATGATCTACACAGTCGCAGTCCCGATCGCCTGCACCTTCCTCTCCTATGTTGTTTTCCACTGCGCCCGCACGCTGTTCCGCACGTGGACGTCCTCACTGAGATTCATCGATGGACCGCCGTCGCCGAGCTTCGTTTTTGGCCACTCCGTGGTGTACTCTGTAGGGACCCAGCCCATCCTCTGCCTCTTTGCGATTGAAACACTCTCCAGGATGTGCCAGAGACAGGCGACCAGTGGCGGGAACGATATGGCCGGACGTTTATGGCCAAGGGTATTTTCGGGGTAAGTGTATCTTAGCTATTCGTGTGAAAAATGGCCTCTCACGCGCGTGCGCAGGCTGACGACTTGCACACGACCGACGTCAAAGCTGTGGCACATATTCTCAGGCACGGCTCACTGTACCCGAGAACGCCTGAGTTTCTCAGCATCCTCACTCATATCTTTGGTGCCGGGCTCTTATCAGTCGACTTGGATCCTCACAGACGTCAGGTATGCCGCTGCGGTTGCACACAATCCTCGTTTCTGAATCCTTGATTCCTGCAGCGCAAAATTATCGTGAGTTCGCAGATCAAGTATGAATGGTGTCTGAGTACTACCCCAGCATCCTGCGTTCAGTGCTCAACAAATCCGTCTGATGAACGAAGGCTTTTTGGAACAGGCCATTGTGGTATGTTCCTGGTCGCTCGCGTAGCACGCCACTGATTGCGACAGTTGCGAGATTTTTTGGCGGCCGATGTTCGCAAAGCAGGCGGATCCGCAACCGTCAACCTCGGAGAGATGTTTCGTCAAGTGACACTGGATATCATAGGCGAGGCCGGTGTGTGCTCCTCATCTTCAGTCATTGCATCCGAAATCAAGCCAGATCAACCCATCAGGTTTCGGATACAAATTCAATTCGCTCCAGTCAGGCGGCAAAAACGAAGGCGATCTAAGCGAGGCATTCCGCCTGTTGTTCCACGTGCCTAGCGCCAACCTGAATAATGCGGTGCAGATCGCTCAGGGAGCCATCCCCGTCCTCAGGTTCCTGGTGCGTGGCGAGCAGGTCAAATCGCATAAGATTCCTTGCTGATCAATGGTCTGTCAGCCCCTACCTGGCTGGCGCTCTATGCAGTTCGCAAAAAAGACAATGAAGGCGGTGGGAACAAACCTCATGCAAAAGGCCAAAGCCGAGGCGCAGGCACTGGGCGAGAAAGAATTGGGTTCGGGGCATGATCTTCTCTCCATCCTAGTCAAGGCAAACATGTCCGCGGACATCCCAAACACCCAACGTTTGAGCGACAGTGAGATTATAGCCCGTACGTAATCGCAATGGAGCTGAGGTAGAACTGATAACCAACCACTATAACCTTCCAGAAGTCCCGACTTTTCTCGCTGCGGGGCACGAGACCAGCAGTGCTGCGCTAGGTTGGGCGGTTCATGTGCTGTCGCACCATCCCGCTGTGCAAGATAAGCTGCGCAAAGAGATGCTGTCCATACCGACCGACACTCCGACCATGGACGAGCTGAACGCGTTGCCATTTTTTGAGGCTGTACTGAGGGAGATTCTCTGGCTGTACGCCCCGCTGGCCTTTATTCAGCGTGTGGCGACAAGGGATGATGTGCTGCCGCTGAACAAACCATACGTGGACCAGTTAGGCGTGGCTCACGAGACCCTCCCGTGCATCTCTTTCACTGTGTTTCAAAGTCCTGTTCCACTGACAAACGACAGCATCACTAAAGGACAAATGATCACCATCCCGATCCGGGGCATTAATACCGACAAGGAAATTTGGGGTGAGGATGCTCTCGAGTTCAAGTCCGTGTTTTCTTTGCATTCTGCAACACGATTTGATACTTGGTTTACCTCTTCTTTTACAGACCCGAACGGTGGAATAATCTCCCTGATGCCGTGGGCTCTGTTCCGGGAGTGTGGGGCAATCAGTTGACCTTCCTTGCTGGTGCTCACAGCTGTATCGGTTTTCGATTCTTCTTGGTCGAGTGAGTCCAGTCCCGTCTGTCGCTCTACATGTGCCGGTTTCTCAAAAATCCGCACAGACAAAAGGCGATCCTTTTCAGTCTCCTCCGGGTGTTCGAGTTCCTTCCCGGCACGGAGCCTGTCGGTTCTGTGATCTCAGCTCAGCTGCGACGGCCATCTTCATTTGTTTCCAACGGAAAGGGCGGCCATGTGTCGATGGGTGGATTGTCTCTTGTAGTTAAGGCCTACCAAGAGTCATCTTAATTTGTAGTAGTTCGATGGTCAAGATTCGCAAATACTTGTGAAGAATGTGCTATGCTTCTGCTTTCAGAACTGCTTTGAGTGAGGATGGCACAGAGTGTACAAGTATGATATACGAAACCATATTTTGATGACCAATTCATAATCTCATCTCCAAATCGTATCCTTGTTGCGGCGTGGGTTTGCCCCCCGGAGCGTGATTCAAATCAAATGCGGCGCTGCACAATGCGCATCAGATCACTGCTGAGATTAGAGGTGATGTCATGCCATGTACATACTGTCCCATTTCGACCGTAGGTTCATGTCACTGGTCACCGGGGCCTCTGAACTGAACCTATTTGGCACCTGTCACCGGTCATTTGGGCCGTCGAACCTAATGACATTTCAAATTTTTTGGATTGTGTCTAAAAGGCTTATTTTTGAGAATTTTGTACAGACTTGGTTAAGAAACCACCCTAAATAGCAACTTTGCTGGCAAATCCTGTTGATCAAATATCATCTGTCAAGATGGATGTCGTGATACACATCTATGACTCCATCACGTGTCATCTAGAGTCATATCGACTTGTCCCAAATAGACACAAACGGCCCCCTGTATCATATATAAGGAGGGCTCTATTACCCTGTAATACAAGTCTCTTGACTACTCCCGCATAGTGCCCACACTAAGCTCCAACTCACACAGGTGAGCTGCTAGACGCTCTCCCCAGTGCTCAACAGGTTATGGGCCCCGAGAGCTATGTCTGCGCCTCAATGGCCGCGACATTCATTGTATGCACTGTCACTGGCTGCAACAATGAGCAGCGTCTTTAGCCTATCTGTATTCACTTCAGCTGCTGCATAGCACTGGTGAAACCATGCCGGATTGCGATTACATTGCTTGATCCAGAAGCATCAATCTCTGAAGGAGATTATGATCTATGAGGATCTGATCATCTTGATCTTTGCTTTCATCTATGAGATTAGATTGATGTTGATCACTCACACAGATCTAATATGTCCAACTCTCTTCTCTCCTCTGTTGCGATCTTTGATAGCAAGAACTGGACTTCTTGGGAGAGTCTCATGACTTCCTTCTTGGAATCTCAAGGCATTGCCTATGTGATCCTTGAGAAATATCCTACTCGCATCACGAACGACAATGGAGAAGTTACCAATGAATCCAACATTCGCCAATGGAAGACCGATGACCTAAAGGCCAAAGGCAGCATTAAGTTGCGCCTGACCAAGGTTGTTAGGGCTAACATTCCAGAATCAAATGCAACTTCCGCTGCTGGGATCTTGAACTACCTGACTGAACAATATAGCGGCACCAAGTCTGCGGACCTGTTTGCGCTGTTCCAGTCGGCATTGGACGCCAAGTACAACGCCACCCTGCATCCGGATCCTCAGCTGCTGATCCCCGAAACCGCCTTCAAGTGTCTCAATGAGCAGGATTTGAAAATCCCTGAGTTTCTCAAGGCGATGATTATCCTGAACGTCGCCCACATCTCCGCAGTGACCGCGCATGTTCTTCAGAATACTCCAAAGGACAAGATGTCAATCAAAGTTGTTCGTGAGGCTCTCTTGAGCTATTACGCTCAGAACCACGGCAACAAGAATCAGGTCACCAAGTTCAATACCAAGCGTAAGCACAACGACCCTTCCTTCTCCAATCAGCAACAGGGCTCCGGCTCTGCACCCGATAAGGGTGATAAGGCAGATGGGAAGAAGAAGAACCGTCGAGGCAAACGCAGTGGGAAGAACCAGGACAAGGGCAAGGGCAAGGCCGATCACAGTCATGTCCATGGTGTCTCCAAGATAGCTGGTGCGATCACCATCGGTTCGATCACTTCCCTCACTCCGTCTCATCCTGCGCCGACGATCTCGCATGTCATGCACATCTCTCGCGATGGACCCAAAATCCGCGCGATTCAAGAGAAGTCTCCCGTTAACAACGATGGGATTATTGACACCGAGTTCCAGAAGCCTACTCGCAAGGTCTTTGAGCTTGCCAGAAGATGGATGTGACGGTGACCGCAGAATGCTTCTGGACTCTTGACAAGATCATCAATGAGAAAGGAATGCTCCACAAGGACGCAATCATGCGTTCTCCATCTCCGGTTGCTTCGGGCTCAAATCAGACTCTGGATGATGGTCCTCTGACCAAGCGCAGTCGCATTGAGGAAATCCCTGATGTCGAGATGGCCACCGGCCAACAGAACGATCTTGATCTTCTGTTTGGAGACAGCGAGTTCGCCCAGGCTGAACCAGTCAACTGGGATGAGGTCGTCAACTTCAACACCCTTCTGGAGGAGATGGACGCTCCTTCCGCCGAAAGGCAAGTACCCTGCCTTCTTGGGCATATGCACAATTCTGATTGTTGCTCACAGCCAGAGCACGTAATCACCGCCGCCCCAGGTTCTGTACTTAATTCACTGATGATTCAATCACATGATTTTTGTACAAATTTATTCTGTGTGCACTCCGATTTTGCTGCCTGCTCTAAGTGTAAGGGGAAACATCATCATCATCATGAATTAGGGCCTCTATGGCTTCTTGATTCTGGTGCATCTCTCCATGTGATATCGGAGATTAGTGATCTGGTCGGATATGAGAAACTCTCAGATCCTATTGTTGCTCAGACTGCTGATAAGAACACACGTGTTGCCCTTATTGGTCAAGGAACAGCCTTCATCGATCATTATGTCACAAGGCATGGAGAAAAGACAATGGTGACTTCTCAGATATATCCAGTGTACCTAGTGCCAGGATTACATGGTTGTCTCATGTCTTTGGGCTCCTTACTCAAAGGAGGATCTCGCGTTCGTGGAGACGAATCGCGGATCAGCTTACATCGAGGGAAGTCCCCACTCTCGATCATGGAGTTTAGAACTCTAGGGAAGGACATTGCCTTGTACTTCCTGATGTCAAAGCCTAGCACGGCTGAGACAGTGCGATCCATGTCCACTGTTTACAAGGTGGATTATGAGATCATGCACCGGCGATTTGCACATCCGTCGAAAGATGTTTTACGTCAGACAAAAAAGAATACCAAGGGCTTTCCAGAAGACCTAGTATTTCCCAAGGAAACCTGACCGTGTAAAGGATACGCACAAGGGAAAATGCACCAATGTGCCTTCCCACCTTCCAAAAAACAAGCGGAGAATCCATTTGATTTGATCTACTCGGATCTCAAACAATTTCTCACGGTTTCTTATCACAAGTACCGTTACTTCATGAGCTTCTTCGACGAAGCACTCTCCTATGGCTGGACAGTATGCCTTGTGCAGAAATCCGACGCCAAGCAGGCTATGCGCAATTTCATTGCAATGGTCAAAAACCAGTTCAATGTCACCATCAAAAAGTGGCATATTGACAATGGGGGAGAATTCATGGGGATGGGAATGGAAGAATTTCTTGCAGAAAAAGGAATTCTAGTGGAGAAGGGTACTCCATATGCTCACCAGCAGAATGGGCATGCCGAGCGCTTCAATCGTACGATCATGGATAAGGCAGAAGCCATGCGCTTCACTGCCTGTCTTCCTAATTCATATTGGGAATTCGCGATAAAACATGTGACACGGATCTACAATATGACACCTATCAGGCGTCTAAAATGGAAAACTCCATTTGAAGCCCTTCACAAGGAAAAACCGGATGTTTCCAAACTCCGAGTCTTTGGTTGTGCTGCATATGTCTTTATCCCTGATGAGAAGCGTGCCAATAAGTTATCGCCCAAATCGGAGCTGATGACCTACTTGGGCATTCCTGATGGTGTGAAAGGATTTTTATTCATGTGCACTAACAATTCCACGTTTGTCGCCACCAAGGCACTGTTTGATGAGGAGTTGTTCCCCCGCTGTCCTGACAGCAATCGAACACCCCATGTTCCTGTTGGAGAAGAATTTCCAGAACGTGATGACCCAGTGAATCCACAAGATCCACCACAGGTAGACGGAGAAGATTGGCTACATGGAGATGATCCTTTTCCATTTCCTATGCCTTCTGATTTGGCTCCACCACCTCCCGTACGAGGAAATGATGATGGTGACAATGGTCATAATTGTCAGGACCCACCGCCAGAGCGTCGGGATGAACCTCAGAGGACTCGTAGAAGTAGAATTCCACGACCAAGTCGGGAAGCTTCACCAGCTCCCGAGCCTCGAAGGTCTTCACGCCAGCGGAATGTGCCTACACGTCCAGGAAACGTCTATGGGGAAAAGTGTACCCCTACGGATATAGTCCGTGACATCCAGAACAGCAGAGGATGGATGCGGTATGTTGGTGAAGATAAGGGTAGCTCCCAATCTCAACCATCAACCGGTGCTGATGCAGGGGTTCCCGGCCCTAGCTCGCAACCAGATTCCTCAAACGTGGGTGCTTCTGATGATCTAGACAAGGATGCACGCATCGAGAAGCTATGCCGGGAAGGGGGAGTAGAGCTCATCACGGCGCTGCTGTCAAAAGCGGTTCCAAATGAGAACCTACCTGATATGTCCAAAATTCGCGATTGGACGTTCCGCGATATCAAGCGGTTGCCTTCTGAACAACAGAAAGGTTGGATTGATGCTTGCCGCGACGAGTTAGAGGCACTTCGTCAGCGCAAGGTCTATTCCCTTGTGGACCGTCCAAAAGGACGGAAGGTTATCAGATGTCGCTGGGTCTTTGACCAAAAATCTGATGGCTGAAAACGTGCCTGCCTAGTTGCCAAGGGTTTCAGTCAAGTCGAAGGTGTTGACTATGATGAAATATTCTCACCTGTTGTCAGGTATGATACGTTCCAGTTGGTCATGGCGCTTGCAGCGCTCAATGATTGGCATTGGTCTGGACTCAACGTCAGTAAGGCTTTTCTCTATGGAGAGCTTGACGAAGAGGTCTACATGGAACAACCCGAAGGCTTTGTGGCGAGAGGCCAAGAGCGCAAAGTCATGCGCTTGCACAAGGCAATCTACGGACTCAAACAAGCTGCTTTAGCATGGTGGAAAGCGCTGACCAAGTCCACGAAAGCCATGGGCTGGATCCAACTAACATCGGATGCCGGTGTGTTCTTCTACAAGGACTCTGATGGCAGCATAGCCGTCATAATAGTCTATGTGGATGAAGCACTGTTCTTCTCCAAGAACAAGAAGCTCCTCGCCTTTCTCAAGGCTGAGTTCAACAAGCAATGGGAATGCCGCAATTCTGAAGATACTCCAGAGTTCTTGCGCGTACACCTCAGTAGAGTAGGATCTTTGATCAAGATTGATCAGATTCCCTGTCTCGACAAGGTGCTAGAGCGCTTTGGAATGCAGAACGCCAAGTTTGCAGCAACCCCTCTACTGGCTGGATATGTTCCAATGCCAAATGAGGATGAAGTCGATCCAGAGCTCAGGAAGAAATTCCAATCAGTCATTGGATCTCTTCTTTTCATCATGCTAGGCACACATCCTGACATTGCATTTGCTGTGACCAAATTGTCACAATTTGCCGCCAATCCGTCTCAAGACCACCTCCATAAAGTGCTGTATATCCGCCGCTATTTGGCTGGTACTAGGAATTATTTGCTCATTTTCAATGGTGCGACAGATAGAGGGCTAATTGCATTTAGCAATTCAGACTGGGCTGCTGATCTGATTAAGAGGAGGTCTACCACTGGTTTCTTCACGAAATTGGCAGACGGGATTATTTGCTGGCAGTCTAGACTTCAGCGCACTGTCATGCAGTCTTCGACCGAAGCAGAGTACATGGCAATTTCAGATTGTAGTCGCCAGGTGATGTGGCCGAAGAGCGTCCTTTTGGAACTCCAGTTCAAGCTCACCATCCCAGTACCCATTTGTTGTGACAATCTGGGTGCACTCTTCAGTGGCAGCAATGCCTACCGAGACCGCAGGATGAAACACATAGACATCTGCTATCACTACATTTGTGAGCAAGTCGAGGAAGAAGAGGTTGAACTGTTCTTTATTCCGGGCAGTGAGAATCCTGCAGATATGTTCACCAAGAACCTAGGACGTGTCAAGTTCGAGAAGTTCAGGTCTCAACTAGGACTTGAGTTTAACTTGTCCTGAAGGAATGGCCGATGAAGATTTCGCTTTCAAACACTATCCGGTGGTTTTCAGCGTGGGGGAGTGGTGATCAAATAATCATCTGTCAAGATGGATGTTGTGATACACATCTATGACTCCATTACGTGTCATCTAGAGTCATATTGACTTGTCCCAAACAGACACAAATGGCCCCCTGTATCATATATAAGGAGGGCTCTATTACCCTTTAATACAAGTCTCTTGACTACTCCCGCATAGTGCCCACACTAAGCTCTCTCTCTCACAGGTGAGCTGCTAGACGCTCTCCCCAGTGCTCAACAATTTCTCTGTTAATAACAGTCTTGCTATACTACTTAGATGGAGTTCGGGGTCTCCAAAAAATGATGTTTGATCATCTGGCATTTGCCGTTTGATGCCAGTGATATCAGCCGCGCGCGTATCAGCATATAGCTCCAGGCCTCCATACTGCACCGATCAACAAGCGGGAAGTTGTACTTTGCTCGCAAGACCCTGGGTCATATTTTGATCACCGGACAAGGTGTGGAGACCATAAAATCTCCTTGTATACATCGAGAATCCCTTAGGTGGGCAAGACCCCAGTCACCTATAGTAGATCTCAATAAGTTGGTCTGTCCCATCAGACTGTTGTGTCCCATTAGGCCCGTAGATCACTGTAATAACCGATAGATTTGAAAGCCTGTGTCATAAAGGCCAACGCCAAAGGATGCGACCGTCACAACGCAGGGCTATATATGACATGTCTAAGTAATTCCGTAGCACTCGGCCGTCTCTCCTCAAGACGAATCAGATCACAAAGCGTGTAGTGAAAATGGGATTGGATTGGAGGCTCCCTTGATGTCTCTGCCTCTAAATTCAGACCTTCCGTCCGCCAGCAAACGTGTCCTGATAAGCCTGTCGGCCAACTGCAATCGCATTGTAGTCGGCCAACTTGGTGCGCGTATCTTCTCGGACTTTCACAATGGCATTCAACTACGCAGTTCGTGTAAAAAGAATGAGGGACACGCACCATGCGCCTCGTTTTCTTTTCCAGCCATGATAGCATCCACCTGCTGGATCGACATGTTGTTGACGTACTCCGCCCGCGGCTTCCGGATACCCTCCCACACCGCCAGCCGCGCAGGGATGTCCTCGCGCGTAGTGCCGAGGGGGAGCAGGCCCGCGAGGACACCCGCGTCCTCGATCGCCATTGCTGCGCCCTGTGCTAAGAACGGGAGTGTCGCGTGGGCTGCGTCGCCCAGAATCCCAGTGCGACCTTTGCACCACGTCGGGAGCGCGGGGACCGTGCGTAATCGCCAGCGGTATATTTGACCGGTATGGTCAGGAAGGTCCAGCAGGCGGTGGTATTTGGGGTCGTAGTCGGCGAACTTGGCACGCACTTCGGCTGCGGTGATCGTCGGAGTCGAGATTGGGTGCGAGACTGCAGTCAATTTTCAGAATCAGTCGCTTCGTCAGTTTGGGAGAGGGGCCGCCACCCACCGTCCTTCTTCTCCTCTTCCGTTTCCGTGAAAAAGTGAACAGAGTTAATGAGCTCCCCGTTCCTGCACGGATAGCACAGAATCATGCGGAAAGGCAGGCCTTTCCAGGGGATAGATCGAATGCCAACGGTACCCTCTGTGAACCACTCTAGACCTGAGAACCTGACATCCGTTGGCGGTGCTTTGAACACCGCGCGACAGCAAGTGATCCCGATGGGCGGCGCTTCTTGAACGTAACCGAGTACATGCGTCCGGATAAGTGACTGCGATCAATTAGTCAAGCCTTCATTCCGAGTCGATTGAAGACGGAAAACGATCCCGGTGACGCACCTGGATTCCATCTGCCCCCAGAACTAGGTCCGCGTGCACGGTCTCACCGGTTTCAAGCACCACATCTCCTGCTTCCGGTGAGCAAGACGACACTTTGCATCCGAAGCGCATAGCCACGGGCGGAAGGCCTAGGTCCGGATGGAGCGCGATGCGTTTGAGTTCTTCGTAGATGTCGGTCCGGTGGCACGCCAAAACCAACTGCGGGATCGTCATTCCAGAGAGCATGGAGCGGAGGCAACGGAAACTTGCCTGGTTCTCTACACGTTCACCGTCTGGCATGAATCTAATCTCGGTCTCTTCTCCAGTCAGAACGTCGAAGCTGATCATCTGCGCGCAGAAGGGTGTCAGAGTCGTGGTCGAACCCAAGGGTTGGCCACTCGCCCCACGCAGATATACGCCTTTCAAGTTCTCCTCCTGAACGCCGAGATGCTTCAGCACGCGCATGGCGCTCGGCTGCAGCAACAGCGCCGCGCCGACCTCCGTCTTGTTCGCCGTTCGCTCGAACACCTGTACAATGTGCCCGATCTGCCGCAGGGCCACGGCAGCAGCAAGACCGCCCAGCCCGGCGCCAACGATCGTAATGCGGAGAGGAGTAGCAGTGGCAGTCGTAGCGTCTGAGGGCATCGTGTCGAATGATACTACTTATCGTGCATATCGATCGCGCACTTATACTACCTGGCAGGGGAGCCGTTTTCCCTGTCGAGTAAGGAGTGCTTATGCCTGACGTGCGTGTATATTTGTGATTGAGAAGGTCGGCGAGAATGGTTCCGTGTCAAAATTCCGGTACACGGACGGAGCGGGGATGAAGAGCGATGGGCTAAAATAAATAGGCACGTGCCCAATGGATGATTAGCGGATGCCATTTATTTTGGTAATAACAGGCGGGCCGAATGATCCGCAGTCATTCCAGGCTTGGGCGACTTCAATCTTTATCAAATTCAGCCGGTCTTAACTTTGAGTAGAGCGTCATAATCGAGCACACGCATCGCAAAGACCCTCCATAGAAGGCCCTGATATTGAGAACCCGGTCATAAAAGACGGGCCAATCTATTGAAATGTGCTGTTTGTTGAAGAAGATGGATGATACTGACACGTATTTGAATAGAGACCGCATGCTTCGAATACTAAACACTGTATTCCCCAGATCATCTGAGAAGGATATCCAAATTAATGCTCGGTATTGTCGATTCTCCAGTGTGGTCACTGGGCTAGTTAGAACCCTAAGTATGCGCTCGGAACTTTCAAAAACTCGCTAAGCCCGAGAACTACGGTCTCGGGTGGGAGACCTGATGGTTCTGGCCGGATATACCAAAGATTTCTCTAGGTTGTCATGCCAAACGTAGACTCGATCGATAGAATGGGACCGCTGAGAACACGGCGGCCGACTCTGGAATATCACTGTAGCGCAGCGAAGTTCATGCGCTGCTTCTCGGGTGCGGTGTCAGAAGCAAACACGGCATAAAGATCCAGACATTCAGCCGGAATAGGGTTGATCGCACCGAATCGGAAAATCGGCATCGAGCCGGTCAATTCAGTGTACTAAGACTCTCATTTGTGCGAGTGCCTCTCGGGCTTCGTCGCATCACACAATCTATTGATCCACCCCAGGGACCTCCAATTATTATGTAAAATGGCTTCGAGGCCCCCTCCGGAGGCCATCAAACCACCCCCTACCCCCCCTGATCGGAGGCCATCCTGGAGGCGCCTTCCTAATTGGGACGCTGCCTGGCCATTTGTCCACTGCTTGCATGGTATGCTAGGGATCGGCCTGAGTGCTGATATATGCTGTAGTAGTCATTATAAAGCCTCAGACAATGTCTTACCTCTCAAAAGCATGTATTTCTTGCTTGCAAATGGCAGACCACTGGGTGTACAAAATTTGGGACCTGAGTACGTGAGCACTCCTCAGGTGCATAGAGCAACAGTGTATGTATTAATTCGAGATTGAGCATGAGGTAGCTGTGCCCACATGCAAAAATGAGATGTTGCTGAAGGGATGGTTTATGGCCTCCATGACCTCCCAGGTGCAGAAAAAAAGGTGTTGGGTAGCCCACAGGCCCTTGAATTCCGCTTCAATAGAACAATTTGATGCTTATGCTTTGTCAAAACAACAGCTTAGCATATAAATTGGATGTTGGAGCAGTGGCAGAACAAGCCTCCACCGCCTCCAGGGCTGGGGATCAAAAGCGGTTACTGTAGATTCAGCCACACAAACTGTGTTCATGACATTATTTATCTTCATTGAGATGCACAGGATCCTTTAGAGCGATAGCTCAACATGTGAATTGGATGCTAGAGCAGATTACAGAAAAGCTCTCCACAGCCTCCACAGCCGGGGACTAGAAGCAGTTTCTTTGGATTTAGCGGCAGAAACTATTGTTGACGCGTGACGCGGGTGGCACTTATTGATGGGAGTTCAGCGATCTTACGTTTTGGTCTGTTTGTTTTTCCCGATCGCCTATACAGTGGCTCTCGATCGTTTTCCGTCCCTCAGTCTTACCACATCTTGTGTGCGACTGAGGGTACGTGATTATTATTCTAACTACTACATTTACTTACTGTACCATGTAGGCTTACTATATTTCTACGTCTACAGGTACAATAAAAGAGTCTTACCACATCTTGTGTGCGACTGAGGGCTTACTATATTTCTATGTCTACAGATTCGCAGTCAGACGCTAGATACAAGGCAGTCCAATAATCAGAAGCACAAATACAAGAGAGCTCGCAGGCTCGGAAAAATCCATCGTCTCCCAAATGACCACCAATCTACCATCGACCCCGATCCTTCCAGACGAACAGAAGCTTGCCACGGATGGCTCCAACTGGCCGAACTTCAAAGAAGTGATGGTCAGCATGGCTCGAGGGCGAGGACTGGAAGGATACCTCTTCGATACGGTAATCCTTCCCGCAGGATTCGTGGCCAACAACCTCGGTCATACCCCGCTCAACTCCACGATGCCATCGCCAGACGAATACACCCTGCGTGACGGATGGGTGGCCGCAATGCTATTCCAGAACATCAAAGATCCACGGTTGCACGATTTGAAGGGGACGGACTCAGCAGCGGTGATCTGGACAACGTTGGCCCACAAGTTCAATCGGAGCACGGAGCTCCTCGTCGGATTGAAAATGGAACGGCTGCGCACTCTGAACCTGAAGGACCCTCGTTACCTGATGTCCCACATCGACGAATTGATCAAGCGACGTGCTGAAGTCCACGACATCGGGGGGAGCGTCCCGGACCCCATGATGTGCACTATCATCCTGACGTCGTTGCCCAAAGAGGAGTTTGGAACTGCTCTGATTTCGCTCCAAGTGCATTCCGTCGTAGCCCACTTGGTGCAGCACCTACGTGAATGGTGGGACTTAGTGTGGAAGAAACGTGTGGAAGAGGACGCTACCGGAACTCCTGCCAATGCACTTGCCGTTGGATACAACACCAGAGGATGCGAGAACTGTGGAGTGCAAGGTCATGATCAGAGAGGATGTTGGGCAAAAGGGGGAGGAAAAGAGGGACACGCACCTGGTTGGTGGAAGGCACCTCGTGGGAAAGAGCCCAGCCCGGAACTTGTCGCGGCCCACCGCCAAGCTAAGGAAGCCCGACGAGGGCAGAATCAGCATCAACTTGCAAATATGCAGTCGAACGCGCACCCACAACAGCAACATCCAACTGCGGCGTTCACCAACCCAATGACGACGTACGTTCTGGCCACGGCGATGGACGACGGTATGTCACAGCGATCAGCAGACCCACCCAACACATCTGACCAACCATTCAGAATGGGATATGGAAGGACAAATCCTACCGTTCTGAATGGGGAAGTCGGATGTGAGAAGGAGGCTGTAGCATACAGTGCATCGTCCGTCAGTCAGTACAACAATATCATCCCAACATTCCTCGACTCGGGAGCGTCAGAGCATTGCATCGTGGAGAGGTCGCGTTTCGTGACATACCGAGAGGTGACTGGTCTCGAGGGCCAAACGGTGGTCAAGTCCGGAGGACGATTCAGGATCAGTGGTCGAGGGGACGTCGAAATGTCGATTCGACTGGAGAACGGAGAAGATCGACGTATTCGATTTCCAGCCATCCACACACCTGACTTCCGGATGAACCTCATCTCCATCGCCATGTTGGACAGCCGGGGATTCCGGGGATCCTGGGGAAATGGGGTGCTGACTGTGGTGAATCGCGAGGGAGTGGTGATCATCAGTGGCAGAATCGCATCACGACGGGAAAGCGGACGTCACCTGTACAGCGTTAATGTGATTGACGGTGGGAGAGCTAGCGAGATTACTGTCGCCATTGCCGGGAGAGACTGACGCCAACCGCCAACCCTCGAGAATTGGCATCGACGGATGGGACATGCCGACATTCGAGCGATCAAAGCACTACGGGCAGGGAAGTGTGTCGAGGGTCTCGACATCACAGAGACAGCGGTAAAAGGAATGTGCCACGACTGTATTCTGGGGAAGCATGATCGGACACCGTTTGATGATGAAGTGGTCCACGAAACAGAACCGCTCGAAAGGGTGCACTTAGACCTGTGGGGGCGGGCAAGAACACCAAGCTGGAACCACGCCGTATACTTGATGCTTGTGTCAGACGGGGGCACGAGCATGAAGTTCCCATTGTTCCTATCCGACAAATGTCAGGAAACGGTTCTGAAGGCATTTGCGACGTGGCTTACCGAGGCCAAGGTCCAAACAGATCGAAGATTGAAGATCGTACGGGTCGACCTTGGAAGCGAATTCGACAACGACCTGTTCACAGGGTTCTGCCGAGATCAAGGAATCGTAATTGAGCGCGTCCCAAAGGCATCATCATCAGCACATGGGCATGCAGAACGTGGCAACCGTACCGTGATTGCAGGTGTGCGGACTCAGCTGATCGAGTCCGGACTGGACCCACGATTCTGGGCCGAGGCAACGGCAGCCCATTGCTACATCCGAAGTTTCATTCCGTTGGCGCGTCACCCAAAATCGGTCCCATGGGTGCGGTGGTCTGGAAAGAAAGATCAGCACGGTGCAGATATCCGACCAAATGTATCGCACCTTTGGGTGTGGGGGAGCAAATGCTGGGTGAAAGACCTCGACAACCTTGAGGGCAAGCTAGGCGCCCAGGGATGGGAAGGCCGAATGGTCGGATACATGGGCAGACGTGGATACCGGATATACGACCCAAGACGCAGGAAGGTTTACGAAGTCCGAAACGTCATCTTCGAGGAGGGAGAACCTCATCGAACCGAAGGCGCCCGACCGTCGGATGACCCAGAAAACGTGTTGAGGTCAGAGGACGAAGAAAAAGAAGAAGACGATGACGAACCGAATCCCGAACAAACCGCAGTCGAGAAGGCAAACGACCAACGTGCCGAGAATGAAGGACAGGCACCAGTCGAGGGGGCAAACAAGACGCTGGCAATTCCACGAAGGAGCGCACGAGTACCCAAACCGAGCCGAAGGATGTTAGAAAGCCAAGTCGCCCAACGAGCAGAAGAAGAGGCGAGGGTAGCCCGCGAAGACTGGGCGCGGGACTCAGAGAGACCAGCTGCGAACTGGGTGGATCTGAGTGACAACGACTTCGAGGAAGCGGTGAATGAAGCGATGGTACTGGCAAGTGCGACAAAAGGAAGGTTG
Source organism: Mycena citricolor (assembly GCA_963692855.1). Classification (NCBI taxonomy): domain Eukaryota; kingdom Fungi; phylum Basidiomycota; class Agaricomycetes; order Agaricales; family Mycenaceae; genus Mycena; species Mycena citricolor. Next base: position 347,807 of record CAVNYO010000138.1, on the reverse strand, counting down.
CCGCGGAGTGGAACAGAGGCAATGAGGGAGCCGGAGACATGGGGTCCTGCAATGAGGGCAGAAATGGATCAGATGAAAGAAAAGAAGGTGTGGACGTTGGTGGACCTACCGGAAGGAGAGAGGGCGCTAGATGGAATGTGGGTGTTCGATTTGAAGATGGACGGTGCAGGAGAAGTCGTGAAACGGAAGGCAAGATGGGTGGCGAGAGGGGACCAGATGGTGGAGGGCCGAGACTTTGGAACGAAGTGGGCGATGGTAGCCAGGATGGAGTCAGTGCGGATGGTATTTGCGGTGGCTTCTGTGAAGGGTCTGCACGTGCGACAGTGGGATTTCTCTGGGGCGTACCTAAATGGGACAATGGATCGGGCCGTATACATGAAACAGCCGCGCGGATTCGAAGAGAAGGGGGAGGAAACCAAGGTGTGTCTTCTCTTGCGACCGCTCTATGGGCTGGTTCAGGCGGGGCACATCTGGTACAAGACCTTGAGCACTGGGTACGGGGAGTTGGGATACCACGAAAACGCGGCAGACCCATGCGTACGGACTCGAAACCTCGGCGGAAAATACACCATAACGAGCACCCACACGGACGACGTGATCGGAGCATCCTCGAGCGATCAGGAAAGTTCACACGTGGTGGAGGAATTCGCGGCGAAGTGGGATTTGAAGGAGGTCGACCTCAACCTACTGCTGGGCCTGACAGTGGAAAAACTGTCGAACGGGGACATTGCGCTGAGTCAGAGACAATATTTTGAAAAGGTGCTCGATCACTTTGGATTCGCTAATTTGCCTCCGCTGTCAACCCTGCTTCCCCCTGGCTATCAAGTCCGCGCATCCCCGAACCCCCTACCAATAGAGGACGCTGAGTTCATGCAAGACAAACCGTTTCGGCAGATCCTCGGGTCGATCGTCTGGGGCAGCAGCGGTACGCGTCCCGACCTTGCCTACGCATGCTGCGCGTTGGGACACGTCCAAGCAAATCCCGGACCTGAACACTGGCAAGTCCTCGTTGGCGTGCTTCGTTACATCAAAGGGACGCTCGATTACGGGGTCAAGTACTCGCCAAATAGTCAAAGCCCAGGCGGAGACCTCAAGCCGGTCGGTTACGTGGATTCGGACTGGGCCGGCTGCGTGGATACTCGGAGATCAACCACCGGTTACATATTCTTCATGGGCGGAGCCCCGGTCGCATGGTCATCGAAACGGCAGGCGGTCGTCGCACTGTCGTCCACCGAGGCCGAATACATTTCTCTCGCTCGTGCCTCGCAGCAAGCGACTTGGATGAAAAACTGGCTGGCCGAGGTCTTCTTACCGCAGGAACTTCCGTTCAGTCTCCGAGGCGATAACCTGGGATCGATCAGTCTCACGGAGACCACAAAAGGGCATGGCTTGGCAAAACACATCGACATTCGGTATCACTACATCCGCGATCGCGTCAGCAAGGGGGAGATCGCGGTTACATCCGTGCCGGGGAAGGAGAACGTGGCCGATATCATGACGAAGTCGCTTGGAAGGGTGGATCATGAGCGGATATGCCATGCATTGGGTCTCGACTGGAGGAGAACTGAACTCCAGGGGGAGTGTTGACGCGTGACGCGGGTGGCGCTTATTGATGGGAGTTCAGCGATCTTACGTTTTGGTCTGTTTGTTTTTCCCGATCGCCTATACAGTGGCTCTCGATCGTTTTCCGTCCCTCAGTCTTACCACATCTTGTGTGCGACTGAGGGTACGTGATTATTATTCTAACTACTACATTTACTTACTGTACCATGTAGGCTTACTATATTTCTACGTCTACAGGTACAATAAAAGAGTCTTACCACATCTTGTGTGCGACTGAGGGCTTACTATATTTCTACGTCTACAACTATGTGTTCAATGTCAGGTGTCTTATTTGAATGCCAAGGGTCCTCTATGGAGACAGCTCAGCATATGAATCAGATGCTGGAGCAAATGGCAGAACTGGCCTCCACCGCCTCCACAGGTTATTACTTGAAGAGTTGGGATGAGATGACAATGTAACAGACAGATATTCTCCTGGCTGACCACATTCTGTCATTTCCACCTCTAAATGCAAGTTGAATTGCTGCAGAATGTTAAAATGAGAGAATGGGGGACCCTGGAGGCGCTGGAGGCACATGCAAGATCCAATCAATATCATCAATGCCATCAATAGCATCAATAGCATCACCAATCATTGGTAGATTGATCAGCCAATCAGATGATGAATAAACATCGAACATCTAGTATATTCATTCCTGAGAGACACAGACCATATGTATGCTCATACTGAAAGTGGATTAGTGGTCCCAGGACATGCCCCAATGACATATTACATCCTTGTCTCAAGAACATATCATTGAAATTCGGATTTGGCAAATGAGCTGAAAGTACTCCACTGTACCACTCATCTTCAGTTGACTTTCAGCTCATTTGCCAAATCCGAATTTCAATGATATGTTCTTGAGACAAGGATGTAATATGTCATTGGGGCATGTCCTGGGACCACTAATCCACTTTCAGTATGAGCATACATATGGTCTGTGTCTCTCAGGAATGAATATACTAGATGTTCGATGTTTATTCATCATCTGATTGGCTGATCAATCTACCAATGATTGGTGATGCTATTGATGCTATTGATGGCATTGATGATATTGATTGGATCTTGCATGTGCCTCCAGCGCCTCCAGGGTCCCCCATTCTCTCATTTTAACATTCTGCAGCAATTCAACTTGCATTTAGAGGTGGAAATGACAGAATGTGGTCAGCCAGGAGAATATCTGTCTGTTACATTGTCATCTCATCCCAACTCTTCAAGTAATAACCTGTGGAGGCGGTGGAGGCCAGTTCTGCCATTTGCTCCAGCATCTGATTCATATGCTGAGCTGTCTCCATAGAGGACCCTTGGCATTCAAATAAGACACCTGACATTGAACACATAGTTGTAGACGTAGAAATATAGTAAGCCCTCAGTCGCACACAAGATGTGGTAAGACTCTTTTATTGTACCTGTAGACGTAGAAATATAGTAAGCCTACATGGTACAGTAAGTAAATGTAGTAGTTAGAATAATAATCACGTACCCTCAGTCGCACACAAGATGTGGTAAGACTGAGGGACGGAAAACGATCGAGAGCCACTGTATAGGCGATCGGGAAAAACAAACAGACCAAAACGTAAGATCGCTGAACTCCCATCAATAAGTGCCACCCGCGTCACGCGTCAACAATAGTTTCTGCCGCTAAATCCAAAGAAACTGCTTCTAGTCCCCGGCTGTGGAGGCTGTGGAGAGCTTTTCTGTAATCTGCTCTAGCATCCAATTCACATGTTGAGCTATCGCTCTAAAGGATCCTGTGCATCTCAATGAAGATAAATAATGTCATGAACACAGTTTGTGTGGCTGAATCTACAGTAACCGCTTTTGATCCCCAGCCCTGGAGGCGGTGGAGGCTTGTTCTGCCACTGCTCCAACATCCAATTTATATGCTAAGCTGTTGTTTTGACAAAGCATAAGCATCAAATTGTTCTATTGAAGCGGAATTCAAGGGCCTGTGGGCTACCCAACACCTTTTTTTCTGCACCTGGGAGGTCATGGAGGCCATAAACCATCCCTTCAGCAACATCTCATTTTTGCATGTGGGCACAGCTACCTCATGCTCAATCTCGAATTAATACATACACTGTTGCTCTATGCACCTGAGGAGTGCTCACGTACTCAGGTCCCAAATTTTGTACACCCAGTGGTCTGCCATTTGCAAGCAAGAAATACATGCTTTTGAGAGGTAAGACATTGTCTGAGGCTTTATAATGACTACTACAGCATATATCAGCACTCAGGCCGATCCCTAGCATACCATGCAAGCAGTGGACAAATGGCCAGGCAGCGTCCCAATTAGGAAGGCGCCTCCAGGATGGCCTCCGATCAGGGGGGGTAGGGGGTGGTTTGATGGCCTCCGGAGGGGGCCTCGAAGCCATTTTACATAATAATTGGAGGTCCCTGGGGTGTATTGATCCCTGCTTCGGAACTTGATGCTCTATGATATTCCAAGCGCGGGTGCACGCGTGATAACCTTGAATCCATGCACTGCTAAATCCATGTCGCATACCGCGTCAGCTGGTCCTCCCACCGGATACTGTACGGGCGGGAGCGATGCAAGAGAGAATTGAGAATGCTGTTCACGTCGCTGTGTATATGGAGAAGGACATTTCAAGTCCCGGCCTGGTATTATCGACGTGTGACCTGCTACTCGAGTTCGAGACCAGCTGCCCTCGGCTCGAAGCACCAAAAGGGTGAGCATCCGAGACCTGCTCCGACTGGCCTGGAGTCAATTCAAACTGTGTTATCAGGACTCGGTAAGATATTTGCGGGCGGAATATATCATGAAGGGCTGCAGCTTGGAGATGGTATTTTCAGAAAGGCAGTGGCCCAGGCTCCCCGTCAAGTCTCTGCTCCACAAATCAGCAACGCGGATCGCGTTATGCCTGAGCCATTCCCCTCTTGCGTCCTTGTAAGCCATAAAAGTCCGCTCGAATTCGATTCTCGCGTCATCGGCCGTGTCTTTGATCTTGCTAGGTGCATCAGCCAGTTGCACCCAGGTCCGGATCTGCAACAGTCGACTATGGAGCTGAAGAACAGACTCGCTTAGTCCGAACACCCAACTGCCAGAGCTCCATGCCGATCGGAAGCGGCCCTGTTGAGAGCATGGTCGCGTTGACGGCTTGTTGCGCTCCGACAGGCCAGAAAATGAGGGGGATTCCTTGGCTCAGTGAGTCTGTCAACGAGCTGGAATGAAATCTGAATAATCATAAAAAGTAGGAGGAAAACTTACTTGTAGCCTTCTTGCGTCAGGAACCAGCCATCCATGCTCGTGGTCGTATATCTCCAGTGCCTCGACTATCTTAATTGTGATGGCGCACATCACCGAAAATGTCCTCCATCGACCCATCCCGCACGTCTCGGCTCGTCCGGGTAAAATCTCCCGTACGACCCGGCAAAGTCGTAGTCGCTGACTTGGTCAGGGAGCGCGTTGGCCCCGTCAGTATACTACAGAACGATCTTAGCTTCGGGCCCCAGTAAGGCTCTGGTGTGTGCAGTGGCAAAACTGCCTCCAAAGAAATATGCGAAGCACTCTTCTAGATTGTCACAACCCAACAGTGACCTTCCTGGTCTTGAGCTGAAAATGGAGTTCTGAGGCTCATTTTAGAGTTTCTCCGCTGCGACCTGGCGGAGTGAATGATGACATAGCATCTTGCTTCCGGGAGCCCATCAATTCTGCCGTGCCGTGTGCCCGTATCCAAGCATCGGAAAGTGATTCTTGTTCCATGACCCATCGGAACCCGACGTCCCCCGAGCCCTCCCGTCTGAGTCCATCGCACAATTCTGCCATCGGGAGCCACATAATATGTAACTGCTTAGAGGATAACATTAGTAGAAGATGTTTACATGACTAAGTTGCTATGCTGCGCACGAGGCAGGTGATGAAGAGAACCTCCTGCCTTGCACGTGGGGAAAAATCGGTAGGGGTTAGGGTCAGGCGCTGACACTCAGCCCACAAGCACGGCCAAGTACGATTCAGAATGTACCAACAATCGGGCTACATGAAAGTGAGGACGTCTAGATATCCAATTCTATTGAAATACAACTAATCCATCTCAAAATATCAGGGATTGACCAGCGCAGACAGCGTTGGATGTGCTTGCGGCGGTCTCCAGAGGGTGGCTGTGCTTTGGAGTGCCGCAGAGATGTCACATGCGTCACACTGGAGCGCCGCAGACTCTTCTGGAGTGCCGCAGACTTGTTTGGAGTGTCGCCAGAGGCCCCGCAGGAGTGCCGCGGTGTGCTGTGGAGTCTGCGGCACACTGTTCTGGAGTGCCGCAGGGGTGAGATCTCCATCGCTGCCGCCAACGACAATGACGTCTGGAATAGTCCCGCTGCCTGCGCGGATCATTCCCACGTCCATCAACGTCTCAGCCGACGTGGACAGCATGTTGATCGTCATCGTTGCCGTTGAGATCAATCATGTGGAGAATTTGGAGTGCCGCAGGAGTGCCGCAGGATTGCTCCTGCGGCACTCCGCGGCACTTTCAATGAGCCCCCAACAATCCTCATTGACTTACCACGGAGGACGAGAACGTGATGCTTTGAGCCTCGTTGGAACAGAGGGAAGTGGCACCAATCATGAATGCGGAGCATGCATTAAACTAGAAGGCAAAATGAACATTCGCAATCTACCTTCAGATCTAGGCAGCCTCCCCGCCAGCAAACTTGTCCTGATAGGCCTGTCGACCAGCCGCAATTGCATCGTATCCGGCCAACTGGTTATGCGTAACACCCCGGACTTTCACGAGTCAACAACCTCGATCGCGGACCCGCCACGAAACACACTCACCGTGCACGTGCCTATGCTGCCCCGCCAGGATAGCATCCACCTGATCCACGGACGTCTTGTTGACGTAGTCCGCCCGCGGTTTGCGGATGTCCTGCCACACCGCCAGCCGCGCAGGGATGTCTTCGCGCGTAGTGCCGAGAGGCAGCAGGCTCGCGAGGACTCCCGCGTCTTCGATCGCCATGGCCGCGCCCTGGGCTAGGAAGGGGAGCGTCGCGTGAGCTGCGTCGCCGAGGATCGCGGTGCGCCCTTTGTACCACGTCGGTAGCGCGGGCACCGTGCGCAGCCGCCAGCGATAGATCCGGCCGGTGTGGTTCGGCAGGTCGAGAAGGCGGTGGAACTTGGGATCATAGTCGGCGAACTTGGCGCGCACCTCTGCTGGGCTGATCGTCGGAGTCGAGACCGGGTGCGAGGCTGAAGCGCAGATGCACAATCAGTCGCCGGGTCAATCGGGAGTACTCGTCACCACCCACCGTCATTCTTCTCGTCCTCTGTCTCCGAATAGAGGTGGGCCGAGTTGATGAGCTCTGCATTTCTGCACGGATAGCAAAGGATCAACCTGAAAGGGAGGCCCTTCGAGTAGACGGCACGGACGCCCACGATGCCCTCGGTGAACCACTCCAGACCCGAGAAGCTGTCGTCCTTCGGGGGTGCCTTGAACACCGTGCGGCAGCAAGCGATCCCGGTGGGGTTGGCTTCTTGGACATAGCCTAGCACATGCGTCCGGATGAGCGACTGTGATCCGTTAGCTGGGCGTTATCTGGGAGACATATATCCTTGACGGATGGCGCACCTGAATCCCATCTGCTCCGATGACAAGGTCCGCATGCACTGTCTCGCCAGACTCAAGTACCACGTCGCCCTCTTCCGGCGAGCAGGATACGATCTTGCAGCCGAAGCGCAGTGACACCGGGGGAACATCGCCTTTCGGCTCGAGCGCGATGCGCTTGAATTCTTCGTATATGTCGGTCCTGTGGCACGCTAGCAACCACTGCACGTTTGCCGCATCATCAGCGCCCTGGTGTTGATAGAGGAGAGAGAGACTCGCCTCGTCTTCTACACGCTCCGCGTTTGGCGCAAGCTCAGTCTCGTTTCCCTCTCCAGTAACATTATCGAAACCAACCAGCTAGGACGCTCAATCAATATCCTACGCTTCCTTCGTGCGCCCGGAGAAGCGACTCACTCCCTGGATGTACACGCCTTTCAAGTTCTCCTGCTGGACGCCGAGATGCCTCAGCACGCGCATTGCGTTGGGCTGCAGCCCCAGTCCCGCGCCGACCTCGGTCTTGTTCTCCGACCGCTCGAACACCTGCACGATGTGCCCGATCTGCCGCAGGGCCACGGCAGCAGCGAGGCCACCGAGCCCGGCGCCCACGATCGTGATTCGGAGAGGAGTCGCACCAGTCGCAGAGTGTGAAGGCATAGAGGGCGATGCTCGCTGCTCTGGGGGGCTCGAGCGTTATACCCAGTATCGTGGAGTAATTTCACAGCAGCCGTTTACCCAGCAGAGTAAACAGTGCTTACGCCCGGCGCCCGTGCGTATTTTTGTTTGACATTGGCGGTCGGGCGAAAAATGGTCCGTGGCAACATCGCAGCCCACGGGATCGATTCAAGTAATTCTCGACGATGTGGGTACCCCGGGGATTACTGGACCTGGGCAGCCTAGTATGCCATCGTCTTTGGTTGATTCAGTATATGATTTGGGGACATTACCGACCAACGGATTGAATGGATGAACGAAATTGCATCTCAGTGGTGGAGCAAGATTCTGTCGAACAGTTACAAGTCACTGCTAGAAAGAGATGCATCGTGTCAGAATCTGTGACTTGGTACAAGATAAGGATAAATACGCGAGCTTTGGGCTCTGTTCAACCGTCGAAGCTGGCAGATTGCTGCGTACATGGGACCCTCGTGATCCACAGACTCATCATGGGCACAGTTTTGTTTTCTGTACAACTTCTCTTCTGAACGTTCCGCCAATCCCTGTAGGAATGCTCTTTGATTGAGTGCAAAGCACATGCTGTTGGGACATCCCAGCATCTATCAAACGGATTGAGATTGCTCTGATGAAACAGAGGATGGCTACTTCATTACTTGGGGGAGGAACGAAAGAATATCAGGAATATTCTTGGAATGCGATTCGAAATCAAAGAAGTCGCGTTAGCACCCTCTTTGTTGTCTCTCCGACGCTAGCCGCTAGCACCTCTGGTAGATGAACGAGCGATCTACCGCCGATCTGCTCGATCCACGTGGACATGTCCTGCACGATGCCGAGTGCGATGCACGCAGCCAGCGACTAGCTTTGATTTTCGAACAGCTAGTCGTTCATCCGTCTCAGCGCACTGAGCGCAGCACTCGCTTGTTTATCCTTATATCGTCACTTTGAAACAGATCCCATCACGCTCTTTGTCATCCAGGTTTGCGGTCAAACCCATCCAGCAACCTCGCGACTGGAATCTCTTTAGTGCTCAGTACTTCATGCACTGACATCGCAATGGACCACTCAGCAGCGACACCCATCGTCGCGCATATGTGCGGTTCTCTTCAACGCTAACCCATCGCCGGAAATCCATCGATCCGAGACTCGTGCCGGAGTTTTGACACAGACCATCCGTCGACCGGCCGCGAACGTCAAATAAGAATCCACTCACGCGCCGAGCATAAGCACTCGTTACTCGGCAGGGTAAACGGCCCAGTGGCACAATCCCTGTCTTACAATGGGGAGTATAAACGCGGGGCCCAATGGACCGCAATCATCACTCTGAAGCCGCACAATGCCCTCAAACACTACTACTGCTACTCCTCTCCGCATTACGATCGTTGGCGCCGGGTTGGGCGGCCTCGCAGCGGCCGTGGCCCTGCGGCAGATCGGGCACATCGTGCAGGTTTTTGAGCGAACGGCGAACAAGACGGAGGTCGGCGCGGCGCTGGGGCTGCAGCCCAACGCGATGCGTGTGCTGAAGCAGCTCGGCGTGCAGGAGGAGAACTTGAAGGGGGTCTTCCTTCGCGGGGTGCGTCGATACTTCGTGGGCGCGAAGATGGGACACTTATGCGCGTAGATCGTGGGTTTCGACCATGTGACGGGGGAAGGACATGAAATGAAATTCGCGCCGAGTGCGGGGCGGCGCGGAGAAGACGAGGCAAGTCTCACCATCTTTTCACTCCGAGCTGACTTATCCGAGAAACGCGCAGTGGTTGCTCGTGTGTCATCGGACCGACATTTACGACGAACTGAAGCGCATCGCGCTCGAATCGACAGGTGGCCTGCCGCCTGTGTCGTTGCGTTTCGGATGCAAAGTCCTGTCTTGTTCGCCGGAGGAAGGCGATGTAGTGCTCGAGTCTGGCGAGACGGTGCACGCAGACCTGGTTATCGGGGCAGATGGCATCCAGGTGTGTCGTCTGTGAACGAATCGCGTTTCCCGACTAAACAACTGCAGTCTCTCGTCCGTAAACATGTGCTCGGATATGTCCAAGAAGCCACGCCGACCGGGATCGCTTGCTGTCGGTCGGTATTTAAGGCACCCCCGAAGGACGGCAGCTTCCCAGGTCTGGAGTGGTTCACCGAGGGGATCGAGGGCATCCGTGCCGTCCCCTCAAAGGTTATGCCGTTCCGCATGATCCTCTGCTATCCCTGCAGGAACGGAGAGCTCATCAACTCGGCTCACTTCTTCAAGGAAACGGAGGAGGAGGAGAAAGACCGTGGGTGCCAACCCCTCTTCCGGCCTGGCTAGTCGACTGATTCCGCATTCACCTTCCAGTCTCGCACCCAGTCTCTACCCCTTCGATCTCCCCAGAAGAGGTCTGCGCCAAGTTCACCGACTACGACCCCAAGTTCCACCGCCTGCTCGACCTGCCGAATCACACCGGCCGGATCTTCCGCTGGCGGTTGCGCACGCTCCCTGCGATCCCGACATGGTGCAAAGGTCGTACCGCGCTCCTCGGCGACGCAGCTCATGCGACGCTTCCGTTCCTGGCTCAGGGCGCGGCCATGGCGATCGAAGACGCGGGTGTCCTCGCGGGCCTGCTCCCCCTCGGCACCACGCGCGAGGACATCCCAGCACGGCTCGCGGTGTGGGAAGATCTCCGGAAGCCACGAGCTGACTTCGTAAACAAGACGTCCGTCGACCAGATAGATATCATCATGACCGGGCAACAGAGCACTGCGCTTGGTGAGTGTTCCGTGTCTTGTTATTGAGCCGGGCCGTTGACTCGTGACAGTGCAAGGCGAACTGCGCGCCAAGCTGGCCGAGTATGATGCTATTGCAGTTGGTCGACAGGCTTATCAGGAGAAATTTGCTGGTGTGCACGATGTCTAGATGCAGAAGTAGCAACACAAATTTAGTTAGACTGTCGCATGTGGTGCATACATTGGTGTCACTATGATCAGAGGTGTCCTAGCCATGTGTTTGTTACACATCTTTTTACTGGTACTTCATAACCCCGTGCCTGGCACCAAGGTGGTGTGGTAGCGCTCAATGGCTACTGGACGTCAATGCCTCCACCAGGCAAAGCAACAACTTATTGGGTGACTTGCATCCCTCACAAGGGACTTTTCAGGCTGGTGAAATCATTGGGGTTCACATACTTGCTGCTCTATGAGTATCCATGTCTACAAGTGAATATCGCGCAAGAGCGCTGGATGCTCGCTTCGAAGACTACATAGTCACATTTTCACACTAAACTCAGATCTATTAGGGATATCTACGTGCAAAAACAATTTTACGGTACTCCAGATTTGTACTGATCACAATATCCCACGTAAGCGAATGGTGCCAACACGGCAGCTGGGAGTTCCAGCCAGGACCAGCGGCAGACAGAGTGCTGAGCGCAAAACCTCTCAAAGTCTAGGATTGTATGTATACGATGCCCGGAATCTTACCATGCAACTCCCAGAGGAAACGGATTATAATTTGCTGAGCACAGGCTGGTGCTCGGTGCACAGTTGGACTGGGCTCGATTCTTTATTTTTGGATGAGACTTGAGGTTCTTTAGGATGCATAGTATTGAAACCTGTTTGCAAAGTCTCAGAGAGAAATATGGAAAACTGAATGAGTTTGAGAGCATTCAGCTTGTCCCATCAGCTACGTGCAAGGAATTTTTACTTGTTTAGTGCTGATCGGATGCTCTCAAGCCGATGATTGCTTGCTTTGCTCGCAATAAATAGGCTTTGGGCATGCTGATCATTTTTGGTGCTGTCCTCTAACAAGCTGATGTGGTGAGGAAGAGTTCTCACTGGTGGTTTTGAGGTAGTGCTTCTGACTTCTGATACAGACCAATGTAAGGGCAACCTCAAGGCCCGATCTCAGAGTCCTGACAAGGGAGAGTCCAAAGTGTCAGATAAAGGGATCAACTAGTACAGGAGACTGGCAAACCGGACAAGGGAGAGTCCAAAGAGAAACTGAGCTGGGGACTCTCCTTGTCAGGGCCCACTATATATAGCCTAAAGAACAATGGATGACCAAGCACAATGGAAGCGCCAGACAATGGGGCCAGGGAGCAATAAGGGGCCGGACCAGGAGAACAATGGGAGCTGAGCTGTCAGGACAATGGGGGTCCAGACCGGAGGGTCATCTGGACGTGCTCAGCAGGGAAGTCCGGACCAAAGCATGTAACGCTTGACAGATGGCATGTGCACAGTCACATGCAAGATCCCACAATGATCAAACAAAAGCAGGGCTTCCCCCGACAACCAAGCATAGTCTGCCTGGGAGGTGTGGTGGAGAGTAATGGTTGATATGTCTGACTGACTGCCTCCTTGAGAAGACAACTCTGGGATCTGTATTGTTCTTGGTAGGTAGACAGCAATGTGAGCTCTGAAGTAGAGTAGATTGCTAATGAAACCATTTGCTCACTATTTCCATAGGAGTGAGCTTTGAGGTTGTCTGCTTGACAACATTGTGGACGTTTTTCCCAAGTGAAGTGTCTATATTGTTACATGATCTCAAAACAAAACCAAAACCTGACATGTCCTTTCTCTAGGGCTGTTGGAGCTACTTATCTACTAAGTCCATCCTAAGCCCATGTCAAGGCAGCATTGTAAGAGAAGTGTGAATCCAAGCAACTAACTATGCAGAGCCCAAGCATGCATCTAATGCAATGGTGCAGCCATGATTGCATGTGAAGAGACTTGGTCTACCGCCCAACAGCCCAGTACTTGCAAATGGCACCCTATTGCACAGAGTGAATTGTTGGCCTATGCTTGGCTTCAAGTTGCTGGCTTTAACCTCCAAACACTGTGCTTTGGTTTTACAAGATTTAAGCCAAAGCCTTAGGTCCCGGAAGCCAACAAAGCCTGGCTTGGCCCTGGGTTTGATCCCATGGATTGATTGCCTGTTATGCTATCAGTAACAATATCAATGGGTACCAGAATTCTTAACACATGGATTGGTGTTGACAGTTCACATCAGAATTCCAAGACTGAAGAATATAGGAAAGTCAGCTTGCCCCCACTCTCTTTCCGATTTGGATGACACAGCATCTTCAGCCATTTGATGGACCATGATGGCTGCATGGCCTCATTGATAAACAACTCGTTGCAATTTCAAGTCCATACTACTTGATGGTAATTCTTCTCGGTGCAAGACCAACTAATGCTAATGGACACCGTGTGATTGGAGGCACTTTGTGGACTGCTTCTTGGGGGAAATTGGCATAAACTTGCACTTCTGGCCTGGGCCTGACAACAATTCAGGTGCAGGGGGCAGGGTATGCAGTTGGGGGGAGGGGGGGGCAGGAGATGTGATATTGAGGGGGGTAAAGCACACAGGTGTTTGAGTTGACTTGTAACCCTCTCAAACTTGGTAAGCATTGAATCTAGTACATTCTGTTGAGTGATGCTGACACCTGTTTGTTGTTTTTCGAGTCAGTTTGCCACATTGCAAAGCTGCGATTGCATGCCCACCAGCTTGTAGAGTGCATGGGACATTCCCTGATCTTCCAGGGTAACAGTGTTCTGTGTAGGGAGAAGGCAAGCAACATCTTCATCTTTGTCTTCCTTGTTGTCATCCTCATCACTTTCCAGGGTAGTTGTTTTGGCAGAAAATGCCTCTTTTTCATCACTGTCACCCTTCCTGTTGTCCTCTTCCATCACATCCGCATGCTCTGCAAGTGCTGCTGCCTTCACTGTAGGGAGTCGAATCTTAACTGTGAGGACATATTGCCTCTGGAGCATGAAGGCGTCTTTGCTCGAATGAGGGATGGGAATATCAGGTATGTCCTCTCCTGCTGCCCGTTGCCCTTTGATAACAATCAATGCTATTTGCATGCACCACCATGCAAAGTGAAGTTGGGACAGGTGCACAAAGCGAGACCTTTGAAACCGAATCACATGTGGTACACAATAGGATTGGTTTCAATGGCAGTGTGCAGGAAGAGTATGTGGAGAGTGTCAGGCAACATTACTGGGAAGTCTGCTTGCTAGGATGAGTTGACAAGCGCTAGCCATATCCCTTGCCTCTGTATTGCGACGCTCATTAGGTAACAAGAATGCAATTTGCAGGATCTGCTTTGTGGTCTTTGGCTTTTCACACAGAAGTGTCTCTCCACCTGGGAGTAGACAAATCATGGCCGCAATCCGACTTGCCTTGTCCTTGTACATGCAACATTGCTTGAAGATTGAGGGAAAGATGGTCATGATGAGGAGATGCAAGAGAACATCAACTCAAAGCTTGTGGCCACCCTTCTGCCAATGTCGGAGGGCTTTAACAGTCCATTGAATGACTCTAGATGATTTGTTTTTGGTAGAACACCTTCGACTTTGCACTCAAGCACATTGGCCACAATTGTCATAATTCAGCCCTTTTTCACCTTATCATCGACCATCTTATCTTATCTCGGCACGGATTATCTTATCATGGATCATGGTATCAGACGGTCCGGGCTAGGGGTTCCAGGGGTTATCTCTATTGATTCAAGGCTGCGCGACATATGCTCCAGAAGGTTCTACTACAACCCATGACCAGTGCTCCATGTGGTACATAGCCTTATGACTCATTCGTTGTAGATATGACTCAGACGGGACTTGGGTATAAATACTGTAGCTACTTGGTTGTATTCTCCAGTCTTCGAATTCACTTGTAAGGGCAACTCCTGCCAGCCCGAAGGAAGAGAGCACACAGCACACAACAACCTCACATGAGTCTGAGCACAGAGGGGGATCCTTAGAGACTATCAAATACAAGGGAGGTATACTACTCACCTGAGCACAGAGGGGGATCCTTAGAGAACGGTTCAAGGATCCATGTGCCCAGGTGTCACACTATATAGTCAGCTGTGACAAGTGACTGATGATGATGGGATATCACTGCCATGGAACAATGGCAGATGACAAATAGACTATGACACACCCAGATAAGATAGTGAGTGGCTCAGAGGGGCCAGTGATGGCCAGCTCCTGAGACACCAACAGTGGAAGGCTGCACTGGAGGAGCCCAGTGGCCAGAGCAGTGGAGATGTCAGAGGCAAGGACCAACACCAAACTGGGAAGAGCAGTGGTGCAGATGAGCGCAAGGGCATCTGGTACAAGCCTATACGGCAGTAGACCACATCTGCAGGGAGAAGGCCAAAGTAGAGGGGGAGGAGTGCATACGGCAGTAGCACTCCCTGGTGCAAGGAATTGGGCTTGGCTAGACCGCTTGCAGGGATTTGAAGGAGATGGCTGGAAGAAGGAGGAAGAGGGCAGACGTCAGCACAGATAGAGGTGGGGATCAAAGGAGGAGGAGGCTGGGTGATCGACAGATGAGCAAGCACAGGTCAGCAAGCAAGGCACAGTGGGTCATATGCATGCTTATGTGCCGAAGGAGCACAGCATCCCCTGACAAACCTCAACCAACTACCCAATGCAGTTTTGGACATTTGGTCCAAAAGCCCATGTGCTGATATAAACCAATTTATTGACCAGATGCTAGCAATTGTTGATGCTGTAATTTAAGCAAATGGAAGTTGTACAGCATACTGAACATGAAGTAGAACAGTTTTGAAAAAAATCCTATTTTGATTCAGTGACACAATAATTCCCAGTTACTTTTTGTGATCATGAGTATGCAATATAATCTACAACTTGGTCAAGTGAAACCCTCCTATATGCCATGGTTGACAAGAATGCATAGGTCCTACTGACCATGCTCAACA
Organism: Mycena citricolor; assembly: GCA_963692855.1. NCBI lineage: Eukaryota > Fungi > Basidiomycota > Agaricomycetes > Agaricales > Mycenaceae > Mycena > Mycena citricolor. The sequence goes on along the minus strand of CAVNYO010000138.1, from coordinate 332,289 downwards.
ATGCAAAGATCAATTCATGTGACCATCACATCATGTTACTTGATTGAAGGGTGGATGGTGGGTACCTTAACTTACAGGTACCCACTAGGATGCCCACAGGGTGAGAAGTGTGTGACGGTGCTGGTAAATGAGGTGGTCATATGCATTCCAATCTAGTGTGTTGGTGGACATCTAAATGATGACTAGTGAGCAAAATTAAAGGGCCAACCCAAATCAGGAAGGAGCCTTGGAAGTGCCATCAGCTGGCTGATCACAGGAGTTTAGATAGAATTTGGTTATTGTCCACAATATGTTGTCTGCTCCGGTTTGGATTCAGGATGAATAGACCAGCTTTGGCAAGAATTTGGTGTGCTAGACTACTGCAAATATATTTGGCCTGAGGTTGATCATTGATAGCACCTTACTAATTTAGGTCAGACCTTTCAATTTTGCTGTGACTGTATATACAGTCAGAGAGAGTTATGGCCAATATCCGACCAGAGTGACCTGAGGCTCCAACTATTTTTGTGTATAGACATTTTAAACAGTTATAACTGTTTTTATTTTTTGTTTAGGGCATGGTCTACACAATAAACAGAAATCATGGTCTACACAATAAACAAAAAATTAGTAAACATTGAAACAGTTTCATCTTACAGTAACTGCTCCGGTATCTAGACTTCCCTGAACACTTGTCCCTAGTCCCTTGACTGACTTCCCACTCATACCTTGTTCTGAAACTTATCCCACAAAAATATCCCACACGACTTCCACAATTTAATTTCATTTACTGCTGGCTTGCTTGGTGTGGTAGGGCCCACAAGCCAAGACAGGGAGCTGGGATGTCGGGGAACCTTGGCAGTTGGACTTGTTTCCGTGTTAGATCCCCATGCCGTCTCTCTGCAATGGACCACGGACGCAATATGAATTTCTACTAAATATCACTCTTTTCTTTGTATATCTCTTGGTGATGTTTTGCTCAGCCCTCTTCTGTCACAGACACGGCAAGTGGCAACAGGCAAGATGGGCAGGTGCGCAACTGCACTAATACGGGGCCCAGTTGACACTTGAGTCACCAACAACTTTGTGCTCTCTGATAGAGGACAGGTGGCTGCAATGCCTCACAATGCGTATTCAGTACAATTCAAACAAGTAGATATATGATTGAGGTGGAGGTTCAGATGGCGAAGCCGCGCTGGGACTTTTGGGTTTGTAAGCCACACACGAGAGGGTGTCATGGGCAGGCACTGGGCTGTTGGGCGGCAGACCCCTTCTCTCTGCGTAGCTCACTGGCTGAGTCATTGCATTCATTGCATCCTGGGTCTTGGCATGGTCAGTTGTCAGGGCTTCCATCTATTACTATACAGCCTTGACATGGGCAGTAGTAATACAGTAGATACGCAGCCCCAGCGGTCCTAGGGAGGGGATGCGCTGGGTTATGTTGTTGGGATCACAGAACAGAGACATCTTTTGGACTCGGAATCAGACCACCACATTGTTGGGTGGACAACGCAAGTTCTAGGGTTCAGACACAGCTTCAGAAAAGGTTCTATTCATGAACCACACTCAATTCTCTCATACATCACTGCCTATTTTCAGGGAGTCTCAGCCACAATTTGACAGTCTCTCTGTAGAGTCCGTACAAGGCACTACCTACAAAGCTACACCTTGTTCAGGCCCTCTTGGGAACCAAGCACCAGCCCACAACACCTCGCTCCAAGCAGACGGACAGAACCCACAAGTGGGAACCATCCCCCACAACATCAGAGTTCTGCTCACTGCTCATTCAATTGACCCTGTGCACACAGTTCCCCGCCTTGCTGAATTGCTCTGGTCTTTGGGGTTACTCTTCCATTTCATCTTAGTCTAGATCCGTTTCCTTGTCGAATACACCGCTGATTTCATATTTCCTTTTGTCTCAAATAATTCATTGTTTAAAGAGATTTAAACATTTTCTTGAATGTTTGTGACTGTTTTCACTTATTTTAGGGCCAGCGCTACACAAAAACGAGAAGGTTGGGGCCCTAGAGTGACCTTTTGCGTAGCTCCATAATGATCCCTGTAATTTTCTCCAAGGGTTGTAACAATCTGTATTCAAGATTGTTTTACCCTAATTGGCTCAGTCATTGAACTCAAGAGAACCGATCTTGAAAGGGGTAATATTTGTGTGACACTCTTGGCTGTGCAAAAGCCAAATGACGGAGAGATGTGCAAAAGGACGGATCACATCAAATATTCTCGTTGCACACCTACTTCAAGTTCTAAATTTCGGCAACAAACTTAGCCTGATAAGCCTGTCTTCCAGCTGCAATCGCATCATATTCGGCCAACTTGGAGCGCATATCTCTTTCGGCTGTTAGAAGGATCAACGACAGAGCCCAAAGAAACATGCAGAGATGCACATACCGATCGCGGCTCCCTGCTGGCCAGCCGTAATAACATCCATCTGCTCGATGCTCTTCTTGTTCACGAAGTCCGCCCTTGGCTTTCTGATCTCCTCCCACACAGCAAGTCGAGCAGAAATGTCCTCTCTTCTGGTGCCGATGGGAAGGAGGCAGGCAAGGACAGCCGCGTCTTCGATGGCCATTGCCGCGCCCTGGGCCAAGAAAGGAACCATCGCGTGGGCCGCGTCTCCCAGGAGCGCAGTACGGCCTTTGTACCATGTCGGGAGCGCAGGGAGCGTCCGCAACCGCCAGCGGAAAATCTTGCCGGTGTGGTTCGGGAGGTCCAACAGACGCTGGAACTTGGGGTGAAAGTCGGTGAATTTGACCCGCACCTCGGTCGGAGACATTGTCGGGATCGTAACTGCATTTGAGACTGGATTATAGATGCAGAATAAGTCGTTGAGGTGGTTGGAAGTGGATACAACCTACCCTCCTTCTTCTCCTCCTCCGTTTCCATGTACATGAAGACCGCGTTGATCAGTTCCCCGTTCCTACATGGATAGCAAAGCATCATGCGTAAGGGGAGACCCTTTGATGCAATGGAGCGAGCGCCCTGGATACCCTCGGTGAGCCACTCCAGTCCTGACTGCTTACCGTCTGCGGGGGGTGCGTGGAATACCGCGCGACAGCAAGCGACTCCGGACGGCGAAGCGTCCTGGACATATCCAAGCACATGCGTGCGGATGAGCGACTGAGATCAATTAGTCGACAGACGCGAAAGGATTGGGTCGCCGGACCTGGATGCCATCCGCTCCAATTACCAGGTCCGCGTGTACGACCTCGCCGGACTCGAGGACTACATCGCCTTCCTCGGGCGAACAAGACAGGACTTTGCAGCCGAAGCGCATAGATACGGGAGGAAGGTCGCCCGCTGGATCGAGTGTGATGCGCTTCAGCTCCTCGTAGATGTCAGTCCGGTGGCACATGAGCAGCCACTGTCCGATCGTCACGTTAGGGAAGCTCCCAGGATCAAAGAGACTGAGACTTGCATTGTTCTCTCCTTGTTCCGCACGCGGCGCAAATTTGGCCTGCTTTTCCTCTCCTGTCTCAGGATCGAAACCAATGATCTAAGTGGCATTTAGTGCTGGATTTTTTGTATGAATGTGAGTCGTGGACTCACCCCCGGGTATACACGCCTTTCAAGTTCTTCTCCTCAACGCCGAGCTGCTTCAACACCCGCATCGCATTGGGCTGCAGCCCCAGCGCTGCGCCGACCTCTGTCTTGTTCTCCGTCCGCTCGAACACTTGCACGATGTGTCCGCTCTGTCGAAGGGCCATAGCAGCAGCGAGGCCACCCAGACCGGCGCCGACGATCGTAATGCGGAGAGGAGTAGCAGTCGTTGTAGAGTCCGAGGGCATCGTGCGGAATATCAGTGAGAGTTTCTACTCAGGTAGGCTGAAGCATTTATACTCCGCATCGTGCAGGGATTCTGCCAAAGGCCGATTAGCCTTCTGCGTAAGAAATGCTGATGCATGGTCCGTGTGCATATCGTTCTTTGTCATTGTGAAGCGTGTCGAGGAATGGTCTATCAAAATTCCAGCCAACGGGGGGTCGATTCATTTCATTTCGACGCTCGGCGATGAGACTATTTCTGCGCAAGGCTCAAGCACTGAATGTGGTTTCTGGATGAGCCTATCGTCTGTGGATGGAGTACCGAGTACCGAAATCATTCTAGATGCCTCGATGAGCACCAAGAAATTGTCTCGTCATGTTGGCGGTGACAGACTGTCTCGGACTTTCTGGTGGATCGCATCGTCAATCAAAGAATCTGTCTGTAATGACGAAATCGAAAACAAACGAGCTTTGAGTCAGAAGCGGATGAACGGCTCACTCTCGGGACTGTACGGAGCCGCTTGTCCCGCTCTTCGTAGCCGCGGGGATCCGTGTGCTCACTCTAATCATACACACGGAGCTTTCAGAGCGGCGGAAACCATCCCTTTGAAGTCTTGAAGATGTGCGTTGTCGTCATTTTTGAGAATCTACAATATATTGGGTTTGCATCCTCCGTCTCTGATGCGCCATAAATTCGCACACTTCCCAGAACCTACCTGCTGGTGCGAACGTTCGAAGTTCCTTTTACGCTTCAGGCACCTTGGATACCCCCCAATTAAACCTAAAGATGCACGTTCTTGGGGTGACCAGGGGCATGACAGGAGGGTCGTCGGATAGATCACACAGATCGCCTTCGCGGCGCACCGTGCCATGACCTCCTGCTATGACCCGCGGATGGTGACTGAACGAATCAGCGGCATGAGTCATCAGCATGACCAAGTAGTGGACAGTGACATTTTTGGCTTGTGATGAGTTTTGGCATGTGAGTGATGCCATCATAAATGCAAGCTAAAAAACCAGCTTGAACAATTTAGCTTGTATCCGGTCAAATAAAATAGGATTATCACACTGGGGCATCACACATAACATGGCCCATAAAGAATAAATCATATTCCACATATTGTGTGTGGCCCACAAAATCAGCCAACCTGGTATGCTATATATAAGCGCACAAATGTCCTGATACCACAGATATTGGGTGCTGGGTATGATCCAAGTGCCTGATATGTATGGAGGCTAGGAATGGTAAGCTGATTAGCGAGCAGTTCCATCTTTGATGGCCGCCAGAATGATGGGGCCACATGTTTTTCTCAACATCGTTGATTGTTCATAGTGAGGGCCATGAATGGCGCACATCCGGTTGTTTTTTTGAGTCGTTTTTTTGGGAATGTGATTGATCAGATTGAGCCAGTCCTAGACATGGGGCTATCTCATGAAGATGGCAGAGATGGACTGTATGCATGGTTTTCAGATGAGGAAGACGAGGTTCAAGGCAATTGGTAATGATTCTCAATATATACATGTTCAATGAAAAATGTACCAAGAATCTAATCAATTCAAGATGTGGCTGTAGCAATTCCTCAGTAACCACGAGTTTGACTCCTTGACAGCCACAGCCACATTGCTGTTGACACGCCTGCGGCGGGTGTGAGCACGAAAATCAACCGGAGAGGTGGGGTGTGAATATAATCAACAGTGCTGCTCAACAGACAGCCGCAAGGGTTGTTGTTTTGCGAGGGTGTCCCAACAAGGATCAGGACTCGGGAATATGGTATAAAAAGGCGGCGGGCAACGGCGAGGGCAACAGAGGCGACGGAGACGGTGGAGGCGACGGAGACAATGGAGGCGATGGAGACGATGTAGACGGTGAAGAGAGGCGGAATTTTCAGATGCTGAAATAGAGCACTTGGTTTTTGGGGTGAAGAGAACTTGTTTTTGAAGGAATATACTGTAGCTACTTATAGTAAAGTCTCGAATTGATAAAGAACATATTGGGTCCGTGAAAAACACCTAACTACCCGGTAAGAAGCGCTCCAAGCATCCCAAGAGTGCCTGTTCCACATGTAAGTCTATAAAATACATGTTTCACCTTATTGGTCCCATATGGATGTGTCTGTTCGGTAAAATAATTCCCCAATGATGCCAATCTGAAACATAGAAAGAAATAGCAAATACTCTGGGCAGCGTGCAGCCGTGTGGCCAGCAAGCCGAGAGATAAATCCGCCACCAAATGCTGTGCACCTTAATGCAGCAGTGCCACACTGATCGCTTACGAAGCCAGGGCGTGTCAACGCTTGTCACTGTGCATACTTCTCCTCTCATATTTAAGTAACTGCCATTCACCCTGCACAGAATCCTATTCATAAATTTTGTCAGGGGATGCCACTGAGAGGCTGGTGACCAGACGCGCTCTGCACCAGCTCTATAAGGACGTATTTTTGCGCTTTTACAGAGTTTACTCTTGAACCATTTGGTGTATTGTGTCGCGGTTGACAGTGTTGCACTCAGTGGGACTTGAGGGTCTACTGCCCAGTTGACAACTGTGGATAGTGTCGATGATAGCAAGGCAGTCAGACCACTACTGTGGAATTGGTCTTATGAGTCTATACCAGGCTCAGGGCTATTAGTGACGAACGCTTGGACCGTGACAATTCCCCAAAAGGGATCTTTGTTGCGGCGACTTCTCAAAAAAGGTCATTCTCTGCAGATGGGAACTTGGGCTGAAGGGCTGAGCAATGCGCGACGTTCTCAATATTACAACTATTACTGGACAGGACTTGGCGTTACGAGATTGAACCAATCTTGTCGCGGCAACTCCTGGTTTTGGGTTAGACGTTTCCTCAGATCATGCCCTGGTGACAACTTGTCACATGTCAGGATCCATTCGATCACAGGATATTGTGGGCGCGTTGTGGTGACACTTCAAAGTGTCACAGTGAGTCACGCCCAGACCCAAACACACCAAAAGCAACATGGGCTAGATCCATGAAGCGAACCATGTGAGGAATGTCTGGCATGCCTGGGACCATACAGCTTCTTGGGGCACCCACATTGGACTCACTCGCCAAGACATACCAGTTGGCCTATCCAGTACATCATATTTCAAAAGTATGACGCGGTGGGTTGTCCCACATCAAAAGTACCATATGGACAATGGGGCTGTTGAAGCTTGTTTGTATTAGCGACTATCACAGTATGTAGACATGACATCATATGTAGTATCTTTAGATTACTTTGGCTTGCTCCACAATGACCTCATACCTGACCTCATTATTGTGTCATCCATTAATCATCTATGATATCACTACTCCACTATGACATCATGATATCTGCTCCAGACTGGTATATAAACCTAGTGCTATACGCTCCATATCCTCAGCTCTGTGTCTTCTACACTCGCTGAGGTATGCATACTCTCTTATGATCTCTTACAACTCATACTCATGACTTGTACCTAGACTCTGTCTCTATAGGTACTGCTAATGTTAGCTCTGTGTCTTCTACACTCACTGAGACTCTGTCTCTATAGGTGATTGCTATTGGTTGTATCTCCACTGCGCGATATTGTCTGCAACAGGTTATGGGCCCCGCCTGAACCACTAGCGGCAGATCAAGAAACATCAAACTACTCCCTTTACTAAGGCGAGTATCTTTCACTCGTTCAGCCCTTCTAGAGCGCCGTCTTTGTGTGCTCATCCCACTTGCTGGATGTCGGTCCTCGCATTTGTGCTCTCACCCTCAAGGGGTTACGCGAGTGGCGTCAGGGAGTCATTCAGTTGGCAGATGCGTCGTTAGCTATTCCGTCCATGATTGCTCGCATGCGTTTTATGTTACATCTTTTTATTGTACAGCGAACATACCCACCAGGCACTGGTCCTTTGGTCAATCCCACTCCTGAACCTTGTGCAAAGCGCCTAGGTGGTGTGGTAGCTCTCAACAGCTGCTGGAGGTCAATCCCTCCGCCAGGCAAAACAATCCTTCGGGGTTGACTCGCATTCCTCACAAGGGACCCTGCGGGCTGGTGACACTACAAGGATTCATGCAATGACGCTCTGCATGTATGCATGTCTTTAAAAGGGAGAAGATGGGCAGCCAAACCCGGTGCTTGGGACGGCCTTGGGCACGTGTCCCTTGGCCAGTGACGGACTGCAAGGGCAGTAATCACCGTCGGGTACTGCCGCCGCTGACGTATATAGTTACGTTACTTTGATACAAATATGGGCACTTACTATACCGCTTTATTTTGTTATCATTCCTTGCGCGTATATGGGCATCATGGATGGGATGGGGACACTTGATTGTTCTCGTTTCAGAGATTTGGCACTCGGGATTTTGTTTCTTGGTCTGCAGAGAATCTGGGGCTGCCTTTGTTGCTCTAGTCTCCACTTCTATCACCCTGTCATCACCAGATGACCCTCCCGTTGGGGTTATCCTACTTCCTGTTGTCCATTGGGCTCAGGGACCTTCTTACACTACCCTTCAAGACACCGATTGGGAAGACCTATACGAACTTGGTGAACACGACAACAAAGATCTATTTCACCATCAGGACAATTGGACTCCTGAACTTTGGTCCCTATTCGGTGATCCTCCCTATATTGAATTCCCCTCTCTTCACTACCAAACCGCTGACGTTATCAAGTATCTCCCCACCATGTCAGGAATCGAGAAGCTCAACAACTCCATTCTGAGTGTCTTCGATGGCACCAATTGGAATACATGGTCGGACAATTACATGAGCATCTGCATGCATCAGGGCACTTGGGGAGTGGTTAAACCCACTCATATTATGGTTAACAGCACATCTACCTCGCACCCTGGTTCTATGGAGCGTCCTGGAACAGCTGGCGACAGCCAGTATCAATGGGACGTTGCTAATGAAAAGGCACTGGGTCTTGCGTGGGTTTACATCACCCAGAATTTGCGCAAAGGAATCTATATGGACGGTCAGAGGGAGCGCACTGCACGCAAAGTTTGGGCGAAAATGGCAACAGATTATGGCCAACCAAATGCCATCAATGCTTTCGTTGAGTATCGCCTCCTGAACACCACCACCTTCCATGGTGGTGACACCATTGAGAAACAAATCATGGAAATGGAGACTCATTGTCGCCAGTGTTCAGAAGGAGGAATCAAGATCCCCGACTACCTCTTCGCTACTCTCATGCTCGCCGCTCTGCCCGCTTCCAGCAGAGGTTTCGTCACCTCTTACCTGGCCAATCGTCCTATCGCTTCTTTGAACCCAGTCAATGTCAAGAACAGCGTCATTGGGAATATCAAGATCGAGAACCTTGACACGACGTCGAACTCGAAAATTTCCACCGTTCTGTCCCTTGCCACCCGCTGCACTCATTGCAACAAGTCCGGTCACGGTTGCGGCATCCTGCTACAAGAAGTATCCCAACCTCAATCCTAATGGTCAATCATCTGACAAAGGCAAGGGGAAGCAGGATGAGGGGAAGAAGAAAAAGAAGAAGGAAAAGAAGAGTAGTGATGGTACTAGCGCTGTAAAAGAAGTTGTAGCCGCTCCCGCGGTTGCAGCTGCCTCCAATGGAATGCACATTTCGTCCTATCTCATGAGTGACTCCCTCAAACACATCGATGATGGAATTTTTGTTGAAGAAATGGGAGATGACTCCAAAGTTCGTTTTCTATGGGACTTGGGTTGTACACATCATATGACAAACACCCAATCCGATCTTCACAACATCAGACCTATTGACACCTATGTAGTCGTTGGGTTGGGAGCTCACTTCAAGAATGAAGCTGTTGGAGATATTGTGTTGCGGGGTCATACTAGTAGTGGCATGGACTACACCTTCATGCTGAAGGATGTCATCTACAACCCGCACATAAGAGGGCGCTATCTTTCTGGGTATGCGCTCGATCAGGCTGGTTACTACACCATGGTTGGTGACAACAAGGCAATCCTAGTCACCAAGGATTGGCTCAACAAAGGAAAAGCGCATGGGGATGTCTTGATGACCTTTAAAGCTAGCAATCGCTGCTACTGGTACTACCCCGAGGAGCTCATGGCACCATCTGTGTCTGCATCTCACGAGTCTACCGCACTCGCTTCCCTGGAAACTACCGATCGTGAATTGTGGCATAAGCGTTTTGGTCATGCGGCTCAGAGGACCCTCACTCACTTGCCGACACAAGTTGAAGGTGTTCCCCCCTTGCGACACAATAAAGACCAGCGTGGCATGTGCAATGGATGTATGCTTGGAAAACAGCACAAGCATCCGTACCCTGCATCAGAGAAACATGCTAGCAAACCCCTTGAGCTTATCCACACTGATTTGATGGGCCCCTGGCCTACTCAGTCGTTGGAAGGTTCACGCTACACAATTTTGTTCTACGACGATTTCTTGAGCTTTGGCATGATGGTGTTCATTAAATCAAAGGACCAAGCCTCTACCGCGATTAAAAACTTTGTTGCCCTTACAGAGCATCAGCTCGGCACAAAAGTACTGGCCTTCTGGTCAGATTGTGGAGGCAAATATATGTCCGATGAACTCACAGCCTGGCTCAATGCATGTGGTATTATGCACCCTAAGTCCGCGCCACACAAACCACAGCAAAATGGGAGATCTGAACGTTGGAATTGCACAGCCTACAAGACAGTAGTACAGGGAGCATTCAGTTACATAGTACGTAGTGTCAGGGCAATCAACACAATACAGTGATACAGTATGGGGAGCATTCAGTTACATCATGGCACATAGGAAGTTAATAATGTACTCAGTGAACTGATCAAGTGAACGACATGGATTCAAGCAGACGTGTTGTGACTGTGATTTTTACTAAACGGGTTCTGAGAAGCCAGCATTGGGAGACAACTCGGCAATAGCAGTGCAAGGAGGCGCTAGCTCCGCTGCGCCAGTAACGTTCTCAATCCCATCACCAAATGGCAACAACCCAATGGAGTGGTCGGGCTCTATAGCAGACGTCAGAATGCAGCGCGCTGCGCTTAGTCGGCATGCTCACTTGGAAGCTTCCCCACGAGGCACTGGAACTTCTGTAGCACCTGGTGTAGTTGGTGCAACTCGACGTTGTCAACAGACTTCACCAGATCCAGGAAGGCCTTGCGAGCCTTGTCAAGTTTACGATCCTGAGCGATGCGCCAAGTGATGTCCTCTGTAGGCGTGGTCCTCATGTACAGCTGAGTGTACGCCTGCGGAGCCGCTGTATCAAGGTCAATTTGCCATAGGAGGCTATACTCACTGATGGCACAGCGCAATTCTGAGCGCGATGTTGGCAAATAGAAAGGATTGGGAAAGTCATCTTCCACCACAACCATAGGCCGCGCTATAAGTTGTGCACTGGTTAGTTATCTGGTTCTTCTTCAGCTGAAAGCAAGTACTGCTGTGCTGCAAACAATCTGCGTTGGTCAAATCAATACCTCCATTGGCTGCGCACTGACACTGGAATGTATTCAACTCTAGAATGGGAAAACGAGCGAAAACCCACGCACACAGACTGCATCATTGTTGTATTGTCCATTGCACTCCATTGCATCGCACCCTTTGCAACAGAGGGACGGTGACACAAATTTGTCCCCACGTTTAGTGTAATAAGCACAGTACCATTTCGGCATGAGCAGCTTGCCCTGTTTGCATTCTGCAAAGGTTTGGTCCGGTGCCAAGCGCTCATATTTGTCAAGTGTGATGAGTGAGAACTGTTGCACTTTGCAGCCCAGGATCTCCTTGCGGTCCTGACTACCGGTCAGAAGGTGAACGTGGACACGTACACCTTCTGTAGGCTTGGCGATGGGAGGAGGTTGGTGTCGGTCGGTGCGCATGGGACTGGCATGGGCAGACAACGAGACAGCGGTTGTCCGGAACGGCGGCATAGTAGACGCAGTGTTTTTGCCACGTATGAGGAAGAGGATGGGGATAAAAGCGCGATACAGTTTTGGCCCCTATAATAAGAGTGAGGACTGAAGTACTATCGGCGATAATCAAAACATGTGACAATGCACCTGCAGATCTATTTCTGAGCGCCTAGTTGGATTACCCAGCAGAGGTGTGATCAAGCATGACCACATGTTTAGTACCAGACAACCAGCTGTGTGTATTGGGGGATGCCATGTGCTCAGGTACAAAATGAAATTGACCGAGGCCAAAGTGGATGTGAAGGTGTTGATGCTACGCTATGATAGTAGTTCCTCATCCCAGAGGATGCCGCCACGCTCAAAGGCCTCCAACTCATTGTAAGGCAGAGACTCGCCGTTGGACTCAGTCTCACTGCCGGAGTCCTCGTCCCCATTGGTATCCTTCCACTCGTCATTCCCCCAGCTTGGGGCACCATCTCTCATACGGGCAGATACATCTTCGATGCGAATCTGTAGTACATCCCTGTCTGAAGGACCCCGAGGGGGGAGGCCCTCGGTTGGGTATGGGATTTGTCGCAGCGGCTTCTCCCATGCTGCGGTCAGTTTCGTCAATTCTGACTGGCAAAGCTTGAGCTGGAAGACGACTGCCTCTTCATCTACACCAGACGTCAGCTATGATTGTTCATCCGTTGGCCGAACGCACGTACTAGCCTTGCCTGCCAGTTGCAGGGCCCGCCCAACAACGTCCCACTCCTCTGCCATCCACCAGCACAGTGCCCGACACTCGTGATATAGACATGGCTCTTCCTTGTCACATTGGTCCCGTTTGAGTAGAGCCTGAATGCCCTTGCGGACAGAATCGCTGCTCATCCACAACAGCGGGTCAACCTCCTTGTTGATGTCCGTCAAACCAATGTCCAGCCAGACATCAGCATCGACATCCAGCCCCCAGATGTCCTTCGTCCAGGTGCCACCGCGTTCCGTGGGGCACGGTGGAGATTGATGAGCTCCTGCAGTTGTTCGCACAAGTTGTTGTAGAGTTTGCACAGATCTTTTATACTTCGGTTGCGGTGTTTGACTGCGTCCTTGATGTGAGTTGTCAGTTTCGCGTCTTGAGAAGTTTCAGGTTAGTCAGCACTTGCTATTGGCAGAAAGAAAAGAAACACCATGCCTGCTTTGTTCCGGTGGAAGTGACGCTCGACTCAATCGAGCTCAAACTTTCTCTGCCTCAAACGGCTGCGTAACTTTGTCTTGGCGGCGGCAGCATTCATCTGCACCTGGATGTACTTGCTCTGCACCATCTTAGACAGATTGGCCTTGTTTTCCACTCCCATCATCGCCTTCTGCTTGCGCACTGATTCCGCCAACTTGCTCAGCTTCTCATGTGCTTTAGCATACTCTTGCTCTGCAAAGTGGATGTAAATAGGATCTGCGTCTTCTTTGAAGATGGTGTCATTCCACTGAGACATCTGCACCTTCAGTTTGTCCATTAGAAGCGTCTTCCGCAGCACGTCTTGGATGGCAAGTTTGCCTGCATTCTTTAATTGACCTGTAATGTTGGAAACAAATTAGCTAGTGCTGAATGGAGGGAACTTGTGGCTGACGTGGTTGTGGCTTGGACATTGCCGCAACCTGCTTGGCGTGCTCTGCCCGAAGGACCAGTTCTTCATGTGGACATTGACTCAGGGCAGTATCAGCGTGTTGTTGATGTGAGCGACAATCTTTGTAGCGCCGTGCTAACCAGGTTCCTAATCGTGAGAGGTTTCCTTTGTGAAGATGAATCACTTGTGCATTGAGCATATAGCGGTGCTTGTGATACTAGAGGTAGGGGTGTTAGCATGGGTCTGATAATGACATTATCTAGAGCGCATACCCTGCAAACACAAAGAAACAATACCAAATGGCTAAGAGAGTGCCAGAAGCGTTCCAGCGACTCTCCATCAGAAAACCTGAAATGAGTGCGCCGCTCAGATGATAAACTGCTTGGCAAGCAGCGCCATGCCCGTACGAGTGCAGGACAGACACTGCCCACTCTAATCTCTCCATGTACGCGGGGGGAAGGAAGTCAAACTTTACTGCTGACCGTTGCAACTGGCAGGCAATGTCGTGCAGGAAACTGACGACAAAGTCGGGTCGGCAAGTGCTGGAGCAAAGCTTCAATGAGGGCAGACATGTAGAACTGGCGGTCACCAGGCGTCTTGATGTTCGCCAGGAAGAGAAGGTTGTCGTGACGACACGACAAGCCCATGAGCCCCTTATTGTCAAAGAACTGAGAACTGCTCTTTGCTCTGGTCTCGTCTGCTGCAGCGAAAGACCGCTCGCACTCATTGAGCACAGATCGCGGCAGAGGAATGGACGGTGCTTTGATCTCGTCATCATCATTGGCCTCTTGTGTTGGTGCAGCCGCTGAGCCCGGAGCAGGACGCGTGGGACGGATCCCTTTGACCCACTGAGCCATCTTTTCCATCGCTTCATCGGGTAGAAAAGAAGACTTTGGATGCGCGCGTACCGGGTCTTGCTGCCCCCGATCCTTGTTCCTTTTTTGCGTAAAGCATGCATCTCCGCAAACAATGCAATGCAGCACCATTTGTGCATCTTCCCATTTGCCACCAAAGCATGCGGGACATCAGGCACACAGATATTCCCTGGGTCAGACACGGTCTTGAGGCGTCAGGAACGGGTAGATCGGCCCGGCGGTGCCGGATGACTCAGCAATGGGGGAGTATGGACCTGGAGAAGACGACTGCTCGGGGCTGGGGCCAGGTGATGAAGACGGGGGCATGAACACCGGGGTTGGAGAGGAAGACAGTGCTTGGGTGCGCTTAGTCGGAGAGGATGGTGGGGACGACTCAAGTTCTCTGCCCCTTCTTTTGCGCGGAGATTCTTCAGCACCGCGGTGGGGTGAGGGAGTAGGTGTTGATGGCCGTTCGCAATGTTCCTCTTCTTTGCACATCTCCTCCCGCACGCTTTGAAGTATGTCGTCCATCGCCTGGTCTGTCCAGTGACGCAAGATTGTGTAGTACTCAAGAGTGTTACCAAATTGACGACGCAGGGATTCCTGACCGCAAGCACGTCAGCACCCACAGCTCACAGGTAGATGCCATACATACTTGGTTAGGCAGTTTGTACCCCAGACAATCGAGGCACTGCTCAATCGTCTTCGTCAGCGCACGGTTGTTGGGTGCTTGATTGAGGAAGAGATCTTGCACGAAGTCCAAGACTCTCATGTTGACAGCCAGATGGGGTTCGATTGGTGAGCTGGGGAATAGGCCATGAGCGACAAGTTGAGGAGCTGCTGGACAGCACGCGCAGTAGGTCAACGACGTTCGTTGCACATCTGCAACGCTTCAGTACGTGTCATGACAGCACGGGACAGGCACGAAGACCTACCGTGCCAGCTGAGCAAGTACACTTGCACGTCTTGCTGTCTCCCGCAGATACATTCCCTTGTGTATGGCATGACCTGTTCCAAGTGTTGCAGCCGCTCGGTGCGGCGCACCAGGTCTGCATACACTGGTAATATGACCGGAAAGACTTCCTCCATCCAACGCCTGGTCTGCTTTCCTCACAGATGAGAATGCGTCGTCTGCAGGCCTAACGGTGCAACATCGCTGCCAATATACGCCATGTACATCTCGGGAGCATCCTCAGGTGCCTCTCCATCTGCGTCTAGGGGCGGGGGCCAATCATCAAGCTCTTCTGCCCGTCGAGTGTTAAGGGCAAACCCAGCATGACCAGGGGGAGGGCGCACATAGTCTTGATAGACTGTCTTTCCATCGGCAAGATACACGGGCGGTGGACGCCAAGCGCCGCGGCGTCGTGAGGGTTGGGCGGTGCTCAGGGCAAAAGCTGTGTGCTTGGTGGGACTGGCGGACTTGCAACGCGCGGTTGGCATGTTGAGTACGTTTGGGATGCTAGGGCGGATTATGGTCAGTGATACATTTCCGTGTTTTTGGACTGGTCTGAAGCTTACAGTGTCGTGGCTTTCTTCACTGCAGCCTCAGTGCAAGTCCCTGTTCCCTTAGCTACATATGTGAGTCTTTTGTATTCCACTGTCAAGATGGCGTACTTAGGATTTCTATTCTAAGTCTACATGAACTATGGCAAGCGATATAGAGGCATAGTATAGGCAAAAAGATAAGAAATAATGTATGTTCATGGTCGGGAGCAAGGGCAGATGTTGCACAGCCACCGGATGATCCCAAGATGAGCATGACCAATGGTCATACGCACAGCATGATTGACGGTGCTGTGCGTATGACCATTGGTCATGCTCATCTTGGGATCATCCGGTGGCTGTGCAACATCTGCCCTTGCTCTTGACCGCACAATGCCCGGTGAGTCTCTGACGTTGCGTATGGACATGTCGCACAGTAGTTAGACTGCGGCTGAAGGCTACGGTCCCAATGACAATAAATCACACCCTGTATAAGTTCACAAAAGAAATCCTTGTAAACGGAAGCATCAGTCCACGGCCAGAGGCACGCAAGACTGACATCGCTTAGCCCTGCTGCCTCCTGAGCCCCGCCTCGCTAAGCCCCGAACTGCAAACTGAAGTCATTGTCATTGAATAGCTGGTACTGCAGGAAGTTCAGATCTAGCCCATCACGCGTCCTCTGGCACTGCTGACGCCGAGGGCCCCTGCTCCCCAGCCGACATGGTGCGTAACCGTTGAGATCTCTCAGTGGTGGTCGTTGGTACTAACATTCAGCACCGGTCAGTCGTCTCTAACTACTCCGCCCTGCCTTACAACTCCGATGTCACCTCCGGGCCTTTTCAGTCCTGAGCCGCTGTTTTTGTCCGGGACTGTGGGTGACGCTCCTTCCGCTTCTCTGACACGATATTGACTGACCGAATACAGCCATCTCCTCCTTCATGCTCCCCCACTCTGATTCAGATGTCTCCAGTCAACTGCACTTAGGTGCCGACATGCTTGAAGAGCAGACATTGCCACCCTCAGCTCTCCCGAACGAATCACGTTTGATTGCAGCAGCTCCTGAGGTTGAGCAGTACACCGAGACGTTGTCAGGCAGTGCGACACAAGACTCGACTGTGATCTGCGGCCAGGACAAACCACAGGTGCGTCTGCTCTGATGAACGGTCCTACTTGTCAGATCAATACCTCATAGTCTAGTGAACTGGAATCGCTGCTTCTGAACGTTCCTCGAGCGTTGGTATTTGGCCCAGCCGATCCTATGGTGCTCGGATGGGGTGCAGTGGAATCAGTAAGGTCATCTGCACCTAGTTGTGGACGTATCCGAAAGCTTTGCAGACTTCGTCAAGTATCTGTGTGGAAGGAAACCATGGCAAGAAGCAGCGTATTGAGGAGCCTCCTCAAGCAAACAAGGGCAGGGTGCTGCAATACCTCAGCCTGGAAGCCCAGGAGGTGGAAGATGAAGAGGATCTCGACGACAATGATGATATGGGCGATTGGATTGTCTCGGAGGAGGAAGCAGACACTCAGGAGTCAGATATCGAAGACAACCGACAGCGCGTCTTGCCTCAGCCTCCAGTCGTCTCCCAAAAGGAGGCTGCATCGATCCACCACTCCCTCGAGATGATAGCTGCTCATTACTTGCAGACCTTGCGGGCCGAGATTGCATCAAGATCCTCCGCTGCTGTTATGCCTACGGACAAATCATCAGTTCCGGAGCAAGTCGCGGAATCTCAGAACCTGATCACAGGCAGCTCCCTCCGTTCTGGACCGAGCGACGAGACAATGGCAGCTGCGGATTACATGTACCGCATGCCGGACGATTCGGTTGATCCCCCCCTGTATCCGTTGGTGGTCCCTCAAGGTCTCGAGCCGGACGCCACTCGATTCCTGTCCCATTATGACTTCCTTGACTCGGTCTTCTTCCCTAGGCATTTTGGGGGCTTCGTTTACGTGGAGACTTGTCATCGCGCCTGGCTGTCTAAAATTCTGGAGCAATGGCAATACTTTAAGCCTGGCATGGTCAAGGCTCCAGTGCGCGGCTCCGACAAGAAACATCTTCTTGCATCACCCCCCAGTGCACTTGTTGGCACGTTTGTGCGGTTCGATACCGGTTTGTATGCAGGCAATGTCGGGTACTTGCACAAAGACGATGATGGCGCCATGGAGCAATATGCCTTGGTGGTACCTCGAATCCGAGCACCAGGGCAGCAGACAAGACCTGCGCCTGCCTTGTTTTCGGTTCATCGCGTTCGAGATCGAGACATGTACCCTGGTGATGAGTGTGGCCATGACGGCCATTGGATTGTCTGGAAGCATCGATATTTTACAGAGGAGGGACTGGAATACATCAGATGCGGGCAATATGCCTTGGACACCCCATAATTGTACCTCGAGAGGTACCTTTTTGTGGCCCAAAAAAGGCACCTCAGTGGTAGTGGGCAGCCGTGGGCTGGGCGGCAGCCGGGCGCCCCCCAATGCTCTGGGGGGCCCCAGCTACATTTTTGTGGGCGTCCTTGGGCGCGCATGTGGGCGGGCCCATGGCTCCTGGGGTCCTTGTAGCGTGCGCAGCGCCAGAAAAATTTCCGTTTTTTGACCTATTTGGGAAGTTAAAGTCAAGTATATATTTGCAATCTACTCCATAATACAGGCGTACAATGTACATAGGAGCTAAATTTATCCTTTGCAGTCTAATCAATAATATGGGTGAGTGTATGCAATAATATTGATTTGACGCACGCAAAAATCCTTATTGCTTTTGTCATGGATATATAAAATCACCATTTCGTAGGCTTATGACTTAAAATCACTATCTTGTAGGCTTATGACTTGGATCACGTGCAACATTTTTCTCATACCTCTTTTGAACCTAGATTGATTTATTCTCAGTGACCGCGGCGATTGCCGGCGCGGGACCACTCCATGTGACTTTATGACGCCTAGGAAACTATGTGTGGGGCCGCCCGCCAATTGCCAAGAGAAAAATGGGCCCGCCCATAGACACTTAAACATCTGCCAAAAAATGACACAGATCCAGATATTCACCATCAAGGACTCACCACGTACAGGATTTGAGACAATTCTTTTTGAAAAAGGTTTACACAATTAACCTCTGCTCTGCCATGCAGGAAACAAAAACATTGCACAAGGTAAAGCTATAACAGAGTCATTAGGTCAAGAACTACAGTGTAGTAAATGTAAAACAAAGATAATTGTCCAGACAACGTGTGAGAGGAATATCGATCACAGTACTGTGCCGTAGCATTTGGTGTCAAGCAACTCCTTGTATAGTGTCTCGTGTAAGCCTCTGTGCCGGTCGGCAACAACTGGAAGGAGGCGGAGGTCTACGCTTTTCCACTGACCGTCCTGATCTATTTGCAATCCCCGACTGACGTAGTCGTCTACGATCATTGCGTCCCCTACACTCCATCTGCGGAATCGTGTAACAAAGAACGTTTTGGATGACTGGTGTCCAAAGACGTAACGACAAATGTGCTCGCCCTCTCTGGGATCCTTCTCCAGCTGCTGCATCAGCAACTCCCTGTCAATCCGCTGACGTTTGCGTGGGGGCTCACTGCCATCCACGTCACTGTTGTTGAGATTATCAGCTAAGCTCGACGCCCGCAAATGTGAGAACTGGTCTGGAGTGGGTGAGCAAGCTGCCATTGATTGCTTGCCCTCTCTTGGATGCATTGAGTGAGAGAAGGAGATCAATGCATCATCTTGTGAGGGAGAGAGCCGAAGAGCAGGGGGTGGCTGTGAGCTCACTCTCTCCTTCCACCCACCTGCCGGCGATCTCATCCTCAACAAATCCCCATTTCTGCGCTCTTATTACACACTCTTTAATGCTTCTATATGACTGACTATCACCCAGAACTCGACACTATCTGCATTCGTCTCTGTGAACTATGGAATCTGTCTCAAGCTCGAAATTTGGATGCTATTTGAGAGTGTCTCTGGGCCTATACACCCAATTCCATTCACGAAGCTGAGTAGTTCCCTCTCTTCTTACAGTTGGAGCTCGACAGATACACTGCTCGTTGACTCGATCCTGGCATTAGAACGACGCCATCTACATCCCCCAGCCTTCAGAACCCTCCCCTTTCCGCCCACTTCGAGCTGCCGACCCCCCTGATCTTCCAGACAGTAATCCCAGTCCATTCCTTCGAATTCTGGCCGCCCATTTGCTACGAAATTCCCTGCCCCATTCCCTGCAAGCTGCGAATGCCTCTTCGCTTCAGTTGCACGCTTATTCGGGTTTCCCTCCCTCTCTCATTGGGCGCTCAAATCCTGCGATTTAATCGCACCCAGAGCGATATTATCGCATATTTTTGATCCTTGGGGCACTTTCCGTTGTCTGACTACGCTGCAGGGTTATTTCGCGGTCAGCCCTCATTCTGGACAAGCAACAGTCTCCCCCCTGCAGCCTGCAGCCTGGAGCCAGGTTTTTCGCTTGGATTCCAGCGCTTATTCGCTTTTCCCTCCCAGTCCTATTGGATGCTCATTTCCTGCGATTAAATCGCACCCAGTGCAAGATTATGGCATATTTTCGGTCTTTTGGGTTCCTGGCGTCTTCTGACAACGCTCCAGGGGTATTCCACGGCCACTCGTCATTCTGGATTGTTTTTCCTGGACCAGGCGCTGCTCGATTCCACATAGCGTCAATATTTACTTGGCATTTGTGCATATTGTGCATTTTTCGACTGTGCATAGCCTGCACTGCGCATATCGTGCGCTGCGCATATTCTGCGCCCTCCCCGTCGTGCATATTGTGCATTTTTCGACCGTGCATAGCCTGCACCTGTGCATATCATGCGCTGCGCATATTCTGCGCCCCACCTGTCGTGCATATCGTGCATTGTTCGACTGTGCATAGCCTGCACTTGCGCATATCGTGCGCTGCGCATATTCTGCGCCCTCCCCGTTGTGCATATCGTGCATTTTTCGACTGTGCCTAGCCTGCACTTGCGCATATCGTGTGCTGCGCATATTCTGCGCCTTTCCTTGGTGCATATCGTGCTTTTTCTCAACTTTGCATAGCCTGCGCCTGCGCTCATTGTGCGCTGGGCATATCCTTCGTATTTTGGGCTCGCATATCGTGCATCTTTCGACCGTGCATAGCCTGCACTTGCGCATATTGTGCGCTGCGCATATTCTGCGTCCTTTCTGCCGTGCATATCGTGCATTTTTCGACTGTGCATAGCCTGCACTTGTGCATATCGTGCGCTGCGCATATTCTGCTGTTTTTGGGTGTGCATATCGTGCATTTTCCACTGTGCATAGCCTGCACATACGCATATCATGCACGGCGCGTATTCTGCTTCCTTTCTGGCGTGCATATTGTGTATTATGCACCGTGCATATTCTGCGTATTATTTGGGCGTGCATATCATGCATGTTGTGCTTGTTGTGCCATTTTCGACTGTGCATAGACTGCACCTGCGCTCATTGTGCGCTGCGCATATTCTGCGTATTTTGGGCATGCATATCGTTCATTTTTCTACTGTGCATAGCCTGCACTTGCGGCGCATACTCTGCGTATTTTCCTACTGGGCATACTGTGCATTTTCCACTGTGTATAGCCTGGATCTGCGCCTATCATGCGCTGGGCACATTCTACGCCTCTCCTAGGTGCATATCATGCTTTTTCTCGACTGTGCATATCCTGCACTGCGCATATTGTGCGCTGCGCATATCCTGCGTATTTTTGGGTGTGCATATCGTGCATGTTTTGAGTCTGCATAGCTTGCACTTGCGCATATCGTGTGCTGCGCATATCCTGCATATTTTGGGCGTGCATATCGTGCATGTCGTGCATGTCGTGCAATTTTCGACTGTGCATAGCCTGCCCTTGAGCATAGAGTGCGCTGCGATTATTCTGCGTCCTTTCTGGCGTGCATATTGTGCACTCTTCATTCGTGCATATTCTGCGTATCTTTTGGGCATGCATATCGTGCATTTTGAGTGTTCATAGGCTGCACATGCGCATATCATGTGCTGCGCATATTCTGTGTCTTTTCTGGCGTGCATATCGTGCATCTTTCGACCATGCATAGCCTGCATTTGCACATATTGTGCGCTGCGCATATTCTGCGCCCTTCCTGTGGTGCATATCATACATTTTTCGACTGTGCATAGCCTGCACTTGCGCATATTCTGCGTCTTTTCTACTGGGCAATATCCTGCGTATTTTCAGTGGGCATATTGTGCATTTTTGATGGTGCATAGCCTGCACCTGCGCATATCCTGCGTATTTTCGGCGCGCATATCATGCATTTTTGATGGTGCATAACTTGCACATGCACCATTTGTGTGCTGCGCATGTCCTGCGCATTCCTGGCATGCATATCATGCATTTTTCGACTATGCATAGCCTGCACTTGCGCATATTCTGCGTATTTTCTACTGGGCATATTGTGCATTTTTGATGGTGAATCCCCTGCACCTGCGCCCATTGTGCGCTGCGCATATTTTGCGTGTGTTCCACTGTGCATATCGTGCACTTTTGATGGTGCATAGCCTGCACCTGCGCATAGCCTGCACCTGCGCATATCCTGCGTATTTTCGGCGTGCATTTCATGCATTTTTGATGGTGCATAGCTTGCACATGCCCCATTTGTGCGCTGCGCATATCCTGCGCCTTTTCTCAATGCACATCATACAATTTCGACTGTGCATAGCCTGCACTTGCGCATACCTTGCGCTGCGCATATCCTGCATATTTCTGCGTGCATATTGTGCATTTTCAACGGTGTATAGCCTACACCTGCGCATATCCTGCATATTTCTTGTGGTGCATATCATGCTTTTTCAATAGCCTGCACTTGCGCATATTCTGCACTGTTTTCTCCTGTGCATATCGTGCTTTTTGACAGTGCATAGCCTGCACTAGCGCATATGCTGTGCATTTTCTCCTATGCATATTGTGCTTTTTGGCAGTGCATAGTATGCACCTACGCCTATTTGTTGCCTGCACCCACGCATATCCTGCGCCGTGCATAGCCTGCACATTTTCCGGCGTGCATATCATGCATAATTCGATTGCATTTCGTGCATTTTGACAGTATATAGCCTGCACATCCGCATATTGTGTACTGGGCATAACCTGCACATTTTCCGGCGTGCATATCGTGCATATTTTACTGACACACAAGTTGTGCTGCTTTCTTTGGGTGAGCCGGCGTTGTTCTGGCTGGGCAGCACATTTTGGGGTCATCCGCACCCCGCCGGCTTTGCGCCCTGGGCTCAGCTCCCACACCCAATCACACTACTGTTGTGCAACACAGTATTTTATTTGATGAAATGTCTGGCCAGCAAAGGCTCGACTGAAGAAGATGGATGCATTGAGTGAGAGAAGGAGATCAATGCATCATCTTGTGAGGGAGAGAGCCGAAGAGCAGGGGGTGGCTGTGAGCTCACTCTCTCCTTCCACCCACCTGCCGGCGATCTCATCCTCAACAAATCCCCATTTCTGCGCTCACCCACCCACCCACAGCCTGTTTGATTTTCGATTTCGGTACAGCAGTAGAGCAGAGTCTGCGGGGTCATCCGCACCCCGCCGGCTTTGCGCCCTGGGCTCAGCTCCCACACCCAATCACACTACTGTTGTGCAACACAGTATTTTATCCGATGAAATGTCTGGCCAGCAAAGGCTCGACTGAAGAAGACTTCTCGTTGGCGTCATTGATCTCCTTTTTGTAAGACGTGCAGTCCCGGACCCAGGCAATCTTGTTGTTATCCCCCAAACGCGTGGCCAACACAATGTTGGCCACCTCGTCTGGATTGTCTGCAGCCTCTTTCTCTTCTACATCAGGTATGAGTGGGCTGTTGACGAGCTGTTCTGTAGAACTGACTGTCCGTCCACTTCACGAAGTGGGGCGCTGTGCACGCAAGTCTCTCTTTGGCAGTCTTTTCTGCGATTGACTGCGCATCATCCTCTTGTAAGATTTTGTAGTCATCCGGTTTTGCACGCAACTCCATGCTGGGAAGCACCCGTTGTACCAAGTCCGCAGAGGGTTTCCAATTTGGCTGCGGCAGCTTGAAGCCATCCGGCCAATTGATAAGCCTCAGTTGATGGCGCCGGCAGAGGTTCAGGATATCCCAGCTCATCTTCTTCAGCTGGAACCCTCCCGAACATTCTAGTTAACATCCATCAGAAGGCTCAAATACATCAAGAAACTGTACTTGCCCATAGCCATACGCAAAAGGTCTTGCACGCGAGCTCGTTCCATGCTTTGCTTATCTGCATACTGCTTGCCAGTTGCGCCCACTATCCCTCGCTCCGATTGATTGCGCATGATAGGAGCTCCTGAGTTCTTAGCCGTTGACGCCTGGGCAGTTGAAGCTATAGTCGTCTGCTTGGCCATTGGCACATCTAGTGCACGTTCATCCATGTCCAGCTTTCTGCAAACCAGTTAGTATCACAGCGAAAGTGTCTGACCGATGCTTACCGCAGCATAGTCTCGTAGTCTCGCAATTGATGATCCACAGCCACTGGAAACGTCTTCATCAGTTGCAGGTACTCGGGTGATCCCCCCCATGCGCAACTGTGCTGCCCGTCTTCATCAATGATCACTCCGAAGGCATGCACGTTGAGTTGTTGATATGCTTTTGCTGACTGTGAACAGTTTAATACACTTATCTAGGAATGAATCTGCATTACAGACCACACGAGTAAGGTTCTTGGCCACATCCGCCACTAAAGCGGGAAACTTTCCACTTCTTCTCGCATCGATTATCTTTTCCTCCGTGTGGATTGCATACCAATCAAGGACATCACTGAAATGCTCATTGAGCACATTGACATTGCTTTGCTGTTCCTGGCCCAACTGGGCCAAACGATCCTCGTACGCTTTGCTGACCTGCCTGTTCCAGATGCTGACGTGCACTGTCAGATTGGTGAGTCACAAGCGTTCACTGGTGGTAAGTAATCACTCACTATCGGCGGGCTTTTTACCTTTGTGTTGAGCCGAGTACCAGGTCTGGAACTTGTTCCACATGTGTTCCTTGGGACTTCAAGAATCCTCGTCGCCGCTCACGTTCTCCATCACTCTTTCCACCGGTACATTGTACTTTTCCGATATCTTTTCTAGCTGCTTTTGCACTTCCAAAATTTCCACGTAATAGGCTTTTGGTGGATGGCCACCCTTGTCAGCCTCGGTGTTCGTACCAGACAGTGCACGACGACCCTTTTGGCTCATAGATTTAGGATTGCTGACACTGACAGATCCGGTCTTCTCTGTGGTCGACACGTTTGATGTGCTTGTGGCGCCTAGCAGTGCAACGTCCTGAGCCACACGGTTTCGCAGCTTGTCACTCTGACTTCCGTCGCTCTCGACATTGCTGGAAGCTCGCCTCAGTCTTATGTCCCTCATCTTCTCCTCTTCACGCTCCCTGATCAATGCAGCGCGGAGTCGTTTTTGCTTCTCGGTTTTGAAGTCGACGTCATCGCCTTCACTCTCATACGGAGCTTCCGTTCCAGGGATCCGTCCACGATAACGCCCATTGCGGTCTGGATTGGAGCGTTGAACCATCGCCACGTTTTCATCACAAGCCTCGTCATTGCTTCCAAGCAGGTTGTCTTCCTCGTCGGCGTGAGGGTCAAGGTATAGTTCTTGGAGCTCGTCCAGTGCCCACTCTGCCTCTCGTGAGACTGGCAGCTCGTCAAGTGATGACAGATGTCGGGAACGTGGAGTCATCTCCCCCTCACTCTGCGTTGACAAAGTGCCAACTCGTGGACGAGCACGAGGTGTTCTCTGGTCTTCGAGATCCCTCGATGGTGTTTGCGGTGGCGTGGATACGCTGGAGGCGCGAGCTGATTGAGGTGTGGGTCGAACAGGGCTCAGGGACAAGACGTTCATGGCTAAATGCGATGCAGCGCTACCAAGCGTGTTAGGAGTGTTCGCCCACAGGTCTGCTCTTCCTTGAAGTCCGAGGAAGGCGGGCATCATCTCCAGCAAGCTATCCGGAATGGGAGACGATGGCAGTAAGTGCTCCGCGTCATCGATACATGTACTGGGCGAGGGAGACGAAAAGGGCGCAGGAGACGATGGCGGTAAGTGCTCCACGTCATCAATACGCGGACTTGGTGAGGGAGATAGTATCCGCGCCACAGACTCCCCTTGGCAAGCAGTCAGACTGTGCAGAATGTGTACTGATTCGGGCACAAACGTACTGAGCGTGATTGGGATGCCTGGATTCGTCGATTGTGCCGCTCTCTGTCGATCGATAAGATGTCGGGCGCACGGTGGAGCACAAGGTACAACCATCCGAGCCCTTTCCTCTCTTTTTCGGCGGCGCACATCCACAGCCAGTGTCTCTGGCTCAAGGGCTGGAGCAACAGAATTGGATCGCAGTGGTCGGGTTGGTGCGGCTGAAGATGTAGGCGGTTTCGCTGCAGACTTGGAGCGGGGAGGCATGTTGCTGGTAGTGGATCGAATTTGGAAGCGTGTAAGCTTGGAAGGATCCCCCAAATTCGGTCGAGTTCTGGGAGCATAAGGGGATGCAGGGGATCCGCTTCAAAGTCTTGACCTTGTCAACTGCTTGGTACTCACTGCCGACGCGTGTAGGATCTGCCTGGATCTTTCTTGGCCTGTGGAGCTGCTCGGACAACATCTCAGAGGGTCAGAAGCTATCGAGCGGACTTCCAATGGTCGCATGGCTCACGCATGACTCCATTTTTGGCTTCTCCGGGCGCGCACGCCTGCTCTTGCAGCCAGTGCCCATGTCAGCCTGGCCTTGAGTGTTGGAGTGATTTGTGAGGGAGATTCACACAGGGAACTCAGAAATACGATGTAAACTATTGCTAATATTGTCCTTTGCCCATGACCCTTGTCTGTGTAACGGATAGATCCTCATTTATCTAATCTCATCTAATAGATCATTGTCTGATGCTACGCATCAATCTGCGGACTGCGCAAGACTGCGCCTCACATCGAGGCAAGCTTGCTGTGCCTTCACAACGAGGGAACCCAAGTACCTATTGTTCAGGATATAGTAATTACATACAACTACCTACCGTATAAATACTTGACTCCACTATGTAGATAGACAGCTTTCCGAACACCGAGAACTTCAATACGCAACTTACCGCGTGACCTGAACTCTCTTTGGCGACTCCCGTGTGTATCCAACGACTTCAAGACTCATCAAACAACTCAAGAATCTCGGCTACCTCACAGTCTGGTTGGATGCACCAAACGAACGACATGGGCGTGGACGGAAAGGCAGTTTAGTCACAAGATGTGACGCTGTCGCTATGTCATGCCTCCTTGATGGTCGATATCAAGGCAATCAGTGGAGTAATGATCTGACCTGCATGGCTTACAATCGCTACATTGGATCCGTTTCTTCTTCATTCCTTCGGACACGATAAGATGTGCGGGCTAAATAGCCACCGAGAATACATGTGAATAATCTAATTTGATACACTGGGCTTCACGTGGACACTGCGGCCGTCGGGGATTTGCTGACAACTCCGATCTCAAAATTGGTGCAAAGCAGCCCAAGAGTTCCCACTGTCTTGTTGATAGCCCGACAGAGTGATCCAAGCGGGAAAGTGTTTGTCCTGTTTGCCCATACCCATTGCGCATCTGGACGGGGCTCTGCAAACTGCACCACCACCCTCGACGGATTGAACGATTGGGGCTGGACTTCACCGTATTTCCCAATGTCTGCGTCAGATTTGGCGCAATTGTGACCGATGATAATGACCCGTCCATGTGCAGCACTGATACAATGTCCATCGGTAAGCGTTCTGACTGGCTTGGGACATTCTGCCGGGACAAGCGCGTCGGTAAATCCACCCAGCCGAATCTGCACGAATTTCAGCATGAATGCATGCCAGGACCAGTTCATCTTCTGTGAGGGCATGACAATGCCGGTCTTCTCCGCATGCTCAAACGTCTTGCGATTAAAAGACAGGAAGTAGCGACCCTTCCCGCGCCCATTTATCTTAGCAGCGTTTTTTGCACTCTCAAGTGCTGCAACAGACTTGACCTTCACGTCGATTCGCTTCCCTTGGAAGGCAGGGTTCGCCAACCACAAGTCATCGGCAGCAAAGACATCTAACGCTGGCGGTGAGTGCTCTGGTGCTGGTCAGGGATCACGGACTGACCTAGTTCAGAGATAGGCTCCTGCGTTGCCGCGTCGAGACCTGGTGGTGGAGTAGATGGGCGGTGCATTGCCTTGATGAGTTCGGATAGGTCACCAAAGAACATGGCCTGTCGCAAAGGTAGTAAGACTCTAAGACAATGCGCATGTGTTAATAGCATTCCAGTCTCAGCAACAGCAAAGCACTCACTCAGGGTGGACAACCTGATCCAAGCGCGCGATAGCCGTTGCTCCCCCGTTGAGGTAAATGATCAACTCCACATTCCGCTCAAGCTTAGATTCTGGCTTAAGGGTTGGTCGTTTCAAGCGCTGGATATGTTTGTAGCCAGCAATCACACCGACTAGCCCCTTCTGGATGTGTTGACCAATGATCATGACGCGTTGACTGGTGTAGCCCCGCTCCGTGTGGAACAAGTCTCGCTCGATCTTGGCTTGCCTCTGGTCCTTCTCGAGAGCGAAGCTAATGTACTCTGGATCGACCTCCATGGCTTGCCAGCTATGGCCACGTACTCGTTGGTATCCGGTGGTGTCTGGTGGAAGGAGCGTGATTTTCCAATCTGGGACTCGAATCTGCACTGATGTTCAAGCACAGGCTATTGACAGTTTGCCACGGCAAGCACTTACAACCAGATCCTCTCGCGATGCGTAGGCCACGTTGTTCAACTGCAAGTAGTCAGTATGTAGATTTTCAATATGCCAGTTAACTATAATCACCTTTCGATCGTCTCTCACAAATGTCCCGTCGATACGCTTCTGGATATCCCCAATCTCACACTGTTTATTTCGACTGAGTATCAAACATATAAACTTCGCAGGCAGACTCACTGGGTAGATATCCACGGACCCACCCATGTTGACTGCGACAATAAATCCGATAACGCCTTGTTGAGGCCCGGTTATGACTTGGACTACATCTCCCGCTCGAAACTCAGTGATGCACTCTGATCGTTTGACCGTGCCTCGGCAGAGCTCTCCATTGGGCTTGATGCCATGGAAGTCGACGGTTTCTGATGACGCGTCCAACCCCATTACTCAACCTGAAGCCGAATGAAATGGCGATCGCCCAAATACCTTGATTCGAGAGTGGTCACTGACCGACCGAGGCAGGCAGAGGACATGTCGATACAGGGAGGCCATTGGCACAACAAACGACTCCTTGCGCCTCATGGATTGCGCTGAGACAGCATCGGTGCCGTTGTAGTCTGTGAATACTGCGCCAAGGGCAGACTCGAATGTGTCGTGGGAAGCAATACAGACCAGGATTCCAGTGCAGCAATTGAATCGGGATCCGTTGTCGTCGACTACAACGAGGTCCCCCACCTGCAGCCCAGTCTTGGGCGGGACATGAGGAGGGACATGGAGCAGGTCCTCATGCGCGGCACGGAACAACTCGAGCTCATCTGGCGTGGGCAGTGGCGCCTGTTTGCGGAAACCGAAGTCCTTTCCTTTAACCACTTCGAGTCCAGCCGCAGTAAAGCGGCGGTTTCTCCACACCCAGAGATTGTCGACAGCATCGTAATCGATTTTTGTGGCGGGATGCATGTCCTGCACGCGTTGCTTGCTGAAGAGGGCGGGGTCTGGTCTGCTCCTCTGGCCTGGCCCACGAATGCGAGGAACAACCAAGCAGTAGATGTTCTCGTGGATAGCCCAGCAGGTGTAAGCCAAATCTCCTGCAAATAATCCTTCATCCAGTCGGACAAGCACGCCAATGTGCTCCCATCCTTTGGATAACGACAGGAGGCGACGCTTGTCCCCCCCACGCACTGGCAACTTGATCATATTGGGCTTTGAGTGCTGCCAACAATCAAGCGCTTTGGCGAGCCAAGCACGGCGGCGGGTTTCAACGTAGACAAAACCTCCAAACTTGCAAGGATAAAACACGGAGTCGAGGAAGTCGTAGTGGCTGAGGAATTGGGTCAAGTCAGGCTCTAAGCCTGGCCGAACAAGAATTAGATACATTGGGGGGTCGAGCGTGTCGTCTGGCAAGCGATACAGGTGTTCTGCGTGGTCCATGTCCTCATCGGTCGGACCAGAGTCGTGCAAATCAACGTCCCTCGAGGCAATCTCCGCACGTTTTGTACGGGAGTACCGGGCTGCCCATTGCTCAAGCAACTCGTGCTCGGATGACGCCAAAGTCTGGGTATCCTCAGGACTGCCCAGCTCCGAGTGCAGACGCTTGTCGTAGACGCTGTCACGAGATTCTGGATCTTCTTCGGTGTCATCAGCAACAATCCAGTCCTCGACATTGTCATCGTTGACGTCTTCCAGGTCTCCTTCTTCCTCCGTCTCATCGGCTTCGAGGCTCAGGAACTTCAGGACTTCTTGCCTCCTGCGGGCAGGCTCTGATTCGACACGCCGTTTCTTCGAGCGATTTGAGTCGCTCCCCACACTAGAGATGCTTCGGAACGTAATGAGCTACATACATCTCTGTCAGTCGATCATATCGCACCGATTCTACCTCCACAAATCCGGTGCGAATGGGATTCGATCTCCCAAGAACTAATGTTTGCGGTGCATTGCCAACTGGTTCCGGCACATTGACAACGTGTTCAGTGGGCTGCTTAAGTGATTAGTGACCATGGGATTGTGAGCATAACAAGGCCCGTACCGAAGGCACTTCGCCACCGCCGAGTATACTTTCATTTGGTCGGCCAAAGAGCAATCCTTCCACCAGCAAGTGACTCTCAATCGCAGATTCGTGCCACCGTGACTCGACCTCTTCTTCGTCCACAACGCAGCTTGCCGCAAGATGTCCACTCTTTCGCACCTCATCATCCAGACCATCATCTGCGGAATCTTGTGGCTTGGGGACATCGGGGGTCGGTAGGACAAGGGGCGCAGCAAGACGCGACTGCTCCTGGACGATGCTGCCAGGCAGAGGTGCCTCCCACAATGATCGCGACGGTGTCTCTGGACGCAGGGTAGGAGATGGCGGAGGAGAGGGCTGTGCGCATGGTATTGAGACCGGGTAGCCCAAAGGCAATTGGATACACGTACCGTGGCAGGGAGGAATAGCGGAGTCTGCAGCCGACCCGGAATGGGGCTGAAAAATCCGCTTGGTGTTCTCCGCGTCGAGTGTGCGCCAGACATGGAACCTTCAGGGCGAGGCTAAGGGCAATTCAATATCATAGCTGCCAGGCAACTTGGAACCCACCGTCCCCGGATTAGACGTTTGGCAATGCGCAGGGCTAGCGGTTGAGTACGCAGCGTCCGGAAGACAGTCGATGAAGCTAGCAGTGGGGCTTAGCGAGCCTGAGAAGCACTGGTTAGTACTTACGCATGGATTCATCTGTGCCTGTAGACCTTCGTATTCTGGCGCTTCATTGGCTTTGATTGGTCTGACTTATAGGGCCTTGAGCCCAACACTGAATACAGACTATGTACATGCTCTACTATGGTACACGACGAGCTTGACTTACGGGGCATGAGATTCAAGAGCAAGAAACGAAATCCCGATCGCTGATCAGAGTGCTTGGCGTTGTGTATGGCTAATGGTTGGACGACCAGCATGATTTCTGTGCCGAACCGCCAACCATCAGTCGTGGCCACAATCATCAATTTTTGGTGGCAGTGCCAAATCGCATCTTGCTCCCAACGCCCATGGACTCATGTCCCACGAGTAGTGTTAGTACATAGAATTAATAGAGTCCGAATTGAGGACCAGTGAGCTAGAAATAATAAAGCCGGCCTACTTAAAGCTCCCTGAATACCGTAGACGTCTGCTGGAACATCTGCCGGTCCATCCCCCACCTCAGTGGCAGGCCCGTCTTCCATCTCAGTGAGCGCTTTCGCTGTGCAGCATACACGCTTGCTGATTGACCTACCTGTCTCTGCATTACTCTAGCAATGCCCAACCCGCGCCACTCGTCAAAGAGCCCCGTTAAAGCCCAGGCATTTGCGCTCAGCAGTGTACGACCGCCACAGCAACAAGGCGCTTGGCGTCCACCTCCCGTTTACTGCGCCGACAGTGTAACACTGTATCACGACTATGTCAGAGCCCCACCTGGTCAGGTCGGGTTTGCGTTGAACACCTCCCGCCTGGAGAATCTAGAGGGCTGGGAATCGCTGCGTGCCAACGATGGAGTTGACGACGAAGCTAACTACATAACACCTGTGCACTCCGATGCGGTGGCCGCCCCGACGGCACACTCTGTGGCCCGAGAGAAGCAGACTACGCGCTGGGTCACGGAAACCATTCCCGCCTTACTTCCTGGCTACGTGGATCTCATGCTTCGAATGGAGCGTCTGCGTCACCTCGATCGTGCAACCCCGTATATGGCTTCATGCGTTTGCGGAAAACAGAAAGAGATCCGGGTCTACCTGCTTCGTTGGCACGGTAGGTACTTGTGTGCCCATCCATCGTCTCTGCTGAATAGTTGCAGATCTAGACAGAATTTCACTGCAGCACTGTGCCTGTCGCCCAGGAATGCAGCAGCTCGTTGCCCGTGGCTTCTTTCCAAGCTTGCCCGTGGAACCGCACCTGGGCGTGGACATGCGAGTGCTAGACTTTGCGCAGGATCTGTTCCTTAACCAGGCACCCAACAACCGTGCACTGACAAAAACGATTGAACAGTGCCTCGACAGGCTAGGCTACAAGCTGCCCAACCGTGTAAGGACGTCATCTCGCTGCTTGTGAGCCAGTGCTGACGCTTTCCTCGTAGGAATCCCTTTGACGCCAATTTGGCAATGCATTAGAGTACTATGTTATGCTGCGCCATAGCACAGATCAGGCCATTGACAACATCCTCGCCACTGTGCGGCAGAGGATCCAGAATGAGCACGACAACCATGAACGCCCAACCACACCAGGTCCGGTGATTGCACGAACCTCTGTGCAGGAATCTCCGCGCAAGAGAGGCCGCAGGGAATGGGACTCCTCTCCGCCGTCTTCTCCAACTAAACGCGCTCGAGCAGCGCAACCATCATCTCCGACGCGATCCTCGTTGCCGTCTTCGTCATCTCTGGTAAAACATTCGCTGCATTCATTGCCTAGTGCCCCACCAGCATCTTCTCCCGAGCCATCATTGCCTGTGGCCAAGTCATCACGTCACACCTATCCATTCACATCGCCCGAGGATTGCCCGCGACCAAGTGAATACCTCCGGAGCCGATGTCCCGCCTGCTTCGGCGGCAAATGGGAGGACATGCGGGTAGCTCTTGATTGCATTGTTTGCAGAGACGCATGCTTCACGCAGAAACAGAACAAGGACCAAGGCTGTCAAGATCCGGAGCGCATGCATCCCAAGTTGTCTTTCTTGTCCGACCAAGCGACGCAGAAGATGGCTGACTGGGTTGAAGGAATACGTCCTCCTTGTTCTGCCCCGGACACAGCTGCTGCACCGACATCAGAAGTGGATGATGACGATGTGATTGAAGCACCAAGCATCCCACTGCCTCAATCTGTGCTTAATGAGTGTGAAAGGTCCTTTGCTGCAGCAGATGAGACCAGAGCGAAGACCAGTTCCCATTTCTTTGATGATAAAGGACTGATGGGCTTGTCGTGTCGTCACGATAACCTGCTTTTTCTAGGGTTGATGCTAGCTGATCTATATTCAGTATCATAAGCGCCGCTACACGCTGGATGTGCAGATTGTACACATGCACAAGGGCAACTTATTCAGATTAGGGAGCTGGCTAGCCCAACGCTACACTGATTGCTGTCGCCACAGACAGCACGCAATTGCTGTTCTGGCTGAATGCCCGCATACTGTATCAGTTCTTCGCGCAGAGCACACCAAACAGGTGGCAACGTTATCCCAGCCATTACCTTGTACGTGTCGATCGCTCCCCGTGTCTAATCTCATCATAATTGCAGGTCAATCGAAGCATGCGGGGAAAATCGCCATACAAGATGTACTACGGAAGACGGCGGCAATGGATAGGCTGAAGAACCAAATGTCGCAGTGGAATGACGCCATCTACAAGGAGGACGCCGATCCAGTATATGTTGACTTCGCTGTCCAGGAGTACGCAAAAGCCGACGCAAAGCTCCTGAAACTTGCGGAATCAGTTCGCAAGCAGAAGGCAATCATGTGCATCGAAGACAAGGCAAACTTATCCAAGCTAGTGAAGAGCAAGTACATTCAGGCACGCACCAATGCCGCCGCCGCAAAAACAAAGTTGCGCAATCGCTTGTGCCAGAGGAAGTTTGAGCTTGACAGAGTGGAGCGGCACTTCCATCGAAACAAAGCAGGTACGTATCTCTTTGTGGGCCCACGGCAAAGCTCTGAAATTGCTTGAGATGCCAAAATGATGACTCACATCGAGGACGCCATGCGACACCGTGACCGAAGCATCAAAGATGTATGCCGGTTGTACAATAGACTTTGCACGGAGTTGCAGGAGCTCATTTGTCTCGGTCGTGCCCCACGCAATGCAATTGCACCTAGGCAAATCGTTGAGAAGGACATATGGGGCTTGGATGTTGATGCCGAAATCTGGCTTGACGTTGGCCTAACGGACGCAGATGAAGACACGGAGCCGCCACTATGGATGAAAAGTGACGCAGTTCGTCAGGGAATCCAGGCCATGCTGGAGCAGGACCGCTGTAACGAGGAGGAGCCGCGCTTGTTCCATGAGTGTCGCGCTTTGCGCTGGTGGATGGCCGAGGAATGGGAAGTGCTGACGCGCGGAATCAAGTTGGCTGCAGAAGACGGTACATGCTAGTCGGCTTCAGACTGTGCTTCACTCTGTTTGACCTTATCTCTTCACAGGTGAAGCCGGGATTGTCTATCAGTTCGAGCTTCGCAAGTCCGAATTGACAAAATTGACTGCCGCATGGGAGAAACCACTACGTCAGGTGCCGTATCCCACAGTTGGGTTACCAGCATGGGGCCCGTCCGATGAAGATCTTCTTCAAGTCCGCATCGATGATATGTTTGCCCGAACAACAGTTGGCAGCTGGAAGGAGAGTGATTGTTCATCACATCAAGAGGACAGCGCATCAGACAGCGACTCTGGGACTGACACGGAGTACTTTCCCTACGACAAATTGGACGCTTTCAAGCGTGCCGGTGATTGGCGAGAGGTTCATGGTATCTAAGCACATATGGATAATCGCAAATGACTTTAGACACATGCTCCTTACGGAACTACAAACTATCCCCTTTTTGCACTACGAATCGGATCATCCATATGGCCATGTGCATTTTGCGTCGCCTGTATATCCCCTTTGTATATTACTTATGCAGAGCACATGTCTAGGCTAATCTATGAACCCACAGAACTAAACATGTCTGAGGTAACCATTGGCTATCTCCTTGGGGTCATGGAATATGTGAAATCGGCCGCTTGGTGATGTACATCCGTGTCAGTTGAATCGAGATTGACGTACTTTTTCAGCAGTCATAAAACTTGTCGCAAAGCTGGTCAAATGTCTTCACCCTCCCTCACTGTGCCCAAGTCTCTGTTATGCGAGCCCCCACGTTGCCGACCAAAGCAAGATCCTCTACCCGCATTGCGGGAGGGCGAAATGCCCTTGGTTTCATCAAAACGACGACACCACAAAACACAGCGCTGGCCAATTGCCCACGAAAGCTGCGGGTCCATGTCCAGCTCGTCGCTGATGGTTGCGAACGTCGTAGAGAGATTCAGGGCTGCTCAGTCCAGCAGTATCAACTTATCTCCATGGCGCAGTATCGCACCTTCTCACCTAGGCACCTTTGGATGAATTGTGTTCAATGCCGCCTGCGTATTCCGAGATGGTATGGGGCAGAGTATCGGGTCGTGGGTGATTCCTTCGAATCATCATCGAGTCTTTGTAAAGGCTGTGATGAGGCGGAACTTCAAGGGGACAAGCACATCAGTAAGGTCTGCGGAATGATTAGTCTATAATTGAAGATTCCACGCTGATCACCTCATTCCAGTGCCAATGTGCAATAGACGGTGCCATCGATCTCTCAAACAGCAACTGCCCCCTGCACGCAAGTATGTTGCCGCCGTCTCATAGACCAAGTGGCATGCTAATTTGGATCCTTGTCTAGCGAGGAACCGAGTGATAAAAGACGAAAGCTTTCCTGACGTATTCTACCTACCCATCTCGCGCGCGGACCTACACATTGCCATCCATGATCTAATGATGTTATGGTACAAGGAATCGTTTTGCAAAGATCTGGGGCCCCAAGACTTTCGGGATCCAGCTTACAGTACTCAGGAAGAGATTTGCCGCCGTAACTACCACGAAGCGGAGTGCCGCAAAGTGATCGACGTGCTCAGAAGGCTTAGGGAGCATTCAGACAAGGTCAAATTTCATCTACTGTGGCAGGTGTTAGACAAGCTTGAGCGCCTTGTACAACAATTCCCTGGTGGGTTGATCTGCCTACATCAGGAAACTTACTGCGAGTTCTCATACATTACAGATCTTGACTTGCCCAAAGGGTTGCTACCTCCGGATATTGGCTTCGTTGGCAGTGATGTTGACGTCAATGTGGAGGGAGACGGTGTCATGAACAAAGAGCCCAGCCAGTCGTCCTATGATACAAGTATCCATCAGCTGGCCGTCGTCAACAACTAGAGAAAAGCGTATTTACTTTGCACCGTCTATAATACTGAGTCCAATCTTCCGTAATGATCGCTGAAATGGTGGGCACGCACTCATTGCACGGCTGCACAGCCCGAGCATTTTTAATTACTCGTGTTTGCAAATGTAAATTTCTTGTGGGTCCCTGCTGTGCATCAATGTAGCGTAGAATCTCAAGTGGGCAAAAGAGGTTTGTGACCTAGTGCGCCAATCAAGGTTTGATACACGGGAACATTTGGTATTACTTTAATACGCGTGTACGGGTGGGCGGCCCCATAGTTCTCTTGGCATCTGTGGGTGGGCCCATAGTTCTCTTGGCGTCTGCAGGCGGGCCCATGGCTCTCTTGGCGTCTGCGGGCGGGCCCATAGCTCTCTTGGCGTCTGTGGGCGGCCCCATACTTTTCTGGGCGCCCCCATACTTATTTGGGTGGCCCCGTAATTCTGTGGGCGCCCCACGTCTATTTGGGCGGGCCCGTTATTCTATGGGCGGGCCCACACTTTCCCGGGTTTCGAGCAGGTCACATGTGGTGGTCCGCTGGGAATCACCTTATGTCCATAAGAAGAAATCAACATTCAATCAAAACAGATTTGATGATATCTGCCGCATAAAATGTTGTGGATGCATATGATTGAAGTCACTCATAAGCCCATGAGAAAGCGGCCCCATATATTCTTGAGAGGAGTGTCTTCCAAGTGTTTGAAACAGCCCTTATGTACATTCAATGGTGATTTTATATATCCATGACAAAAGCAACAAGGATTTTTGTGTGCGTCAAATCAATATTATTGCATACACTCACCTGTATTATTGAATAGACTGCAAAGGATAAATTTAGCTCCTATGTACGTTGTGCGCCCGTATTATCAAATAGATTGCAAATATATACTTGACTTTAACTTCCCAAATAGGTCAAAAAACGGAAATTTTTCTGGCGCTGCGCACGCTACAAGGACCCCAGGAGCCATGGGCCCGCCCACATGCGCGCCCAAGGACGCCCACAAAAATGTAGCTGGGGCCCCCCAGAGCATTGGGGGGCGCCCGGCTGCCGCCCAGCCCATGGCCGCCCACTACCACTGAGGTACCTTTTTTGGGCCTCAAAAAGGTACCTCTCGAGGTACAAATGTGGGGTGTCCAAGGTGCCGACTTCACGATCAGGGTTTCTGACATAGACGGCGCATCAACAGTGGCCATGGCCATGTGATAAAGAATTTAGATCTCACTAATCAAATGTATTGTATGCTTGGGAGAAATCAGTTCTAATCAGTTACTTACACACACATCTGCTATAATACTTATCATGGGCTTCTCAATGAGTAATCAGATGGCTGCGCCACATGCCGGTTTGATGGCCTTGGCAAAGACCATCAGGGCAATGAAACCCAATCAGTGACGACGCTCCGCGTGACAGAGGTCTCTTATTGTCAGCGCTCATGTCACCCGCCAGGCACGACACACCCAGCGGGCAATCTTGCGAGGGACGCATATTGTCTGTAGATGTAGTGTAAATATACAGAAGCCTAGTGCACATGAAATCCGTCTAACGCATCGGGGTCACGCATTAGGAGGCACCGGCTAATGACACTTGGACATCTATATATAGCCTACAGAACAATGGATGACCAAGCACAATGGAAGCGCCAGACAATGGGGCCAGGGAACAATGAGGGGCCGGATCGGGGAGAACAATGGGAGCCGGACCGTTGGAACAATGGGGGTCCGGGCCGGAGTGTCATGTGGACGCGCTTGGCAGGGAAGTCTGGACCAAAGCATGTGACGCCTGACAGATGGCGCGTGCACGGTCACATGCGAGATCCCATGATGATCGGACGAAAGCAAGGGGTTCCCCTGACACAGGGACTCGTTTCATGAAGGAGACAAATCAGATGTTGGGCGTGGAGATGAATCTGGGGACCGCATATGACCCAATCACAGATGGGCAAACGCTGATAGGCCGGCTACCAGACGCGCTCTGCACCAGCTCTGTAAGGGCGTATTTTTGCGCTTTTTACAGAGTTTACTCTTGAACCACTCAGTGTATCGTGTTGCGGTTGACAGTGTTGCGCTCAGTAGGGCTTAAGGGTCTACTGCCCAGTCGACGACTGTGGATAGTGTCGACAATAGCAAGGCAGTCAGACCACTACTGTGGAACTGGTCTTATGAGTCCATACCAGGCTCAGGGCTATTAGTGACGAACGCTTGGACCGCGACAATTCCCCAAAAAGGGATCTTTGTTGCGGTGACTTCTCAAAAGGGTCATCCTCTGCAGATGGGAACTTGGGCTGAAGGGCTGAGCAATGTGCGACGTTCTCAATAATACAACTACTACTGGACAGGACTTGGCGTTACGAGATTCAACCAATCTTGTCGCGGCAACTCCTGGTTTTGGGTTGGACGTTTCCTCAGATCATGCCACGGCGACGACTTGTCACATGTCAGGATCCATTCGATCACGGGACATTGTGGACGCGTTGCGGTGACACTTCCAAGTGTCACGGCGGGTCGGGCCCATACCCAAACACGCTAAAATCGACCCGGCTAGATCCGTGAACCGAACCATGCGAGGAACGACTGGCGTGCCTAGGACCATACGGCTTCTTGGGGCACCCACGTTGGACTCACTCGCCAAGACATACCCGTTGGCCAATCCAGCACGTCGTATTCCAAAGTATGACGCGGTGGGTTGACCCACATCAAAAGTATCATATGGACCATGGGGCGGGGTCCTGATCATTCAGGACCTGTCCGATCGTCCAACTTTTCATTACTCTAAAAGGCAACCGATCTTAGATAGCGTAGCTACTATGCAGTTGTACAGGACTTTACTAAGCATCGTTGCAGACAGGATAAGTAGCACATTGTTTCTTTGTATTAGAAAGCTTTCCCCCGGACTGTGAATCACTTTCATTTCAGATTGTTTTGTACAATTTGCGTGCCGCGTGATTCCAACCTAAGAAGTTCTGCCACCCCTGCCTGGTCGCGACGAGTTGCTCCCTGAGCACTTGTAGCTACCGTGATTTGAGTTTGAGTTGAGATACCAGAAAGTCGGATTTGCCGCATCTGGTTTAGTCACGGCATTTAGTGTTGTTGCCTTTGGGCATCGTTGAGATTGTTTCCACACCTCTAGCTTGGCAGTGCGTCAACTAGTTGTGCTCGGGTTGTTTTGGTCAGTTGGCAGTGCGTCGACTTGAGAACTTTGGTTCCACACTTCTTGCTTGGCAGTGCGTCAACAAGTTGTGCTCGGGTTTTGGACATTGGATATTGGCTGTTAGTTGGCAGTGCGTCGATGCGGCATTTTGGTTTACTAGTTGGCAGTGCGTCGACTCAGTACTTTTGGTTGTGTCAGTTGGCAGTGCGTCGACTTGACATTTTGGTTCTACTAGTTGGCAGTGCGTCGACTCAGTATATTGGTTGTATCGGTTGGCAGTGTGTCGACTTGATATTTGGG
The DNA here is from genome assembly GCA_963692855.1 of Mycena citricolor. Taxonomy (NCBI): domain Eukaryota; kingdom Fungi; phylum Basidiomycota; class Agaricomycetes; order Agaricales; family Mycenaceae; genus Mycena; species Mycena citricolor. Next base: position 292,687 of record CAVNYO010000138.1, on the reverse strand, counting down.
CTTTGCATCGCCATCTGGACGCTGTCGCTACAAGGGATCTTAATACTCCGTATTAAGCTCTGACTTGTTACATTGTTGGTTGTGATTGGATTAGTGTTGGTTGTGTTTGTATAGAAGATATTGGTTGAGACACCACTGTTTACTATATATAAATTCTTGTCGTCGACTTCGTCTTCCGCAACTATTGATCTGCGTCTATTGAGAGTTGGGATACTGGTGCTCTGTCCACCCCAAAGCCCTCACATCTTTCACACACTGAGAAGCTGATTATGAGGAGTGTGAACGTGTTTATATTTGGGTTTACTTTCATAGTAGATTCACCTGTGAGCGCGCCCTCAGCATTTCAGCGGTACATAGCCTTATGACTCAGACTGGATTTGGGTATAAATACTGTAGCTACTTGGTTGTATTCTCCAGTCTTTGAATTCACTTTTCTCTTCGACATTATTTCTTGTTGATTGTCACAGTGCTCAGTATATTGTCAATTCTTTGGATTAAAGCCGTTACTGTGATGTATTCCACTCATGTGATACCCATGGTAGAGCTCTCATACAATCTCTGTTGCTGTAATCATATTGCTGTGTGACTTATTCTCGACTCTTGTGCCCGTCATCCGAGGCTATCTCTGATAGCTACTGACATGCCTGTGCAATGCTGTGCACCATCATGCAACAGTGCCACACCACTGATCACATACAAAGCCAGGGCGTGACCCAAGTTTATGGGGTCCCCCATCAACCATCACTGTCACCTGTCTTGTCTATGAGCAGGCTTCGGCCTTCCGAGCCTCCATACATCACAGTGTGATTCCAATGCTCCCAAGGCGATTTTGGACGTCACAGTGTTAATATTGGCATCAGAGTGCAATTTCAAGAATTGCAGTAACACGCTGTTGGTGTCTGTTTGTCTCGTGCATGTCTGGATCCAGTGCATAGCACCAATCTATTCATTGATGCATTATGATTCAGAATCTGATCGATAATCCAACTCTGAGCGTTCTCAGGCTGTTCATTTGCATTCCATGTGTAGTTATCTAGTGGATCTCAAGCTAAGGGTGCTCAAGCTCCATCTTTGACCGATTTCCAGCTTTCACGAGTGCTGATCTCCTCGTACCAACGAGCCACACTGGGGCGACCGGTGAACGCATCAAATTGAGCCTAGTTGACGAATCAATATTGAAACCAGAATGAAGCAGCCAATTAAACGCACATGGCCGAGGCCATAGAGCCAAGGGAGATGGATGAGGTCGGAAATGGTCAGCGTCTGCGCATAAGTGAGTATCTGATGGTAATTGAACGAAACAGAGCACTGACACTTCCAGCAAGATATTTCTGCGAGGACAGAATCTTCTCATAGACATCCAGCTTGGAATTCAAGCTGTTGATAGACGCGCTGAGTTGCGTCTCGTCTGACTTCAAGCCACGGATCCTAGATTACGCGACTTCAGCAACGCCTCAAACTAAGCGGCGCGGATGAGACACACGGATTGTACAGCTTCTGGACCATGATAGTCTGGGCAAGAGAGTCGAAGTGGTTGTTCTCGATGCTCATTGCCTGCTCGAACTTGGCCGTCGCTTGGATGTCCTTGGTGTCCGGGATCAGGGTGCTGCCCTTCCCGTACTTGGCGACGAGGTAGCGAACGATCGCCCGACTTTCGAACAGGGTGAAACCGTCATCCTGGATGCAAGAGATGATTTTAGCCACGGGCGCGTCGCGTAACCGACGCGAGGTAACTGACGCGAGGAACACGCACATCAATAGTGGGGACGAGGCCAAATGGGTGGCGAGCGAGATGTTCGGGAGACTTCTGCTCGCCGGTCGTGATATCGACAGGGACGAGCTGGTAGTCGATGTTGAGCTCTTTAGCAATGAGAGCGACACGGCGAGTGCAGATTGACTGCGTGTGACCGTAGAGCTTGAGGACCATCTTGCTTGCTGTATGTTAGACAAGAGGGAGGAAGATGTTGAAAATGTGGGGGTCAAGCTCAGTTCATATACTCTGGAATGCTGCTGTCTTCATTTAGCCGTCTCGTATCGACGATTCCATAAGCTTTTTGTCTTTGAAGTGCCAAGTTGTGTCAGATACTGGATGAGCATAGGGAGCCATTATATCCGGAACACCGCCCAGGCTGATATCAAGATACCGAGGAACTTAAAATTGCTCACTGGAAGCGGTCGGCAAACGGACACTGTGAGCGATGACATTTGATCGGAAATCGCTAGCGTGGAGCAGCCCGAATGGATTGGATGGATCAGTGCCGACACAATTAGTTCATGCGCCGTGGCTCATTCATTCAACAATCAGACTTTTCGTATTTTGGGCGAGACTTTATACTTAATTCAAAACCAAAGAGCTCACAATGCGACATGGTCTCAGAACTCTCAGAACCCATCAAATGGCATCATCCGCCATCATCTCGACGTCTATGAGGCCAGTGAGGGTTACCATCTCGATCACCGCAATCGGGGTGAGGACAACGTACCTCCGCATTCGAAGCCACAGCTGCGTCGCACGCAATCATCACTCGATACGGCGTGCTCGTCGCGGACGTCGAGTGCCCATCTGCGAGGCTCGGGTTCCGGAACGCATATACCCCGTCGCCGCACCTAGTCATTTCCCGCACATCATATAAAAATCCGCACGGAATGGAGGACAGTGCCTGCACCGGCCGCAGTTAGCCTTTTTGCCGAACGTAAACTCGTGGAAGGACGACTTGACGATGCTACAGATGCCGCACGAGCGGAAACTGCAGAGGGCAGGGCCCTTTGGTGCCGAGCTCGCAGATGCACTGCAAGCTGTGGAAGAGGCGGATTTCGGTCGTCGGGTGCTGGGAGCGGCTGCGTTTGTGAGAGATGTGGGGTCAAAGAATGATCGATTCGGAACAGGAGGGGGCCCGCGGGGGATCGAGATCTGGTATACCTTCTCCACTTTGGGTTCTGTGCCCGAGGTATTGTCCCACTCGCTCAGGAATTGGGCCCCATTCAAGCTAGCCCCTGTGGCGGCACCGGAAACCATCCCCGCCGTCGCCGCACTCTTCCACTTGCCAGCTACCAACGCACACTTGGCAGCCTGGTCAAGAGTGGCGTGGTACAGAGGCTTGTTGAACCCGACACACTGCAGGCCGACGCACGCGACGCGCAGGGCGCCGCACGAGTACAGTTGCGACGTCCCGTAGATGTTCTGTGGGGACGTGTTCTTGCGCCCGGCGGTGGTCTCCTTCACAAGCGCTTGTGTCGTCTGCGGAGAGAATGGAATTGCCAGCCAGGGTGCTCAACATTGCGCGGGGTGGAGCAGGATAGGCCCCGTGACGTCGACCACATTCCAGCGGTGGGCGGTGGTGACACGCGGGTTGGTCATGCATTTGAAGAGCGGCATGAGCATATATACCCGTGCTTCTCCCGCTCTGGGCACCAGGAAGTCGTTGGTTCTTGGAACATGCGATAGTTATTGAGTCTGGGGCTTCTGACCTACCCTTCCTGCTTATAGGTGTCTGTGGCCGTGACGAGAATGGGGTGTACGATCTTGCTCGTCTGGACGTTGTGATTTTACCCGTTCCGTGACTCAGGTCGCTGCTCCTCCTTTGAGACGTTGTGTCGGTAGTGGACGCTCTCGGTGCAGTTTTAGGTAATGTCCCTGGCTTATGGGCCGTATTTTCACCTCAGTTACCACCGCCATCACGCGGTTCTCCCCCCGCGGGGTACCTACTGGGTACCCTCAGACGTCTTGCTGAGGGTACCCAGTAGGTACCCCCTGGCGGGGGGTGGGGGGGCCATTTAGTCGATTTAGTAGCGGGGGCATATGCGGGGGTCAGGAGGAGGGGGGGTGTATGTAGCATGTGACTTGTCCATAAGAGCGGGTAGCTGGGCGGGAAAAAAAAATCCAATCACATGACGCGCTGCATGGGCGGGATGGCGGGATAAAAAAATCACGTGATGCGCTGCACAAAATATTACCAAAATGCTGGCAGGGGTTGGCGGCATCATTGGCGGGGTCACTACCACCCCCCCGCACACCATGGCGGGCAGTGGGCGCATTATCACGTGACTTTTTGGGCGCCTTTTTTGCAGCATTTGGCATGATTTTGGAAATGCTGCTTGATACATTGCATGCTGTGGCAGACAATGGGCGCAAAATCACGTGATTTTCCGCCAAAAAAATGGAAGACTCCCCAAATCATCCCAGTATAATTTCCATAGGTAAATAGGCTAGTTAAACATGAACTTGAGCTTAGAAAAACCAAAATGCACCCTGCACAATGGGATTGGTGACACACTTGATCCCATCATTTGGCAGGGCCTGCCGCAGGGGCTGCTGCGGGGGGTGCCGCGGGGGGTGCCGCAGGGGGTGCTGCAGGGGGTGCCACGGGGGGTGCCGCGGGGGGTGCTGCAGGGGCTGCCCCAGGGTTGGTCTGTTATAATCCATTTTTGTTCATTGAAGATCTTGTAGAGGTGAGCAGGGCAACAGGCCAACTGGGAATTTATAGGAAGACATTGAAATTGATGCAGGGGTCAGATGCGGGGCCCACTGCAAGGTCTACTGCAGGGGCAGGGGTGCATTATATCAAATTTTGATGTATCTATTCTGGCCATGGCCATAGAATGTCACATAATTATCCTTCAATTTGGGAGGGGTTTCTTGGTATGGTCTGCAGCTAAAGATATTTGATTCCCTTGGCTTTAGCAGAGCCTGGGATATTGAAAACATGCAATAGCACCTGTATAATCTGTCTATGTAGGGTCAAATACAAGTTATAACTTGGTACATTTGGGCATGGTCTGCTAAAGCTATTAGGTCGAATTTAATGTTTGAAAAATGCGCAACTTGATTTGTTTGGCAAATCCCCCAAGGGAGTCTTCTACGTGCAGCCAAATTGATCACCAGGAATAGCTACTGCTCCTTGTCTCTGTCTGTTTGCTTCAGATAGTCTGTCTGCTCCCAAATCTTCCTCTCCATTTTCAGGATATCTGATACAGGTGTTAGGATTGTTGATTGATGGATTTCATATTCCTTGTCTACACACCATTTAGACACTTTAATGGATGTGATAATACTGTGAACACTAACAATGGATTAAGCAGCACTTTTGTCCATCCAATCCTTGCAGGGGCTGGGGCAGGGTTGATGGTGGGGGCTGCCGCGGGGGGTGCCGCGGGGGGTGCCCAAGCCTCTGCCAGCCTACCCAATGTGGATCAACTACAGGATCACTTTCCAAAGCTTCTGTACTGCAACCCAAGTGACTTCCAGGTTACCTTTACCCAATTCCAGTGACACAACTTGCCTGCTCTTGTTTCTGGCCGACAATTGATTTTATAAGCTTGAGTGTGTATGTGCACTTTTTGGTGGGAAAGGAGGCCATTTGGTGAGGGGTAGGGCACCGAAACATTGTCAAATACCACATTGAACATGACCAGTGGCCTACATCTTTTCAAACTGGCCCCTATCTCATGTTTATCAAGACCCTATTTTTCGGACCCATTTCAAGTTTCCAATGGTTCCAGGGTCCAGGGCTCTCAGAATTTGTTTCAGACACTGCCAAGGGGTATATCATTCAGCTGTATTGAGTTGTTCATTTGTAGAAAATATATTTTTTGCAATACCCAAAGTGAACTATGTTGAACCATTATCTATGTAGGAACCTTGAGCAACTGTGAACTGTTTTCATGTTTCGAATTTTGGATGGACAAACGATATGAGATACCTACATATTCAACAAGAACAGCATAGGGAGACCTTATTCCAATGGTTTTCAGCTGCATAACTGTAGAAACAGTGTCAGAAGAGCAGGAAACAGTTAGGTACAACGTTTATACAGGTTCTGATTGGCTGGTGACTTGACGTGTTCTGAGCTGTCAGATTATGTAATCTTACATATGAGAAGATGGCAGGGGCAAGGCACCGGTGCAGCGGGGGGTGTGGCAGGGGGTGTCAGCCTGGCGGGGGTGCATGCGGGGGTGCATGCGGGGGTGCAGTGGGGGGTGCCAGTTTGGCGGGGGGTGCCCGCAGGGGTGCCAGTGGGGGTGCAGGTAGAGTTGCAGGCAGTGAGTTATGGCAAGAACGTATACAGTCCCAGTAGCAAAAGCAATCATGTATGTTTCTGCAGTTTGTCTTGCGAGTATCCAAGCTCTAAGTGGAAAGAATTTTGTATATGAAATCTGAATTCATGCTCAATCTCTGGCTATTGTGAGACAACTTATTAGTGAGTTAGTTCATCCTCTTATATACGACCCAGGAATGAATTGAGGGCATGTCAAATCCGCTATGTTCCATCTGTTCATGTTGCAGCTTGAGAAAATCATTTGCAAAGCATCACAGAACTTCTGATTTTCAATGAGTCCCAGTCAGGAAGTGAGACATTCAATGTGTACTTGACATGTGGTACAATGTGCCACAGGGTAAGATTACACTGTGCTAACAGTGTGAACAATTTACTAATAGCCATGTATGTAGAATGAGCGCACCAAAAAATCAATGAGATGACAGTGGACCCAGTGCAGCCAACCTACCCACCCTGCCGGTCAACACATGAACAAATCATAACTTGTATTTGACCCTACATAGACAGATTATACAGGTGCTATTGCATGTTTTCAATATCCCAGGCTCTGCTAAAGCCAAGGGAATCAAATATCTTTAGCTGCAGACCATACCAAGAAACCCCTCCCAAATTGAAGGATAATTATGTGACATTCTATGGCCATGGCCAGAATAGATACATCAAAATTTGATATAATGCACCCCTGCCCCTGCAGTAGACCTTGCAGTGGGCCCCGCATCTGACCCCTGCATCAATTTCAATGTCTTCCTATAAATTCCCAGTTGGCCTGTTGCCCTGCTCACCTCTACAAGATCTTCAATGAACAAAAATGGATTATAACAGACCAACCCTGGGGCAGCCCCTGCAGCACCCCCCGCGGCACCCCCCGTGGCACCCCCTGCAGCACCCCCTGCGGCACCCCCCGCGGCACCCCCCGCAGCAGCCCCTGCGGCAGGCCCTGCCAAATGATGGGATCAAGTGTGTCACCAATCCCATTGTGCAGGGTGCATTTTGGTTTTTCTAAGCTCAAGTTCATGTTTAACTAGCCTATTTACCTATGGAAATTATACTGGGATGATTTGGGGAGTCTTCCATTTTTTTGGCGGAAAATCACGTGATTTTGCGCCCATTGTCTGCCACAGCATGCAATGTATCAAGCAGCATTTCCAAAATCATGCCAAATGCTGCAAAAAAGGCGCCCAAAAAGTCACGTGATAATGCGCCCACTGCCCGCCATGGTGTGCGGGGGGGTGGTAGTGACCCCGCCAATGATGCCGCCAACCCCTGCCAGCATTTTGGTAATATTTTGTGCAGCGCATCACGTGATTTTTTTATCCCGCCATCCCGCCCATGCAGCGCGTCATGTGATTGGATTTTTTTTTCCCGCCCAGCTACCCGCTCTTATGGACAAGTCACATGCTACATACACCCCCCCTCCTCCTGACCCCCGCATATGCCCCCGCTACTAAATCGACTAAATGGCCCCCCCACCCCCCGCCAGGGGGTACCTACTGGGTACCCTCAGCAAGACGTCTGAGGGTACCCAGTAGGTACCCCGCGGGGGGAGAACCGCGTGATGGCGGTGGTAACTGAGGTGCGTATTTTGGGTTGCCATTCAGTTCCTGACCTCCACGAGCTTCAGCGGTGGTCCGCTTGAAGGTAATCGAGGTGGGTGTTACGGATCAACAAGGGCGACGTAGCTTATACATATTTCATAGGTCTATGAATATGGTTATTCAATCAGACCATGTGCCTCGTAGCGCATCTTTTCGTGAAGGATTTACCGCCGATTACCGCCCTAGACCGGTAGACCGGTACGGGCAGTAGCTCGGCGGTAAAATCTGGTGGCCAGTAAGCTGGCTAACCCCAATCTGCAGGGTTTTTCGTGTCAATAAGCTCGGAGTCTGCATCACCAGCTTCACTGCTGATGTCGAGTGCAAATGGCTTGGCCACATTACTGGTGAGGCCCACAAGTGTTGCGAGGATTCCATGAGGACCATGGAAGCGTGTGATTGCAGCTAAGGGCGAATCGTGCAAAAAGATGCGCGTCAAATAGGATAAAATCGTCTGTATCACTGCCATCAGTCTCCCACACAAATCACGGTAATGGATATTGCGTACCTCGGATTCTCCAGTGTTCAGTTCATGGGTCCCTGTGACCTATGACCTGAACACTCGGTTGTAATAGTACAGTACACGTGACGGCGCCGGTAATCAATCTACCGGTCTACCTCACTGGCCTCATAGACGTCGAGATGATGGCGGATGATGCCATTTGATGGGTTCTGAGAGTTCTGAGACCATGTCGCATTGTGAGCTCTTTGGTTTTGAATTAAGTATAAAGTCTCGCCCAAAATACGAAAAGTCTGATTGTTGAATGAATGAGCCACGGCGCATGAACTAATTGTGTCGGCACTGATCCATCCAATCCATTCGGGCTGCTCCACGCTAGCGATTTCCGATCAAATGTCATCGCTCACAGTGTCCGTTTGCCGACCGCTTCCAGTGAGCAATTTTAAGTTCCTCGGTATCTTGATATCAGCCTGGGCGGTGTTCCGGATATAATGGCTCCCTATGCTCATCCAGTATCTGACACAACTTGGCACTTCAAAGACAAAAAGCTTATGGAATCGTCGATACGAGACGGCTAAATGAAGACAGCAGCATTCCAGAGTATATGAACTGAGCTTGACCCCCACATTTTCAACATCTTCCTCCCTCTTGTCTAACATACAGCAAGCAAGATGGTCCTCAAGCTCTACGGTCACACGCAGTCAATCTGCACTCGCCGTGTCGCTCTCATTGCTAAAGAGCTCAACATCGACTACCAGCTCGTCCCTGTCGATATCACGACCGGCGAGCAGAAGTCTCCCGAACATCTCGCTCGCCACCCATTTGGCCTCGTCCCCACTATTGATGTGCGTGTTCCTCGCGTCAGTTACCTCGCGTCGGTTACGCGACGCGCCCGTGGCTAAAATCATCTCTTGCATCCAGGATGACGGTTTCACCCTGTTCGAAAGTCGGGCGATCGTTCGCTACCTCGTCGCCAAGTACGGGAAGGGCAGCACCCTGATCCCGGACACCAAGGACATCCAAGCGACGGCCAAGTTCGAGCAGGCAATGAGCATCGAGAACAACCACTTCGACTCTCTTGCCCAGACTATCATGGTCCAGAAGCTGTACAATCCGTGTGTCTCATCCGCGCCGCTTAGTTTGAGGCGTTGCTGAAGTCGCGTAATCTAGGATCCGTGGCTTGAAGTCAGACGAGACGCAACTCAGCGCGTCTATCAACAGCTTGAATTCCAAGCTGGATGTCTATGAGAAGATTCTGTCCTCGCAGAAATATCTTGCTGGAAGTGTCAGTGCTCTGTTTCGTTCAATTACCATCAGATACTCACTTATGCGCAGACGCTGACCATTTCCGACCTCATCCATCTCCCTTGGCTCTATGGCCTCGGCCATGTGCGTTTAATTGGCTGCTTCATTCTGGTTTCAATATTAGGGGAAGTCAAAGCTCTTTACGTGGAAGTGATTCGAATGGTGATTCAGGTGTGATTCAAGTGTGATTCAAGTGTGATTCGGTTCGCTGATTCGGCGTGAATCACTGCAGAATCACTGCAGAATCACCTTCGAATTGACCACCCCACTTTTTGCGCGTATATGCTTCCTGTCTTTATCTACTAGATCGTTGTCTCCGGCTTCACTTTCGGTTTCGGTTTGGGGCCGGGCTTCTTTTTGGGTGCCGGTGTGTCCTCAGCGCCCTCAGCAGCTTCGGCCTTCTTCTTAGAGCCGCGTTGTGCCATTGCAGCGGTCTAGTCGGTAGCAGTAGCAAGAGAAGTCTGAAGTCACACATGCTGCCCCCGGGCACCGCGTCTTAGTAGTCAGATTACTTGCTGCGGTATAAAAATGCGGATACAAACAAATCTGAAGTCACTCGGAATAGTTCTACACGTGATGAAAGTCCCATAGCTAGGGTTAGGTTCCAAAGTGATTCTGATTTTCGATTCATCCATGAATCACCTCCAGAGGTGATTCGGCGATTCGAGGTGATTCGGTGATTTGATGACACTTGAATCACCTTTCGAATCACCTCTGAATCGCTTTCTAGATCACCTTCCGAATCAAAGCTTTGACTTCCCCTATTGATTCGTCAACTAGGCTCAATTTGATGCGTTCACCGGTCGCCCCAGTGTGGCTCGTTGGTACGAGGAGATCAGCACTCGTGAAAGCTGGAAATCGGTCAAAGATGGAGCTTGAGCACCCTTAGCTTGAGATCCACTAGATAACTACACATGGAATGCAAATGAACAGCCTGGGAGCGCGGACCCAAGGACGCGAGGAAGCAGCAGAAGAGAGGAGGCCGGATGGCCCAGCGCACGATGAGGAAAGACCCAGACCCAGCAGAGAGCGGCAGCTATGAGCAGGCAATGCCAGATCCATCACATCACAGAGGAACCCAAGCCTAGGGTCCCATCACAGCCACGAAAAAGCGCAGCAGAAATGGTGCCTGGGGCGCAGCCACGGATCACGTGACATGTCGGTCACATGACTGAAAGGATCGTCACGTGATATGCATGTGACATAGCGCAGCCACACATCACATGACTCCCTGCACATGACACAGCACACAGCAGCAGCTCACAGAGTGGCAGACTGCCCTAGGGGCAGAGCACCAACAGTGTGGCTACACAAGACAGCAGACTGCCTCAAAGGCAATGGGCTGTCACTGTGGCTATGCCAGTGCACTGCCACTGGAGACAGGTGGCAGTGTGGGGATCCAGAGCACAGCCATGAGGTCACATGAGCAGAGAGCGGACCAAACTCTGCCAAAGGGGAGAGGCAGGTGGCTGTGCAGAGGGCGGGGAGCGGGGTGGCTGCGCAGGGGCGGGGCGCGGTGGCTGCGCAAGGAGCGGGGCACTGCCACAGAGGGCGGGGGTGATGGGGGTCACCTGAGAGAACAGCCAGGTGACTAGACACTGCCACTGCCAGCAAGCCCGAGGATGGCCGGGTTTTTGACAGCGTGGGAAACCCGAGCACTGCCACTGCCCCAAAAACTCGAAAATGCTCTGGGGGAGTGGGGCTGGCAGGGGGCAGGGGGAGGGGAGTCCATGGGAGGGATGGAGAGAGGGCACACAGAGGGCACCCAGGCAGAGCAGGGCTGCAGCCAGCTAGGAGGTGGAGAGGGGTAGAGGCAGGTGGGAAGGCAGGGAACACAAGACCAGGGGGTCCAGCTTCACAGAGGTGCCCATGGGGGAGGGGGAGTAGAGCAGGTTGGGTAGAATGTGTTCAGCAGCATAGGAGAGGAGCAGAATCACATATCTAGGGCACAAGGACCCAACCAGAGACCAGGGCACATATGACAGTCATCCCACCACCAACTCATCTAACCCAGCTCAGCCATCCAAATCCACCAATCCACAGAACCAACATCCAGCCAGGGGGGGAGAGAGAGGGGGGCCAAGTCCCAGATCCAGGAGGGGAACAAGGGGGGAGGAAGTCGGAGTCGGATGGCACGAGCCTCGACGGCAGTAGGCCAGGGAGATGAGGGGGGAGGAAGAGGAGGGGGGGGATGACTGGGGGTTCGTGGGTGATGCGTATGCGATGTATGGAGTGGACCAGTAAACACTACCAGGGACTCGACAGGGACACACCAATTACACAACCACTAGCCGCCAGCCGGCTTGGAGGCCACACCAGTGCGCAGCAACAGGGCGCCATAGACTGCCACTGTCCTGACGCTCAGCTGGGTGGAGTCCAATGGGGTGGAACCGTTCTGCTGTAAGGGCAACTCCTGCCAGCCCAAAGGAAGAGAGCACACAGCACACAGCAACCTCACATGAGTCTGAGCACAGAGGGGGATCCTTAGAGACTATCAAATACAAGGGAGGTATACTACTCACCTGAGCACAGAGGGGGATCCTTAGAGAACGGTTCAAGGATCCATGTGCCCAGGTGTCACACTATATAGTCAGCTGTGACAAGTGACTGATGATGATGGGATATCACTGCCATGGAACAATGGCAGATGACAAGTAGATAATGACAAACCCAGATAAGATAGTGAGTGGCTCAGAGGGGCCAGTGATGGCCAGCTCCTGAGACACCAACAGTGGAAGGCCACACTGGAGGAGCCCAGTGGCCAGGCCAGTGCCGGGCCGGCCAGTAGAGACATCGGAGGCGAGGACCAATGCCCGACTGGGAAGAGGGGTGGTGCGGATGAGCGCAAGGGCATCTGGTACGAGCCTGTACGGCAGTAGACCACATCCGCGGGGAGAAGGCCGAAGTGAAGGGGGAGGAGTGCGTACGGCAGTAGCACTCCCTGGTGCAAGGAATCGGGCTTGGCTAGACCGCTTGCGGGGATTCGAGGGAGATGGCCGGGAGAAGGAGGGAGAGGGCGGATGTCGGCATGGATGGAGATGAGGATCGGAGGAGGAGGAGGAGGCTGGGTGATCGACAGGTGAGCAGGCACGGGTCGGCAGAGAGGGCGCAGTGGGTCACGTGCATGGTCACGTGCCCAAGGAGCGCGGCGTCCCCTGACATTGTCTGCTGACCCACTGGGCTTCCTGGGAGAAGCCTTCCTGGCTTGCTTTGTTGGGGGAGGGGTCGGGTTGGAATTGGGTTCGGTGACAATGGGGGCCGTAGCAGAATAAGTGGGATTGGGGGAAGGGCCCGGGTGCTCAGCTTTGTCATCTCCTTCTTTCTCATCCTCTCCTCCATGCTTTCTCTTCTTTCCCTTGTCTGAAAGCAGCACAACTTGTGTGTCAGTGAAATATGCATGATATGCATGACGGAAAATGTGCAGGCTATGCCCAGTACGCAAAATGCGCATGTGCAGGCTATATACCATTGAAAATGCATGATATGCAGTCGAATTATGCACCATATGGACTCTGGAAAATGTGCAGGCTATGCACCGTCAAAATATGCACAATATGCAGTCGAGATATGCACAATATGCCCCAGGAAACAACGCAAGATATGCGCAGTGCATGATATGTGCAATTCTTGGCTTATCAAAGTCAAAATATGCACAATATGCACGCCAGAAAATGTGAAGGCTATGCACAGCGCACAACATGCACAGATGCAAGCTATGCATTGTCAAAAATGCATGATATACACTGCAGGAACACGCAGGATATGCGCAATTCTAGGCTAATCAAAGTCGAAATAGGCATGATATGCAAGCCAGAAAATGTGCAGGCTATGCCCAGTGCATGATATGAGCATGTGCAGGCAATGCGCCATCAAAATATGGATGATATGCAGTCAAAATATGCACGATATGCACGCCAGAAAATGCGCAGGATGGGTGCAGTGCACGATATGCATGGGTGCAGGCAACAAATAGGCGCAGGTGCAGGCTACCCACTGCCAAAAAAGCACAATATGTAAATTAGAAAATACACAGGATATGTGCTAGTGCAAGCTATGCACTGTCAAAAAAACATGATATGCACAGGAGAAAAACAGTGCGCAATATGCACAAGTGCAGGCTATTGGAAAAGCACGATTTGCACCACAGGAAATATGCAGGATATGCGCAGGTGTATGCTATGCACCATCGAAAATTGCACAATGTGCATGCCAGAAATATGCCAGATATGCGCAGCGCATGATAGGCGCAGGTGCAGGCTATGCACCATCTGTCAGGGGAACCCCTGCTTTCGTCTGATCATCATGGGATCTTGCATGTGACCGGGCATACGCCATCTGTCAGGCGTCACATGCTTTGGTCCGGACTTCCCTGCCAAGCGCGTCCACATGACACTCCGGCCCGGACCCCCATTGTTCCGACGGTCCGGCTCCCATTGTTACCCCCGATCCGGTCCCTCATTGTTCCCTGGCCCCATTGTCTGGCGCTTCCATTGTGCTTGGTCATCCATTGTTCTGTAGGCTATATATAGTGGGCCCTGACAAGGAGAGTCCCCAACTTGGTTTCTCTTTGGACTCTCCCTTGTCAGGTTTGCCAGTCTCCTGTATTAGTCGATCCCCTTATCTGACGCTTTGGACTCTCCCTTGTCAGGACTCTGAGATCGGGCCTCGAGGTTGCCCTTACAGCAGAAACTGAGTTCCCAGGGATAACTGGACAAGCTTGTGAAGACCACCGACAGCGTCATCCGCTTCTCACTTCCAACCTTGTCCCCTCCTCCCCCTCTATGATCATCATGTCCCAAATGGAAGAAGAGGACGACCCCTCCCACCCCCAACAGAGGCTTGCGAATCTAGAGGAAGCCATGCAACGGATGGAAGGCCTCCTCCACAATCTCATAATTACACAGCAACAGCCTGCCCCTGCCCCTGCCCCTGCTCCGTCTCCGGCAGTGGGTCCAGGTGTATCTATTGGCCAACAGGCCAGCACAAGACCCCTCATCCGCCCCAACCCCCCATTCGCATTCGACGGGGATCGCACCCAGGGCAAGACGTTTCTCCATTCCATCAAGCAATACTGGCGCCTCCTCCCTGAGGCCTTCCATGTGAACGGGGTAGTATCAGAAGAGCGGGTGGTACGTTTCGCCCTCTCCTACATGTCCAAGGACTCGGCGGCCTCCTGGTCAGAACGCATGTCAGAGCGCCTTGTCTTCCCATTCCCGACCTGGTCCTCCTTTGTGGCCGAGTTCATGCTCCGGTTTGTCGAGGAGAACAAGCAAGACCACACCCTGGCACAACTGGAGACCCATGCTTACTACATGGGATCCCGCAACATGTTCAAATACACGGACGAGTTCGACGACCTTCTTGACTTGGCGGGGTACTCCGACAACTTGGTCAAGGTCACCAAGTACCGGGCAGGTCTCGACCCCAGAATCAACCAGGCGATCACGACCTCTGGCAACCCGCCTAGCCTCACCGACTACTCGGAGTGGCGTACCCGCGCATTCCGCCAGTACAACGCCGAGGTGGCTGCCCGAGCCGCACGAGGACAGGCGTTCTCTCCACCCCGCTCCCCATTTCCTGCGGCTCCCTGTCCTCGCCCCGTGGCTCCTCCGGTGGTTGCCCCTCCTCCCGCTCCCCGACCAGCCCCGGTAGTCCTCCTGCCGGGCATTCCCATGGAGATCAACCAAACCAGAGCCCGCAGCAGTGTTTGTTGCACCTGCTTCCAATGCGGCAGCCCAGGACATCTGGCCCGAGACTGCCCGACCCCCGCTGACGTCCTGGATGAAGTGATCAATCAGCTGGGAAGTGACCTGTTAGCGGAATTAGTAGCCTGGCTAGCAACTACGGTGGCCGTAGAGGAGCATGAAGCGGAGATTGCCAATGAGTTGGAGCAGGGTTTTCTCCCCTCCGACAAGTGAATAGTACGCCCTCGATCGCCTCACATAATCGTTTCGAATGTCTGTATGATGAATGCGACCTCATTTCCCCCACAAACAAAACAATAGACATACCTCCTATGCCTCGCTCAGTTCCGCTGGTCCGCAAAGAAAAGTGGGAACGAAAACTCCCTCAGCGCTATGTGGTTGCGGCCTCCCCTGGCGCCAACTCCCTGCACCTCCCCCTGGAGATCCAGTCCACCGACAACGCAGTCCAGCTCTCTCTCAACAGACTGGTCAACTGCGGCGCCATGTCGGACTTCATAGACTCCACCTACACCTCTGAAAACCGACTTCCGGTCCGGCAGCTCTCCCAGCCCATCCCAGTCTACAATGTGGATGGCACACCAAACGAAGCTGGCTCCATTTGACAAGTTGCCGATGTGGTCCTGCGTTACCAAGGACACAGTGAGCGGGTCCAGCTTGCTGTCACTCGCAAGGCCCCACCCCCTCCATCTGCGTTGTTGACATGGAAGACCATGAAGACAAGGCTATGCCACCACTCCAGGAAGACGATGGGGAAGAGCCCAATGAAGAAGAAGATTGTCTGGAAACCGGTGACCGTATCTTCTACACCCGTTTCAACCCTTCTGAAGACATCCGAGCTACTAGCACCGTCTCCCAGCGTCTCGCGGAGGTGTTTGCCAAGAACTCCGCCCCCCCTCAGGATTCCATACCCAAGTGGGCATGCGAGTTCGAGGATGTTTTCAGCAAAGAGTCCTTTGACAATCTTCCAGAGTGTTGGCCCTGGGATCATGCCATCGAACTGGTGCCTGATGTGTGTAAGGGCAACTCCTGCCAGCCCGAAGAAAGAGAGCACACAGTACACAACAACCTCACATGAGTCTGAGCACAGAGGGGGATCCTTAGCGACTATCAAATACAAGGGAGGTATACTACTCACCTGAGCACAGAGGGGAATCCTTAGAGAACGGTTCAAGGATCCATGTGCCCAGGTGTCACACTATATAGTCAGCTGTGACAAGTGACTGATGATGATGGGATGTAGATAATGACAAAGCACCTTGGACACCCCACATTTGTGGAACAATGGGAGATGACAAGTAGATAATGACAAAGCACCTTGGACACCCCACATTTGTACCTCGAGAGGTACCTTTTTGAGGCCCAAACAAGGTACCTAAGTGGTAGTGGGCGGCTGTGGGCTGGGCGGCTGCTGGGCCCCCCCAATGCTCTGGGCGGCCCCACTCAAAAATCCATGGGCGGCCAGTGGGCGGCCTTGGGCGTGCCCACAGCTCCCGGGGTCCTGATAGCGCGCACAGCACCCGAAAATTATCTGTTTTTTTGGCCTATTTGGAAAGTAAAAGTCATGTCTATTTTTGCAACCTACGCAATAATACTGGCATAGAATGTAACATATGACTTGTATTCATGAACATATTATGAATGTAACATGACTTATTCTTTCTCTTAAGGATATATCAAGTCACTATTTTGTAGGCTTATGGACTCGAAGAAAAAAAATCCTTATCTTTTGCGCTTTATGACTTGAGTGAATGATGCATACAGATGTTTTTTATATTCTCTTTTGAACGTAGATGTATTCTCAGCAACAGGTGATCCCTGAGCACAGGAAAAATGTATGTGACATATTGACGCCTAGGCAAGTGTGAGCCCGCCCACAGAGTTATGGGCCCGCCCAAGGAAAGTGTGGGCCCGCCCGCCTATTGCCAAGATTACTTTGTGGCTGCCCCTCTTGCTTAGATAATTATGGGGCTGCCCATATTGCTTAGATGATCATGGGGCCGCCTGCCAATTGCCAAGATAATTACAGGGCCGCCCATATCGCTTAGACAATAAAGATATGAGTAACACATTAATGAGATCGAGAACGACAGCAGTACAGTAAGTGCGAAACAATAGAAATTGTCCAGACAACACATGAGACTAATATAGGTCACATCACAGTCCCATAGCATCCAGTGTCAACCAAATCTTTGTACAGCGTTTTGTGTAAGCCCCTGTGCCGCTCAGCAACAACTGGCAGGAGGCGGAGGTCCATGCGCTTCCACTGACCCTCCACCTTGGTCACCCCCCAAATCCTACCAGTTAGGTAGGTTTTTCCGGCGCCCAAAACCTACCTGAGTGGTAGTGGGCGGATGGGCGGCGGGCACTCATTTTGCAAATTGCGATCCTTGGGCGGCCCATTGTTCAGGGTTCCAGGCGCCCGTGGGCAGCAGCCCGGGCAGACCCAACCCCGCCCGGGGTCCTAGCACGCGCAGCGCTAGAAATTTTTGGCCATTTTACGTCCCGTTTAGGAAGTTCAAGTCAATTTCTATTGCCTTCATTGCACACAAAATACATTTGTTTTGTTTCCTACTTATCACCCGTGTGTACACGATGCCAATTAAATATCCATGTAGCTTTTTTGCGTTCAATCAATCATTGATGCTGAAAATCTCTGCATCAGGGGGCGGCGGCCTGCCTGCGTCGCAATTCTCGCTGTGTCCACGCCCACTCGTCCACATCTATGACTTTGCCCAGACGTTCTGCTTTTTCAAGCTTTTCCTGTGCAATTCTTCTCTCTTCTTAATCCAATAATTTTGTCATTGAGACTACGCGTTCATACGGCAAGCCTACCTTTTGCAAATGCCTTCTTCCGTTCGACTGAACGAGCTTTTTCCAGGTGTTTAAGTAATCCCATTTGTTTATTTTGAACCTGGCAAGCCTACCTTGTGCACGACGTTCTGCGAGATGATGCTCAAATTCATCCTCCGGCTCTCGCTTGCTCTCACTCTCACTTTCCTCGCTGTCCTCCGTCTCCAGTTCCTCATCATCGTCAGATCGGATGATTGCTCTGCCCCACCCATGGCGGATTCTCCGCACTTGGCGCCGAGGTTATGGGCACGGCATAAGGAGGTGCCGATTGATCCTTCGTTGGTCGGCTGGTGCGTGGGCACCCGTGAAGAGATGTGGGCGCCCGTGTCGTAAGTCTGGGCGCCCGTAGTTTGCTGTGGGTGCCTGTGATGGGATCTGGGCGCCCGTGTCGTAAGTGTGGGCGCCCGTCACTGGTGTCAGGGCAATCCACACAATACAGTGATAGGAGTCACAGCAGGTCACAGCTAACCACCAGTGGATTTTGATGCAGTGGAAATAACCACGTGTAGACTCCGTGCGGCCTACTTGATCAGCTGCCGGCTCGCATGCCGGAGCCCCCAAATCCTGGCTAGTTACCTAATTCACGGTCGGCTAGTGATCCAGGCCCGACTCGCCTTTGGCTCGCCCATCACTCGCAAGCCGAAGCCCCCGAGGGGGCTAGGTACCCGTGAAATGCAGTGAATATATTACAGAATAGTCTCTATGCAATCCCATTCAAACAATAAATTCGGGGAGCCTCTAGGGATCATCTAATCATAATATGCTATGCAATTCAAACGCGTTCGAACTTTTCCTGATAAGCCAGGCGACCGGCTGCGATTGCATCATATTCTGCCAACTTGGACCGCGTGTCACCTTGAATGGAGAAATGTCAATCAATCGCAATTCAAACCACGTGCGACCACGGTAGCCCCTCACCCAGCGCAGTCCCTTGTTGCCCAGCGATGATAAATTCCATCTGCTCGATGGTCGTCTTGTTCACAAAATCTGCTCTCGGCTTGCGGATATCTTCCCACACTGCAAGGCGTGCAGAGACATCCTCGCGCGTGGTGCCAAGCGGCAGCATACACGCGAGCACACCCGCGTCCTCGATCGCCATCGCCGCACCCTGGGCCAAGAAAGGGAGCGTGGCATGCGCCGCATCTCCGAGGAGTGCAGTGCGACCTTTACACCACGTCGGGATCGCAGGAAGCACACGGAGCCGCCAGCGGAAGATCTTTCCCGCGTGGTTCGGCAGGTCGAGCAGGCGGTGGAACTTGGGGTGGTAGTCCGCAAACTTGGCCCGTACCTGCGCTGGGGACATTGTCGGAGTCGAAGCTGGTTGCGAGACTGCGATGAGGATACGCAACGAGGCTTTAGTCCGCGTTGAGAATCGCTGTCATGCCACTCACCGTCCTGCTTCTCTTCCTCTGTTTCCGTATAGAAGTGAGCCGAATTGACGAGCTCTCCGTTTCTGCACGGATAACAGAGAATCATTCGGAAAGGAAGGCCTCTCCAAGCCACAGAGCGAACGCCAGGGTCTCCTTCGCTGAGCCACTCCAGACCCGAGAAGCTGCCATCCGTAGGAGTCGCGTTGAACACTGAACGGCAACAAGCGATGCCGGTGGGTGTGGCATCCTGCACATATCCGAGCACATTCGTACGGATGAGCGACTAGAACCAGTTCGTTAAGCCGCAGGAAAGACAGAAAAGCAAGCAGGGCACCGCACCTGGATGCCATCTGCTCCAATGACCAGGTCCGCGTGGACGGTCTCTCCCGATTCAAGTACCACGGTGCCTTCCTCTGGGGAGCAAGAGAGCACTTTGCAGCCGAAGCGCATCGACACCTGCGGAAACCCGCCTGTGGTATCGAGCGCTACGCGTTTCAGTTCGTCATAAATGTCGGTGCGGTGACACATGAGCAACCACTGGTTGGGTTTCAGTCACAGAGCTCGTATTTTCGAAGGGATATCACTTGCGTCGCTCTCTCCATGTTTCGCGCTCGGCAGGAATTTGTGCTCTTGCCCGTCCCCGGTGACAGGGTCAAAACTGATGATCTGGGAAGTGCAAAAGTGCCGGGGTATCGTGCAAATGAAATGGCGGCTCACCCCCGTAACAAACACGCCTTTGAAATTTTCCACCTGGACGCCGAGGTGCTTCAATACGCGCATCGCGTTGGGCTGGATCCCTAGCGCCGCGCCGACCTCGGTCTTGTTCTCCGACCGCTCGAATACTTGAACGATGTGGCCAATCTGCCGCAAGGCCACGGCAGCCGTAAGACCACCCAGGCCAGCGCCAACGATCGTAATTCGGAGAGGAGTCGCAGTAGTCGTCGAGTCTGAAGGCATTGTGTGGAATGCAAGTGATCTTTGTGGCTCGGTCAGGTCGCTGCTTTTATGCTGCCCGTCCGTCATGCATGTAACGATTCTTTCCAGAGTTCGCCGGTTCGGATATGAAACTCATGCGCTTCTCCGCCCATTTGAGACCAGTCGGAGAATGGGCTCTGTCACACCTCAGTTACCACCGCCATCACCCGGTTGCACCCCCGCGGGGGTCCTCCTGGGTACCCTCAGACGTAGCTCTGAGGGTACCTAACAGGTACCCCCCTGCGGGGCCCGCGGGGGGGATTTGGTCCATTTGGGGGCGGGGGCATATGCGGGGGTCAGCAGGGGGGGGTCTGTACATGTCATGTGATTTATCATTGGGAGCGGGCAGGTGGGCGCGAAAAAAAAAAATGAATCACATGACACATCCAATGGGCGGGATGGCGGCTGATGGCGGGGTAAAAAAATCACGTGATGCACCGCATGAAAATTATCAAAAATGGCTAGCAGGGGTTGGCGGGGGTTGGCGGGGGCGCTACTGGCCCCCCGCACACCATGGCGGGCAGTGGGCGCATTATCACGTGACTTTTGGGGCACCTTTTGTGCACCATTCGGCATGATTTCGGAGGTGTTGCTTGATCCATTGCATGCTGTGGCAGACAATGGGCGCATAATCACGTGATTTTCCGCCCAAAAAAATGGAAGCCTTCCCCAAATCATCCTGGTATCATTTCTATCGGTAAATACACTAGTTAAGCATGAATTTGAGCTTAGAAAGCCCAAAATGCACCCTGCACAATGGGACTGGTGATGCACTTGATCCCATCATTTGGCGGGGTCTGCTGCGGGGGGTGCCACGGGGGGTGCTGCGGGGGGTGCTGCGGGGGGTGCCGCAGGGGGTGCCACAAGGGGTGCCGCAGGGGGTGCCGCAGGGCCCGCTGTGGGGTCAACCACAGGAGCAGGGGTAGGGGTGCATTGCATCATATTTTGATCTATCTATTCTCGCTGTGGTCATAGCATGCAGCATAATTATCCTTCATTTTGCCAGGAGTTTGGAGGCTGTGTCTGGGGTTGGTCTGCAGCTACAGCCATGTGACTCCCTGATGCTTCGGCAGGGGCTGGGATATCAAAACTGTGCAATATTGTCTGCATAATCCAGGCATGTAGGGTTAAAAAGAAAGTGTGATTTGTTCATTTTTTGGCTGGCAGGGTAGGTGGGCTGACATCATGGGCTGCATCGGGTCCACTGTCAACTCATTGATTGTTTCGTCTGCTCATTCTATACACATGCCCATTGGTAAGCTGATCATGCTGTAGGCACAGTCTAATCTTACCCAGTGGATAATACCATACGTTAATTATGCACCTAATGTCACACTTCCTGTCTGGGACTCATTGAAGTTCATCTGTTCTGTGTTACTTTACAAGCAGTTTGCTTTAGTTGCAACATGAACAGATGTAATAGAGTGGATTTGACATGCCCTGAATTGATTCCTAGGTGGAATATGAGACAATGGATTCACCAGCAAGTTGCCTCACAATAGTCAGAGATTGGTAATATTTGAATTTCAAATTTCATATACAACACTCTGTGCACTCAGAACTCGTATATTTGCAAGATAGACTGTAGAGACATAGATGGTTACTTTTACTACCTCTGGGGCTGCACACATCCTTGCCATGACCCACTGCCTGCACCCCTGCTGGTACCCCCATTGGCACCCCCGCCGGCACCCCTGTTGGCACCCCCGCCAGCACCCCCGCTGGCACCCCCGCCAGTCTAGCACCCCCCGCTGCACCGGTGCCTTGTCCCCGTGATTTTCTTATATGTAAGATTATGTAAACTGACAGCTCGGAACACGTCAAGTCACTAGCCAATCAGAACCTGTATAAACGTCGTACCTAAGTGTTTACTGCTCTTCTAACACTGTTCCTACAGTTATGCAGCTGAAAACCATCGGAATAAGGTCTCCTTCTGCTATTCTTGTTGAATATGTAGATACTTCATATCATTTGTCCACCTAAAATTCGAAACATGAAAAGAGTTCACCATTGCTCAAGGTTCCTATGTAGACAATGGTTCAACATGGTTCACTTTGGGTATGGCAAAAAATATTTTTTCTACACA
The DNA here is from genome assembly GCA_963692855.1 of Mycena citricolor. Classification (NCBI taxonomy): domain Eukaryota; kingdom Fungi; phylum Basidiomycota; class Agaricomycetes; order Agaricales; family Mycenaceae; genus Mycena; species Mycena citricolor. The sequence goes on along the minus strand of CAVNYO010000138.1, from coordinate 270,288 downwards.
CAAGCAATTCAATACAGCTGAATGATATACTCTTTGGCAGTGTCTGAAACAAATTCTGAGAGCCCTGGACCCGGGAACTATTCAAAAACTTGAAATGAGTCCGAAAAATAGGGTCTTGATAAACATGAGATATGGGCTGGTTTGAAGAGACATGGGCCACCGGTCATGTTGAATATAGTATTTTACAATGTTTCGGTGCCCTACCTCTCATCACATGGCCTCATTTCCTACTAAAAAGGGTGCATACACACTCAAGCTCATAAAATCAATTGTCACCCAGAAACAAGAGCAGTGAAGTTGTTTCACTGGGATTGGGTAAAGGTTACCTAGAAGTCACTTGGGTTGCAGTACAGAAGCTTTGGAAAGTGATTTTGTAGTTGATCCACATTTGGTAGGCTGGCAGATGCTTGTGCACCCCCATGGCACCCCCCGTGGCACCCCCCGCGGCACCCCCTGTGGTTGACCCCCCCCCCCAACCCCTGCAAGGATTTAATTGACAAATGTCCTGCTCAATCCATTGTAAGAGTCTACAGTATTATTGGATTCAGTAAAGGGCCCAAATGGTGTGTAGACAAGAAGTATGAAATCCGGAAATCAACAATTATGACACCTCCACGGAATATGCTGCAAATGGAGAGAAAAATTTGAGTGCAGACAGACTACCTGAAGCAAACAGACAGAGAAAAGAAACATTAGCCATTTCTTGTTGATGATGTTGGCTGTCCCTGGAGCATGTACTTGGGAGATTTGCCTAACAAATCAAGTTGCACATTTTTCAAATTTTTAGTTTGACCTGACAGCTTGAGCAGACCATGCTAAAATGAACCAAGTCATATATATCAGTGCCCCAAGCCAAGCCAAAAGATTTAGGTAAATTTGCACAGTTTTGATATCCCAGCCCCTGCCGAAGCATCAGGGAGTCACATGGCTGTAGCTGCAGACCAACCCCAGACACAGCCTCCAAACTCCTGGCAAAATGAAGGATAATTATGCTGCATGCTATGACCACAGCGAGAATAGATAGATCAAAATATGATGCAATGCACCCCTACCCCTGCTCCTGTGGTTGACCCCACAGCGGGCCCTGCGGCACCCCCTGCGGCACCCCTTGTGGCACCCCCTGCGGCACCCCCCGCAGCACCCCCCGCAGCACCCCCCGTGGCACCCCCCGCAGCAGACCCCGCCAAATGATGGGATCAAGTGCATCACCAGTCCCATTGTGCAGGGTGCATTTTGGGCTTTCTAAGCTCAAATTCATGCTTAACTAGTGTATTTACCGATAGAAATGATACCAGGATGATTTGGGGAAGGCTTCCATTTTTTTGGGCGGAAAATCACGTGATTATGCGCCCATTGTCTGCCACAGCATGCAATGGATCAAGCAACACCTCCGAAATCATGCCGAATGGTGCACAAAAGGTGCCCCAAAAGTCACGTGATAATGCGCCCACTGCCCGCCATGGTGTGCGGGGGGCCAGTAGCGCCCCCGCCAACCCCCGCCAACCCCTGCTAGCCATTTTTGATAATTTTCATGCGGTGCATCACGTGATTTTTTTACCCCGCCATCAGCCGCCATCCCGCCCATTGGATGTGTCATGTGATTCATTTTTTTTTTTCGCGCCCACCTGCCCGCTCCCAATGATAAATCACATGACATGTACAGACCCCCCCCTGCTGACCCCCGCATATGCCCCCGCCCCCAAATGGACCAAATCCCCCCCGCGGGCCCCGCAGGGGGGTACCTGTTAGGTACCCTCAGAGCTACGTCTGAGGGTACCCAGGAGGACCCCCGCGGGGGTGCAACCGGGTGATGGCGGTGGTAACTGAGGTGCTCTGTCAAGACTGCAGTTGACGTGAGACTTGATTATTTCCCGATTTCTCGGACATGTGGCTTCATCGGAGTTAATGACACTTCAAATGATCTGTGATGGAGATCCGTTTTTGCCGATGAATGTGGTGTCACTAGTGAGGTTGAAAGGTAGAGCAAGGTGAAGGGTGGAGCAAGGCTCGAGGGTGCAACGATGAATCGTGATCTCATGGGTGTTACTTGTTGGAATGTCAGTGAGCCTTAAGCATACGTAGAGTTGCCTAATCTTGACAACAAGCTTTCTTGCGCTGTTCGTATATTTTACACTGAGTGGACACAATGTTTGACTGGCCGCTTGAGTTTACCAGGCTCAAGGAGCCCATATCATCTTAGGATCTCTACGAACAAGCTGTAGCCTTGAGCCTATCTCATACTTCACTGAACCCCTCAAGTTGTCGGAAAATTATAAGGCAGTGATAAGAACTCAGTTTGGCCTGTATCTCTTCAAATTTTCCTTGCTGCATAAAGCCTCTTTTGCTTCCGAATACAAGCCTCAAATGATAGATCCTTCCTTTTTAGCTCTATTTCTTGCTCTACTGTGATCTGGAGATTTATATATTCTGCGCATTTCAACTAGTGCTTTATAGTACATTTCATTTCAATTATCCCTTGGACAACATCAGTTCTGTGAGCTAGGACAATGAAAAAGTCAACGAGCCAATTGTTTGTTCACTTGTGTAATCTCTCGCACGTCGACACGATCCCCACGGGTGCGAGTGGTATCGAGAGTCACTTACCGTCGTGCCACGCCGACTGACCGTTTTGCCGTTTCCAATCCCCAACTCGCTTGTTTCTGCTCACGCTATCATCGAGTGACAATTTCCCTCCGATTGTTTTGATCCAATATCCCGAGCAGTGCGGGAAACTGGTGCTGCCACTCAGAGAATTCCGTTCATCTTCTCAATTTGATATCCCGTTCAGTTCTCGGCACTGCGAGCCGAGCTGATGCAATAGCTGTACCCACAGTACCATTCGGTGCTTGCTAGAAGCATTTCCATTTCCCGCGGGCCCGGACTACCGCAGAAGAAATAAACCGACGCCCATAGGCTAAAATCTTCAACACACCGCACAGCACACGGTTCTCCGAGACGTTTTCCATGATAAAGAACGATTCGCGCTCAATTTCATAAGCGTAATTGACTCAGCGGGTTATCGGCCTCGGGGAGAATCCTGCACGATGAGATATAAACGTACGAGCGAATCTAAAAACTATTCATCTCTCCAACAGCTCACAATGTCCTCAGACTCGACTCCCATTACTCCTCTCCGTATTACCATTGTTGGCGCCGGTCTTGGCGGTCTCGCTGCTGCCCTGGCCCTGCGGCAAAACGGGCACATTGTGCAGGTGTTTGAGAGGTCGGAGAACAAGACGGAGGTTGGCGCAGCGCTGGCGCTGCAGCTGAACGCCATCCGCGTCTTGGAACATTTTGGCGTCCAGGTTAAGAACTTGAAGGGTGTTTCTTTTCAGGGTGTCAGTCAACAATTCCACATCTCCGAGAGCGGGAATTCACGTCGCGTAGATCGTCGCTTTCGATCAGGTGACTGGAGAGGGAGAGGAGTTCAAATTTCCGCCGATCGAGGAGGGTCAAGGGAGTGATGCAAGTCTCAATATCTCTTCCCGTCCTGCGAGCTCTCTGACGTGTCAATGGCAGTGGTTGCTCATGTGTCACCGGACGGATATATACGAGGAACTCAAGCGCGTGACGCTCGATGCCACAAGCGATCTCCCGCCTGTGTCCTTGCGTTTCGGATGCAAAGTACTGGCTTGTTCGCCCGAAGAAGGCGAGGTGGTGCTTGAGTCTGGCGAGGTCGTACAGGCGGACCTGGTGATTGGGGCAGATGGCATCCAGGTCCGGCGACCCGATCCTTTCGCGTCTCTCGACTAATTGATCTCAGTCGCTCATCCGCACGCATGTGCTGGGATATGTCCAGAACGCCTCACCGACTGGGATCGTCTGTTGTCGCGCAGTGTTCCACACACCCTCTGCAGAGAGCATCCAGCCGGGTCTAGAGTGGCTCACCACGGGTATCCGGGGCATCCGGTCTATTTCCTCGAAAGGCTTTCCCTTCCGGAGGATTCTTTGCTATCCATGCAGGAACGGAGAACTGATCAATTCAGCTCACTTCTATACGGAAACAGATGAGGAGAAGAAGGACGGTGGGTCGTGACCGATCTCCAAGTTGCACCAACGACTCACCCAGTATCTGTAATACAGTCTCGAGCCCAGTCTCGACCCCATCGATCTCTCCAGCGGAAGTGCGCGCCAAATTCGCCGACTACCACTCCAAGTTCCACTGCCTGCTGGATCTGCCGAACCACACCGGCACGATCTTCCGCTGGCGACTGCGGACGCTCCCTGCGCTCCCGACGTGGTGCAAAGGTCGCACCGCGCTTCTGGGAGATGCCGCCCATGCGACGCTCCCGTTCCTTGGGCAGGGCGCGGCGATGGCCATCGAAGACGCGGCTGTACTTGCCTGCCTCCTGCCCATCGGCACCACACCCGAAGACATTCCTGGTCGACTTGCGGTGTGGGAGCATGTCCGCAAGCCGAGGGCAGACTACGTGAGCAAGGCGAGTATTGAACAGATGGATATTATTGTAGCTGGTCAGCAAGCCACCACACTGAGTGAGTCGCATGTCTCCCTCTGGTCATAAATGTGCCATTACTCAATCCGCGAAAGTCAATGGTGACACGCGCCCGAAGTTGGTGGAATACGATGCTATTGCAGCTGGTCGACGGGCCTATCAGGACAATTTCACTGGCGGGCAGAAGGCCTAGATTACAAAGAGGGAGAGAATTAGCGGGTTGGACTTGATAGCAGTAGACAAAATTTCCGTAGATCAGTGTTAACGCATCAGTATGGAAGCTCGGAGCATCGCGCTTTTTAACGAGCGTCGAACATCACGTCCGCATGATTGACCGATGATCGGAGGTAGGCCGGCAGGACCCCGGCGACTAAACAAATGATCGTTAAGTACACCCTGACTACATTTGTCGCACACTAAGTATCACTCGTCAATAAATATTAATCTGGCCGACACTGTCGCGAAGGCACCTGTACATCATGACGTCCGTGATCTCAGAGATGCAAGTGATAAGATCGAGATTATGGCTGATTAACGGCCAAACCCTTCTGAGCATTTACAAGACACCTGAAACTCATTGGAGTGGGCCAAAGGACCCAGAAAATGAGAAAGTATAAAGAAAATCAAATTGTCACATTTCAATGAGTTCAGACACTCAATAGGGCTATCAGGGGTGCCCCAAGTGGTATTGCTAGTCACCCCAGGGACCTCCAATTATTACGTAAAATGGCTTCAAGGCCCCCTCCGGAGGCCATCAAACCACCCCCTACCCCCCCTGATCGGAGGCCATCCTGGAGGCGCCTTCCTAATTGGTACTCTGCCCAGCCATTCATCCACAGCCAGCATGGTAGGCTAGGCATTGACCCGAGTGTTTATATATGCTGTAGTAGTCAGTATAAAGCCTCAGACAATGTCCTAGCTCACAAAAGCTTGTATTTCTTGCTTGCAAATGGCAGACCACTGGGTGCACAAAATTCAGGATTTGAGCACATGAGCACTCCTCAGGTGCATAGAGCGGCAGTATATATGTTAATTCGAGATTGAGCATGAGGTAGCTGTGCCCACATGCAAAAATGAGATGTTGCTGAAGGGATGGTCTATGGCCTCCACAACCTCCCAGGGGCAGAAAAAAAGGTGTTGGGTAGCCCACAGGCCCTTGAATTCTGCTTCAATAGATCAATTTGATGCTTATGCTTTGTCAAAACAACAGCCCAGCATATAAATTGGATGCTGGAGCAGTGGCAGAACAAGCCTCCACCGCCTCCAGGGCTGGGGACCAAAAGCGGTTATTGTAGATTCAGCCACATAAACCATATTTCTGATCTTGTTTGTCCTAGTCAGAATGTCTGGGTATTCAAGAGAGACAGGTGGCTACATAGATCAGATGCTAGCACCAATAGCAGAACTGGCCTCCATGGCCTCCACAGCCAGTGACCAAAAGCGGTTTTTTGGGTTCAGCCACATAAACCATGTCCATGATGTTGAAGGTCTTCCTTATAATTATGAGGGTCCTTTAGTTAAATGTCTCACCACATGAATCAGATGCTGGAGCAAATGGCAGAACTGGCCTCCGCTGCCTCCACAGGTTATCACTTGAAGAGTCTGAATGAGATGACAATGTAAGAGATATATATTCTCCTGGCTGACCGCATTCTGTCATTTCCACCTCTACATGCTAGTTTAATTGCTGCAGAATATTAAAATTAGAGGATGGGAGACCCTGGAGGCACTGGAGGCACATGCAAGATCCAATCAATGTCATCAATATCATCAGTGCCATCAATAGCATCAAGAGCATCACCGATCATTGGTAGATTGATCAGCCAATCAGATGATGAATAAACATCGAACATCTAGTATGTTCATTCCTGAGAGACACAGACTACATGTATGCCCATACTGAAAGTGGATTAGTGGTCCCAGGACATGCCCCAATGACATATTGCATGCTTGTCTCAGGGACATATGATTAAAAATCGGAGTTGGCAAATCAGCTGAAAGTCAACTGAAGATGAGTGGTACAGTGGAGTACTTTCAGCTGATTTGCCAACTCCGATTTTTAATCATATGTCCCTGAGACAAGCATGCAATATGTCATTGGGGCATGTCCTGGGACCACTAATCCACTTTCAGTATGGGCATACATGTAGTCTGTGTCTCTCAGGAATGAACATACTAGATGTTCGATGTTTATTCATCATCTGATTGGCTGATCAATCTACCAATGATCGGTGATGCTCTTGATGCTATTGATGGCACTGATGATATTGATGACATTGATTGGATCTTGCATGTGCCTCCAGTGCCTCCAGGGTCTCCCATCCTCTAATTTTAATATTCTGCAGCAATTAAACTAGCATGTAGAGGTGGAAATGACAGAATGCGGTCAGCCAGGAGAATATATATCTCTTACATTGTCATCTCATTCAGACTCTTCAAGTGATAACCTGTGGAGGCAGCGGAGGCCAGTTCTGCCATTTGCTCCAGCATCTGATTCATGTGGTGAGACATTTAACTAAAGGACCCTCATAATTATAATGAAGACCTTCAACATCATGGACATGGTTTATGTGGCTGAACCCAAAAACCGCTTTTGGTCACTGGCTGTGGAGGCCATGGAGGCCAGTTCTGCTATTGGTGCTAGCATCTGATCTATGTAGCCACCTGTCTCTCTTGAATACCCAGACATTCTGACTAGGACAAACAAGATCAGAAATATGGTTTATGTGGCTGAATCTACAATAACCGCTTTTGGTCCCCAGCCCTGGAGGCGGTGGAGGCTTGTTCTGCCACTGCTCCAGCATCCAATTTATATGCTGGGCTGTTGTTTTGACAAAGCATAAGCATCAAATTGATCTATTGAAGCAGAATTCAAGGGCCTGTGGGCTACCCAACACCTTTTTTTCTGCCCCTGGGAGGTTGTGGAGGCCATAGACCATCCCTTCAGCAACATCTCATTTTTGCATGTGGGCACAGCTACCTCATGCTCAATCTCGAATTAACATATATACTGCCGCTCTATGCACCTGAGGAGTGCTCATGTGCTCAAATCCTGAATTTTGTGCACCCAGTGGTCTGCCATTTGCAAGCAAGAAATACAAGCTTTTGTGAGCTAGGACATTGTCTGAGGCTTTATACTGACTACTACAGCATATATAAACACTCGGGTCAATGCCTAGCCTACCATGCTGGCTGTGGATGAATGGCTGGGCAGAGTACCAATTAGGAAGGCGCCTCCAGGATGGCCTCCGATCAGGGGGGGTAGGGGGTGGTTTGATGGCCTCCGGAGGGGGCCTCAAAGCCATTTTACGTAATAATTGGAGGTCCCTGGGGTGTTGCTAGTATACTTGGCTGATCACTTGTCTTTTGGTCTTGCCCAGGCACTGGGCTGTTTCTGTCCAGTTCCACTCCAGCACACAGTGATAAGCTGGCTATCAGACCTGCTCTGCAACACCTCTAGAAGGCCAATAATTTTGTGCTTTCAGAGATTACCCTTGTTCCTACTTGGTGCATCTGGTTGCAATGGCCAGTGTCACATTCAGCAGGACTTAAGGGCTCAGTGTCTAGCTGGTGTCTTTGAGTAGCACCAGTGCATGAGAGGCAATTGAGTCACTGCTGTGAAACAGTTCTATCATGTCATAATTTGATCATTTTTTGCATCATTCCATGGATTGATCATCTTATCTTGACATTGGGTTATCTTATCATGGATCACAGCACCACACAGTCCAGGTTAGGGGTTCAGAGGTGTCATCTGCACAGAGGCTGCGGGGTGTGTGCTCCAGAAGGTTCTACTACAACCCATGACCAACGCTCCACATGGTACATAGCCTTATAACTCATTAGTTGTAGATATGACTCAGACTGTATTTGGGTACAAATACTGTAGCTACTTGGTTGTATTCCCGAGTCTTCAAATTCACTTCTCTTTTTGACTTTATTTTTGGGTTGATTGTCACATAATTTGAAGACTCCCCTCCTACCCTCCTACCTTGTACCTCTTACCACTGCATCCCCACTGCTATACCTGCAATATCCTCTTCACCCTTCTATCAAATCATCTAGTTGTTCTCTGCAATTGCAGTGAAGGGTTCATATTGAGCAAACTGCACCAGGCCACGGGTAACATTGAGCCCGACCTCTGCACCAACTCCATAAGGGCGTATTTTTTTTGCGCTTTTACAGAGTTTACTCTTGAACCATTTGGTGTATCATGTTGCGGTTGACAGTGTTGCACTCAGTAGGACTTGAGGGTCTGCTGCCCAGTTGACAACTGTGGATAGTGTCAACAATGGCAAGGCAGTCAGACCACTACTGTGAAATTGGTCTTATAAGTCTACACCAGACTCAGGGCTATTAGTGACGGACACTCGGGCCACGACAGTTCCTCAAAAAGGATACTTTGTTGCGGCAACTCCTCAAAAGGGTCATTCTCTGCAGATGGGAACTCAGGCTGGAGGGCTTAGCAATGCGCGACGTGCTCAACATAACAACTACTACTAGACAGGACTTGGTGTTGCAAGATTGAACCAATCTTGTTGCGGCAACTCCCAGCTTTGGATTAGACATTTCCTTAGATCATGCCACGGCAATGACTTGTCACATGTCATGTTCCACTCAATCACGGGATAATGTGGACACGTTGCGGTGACACTCCCAAGTGTCACAGTGAGTCACGCCCATTCCCAAACACACCAAAAGCGACACAGGTTAGATCTGTGAACCAAACCATGTGAGGAACGTCTGGCGTGCCTAGAACCATACGGCTTCTTGGGGCACCCACGTTGGACTCACTCGCCAAGACATACCAGTTGGCCAATCCAGCACGTCGTATTCCAAAAGTATGACGCGGTGGGTTGTCCCACATCAAAAGCACCATATGGACAATCGGGCAGGGTCCTGATCAGTCAGGACCTGTCTGATCGTTCAACTTTTCATTACTCTAAAAGGCAACCAATCTTAGATAGCGTAGCTACTATGCAGTTGTACAGGACTTTACTAAGCACCGTCATAGACAGTATAAGTAGCGCGTTGTTTCTTTGTATTGGGGAGCTTTCCCCCGGACTGTGAATCATACCCATATCAGATTGTTTTGTACAATTTGCGTGTCACGTGACTCCTCCTTAAGAAGTTCTATTATCCCTGCCTGGTTGCGACGAGCTGCTCCCTGAGCACTCATAGCTACTGTGATTTGAGTTTGAGTTGAGACAACTAAAAGTCGGATTTGCTGCTTCTGGTTTTGTCACGGCACTTTGTGTTGTTGCTTTGGGTTTTGTTGAGATTGTTACCACACCTCTAGTTTGGCAGTGCATTGACTAGTTGTGCTCGGGTAGTTTTGGTCAGTTGGCAGTGCATCAACTTGAGAACTTTGGTTCCACACTTCTTGCTTGGTAGTGCGTTGACAAGTTGTGCTCAGGTTTTGGATTTTGGATTTTGGCTGTTAGTTGGCAGTGCGTTGATGCGGCATTTGGTTCTACTAGTTAGCAGTGTGTCAACTCAGTACTTTGGTTGGTTGTATCGGTTGGCAGTGCGTCGACTTGATATTTGGGCTTTGCATCACCATCTGGACGCTGCCGCTACAAGGGATCTTAATACTTTGTATTAAGTTCTGACTTGTGATATTGTTGGTTGTGGTTGGATTAGTTTTGGTTTTGATTGTATAGAAGATATTGGTTGAGATACCATTGTTTTGCTATATATATATCCTTGTCGTCGAATTTGTCTTCCACGACTATTGGATCTGCGTCTATTGAGAGTTGTGATACTGGTGCTCTGTCCACCCCGAAGCCCTCGCATCTTTCACACACTGAGAAGCTGATTACAAGGAGTGTGAACGTGTTTATATTTGGGTTTACTTTCATAGTAGATTCACCTGTGAGTGCGCCCTCAGCATTTCACCGGAAGCTGCAGAAGCGCAACCAATGGCAAGCACAATGGATCACGGAGTTGGCGGAGTTTGATTTCACCTTACAACACCAACCCAGCGCACTCAACCGCAAGGTGGATCTCTTATCTCGATGAGCGGATCACGATCAGGGCAAGAACAACAACAAGGATGTCACTCTGCTGAAGCCCGAGTTCTTCTGATCACAAGAAGTCACATTCAAAGGGCAAGATCAGCAGCTGATTGATGAGATCAAGGCCATTTGATCAATTGATGAAAGCATCAAAGCGGCCTTGGAAAAGTCACTTGTCAGATGGAAAAAGGAAGCTGGGCTCATCACGTATCATGGGAAGCTCTATGTACCAAGGGACGAGGAGCTACGGGACAAGATCATCGGGCTACACCATGGCACGCCTTTGGTTGGGCACGCTGGGATCAACCAAACACAGGAAATGGTGGAAAGGAACTACTGGTGGCCTAGGATGGGAAACCAAATTTGGAAATACATCCAGACATGCGAGGCATGCCAACAGACCAAGACCAGGAGAGCAAGGATGGGGACCTTGCATCCACATGCGGTTCCAAACACACCATGGGAAATCATCTTGATGGATCAGATTGGACCCCTACCGGTCAGCAACAGGTATAATGTGATCCATGTGTGGTGTGACACCTTCACAAAAATGATCCACGTTGAACCCATTAGTACTGACATCAGCAGCAAAGGAGTAGCACAGTTGACCAGGGACCAAGTCTTCCGCTATCATGGGATCCCTCGCAAGATCATCACCAACAGGGACTCACGATACATCAAAGGCTTCATGAAGGAGATGAATTGGATGTTGGGTGTGGAAATGAATCCAGGGACTGCATATCACCCAATCATGGATGGACAGACAGAGTGTATGAATCAGGAGATCAAGCACTATCTCTGCATTTATGTCAACTACCATCAGATGGACTGGTTGGAGTGGCTGGGAATGGCAGAGTTTGCATATAACAACAAAATGAACATGTCTACCAAAATATCACCATTCTATGTGAATCACAGATACCACCCATGGAAGGGAGTGGAGCAGTGGATGGAATCGAGAAACAAGTCAGCAGAAGAATTTTCAAAAAGGATCAAAGAAATACAAGATGAAGCAAAAGCAGCACTAGAAAAAGCAAATGAAAAAATGAAAAAATAATACGATAAACAAAGAAAAGAAGTTCCGGAGTTGAAGGTTGGGATGAAGGTGTACATAGAAGGGGACAATATCAAGACAAACAGGCCTTCGAAGAAGATGAGTGACAAGAGATTGGGGCCATATGAGATTTTGGAGAAGGTTGGAGTGGCCACATGGAAGTTGGATCTGCTGGATACAGACCAAAGACACCCGGTGTTCAATGAGTCATTGTTGACACCCTATCACAAACCACCCCCCCATTGCCAAGAGAAGAGACCCGTAGCCAAGATGATCAGAGGAGCAGAAGAGTGGGAAGTCAAAGAAATTGTGAAGGAACAGAACATTGGCTGAGGGAAGCAGTACTTGGTCAAATGGAAGGGATGGCTGCATAGCAAGAATACCTGGGAACCATCACGTCATTTTACCCATGCAAAGAAGGTCCTGAGAGCCTGGCAGAGGAAACAATCCAACCCAGACACACACATTCGCCTCTTGCCGACACTCGAAGCTGGACATTGGGACTATCTCATTCACCACTACAAACCCAAAGACGAGCGCCTCCCATATCACCAACAACAACTGTTTGACCCTTATGAAAATGTCTTCATGCCCGTTGGCCCAGTTGATGAGGACATCAACCCTAGGGAGGGGGTAATGTCATAATTTGACCCTTTTTCATCTTATATTGACAATCTTATCTTATCTCGGCACAAGTTATCTTATCGTGGATCACGGCATCTGACGGTCCGGGCTAGGGGTCTGGGGGATTATCTTTATCGATTCAAGGCTGTGTGACATATGCTCCAGAAGGTTCTACTACAACCCATGACCAGTGCTCCATGCGGTACATAGCCTTATAACTCATTAGTTGTAGATATGACTCAGACTGGATTTGGGTATAAATACTGTAGCTACTAGGTTGTATTCCCCAGTCTTCAAATTCACTTCTCTTTTTGACTTTATTTTGAGTTGATTGTCACAATGGTAACACTGTCACCTGTTGTGTCAGTCAGTGCTGGTCTGTTTACATTGTCAAAATGATTGCGAGCTTGTCACTCCTTCTTGTTTTCCACTTCTTCCCCAAATTTCTGCACCGCCGTTTCCTTTAACTGTAGATCCACTTCCTTCCCAAAGTTGACCAACAGGATCAATTCTCCTCCTTCCAGGTCTGGTTCACATGTGTCTGGGTCAACGGAGTCCATGTCAATCATTGCCTGGTGCTCCTTGTGACCCCTCATGTTGCACTGCTCTGAACATTGACTCAATTTTGTTATTTGTTCCTGCCAGTCCATCTCGGGGTTGTGCTGAATCAACCAATCAAGACCTATGAAGATCCAAGCTTTTTCCCAGACATATCAGAAGGGACATGCATGTTTCCACATGAGGACCAATCTTCATTCCCAGGCCAATATAGTGTGTGATCCGGCTGCTGATGTTCTTGGTGTTGTTGGTGCTACAGGCCATGATGGGTCTTGGAAGCTCCTGAATATCCAACCTTTCTGCCTGTGCTGTAAGGGCAACTCCTGCCAGCCCAAAGGAAGAGAGCACACAGCACACAACAACCTCACATGAGTCTGAGCACAGAGGGGGATCCTTAGAGAACAGTTCAAGGATCCATGTGCCCAGGTGTCACACTATATAGTCAGCTGTGACAAGTGACTGATGATGATAGGATATCACTGCCATGGAACAATGGCAGATGACAAGTAGATGATAACAAACCCAGATAAGATAGTGAGTGGCTCAGAGGGGCCAGTGATGGCCAGCTCCTGAGACACCAACAGTGGAAGGCCACACTGGAGGAGCCCAGTGGCCAGGCCAGTGCCGGGCCGGCCAGTGGAGACATCGGAGGCGAGGACCAATGCCCAACTGGGAAGAGGGGTGGTGCAGATAAGCACAAGGGCATCTGGTACGAGCCTATACGGCAGTAGACCACATCTGCAGGGAGAAGGCCAAAGTAGAGGGGGAGAAGTGCATACAGCAGTAGCACTCCCTGGTGCAAGGAATTGGGCTTGGCTAGACCGCTTGCGGGGATTTGAGGGAGATGGCCAGGAGAAGGAGGAAGAGGCGGATGTCGGCACGGATGGAGGTGGGGATCGGAGGAGGAGGAGGAGGTTGGGTGATTGACAGGTGAGCAGGCACGGGTCGGCAGAGAGGGCGCAGGGGGTCATGTGCATGGTCACGTGCCCAAGGAGCGCAGTGTCCCCCCTGACATGTGCATAGTCAGTGTTGATGCAACAGGTACTGCAATAACAACTCTGCCAACAGCCGTAAGGATGGGATGGTGATTCTAGCATAGTAGTAGTAGAGTATAGGATGTAAGGTGTCAGTAACAATAACCTCAGACCATGTGGCAGTGTTTGTGAAACACACATCTTCAAATGCAGTGACCAAAACTTTATTTTCTCATGAGTATCTACAATGATCTGCAACAATAGATGATCACATTACAATCTAGCGCAGTTATCTGTAGACGTAGAAATATCATGAGTCCTCAGTCGCACACAAGATGTGGTAAGACTGAGGGATGGAAAACAATCGAGAGCCACTGTATAGGCGATCGGGAAAAACGAACAGACCAAAACGTAAGATCGCTGAACTCCCATCAATAAGCGCCAACCGCGTCACGTGTCAACATTATCACTGCGGGGGGACTTATTTTTTTTCTGTGGAAAATGCGTGACAATCTAGAAGTCCGATTTTCACTGTTCTGTTTTCAGACAAAATATATATATTGAAAATAGACATCGATTTACAGCTCCATTTTTACCACAAATGGACATCTATTCCTCCCGAAAACAGAACTGTAAATAGATCATCTTTTTTTTAATCGATTCTCACTGGGAATAGACGTCGATTTTCACTGAAAATAGAAACAAAGAAAAGATGATCTTTTTTCACTGAAAACAGATTAAAACCACTCGAAGAATCTGTTGATTCTGGCCCCAATTTGCATCCCTGGCCTTGCAAAAGGCTACTGAATGCTACTCACAACATGTTGGAATCATGCTGCGGAATCATGCTGCAGGACTTGTGATGTGAGTTGGGGCTGGAATCAACAGATTCTTCGAGTGGTTTTAATCTGTTTTCAGTGAAAAAAGATCATCTTTTCTTTGTTTCTATTTTCAGTGAAAATCGACGTCTATTCCCAGTGAGAATCGATTAAAAAAAAGATGATCTATTTACAGTTCTGTTTTCGGGAGGAATAGATGTCCATTTGTGGTAAAAATGGAGCTGTAAATCGATGTCTATTTTCAATATATATATTTTGTCTGAAAACAGAACAGTGAAAATTGGACTTCTAGATTGTCACGCATTTTCCACGGAAAAAAAATAAGTCCCCCCGCAGTGTATGATACCATTGTGAATCCATTAAACAGAAACAACTGGCATTCAAATTACTTTTCCCTTGCAGCATCTCAATCACGCGCAAATCCTCCTCTTTCCCGATTTGGAACACTGCTTTCCCGATTCGGACCACCGCTTTCATTTTTCAATTCCTAGGCCATCTCCTGCCATCTCAGAATCCAAGATTTTCAACAAAACTTTGCCACGTTGCATCCAATGCGGGAAAAGTCGCCGAAAAGTCGGCAAAGTCCGATATTGGTCCATAGTCCGTCCCCGGTAGTTCGGCTGGGGTGTTTACATCTGCGGGCGTGTCCATATCGCCGACGTAGAACTGGGAGGGTTCCGCGACGCCGAAACTACGCATGTCTTCTGCGACCGTCGGGTGAATCGGCGAGGATTCGCTAGTCGTGGCCGCAGATAGTTCGGTGAACCCGGTCGAATGAGGTAATGGATGGGCTACCAGATGCGTTCGTCCGCTCAGACTATCCAGGTCGGCAGGTGTAACGATGCATACTTCTGGAGAAAAGATGTCCGAATTTCCGGCGACGGCTGTTTGCGCTTTTCGTTTGAGCATCATCACGGCTCCCTGCGTAGACATCAGCTCAGTGACAACACCACAGAACATGTGATGTTCGTTCTCACACTCATGGATTGTGCAAATCGACTGCTTGAAGCAGCATCCTGGAACAATTGTGACACGACCTCGAGCTCCTCCAAGGCCGACGCAGTCATCCTGGACGACGGCGCGCGGATTACCAACACACACAGGATGAGCTCCGGAAGGTGAGGACCCCCAAATGCCATAGGAGCGATAAACGACTCACCGCGGCTGAAAGCGCAGGAGACCAGGCACAACCGATACGAGCCACCGATGGTCCTTGATCTCTCCATGCCAGAGCAAGACTGCGAATGACCCGCCACGCAGAGCGATATGTTGCGATAACAGAGGGAATGTATTGGTGAGTGTCCAAGTCCCCGGGTTGGTCGTGCAGGGCCTGAGTGAAGTACGGCCGATGCAGATTCAGGAGAGCTTGTTAGACTTGAGCTGTACGGAATGCATGCAGAAAACTAAAGCCGCTTACAGCTCTCCTTGACAATTAAACACAGTAATTGGCTCATGAGCTTCGAACTTTCGACACCGGCAGGTGCGCCAAAAACCGTCTTCAGAGACGGCGGGACGTAGAAGTCGCGGATGCGGCGATCCAATGCCAGAATCGTAGCGTAGGGTTTACTATGGAGTGAAACCCCCATCACATCATGCAGAAGCAGGGAGTACTGAGAAGCCCAAGTCAAATCTGATGAGAGGTAAGGACGACTGATCCTTTCTCGGGCTCAGACGCACAGCTCATTTCCTTCTGTCCATCTTGCCCAACGACCTCATCCTGCGGATACGGACAATCGGTGAGCTCTACCGACATAGTGGGCGGTCGACCCAGGAAAAAACTCTTCCAACAGTATCATCATCAAGATAATAATCAGTCGTGGGAAAGTACGCACAATCCATGTTTCCTGGACAAAGAGTTGCCAGAATAACCTGTGACGTCGCTTAGCTTCCGGGTCCCACACGTTCCACCGCTTGCTGTTTAGATCTCGGAGTTATTCAGCGAGAAGTGGGAAATGATTGATGGATATCTCACGTAAACCAATCTTCGATAAAGGGTCAGCAGGGCACAGACGGAGGTTTAGGCGCCACACACCCCGTACGCGAGTCGCACCGCCGTCCCGATATGCAGCCAGCCCTGATTAGGGCCCGTACCCTCCCAATCGCTGAGCTCCAGGTATGATGAGAGATGAAGCTGTATCGCAAGATCGTAGGTAAACACGGAGTGTAAGGCCGCTTAGTGCTCTCACCAGGGCCTGAATAGCCGCCAATGACGCCTTTTTAAGAGGGGATATGATGCCGAGCACGGCCCGAGCCAGATGATAACACTCTCGGGCTCTGACGCTCCACGGATTCTTCTTGGTCGGGTCCAAGATGAGTGCAATAGCGAAGACACCAAAGAGCAGCGATAGATTGTGCGCGTCGCGCAGATGTTCGAAAGCTCTGAACTTGAGCATCAGCTTCAGAAGGAATAGATGCAATCGATGGATCTACCGCTCACCCTGCGCGGTACACTGTTTCCAAAACGTCGTCAATCAACTCTGTTCGAGGCAGCGAGATTGTTCTAGAAAAAGCTCGTCAGAGATGGCTCCACGTCCTCTCTCTCATGAGGCCAAAAGCTTACAAGTAGGCGGCGTGAGACACATACATCTCACATAATTGTATCGCTTCCGACAGGGGAGGGAGATAGCCGTATATTTCACGCCCGATGTCGATGTTCGTGCCGCTCGAGTCCGACAGCGAGAATTCCACGATACGCGGCGAAAGTCTCGGGGGAGGGGCAGGAGCGAGAGTGACGGATTTCGATAGAGCGCGTAAGAGATGCTGAAGGACAATCCAGTGCTCGAGGAAGGTACCAGGAGAGAAATGCACAAACATACCTCTGAGCGTGCTGTTTGACCCAGATAATTCGTCTCGCCATGCGGGCCGATCTCCAACATACCTGAGAAAGGATGAGAGCGAAGCCATGAAACATGGGTCACCAACGTACCGAATGCATCAACCAAGGCTTCATCTCCCTTAGAGGACATCATGGGATCTAAGCCCTCGTGGAATACACGTAAAGACGAACAGCGACCAGAGCTGGAGTCTGTCGTCGCAGAGGGGTTGGCAGGGGGTGGCAGATCGATCTTGATGTTCAGCTGGTCTTCTCGTAAAAGCGGATGTGGCTGAGTTGATACGGACTTCTGAAGCGTTTCAAGGGCGTTTTCGAGGTCGCGAATGCGGTTGCAGAGCGTCATGATGCGATTGTGCAATTCTTCCGTGTTCGCAAGGATTATGCTGAACGACATCAGGTTTGAGGTATGGACGAGGGTGGTGATGGGAGCAAGCTACCGATTTCCTTTTCCTGAGTTCTCGAGTTTGAAAAGCCGCACTCAAGGAAAGCATGATGGAGACGTACTGGAGGAGAGTTGGCCTGTAAAGCGCCACGTCGCTGAATACCTGAAACCGTGCATGCACAACAATGGAGGGACTGACCATCCGGGCACAAGGATTCGCAACCTCTGGAGTTCACTCCCGTTGAGCCGCAGACCCATCACATTCTGACAGGCTCATACCGAGAAACGCATTTGCCACAGGGGACCTATCGGACGGGTTCATTGCATCTCATCTTGGACGAGATTTCCTGACCCACAGATCTATCACAACGAAGTTTCAACCGTCGACATTCAGCGCATGAGGTTGGACTGAGCGTGCAGATTAACGGTCTCGTCCGTGGAGCCATTGAAAATGTCTGCACGCACACACGTCCCGGTCTCTTCTTCGGTCGCTCCTCTTGCCCCCCGTCCATTGGTTTCAAGTCCTCTTCGAGCGCTGCGGTATGAGGTATCGGAGAAAGGATGTCAGTGACAGCGGAAGGAGGAGACCGAGACCGAATCTTGATCATCATCCGGTTACACGGCACGCAATAAATGAGCTCGGCGTTGCATTCCCGAAGCCGCGATGGCTTCTCCGCGGCTTTCGCGTGGCTCCTGCAGGCCCGGTCACGTATACTTACGTTCCTCAGCAGCCTGACCCAGATTTACTTCAAATTCTTGCGCTCTCAGCCCAATTTGTACTCCATTTTCGGAGTGACCATTCATTTTGCGCTGGATAAGTTGGTCCAGAGGGACCAGATCTTTGTCCAGATATCCACATGATCAATTTCTGGAATGATTTTGCTGAATATTCGTCTTTCTTAGCCTAGATTGGCACTCGTAGTCGGAACCGTTCAGAAGGAAAATGTCAAAATGTCATATTTGGTCCCGTTCCTTGCTATTTCCTTGCTATTTAATTCCTTTGGCTTCGGTCTCAGAGGGCTCGAGATTCTCGCCCAGGCAGTCGCTGGCAACGCCAGCAATGGAGAGATCACTTGGCCCACGCCTCACACCGTCCATGTACGTGCTGACTCCGGCGGAAGACTCTGCGCCTCCTCACCAAATGAGCGGCTACGACTCTGTTCAGACCGTGGGAGGGATATAGAGACGCGCGGGACGGTTGATAGAGGATATTCTCAGTTATGTCTGCGGGTTCCGGCCCATCGAAGGATGCATCAAGGCTGTCTTGGACACCGCTCGTAGACAGTTCGGGCTCAGTTCAGTGCTGTGTAACATTGGGGTGCGCCTCTGCTCTCTGTCGTGGCTTTTGAACGAACGCGAGGAAAAAAAAAATTCCAGTTTCATTTTCTTCCTGCGTTCCAGGCCACACCTTGTTGAGATTATGGTCGAGGTCCTTCTAGGCTGCCAAACGCCCATTCCATTCTTCATTGTTCTTGTGGGGCCATGGCCTCTCTGCCAGAATATACTATCGATCGAATCCACGCCAGCAGTCGAGGACTGGTGTGCGATTTTGGGGTCGATCGGAAGGCGATCCTGGAGTGTGGCACAGTCGGCTGACTCATGGAAGCTACGAGTAGGTTTGCCCGTTTACACTCATGTTTCATATATATACTCATATTTCGCCCCAGCTGTCCGATCGGCATCAAGCTCTTTCAGGTGGGTACCCGCACAGGGCAAGTATGTCCTTCCGTTCTATAATTGACTGGTGCAGATCCGCACTGGGGAGCAACTAGGACCGTCACTACGCTCTGATGCGCCGAGCAAGACCACAGGCACAGCTGAGAAGGCAAGAATCGAATTCGAGTAGACTTTCAGTGCCATAAAAGGCGCGAGAGGGGAAAGACTCAAGGAAAACGCGATCTGCGTCGCTGACTTATGGCGGGAGGAGCGAGTTGATGGCGAGCCTGGGCGAGATATTGCGAAGCTCGTTGTATTTTGAAACAGCGAAAACTAGATAGATGCTGCTCGTGATAGATTGATTCAAAGTTGACACTAGAATACAATTTTCAAGTTGCCCCCATTCATGATATTGTTTGCCCATTCTAGCCCCAGGATGCAGTGGTTGGCTCAAGGCGAGTCAGAGCTCGACCCAGATGATTTCCCTATCTGGTGTCTCGAGCGAATGGCAGCTCGACTGAACCTCCCACGGTACCCCCAAGTGTTCAGTCGTCTGTGGCTGGTACCGGCTGACACCAGTGACTGTCGCCCATTCAAGCCAAATCTCTCGATCTACTCATGGACTTGAGCGGCGTACTTGTGAACTTCTTTCCGGCATCGCGCGCAGCCGTGGAGCGCTATTTACGAGCGAGCGCTTAGTGATCCTGTAGAAGGGGCAGCTGAATCCGACTGCGACGGGTTCGGCGGTCGATAGCTTCGTAACTGTAACTGAGGTTCTCGTGCTTGAGATGTTGGTGAGCAAGAGGTTCCAGAATAATGATCCATGAATCATGCGGACTGCGGCGTAGTCCGGGGAACACTCGCACAAACGAGACGATTGGTACACTGAATTGACCTACTCGATGCCGATTTTCCGACTCAGTGCGATGATCGATCAACAGAAGAATATTCTTCCGCTCAAGGTTGGGCTCATGACGCCGTGTTTGCTTCCGAGACCGGAGCCGAGACACAGGCTCTCCGCACTGGTAGAATGATGTTCCATAGTGGTCCGTCGCGTCGCAAGTAGATCCAACTGTATCAATATCTTCTGTGTTTGTTATGATAATGACATAGATTCGGCCGGTGAGTTCCGGCAGATTTTACTTGATTGGGCGGTTTTTTGATGCCATCTGGCACCGTCCACGTGCCTCAGGCCGTTAAGTAGTTTCTGCTCATTCTTGCCACCATCGGCCATCCGCCGGAATCTTGACACAGAACCGTTCTCCACAGCCTTCGAAATGACAAAAATTCGCGCGCGTTGGGCGTAAGCGCTTCGTGCTCGATAGGGAAAACGGCTCCTCTAGTAGAATCCCCACAGTATAAATGCGCGACCAAAATGCACCGTAAGTAGTATCACTGAGTACTGTCACTGAGCACGATGCCCCCGGACGCCACTACTGCTGCTATCACTCCTCTCAGAATTACGATCGTTGGTGCTGGACTGGGTGGGCTCGCTGCTGCCGTGGCCCTGCGGCAGATCGGGCACGTCGTGCAGGTGTTTGAGCGGTCGGAGAACAAGACGGAGGTCGGCGCGGCGCTGGCGCTGCAGCCGAGCGCCAGGCGGGTGTTGAAGCATCTCGGAGTCCAGCAGGAAAACTTGAAAGGGGTGTTTTTACGAGGGGTGAGCAGCTAATTCATGGGTGCGAGCATGGCTCTTAACACCCGTATGCGCGCAGATGATCAGTTTCGACGTTCTGACTGGAGAGGGAAACGAGATTAGCTTCCCATCGGACGGGGAACGTGGGGAGAACCAGGCAAGTCTTTGTTCCCCTCGTACCATGCTCTCTGGCATGACGATCGCACAGTTGCTGTTGGGGTGCCACCGGACCGACATCTACGAAGAACTCAAGCGCGTCGCGCTTCATCCAGAAGCAGGCCTTCCGCCCGTGTCCATGCGATTTGGATGCAAAGTTCTGTCTTGCTCGCCGGAAGAAGGCGATGTGGTGCTTCAGTCCGGCGAGACGGTCCACGCGGATCTCGTTCTTGGCGCAGATGGAATCCAGGTGCGGCGTCGTGATCACTTGGTGTCGTCACTTGAGCCAGAATCACGGCTCGACTAATTCATCACAGTCGCTCATCCGGACGCATGTAATCGGCTACGTTCAAGATGCCCCGCCCACTGGAATCACCTGCTGTCGCTCGGTGTTCAAAGCGCCTCCAACAGACGGCAGCTTCTCAGGTCTAGAGTGGCTCACGGAGGGTGCCGTCGGCATTCGCTCTATCCCCTGGAAAGGCCTACCTTTCCGTATGATACTTGTCTATCCTTGCAGGAACGGAGAGCTCGTCAATTCCATACACTTTTTCACGGAAACAGCGGAGGAGAAGAGCGACGGTCGGTGACAGCCCCTCTCCCATACTGACGCAGGGGCTGATTGCGCATCTGTATTCCAGCCTCACACCCAGTCACGACCCCGTCGATCTCCCCAGAGGAGGTGCGCGCCAAGTTCGCCGACTACGACCCCAAATACCACCGCCTGCTCGACCTACCGGAGCACACCGGCCAAATCTACCGCTGGCGGTTGCGCACGCTCCCTGCGCTCCCGACATGGTACAAAGGCCGCACTGCGATCCTCGGTGACGCAGCCCACGCGACGCTTCCGTTCTTGGCCCAGGGCGCGGCAATGGCGATCGAAGACGCGGGTGTCCTGGCGGGGCTGCTGCCTCTCGGCACCGCGCGCGAGGATGTCCCCGCACGGCTTGCAGTGTGGGAGGCCCTTCGGAAGCCGCGGGCGGAATACGTCAGCAATATGTCGATCCAGCAGGTGAATGCCATCATGGCTGGGCAACAAACCCATGCGTATGGTGCGTATGCTTCGTGTTTATTTGCGGAATGCGACGTTGAATAAACAAGGTGATACGGGCTCCAAGTTGGCCGACTACGATGCGATTGCAGCTGGACAACAGGCATATCAGGACAACTTTACTGGGAAGCAGCAGGCCTAGGTTCGGAGAAAGAGAGATCGCGAGAGCTTCCTATTCAACACAAATTCGGTACATGCTTTGGGACATGAATGCCAATAGAGTCTTTACGAGACGCATTGATCCCTCATTATGTGCGTGTTCTGCGGCTCAAATCATGTCGAAGCTCACTCTGGATCCAGGTCCCTTCTCTCTAACATAATTGTGTTGCACGTATAGTGCGTTTTTGTGTTCAGCCCTTGAGTGATGGCCAAGTGGATTTAGAAAGAATCAAGCTCTCGTCCTTCTGTTCTATTACCATAAAAGAGCTGGAAAATATTTGGTATACATATGTACGTATCACTCAGCGTAACCGTCACATCACATCAGTATCACGCTTTCACGATCGACCACCATGTCAGAAACCACCGAAACCCAGCTCGTTGTCCCGGCACAGAAGAAGCAGAAGAAACTCAAACCAGCTCGGAAGCAGGTAAAAGCTGGAGATGTCGTAAAGACGGAGGCTCCGCAGACGGGGAAGGAATACAGTACGCATCCTTGACCTTTCATCGCATGTCCAGGCATTCAGGATCATTCACAGACATCTGGTACAACAAATGGGCCGGAGGAGACAGAGAAGACAGCTATTCCAAGTAAGATAGATTTGCCGCTCGGGTGGTAGTCGGCCGCACTTGCTGACCCACCCACCCAGCAAAGTCAAGTCTCAAACGCGTTGCAACATCAAGCGCGACCAGGGCCTCACGCGTGCGAACGTGACGGGCATGAAATACACCTGCCTGTTCTTCGCGCGAGGATGCTGTCCGTATGGCTGGGAATGCGAGTACCGCCACACGCTGCCCGACCCGGATGACTCGCTGCCGGACAGCTCCAAGGACTGCTTCGCGCGCGAGAAGTTCGCCGACTATCGCGACGACATGGGTGGTGTGGGCAGCTTCAACCGCCAGAATCGAACGCTGTATGTCGGCCGGATTAAGGAGACGGGGGTGGGGCTCGAGACGGAGGAGATCGTGCGGCGGCATTTTAAGGAGTGGGGTCCTATCGCACGGGGTGCGTTCTCTCGATGCGCCGCTGCTGCTGACGCTCCTTTTCTTCATCACGCTGACTCCTTCCCTCGCTTTTTTAGACGATTCTGAGACGACATGGGCCGTTAAAGTCCTGCAGTACCGTAGCGTAGCCTTCGTGACATACACCCACGAAGTCCATGCCCAGTTCGCAAAAGAGGCCATGGCGTGCCAGTCTCTCGACAACGACGAGATCCTCAACGTGCGCTGGGCGACGGAGGACCCGAACCCTGTGCAAAAGGTCGCTGAGAAGCGGCGCTTGGTGGAGATGGGACAGGAGGCTATCAAGAGCAAGGTTGACCCCCGCGTCATCGATGCCATGCGCACAATACGTGCGCTCGAAGATGGAGATACTTTGGACGAGCACGGGTATCTGATTGAAGGCGGCGATGTCCAAGAGGAAGAGGATGATGATGATGATGGCCAGCCCCAGGCGAAACGCCCGCGACTGGAAGCTCCGCCTCCTCCTGAGGAGATCGTGCAAGCACAGGGAATCCTCAGTGCGGATACTATGGAGGGTTTGAAGTACTTTGCACAGATCAGACAGCGGAATGGCGCCACCATGTCTGCACCTGCTCGAGCTGCACCCCCGCCGACCCAAAATTTAGGTCTTGGCCTTGCGGACTACGGCAGCGATGATGACGAGTAGATATTAGCTTACCCACCGTTCCTGGGATGTATGTGCTTTGCAATCTTTGTAATCCACCGGGTGGTCAAAAGACAGGGGGACCTTGTGGTATGCCTGAGGCCTGGAGACGACATATAATGATGACCGCAGTGGTCAAAGGATCTGAAGGGCCTTGGCAAACACTATCTGCATATGTATTACATTCAAGTGCTGGATCAGTCTCCACCCCCATCCTCGAGACCAAGAAGTGCAAGTCGTTCTGCCTCTGCCGCAGCATCTTCGTCTTCCTTCTCTTTGCGATATTTGTCCAGGTCCCAATCGTCTTCCGGTTCGTCGTCGTCGTCGTCCAAGAACCATTCCGGGTTGTAGTCGAACTGCGAACAAGTCGGCTCTGGGACGGGAGTAGAGTCCCGTGGATGACACATACCAAGTCCTTTCCACTCATTCCGGTATTCTTGCCGGCAGCATGCTGCGACTCCTTCGCCTTGCGGAGGGCCTCTTGCTCGGCATCTTTCTTGTCCATCCGCGTCTTCTTCCACTTCGCGAATGATTCGGGCGTGACTGGTGTCAGATTCGTGCCGAGTTTGTGTCGCTGTAGGTCAGGATATGTAAGAAACAAATCAGAAAGACGGAAAAAACGCTGCGTACCTCCACTTCGAGGAACTCTTCTAAACTGATGACATTGGCTTTGGCAGCCTCCTCGGCAGCTTTGCGTTGCGATTTCAAGACAAAGCCAGGGGGGAGAGCGTGACGATATTGGCACGTCTCTCCACCGTTTGGACATTCCCAAAACCAGCCGAATCTAGCGAATCCATGAGATGAGAAGAATGAAAAGCGATGGGCAAACTTTTGGTCCTCGATGGCCTGGATGAAATGTTTGCAAACGATCTGGTCACAGGTCAGTGGGCGAAAGAAAATGAGAGCATAGCGTACGTCTGTCGTCGTCCTCGGGTTTCCATGCTTCGACAGAACGACCTGTGCCAACTTTTCCTGGTCCCATGTATCCATGGTATCTGCATTGCGAGTGAGCTGAGCGATGTATCTGCCACCAGCGAGCTGGAAACCGGCGCACCCTCGAGCTTCTCCTCTCGGCCGTCCTCGTACAGATTCCTCTTCTCGACCTTCCGCTCCACGTCCATGTTATGGCTGAACTTGCACTTGTTCCCCTTCTGACAGGACCCGGCCTTGTAGAACGCACAGAGCACGGTCTTCGGATCGACGCCGAAGGGAATCTTCTGCACCGGGACGGAGCCCAGTAGCGCGGCCTCTTCCTTCCGCCGCTTCTCCTCCTCCAGCTTCTCCTTTGCACGCAGGTCCTTCTCCTTCTCCTTCGCCAACGTCTCTCGGGATTTACCCGTGATCGACGCCTGTGCCTGGAGGATGGCGACCTGCTGCTTGACCTTGGCGGATTTGTTTTTCTGTCGGAGGGAGGTGATGAGGACTAGGCTGCTGCGTGGCCGGCGTCAGACACGAACGTTTTTCAGGCCAAAGGTCTGCGCGGTTCTTGATCAGTCAGTGCCTTTCGGGGGGAGACGAGATCGCTGCGCCGGATTACCTTGTCATCTTTGACTTTAGACGAGCTCGATTGCTGCTGCTTTTTGGGCGGCATCTCTGCTCAGATAACGGTCAAGTCGCGATTTAGTGCGTGGATTGGCCTTGCGGCAACCGATGGAGAGATGTGATGTAACGGATGTGACGGGTGAAGTCACGAAGGAGTCACAGGTGATGGGTGATGGGTGCTCCTCAATACCACCGGGTTCCTAACCCAACAAACTCAACCACATGCTGGAAGAGCGACTTGATTTCAAGTGACAAATTAAGTGATTGTGCGATGAGAATGCCCCTATAATCACGGGATATAATATCTTACTACAGCATGTTACCCACCATGCCAACCAGCATCTTCGTTCCAATGCGAACATTTCTGTCGGCACCTTGCCACGGGACAGCATGGGCCCTGAGTCCCTGGATCTCGTCCCCCATCCGATTCCGGAGTTCCTCAGCCCCGGCAGGTGGGAGCATGAGGAAGGACAACTCCGAGTCTATGTGAGCTGAACGCGAGTTGAGATTTGTTGAGCCAAAGAGCGTGAGCATGGGTGGCTCGTTGGGCTCTGAAAGCCAGATCCCTGGTCCAGGTGTTAGTCGGATCGTGTCGTGGCTATGGCGTGCTCTCCACCTTTTGCGTGATAAGTCCATCCGTCCTGATGCCATTCGTTCAACTGAACGGAGGGCTGTTTCCCGGCACGTGCGACAGCAGCCATGAATCGTTGTTCCAGAAGAGTGTATCCCTCAGGGATACGTCCCGATACACCTTTCGACCCGTAAAATCCATTTGCCTGTGCTCATTCAGCGGGATTTCTGACATCTCCAGGGGACAGGAACATACTAATGGAGCGGCAGCTACAATTCGACAATCGACTTGCGAACTGTCGAGAATGAGTTGCCGGTATTTTTTGTATAATCCAAAATATCCGCTGGTCAGGTCCAGGATCGGCCGGGATGCCGGCGTGTGGCTCTCCAGATGGTTGAATAATGCGGCGAGAGCAGTTTCTTCATCTCGGATGTTGAATTGCCCGGCTTGCATGAGCGGGAAAAGAACGACTTTGTCGGAAACGTCGTCTTTCGCAGTATGTTCTGCGTCGTCGTTAGTGGGCTCGAGATAAAAGAGGAAGTGATCTTACGGATGTACGTTTGTTGAAGGCTGGAGAGCCCTTCTTCTGCCATATCGTGGATCTGATGGGGATGAATCGACGATTCTGGCCAAATCAGGGAATAGTCCGGTGTTTTCCTTGAATATTCGCCGATGACTGATGACGACGATGTCTGCAGCTTGAAGGAGAAGCTGGACACCGTCTTGATGAAGTCCGAACAAAACTTCGATAAAATCGGCTGCGAAGAGAAGTGCAGGTAACGATCTTGCCTGTCCGTGAAGTAAGATTTGTTCAAATTAGCACTGGGATCTCATCAGTTGGATATAAGTGGCACGGTTCATGCATTCTGACCCGCTGAACATGACCTCGTCATCCACACCATAAATCTTGGCGTGCCACGTTCCCCAACCTTCGTTGAATCTCGGGGGCACAAGTCGAGCGAGAATTCCTCTCAAGCTCGGACTCCTGAAGAACGATACATGAACTCTATCTGGAAATTGCTCCACGAGAGGTAAGAGTAATTTCGCCGTCGACTGAGGCTCAGGACGCGTTGAACGGTTCAGGTCGAAGAGCATCTGCACTTCCAGGTGGGGATTTCTTTGAAGGGCTTGAGCGAGAGCCATCACCTTGATGGCCGATGTTGTTGAGCAATTCAGAAGGGGAAGGCACAAGTTGGACGACGAACGATGTCAAACTCCGTTGATCCAAGGTACAATGACGAGATGAATATTCTCGATTTTGCGCGGTTTATCATGTCCTAAAAAAGTTGAGAAGCGTTCAAGTCTCTGAAATTCTTCTCCTCACAATGAGCAAAGAGTGGAATTCAATTGGCTTGGCCAAAATTCGTATGTTGTTTGGATCGACGCCGAATTTCGGGAGTTCGAGTTTCTGGACATATCCACGTATTGTCGGGTGTATATGAGAATATGATGATGATGGGCGTGTGTATATCCGGCCCTTGCCACGAAAAACGCGTCCGCAGGGCCGCAATGAACAACGCAGCATTGACGTCAAAGGAAGACAGAGTCACAGGTGGTGACATCAGGTCAGCCTGATTTCGTGATCTTCGAGTCTCCAGCCTTCACCTTGCACCCTGGCTCGCGTTGCTATTCATGTTGGCGACCTTGCTTTTCATTAATCCAGCTCTAAGCCAACCTTACCGGAAGCGGAAATTTCATCTCCACATCTTCTAGACAACGCAATATAACCTTCCACACCCTCTATGAAGCTCTCATTCAATTCGGCACACTAGCCCGCACCCTCGCATCAATGGGCCGTGCGTAGCCAGTGGGACACGCAATCACCGCTCAGGGATAAAGCCGGAAGACGGCAGCGAAGCAGATCGCATTTGGTGAATCACAGGTCTTAAATGGTACTGACCAAGCTATCGAGTGATGACTTCGTGAGAAGGAGGGTACACCCACCACGCGCATCTACCTGGCACATGAGCTCTCCGGTTCCACTCATGGGTGACTGCAGCGACTCCGACGACCAGCTGGATGAATTTATCCATGCGTATTCGTATAGGGACGACGCGATCCTTGAGTGAGTGCTGCACTCGCGCGCCCATCACGGGGCTACTAATTGACCCCCTGATCTTCAGGTGCCCCGACGAGGACGAAGTCTCTGACTCTGCTGAGGACTCTGGCTCGGATTCGGAGCCACCATTGTACGTCTTCCTCCCGCATTGTCTGTCGGATGCACCGACTCGTCTCAGGTCAGAAGAGGTGGAGGATATCTACGACCTCTATAACACCAGCACCCGGCCCTCACCTCTTCCTCCTCCGAGCCCTCTACTCGAAGACGATGCCGGCCTCGACTCAGCTTCGACAGGCATCAACCCTATGCTCGATTGCTTAGTACCACAGGACTCCGACCAAGTGCTGTCCCCGAAACACACCCGCCGCGCCGGCCTTGTTGGTCCCCTCGCAATGACAACGCTCAGAGCAGGAGAAACCGACTCCATGGCCTGGAGGGTACCCAGTACGCCGTCCCTGAGCTCCCCCCCTTCTATCAAAGTGACTGATCGCACACTAACAGTCTTGGATGACTCTTCAGAGAGCGGTGCGGAGTCTGACGGCAGCGAGGACGATGGCGAGGACGAGCGTCGCAGAGAATAGCGCGCGCGTGGAGCTGAGAAGGGTCATGCCAGGCGTCATCTGTTCTGCGACCCCGCGTTCTCGCTGTTCGTTATCGGAGATAATCGATTAAATCCCTGTTTTTCCATGTGACATGGGGCACATACATGATGCAACGTGTGTCATTCTGGGGAATATTCGCGTCTTTGAATAGGTACGACAGATTCGCGAACCTTCTTTTGCGCTTCCCTGGGCGTCTGCCGTCTCTGATTCGCTATAGTCTATCTTTTTTCACTGTGAATCGGTAAGAAGGACCGGCACAAATAGCGGATTCGGAAATTACACCCAGGTTCCGGCCCGCAAGATGAATGAGGGCTCAATTCTCAATTGCAGCGCGGCCCGAGGGCAACATCTTTCAAATTTGAAGCCCCGATTCTCTCAGAACGAGGAGAGGTTCAGGATCGGGCTCTCAGCAAAATTCACTCTAGGGGCGGTGTTATCCTGTCAACTGGTGATTCCCAGAGGAGACGATGCACATCCTGCGTTACAAGGGCCCTGAGCAGTCTTGACGAAAGGCCGATCCTTGCTGTATAGTTCCACCTTGCGGACTTGGCAGGCCCTTGGTTTAGACCTCATTGAGCAAGTCTCCACTTATCCAACGATAGTTGGCGACTTGATACCTCGTGGACTTCATTTGCCAATGTCAGACACATCAGAGCATTTCATTTCAGAACAAACGTGATATCAGAGAGATGTACCCTCCGCAGCCTTGCGTTTCTCTGCTGCAAGCTGGGCCTCCTTCAAGGGCTTCCGCCACCTCATCTCGGGGGCGTCCCAGAGCCCCAGCTCGTGCTTGACCTGCCGCACATCCTGTTCCCAGCGCTCTTCCCAGTAAACCTCGATCAAGCATCGTGCGCTTCCCCCACAGCGCAGCGCCCAGGGTATGTACTCTGCCACAAGACGCTGCAGCTGCGCCGGCTTGAGGCGGAGCGGACCGAAGAGCGCCGAGAGGCCTGCGAGCGGAAGTCCCAGGTTGACGAACTCGAAGTACTTGACGGCAATTTCGGCGTCGACGCTGACGGGCAGGTTGACGATGCAGTGGTACAAGTCGTGACACTCCCGGTAGCGCTGCATGACATACGCCAGCTCCGGATCGTCGATGTAATGCACCTGTTAGAACGAGGATATAGCGGTTGGAGACGGCATGCCGGGGCACAGGGGGAGAGAGAGACACGCACGGGTTCTCGTGTATCCGGAGTCACACCAGTGCGCTCGAGCCACGTAATGTATGTTCTTCCGAGGGACCCTTCAGGCATTTGCGCGAGCTTGTCCATGTCCACTGTATTAGAGTTGATTCGTGGTCGGTCTTTGAGGATGCGGCGACCCTCGGGGCTGGAAAGCATATAGTCTCGCAGACGGGGTAGAGCAGGGCCTGCTGTCGTTTCGCCCAGAGCAGCGACCATATCTCGAGAAAGAACGCCCTGAGTTGATTGAAGAGAGTGGTCTCGCAAGACTTACCACCGCGACGCGGATTAGCAAGAGCCATGAATGCAGAGCCGACAGCCAGAACGCCGTTCTCAAACCAGTTGATGGGGATGTGTCCTTCGTACGCGGGCACCTTCGTGCTCTGCCATCGTCGTGTTCGTGGTACGATGCTGTTTTGCGGGCGGAGCACTGCAGCACGCATGCTAGGTTTGAAGATACGGGCCGCCATGGTGGTGGTAGGTAGAGACCACTAGTTTGACTGGCCGTGGAGGAGACAAGCAGGCTAGACGGCTCTGAGTCGGTCCAGATTGGGATGTGTGACTGTGATGGCTTGTGACCAAGCGCGTCTTGCGCTCTACCGATTCCTGCAACAAAGAGCGTCGCCAAGCTAGAGGAGCTTTGACGGCCATGCAACGACACGCGCATGGATTTTTTTTATTGTGTGCTGTCGCTGATTACCGACGGACTCAAATGCCTTGCCATAGCATTCGCCTCTGCTGCTGTGTATGAAGAGGACAATGGATAATTTCATCCTGATGAACGCGGCCACGTGTATCAAAAGAACGCCCACTTGTCGAACAATACCTGATCGCGTCATGGCTTGAACGCCAGAAATGGCAGTCAGCGACGCCTTGGATGACAATTCGTCGCTTGAGTGCAAAGCGTAGCGGGTCGCAAGGGAGTATATAAGGTACATTTCTTCCCTGCACTCTCCATCTCGTACTTTCTCATTCTCTCTATAATGGCAGCTACCACACGCCGCAACTCTCTTCCCATCTTCACCGAACTGGTTTCTCATTCGATGGGACTACAGTCGCCGACTCCGCACCAGGCAAAGCGGAACTGCATCTACTTTCCGGCAGCGGGCATCGAGAAGCGGCGCATCCCGGACACGGTCGAACTGACTTCCCGCGCTCCCGCACCGAACTCGTTCGAGGCCGCCCTCATGGGCTCGGGCGTGTACGATGTCGGCGGCAATGTGAATGTGTGCTACGACGCGCCACGGGAGGATCTCAGTACCTGGGAGTTCGTGTCCCCGGTGGCATCGCCCATAGCCCAATCGTTCGTGGTCTCTGAGCCCGCAGGTCCGACTGCTGCGCAGGAGGTGGCGACACGCTACCGTGCTGGCCTGGAGATCGACTTGGGGCCTCCTGCACGTCCGGCGTCGGCTTCGGCGTCGGATGCATCGTCGACGCTTAGTGCGGAGGACGGCGACGATGCGTCAACCATCTCAAGCTTTGGATCGATCCCGTTTCCCGTCGAGAGGGACTTCAACATGCGACCGACCTTCCAGGCTTCGCGCACCAATGCCTTGCTTGATATCGTGCGTCTTCACCGTTCCTTTTCTGATCGGCCTTTCTGACCGCCGCTGCAGCGCGAAGAAGTTGCCATTGTTATGCGGCAGGGCGGACTGGGTCCTCATGACCCGGTCGTTTGTCATCGCTACGATTGCCGGGACACTCTCCCGAATATGAAGGCGTTCATCTACCATCTTCATATCCACAATCTTCATGACATGTGAGTTGGATGTTGTTCTATATCATTGCCTCTTGCTGACTCGGGGCAGGGCCTACGCCTGTGACGACTGTGGCAAGCGTTTCGAAGCTCCTCGTCTCCTGGCTCTGCACAATTGCCCCAGACACGCATCTTCTTGCCCGAGCAGTCCTGTCCGCGGTGAGCAGCTACTTTCCTCGCATTTCGACTCCCGTGTCTCATCATCTTAGCTGTTACAGACACGATCATGCGCGTCCTCAGCCGAATCAAGTCCCACGAATGATTTTCAATCATCACCTTCCAACTATATACTCTCGCTTCCCTCTTTCATCCCATCTGTTATCCAAAACTTATTTGCATTCCATTTGTAGCGGTAGGCTTCTCCTGTTCAGTTACCATCCATCCACCAAAATCTATTGTACAATGTTTTTGTAATGTTTACTGCACCAACGATCTGTTCCTGCAAAGTCTAAATTTGTCATCGCCACTTGTCATCAAGTCACCACTTTCCCAAATTGGAAACCTCCCGTGCAACCGAGTCCGTGCTACCGACCTCGATCCCGCGCGTCATCGTTCGTGTGCACTGCCCGCTATGTGCGCTGCCAACTATAAAGACTGTTCGCCAACCGCAATAACGACAACAACATGAGCTCTCTTGATAACATCCGTGCCGCCAACGCCGCCTGGAAGCCTTCCTACGCCCCCGTCGCTGTCTTCGTCGGCGGGACGTCAGGCATTGGAGAAGGGATCGTCGAGGCCTTCGCCAACCACACAAATGGCAAAGCCCACATCTACATCGTCGGTCGAAACGCGTCAGCAGCGTCACAAATCTTCGCGCGGATCACACCCGCCCCTGCCTCCACGTCGCAGTCCTTCAAGCGCGAGTTCGTCGCGTGCGACCTCTCTCTCGTGGCGAACGTCGAACGTGCCGCGGGGACAATCCTGGCGTCGCATGACCGCGTCAACTTCCTGTTTATGAGCGCGGGCGCGATCTCGCTGACGGTGCAGGACTTCACGGAGGAGGGGCTGGACCGGCAGCTGTGCCAGCTGTACTACAGCAAATGGGCGTGGACGGATGCGCTTCTCCCTGCGCTGCGTGCTGCGTACGCGGCAGGCGAGGACGCGCGCGTGGCTGCTATCCACACCGCCGGTCGTGGGGGCCCGGTCGACGTGCAGGACATCGGGCTGCTCAAGGCGATGAAGGGCGGGCTCAGGAAAGTGGGCTCGCTCTTATCGCAGATGGCCAGTTATCAAGATCTTATGGCCGAGGTGCGCATGGATAGCTCTCGTCATTGTAGCCGGCACCCTCTGATGTGGTTTCGCAGGGCTTCGCCGAACACAATCCCGGTATCACCTTTACGCATACGTTCCCAGGGGAAGTCAACACACCGTTGCTGCGGAATTCACCGTCTGCGGTCGTCCGCGGCGTCTACTCCCTTCGCCACCTTCTCCTGCGCGGCTTCATGAGCCGCGCGATGCCGATTTCAGAGTGCGGCGAGCGGCAGCTGTATGGACTGCTCCACGTTCGTCTCCTGTTCGTTCTATTTCGAGAATGCGAGGATTGATTGGCTGATAGGCACCCCCTGGCGCGTCTCGGTTTGGTGGAGACGGTGCAGATATCGGAATGGGTGGAGTCGACGATCCGCTGTGGGGCGAAGTGCGGACTGCTTTGTGGAAGCACAGCGAAGAGGTCGTGTCACGCAGGTGAAAGATCGATACGTTGGCCGAGGTCGATTACTGTTTCGTGATGCATGAGCAATCGAGGAAGGCCTGCTGCTATGTAATCGCACTAAAATTAGTCAGAATTTTATGGAGCCGTGATTGGCATGTGTCAATCAGTGGCGATGCACGTTTCAATCGATGCGAGTGAACGCCTGATGGACCACGAAAGGTAATTCCGTCGAACGTTCTAGGAGGTCCTAGCATACTGTGACGCACCATGTGCGGGGGACTTATGAGATGGCTTCGATATTGTGCGCGGGGTGCGATCGGCTCGCCGTGATAATTTTATCTTTGCTTGAGCCGCCTTGAGCCCTTCTATGTCTGACTGTTCCCTCGCAATCAGACCGACATCTTCGGGACAAGACCTATCGCTCATGATTATGCAGAATAAGCCGAAACGGGCCGGGAATGTGTCTCATTTGTGGTCCCTGGTTACACACGGTGGATGCGGTGTGCAGCTGCCGCGCTGCTGATGAAAGCATGTGTCAATGGTTAATCGGCGTGGGCCAGCATCTGCTAGCATCCGATAAATTGAATTCACGCATGAGTAACCGGTGAGTGACGCAAGTGGGTGCGCCGATGACGTGTCCGTGCTGACACTTTCTGGCGCGGGTCAAGTGGCAGCCGCCGGCCCGCGGATAATGTCCGCTTTTCAAGACCCACTCTGGAAGCTGACTGGCCAATATCTCCAGTGAAGAGAGGCGGCTCGTTGAGACCTCATTCAAGGGAGTGAGAGCTCGGGCACGAGATCGTGGACACGATAGAGACCGGGAATGTGGAACAATCGGAAAATCATATGCAATGATGAGTGATGGCGGAGCTGATGCCGGGTTAGGTGGCTCGGTGAGTCATCGGCTGAGCGAGTCAACGATGCGCGCGGCAAATCGGGTCTTCGGGGACTTCTGTCTTTGTTCGTCAGTCAGCAATCGCGCGATCGCATATAATACACAGCGCTTTTTCTCAGATGGACACACCGGTAACCACCACCCCCATCCCCGCCTCTCGCAGTCCTCCTTCAAGATATCCATCACCTGCAGCTCTTTGACAACGAAATGTCTGACTACTCCTCCTGGTCGCCTGTCTCCTCCTCCTCCTCTGGCTCGAGCCGCAGCTCGCCAGTCCACTCGGCCTCCCTTGTGGACCCCATCTCACACTCCCCTGCTATGATGCAGCTCATCGAGACTGAGATTTCGCATTCTTTCATCGGTATGTCCTTTTTTCTATCCCTGATTCACTATCCGAGACTAACCGGTCCGCTCAGATTACATCGTCGAAAGGGTGGCAGACACCGTATACTACGCTCTGGGCCGCGATAACGCATCGTACCGCACAACCCCGGCCCGCCAGTCGAAATACGCGGCTAAATTCGCTAACTTTGTATCTACCATCGTCTCCCGTGCCGAAGTTACACCGTCGACGCTTCTTGTCGCACTTGTCTACATTGCGCGGGCACGGCCCCATCTCTCCATCGCCCTCGAGGACTGGGCATTCGAGCGTGTCTTCCTCGGCGCGCTCATCGTCGCGAGCAAGTTCACGCAGGACAGCACGCTCAAGAACGTACACTGGGCACTCTGCACCGGCGTGTTCGGAAAGGGCGACATCGGCCGGATAGAGCGCGAGTTCCTCGAAGTTCTCGACTGGGAGCTTAACGTGCGGGAGGATGAGATCGTTGCGCACTGGGGTGGTATCATGGCTGCGCTCAACGTCGTCGACACGGACATGGACATTGAGCTGGTTCCGTCGCTCTCCAAGCGCGCTCACCACCGCCATGAATCGCCAACTCGCGTTGTGCCTGAGCTCGAGGCCTCCAGCCCGACCAGCACGTGTGTCAGCCTGTCTCCCCGCACGCCGTTTACGTCCCGGCCGTCGTCGCCTGTCTATCACGATGAAGCCGAGTCTTCGCATATGGAAGTTGACGCGGATAAATCGGAACTGGAATCCCCTGCCGTCGCCGCGGGCAAGTCGCTGCCCGTTGCGTGCAAGCTCGCTACGAAGATGCGGGACATGTTCCACCCCGTGCGACATTCGCGGCCGGTCATGGTGGACTAGAGAGCCAACGGCTTCTCTGAGTGCAGACCACCGCGAACAAACCTTTCGATCCGCGCCTTGACGACGCCTTTCGACATCTAACCGACAATACTGATCTAGCTGGCCCGAGTGCCATGCCTGAAAACGCAGCGCCACTGTGCTGCTGGAGATCGATGCGATGCAATCGTCTCCGAATACATTCCCACCCGATAACTACATACTTGCCCCCACTCATTAACCTGCCACGAACGGTTGTAGATACTTGCTTCGTTACACCCACATGTAGATAACTAACTGTGTTCGAACATCTCACCCAATGCTATCCTTATCCCAATGATCAATGACGATTCCTGTCCGATTGCCCCGGTTTATCATCGATGAAGCTTGTGAAAATTATAAATACACCCAGCTGGTCGGAAATAGAAGCACGTGGGAATGTGCAGTCCCAACGTTGCTCCCCGGCTATCCTCGGGCCATTCGGGTCCACAGGTTCAAAAATGGACAGGAAAGAAGGGACGGATTATCCGAGCTTCGAGTTCCGCAGCTTCAAAGCTTCAAAGCTTCAACGGCATGAAAGCCGGCAGAAGCCGATCAGACACTGCCACACATTCATCATTTAGTCACTGACTCGGCTTTCCCGCTTGATCATGAACCTTGACTACTCATGTTCATCCGTTGCTGTATCCCTTTCTGTTCTAATACGCGGACAGCACCCTCGAGCACATCATTCGATCTCATCACTAGGCATTATGCAGTGACATTAAAGCCCTTCAAACCACCCTCCGCCTGCCACTCCTCCAGGATTTTGGTGTAGCTAACGATCCCCTCTCCCCATACCGCAGATTGTGCGGCCTTGAGCTGATCGGCCATGCTCTGTGGCCGGCCGCCTCCGCCCTCGAGATTGAAGTACCCCGGCGTGCATCCCGGGACAGCCGCAAACCACGCCGCGCGTTTCACGACCTCCGCCGTCCACGCATCTTCGGCGCTCTTCTCAACTTCAATCACCGGCCTCTCGGTGCCACCGACGACGCGCTGCGCCTGGGCGATGATCGCGGCGATATGTTTCGACGTGGCATTGAGTGGGAACGTGAAGTTTGCGGTGAAGCCGAGCTGCGAGAGGCCCGGGAGGAAGAACATGTTGGGGAACCCGCTCGACGCGATGCCGTGCAGCGTGCCGCAGCCCTCCTCGATCCACTTGTCGTCCATGTCCCTCCCGTTTGCGCCTGTGATACGGCAAGTGCCCCGGGAGGCGGGGCTGCCCGTACCCGCTGCGAAGGTCACCACGTATCCGGTGCTGAGGACGAGCACGTCGACTGGGTACTGGATCCCATTGGCGACCACGCCATCCGCAGACAGTGCATCCACGCCTTTTCCGTCCGTGTCGACGAGGGTAACGTTCGGGCGGTTGAACGCGGGCAGGTATTCATCGTGGAATGTCGGCCGCTTGCACCAGACGGGGTACCACGCCTTGAGCTTTGCGGCGGTTTCCGGGTCCTTCACGATCTCGTCGACACGCGCTCGGACCCGTTCAGCGCGGGGCAAATCCAAACTGTGCAGCTTCGCGATATGCTCCGGAATTTTCTCAGGCGTCACTATCCCTGGCGCACCGATGATCCCACAGTACGCGGGCATCTGGCACCACGCGTCGGATACGAGATCCGGCCCGTCTTCTGGCTCGTTGATCAAGATCGCGTTGTAGTTGACCGACCGGGCGTGCTGCCATCCCTGTCCAGTCGCGATCTTGTTCCTCCATTCGTCCGGATCGGTGGGGTGCTGGTTTCGCACGTCGACGCTGGAGGGTGTGCGCTGGAAGACGAAGAGTTCTTTGGCCCACTTGGCAAGCTCTGGAACTACCTGAATAGCAGTGGCGCCGGTGCCAATGATTCCCACGCGCTTGTCCTTGAGCTTGTCCATAGTCGGAGATCCGGGAGATCCGCCTGTGATCGAGTAGTTCCAGCGAGCAGTATGGAATGTTGCGCCTTTGAAGTCATCGAAACCAGGCAAGGATGGGATTTGCGGCGCGATGATGGCCCCTGCACCAAGGAACACGAACTGCGCAGACACTGAAAACGAGCGCTCCGGTTCCCCTGGTCCCCGATCCTCGCGCATTTTCACGGTCCAGTGCTTCTCCTCTTCGCGCCATTCTGCGCTGTGGTAAACCGTCCTCAACGAGGCTTGCAGCCGATAGTGCGCTGCGATGCGTTCCGCATGCTCCCTCAGCTCGTCCCCGTACGCATACTTGAATTTGGGCATGTAACCTGTCTCCTCAAGCAGTGGCATGTAGATGTAGCTCTCGACGTCGCACATCAAACCGGGATAGCGATTCCAGTACCAAGTCCCCCCGAATCCACCTGCCGCATCGACCAGGCGGATGTCCGATGCGGCGAATCCGGCCTCGATCAGTCGCGCTGCCAGGATCAACCCTCCGAACCCCGCACCAAGGATGAGGAATTTGACGTCGTCCCCATCGCTGAGCACGTGCGTTGCAGCGTTGAGCGCTGCGTGGTCGACCCATGGATCGGTCTCGAGGTGTTTGTATTTGCTTGACTTCGAGAGCTCAATGAATTGTGATGTGCCATCGGGACGCAGGCGTTTGTCGCGCTCCTGAGCGTATCGCTCCGAAATGTCAGTACTAGGAAGAGTGGCCATGTGTCAATATGTACTGCAAGAAGATTTAGGGCCATCTTTATATACTTGTACAATCATCTCGTAGATGGTCAGACGATAGCAGAGAAGGGCCACATTCTTTCTGTCATATTTGGATACCAAACTGGACCGGTAAACACAGTCCGAAGCCGAAGTGCAGACCCAAACCCTCGCACGTAATCGTATAAGCGCCTTTGTCACTGTCAGGTCCACACACTGAAATAGGGCAGCTTCTCCTCTCTTGGCCCAAACTGGAGAGCACCGAGATCAGTCAGCTGAGGCATACACGCTTTCAGGGCATCCTCTAACGCGAGCTGCCCC
Organism: Mycena citricolor; assembly: GCA_963692855.1. NCBI lineage: Eukaryota > Fungi > Basidiomycota > Agaricomycetes > Agaricales > Mycenaceae > Mycena > Mycena citricolor. Next base: position 231,825 of record CAVNYO010000138.1, on the reverse strand, counting down.
GGATCTTCTGCATCATCCGGAGAGATGGGCAAGTAGATGCAGACACGGTCGACAGTTCCGGCGAGCAGCGTATCCAGTTCGCCCCAGGACTGTGCTATGAGTGTCACCTGATCGACGTTGGCCATCTGGGGAAGCAGAAATTGGATGCGGGACAGATTAGATGATGCGCGAAGGATCACTTGGATGTCAGATAGCACGAGAGCCATCTCCTGCGTATCGAGCCTCAAGAGATTGAGGGTGCCCGTGTGTAGCTCGGTGCAGCAGCCATCCGCCAGTGGTAGCGGGGTTGCGTCGCGCAAGTTGGCGCGCGAGAGCCTCAGCTCTTGGAGCTTAGAGCAGAGGACGCGGAGAAGGGATGTGAAGCAGGAAGGGTCGTAGAGGACGAGTGTCAGCTTATCGACGCGGAGATTCGGGGAGGCCAACGCTGCGGGAACCACCTGCTCGATGGTCCACGACGCGATGAAGCTCAGAGACCGCAGGTGGACGCGCGGAGGGTCGGACGGTGGTACCACTCCTTTCGGGATTGGTGTGTTCCAGATCCGCCCCGCGAAAGAAAGCGATCTACACCCCGCAAAGAGCGCAACCCAGTCCCACAGGCCGTCCGCGGTCTCGAAGACGAACCGCCCGTCGAAGCGCACCTGCTCTAACTGGGCCCAGGTCCCCATCTGCTTCTCGCGCGGGATGGCCGAGAACTGCGGGTGCTGGAATTTGAGCGAGCGCAGGCTCGGGAGGCGCCGTTGCATGTCCTCGGACAGGAGATCTGCCAAGCCCGCTGTGACCGACAGTCTGTGGATCGCGACGAGGCTTTGCACAAGTATCGCCGCACGCGGACTGGCGCGCACAAGCGCACAAAAGCGCACTGCGTGGTCGTCGCCGCGTAGAACGATGTGTTTGAAGAGTCCGAAGAAAAGCCGCGAGGTGTAGTCATGCCAGCTTGAGCAGACGAGACGGAGGGGGAGGTGACAGGGTCTGATCCCAGCCGTGCGCAGCCATCGCAAACGAAGATTGGGTTCAGGGTATGTTGGGCCGTCTGCGTCGATCGCGTCGATAACCAAATACTGGAGTTCAAGAGGTACGATAGGTGCTTGTCCGAACATGACGAGTTTATATCACATGATGAGACTTCACGTGGGTCTCCCCGCATGTTGTATCGTCTGACAACGCCCGGCCCGGACATCACCGATATTGCACCGCCACTACTCCCAATCCATCCTTTGTGTCTCGGAACAATCCTATCTCTGCCTCATCCCGTCTCACCTCTTATCAGTGACTTTGCATCATTCACCCCAGGGACCTCCAATTATTACGTAAAATGGCTTCGAGGCCCCCTCCGGAGGCCATCAAACCACCCCCTACCCCCCCTGATCGGAGGCCATCCTGGAGGCGCCTTCCTAATTGGTACTCTGCCCAGCCATTCATCCACAGCCAGCATGGTAGGCTAGGCATTGACCCGAGTGTTTATATGTGCTGTAGTAGTCAGTATAAAGCCTCATACAATGTCTTAGCTCACAAAAGCTTGTATTTCTTGCTTGCAAATGGCAGACCACTGGGCACACAAAATTTGGGATTTGAGCACATGAGCACTCCTCAGGTGCATAGAGCAGCAGTATATATATTAATTCGAGATTGAGCATGAGGTAGCTGTGCCCACACGCAAAAATGAGATGTTGCTGAAGGGATGGTTTATGGCCTCCACAACCTCCCAGGGGCAGAAAAAAAGGTGTTGGGTAGCCCACAGGCCCTTGAATTCTGCTTCAATAGATCAATTTGACGTTTGTCAAAACAACAGCCCAGGATATCAATTGGATGCTGGAGCAGTGACAGAACAAGCCTCCACCGCCTCCAGGGCTGGGGACCAAAAGCGGTTATTGTAGATTCAGCCACATAAACCATATTTCTGATCTTGTTTGTCCTAGTTGGAATGTCTGGGTATTCAAGAGAGACAGGTGGCTACATAGATCAGATGCTAGCACCAATAGCAGAACTGGCCTCCATGGCCTCCACAGCCAGTGACCAAAAGCGTTTTTTTGGGTTCAGCCACATAAACCATGTCCATGATGTAGAAGGTCTTCCTTATAATTATGAGGGTCCTTTAGTTAAATGTCTCACCACATGAATCAGATGCTGGAGCAAATGGCAGAACTGGCCTCCGCTGCCTCCACAGGTTATCACTTGAAGAGTCTGAATGAGATGACAATGTAACAGATATATATTCTCCTGGCTGACCACATTCTGTCATTTTCACCTCTACATGCTAGTTTAATTGCTGCAGAATGTTAAAATTAGAGGATGGGAGACCCTGGAGGCACTGGAGGCACATGCAAGATCCAATCAATGTCATCAATATCATCAATGCCATCAATAGCATCAAGAGCATCACCGATCATTGGTATATTGATCAGCCAATCAGATGATGAATAAACATCGAACATCTAGTATATTCACTCCTGAGAGACACAGACTACATGTATGCTCATACTGAAAGTGGATTAGTGGTCCCAGGACATGCCCCAATGACATATTGCATGCTTGTATCAGGGACATATGATTAAAAATCGGAGTTGGCAAATGAGCTGAAAGTACTCCACTGTACCACTCATCTTCAGTTGACTTTCAGCTCATTTGCCAACTCCGATTTTTAATCATATGTCCCTGATACAAGCATGCAATATGTCATTGGGGCATGTCCTGGGACCACTAATCCACTTTCAGTATGAGCATACATGTAGTCTGTGTCTCTCAGGAGTGAATATACTAGATGTTCGATGTTTATTCATCATCTGATTGGCTGATCAATATACCAATGATCGGTGATGCTCTTGATGCTATTGATGGCATTGATGATATTGATGACATTGATTGGATCTTGCATGTGCCTCCAGTGCCTCCAGGGTCTCCCATCCTCTAATTTTAACATTCTGCAGCAATTAAACTAGCATGTAGAGGTGAAAATGACAGAATGTGGTCAGCCAGGAGAATATATATCTGTTACATTGTCATCTCATTCAGACTCTTCAAGTGATAACCTGTGGAGGCAGCGGAGGCCAGTTCTGCCATTTGCTCCAGCATCTGATTCATGTGGTGAGACATTTAACTAAAGGACCCTCATAATTATAAGGAAGACCTTCTACATCATGGACATGGTTTATGTGGCTGAACCCAAAAAAACGCTTTTGGTCACTGGCTGTGGAGGCCATGGAGGCCAGTTCTGCTATTGGTGCTAGCATCTGATCTATGTAGCCACCTGTCTCTCTTGAATACCCAGACATTCCAACTAGGACAAACAAGATCAGAAATATGGTTTATGTGGCTGAATCTACAATAACCGCTTTTGGTCCCCAGCCCTGGAGGCGGTGGAGGCTTGTTCTGTCACTGCTCCAGCATCCAATTGATATCCTGGGCTGTTGTTTTGACAAACGTCAAATTGATCTATTGAAGCAGAATTCAAGGGCCTGTGGGCTACCCAACACCTTTTTTTCTGCCCCTGGGAGGTTGTGGAGGCCATAAACCATCCCTTCAGCAACATCTCATTTTTGCGTGTGGGCACAGCTACCTCATGCTCAATCTCGAATTAATATATATACTGCTGCTCTATGCACCTGAGGAGTGCTCATGTGCTCAAATCCCAAATTTTGTGTGCCCAGTGGTCTGCCATTTGCAAGCAAGAAATACAAGCTTTTGTGAGCTAAGACATTGTATGAGGCTTTATACTGACTACTACAGCACATATAAACACTCGGGTCAATGCCTAGCCTACCATGCTGGCTGTGGATGAATGGCTGGGCAGAGTACCAATTAGGAAGGCGCCTCCAGGATGGCCTCCGATCAGGGGGGGTAGGGGGTGGTTTGATGGCCTCCGGAGGGGGCCTCGAAGCCATTTTACGTAATAATTGGAGGTCCCTGGGGTGGCATCATTCACAGGTATCTTCTGACCTGCTGCGCACTCTGCCTTACAATAAGAGCACAGCTGGGGCAGTACATCCTTTGTAGTCCCTGAAGTCTCACATATGACTTGTACTCGCTGTACCAATTCAATCAATTCAACACCGGGGCCCGAATTTTTGCCCAAAAAAAATCCCAAAGAAATCTGAAAAATCAAGAAAGAATTAAATCCAGGGTCTAATTTTTGGGGTGTGACATGTGACTGTTGATTTGATTAGATTGGTACAGTATACAGTACACTGAGTAAGGTATGCACAAAACATCTTCAACAAATGTCAGGTGATGTGATGATGGGTGACAGTCACCCATCTCTGCTTTTGTTTCAGTGGTGATTTTGATGTTTATTGAGTAACAAAGGTACATGGAACTATGTCCAAGGTGTCAGGGAAGACATGTCAGCGTGATGAGGTCATTGGTATTGATCCAGCGGTGTTCCGAGGGTTATCAGTCAGCAGTGTCATGCTTCTTATGTCATCTACTTGTATATAGATAGTTGCTGGGGATCTCTGATCCCCAGTCTTGTTATTGACTTGGCCCCTGGGCTCCACTCCTCTTACACAAGGACCAGAATGTGTATTGACATTACAAGAATGTGTAAGCAAAAAATTAGGGTGCTTTACAGATCAGCAAAATCACTAGTTCCAAAAATTGAGTCCCCAGGCATGATTGTGGATGGGATATGTCAATAATTTTAGGACTACATCTCCAAATCTTGATGTATTGTAAAATTGTTTGGAATCCAAGAATTAGATACAATATTACACACATTGGTCCTTGGGCATGACCTAAATCCCTACTAAAAGTGGTATACTGATCTACCCACTAAGGGCCCGATCGGGTGCACTGCCTGCATCAGGCAGATGAGCCAAATTTCAGGCAAATGCCTGATCTGAGCAGATCAGGCATTTGCCTGCCGTCAGGCAGATTAGAATAGGTGCTCGGTAGAAACGCCTAGATGTAGTCTGATGTCACGCTCCTAATTGAGACGTTTTCACGCTCTATGACGGACACGACAACCGCGCCTCCCGTTGAGACTCCCGTCCCTCCCCCACCTCCACCATCCAACAATGCGCCTCCCAAACAATAGTCCGGAAATCAAAGCTCTTCGGGGACTCTCTGGCTTTGGTTGGGACATTGACAACAAGACCATAACTGCAACGGAGGATGTATGGAACACGTATCTTGTTGTGCGTACATCCATGCCCCTCAGGTGTTCCGCAGCATTGACGGAACTGTTTTCAGGGTCACCCTAGCCACCGCTACTGGAAGACGCATCCATTTTCACTGTACAACAACGTTGCCGACCTCGTTGACGGAGTCATTGGCAGTATGTACTTATGTGACTATATGTGACCTAGCGCGTCAGGCAGTCGGGAGGATGTCCGAAGGGCTCCGATCAGCTTCGGTCTGCCTCGGAGAGGTCGTCAGGCAGATCAGATTGGCATCTGCCTGATGCAAGCAGTGCACCCGATCGGGCCCTAAGGTCATCAAAAAGAGGCAAAAGTCACAAAGCATCACATGATGTTTGTTGAAGATGTTTCACGCATACCTTAGAATACACAGTACTGTGCCCTGTATAAATAGTATAGCAATATTGTCTGAATGATCAGAATTCTCTTGCTCTCTTTGTTGCCTGACAGGTATCAGGCCCAGTGCAAAACTGAGTGAGATCACACTTGATCAAGTGCAAAAAATCCTGAGCTTCCAAGCTCAGTTGCATTCTGATTTGCATTTTGAGCAGGCACCTCGACCATACGTTTTTCTTTGCAAAGGCCTTGAAGCTCTTTTCAGCAACATACTAACCATTTATGGCTACAGAGCTCTCTTGAAAGATCTGGTCAGCTCCAAATTCAATAAGTAAGCCAACTACCAAATATCCCAGACCAAATTGCCCACCCAAACTCCCCTCTTCATGACATGTCCCACACCGGTGACCTCTTTGTGGATCTCATGCAAACAAACCTCAAAGTCTATCAAACAGTTGCACCCATTATCAAGAGTTTGGCGCAATGTATTGCACAGAGCAAAATGACCATCCAACATCTCTGGGATTCTGGCTTGATCAACACAGAGGCTGTCAGGGGATGCTGCACTCCTTGGGCACGTGACCATGCATGTGACCCACTACACCCTCTCTGCCGACCCATGCCTGCTCACCTGTTGATCACCCAGCCTCCTCCTCCTCCTCCAATCCTCATCTCCATCCATGCCAACATCTGCCCTCTTCCTCCTTCCCCCGGCCATCTCCCTCGAATCCCCGCAAGCGGTCTAGCCAAGCCCAATTCCTTGCACCAGGGAGTGCTACTGCTGTGCGCACTCCTCCCCTTTCACTTCGGCCTTCTCCCCATGGATGTGGTCTACTGCCGTACAGGCTCGTACCAGATGCCCTTGCGCTCATCTGCACCACCCCTCTTCCCAGTTGGGCATTGGTCCTTGCCTCCGATGTCTCTACTGGCCGGCCCGGCACTGGCCTGGCCACTGGGCTCCTCTAGTGTGGCCTTCTACTGTTGGTATCTCAGGAGCTGGCCATCACTGGCCCCTCTGAGCCACTCACTATCTTATCTGGGTTTGTCATCATCTACTTGTCATCTGCCATTGTTCCATGGCAGTGATATCCCATCATCATCAGTCACTTGTCACAGCTGACTATATAGTGTGACACCTGGGCACATGGATCCTTGAACCGTTCTCTAAGGATCCCCCTCTGTGCTCAGGTGAGTAGTATACCTCCCTTGTATTTGATAGTCTCTAAGGATCCCTCTCTGTGCTCAGACTCATGTGAGGTTGTTGTGTGCTGTGTGCTCTCTTCCTTCGGGCTGGCAGGAGTTGCCCTTACAGAGGCACGCTCTCAGGCCCTCTGAGATGCCCTCACCCCAATCACCCTCTCTGCTGCATCAACCTCAACCCCACACCCCTCAGACACCCCTTAGCATTTTGTATGGCCCTGCTGCTCTTCCATGGCACCTGCAGTGAAAACGTCCGAGCCTGGATCTCTATTGTCACAGACCAACTGCACGCCTGTCCAGCACATGCCAATACCTGAGGGAAGTTGTTACAGTGCACAGGCTGCCATGCACAGGACCTCAAAAAACTTATATCTTGACCCAACCTCACCCACCACCTGCTGTGTTTTGTTGCCCAAACCAGCTGACTCAAATTGACCTTTGACAAAATAGAGGACCTACTAGCACCAACCCTGCAGCAGAAGCAGACAACCCCCCAGCTGGCCCCTGCCTGGACAAGATGCAGCACCTATCAGGCTGCCAGACAACAGACATGAGCAAACAGAATTGGTTTTGTAATTATATATGCACACTACTGATACACTATAGCTGTGACAATCAACCCAAAAATAAAGTTGAAAAGAGAAGTGAATTCGAAGACTGGAGAATACAACTAAGTAGCTACAGTATTTATACCCAAATCCAGTCTGAGTCGTATCTACAACTAATGAGTCATAAGGCTATGTACTGCATGGAGCACTGGTCATGGGTTGTAGTAGAACCTTCTGGAGCATATGTCGCGCAGCCTTGAATCGATAAGGGTAACCCCTGGAACCCCTGGCCCAGGCCGTCTGATGCCGTGATCCATAATAAGATAACCCATGCCGAGGTAAGATAAGATCATCGAAGATAAGATGAAAAAGTGGCCGAACTATGACATTACCCCCTCTCTAGGGTCGATGTCCTCATTGACTAGGTCAATGGGCGTGAAGACGTTCTTGTAAGGGTCAAAGAGTTGTCATTGGGGATATGGGAGGCGTTCGTCTTTGGGTTTGTAGCGATGGATGAGATAATCCCAGTGTCCGGCTTCGAGCGTTGGCAGGAGGCGAATGCGTGTGTCTGGGTTGGATTGTTTCCTCTGCCAGTCTCTCAGGACCTTCTTTGCGTGGGTAAGATGATGTGATGGTTCCCAGGTATTTTCGCTATGTGGCCATCCCTTCCATTTGACCAAGTATTGCTTTCCTCGGCCAACTTTTCGTTTCTTCACAATTTCTTCAACTTCCCACTCTTCTGCTCCTCCAATGATCTTGGCTACGGGTCTCTTCTCTCGGCGATGGGGGGGTGGTTTGTGATAGGGTGTCAACAGTGACTCGCTGAACACCGGGTGTCTTCAGTCCGTGTCCGGCAAATCCAGCTTCCATGCGGCTGCTCCAACCTTCTCCAGTATCTCGTATGGTCCCAATCTCTTGTTGCTCATCTTCTTTGATGGTCTGTCCATCTTGATATTTTCCCCCTCTATGTACACCTTCATCCCAACCTTCAACTCCGGAACTTCTTTTCTTTGTTTATCATAGTATTTTCTCATTTTTTCTTTTGCTTTTTCCAATGCTGCTTTTGCTTCATCTTGTATTTCTTTGATTCTTTTTACAAACTCTTCCGCCGACTCGTTTCTCGACTCCATCCATTGCTCCACTCCCTTCCATGGGTGATATCCGTGATTTGCGTAGAATGGTGATCTTTTTGGTAGATGTGTTCATTTTATCGTTATATGTGAATTCTGCCATTCCCAGCCACTCCGACCAGTCCGTCTGATGGTAATTGACGTAGATGCGGAGATAGTGCTCGATCTCCTGATTCATGCATTCTGTCTGCCCATCTGTGATCGGGTGATAGGCAGTCCCCAGATTCATTTCCACGCCCAACATCCGATTCGTTTCCTTCATGAAGCCCTTGATGTATCGTGAGTCCCTATCGGTGATGATCTTGCGAGGGATCCCGTGATAGCAGAAGACTCGGTCCCTGGTTAACCGTGCCACTCCTTTGCTGCTGATGTCAGTACTAATTGGTTCGACATGGATCATTTTGGTGAAGGTGTCACACCACACATGAATTGCGTCATACCCGTTACTGACTGGCAAGGGTCCAATTTGATCCATGGAGATGATTTCCCACGGCGCGTTTGGAACTGCATGCGGGGGCAGAGTCCCTGTCCTTGCTCTTCTGGTCTTGGTCCGTTGGCATGCCTCGCACGTCTGGATGTATTTCCGAATTTGGTTTCCCATCCTTGGCCACCAGTAGTTCCTTTCCACCATCTCCTGCGTTCGGTTGATCCCAGCGTGTCCGACCAAAGGGGTGTCGTGGTGTAGTCCGATGATCTTGTCCCGCAACTCCTTGTCTCTTGGTACATAGAGCTTCCCATGATACGTGATAAGCCCCTCTTCCTTTTTCCATCCAGCGAGTGACTTCTCCAAGGCCGCCTTGATGCTTCCATCAATCGATTGAGTAGCCTTGATCTCATCGATTAGTTGCTGATCTTGCCCCTCGAATGTGACTTCTTGTGATTGGAAGAACTCTGGCTTTAGTAGCGTGACGTCCTTGTTGTTGTTCTTGCCCTGATCATGATCTGCTCATTGGGATAAGAGATCCACCTTGCGGTTGAGTGCGCTGGGCCGGTGTCGTAAGGTGAAATCGAACTCCGCCAGCTCCGTGATCCATTGTGCTTGCCGTCGATTGAGCTTCTGTGGCTTCCGGAAGTATTCGAGATTCTGATGATCGGTGAAGATCTCAAATGTTTCCGTGGCTCCCAGTAGTAGCTGCCTCCATTTGTCCAATGATAGCATGATTGCAAGCATTTCCTTGTTGTAGATCTCGTAATTTCGCTTGGTTTCTGTCAATGTGTGTGAAATAAATGCGATTGGACGCCAAATGCCATCTTGGTTTTGGCTCAAAACTGATCCTGTTGCCCCTTCCGAAGCATCGGCTTCCAGACAATATTGGCCGGCGTCATTCGGCAGTGCTAGGACCACATCCTCTGCGATTCTCTTCTTCAATCCATCAAATGCCGCATGTTCATCCATACCCCATGACCATCCTGCCTTCCCCGTCAGCCATGTCAATGGCTTGGCAACCTCCGCATATCCCCAGACAAAGCGTCAATAGAAGTTGGTGAACCCTAGGAAGGCTTGCACTTGTTTGATGCTCTTTGGTTCTGGCCATTCCATCACGCCCTTGATCTTGACTGGGTCCATCCGCATCGAATTGTGTCCAATAATTACACCCAAATATTCGATTTCCGTGCGTTTGAACTCGCAATTTTCGGGTTTCAGGTACAGCTTGTGTTTTTGGAGCAGTTCAAGTACTCGTTTTGTGATCCGCCGATGTTCGTCCAAGTTCTCTGTGAAGATTAGTATATCATCAAGATAAACTACCACGTGACCCTCGTTGATCAGTTCTTGGAGTATGTTGTTCATCATGTTTTGGAAGGTTGCCGGGGAGTTCGTGAGTCCAAAGAACATGATCAAGGGCTCATACAGTCCGCGGTTCGTGCGGAACGCAGCCTTCCACTCGTCGCCCTCTTTGATCCGTACGTTGTTGTATCCCCACCGGATGTCGAGCTTGGTGAAGAACTTTGCACCGCATAGATTATGGACCAGTTCGGAGATCAGCAGCAGCGGGTATCGATTGCGGATTGTCATCTCATTCAGCTTCCAATAATCTTGGACAGGATGTAGCGAACCATCCTTCTTTTTGACAAAGAAGAATGCTGATGCCATGGGTGATTTTGATGGCCTGATCCGTCCGCTGGCCAGGTTCTCTTGTAAGAACTCGTCGAGTTTGACCTGTTCGTTTCATGATAACAGGTACACCTTGCAGTCCACTGCTTTGGAACCAGGTTTGAGCTTGATTGCATGATCCCATGCCCGTTGGTCGGGTAGCGAGTCGAACGATTCCTTGGTGAATACTTTGACAAACTCCCGATATTGATCCGGAATCTTCCCCTCGGTCATTCTCTCCTTCTCCTTTTCCGCTTCTTCTGCGAATTTCTGCGCCGGCGTTTCCTTAAGCCGTAGATCCACCTCCTTTCCAAAGTCAACCAACAGGATTGATTCTCCCTCTTCCAGATCCTGTGCACCTGTGTCCAGGTTGATTGCATCCATGTCAATCATCGCTTGATGCTCCTTGTGACCCCTCATGTGACACTGCTCTGGGCATCGACTGAATCTCATGGTCTGCTCCTGCCAATCCACCTCGGGGTTGTGTTCCGTCAGCCAATCCAGACCAATGAAGATCCGAGCTTTTCCTAGACACGTTAGAAGGAACGTGCGTGTCTCCACATGAGGACCGATCCTCATCCTTAGGTCGACGTAATGCATGATCCGGCCACTGATGTTCTCGGTGTTGTCGGCGTTACGAGCCACTATGGGTTGGGGAAGTTCTTGAATATCCAGTTTTTCTGCTCATGCGTAGTCGGTGTCAATGCAGCAGGTACTGCAGCCACTATCGAGCAGCGCCTTGACTCCGCACGTTTTTCCTGAGTCTAGGCCCGTGATCTGGACATATACGTCCATCGAATGTCTCTTTGTTTTGGCCTGGTAACTGCGCAATTCCTGCGCCAATCTGCTGGGCTGGGGGGCCTTCTGTTTCTCGGCCGCCAATTTCCTCTGGACGGCATCTGGCACCCTCGTGCGTTCGGGTGCTTCTGGAACCTTGCTTTTGGCAGATTCCTTGGGCGCTTCCTCCTTTTTCAAGGATTGAGCCTCCGGAGCAATGCTCCCCTTTTCGGTCTTTGTTGACGTGGTTCCTTCTCCATGAGCCATAAATACGTAGAAGTCCAAAATTAATTTATCTGCAGCCTTCTGATCCTTTTTGCTCTGTAAATACTCTCTATTTAAAGCTATTTTTCTTTGGCGTTCTTTTTCCATATCGGCAATGAGAAAATTGTGAATATTGGTACGTAGTGAGTCCAAGATTGTGTATGTATGTGCAGAATCGTTCATGTCTTTAATTGAAACAAGTACAGAAAATTGTCCATAGTCCGGACGCTCCACCTCCTTGGCTAGAGGAGTGGAGTGCTTCAAAAACCCTTCTCGTGCAGCTTCTCGGCGATCTCCTTGAGGAACTTGTTGTCCTTGTCCCCGTTCTCGATCTCTTCAAGCATTGTGGCTCTGTTGAAGAATGTGCACTTCTTCCTCGGTTCTGGACAGTTCTGCGTGATGTGTCCGGGTTGCTGACAGTTGTAGCAAATGATATTGCGGCCGCGGGCGTGGGTGCAATCAATTTCCATTGGAACCAGTTCATTGGCGGCGGGTCGGGTCTGAGCAGGTGTGGGTGCAGCTGGTGCCGCCTGGGGACGGAACTGGGGAGGCGGTCGTGGTGTGGAGTGCCCATGCAACGCTTTGCGCAGCTGATCACGCAGAGTGTTTGCCTCGATGTTGACACACCAGTCCTTGAAGGCGCCATACGCCTTGGGCAAGGGGACACCCGTGTTGTAGAGGCGGCTTGCAATCTCGCTGCTCAGTCCACGCTCAAGGAACTTGATGAGGATGTTCTCCTGATCCCCCTTCTTGTACTCGCCCTTACTGTTGGTGGAGGTGACCACGTTGTACCCTGCGTCCGCAGCTAGCATCTCAAAGTCGGAGATATAATCCGCAAAGGATTGTCTATTCTGGCGCAGAGCCATGAGTCAAGCGGCGGCAACTTGCTCCGCGTTGGAGTCCCCAAAGGCCCTCTGCAGTTCCTCCAAGAAGGTCGCCAAGGTGATCCCAGCCTTTATTCCATTAAGGCTCTCGAAGTTGCGCTGCTTCCAGTTCATCACCCATCTTGAGGCGGCGCAGCTTGTGCCAGCCTTGTTGCAGAGGTAGGAGAGGATGAAGAGGATTTTGGTTTCATCCAGCAAGAATTCTGACCGGTATGCACCAATGTAGGTGGTGCACAAGTCCACGAAGCCCATGTATTTGGTCTTGTCCCCATCGAAATAGGGAGGGTTGGCGGCGAGGGTGATGCAGTTGTGTCCTGACATGGTACGAGCAGGCGTGGTAGGTGGGGGCAAGGGTGGTTGTTCAGAGGGTAACTTGTCAAGGTCGGGGATCTTGTTTTCAGGCGGCAGAAGGGCGAGGTAGGGATTAGAGGGCCCTGGTTGGTTTTGATACGCCAGATCAGGCGACAATGGTAGGATGGGAGGAGGAGACAGACTCCCAGACGACCATGGGAATCGGAACAAAATGGTGGATTTGTGTGCTGTACAAGCACTCGAGGGAGGGTTCTTTTGCTAGCAAAAAGATCCCGGGCCTAGCTCTTCATGTGCCCGATGATCCCGAGGTGCGTTTTCCCGAAGGTCTCCGCAACACTCCTTGTAGCTACCGTAAGGCTTGGGTCGGGCTCAACATTACCTGTGGCCTGGTGCTGTTTGCTCGATATGAACCCTTCACTGTGATCACAGAGAACAACTAGATGATTTGGTAAAAGGGTAAGTGGGGTGATAAGGGTGAAGAGGATATAGTGGGTGTAGTGGTGCGGGATGCAGGGTAGGAGGTAAGAGGTACGAGGGTATGAGGGGAGTCTTCGAATTATGTGACAATCAACCCAAAAATAAAGTTGAAAAGAGAAGTGAATTTGAAGACTGGAGAATACAACCAAGTAGCTACAGTATTTATACCCAAATCCAGTCTGAGTCATATCTACAACTAATGAGTCATAAGGCTATGTACCGCATGGAGCACTGGTCATGGGTTGTAGTAGAACCTTCCAGAGCATATGTCGCGCAGCCTCAAATTGATAAAGATAATCCCTGGAACCCCTAGCCCGGGCCGTCTGATGCCGTGATCCGTGATAAGATAAGTCATGCCGAGATAAGATAAGATGGTCAATGATAAGATGAAAAAGTGGCCGAACTATGACAATAGCACGGCCCTGGCCAGCAGCACACAACCAGCTGCACCTGTCATTGGATAGACAAAGCTCTGCAAAAGAAAACCAACCCAAGCAGCATGCACAACATGCAATACATAAATAGTGTACAAAGGATTCCCACTATATCTTCAGGGACAAAAGGGAATAAAGAGGAAATTAATAATAATAACAAAAAAGATATACTGAGCAACGCACCCATCTCATGGCCTCTTTCATTGATACTTAAGTCTCTTCAAGGTCACCCAAGTTGTAGGTCAAGGCACATACAAGCTTGCTCTTCCAACTAGCCTCTCTTGCCTCCACCCTGTTTTCTCTGTGGTCAAGCTCTAGTTGGCCAAAGATAACCTATTCCCCACATGCCCACGTCTTGAAGAACCACCCCCTGTCTTGGGACAAGGCAAAGGAGAGGAGTGGGAAGTAGAGGAGATCCTGGATACAGAGATACGCTACCAGAGTGTCTGGTTCTGAGTACGGTGGAAGAGCTACAATCCCTCTCACAATCAGTGGGTCAAGCACTCAGATGTCTTTGCTGATGATGAAGTGGTAGCATTTTATTGCAGGTACCCTGGGAAACTACACATCATTGCAACAGCTGTGTTCAACTCATTGCCTTTCTGGAACTTATCAACCCCCAATTGTGCCTTGTGTTGAGGCACCACAATCAAGAGGGGGGATGATGTCAGGTTGAAAGGCAAGGTGTTGAGCTTCATGGTAGGAGATAGGAGGAAACCAGTGAGGCAAAAGGGCTTGGAGAGAAGCCGATGAGGTGTCAGAGAAACCTCTGCTTTCATCCAATTATCATGGGATCTTGCATGTAACCACACATGTGCTATCTGTCAAGTGTCACGTGCTTTGGTCTGGACTCCCCTGCTGAGCATGGCCATGTGACCCTCAGGCCCAGGCCTTTATTGTTCCAATGAGCTGGTGTAAGGGCAACCTCGAGGCCCAATCTCAGAGTCCTGACAAGTGAGAGTCCAAAGCGTCAGATAAAGGGAACGACTAATACAGGAGACTTGGCAAACCTGACAAGGGAGAGTCCAAAGAGAAACCGAGTTGGGGACTCTCCTTGTCAGGGCCCACTATATATAGCCTACAGAACAATGGATGACCAATCACAATGGAAGCACCAGACAATGGAGGCAGGGAACAATGAGGGGCCAGATCAGGGAGAACAATGGGAGCCGGACCGTCAGAACAATGGGGGCCCGGGCTGGAGTGTCATGTGGACGCGCTTGGCAGGGGTGTCCGGACCAAAGCATGTGACGCCTGACAGATGGCACGTGCACGGTCACATGCAAGATCCCATGATGATCGGACAAAAGCAGGGGTTCCCCTGACAGCTGGTGATAGGCTGGCTACCAGATGTGCTCTGCACCAGCTCTATAAGGGCGTATTTTTGCACTTTTACAGAGTTTACTCTTGAACCACTTGGTGTATCATGTTGTGGGTGCCAGTGTTGTGTTCAGTAGGACTCAAGGGTTTGCTGCCCAGTTAATAACTGTAGATGGTGTCAACAATGGCAAGGCAGTCAGACCACTACTGTGGAATTGGTCTTATAAGTCTATACCAGACTCAGGGCTAGTACATAGTGGCAAACACTTGTGTTGCGGCAATTTCTCAAAAGGGATAATCTTGTTGCGGGAACTCCTTGAAAGGGTCACTGCAGATGGAAACTCATGTCAAAGGGCTTAGCAATGTGTGACGTACTCAATAAAACGACTACCACTAGGATGGACTTGATATTACAAGATTGGGAACAATCTTGTTGTGGCAACCCTCAGTTTTGGGTTGGACGTTCTCTCTTGGATTACGCCATGGTGACAACTTGTCATAGGCCATGTTCCAACTCAATCATGGAATACTGTGGACGCATTGCAGTGACACTTCTAAGGGTCACAACAAGTCACCCTACACCCAAACACACCAAAAGCAACATGGACTAGATCCGTGAGCCAAACCATGTGAGCAATGCTTGGTGTGCCTAGGACCATACAGCTTCTTGGGGCACACACATTGGACTCACTTGCCAAGACATACCAGTTGGCCAATCCAACACTTTGTGTTTCAAAAGTATGACACAGTGGGTTATTCTACATCAAAAGCACTATATGGACAAGGGGGTGGGGTCCTGATCAGTCAGGACCTGTCTAATTGTTCAACTTTCAATTACTATAAAAAGCAAGTGATCTCAGATAGCATAGCTACTATGCAGCTGTACAGGACTTTACTAAGCACCAGCATAGACAGTATAAGTAGTGTGATGTTTCTTTATATTATGGAGCTTTTCCCCAGACTGTGAATAATACCTATATCAGGTTGTTTTCCACAATTTGCGTGTCGCGTGATTCCTCCCTAAGAAGTTCTGTTGGTGTCACCCCTGCCTGGTTGCGACAAGTTGCTCCCTGAGCACTTGTAGCTACTGTGATTTGAGTTTGACTTTAAGTTGAGATATCAGAAGTCAGATCCGCCGCTTCTGGTTTCATCACAACCCTTTGTGTTGCTACTTTGGAAATTATTGAGATCGTTCCACACCTCTAGTTTGGCAGTGCATTGACTAGTTGTGCTTGGATAATTTTGATCAGTTAGCAGTGCATTGACTTGAGAACTTTGGTTCCACACTTCTTGCTTGGCGGTGCATCGGCAAGTTATGCTCAGGTTTTGGACTTTGGATTTGTCTGTTAGTTGGCAGTCTGTCAATGCAGCATTTTGATTGTACTAGTTGGCAGTGCGTTGACTCAGTATTTTCGATTTTGGTTCTTTGTGTCACCATTTAGACGCTGTTGCTACAAGGGATCTTGATACTTTGTATTAAGTTCTGACTTGTGATATTTGTTGGTTGTGATTGGATTAGTGTTGATTTTGGTTGTATAGAAGACATTGGTTGAGACACCATTTCTTGCTATATGAATTCTTGGATGTTGACTCTGTCTTCTACAACTATTTGATTCTGTGTTTGATTTGAGAAATTAGATTCTTGGTGTTCTGTCTACCCCAAAAGCTCTTGCATCTTTCACACACACTGAGAAGCTGATCACAAGGAGTGTGAACATGTTTATATTTGGGTTTACTTTCACAGTAGATTCACTTGTGAGCACACCTCCAACATTTCACTGGCTCTTTATTGTTCTCCCTGATCCGGCTCCTTATTGTTTTCTGGCCTATTGTTCGAGTGCTTCCTATTGTTCCAATCATCTCCATTGTTCTGTAGGCTATATATAGTGGGCTCTGACAAGGAGAGTCCCTGACACGGTTTCTGTTTGGACTCTCCCTTGTCAGGACTCTGAGATTGGGCCTTGAGGTTGCCCTTACATGGCTGAGGGAAACAGTACTTGGTCAAATGGAAGAGATGGCCGCATAGCAAAACACATGGGAACCATCACATTGTCCCACCCATGCAAACATTTATTGCTACAGACCCAAAAACAAGCAGCTTCTCTACCCATGACAACAACTCTTCAACTCCTATGACAATGTCTTTACACCTATTGGCTCAGTTGATGAGGACATTGACCAGAGAGGGTAATGTTATGATTCAATCATTTTTCAACGATTTCTTTTCTGGTTATCTTATCTTGACATAGGGGTCATCTTATCACAGTTCACAGCATTACACAGTCTGGATTAAGTGCTCAGGGATTATCTATATAAGATTCAAGGCTGCGTAACATATACTCCAGAAAGTTCTACCACAACCTATGACCAATGCTCTACATAGGACATAGTCTCATGATTCACTAGTTGTAGATATGATGGAAGCCTGGGCGTACCTGTACGCCAAGGAACACTGGGAAAAGGACAAAGGAAGGAGACGGAAGAAAAGGGCGGGCGAGAACTAGTGAAAAGTCCCTTGCGTGGGGATGTATATGCAGTACGGAAGTAAGCTGAGGGGTCCTCTATCCTATGTACGTAACGGTAATGTGACGTGCTGGTATGCGCGTGAGTCCACCGGGCTTACACCCTCCCCCTCTCTAAAACAGTGTATCCGTCAGTATCGTAAGATGTAAGTAAGTGTGCACGGGTGCGTCAAAACCCAGTGGGAAAAAGCTACCGGCCGCTGGTTGGTGTGGTAACTACTGGAATTTCCTGGCAAGCCTCCAACCAACGATCGAGAGCCTCCGTTTCGGCCAGTTCCCGTCCCGCGAGCCAACGCTCGTCTTCCGGGCCGTGCCCAGCCCATCGCACCAAAAATTGCTTTCCGCAGCCTCGCGGGCGTTCATCGATTATGCTGTCGACCCGCCATTCCTCCTGCCCCCAGGGCGTCACAATCGGGCCTGGTCTTGGCAACTCGCGGTCCGGGAAGAGGCCGGGGTCGTTTTCCTTATATGGCCAAACTTCAGACGTGTGGAACATGGGGAACACCAATGGTTGACCAGCCATGTCGAGTGTCACCGTCGAGCACTCTGGGTGCACGGCAACGATCGTGTAGGGGCCATCGAATCGGGGCATGAATTTTGCGCAACGTCCTTTATCGGTCGAGGAACGCAGATACTGTGAACGCCGATTAGCAGTGCTGAGCTTCACTCGGTCGCCTACACTGTAGTCGGGGGAGGGGTCCCGCGACTTATTCGCCTGTTCCGCTTGAGCACACTTGGCCGCCAGCAAATTGTCCTGTGCTTCCGCCACGTCTTCCTCCAGTCTTGCGATTATATCCCACGCCACGTCCTCTTCCGGCGTTGCCTCTTCCGGCGGTAGCGGGCCTGTCAAGGGGGGAATGACCCGCGGCGAACGACCCATACGCAGTTGGAAGGGGGAGTAGCCAGTAGATTTGTTAATGGAATTCATAATCTGAAAACGCACCCTGGGCAGGGCGCGCACCCATCCACGCTGGTTCCGAGCCACGTGGTACCGCAGGCATTGATTCAATGTCTTGTTTGTTCGCTCGCTGGCCCCGTCGGTCTCTGGATGAAACGCGGTTGACATCTTCAGTTTCACGCCGGTTAGTTTGTGTAGTGATTTCCAGAATGCAGAGACAAATAGCTTGTCCCTGTCGGAGATGATCTCTAGAGGCAAGCCATTTTCACAGTACCAGTGTTCGAAGAATATCAGCGCAAAATCTTCCGCTGAAATGTCCGTCCGGGTTGCCACGAAACGGATGTCGGAACCCAGACGGTCCGTGAACGTTGCAATGCAGTTCTTTCCATCATCCAATGGGAGGGGGCCAACAAAGTCTATGGCAACCGAGTCGCCCCGCTTCTCCGGAATCGGCAGCGGGTGCAGTGGGCCGGCCGATTTACTTGTAGATGACTTGTTCCTCTGGCAGTCGGGACATGAAGGAACATACCCATCTTCCAGGTCACGGCGCATGCCTGGCCAGTAATACCCTTCACGCAGGGCAGCGTATGATTTCTGGAAACCGAAGTGTCCACTATCGTCATGGGCCAGGCGGAAAAGTTTCTCTCGAATGTTGCCCCGTCTTGGAATGATCAGTCTAGAACCCACAAACCACAGACCGTTATCTTCCCTGATTCCCGACATGCTCTTTGTCAATGTCGGCAGTTTCGCGCACCACTTGTCATCGGCGTAACCACGGCGGATCTCGTCAATCAATTTGGCATCCGACCGTATCTGCAGCGTGCTTGCTACTGTTTGCAGGGAGGGAGAACTTGATCCCATCACGGTTGCCCTGCACGCTCTATCGCAGGCCAACAGGTGAGCTGGCAGGAACGCGCCCTTCTTCAATGCTCCAACTGCATTGAAACTTTCCGGATTGTCTTGCCAATCCCCCGGGACCTCGGGTAGTTCGCTCCTCGAATCCTCCGTTTCCCCGAAATCCGTGCGGGACAGTGCGTCAGCAGCACAATTCTCTTCTCCCGGGACGTACACAATCCTTGCATCAAATTGCGACATGAATTCCATCCAACGGGCCTGACGGCGGGACAAGTCGCGTTGCGTGGCAAAGTTCTCCAATGTTCGGTGATCTGTATAGATCTCGAAAGACGCGCCCACCAAGTCAGAACGCCAGCGGCGCAAGGCTCGAATGATTGCCAACATCTCCTTTTCGTGGACCGCGTAGTTCAGTTCCGGGCCTTTGAGCGTCATGGAATCGAACGCCACCGGTCGTGCCGACTCCCATGTGGGACCATACGAGAGAACTGCACCTGTTCGGTAGTCACTCGCATCAGTCGTTACAAAAATCTTGTTGTCACCGTGGTCCGCATGGTTTATTGTTGTCAGGCAGTCGGCACTCAACACCAACGACTTGATGTTGTCAAAAGCGACCTGGTGTTCGGCCTTCCACCCCGGGAACTGTTTGTCGGCCAGTTTCGTCGTCAAGGGAGTCAATACCATCATCTCTTGGGCCAAGTTTGGCAGGAACTGAGATACATAGCGGACTAGACCCAAAAACGCGCGCACATTAGTTGCCGACTTTGGAGTCGGCCAGCTCGCGATCCGCTGGACTTTGTCCTCGCACGGTTCAATTCCCCGGGTTGAAATCCGGTGTCCTAAAAACACCACTTCGCGGCAAAACAGTTTCGTCTTCTTCTCATTACAATACAAGCCCGACTTACGGAGGGCTTTGAAAACATCGCGTATGTCTTTCTCATGTTGATCGATTCCGTCCAACCAGATTATGATGTCGTCAAGGTACACATGGCACTTGATTCCGAGGTAGGGCCGCAGTGCCGCTGTAACCCGCCTCTGCTGCACTGATGGCGCATTGCGCAAGCCCTGCGGCATCACCATCCATTCATACAGTCCCAATGGCGTGCTGATTGCGGTGTAAGGAATGGAATCCGGGTGCAGCTTCGTTTGAAAAAAACTGTCGGTGAAATCTATAGTGGACCAGATGTTCCCTTTTGCAGCATCAGCCAGAATGTCGTCAACTCGAGGCAGCGGGAACACATCATGCACCGTGTTTGCATTCAGTTCTCGGAAGTCGTTTACCCAGCGGGGTAATGCGAGCTTGTCAGCCTGTGGGATCAGGAAGGCTGGCGAAGCAAACGGTGAATTCGATGGACAGATACGTCCCGCTGTCAGATGCTTATCTATCAGCAGTTGCCACGCTTCTCGGTATTTCCGTGGACTCTGGTATGTGCGTTTCGAGAGCGCCTTGTGTGCATCCTTCAGACGAATTTCGCAGACCACGTCATCTGCTAGCCGATCAATATGGGGAATCGGTTCAAAGATCTCACGGAATTTCGATTTCAGACTCTCTCCTCTCTGTTGCAGCATCTCCCAGTCTGCCAGCACCTCGATACGCTGACGGACAGCAGCCACCACGTCTACCTCTTTGACTGGTTCAAACAGGTCCTTTGCCAGCATGTCCTGTTTCCTGGATTTGCATACAGACTTGAGCTCCGTTTGCAGTTGTTTCAAGTCTGCCCGCGTCTTTGTCAGGCGGTCTCGTAACCGCGGTCGAGGCACAGGCAGCGGCCAAAGCGGCGCAGGGTCCAACAAATTATATTGACATCGTTTGTCAATTACAGAGCGTGCTTCCATGTCAATTACAATGTGATTTCTTTCAAGCCACGGCAGTCCAAATATTACGTCAACACAGAGAGCAGGAGTTACCAGCACCCGGACCACGTTTGATTCCCAGCGCTGGTCCTGAGAGAGTGTTCGCAGTTTCACATATTCCAGTACTTGTGTTGGGGCATAGTCATGTACGTCGGTTGTTGCAACATTGAAGGTTTCGGGTTCACGTAGTTTGAAACGGCGCAGTCCAAGTCGTTGCACAAGATCGTCCCGGATTAAGACTATGTGTGCCCCGGAGTCAATCAGTCCACGGGCGGCAACGAGGTTTCCCACTCGGGGACCATTCATCAGGAACTCCCACACAAAGTGGTCGCTACGATGGGATGGTCCCGTGTTCTGGGAGGATTCACTCACACGTGTGCTCAGGTCATCCTCAGTGTCGGTGTACTCTTCCTCCTTGTTCTCGCTGTCGGATTTCGGGAAGACGGCAGCCACCGCCTTTATCGCCGCACGAGGGATGCCGAACTTGGTCGCTTGCGCTTCTGACAGTGCGTTCCGGGCGGCGCTCGCCGTCGTGAGACTGAGCGGCTTGTACGATTCGGCCGAGGGGAAGGTGCAAACACGGTCGGATGAGCAGTGGTCCACATAGAACTTCCGGCATGTACGACAGCCATGGTGGTCATTTAGCAGTTATTTGTCCGCTTCGGACAGTGGGGGGAGGCGTCCTGAACGAGCGTTGGTGGACGAAGAGGACGAAGAAGCGACGGATGGGGGAGGTGCGTTTTCGTTGGTACGAGTCTGTTTCTTTGGGCGGGAATCGTACGTTCCCGTAGAAGGAGCGGCGCGCTTGCGTTGTGCTTCGAACATCTCGCGTGCACGCGTATTTTCTTTCACGCGCTTCCCGTCGAGTCGTACCACCCCTTTAAGCCACTTCCCAAAGTCCGTCTCCTTGTTCACGATCTTGTCTTCGATGACCAAGTCATTCAAATCCGCCACCATGGCGGTTTCCAAGTGCAGGCGCATACGATCGTCGGGCAGGTGGTATTTGGAGCCGGTAAGCAACGCGTTGCGTGAACAAATGAGTGTCGAGAAGTGGTGGAAGGTGTCATTGTCCGACATCTTCTGCTGCATTATCTCACGGCAAATATCCAAATCCCACTCCGCGGGTAGCATGACGCCACGAATTGTCTTCATCAGGTCGTCGAATGTCCCGGCTAGTGCTGTCGCGCGTTCGTTCTTGAGCTCCAGCAATTCAGTGATGCGAAAATCGCGGAAGCAGGACATTGCTATGGCGACCTGTTTGTCATCCGGTACCTTCTTTATCGTGGTGTAATTGCGGAAGGAGATCGTAAACTCGCGCAGAACGGCGGGGGTGCAATCACCCTCAGTGAGTACCGGGGCTTTGCTCGAATGAGTCTCGACTGTTGCCTTGGGCACGGTCATGGAGTCTTGTGACTGCATGCGGATCGTATGGCGTTGATGAGAGACAGCAGGGGGAGACGGTGTGCAAGATGAGCTATCAGAATCGGAACAGGCAAGTAGCGGGGCTGGGCAAGACAGAGATGATGATAACACGGCGGGTCCTGAGCATGTCACAGAGGGGGGTTCTGAGCGTGTTAACGTTTGGATGGTTGTTCTTTGACTGCGAGTTTGCAGCGAATGAGGCACGGATGGGAGACGGGCGGCCAGTGTGACTGCAAACAGTCAATATATGCGGTGAAACGGTAACAGCGGGAGCCAGTAATAAGACAGACACGTTCGTCTGAACGTTCTACGGCACGGTAACAGCACTACGACCAGTCGTTTATCCCCATGAGGGCTAATAGCTCTTGGAGGCGGTTGTGTGCAAGGGAGGACGTCACTAAAAAAGTGGAAGCCTGGGCGTACCTGTATGCCAAGGAACACTGGGAAAAGGACAAAGGAAGGAGACGGAAGAAAAGGGCGGGCGAGAACTAGTGAAAAGTCCCTTGCGTGGGGATGTATATGCAGTACGGAAGTAAGCTGAGGGGTCCTCTATCCTATGTACGTAACGGTAATGTGACGTGCTGGTATGCGCGTGAGTCCACCGGGCTTACATATGACTCAGGCTGGACTTTGGTATAAATACTGTAGCTATTGTGTTGTATTCCCCACTCTTGGAATTCACTCTTCTTTTTGACTCTTATTTTTGGGTTGATTATCATATAGAGTCTACAGCAGAATGCATTCAGAACTGGTCAGATGTATATAAAATCTGCTCACAGTGCCAACTAATTCCCTAGCATCCTTTAGGATAAAAAGGAACAACAGTTCACCAAACCTTTGTCTCCACTGGTATAATCCATCACTATGTTGAATATGTGGAAAATCAATCTCTTGTCTTGTAAAAGAATTGATGATCAGCAGCAGAGTATGTGCTAATCCACTGGACTACAAGCAGTCAGAAATTCTGCTTAGCCATACTAGAAAACCTACCTTTAGAGCCTGTGTGAATACAGGCTGACTGTATATGCTAGGCTTGAAAAGCCTGAGCTGTTGCAGAATCTCCACTACCTCCTTCATGGACTCATCAGGATGCAGTGACATAGGATCCTGAGACAGGCAGAAATCCCTAGCAAGGATAGCTCTCCACTGCAAAAAGAGATCTTGAAAGCTACGCTCTGTGTTGTGCAAAGCAGGCTCCACAGCAGCCAGGGCACTCAGCACAGCATCACCCATGTCAGTGTTCTCAGCATCCTGGTTGAAGTGTCATAGTTTGACCACTTTTTCATCTTATCATTGACCACCTTATCTTATCTTGGCACAGATTATCTTATCACAGATCACAGCATCAGACAGTCCAGACTAGGGGTTCCAGGGATTATCTTTATCGATTCGAGACTGCATGACATATGCTCCGGAAGGTTCTACTACAACCCATAACCAGTGCTCCCATGCGGTACATAGCCTTATGACTTATTAGTTGTAGATATGACTCAGACTAGACTTGGATATAAATACTGTAGCTACTTGGTTGTATTCTCCAGTCTTCAAATTGACTTCTCTTTTTGACATTATTTCTTGTTGATTGTCACATAAAGACACTATCCACAAAGATCTCAGGTTCCACATAGTTCTGTACAGATCAACAGTCTGAGTATGCACTTGGTTTTAAGCAGTAACAAACCTTGACTGCATAGACCTGGGTTTGAAGCAGTAGATCGAGTGCTATGGACTCTGATTCCATTGCTTGAAACAGATCTTGAAACCCATTCTGTAGGTTTTGTGAAGTAAGCTCCACAGCAGCTAGAGCACTCAACATACCTGCCAATCAAGTTATCAAAAAGCTGGTAGTGCATTTACCAGAGATGTCTCACAAGACTAGAGTGTAGAGCAAGCAAGAGAGCAGAAGAGAGCAGCCAGAGAAGTCAAAACAAGTAGAAATAGAAGAACCAAAGAGCCAGAGAGAAAACAGAGAGCACCACAAGAAAAAGCAGAAAATTTGAGTCAGAAAAGTATATATTATGATATGTGGTATATCACAAACCTGTAACATAGATCCATATTCATGATAGTTGATAATAGATAGGATCAACTGATGAAGAGTTAATTAGTTGATGATCCACAAAGATGATAGGTGCACATCACTCACATGACTAAGTCAGATGACTTAATAGACCTATGCAGTCAAGTGACAAGAAGATAAGATAAGTGAAGCAGATAAGCAGTAGATCAGCTGACCAGAGGAAGCTGCAAAGGAGCAAGACAGTAGAAGCAACTGTAGTGGTCAAAAGCAAGAAGGGAATCAGCAAGATTTGATGAGGCCAGTCTTATATATGTTTGAGAGGTGGCAGTGCATGGTCACATGATCAGGCACATGTGATCTTATCTTCAATTTCCCCTGTCCGTTCCTTCACACTTAAACTTGTTGGTGGGCCCAGATAACTTGACTTGTGGCCTCCAGTATCCTCTGCAATCATCTGGACCACCACCGCCAGCTCAATCATGAAAAAGAGACACTCACCTTGAGCATATGCAAACCAGGCTGCAGACAAATACATTTCTCATCCGGATGATCTCCTCCACAACAAATCCTTTCCATTGCTGAGGCTCCAGCCCTGGAGCCAGCGACGGGAAGTAGTTGCTCTGGACTGGCGCGTTGTCAAGCTGCACCGCGCAGCCCAGCGGGCGGTCCGCTCCCAAACCGTTTTCCGATGGCAGAAGGCAGGTGATTACAGTCACGTTCGTGCTGCTGCTGAACGTGTAGAAGTCGTACTCCAGGAACGGCCCCGCGCCAGCGGTGAAGTTGTTCTCGTTGCTGAGTCGCGGGAAGGGCGTCACGCCCGAGAGCGTCTTGCGGAGCCCGGGGAGCGTGCGCCAGACCATACCACTGACGGAGTTGCTCCGCGTTGCGCGCTGCGCCTCAAACGATACGGCACCCCCTGCTCCGACGAACCCTGCAGCGAATGAGCATATGTGTCTGCGTTTAAGTCACGAATTCAGCTCTTCGCACCTTTGAAACCGGCACTTGGCGTCGTCTTGTTCGCGACGATAAACGCCTGCACTAGATTCCGTGGTGAGCCGAATGCATTCACGGTCAGCACCTTGTTGTCCGGTCCGAACGCGGTGAAGTTGAGAACCGCCGTACTCAGGCCCTCGTCCAGCTTCGTCCAATCTACACGCGCAAAGATCTGCACTTCCTGATTCGACGACGGAGAAATCGAGCCGTGGCTGGGACTCAGCCTCCGTCAGGTAACGTTGCTGACAACAGTGAACATGAAGGGTGTGGGTACCCCCGCGCCAATGTCAATGTAACGATCGGAAATCGGGTCAAATTGGTCGATGAAGAGGGACCTGTGATCACATGAGCCGTCGTCTTTGTTTTGAGATCCTCAGTTGACACTCACGGTACCTCATCGGCCTGGGTGTCGCCTGTTTGTTCTTCTGCACTCGCGAGATTAGTGGCATCGAGTTCGTCATGGGCTGCTGCCAATATGCGGATCCGATATCTGATGCATTGAGATCATCGACACTGGCGCAAACAACAAAGAACGACGGCTTACGCGTCTGATCCATCATATGCTCCCATTTGCTGCCTAGCAGCGCGTGGTAGCGCGTCTCCAGATTAAAGTCATTCTCGAACAGCGTCTCGACCTCGTCCGCGAGCTGATTCGTGCTCAGCCGCGCTTGGCTCGTGTGCAGCACGGCCAGCCTTGATCATCATCGTCCCGAGGTTCGCACTCGCCAGCACCGTGTGGTGCACGGTCTCGTAGTACGCCGGCTGCGCGGCCGACTGAAGTTTGTCGCAGACAGGTGGACGCGCTGACGAGCTCAGACCATGCCGCGAGCATCGTTTCTGCTCTGCTGGTAGTCAGCACTCAAGCTCGCTCGGTAAGTCCATCACGCACTCTCGATACGCAATCAAACTGTACATTGTCGCGTTGAGCAGCTCAGGTTTGCACCGCGCATTGAATCACGTCACATTCGCCACGATCCCCGCTACCGCATCCGCGTCACGTTCCGACAGATCGAATTCGCGCTGTGCCTAGCCAACCACGAAGTCGTCGAGGTTGTCCGGGTTCCAGAGGCTGGCGTCACAGCCATATGCGAGGAAAAACTCTGTCTCTCGTTCTGAGGGCTTGAGATCTCCAACGTTGAGGACCCAGATTTGGGTCGCTTGGCGGTCGACGGCGATGGTCATTTGTTCGTAGATCTTGGAGATTTGGGAGCTCTGCAGAGAATGAGCAAGCACCCGGGACGCAGGAGACAAATCATCACACTCACCGCTATCCACTTGTAGTCCCGTGGGTCTTCGACCTGGTGCTATGAGATGGATAGAAGGTGGCAGTAACTTCGCTTATATAGTCGATCTACAAAGGTTTAAGAGAGACATCAATGGGATGCATCGACAAACTCACATGATAGTAAACACCTGCCCCACCAGTTCCGTTTCGTTCTGAAGGAAGCGGGTATCGCCGCACATTTCCCCAGCTTCAGAAATCAGCCATATAGTTTACCAGTCAATATAGCCACTCACTTATCGTCGGTCCAGAGAATAGTGATATAGTCCGGCACCTGAAGTCCTTGGTCATAATATCCTTCGACCTCTCTGTCTATAAAAGAGCGTCAAATTCCAAGCACACTACCTCCGAGATTGACATACACATAGCCCAGACTTGCGGGATACTTTCGATCGTGTTGTTCAGGGTGTCAGTCAGGATCTACTTCTAGTCAGCGTATATCTTCTCCAGAAGGTCCACGGGCCAGAGCCAACGATAGGCTCTGTTGTTCAGTGAGAACGATGAATGGGAGGGGATTCAGAGCAGGAACACACCATCCCCATTGCCCCTCATTCCGACTGTCCACATGTTCTCGAACGGGGCTGCGCGTTTGGCGCCAGCGACCCAGAAGTCGTGAATGGCAGCCGCACTCACGCCGATTGCACGCTTGCTTCAGTCTGCATCGGAACACGTCAATGGAACTCGCTTGTAGTCCCACGGACCATTCCCAAACAGCCCCCATTCGACAGGAATCGAGCGCATCATCGGCTCCTCGTGGCTTGTACCCATCACGATCCCATAATAGTCCGCCGTGAACTGATTGAGAGGGTCGTCAACGCCGAACGCGCTCATTGAGCTAGAGGAAGAAGTGGTCAGCTGCAGCAGATGGGATAGACGGTAAGTAGGGTGTCCTACCAGGTCATATGTGGTTTGCCTTCAAGCGCAGTAGCAGCTCAAAGCTGAACGGACATTGAGTCACTGGTAGGCTGAGGCGAGAGTTCTAGCCCAATCATGAACTCACAGCTGGCCGTAAAAGAACCGATTGAACGGTGAGTTGGTCAATGCGATCCCAGTCCCATTAGCCGTGAACTTGGCCGCCGCCCAGTTCTGCAGGGCGGGCTGTTCGTCGTTCAGGAATATGTCACGATACTTGACGGTCGGCGATCCATGGAAGCAGCCGCTGGGCTCGACGAACAGCGAGGTGCCCCGCGTCATGGGCACGTCAGCCCACCAGTACCACGGTGAGACGCCTGTGGGCTTGAGCCGCAATCCCGCACACCGGCAAATTTGTCACATCGCACCGATTTGCTCCGAGTGGTCGTATAAAGCGAAGATCGTGCCTCGTTTGTCGGCTCCGATGATGACGTAGGCGGGCCCCACCCCGAGGGGACCATGAACACCTGCGACAAGAATGCCTCCCACCGGTTTTCGATCTCCGACACGTCGATCTTGGTTGCGTTCACGATCTGGGCTATCAGTGACGATTTGCCTAGCGTACCAATGATGATAGGCAGATGTCATGCGAAGGGTGTGCTGCGGTTCCGTTGGAGACTTCAGGTCTGACACCAGTGACACGCTGGATATCGTCTGCGAAGTCCTGCGCGGTGCGCTGGACGCCGGGCCACTCGTCCGCAGAGAGCATTAGCGGCGCGGCCTTCCCGTTGTTCACGACACTGAATACGGTTTTCGACGGCTGGCAGACGACGCAACTGCGCTGCCCGATGGCGTGGACGGTAGAAAGCGCTGGCGCAAAGAGCAGGAGGACAACGGAGAGAAGCATCTCGCCCGTCGTTCGGTCATCGCGTGTACTTTTTGATTGTAACGAGACCACAGGTCAAGTGGAGGGTCAGCGGCGAAATGTCGATGGTAGTGGGCTGGGGATTTCGATGTAGAAAAATGCTATAAGTTATAGATATGATGGTCCGTGACAGTCTGTTCGTACAAATAACTCTGGAGTGGCATTGGTTGATTTGGCTTGGCGGACCCACGCGCCGAATCACGCAGACGCTTCGACCAGCTTGAGCAGGCTTCGCTCTGGCACCTGCTCCCCGGCAAAGCGTTCTGAAAGCATCTGTAGTGTACCCTCCAGCCGCACACCCTCGTTGTCCTCGTCGTAGCTGTCCTCCAAGAACTCGCGTGCCGAGGGCCCTCCATCCTCACTCAAGCGAATAGCGCCCTCGTTCGAGAGTGTCTTCAATCTGTTCGTGGTTTCTCAGTGACTGGGTGCCGAACAAAACGAAGAGAATGTCTGTGCGCGTACTGATGAGAGATGACTGAGCGCAGGCTAGAGGCATACAGGCTTGAAAGGCACTCTCTAACGCGAGCTGCCCCGGATCTTCTGCGTCATCCGGAGAGATGGGCAGGTAGATGCAGACACGGTCGACAGTTCCGGCGAGCAGCGTATCCAGTTCGCCCCAGGACTGTGCTGTGAGTGTCACCTGATGGACTCTGACCATCGGGGGAAGCAGAAATTGGATGCGGGACAGATTGGATGATGCGCGAAGGATCACTCGGATGTCAGATAGCACGAGAGCCATCTCCTGGGTATCGAGCCTCAAGAGATTGAGGGTGCCCGTGTGTAGCTCGGTGCAGCAGCCATCCGCCAGTGGTAGCGGGGTTGCGTCGCGCAAGTTGGCGCGCGAGAGCCTCAGCTCTTGGAGCTTAGAGCAGAGGACGCGGAGAAGGGATGTGAAGCAGGAAGGGTCGTAGAGGACGAGTGTCAGCTTATCGACGCGGAGATTCGGGGAGGCCAACGCTGCGGGAACCACCTGCTCGATGGTCCACGACGCGATGAAGCTCAGAGACCGCAGGTGGACGCGCGGAGGGTCGGACGGTGGTACCACTCCTTTCGGGATTGGTGTGTTCCAGATCCGCCCCGCGAAAGAAAGCGATCTACACCCCGCAAAGAGCGCAACCCAGTCCCACAGGCCGTCCGCGGTCTCGAAGACGAACCGCCCGTCGAAGCGCACCTGCTCTAACTGGGCCCAGGTCCCCATCTGCTTCTCGCGCGGGATGGCCGAGAACTGCGGGTGCTGGAATTTGAGCGAGCGCAGGCTCGGGAGGCGCCGTTGCATGTCCTCGGACAGGAGATCTGCCAAGCCCGCTGTGACCGACAGTCTGTGGATCGCGACGAGGCTTTGCACAAGTATCGCCGCACGCGGACTGGCGCGCACAAGCGCACAAAAGCGCACTGCGTGGTCGTCGCCGCGTAGAACGATGTGTTTGAAGAGTCCGAAGAAAAGCCGCGAGGTGTAGTCATGCCAGCTTGAGCAGACGAGACGGAGGGGGAGGTGACAGGGTCTGATCCCAGCCGTGCGCAGCCATCGCAAACGAAGATTGGGTTCAGGGTATGTTGGGCCGTCTGCGTCGATCGCGTCAATGATCAGATACTGCAGTTCAAGCGGTATGGTAGGTGCTAGTCCGGACATGACGGGTCTATGTCACATGATTGCTTGTAGGCCCCACGTGGCTTGCCCTTTTTCGAATCCGCATTCGTATTCCGCAACAAGTGAAATAACTACTAAGACGCGGTGCCCGAAGGC
The DNA here is from genome assembly GCA_963692855.1 of Mycena citricolor. NCBI lineage: Eukaryota > Fungi > Basidiomycota > Agaricomycetes > Agaricales > Mycenaceae > Mycena > Mycena citricolor. Next base: position 201,555 of record CAVNYO010000138.1, on the reverse strand, counting down.
AGCATGTAGGGGAGGATGGACCGGTCTCTTTGGCCGTTTTGAGTGATCATGTTCTTCGTCTGCGTTAGGTTATATCGAGGTGTTGTGAGGGGGCTTCGAGCGCAGCATAGATCACGGTCAGGAACATGGAGGCACGGCCAGTGCCGGGCTAGGGCTGAAGTCGTCAATGTGTCACGAATTGATTTCAAGGACGATACTTGGAGCTGTCATACTAGGATGCCACACTGAAACGGTGCCATAGTCCGTGGCCAAACTGCAGGCGTGAACACGCGCAAACGTATGAATAGATTCAATAGTGTTTGGTCCGCAAATGAAAGCTAGTTAGCTCATCTTCTTCTTGCTCAAATTGGAGAGCACCGATATCAGCCAGCCGAGGCATACACGCTGTGAGAAGACTGTCTAATCCGGCCTGCCGCCAACCTCGTGCAGAATGCGGGTCCGGAAGCAGTCTGATGAAGACATGGTCAACAGTTCCCGCGAGAAGTGTATCCATCTCGCCCCAGGCCTGTGTCACAAGTGTCACTTGGTCAGGGGCCACTGGGGGAAGCCGAAAGTGGATGCGGGATAGGTTGGGTGATGCGCGAAGGATCACTTGAGCGTCGAGCAGCGCGAGAGCCACCTCCTGCGAGCTGTGGATCTCGAGATGAAGGATGGCCGAGTGCAGCTCCGGGCAGCTGTTGTCCGCTAGTTCTAAACGGGGGACGTCGCTGTGGCTGCGGCGCGAGAGCAATAGCTCTTGCAGCTTTAGAGAGACGATGTAGAGAAGTGGTGGGTGGTAGGAAAATTCGGAAAGGATCACCGCCAGTTTATCGACGCGAAGATGTGGAGAGGCCAATGCTGGAGGGAGCCACCAGATGCTGTCACGACACCCATCGAAGATGAGAGATCGCACATGAACGCGTGGAGGGTCCGGTGGAGATGCCACTTCTCTCGTGATCGGTGTCTCACAGACATTTCCGACAAAGGAAAGAGAGCCACACCCGGCAAAGAGCGCGACCCAGTCCCACAGACCATCCACGGTCTCGAAGCCAAAGTCCCCGTAGAAGTGCACCGAGTCTACCTGAGTCCAAGTGCCGAGCCGCTTGTCGCACGGGATGGCCATGAACTCCGGATACTGAAATCTGATTGACCGCAGATTTGGGAGCCGCTCTTGCATGTCCTCTGAGAATAGATCCGCCAACACCTTAGCGACGGACAAGCGCTTCACGACGAGACTATGCACGCGGATACCGGCGCGCGGACTCGTGCGCACGAGAGTGCAGAAGCGTGCTGCATGGCTGTCGTTGCGCAGAGTTATGTCCTTGAAGAGTCTGAGGAGAGTCTGCGAGGTGTAGTCGTGCCAGCTCAAGCAGACGAGACGGAGGGAGAGGACGTCGGGTCGGATTCCGGCCATGAGCAGCCGTTGGAAAGGGACATTAGTCAAGCGGTATGTCGAGCTGGTCGCGTGGACAGCATTGATGACCAAATACTGTAGTTCAAGAGGTAGAGTTGGTGCAAGGCCAGACATGACCAGTCGATGGTCACATGTTTTGTTGTGGCTTTGACAGGTCGCTGGGAGCGAAGCGAGTGTGACATATTGGCCAAATCGATCACTGTGACCACTACTTACCATGTATATGTCTCCCAGGCATTGACAGTCAAGAGACGTCCTCAGCAATATATAAGTAAGAGCTCCCACAGCTCCCACAACGCTCTTGTTGCTCGCAATCCGGAACGCCGTACCTCCTGGACGCAGTCTGCGCAGAACCCCACCCTGCCCCACATCGAGGAGCTGTTTCACCGAGTCCTTCCTCGATGACCTTCTCCTGCCCGCTGTCGACGCTTCCTTGCCACCGCCAAGCAATCTGATGATGGATGCGCTGCAGGACAGCGCCAGTCGCCCGACCACAGCGAACGGAATGGCGCTCCCACAAGTGGTTCGACCGGATAAACAATGCTAGACGCGTTATGCCAGATACGACCGCCGAACGAACGTCTCCTCGGCCACCATGCGCATTGTGTACTCTGCAGGCCAGATCATCTTCCCAACGGCGCTGAGCGACTCGGCGCTCGAGTCATGCGAAGCGACGGATACTCGGCGGTCGTGTTTATAGCGGTGGATCCTCGCTCCCCTGCGGGCCTCCAGCGGAGACCCTGGGCTGCTCATACTGCCCGGCGATGGGGCGACATTCCGCACAGCCGTGTCCCGGCAGTATACATGAAAAACGACTGGGAGCGCACTTACGCGCAGGACACTTCCCGATTCGAGCGGTCCCTTCTCTGGGCCGAGAAGCGCCACAGGACGAACAGCGAGGCAACCCTCTTCCCGTACGATTTTGTGGTGGATGGCTTGGCGTACTCAAGCCACCACAGGGACGGCGCGGTCCCGGCACTGGCGGAGCACGGTGGGGCGCTGAGGGTGGCCATAATTCGTGTGGTGGAAGCGCAGTGGGAGACGCGGGTGCGCAGTGGGCGGGATGCGGGTCGCTTCGACAAGACGCTCGCGATCTGCGATGTTTCGGCCCTCGATGGGGCATCTGGGCTCCCGCTTCTTGTAAAGAGGCTTCGCAGCACATCTCGCCCGCAGCCCGCGCTCATCTTGCTCCCCGCGCATTTGTCCGACGTGCTTTTGGCGCCATTGGCTGCGACGTTTTGCGGATCGTATTCTCGACCCTGTCGAGAGAGCCGACCGTCGATGCGCTGGTGCAGCGGAGCGAGGTTGCGATGCTGGCCGGATTCTTGCCGGCGACGCTGAAGGTTTTCATGGGTGATGATTAGGAAAAGGATGCGGTTGATATCGCCAAGGAGGATGGACTTGCACACAAGCAACTAGAGTCCACTGACCGTTCTAAAAAGGGCTCTAGCGCTAGGAAGTTTCTTCAGTCTAGAGGTCGTTAGCTTGATGATCAGAAGACTTAAAGCAGAAGATTCGCAGTGAGCAGAACATTCCGTGTGATACCTGAGCGTTAATCTATCTACACTGTCCGTAGTCGTACGATCCTAGCGTGAAAATTTTTGAATTTCTTTATCATGCAATCACAATGAGGGAAAATGCGAGGATGAAACAAGCCAACAAAACAATTATGTATCAATCAGCGGCTACCGTCAACTCCTGCGACAGTGATTCCGGTCATTGCGACTGTTATAGGACCACCAGTCTTGGTTCCGATCCTTGCTCGACGGCGGCTGGTGCCTGCTGGAATCTCATGGATGGGCAAACGATAAATAACAACGAAGAGCCACATTCTCTCTGTCATACTGGAATATCATACTGCACTGAAAACACAGGCCGAAGCCGAACGATAGAAGCAATTAAACGTATTAGCAGCTTTGCCATTGTCAGGTCGTCCACATGTCGAAATAGGATACCTCTTCTATTGACCAAAAGTTGAGAGCACCAAGATCAGCCAGCTGAGGCATGCACGCTTGTAGGGCGCGCAATAATCCGAGCTGCCCCGGATCATCTGCGCAGCCCGGGGGTTTGGTGATGCAGAAAGTGACATCGCCGACAGTCCCAGCGAGAAGTGAATCCAGCCCGCCCCAGGCTTGTGTGATGAGCGTCACCTGGTCAGCGGCCACTGGGGGAAGCCGAAATTTGATCTGGGATAGGTTGGGTGATGCGCGGAGGATCACTCGTACATCAGACAGGACGAGAGCCATCAGCCGCGCATTGGGCTTCAGGAGAGAAAAGGTGGCCGAATGTAGCTCGGGGCAGCTGCCGTCCGACAGTTTTAGAGGGATGGCGACGTAGTGGCTGTGGCGCAAGAGCCACAGTTCTTGGAGCTTCGAAGGGAGAACGCGGAGAAGGGGTGTGTAGCAGGAAGGGTCGTAGATGTACAATGTCAACTGATCAACGCGGAGATTTGGGGAGGCCAACGCTGCGGGAATGACCGGCTCGATGGTGCCCGACGCGTTGAAGACCAGAGACCGCAGGTGGACACACGGAGGGTCTGACGGTGGCGCCACTTCTTTCGGGATTGGTGTGTTCCGGATATGCCCCCCGAAAGAAAGCGATCCACACCCCGCAAAGAGCGCAACCCAGTCCCACAGGCCGTCCACGGTCTCGAGGACTAACCGACCGTTCAAGTGCACCTGCTCTACCTGGGCCCAGTTCCCCATCCGCTTGTCACGCGGAATAGCCGCAAAACGCATGTGCTGCAATTTGAGGAAGCGCAGGTTCGGAAGGCGCTGTTGCATGTCCTCGGACAGGAGTTCCGCCAGGCCCGCCGTGACCGACAGTGTTTTGTCCACGGAGAGTGTTTGCACCAGTATCGCCGCACGCGGACTGGCACGCACAAGCGCACAAAAGCGCACTGCGTGGTCGGTGTCGCGCAGAACTATGTGCTTGAAGGGTCTGAAGAAGAGCTGCGAGGTGTAGTCATGCCAGCTCGAGCAGACGAGACGGAGGGGGAGGTCATAGGATCGGATCTTCGCCGTGTGGAAAAGGGAATTGGATCCGATGTATACATCGATGACCAGATACTGCAGTTCAAGAGGTATTATAGGTGCTAGTGCAGACATGACGAGTCTGTGGTAATGTTCGAGATAGAACAGTGGAATCACTACCAGGTTACAGTGGTAGAAAAATGTGGTCACACGTTCTGGCACTCTGTTTGGTAGTGCTGATAGGTGGCTGTGAGTGAAGTGAGTTCAGCAGGGATCACCGTGACTTGTACGTCTACCAGACAGCCCTCGGCGATGTATAAGAACAACCACAGCTATCATGGCGCTCTCGTCACTCACCTCACACACCATCCGGAACGCCTTCCGTGTCTCCTGGAGGCAGTCTGCGCACCCCACGCTGCCCCCACATCGAGGAGCTTTTCACCCAGTCATTTCTCGATGGCCTTCTCTTGCCCGCTATTGACGCTTTCTCGCCGCCGCCGAGCAACCCAATGATGGATATGCTGCAGGAACACGCCAATCGCCCGACCACACCGAACGGCGCTCCCGCATACAGCTTCACTAGTGAGGCGCACTGGACCCATTCCACCAGCTCACGCAGCGCGTGCGCTACGCGAAGACGGCGGGTTTGCTGGACCGGGTATGGGTTGGCCTGGTTGGGGACTCGATTTCTCACGCTGCGGCTCATCTGCAACCTGCGCAGCATCCAAGATGAGGAAGGGAAGAAAGAGCCTTTTCACGGATGACTCGTGAGTCGGACCTGCTACCGCCTCTGGCGGTTTCCGCGCAGGTCAACAATGTGAACATGATCGAGCGGCTGTTCGGTTCTCCAACATGCAGTCTGACCGGGCGGTGGCGTCTGACACGGTGTGGCAAGCGACATATGACGCAGTGAGTCAGGCCACGTGCTTGGCCAACGGCTTACGATTTTCCACAGATTGCGTTTTGGAATCCGTCGAGCGGGACGACCGTCGACGTGCTGCGATGCTAGCCAGGTTCTCGCCAGCGATTCTCATGGTGTTCATGTGTGATCATGGGGAACAGGATGCGGTTGATGTCGCCGAGGAGGATGGATTGACGATGTTGCAGAAAAGTGAGTTCATTCCACTGAGCATTATGTGAAAGGCTCTAGCGTTGATCAGTTTCTCCGGCCTCAAAGTCGTCGGCTGAGCAAACAAAACATGTACGGTGATACTCGATCACCGGCGTCAAACTCATCAAATGACTGGGTATCTTCCACTCGCAATACCTTGCGGCATGTTACGTGATGCATCCGACGACTGAGAAGTGCGACATTATCAAGATCGAAGTTGACATTCAACTCATTGGCCAGGTCAAAGCGTAGAAGCTGGATGGCAAGTATGGCCGCCCCGAATCATCTGTTCTCCAGCTGACGCATTTCTTTCCAGGCACCTCAGTTCCATGGATCCATTGAGTCCATTGTTGCATCAAGTTGGCGCTCAACTCTACGGCCGAGGCAGCTGTTCTGAGAAAGGACGAAGCCTTCAAGGAAGCAGCAGGGGACGACAATGGGATCAACAGTCCTACATCGGTCAGCGCGTTGCAAGGCAAGGCTCGATAGGCCAAATGCGACTGCGAAACCATCTGCAGTCTTGACCTGCCCGACCTGCCTTGACGTATTTTCTCTACCTCGTTATCTTGCATCCACAAATATTGTATTCATGCCAGTGATAGTATCATGCCTGAGCTCAGGCCAGAGTTCCGAAAATATGCAAAATTCGTAGATAAACGTGATGGAATACTCGTAGATAGTTATCCATGTCCTTCTCGTTTACCTGACTTGCTGTTCTTCTTGCTCAAGGATTCGGCAAGTCTTCTCCGCTCTGGCTGGGTTACCCTGCGGCTGCTTCTTTGAGAGGCGGGTCGTAGATCTTTCAGATCTAGAAGGATGCTTGCCAGGTGTCTGGCTGGGTTGCCCTGCGGTTGCTTCTTGCACTGAGAGGCGGATCGTAGATCTTTCAGAGAAGGATGCTTCCCACGTGTTTCGCCACAGGTTCGGGGAACTTATCGGGAAGTAGAACCGAGATCTCTGTGACCGTCGGGATCACAGATTCCCGCCATGATTCCATCAATAGATGCGCCTTTCCAGGCGATTCTCCGATTCATGTCCCCGAGTTTCAGAGAAGACTTCTAAGCCGTTGCTTATTTCTTGCCATGAATTAAACTTCGCGTGTTCTGCAGATCTTCATAATTGCAATAATGGGCTTCTTGCACCGACGGATCCATCGTTTGCCTATCGACTATGATTTCTGCGCACTCTTTTGAGGACTGCAGACCTTGCTGGAAGATGAACGATGCTAGTGTAGAGAAAGTTCCGTATGCGCGACAAGTTAAGTCTCAATCGAAGTGGACGATGTGTCATGCAGGTCTCTGTTGCCAAGAATTAGTAAACTTCTATTTGAATGGTGCTAGCGTCGACAAAGAATCCAAGGGATGGTCGCAGATATATCAACGCCCGTGCGGATTCGTTCCATCTGACGTCTTTCAATCCGAGTACACACCTTCCCCATACCTATGCCCAGCACATTGCGCGCGCACGACCTCGAACGGGATCCACTCCTCACAGTCCCGACAATACTTGGCCGGAGCGGCCAGAACAATCCGTTCAATGTCTCTCTGACGCGGGGTCTCGTCGCCAAGACGCTTGCGGCTTAGAAAAACGACGCGGTGGGCTACGGGGATTTGTTTCCCACCAAACGATTTCGTGCGCTTGTCCTTCGGCGGCGGGACTGAAACGGTGAGGTGGTATATGCACCCCCGAGTGATAGAGAGGACTAAGGCGTCGCGGATGAGCGCAGGAGTCAGATGATTTTCACAAAACGACGCGTCGGCGAGAATGGAGGTCGGGATGTCGAAGGTCCCGATGAGATACTGTTCGAAGGGGCGCGTCCTAGAGGCTGGAAACGATCGAGGTGAGTAAACTGCGTGTGACTGGAACGATGGCTTCAAGGAACTCTCACTCCATTGGAAAGAAACGTCGACAGAGTAAGCTAGCTGATGGAGACGCATCCCGCCCTCGACGGAGAACTCGAGCAGCTGGCCGCTATCATCCGTCAGCACCATCCGAGAGGACGCAGTGACGCCGTCTTTGGCTCGGGCGTAGAACTCTTCGAGATCGTTCAGCAGTGGTATACGCTGCAGATACGCAACACATGACGCCTTGGGGCTCGCCTTGTCCGAGAATGAGGACATGGCTGGGACCAGCCGGGGGGAGGTGTCGAAGATCTCGGAAAGCATGGCGGCTGAGGACGAGAAGGGAACAGGCGCATTTTGAAATTCCATTTAATCCCGTAAAATACTCTCCAACCGCAGGGTCATTTGAACCCCATCAGATATGAGGGAAAGAACGATTGAACTCTTAAAAAAATGATGATGAATGTAACATTGACAAGCGTGGTGCAAACAACTTCACGTGCCACGAGATCGGTTAATAGTAGCCTCGGTGGATGCAGTGTGAAGCCGAATCTAATGCAGAAGCACATTGTTTTCTCGGAGCGCCGGACATAGGCCTCCTGTAGTCCATTTTCGAAGGCACCGCGGGAGACCGCGGAGTAGCCTAAAACATGATGTATGTCGAGATCACTTAGAGATAAAGATGAGGATGAATAGGGATCACATGCTTCCCCGCCGGCGATTTGGAAATTTCAACTTCTTTTGCACACGAAGCCGTACCAAAGGAGGACACGAGCTGCAAAATCTAGCACACTCTCCGTCTAGACCGCCCGCAAGCCGAGATAGGAGCACCAGCTCTCCTGCTCTGAGATGTGAATGAATCTGCCCGCACAAGAGGCAGGTCCAGGACAAATGACCGACGCCGTCAAATAGTTGGAACAATGGAACCCACAGCTTTGACAGGGCCAATGTGCTCCCAGACGGAGCCCCAGGCACGAGTTGATAGTAGGAGCTGAGCTGCCTGATTGAGACGTCACGAATCCCCAAGCCTCGAGGGATACCACACTTGTGAAAAGTCTACTTGAGGCAGATTGGGAAGTGTCTGACCAGGGAGGTTAAGCGCGTTTAGCGGCCAAGATACCCGACGAGCGTCTGGAAGCTGGTGCGACCTAGCCGACAGGAAATCAAGTGATCCTGATAGCTTTGGCTTCTCCTTTGCCCGGCGTTCTAACGCCGTGGGCCCGTGACAGCAACACGATCCGATAACCCAACTCGAACGTGGGACCTACGTAAAGCATTCGATTCGGGCACTCCTCGGGGAACACAGAACGCCCCTCACTGGATTGATGGATCCTTGCAGGTCATTGTTTGTTTCCGAATCCTCCGGGTCGTCAAGCTGACGCTCAAGTGCTGGTACAAGTGCTGTTGTTCGCGATATGAGTACACAGTGTAATCCGCTGGCCACATACAGTTACTGGTGCTCCCTCGTGTCCGTCATCTACTCCTTCCCGCTACAAATGCCTCGACTGACATCCAGCACGCTTACCAGGCGCATTAGCCGCCATGTGACAATTGTCACCCAGACCCCCGGCGCCGCGGTTCTCCTGCGCTGGCTGGGAGTGGTACAGCACGACCAGCAGCTCAAGGCGCTCATCGTCTTGGTGTACAATGTGGCACCCGTCGTGCTTGCGGTCGCCACCGGTTCAATTGACCACGAAAGAGCGACGTCGGGTTGACTGGAGCGCTGTGTTGAGTCGGTGGTACTCCAGCTCGACGCCAAAAGCGATCCCAATGGCGGGCACGCGGTCCGGACTGTGGACGAGCGCGTCATGCGCCCGTGTCTCGAAGCAGTGCAAGGATATCGGGAATGGGCGCCGGCGGGAGGCCGAGCGGTAGGCGTAAACATACACAGCAAATGCATCAACAGCTTCGCCAGTGTCAGGTCTACACAAGAAAGCCAAAAGGCTTGTCTTCTCTTGGCTCGAAATGGAGAGTACCGAGATGAGTTAGCTGAGGTATATACGCTGTCAGAACGCTTTCTAATCCGGGCTGCCACAAATCTCCTGCATGATCTGGAGAGTGAACCGGTTTGATGAAGACATGGTCGACAGTCCCTGTGAGGAGTGTATCCAGTTTGCCCCATGCCCGTGCCAGCAGTGACAACAGGCAGGGGCTCGGCTAAGCGATGAGAAATCGGATGCGAGATAGGTTGGGTGATGCGCGAAGGAACACTCGGATATCGGACAGCGCGAGAGGCACCCCCTGCGAACTAAGGATCTCGAGATGGAGGGTGAACGTATGCAGCTCGGTGCAGCAGTCATCCGCCAGTTCTAGAGGGGTGGCGTCCCAGTGGTTGGAGCGCGAGAGCGATACCTCTTGGAGCTTTGGAGAGAGGAGGTGTAGAAGGGGTGCATAGTCGGAAAGTGCATAGAGGACCGATGCTAGCTTATCAACGTGGAGATGTGGTGAGGTCAACACTGCGGGGAAGCCACCAAATGACGGAGCTCCATCCATCGAAGGTAAGAGAATGCAGGTGAACGCGTGGAGGGTCCGGTGGAGGTGCTACTTTTCTTGGGGTTGGTATCTTCCGGAGACTCCCGGCAAAGGCAAAGGACGGAGAGCCACACCCCGCAAAGAGCGCGACCCAGTCCCACAGACCATCCGCCGTCTCGAAGTCGTAGTCCCCGTAGAAAGACACCGCTTCTACCTGAGTCCAAGTGCCCAGCCGCTTGTCACGCGGGATGGAAATAAACTCCGGATGCTGAAATCCGATCGACCGCAGGTTCGGGAGCCACTCTTGCATGTCCTCCGACAGTAGATCCGTCAACACCTCAGTGACAGAAAGGCGGTTCACGACGAGACTCTCCACACGGATACCCGCGCGCGGACTCGTGCACAAGAGAGTGCAGAAGCATGCTGCATGGCGGGTGTCGTGCAGAGTTATGTCCTTGAAGAGTCCGAGGAGAGTCTGCGAGGTGTAGTCATGCCAGCTCGAGCAGACGAGACGGAAGGAGAGGTCATAGGATCGGACATTGGATTCAGGGGATGTCGCGCCGTCTGCGTGGAACGCGTCGATGATCAGATACTGCAGTTTAAGAGGTATGATAAGTGCTACTCGTACTACTTAGTAGTAGTAGTAGTAGTGCAGACAGCCGAGTCTATGGTCACATGTTCTAGCACGTTGCTTGGTCATGTGAATAGGTGGCTGTGGTGAACAGCTACCACGGCGCTCTCGTCGCTCGCCATCCGGCACGCATCCCGTGTCTCCTTAACGCAGTCAGCGCACTCCACTCTGCCCTACATCGAGGAGCTCTTCCCAACGGCGCTGAGCAACTTGACGCTCAAGTCACGCGAAGCGACGAATATCCTGCAATCGCGCTATCAGCGGTGGATCCCCACGCCTCTGCGCGCCATTAGCGACAATCGCGGCGATGGGGTGACATCCGATACAGCCGTGTCCCAGCAGTGTGCATGAAGAATCAACAGGAGCGCTTTCACGTGCAGGACGCTGCCCGGTTTGAGCAGTACCTCCTTTCGACCGAGAAGCGGCACAGGGTGACCCTCTCCCCTCACGAGCTCGTGGTGGATGTCTTAGCGCTCTCGAGCGACCACTAGGTCGGCGTGATTCTGGCACTGGCCTAGCGCCGCGCTGAGGGTTGCCATGATCCGTGTGGTGGAGGCGCAGTGGGAGACGCAGGTGCGCAGTCTGCGGGTCACGACCCGCTTCGACAAGACGCTTGCGATCTGCGATGTCTCGGCCTCGATGGGATCGCTTGGTATGCACTTCGGCAAATTGGTCATGTCCCACATCCCGCCCGCAGTCGCGCTCTCCCTGCACGCCGCCCAGTTGTCCGACGGACGACGCGATTGAAGCAGTGTGTTTGGCCATGGCTCACGATGTTCTGCAGATCGCATCCTGGACTGTGTCGAGCGGGGCCACTGTCGACGCGCTGGCGCAGCGGAGCGAAGTTGCGATGATGACCAGGTTCTTTCCCGTGATGCTCAAGGTGCTTATGGGTGATGATGAGGAAACGGACGTGGTTGATGTTGTTGTGGAGGATGGATGTGCACACAAGTGACTTGAATCTACTGTTTTGCAAAGGGTTCTGATGTTGGAGATTTTCTCCGGTCTGGAGGTCGTTGACTTGATGATCAGAAGCTGCGCAGTGAGCCGCCCTTACCCCCGATCCCTGCTCGGTGGTGGCTAGTGCTGCCGGGCCTTGTCGGATTCTCATGGCTGAGTAGACGGGTGGATAACAAAGAAGAGCCACATTCTTTCTGTCATTACTGGGATACCGTACTGAACCGAAAACACAGACCGAAGCCAAACCGAAGGCGCGAACGCTTGCACATGAACGTATTAGCAGCTTTCCCTTTGTCAGGCCCGCACTTTGAAATAGGACCACTTCTCTTCACTTGGCTTGAATTGGAGAGCACCGAGATCAGTCAGCTGAGGCATGCGCGCTTGTAGGGCACTCTCTAATCCGAGCTGCCTCGGATTTTCTGCGTGACGCGGGGGTCTAATGACGTAGATAATAACATGGCCGACATTTCCAGCGAGCAATCTATCCAGTTCGCCCCAGGCCTGTGCCATGAGTGTCACCCGATTGGCATTGGCCATCTGGGGAAGCAGAAATCGGAGGCGGGATAGGTAGGGTGACGCACGAAGGATCACTCGGATCTCAGACAGCACGAGAGGCATCTCCTGCGCACTGAGGTCAACGAGATGAAGGGTGACCGTGTGTAGCTCGGGGCAGCATCCATCCGCCAGTTTGAGAGGGGTCGTGTCGCGCAAGTTGGCGCGTGAGAGCGACAGCTCTTGGAGCTTCGAGGAGAGGCCGCGGAGAAGGGATGTGTAGCAGGATGGGTCGCAGATGACCAGCGTCAGCTTATCGACACGGAGATTTGAGGAGGCCAACGCTGCGGGAATAGCGGGCTCCCTGATGTTTGATGTATCGAAGGTCAGAGACCGCAGGTGGACGAGTGGAGGGTCCGATGGGGGTACCACTCCTTCCCGGATGGCTTTGTTCCTGATAGACCCCCCGAAGAAAAGAGAGCTGCACCCTGCAAAGAGCGCAACCCAATCCCACAAGCCATCCGCTGTCTCGAAGCCATAATCCGCGTCGAAGTGCACCTCTTCTACCTGAGTCCAGGTGCCCAGCCGCTTGTCGCGCGGGATGGCAGCGAACTGCGGGTACTGAAATGAGATCTTACGCAGGTTCGGGAGCCGCTCTTGTATGTCCTCCGACAGCAGATCCGTCAACACCTCAGTGACGGACAGGTGGATCGCGTTGAGACTCTGCACGTGGATACCCGCGCGTGAACTCGTGCGCACGAGAGTGCAGAAGCGTGCTGCATGGCGGGTGTCGCGCAGATTGATGTGCTTGAAGAGTTCGGATAAAAGCTGCGAGATGTAGTCATGCCAGCTTGAGCAGACGAGACGGAGGGGGAGGTCATCGGGTCGGATTCCGGCCCTGTGCAGCTCTTGGAAACGGCCATCGATCCAGGGGTATGTCGTGCTGTTGGCGTGGACAGCATTGATGACCAGACACTGCAGTTCAAGCGGTATGATAGGTGCTAGTCCAGACATGAAGAGTTACATTGTAATTTTGTAATCGCAGATTGCACACGCTGGCTTACCCCCTATTTCGGAGTTTGAATTCGGCTGATTGGGTCTCGGCTTTTGCGACTCGCGCACGGACTTGGCTTGTGCCCGACTTTGAATGTCAGCTTTGTGATCTGTTTTGTCGCGGCCGAGACTTGACACCGACAGACATGCTGGCCCTCACGCTCATGAGCTCATTGGAACCTGGTCATCATAATGTCAAGATTCGAAAGAGAGGTCACATAAGTATATAGTCGAATATCTACTCTATGTGCGGAGATTTGGGTCCATCTGTATATCATGTGCAATCAACTCGTGGAGCAAACAATAACAGAGAAGAGCCCCATCCTACTCGTACTCAAATTGGAGAGCACCGAGATCGGTAAGCCGAGGCATGCACGCTTTCAGGGCACTCTCGCATTCCAGCTGTCGTAGATCTCCTGGGTCTTTGAAGGGGTAAAGAAATCTGACACAAACATTGTAGACAGTTCCAACGAGGACAGTATCCAGAATGCTCCAGGCCCATGCTGTCCGTGACACTAAGGAGTGGGTGATGGGCCGACAAAAGGTAAATCGGATGCGGGATAGGTTGGGTGATGCGCGAAGGATCGCTCGAATGTCGGACAGCGCGAGAGGCAAAAGTCTACTTGAGGCAGATTGGGGAGTCTCTGACCAAGGAGGTTAAGCGCGTTTAGCGGCGAAGATACCCGTCGAGCCCAGCCGACAGGAAATGATGTGATCCCAACAGCTTTGGCTTCGCTTTTGCCCGCCGTTCTGACGCTGTGACAGCAACACGATCCGATAGCCTGCATCGAATAGTAAGGAATGCCCGCCCAACTCGAACGGGGGACCTACGGAAAGCATTCGATTCAGGCTCTCGTCGTCGAGCGCATAATACTCTTCAATGGATTGATGGATCGTTGCACGTCCTTGTTTACTTCCGAATCCTCACGGCCGTCAAGTCGCCGCTAAAGTGCTGGTCCAAGTGCTCTTGTTCTCAATGCCAATATACGAGGCAGTCAGCTAGCTGCATAGAATTATAAGTGCACCCAGGTCGCATGGGTGCCGGCGCTAGGCCGAACTGTAGTTGCCAACGCACACAGCGAGTGCATCAACGGCTTGGCCAGCGTCAGTTCCACACAAGATGGCCAGATGGCCGGAATTCTCTTGGCTCAAAATGGAGAGCACCGAGATCGGTCAGCTGAGGCATACACGTAGTCAGAACATTTTGCAATCCAGGCCGCCACGAAACTTCTGCATAGTCGGAGTAAATCGGTCTGATGCAGACACGGTCGACAGTTCCGGCGAGTAGTGTATCCAGTTCACCCCAGGCCTGTGCCACGAGTGTCACCCGATCGACGGTGGCCATGTCGGGAAGTGTAAATAGGATGCGGGATAGATTGGGTGATGCGCGAAGGATCACTCGGATGTCAGATAGCACGAGAGTCATCTCCTGCGCACTGAGGTTCACGAGACGGAGGGTGACCGTGTGTAGCTCGGGGGAGCAGCCATCCGCCATTTTTAGAGGAATTGCGTCGAGGAAGTTGGCGCGCGAGAGCCGCAGCTCTTGGAGCTTTGGGGCGAGGACGTGGAGGAGAGCTGTGTAGCAGGACGCGTCGTAGATGAGCAGTGTCAGCTTATCGACGCGGAGATTTGAGGAGGCCAACGCTGCGGGAAAGGTCGGCCTCATGATGCTGGACACATCGAAGATCAGAGACCGCAGGTGGACACGTGGAGGGTCCGACGGCGGTACCACTCCCATTGGGATCGGGGCCTTGCACAGCATCCCGACGAAAGTAAGAGAGCCACACTCCGCAAAGAGCGCAACCCAGTCCCACAGGCCATCCACGGTCTCGATAACATAGTCCCCGTCGAAATGCACCTTTTTTACCTGAGTCCAGGTGCCCAGCCGCTGGTCGCGCGGGATTGCCGTGTACCGCAGGTCGTAGAAGAATAGCCAATGCAGGTTCGGGAGCCGCTCTTGCATGTCCTCCGACAGCAAATCCGACGACACCGCAGTGACGGAAAGGTGGGACGCAACGATACTTTTCACACGGATACCGGCGCGCGGACTCGTGCGCACGAGACTGCAAAAGCGTGCTGCTTGGCTGTCGTTGCGCAGAATTATGCCTTCGAAGAGTCCGAGGAGAGTCTGCGAGGTGTAGTCATGCCAGCTCGAGCAGACGAGACGAAGGGGGAGGTCACAGGATCGGATCACAGCGGTGGGGGAATGGGGATTGGATTCGGGGGATGTCGCACCGTCTGCGTGGAACGCGTCGATGATCAAATACTGCAGTTCGAGGGGTAGAGTCGGTGCTAGTCCAGACATGACCAGTCTATGGTCACATGTTCTGGAACGTTGCTTCGTCATGTCGATAGATGGCTGTGATCGAAGCAGAATCGATCATTGTGGTTAAACTTACTGAAACACGTCTCCCAAGCATTCGCAGTCAAGAGATGCCCTGGGTGATCTATAAGAACAACCACAGCTACCACAGTGCTCTCGTCGCTCGCCATTCGGAATCCCTCCCGTGTCTCCTGCACGCAGTCTGCGCACCCATTCTGCCCCACATCGAGCAGCTCCCCACCGAGTTCTTTCTGGATGGCTTTCTGCCGGCCGCGGTTCACACCTCCTCACCGCCGTCAAGCAGCGCGATGATCGCTGCGCTGCAGGACCACGCCAATCGTCCGACCACAGCGAACGGAATGGCGCTCCCACAAGTGGCTCGACTGGATCGGCGATGCTGGACGCGTCCAACCAGATACAACCGCCCCGCGAGCATCTCCCCGGCCATCATGTGCATCGTCTACTCCGCAGCCCAGATGAGCTTCCCAACGGCGCTGAGCAACTCGACGCTCAAGTCACGCGAAGCGACGAATATCCTACTGCGATCGTGCTGCCAGCGGTGGATCCTCCCGAGTCTGCGCGCCAATAGCGACAATCGCGGCGATGGGGTGCACATCCGATACATCCGTGTCCCAGCCGTGTGCATGAAGAACCAACAGGAGCGCTTGTACGTGCAGTACGGGCCCGGTTCAAGCAGTCCCTTCTCTCGGCCGAGAAGTGGCGCAGGACAATCAGTGGGGTGACCCTCTTTCCCCTCGAGCTCGTGGTGGATCTCTTGGCGCTCTCGAGCGACCGCAAGGACGGTGCAATTCCGGCACTGGCGGAGCACAACGCGGCGCTGAGGGCGGCCATGATCCGTGTGGTAGACACGCAGTGGGAGACGCAGGTGCGCACTCTGCGGGTCACGGCCCGCTTCGACAAGGCGCTTGCGATCTGCGATGTCTCGGCCTCGATGGAGTCGCTTGGTACGCGCTTCAGGCTTCAGCAAATAGGCCGTGCAGTACATCTCGCCCGCATTCGCGCTCTCCCTGCTCCCCGCCCAGTTGTCCGACATACGACGCGTTTGAGGCAGCGTACTCAGGCTCGGCCTTTGGATACCACGTTTTGAAGATTGTATTCTGAACTTTTTGTCGAGGGAGCCGACGTCGATGCGCTGGCGCAATGGAGCGAAGTTGCGATGATGACTGGGTTCTCGCCAGTAATGCTCGAGGTGTTTGTGGGTGATGATGAGGAAAAGAACGCGGTTGATGTCGTCGAGGAGGATGGATGTGCACACAAGCAACTGGAATCCACTGACTGTGCTGAAAAAGGCTCTGGCGCTGGAGAGTGTCTCCGGTCTGGAGGTCCCTGGCTCAATAATCAAGAGATGTACAATGCGCAGAACATTCCGTGTGATACCAGGGCGATAATTTACATGGTCCGCAGTGGTACTGACCAGCATGAGAATTGATGAATTGTCTTTATCAGTCAATCACAATGTAGAAAATGCGGGGACGACACAAGCCAACAAACACACAACATCAGCAGCCCCAGTTCCTACGATCGTGCGCGATTATCATGGGACCGCCAGTCTTGGTCCCGATCCCTGCTCGATGGCGGCCGGCGCTGCCGGACCCTGCCGGAACTCATGGATGGGCAGACGAAAACAAAGAAGAGCCCCATTTTTCCTGTCATACTATTGATCGAAACGAAGCGGTTAAACTGCAACAAAGCGGTTATTTCGCTCTAGCTCTCTTACCTCTGTAGATATCCCTCCGGAACTTTTTGCAATTCATTCTTATACATGCAAGCTTGCTGAATCCCGGATACCCGGGGAAAATACGAGAGGAAACAGCTTGATGAGCCCTGCCGGTCCATCAAATCCAGTGATTTCACAGTATCCTCACTCATTCTCGTCCATCCGTTAGTTCTTTCGGGCCAGAAAAAGACTGGAACATTTCTAGGGTGTTCTACTTGCATAAACCATGCTTGTTTTTTTATTCCGGGATGCGAGTCTGGTTCACAAGTCCTCATCGCTCACAGCGTGACATTTGAAACTCCGATCATCAGATTTACTGATCGCATAAGTAGCACGTGAAGTGGATCAACACAGCTTTCCGCCAGTGTGCGTGCAGCCATCAGATCCATCACTGTCCGTAATGTGACATTTTGTGATACTTGGTGATTCAAGTTCGCTCTCAACACCCATCTCCCGGAATAGAAAAGCAAGCATGGTTTATGCAAGTAGAACACCCCAGAAATGTTCCAGTCTTTTTCTGGCCCGAAAGAACTAACGGATGGACGAGAATGAGTGAGGATACTGTGAAATCACTGGATTTGATGGACCGGCAGGGCTCATCAAGCTGTTTCCTCTCGTATTTTCCCCGGGTATCCGGGATTCAGCAAGCTTGCATGTATAAGAATGAATTGCAAAAAGTTCCGGAGGGATATCTACAGAGGTAAGAGAGCTAGAGCGAAATAACCGCTTTGTTGCAGTTTAACCGCTTCGTTTCGATCAATAGTACTGGGATACTGTAATCGTACTGGACCGCTAACACAGGCCGAGCGCTCGCACGTAAACGTATCAGGAGTCTTCTTCCCACGGTCCGTGCGTCAAGGCAAGGGAAAGGACCGGCTGCTCTTTTCTTGTCTTAAATTGGAGAGCACTGAGATCAGTCAGCTGAGGCATGCACGCTTTTAGGGCATTCTCTAAACTGAGCGGCTCCGGAGAGCTGGTGAAGTGGATGCAGACACGGTCGACGGTTCCGGCGAGTAGTGTATCTAGTTCGCTCCAGGCCTGTGCCACGAGTGTTATCTGATCGACGGTGGCGGCCCAGGGAATCCCAAGTCGGATGCAGGATAGAATGGGTGATGCGCGAAGGATTACTCGGACGTCAGACAGCACGAGAGCCATCTCCTGCGCACTGAGGTTCCCGAAATCAAGGTTCAGCGTGTGTAGCTCGGTGCAGCAGTCATTGGCCAGGTTTAGAGGGACGGCGACGCCGTGGCGGCGGTGGAAGCGAAAGAGCGACAGCTCGTAGAGCTTAGAGGAGAGGACGCGGAGAAGGGGTGTGTAGCAGGACTGGTCGTAGATAACCAATGCCAGCTTATCGACACGGAGGTTTGGAGAGGCCAACGCCGCGATAACCGGCTCCTTGCTGCGCCAATTGAAGGTCAGAGACCGCAGGTGGACACGCGGAGGGTCCGGCGGAAGTACCAGTCCTTTCAGGAGGGGTGTGTCCTCGATCCACCCCGCGAAGTGAAGGGATCTGCACGCCGCAAAGAACGCAACCCAGTCCCACACGCCGTCCGCGGTCTCGACGCCGAGCCCCCCATCGAAGTACACTTTCTCTAACTGGGCCCAGGTCCCCATTCGCTTCTCGCGCGGGATGGCCGCAAACTGCACACCCTTGAATCGAACCCAGCGCAGGTTCGGAAGGCGCTGTTCCATGTCCTCAGACAGGAGTTCCGCAATGTCTGCTGTGACCGACAGTCTATGGATCGCGGCAAGAGTTTGCACAAGTGCCGCCGCACGCGGACTCGCGCGCACCAGCGCACAGAAGCGCACTATGTGGTCGGTTTTGCGTAGAACTACGTGTTTGAGGAGTGCGAAGAAAAGCCGCGAGGTGTAGTCGTGCCAGCTCGAGCAGACGAGACGGAGGGGGAGGTCAGAGGATTGGAACCCAGTGGCGGGGACATGGCGATTGGATTTTGAGGACGCCAAGCTGTCTGCGTGGAACGCGTCGATGATCAGATACTGCAGTTCAAGAGGTATGGTAGGTGCTGGTCCAGACATGACGAGACTATGTCACACTGTGATTTTGTCATGGCAGATTTCACACGCTGGCTTGTCTCAGGGGCTTATCCCCCATTTCCAAGTTTGAATTTGGCTGATTGGGTCTTGCCTTGTGCGGCTCGCCGCTCGCGCACGGACTTGGCTTGTGCCCGACTTTGAATGTCAGCTTTGTGATCTGTTTTGTTGCGGCCGAGACTTGACACCGACAGACATGCTGGCCCTCACGCTCATGAGCTCATTGGAACCTGGTCATCGTAGTGTCAAGATTCGCAAGAGAGGTCACATAACTATATAGTCGAATATCTATGTGTGGAGATTTGGGTCCATCTGAGTATATCATGTGCAATCAACTCGTGGAGCAAACAACAACAGAGAAGAGCCCCATCCTACTCGTACTCAAATTGGAGAGCACCGAGATCGGTAAGCCGAGGCATGTACGCTTTCAGGGCACTCTCGCATTCCAGCTGTCGCAGATCTCCTGGGGATCTGAAGGGGGAAAGAAATCTGATGCAAACATTGTAGACCGTTCCAGCGAGGACAGTATCCAGAATGCTCCAGGCCCATGCCGTCTGTGACAATGTGGGGTGGCTGATGGGCTCACAAAAGGTAAATCGGATGCGGGATAGGTTGGGTGATGCGCGAAGGATCGCTCGAATGTCGGACAGCGCGAGAGGCATCTCCTCCGAGATAGGGATCACACGAGCGAGGGTGAACGTATGCAGCTCGGTGCAGCAGCCATCCCCCAGTTCTAGAGGGGTTTCGTGAGGGACCATACGGAAAAGATCCAGATCTTGGAGTTTTGGAGAGAGGATGCGTAGAAGGGGCAGATAATGGGACAATTCGCGGATGATCAGTTCCAGCCGATCAACGCGGAGATGTGGGGAGGCTAACGCTGCGGGGATCCACGAAACCCTAGAGCTCAGTGAAAAGAAGCGCAGACATTGCAGGTGAACGCGCGGAGGGTCCAGTGGAGTTGCCACTCTTCTTGAGGGCGGTCTCTTCTGGCAAATATGGCCAAAGGAAAGACAGCCGCACCCCGCAAAGAGCGCAACCCAGTCCCACAGGCCATCCACGGTCTTGAAGACACAATCCTCGTTGAAGGACACCGCTGCTACCTGAGTCCAAGTGCCCAGCCGCTTGTCACGCGGGATGGCTGAGAACTGCAGGTTTCGGAAGGAGATCTTGCGCAGGTTCGGGAGCCGCTCTTGCATGTCCTCCGACAGTAGATCCATCAACACCTCATTGAAGGACGGGTGGATCCCTGCGAGATTCTGCACGCGGACTTCGAGATTGTCCACGCGGACTGTGAGATTCTGCACGCGGATACCCGCGCGTGGACTGGTGCGCACGAGAGTGCAGAAGCGTGCTGCATGGCGGGTGTCCTGCAGAGTTATGTCCTTGAAGAGTCCGAGGACAGCCTGCGAGGTGTGGTCGTGCCAGCTCGAGCAGACGAGACGGAAGGAGAGGTCATCGGGTCGGATACCGGCCGTGCGCAGCCGTTCGGAGCGGAAATTGAGCGCAGGGTATGTCGTGCTGTCGAGTTGGAGAGAATCGATGATCAAATACTGTAGTTCAAGAGAAAACATAGTGGCCAGCCCAGAGATGAGCAGTCAATGGTCACATCATCTGTCACGCCTCTGATGGGCGGTGGCTGTGAACGACTCGGAAGCGTTGGCGGGATGATGGATCCCAGAGCCAGTCGATCTCCCTCGTTATGTAAGTACTTCTTAGTACTTACCAGTACTTATCTTCAGCGCCGCAGCGGAACCGCCAGCGTCCATCAGTCACTCGAAATCAAGAGATGTGTTCGGCAGTACATATCTACGAGCAGCCGCACTCGCACCTGCGCTCTCCTCGCTCGCCATGTGGAACGCCCCCTAGTCTCATTCACGAAGTCAGTCAAGAGCCCCGCTCTGCGCCACATCGAGGAAATTTTCAACGACTATATCCTCGATGACCTCTACCCGCCCGATTCCGACGCTTCTCCGTCGCGGCCGCCCAGCGATCCGATGACGGCGGGGCCATTCCAATTGCAGGACCACAGCGAACGGCACTCCCGCATATATTTCCACCGAATAAGGGACACCGGACGCGCTATAACAGCTCACGTAGCGTGTAGGCTTCGCGAAGACGGCGGGCTTGCTTGACCGGGTATGGATTGGGCACTCGAGGTCTCGAACTTCCGCCTTCTCGTCAAGCCTGTGCGCGTCAAAGCAGAGAAGAGCGAATTCCGACAATCGTATGGCTACTGGAAGGACCTGCTCAACACACTGGTGCTGATGACGGTGGATGAGCGGGAGTTACCCCCGACAGTGGCGTCCGTACGAACTGGCTGATACAGAGCACCGGGACACAGGCCAGGAGCTTCGCGTCAATAGAACCCGCATGAAATCGGTGCCGCCAACAACGAGGGAGTCGTAACCCAACTGGCCCGGACGTCAAGTACTGGGCGTTGTATGTTGCCGTAGCGCGGCTATTTGCGGAGCGGCTAGTGGAGGATACGCGTCTGCACCCAGCTGCAAAATTTGGGGAGGACAACAAGGAGAAGCGCAGACTGCTGCGCCAGATTTCTCTGGCGGGCAAGTCGGCCCCAACGCCCCGCCATTCGCATGACTGACGCACGAGCAGACGGCTATCATGTGTCTCGTTTACTCCGCCGGCCAGATGATCTTTCCTACGGCGCAACGCAGCTGGGCGCTTGCGACAGACGTCCTGCGCTCGGACTACCAGCGGCGGATCATTGCGCCTCTGCGCGCTACCAGCTGCTACCCCGAGCCGCTCGTGTCAGCTCCGCGATAGGGCGACATCCGATACAGTCGTGTAAAGAACAACCAGGAGCGCCTCTGCACGCAGGATGCTGCCCGGTTCGAGCAGCACCTCCTTTCAACATGCCATGCACTTCGTGGGACATGATCACCGATTTCTATGCCGTGTTCATGGACCTGCTGCCCCTGGCGGACTGCGCCTAGGTCAACAAAGCGGACATGATCCAGCGGCTGATTGGTTCTCGCATATGCAGTTTGACCCAGCGGTGGCGTCGGACACGGTAATTGCAGACGACGTGCGACGCAGTCGAGGTCGCGTGCTTGGCCGCTGGCTACGATTTCTTGCAGATTGCGTTTTGGAATCTGTCGAGCGGGACGACCGTCGGCGTGCTCGTGCAGCCCAGCGCGGTTGCGATGCTGGCCAGGTTTTCGTTGGCGATTCTCATAGTGTCCATGTGTGATGATGGGGGACCGGATGCGGTTGAAGTCGTCGAGGAGGATGGATGGACGGGTGAGATGCAGAAAAGTTAAAAGGCTCTGGCGCAGGAGGGTTTCTCCGGTCCGAAAGTCATCGTCTGAACAAACAAAAAATGTACGGTGATATACTCAGTCACTAGCGTACCTACTCATTAAACGACTACATATCTTACACCCGCAATTCACAAAAACTGCGAGCACATGATAAAAAACTAGAACAACCAATATGTATCAGCAGCTACCGCCAATTGCGATCGCGGTCCCGGTAATCGCGACTGTCATAGGACCGCCGGTCCTGCTCCCGATCCCTGCTCGATGGAGGCGGCTGCTGCCTAGCCCTGCCAGAATCGTGCGCATACGGCGCGTGCGGCGTCGACAGGGCCGTGTACTTGTGCTCATGCTCGGGCCTGTCCCACCGCTCTCTGCCGCTGGCGGGGGTCCAAGGCGGGTGGCTCGACCCCGGCTCGACCTTGATCCTGCGCGGCCCGGTGCCGGACATAAGGTTCGCCTCCAGCGCCGCGGCGACGGTGTTGGCACTCTGCTGCTGCGACGAGGGGGGGAGTGCGCCATCTGGTCGTCTCGGCAGCGCGAGGGACGGCGGCGGCGGTCGTGGCGGGTGGCTAGCGCTCGTATTGGCCGTTGCCGCTGATGTAGCCGAAGCCGAAGCCGAAGCCGAAGCTGAAGCTGAAGCCGCAGTTGCCTGCGCGCGGATCTTCTCCTTCGCTTGCCGTATGACATCGACGGCAGACGGCGCCGCGACGGCGGACGGAGGGGTCATCGACATCGGCGGCGTCATCGGTGACTTCGTCGTCTTGGCCGCTCGCTTTTTCGGAGGTGAGGGCTTTTGCGCGGGGACGTAGTCGGCGTCAGAATCTTCCGCTGCCTCTTCGGCATCGCTTTCGAGTGGCCTGGCTGCTTTGCGTTTGGAGCCCAGCGCTGTCTTGCCCGCGCCCTGCAGCACGGAATCTTGGGCCGACAGCTCCCCGTGACCCAGTGCTGGTCCCTGGTACGACTCGATAAATTTGCGCATAGTCCCGTATACCGCGTTGTTGTTCCGGATGTCGCTATGCTTCGAACGCACATCTGCGCGCATGGCGGTGACCGCGGCCCCCAGATTGGCCAACGTCAGCGCGTCTTTGGTGCGGAAGATGAGGATGCCGATCGTGATGAACTCGATGGGGGACACCTTATTGAGCACGCCGAGTCTCACCAACGCCTCGTACACCTTGAATGTGTTTTCGATGTCCACCCGGAACGGCTTGGCTAGCGGAGCCTCCTGCGAAAGCCACTTCTCCATCTGCGGCATGCTTGAGGCCTTGGGAGACGCCGCGATGCAGTGGAACATCTGCGCCAGACAGCGGTAGTCGGAACCGCGACTGCGGTCCCACTCGAAGGACGCACGGCACATACTCGAGTCTTCGTTGTTGAGGAAGTTCTCCTGGATTTCGCGAAGAAAGTCGGCTCGCGGAGAGGTCAGTACGCGTAGTTTTTCAGCTGGTGTAAGCGCAACACCCAGTTGCACGCGCTACAGAACACGTTGTCAGAGGACCTTGCCACGCGCTGCATGCCGGAGACACGAACCTTGAATATCTCTCTCTCGTCTTCAGGCGTCAAATCCGTGTACTCGACGCACACGATCGCCTTGTTCTGAAACATCTTTTTGTATCTCTCTGGCAGCAACTTCTTGGCCATCCTCATCTTGTACGCGGGGTTGTCGATGTACCATATCTTGTCACCTGTCAGGCTGAACGCGCGTGAGATTGGTGCGAAGATGCTAAAGACAGAAGAGTTGCTCACGGGTCTTTGTCTGTGAGCGTGTAGTATGCAGATCAGTATTCTGCGGCGTGCGGAAAACGCGCGGCGACCTACGTGGGATCTGAAGCCGAGTGAGCCGCACAAAGAGTATCCGTACCGATTCTCACGCACCATACCATCCATGAACCTCGAAGACGCAAGAAATTAGTCGCCCCCGATACCAGAACCACGCGAATACGCACAGCAGTATAGAAGTCAGCCGCTGCTTCCCGTCGATGCACACCCGCTTCTCCGCACCCTCGTCGTCCTGCTGCACAGCTGAAAAAGCCTCAGAGCTGCGTCGCAATGCATGATAGAAGCCGTGGGCGCGGGCGCGTACCGAATATGATTGGTGGGATGTAGAAGTTGCGGAAGATGGAGTCGATGAGGCTGATTTGCTTCGCGGCGGGCCAGACGACCTCTGAGCAAGTGGGACTAAGTCATAGACGCGGAAAACGCACGACGGGGTTGACAGACCGCGCTGGTATTCGGGTTCGAGCTCGATGTCCGAGTCGTGCATCTGCTCTGCCGATGTGGGGCGCTCGTAAGTAGGTGCTACTGCTGTTGCTGACACGGAAGGATGGAGAGGAATACGCACTGTGTAGAGCCTCAGTCGTGTAAGTCGTCGCGCGAGGCGCCTTCAGTGCGTGCCGAATCTGGTATCCGCCCGCTGCGGCTGCTTTGCCCTTCCCCTTCGCGCTCTTGCGACGCTTCGGTCCGTCTTCATATTCGTCCGAATCGGTGAGGTCGGAGAGTTCATCGTAGTCGTCTACGTCCATGGATCGTGGTTGAGGAAATTCGAGGGACTCGGGTGAATGTTTGTGGGGGACGGGAGAACAAAGATGGATTAAGTAATCGTCATGGAACATCAAAATTTTAGCCAAGGATATGATTATCGATAAGATAGCGGACATCCGCATCCATCGAGTCACGTGGTCCAAGCGTGACGGCGACAACAGCCAAGGAGGGGGAAACTTATGGAGAAACAAAGTATGCAGAAATGGTGTACTTAGGTATACGAACAACTCTGTGGTTCTGGATTTCCGCCTACTCGACTTGCAAAGAAAAGTGCTCGAAGATTTTGCGCAATCACGTGTATGCTTACGTGGACACATCATGTGATCCTTCTTGGTCACGTGTATGTCGAATCAATCTCTTTTTTTTGCCAAATTGCCATGTCCTACACCACTGCCAGAGCCTTAGATCGTCATCTGTGCTATGCCAAAGCAAAAAGGGGCTGATAAAGCAAAGAATCTCGGTCACTATGCACAGGAGAGACCTCCCAAGCGCCAGCGGACCTTGTCTGTCTCGTCGACTGAGCCAGATGCCGAAGGAGGAGATTCAGGATCGGACGGAGAGGACGAGGTTATCGATGTGGATGTCGAGGACGATGTGCCAATCCCGAAGAATGATGCGGATCTTGCAAGCTGGCTGAAAGTCAGCGATGAATGTCTTGGCAAGCTCTGCACCAACACAAGTGAGAGTTCTGGGTCTTGCAGGCAATATTTATTTTGGATGTATTTGACTCGATAGATACTCGTATGTGCCCGAAATCCAAAAATCGGCAGGTTCAAGTTGCAGTCCCAAAGATTTTGCGCTGTGACTCGTGACAGTCACGAGTGCACGTGACTCGATGGATGCGGATGTCCGCTATCTTAAGAATGTAATGAGTGCGATAGATAAATATGCATCCCTTTCTCTCTGAGCACGACGGACAAGTCCGGTAGGCGAAAAAGGCATGTTCGTGAACCACCCATCATCTCACTATACATCACCAGCGTCGCTTTCATCGTCATCCGACACTACCTTTTCAATAGTTTCGGTCAGGGGCGAAAATCTTATCGCAAACGGCGGATCACTCACTACCACGCGCGAGCGGCGCTTACCCAGGTGCGGCTTAGCGTTTTTTGCGTTTTTGACGCGGCTCCGAGTACGAGGTCCGCAAATCGCAATGTGGCTAACCTTGTTTTCGTCGTCATCGAAATCAGATTCCGAGTCCGGGATACCGAGATTCAGGCGCTAGAAGACAGATCCGATCAGGGCGAGAAAGCAGCAAGAGGGTTCGAATCACTTGTCTGGTCTGATTCCGAGTAACTCTCGGAGGAAGCCAGCTGACGTTCTTCATGCCGCGGTTAGTAGAGAGCGCACATCGTCTCTGGTCGAAGCTTGCGCACCTCGATGATCGATGAAGATTTCTGACTGGAAGTCTCCCCATAGTCGCTCTGGCTATCATCTTGGTACTCCGACTCTTCGCCCTCGCTTTCGTTCGCGTCATCTGGAACTACGTCCGCTTCCTCCCAGTCAGCCGCTGGAGGCGCGAACGGCTAGTCACGCTAGGGATCAGACCGCGATGGCGGGAAAGCAGCGCTTCTCACCTCCGGTTCCGACCCTCCACTATCCTCAATCTCGGTGAGATCCGACTCCGGCTCCGCCTCTGACTCCAGTTCAGAGCCGTCGGACGCTGATCCGGTGCGTGGAAGCTGCGCCGGCGGTCAGTCAAAGCGTACAAGACGGCTGTTGGAGCACGGAGCGACCTGGAATTCGAGTTTCTGGACTCGCTTGCGAAGAAGCAAGATCTCGAGTTGCAAGCTGGCAGTCCTCTGCTCACGGGATCAGACTAAGGGAAGAGAGAAAACAGTGTCGAAAGCCTCACATCAATCAAATTGTCTCGCTCCTTGCAATGCATCCGCGTCAGCTACCGCACATAGGGGGAATGTTAAGTGGAAGCTAGACTCGCCCGTTCAATTATCTGCAATCTAGCTGTAAGATGACGTGGATCCGGCAGTGATTGGGTAATCTATGAACGCCGTCCGTCAGAGCCTATGCATCGATATACGTCACCACCGACCGTTGCGATTAGAGCAAGATCGTGCAAGTCCTCAAAAGTATCCCCGGGTACCACTTCTGACTGACCAGCAGCCATCACGGGAGGCATCGACACCGCCGAGAGCGTCCCTCTTCCTCCCCCTTCACCGGTCTGGAACGCAGTCGAATCCTTGATGTTCGCCGATGATGGAAGAGTGCAAGCAGAGATCTTCTTGAAAGAAGGTAGCGCCCTCCTGTTCCCCCGACCGTGCCCCGCACGGCCAGCGTCCTCCCACTGACCTCCGCGAGGATCATTCTGGCTATCGACGCGCTTGCGCTTCCATTCCCGGTCGCCGTGAGTCCGCACGTCAGGTTTCGCCGGCAGGGGATGCTCAAGGCTCGGAGAGCCCTCAAGTGGCTGCTACAAAACACCCATGAGTCTATGACGGCCGCCCGGGAGAGCATGAGTCCAGTGTTGTTACCTCGGCATGGGAGTTGACACGGCTGGTGGCCTGCAGCAGCGTGGTCGGGTGCGACATGGGATGAAGAGGGCGGAGGAACAAGGAAAGGATGGTGAATGACTGCCAGAGGGCCACGGCTTATGAAGGAGAACGTGTCTTTGTTGCATATTTGGGGATATAAAAGGGCCCTGAATGAATCTTTAGAGCGCAATGTAGCAGGAGCTCGTGCGACCACAAAGGCAGGTATGACGATGACGCTGGCGAAGGAGGCATGTCACGCATTGTGAGCAGTCAGAACCCTTTCCATTCAGCCTGGCAGAGAAGCCGAGAAAGATGCCCAATTAAGATCAGTGCCCGGCATTTCAGTGGGAAATTCGTAAGTAGTAAGTAGGCATTGAAGTTGGAGGACTGGAGACGCGTCCTCCGCGATGTGACCGTCACGTCACAATACCCCGCCGCGTCATAGCGCGTTATCCTGTCCATGGCTTTCCCGCTGATCGCATCTTATTAGGCGGTGGGACAACGACGTGCGCTTTGCCCCGGAAAACATTAGATCAGCCTTGGGCTACCTCCCTTCGTAAGCCGACAGGCTCGCAACTGGTCTACTACTGCAATCTGAAGTCTCCTTGATTTCTCGACTTACGCAGCTGGGTACCCCCCACACAACGGTCGGGAGATCCGTGCACAGTTTCTCGAGGGGATGTGGCTATATAAGCGATCGGGCGAATGGGGAGTGCAAGTCCTCTCCCGTAAATGTTGCATCGATAGGGCTCAAGGCGAGAAAGCTGTACGATGATGAGCTGGACGGGCCCCGCGGCAGTGGCAGATCTTTCGGAGCCATCGATAGGCAACTTGATATTAGGAGCTCGCGGTGCTAACAAGTTACTTCTCCCTAGATGAAGTGCCTTTCGGATAGACGAGGCGCGTAAAAACTGCTGCCTTCCGATAGAAGAGAGATAGGGTGAACAGCAATGGATCCTAGATTAGAACCAGTCCCTGGCGATCTTGGACTCCCAACTTCTGGGCCCGATCCACAAACTCATAGGGCGCACAAGCAATAGCAAGCAAAACGGCCCAATCTGGAACTTCCCTGAACCGGTCACGACTCACTAGGGATATGCTTGCGGGTATCAAGTACTACAGTATAGGCCGATCAGACTGACATGTGCTAATCAGCATAGGCAAATTACCGTGAATCACCCCACCCGTATGTGGTCCAGGGTCCGAAATTGACATACAAAATTAGCTGGTAAAAGAGATTTCGGGGTTGACTCGGGCAGATATTGAGAAACAAACAATCGGAGAGGACGCAATATCTGCGTAGGACCTTTGTGTAATGGGTCACGCACAACAAGTCATGGATGTGCAGGCCCAGGAAGCTCAATAAGAGCCCAATTTTAGCTGGACCTAATTCGGACTGGACCCAATTCAGACTGGTCATTCCAGCACCCAGACAGAGCTCAAGGCTACAAAATACTTTGGAGTGTCTGACCAACTCTGATATGTTTATGAAGTGTACTGGAACTCTTCAGACGATGCGCAAAAAAAGAGATCATTTCAGATGCGTGTTTCATAGTGGCGCAGAGATTTTGGATGGCCTTCCTCTAAATTCTGGTAAAGAAGATTGTGCAAATAGCAAAATTGATACAGTCTAGGCGCTCGTCGGATGGGCTCTGCTCCGCCCTGGATCCTGCGCTAATCAACATGGCACATTACGGTTAGAGAGACCCCCGGCCTAAGCTGGGTATTTTATAAACGTCAATTAGAACCAGGACCTATTACACATGATGAAATGGTCACAACACTTCTCATCATAAGCACGGTGACATTGACTACCGTCGTCCATAAGGGTCAAGGTCTATCTTGATGATGGGAACTTACCAAGTGCTGGGGGTCCTGGCACTCCGTGACCCTATGCCTCATATCTGCTTAGTGAGGTGATATCGGGGGACATTTTCGGTGCAGCAAGCGCCGTCGTCGTCGATGGTGACAGCGGCTTCTAGTACTTTCGCACTTCAGAAACAATTTTTTTTTTCGTTGTACGGCGAATATTAGGATGTTGAGAGACCCTAGGACCAATGCTCTACAGAAAAAAGCATTGCTTGTCGGCTAATGTGAGGCCATCACGTGAGTTTGACTTGCCGCGTCAAAAAGGCCGGTCCGGTTTGGGGTTCTTGACACCGTTGTTGTTGAGGGCTTGACACGGCGGGCAAGGTGTGAGCGCTTGAGCAGCCATCGCAATGGCCCATCGTCTGTGGAGGAGGAGGGGGAGAGTCGGTGAAGGCGTCTCCGCGTTCTTCCGTTGGTAAAGCAGACCTTTCCCTTGAAAAGTGATAGGGTCGTGTATTACGGAGGGTAATCAGAATTGTAAAATTCTCATCGGGTTTGAATACAGAGGGTGTGTAAATATGTAGCTAGGATATATATGAATGAGAGGCTGTAGCCGTACGCACAAAGAACACATAGACCGCGCTGGTCCAAGCGCGACGCGACAGATAACGATGGGATGAAGAGATGGCGAGGCGATGAGTAACGACGAATGACACACCAGGGAGAGGTCACGGTGTGACTGGAGATCACTCGCTGGACCCCAGCATTGGATCATGATCGCACTTTCCTAAAACAGACCTTGACCCTTATGGACGACGGTACATTGACTGCTACTTTCGGCAACTCGACGTCAAAGAAGGGCTGGCTTCGTGCCAGTTGGACCGGGCTCTGAGGTTTCCCATCCGTTGGAGAACTTGCTGACAGTGATGGACTCCGCTGGAAGATCCTGGCTTTGACATCGGCATTGTACGCGCAAGCCAGCCGCAGCAGGATAATCTTGGCCCCATCTTCACATCTGGCCACCTGGCCTCACTTCCCAGCCCCGCGCTAGAATGAAAACCAGATAAAAAGGGTGCCTCTCTTGCCCTATTCTCTGTCAGTCTCCCGTTTCCTATCCCTCTTCCAGCAACATGTCGTTTTGGGAGCCCCCTCCTCAGCCTGCGACCAAGCTCGGTGTCTATCGCTCTCTCTCGGCCCACGCCGGGGTGCATGTCTCACCTCTGCAGCTGGGCGGAATGAGCATCGGCGACAAGTGGGAGAAGCTGGGGATGGGATCGATGGACAAGGAGTCTAGCTTCAAGCTTCTCGACGCCTACTTCGACGCGGGCGGAAACTTTATCGACACTGCGAACAACTAGTACGGCGACCGTGCTGTTTATCTTCGCTCAGTCTCTGAAGCCTCTTGCAGCCAGGATGAGACTTCGGAAATGTTCATCGGCGAATGGGCAGAGAAGCGCGATATCCGCGATCAGCTGGTCATTGCTACCAAGGTACGCGCGCGCGCATTGGAGTCTCTAAAACGATGATACTGACTCGTCCTCAGTACACCTATGGGTTCAAATTGCGGCAGGAAAAGTACGCTCAGAAAGTCAACTACCTCGGCAACAACATCAAGTCCATGAACATCAGCGTCGACGCCAGTCTCAAGAAGCTCCGCACGAACTACATCGACATCCTGTACGTGCACTGGTGGGACTGGGACACCAGCATCGAGGAGGTCATGGACGGATTGCACAATCTCGTCGTGCAGGGCAAGGTCCTCTACCTCGGCGTCTCGGACACTCCCGCGTGGGTCGTCGCGCAGGCCAACCAGCACGCCCGCGAGCAGGGCAAGTCCCAGTTCGTGATCTACCAGGGCGCGTGGAATGTGATGGCCCGTTCTTTTGAGCGCGAGATCATCCCCATGGCTCGTTCATACGGTACGTGTGCTTGTACTTGACCTCCTGAGCCTTGTGTGCTTACTTCTGCGTGCAAGGCATGGCTCTGGCTCCGTGGAATGTTTTGGCCGGAGGCAAGCTGCGCACGGATGCCGAAGAGGAGGCGCGGCGGGCTTCGGGCGAGAAGGGCCGCATGCTCTTTGGATCCAATTGGGAGCGGAATGAGGATGAAAAGAAGATGTCTGTTGCCCTGGAGAAGGTGGCTGGTGAAGTCGGTGCCAAGCATATTACCTCTGGTACTTACGTTCCTTCTTCCTCTCTGCGCTTCGGCTGATTTCATGCCTTTCTACAGTGGCGATCGCCTACTTGATGCAAAAAGTGCCCTACGTCTTCCCCATCATCGGCGGCCGAAAAGTCGAGCACTTGATGGCCAATATCGAAGCCCTCGACCTGGTCTTGACTGAAGAACAGATCGCCTATCTTGAGAGCATTCTGCCATTCGACCCTGGATTCCCTAGTGCCATGATTGTACACTTTTCATCGTACACTCTAGACTATCATCGTTGACGAGTTTTGTGCAGGGCAATGGACTCAAGCACAGCTATCTCATGACATATGTTGCGCATTTCGACAAGTTACCCACCCCTCAAGCAATTCGCCCCAAGAAGGAGTAGATTTTGTGAGAATCAATGTATACAAACGTTACCGTGTTCTTGTTAAATGATCAATGTACATCATGCAATAACTACTTGTCTTTTCTTCCGCCCGCATAGTTGTGCGAGTTTCCACATCTCTCTAGTCTTGCGGCCCCATTACGCATTACCCGAACGGTATGTCCTATGTGTAGCGCTGAACACGGAAATCACAAGTGAAATATCCCATCGAACGTTCATCAAATAGTGTCGATTCGGCTGGGGAGGGGTCTAGCAGAAGGTTACAGACTACTCAGCGATTCTTGTTGCTTAACGCTACGCACTCGCTAGTCGTTCCCTGTTCATATAGCCACAGATGGCCGTACGATTCGATTCTTATTCTTCTGCACAGATACATTCGGTATTGCAAGTAAACGGTACATTCCAGTTCCTCAGCTCGAGCAGCTACACTGGAATCCCAGCATCTTCTTCTCTCCAAAACCGCAGAATCGACGTTCCTCCGTTTCCTCTGCGCTCAATTCCTCAACCGAGTCTTCCGCTCCCCACGTCTGGAAGGGGTTCGATGCCATCTGAGCAGCCCCCGCATCAGCCGCGAACACAAACAGGGGCACAGAGAGAAGATAGACTCACGTGCATGACCTTGGCGAGCACCTGCTTTCCGCGCACAGGGTCTTTCTCGACGACGGCGATCACCTCCTCTAAGACCCACTGCCGCAGGACAAAGCGTGGGTTGGCGTTGCGGGCTGCGGCTTCACGATCTGCTGCCCCCCAGGCATCAGCCTCGCGCTCGACACGCTCGGAATAGACGTCAAGCCAGTCACGCAAGGCTTTCGATCCGGCAGCTTGATCCAACAGTTGCATGTCGGGTGCTTGTGCCTGCAGCCTTTGCACCAGTCGGTCTTTCTCGTCACTTGACATCCCGGGCGAG
The DNA here is from genome assembly GCA_963692855.1 of Mycena citricolor. Lineage (NCBI taxonomy): Eukaryota > Fungi > Basidiomycota > Agaricomycetes > Agaricales > Mycenaceae > Mycena > Mycena citricolor. The sequence goes on along the minus strand of CAVNYO010000138.1, from coordinate 168,942 downwards.
AATCCGCACAGCGTCCGGAACGTTCCATGGAAGTCGAGCTTCTGGTCGGCCATCAGGTCGAGCAGAGGCCGGACGATCTTCGCTTCATCTGTGGATTCTGCAGTGCGGAGAGCGAGTCGCTGCGTTTGATGTCATTAGCCGGTCCCGCAGTGAGTGGGTGAAGCCGCGCGCACCTTCCTCATGAGTTCGGCGTAGGAAGCCGCCATCTCGCTTTGCGTGACCCGCTCGAGTTCGTCTTTCAAAGCATCCAATCCGCTAGTCTTCCAGGCTGCGATGTCTCCGCCCTCAGCCCAGCCAGCCTCGACCGCATGTCCCAGAGACAGCTCGGCTCCAATGAGCGGGGCAAGCGCCGTGTGCAATGCTCGCAGAGCAAACAGGATGTTCGTGGGTTGGGACTGTGGCACACCGCGTTCAGTTCTGCGCCGCTTCACGCGGACGAACGACATACCCGATACGCATAGCGACCCTCCTCATCGGTGTGGTTGCAGATGTGGTAGGGATCAAATACGTCCATGAACGCAAAAGGTCCGTAGTCGATCGTCAGGCCCATGATCGATACACTGTAAAGGATCTGTACAAGTAAGTAGCGCGAAAAGGGAGAAAAACGCACTTGTCAGTGTTGATCACCCCATGCATGAATCCGTAGGCTTGCCACCCAGCCACCATCCGTGCGTTTCGTCTCGCAGCCTCAAGGACCAGCGCTTGTCCCCACGGCTTCCCAACGTCCAGACCGAGCACATTCTTGGCTACCCACTCGCCGAGGATGCGCAGACCGTCCCAGTGAGCGACCTGCTGACCACCGCCGAAGAGGAACGTGTTTTGGGGCGGCGAGAAGGCCTCGAAACAACCGATCCGCACGAACGACGGCGCAAGGCGTGTGAGGACGCACGCTTTCTCGAGCTTCTCTCGAGCGACGCTCACATCGGGGAGCGAGACGAGAGACAGTGCACGGGTCGTGGGAATCCCCAGAGCTTGCATAGCTGCGCAAAGGTTGAGTTACGAGACAAGGGACGCAGATGAAAAGCCGAACCTTCCGAGCCCAGATATTCACGAATACTAGAGCGCGTCACGGCAAGCCCGTCAGCGGAGCGTGAGAAGGGTGTCCTCCCGGAACCTTTGAGCTGCAGCTCATACGTCAGCTCTGGATCCGAAGGATGGGGAGTGACGACTATGCGCATCAGTTCTCCAGAGGCCGATAGCATATGCGGACACTACACACGGATCGAGGTAGCACGACCATCTCCCAGCTGTCCCGCCCAGCTCCCAAACTGGTGTCCACTGTATCGCATCGACCAAGGGGCGAATGTGTCGGACATGAGCACCGCGCGGCCGCTGCAAACGTCCACGAGATCCTCACGCGCGGCCACCGCTTCCGGTAAGCCGTCCTCCGGTTCCTCTGCAGGCTCGGTGCCTGCGAGCACAGGGGCGCCGAGATGCGCGAACGCGTCCCCAACTTCCAAGTGCGGAACGCAATCTCTCAAGGCCGTTTCGGAGATTCCAAGAAGGCGCGCGGGTCCGGCGGCCTGCACCTGCGGAACATGCTTGGTGAGAGGCGCGTTGGGCACGATCGGCGGCTGTGCGACGGATGCTTCGCGCGCGGCGAGCCAGTTCTCGATGTATGACCCCGACGCGTCATCGTTGTCGCTGCCATCGGGTGACGGCGGTTCGATGTCGTACGGGAAGGACGTTGGCAGTGGGATGACGTAGGAGAAGTGGGATTCCGGGGCGAGCAGGCCTGCGGGGCGTCGGTGATCTGAGGTGGAGGGAGGATTGTTCCTACGCACGGGCACGACGGGATAGACTCTTCTGGTTGGAGCTGCGGAACGCAGAGACAGTAGGGGTGAGACGGTCGGGTGTGAGGTTCTGAGTCAGTAGCTGGGACGGGGCGGCCAGTGGCAAGGCCGAAATCGAGTATCTCATGGTCTGGAAGTGTTGGGCAAGTCGTGCCATCATGACATATGCATCATAGTGGCTACGCAGTGATAGACTATGTTCTGTGTGTCATGTTCCCGAGGTGGCTCAAGTTGACAGCACAGGTATCCGAGTCATTGAGAATCAAATTCGAGCATATGTCCATAGCTTTCGCCGGTAGATACTACAATTGCTCTGCTTTTTGTTGTTTTCATCTGTGATACGGACGGATATGCGCCCGCTGAGTCCGGTCTCTGATAAGTATGCAGATGCAGCCAGTCACTCTGATTATTGAAATCGTGTAATTTATCTCACGGGAACATTCTCGAAGGAATGTACCCTGTCCGAGCTCCATTCTGTCACCCGGTTTCCTTCGGTCCCGGGCTGGCTTTAGCATGACTAGCATCGGAATTTTGAGACTCAAGAGTGGCAACTTGCAAACAATTTTTAGACCTGGAACGGGTTCTTTGATATGATGAATCAGGACAACTGGTGGCAGGGGCGGCGAGATGGAGTCTCAACAGCTCCAACTGTCGTGTCTTCATCGGACTAGTCACGGAGGGACAATGAGGCGGCGGGAGCTTGGCGTTTACTGAGGCTGCGCACGACCAGGGTACCTAGACGGATAAGGAGAGCTATTCACCCAAAAAAGAGCATGAGAGTATGCCCCTGAGATGTAGTTCCATGGGACAAGACGTCTAACAGCAGCATTGCCCCAAACGCTGTGGCCCGCCCCGTACGTTCGATCGCGCTTACGCGGGAAGTCATTAAGATCAATCTGATTGGCTTGTGATAAGCCCACAAGCGCCTACTCGAGCCGCTCGGACGACAGATGATCTGACAGAACAAAGTTCCCGCCGCGCTAAAATTGGCAAGGTAATCTGAGACAAGGCCGAGATCTGCCTATGTGGTGCGGAAGATCAGCGTTTGGAGTATACTTCGGAGTTTTTGGGGATCATCCAAGTTCAACGATCATGGAAATCGCTGGTAGTCAACTCGGGCTTATGGCCCAGGTTGCGCCACAGATGAGGTGCTGTATATCTCAGGGATGATGCAATCCATGAGTGCAGAACGACGAACACTCGATCAGTCGCTACGGGAGTGAATCTCGGACAGCTCGTCCAGGGCTGGGCAGCCTCAAGAGCGCTTGTGTGCATGCTGTGTTGGCGCGATCGAGATCACGCTAATTGTTTGGGCGATCACCCGAAAAGGGAAGGAGCCCCATATCGAGCCTTTTGTCTCTACCCCCGTGTGCCTGCGCGTATTGTCTTGCTCCGTTCAGGGATGCACCTTATTTCCACGCATCCACGAAGAAGGCTGTCGAGGACGTACATCGAAACAAAAGCAATGAACGCCCTTGGTGTGGAGAACAAAAGGCGTGGAAGTAGGCGCCCCGTGACGTGGATTGCTTTTTTGTTTCCTAACTCGATCAACGGCCAATATTGGATACCGCTCAACAAAAGGGCGTTTGCTATATAACCCCTGCGCTATGGCCCCATTCAATTGTCGCTCACTGACTCGCCGATCTTCGATCTTCAACGGCTACTCCTCTCCGAGCAACTTCTGTCCGCCATGACCGCCTACTACCCCCAGCCCGCTGCCGCGAACTACTTCTCTCCGCCCTCGCACGCTTCTCTTCGTCAACGGGGACTTCGCATGTGCGACCAATGCGGTGCAGCTGAGTCACCCGCTGTATCGAAGTTCAGACTGTGTGGCGGATGCGTATGTTCAAGCCTTCGGTCTCCATAGCTTTTCACTCATTGTATCTCTCTTCTTCTTCTCCAGATGGTTACCCAATACTGTGTACGTTCAATTACCCTACCGCACGACATCCATACTCATATCCTTCCTCAGTCCCAAGCATGCCAAAAGGTTCACTGGCCAGCACACAAAGCTATCTGCCAGCACACGGTCGAGCAGGTCACTGCTGCAAAGCAGGGCTCCGGATTCAGCGGGGACCACATCATCAAGAGCCTGCGCAAGTTCACATCCTCGCACTGCGCTCTCCTGGGATGGGCCGGCTTTCAGGCCCTGCAGCTCAAACGCGTTCCCGCCAACATCCGGAAGAACGCATTGTTGATTGAGCTTGAACCGACATCTGATCCTGATTGCAACCGTCGGTGCGTCTATCCACATCTCAGCCACCTCATGCTGCAGCGCTGACGCCCTCCTCCAGATTCACCGTTGTGGGCACACACGTGGTTCCGCGGACCTTTATCTGCGACCCGCTGGTCATCGGCGACATTCAGCGCCGCGAGCAACGGTGTCGGCAGGCCGGCGGGATCGGCACTGCGGTCATCATCATCCAGTGCGGATCATACAGCCAAGTGATGCCTGTCGAGGTCGACCCGCCGGCCAAGATCAGCTGGGACGTGCGAGACGACTGGGCCGAGGTCCTGTACCACTTTGTCGAGACCGGCCGCACGGACTTCCAGCCCATATCGACGACTGCGCAGGGCATCTACTATGGATGAGCCTCGCTTCGCTTTCCTCCCCTTTTTTCGAATTCTCTTTTTAGCCCCCTCACATGACACGCACCCGGCGATCTGTATCTCTAGCGCACAGCACATCCTATCTATGTCCTCTCTACTCGCATTTGCCTCCATTGATACCTCATTCGCTGTCCCTTTGCTATCCACAAGTTAGATAACAATCACAATCGACTCTTTGCAATCCAAATCTTACAAGTGACTATCGTTAGCACGAGTTTCCTTTTTGAGAAAAGCAGCCAGGCTGAGGCTGACTCAGCATTTCTCCGCTTCACTGGAACCACCATCGTTGCACCGCTCGTCTCCCTTCAACTAACAAGTAGATCCAAGCTAGACACGCATGTCAGTCGCAGCACGACGCAGACCTGAGACCTCCGCCCCCGGGCACGGCTCGCGCACGATGACGATCACGGGCACCCCGAGCGGCGAGCACGAGCACGACGACGACGATGCCGGCGGCGGCGCGGATGAAGCATCGGGGTCTGGGGTCGCGGGGGTGCTGCATCTGCGCGGGGGTCCGCCGCGCCGCCGGCAGCGGGTGGCGTGGGGCGAGGACGTCGTGGACAACGAGGGGTGCGGACGCAAGTCGTCGAAGAGTGCGTCAAGTGTACGCCGTCCTCTGTGATCCCGAGGCTGATTTGTATGTCTGCGCGCAGTCTGTTGCATCTACCACAAGCCGCGCAAGTTCGACGAGTCGTCCTCGGACGACGATGACTCGAATTCGGATTCGGCGGACTCGGACTCGTCGTATGAGACGCGCATGCGTGCACGGCGGGCGAGGCAGTATCATCGGCATCCGCACGACCACGACCACAACCACAACCACGATCATGACCATGACCACGGCGCAAGTGGTTCGCCCATGCACGGGCACGGTGTGGGCGCGGTGACGGAGCTCGAGCCACCGCCGGAGCCGAATGCATATGAGCGGCAGCCCGCGAAGGGGAAGGGCAAAAGGAAGGCGGGTGCGTGGTTTCACTCTGCTTGGTCTCCGGCGTTCGATTGACTTTCTTATGTGGACAGTGTGAAGGGGAATCTTTCAGATCTAAGATGGCCAACTCTTCGCGGTGCCCAGCTACAGCATCGCTCTGTGGAAATTGGGATTATGGGAAGCCTGCCAAAATCAGCTGAAAGATGGTATTTCGGCAGCATATAGCTCTTGTGGCTTGGTGTATGGGCATTTCTTTGCTGATCTAATAATACATACAAACTCCACCTGTGCCCATCCCTTGCCATAGTGAATACACATGACTTGAACATTGACTATTCCAACCTTTCTGATGTATCATGCTCCCAATATTTTGTTTGCAAAGTTTACTGCAGCCTCTTGTTTGATTCTGGTGCCTGGATGTCTCTTTTCCTTGCATCAGTGACAGATGATATGTCAGGGTGATTGTTATGGGTGGCCAAAGTCAAGGATGCATCAGACAAACAAACAAACACAAACTGCAAATCTCTCTTGCTTCCTACCACCACCATCTTCACAATGTCTGGAAAGAACTCTCTTGCTGCCTGGAAGATCAAGGCATGTCTCTTGAATATCAGCTGGATGATTGGATAGCTGATACCTTGTGCAGGCTGCTGCTTCTGCTCAGACCATGGTATGTTTCACAAATATCACTTTTCAGATGCCAAAACTGATATTTCTGACTTAGAATTCTACTTCTGCCTCGGTATGCATGAGCAATATCAATTTCCAATTTTGAAAATTGAGATCCTGGCTCAGAACACTGCTCGTGCCATGGTATGAGTCACCAATATCAGTTTCCAGATTTGAAATTTGATATTCTGTGTAAGAGTACTTTGGCTGCTCATGCTAAGGTTTGTCTCACCAATATCAATTTCCAAATTTCCAAACTGATATCCTGTCTTAGGACACTGGTGCTGCCCAGGACATGGTATGTCTCACTAATATCAATTTCCGGAATTCAAAATTGATATTCTGGCTCAGGATATCTCCCAGGACATGGTATGTGCTAGAAACATTGATTCCAAATATTCTGGCTCAGGATACTACTCAGGATATGGTATGTCTTGCCAATACCAATTTCAGATTCCAGAAAGTGATATTCTGGCTCAGGATATTTCCCAGAACATGGTGTGTGCAACAAATATCTCTTTTGAGATTTGAAATTTGATATTCTGCATAAGAATACTTCGGCTGCTCAAGCCAAGGTTTGTCTCACCAATATCAATTTCCAAAATTTGAAATTGATACTCTGTTTTAGGATACTGGTGCTGCTGCTGCTGCCCAGGACATGGTATGTCTTACTGATATCAATTTCCAAAATTCAAAATTGATATTCTGGCTCAGGATACTTCCCAGGACATGGTGTGTAGAATGGATATCACTTTCAAGATTTGAAAATCAATATTCTGTCTCAGGACATTTCTGCTGCTCAAGCCAAGGTTTGTCTTACCAATATCAATTTCCGATTTTTGAAACTGATATTCTACCTAGTACCCTGCTGGTGCCAAACCTCAAAAGAGAACCAGAGAACAGGCTCTTCAGCCTGGGGACTCTCCAGTAGCCAAACAGGTAAGCAGTCATATCTAAATCACGGTACAGCTGATAAGTCTGGTATCTTTAACATTAGAGCAAAAAAGGAAAGCATCACCAGTCTGATATTGAGCCTGCAAGTCTTGGATATGCCCTGGCACCAATTCTGACAGCACACTGGGCTGTAAACAAACCTGGGCCACACCTTCAACCTGCAGAAGGCCAAAGACCACTTGATAAAGTTCATGCTTTGAACTGGGCTAAGGCTCTGCAATGGGATCCCATAGCAATCCAGCCTCTTGAGGCTCAAAATGCAATTATTCTCCAAGTCCACAATGATGCTGTGGAGCCAAGTTGCCTTTCACACAGTGCAACCAATTTGAAAGAGGTCTGCTGGACACAGGGAATTGGGACACAGACAGTGGAAATTCTTGCTGGGCAGCATCGTCTTGCTGGAACAAAGCTGATCTATGAAGAAGATGAGAGGCTGGGCTCAATACTGAAGAAATATGAGAGGCTTCAGAAGGAACTAGAGAAAGCCACCAAAATCACAAATGTCAAGAACATAGAGAGACTCAAGTCAGCCATAGAGCCTCTTGAGCTGGCTCTGGGAAGCGTCAAGTGGCTAGTCAAATTTGTTGACAGTAAGAAGTGTTGTTCCTACCCTATTCAATTTGTTGACAATACTTACTAGAGAGCAAATCAAATGCAGACCTCTTGTTCCCGTTGATTGGTCACCCTGCTGGCAGTGTCTCTGCAAAGATGAAGACTCCAACAGAGACATTGTGGCAGACCATTGATCTGTACTTCCAACCCCACATTACAGAAGAAGAACAGTCCAATATAAAGGACTGGTGCAAGACATCAGACAGCACAGGTCTTGGACTGATATGGAGCAAGCGTCTTTATATGCTCCCCTTCATGAGAAAGCTGGGCCGGTACAGCATCTTCAGAACTCATAGCATGACTGCTATCCATTATAACAAGATGGGAGGAAGAAAAGACACAAGTGGATTTTTTGGGGCAAGTGGTTTAATTATGAAAGGCAAGACTGTCTTCTAATGTCCCTGTTCAGTTCTGGGAGATTCTTGCATCCAGCTCATTATCAGCCATTGAATGGCTGACTGCTTCTGGGTTTATGACCTACAACCAACAAGAAGGCACCTGTTCATCACTGTATCTGAACAAAGAACTCTTTGAAGATTATCTGGAGCCCAATCACGAATTGGCTGCAGAAGTCATACAAGTAGCTCAAGACTGCTTTGAACAAGTCTTCAAGAACACCAACACCATCGAATTCTTCTCTCCTGGCAAAATCTATGAAAAGCGCTGGTCTGAATACTCCGAGATCCTTCAGAAAGTCATCGAGAAGAAAATCACCAAAAATCATAAATGGGCACAAACACTTCAGGATGCCAAGTTTACTCAGAAGCTTGATGTTCTTCTGAATCCGTTGTGGGTAGGCAAAGGAGATGTGGGAATGCCTCTTTTATGTCCAGGCCTGTTGGACATGCTTTTCCAAGTGTTTACAGGATGCAATGCATCCATCTCTGTGGTAAGTTTTCTGTTCAAATATCAATTTTCCGATTTCAGAATTGATATTGGAAGTGGGTATCCTGCTCAAAATATTAATTTTGAATTCTGAAAATTGATATTTCTCACTTGCCTCTGAAATGCTTCTAACTGACTTGGGTATTGATAGCTCTGTGAATTTGTCTCTCCTGGCCATAAGCTCCATGAGACCGGAGATCATGGCAAAGTACATCATGGCTCTGTTCTGGACTCTACTAGTGGCCTTGTCAATCATTTGGCATATATGGCCTTCCAGAATGAATCTGGCTGGTCTAGCCTTCCACCCTCCAGCAAAGCAGACTTCCAAGAGGCTTGTCATGGACCCTCTAAGAAAACCTGCTATCAAGTGGCAAAAAGAGCTCTATTCAAGGTAAGTCTCTGTGACTTGTGAAATGACTTGTTGTAACACACACAAAGATAGTCCTGGCCACTTTGGAATCCCACTCCTTTCTAGCAGCTCAGGATGGAGAGCTTGCTGCCCAGATCAAACAACATGCAAAGAAGAGCAAGGCAGAACTAGCTGCTTTAAAAAGAGAGGATGCTAAAAGCAAGAAAACTCTCAGAGAAGTGGGTCTCAAGGGCAAGGACTTAGTGGTCCCCAGTCTGGAACCACCTTATCAGCATCTCCAGGACTATCTGCTCTCTCATAGCAGCTCAATGAAGGGGCATCTCCTCTCTACAGCTTGGCCTTCTGTCATTGCTTACGAAGTGACAACCCAGCAACTCAGATGGTGCCAGGGCCCTATAAAGGACCTGGCCACACTGGCAGTCCAAGAATGTCAACTGGCCCCTTATTATGGCGCTCATTTGACCAGCTGGAACTTTGTTCCAACAGACACTGCTGCAACCAAGAGGAGAAGTGGTCTAGCCTCCAGCCTTTATACATTCTCCAAGGTTTGGGAGGAGGTTGTGCAGCCCACCACTGCGGCCTGGCCTGCTCTACTGAAGTTGCTTGATAATGCTAGGCAAGGCATTCAACGCTCTACTGGCTTTCAGGATTTCGAGTTTTGGCTTGACTTGCCTGAACAGGATGATGTAGATGAGTAATTCTGTCAGTCTTATATTACACCAGGCAGTGGTAAAACTCCATATATACCTGTAGACAAGTGACTCAATCAGGCTACAGGATAAGTAAGTATGATAAGTAGTTGTGACAATCAACTCAAAAAAAAGCTGTTCAATCAATCAATGAGAGCGTCAAGACAGCATTGAAGAAGTCCCTTATCAGATGGACAAAGAAAGATGGACTGATCATGTATCATGACAATAGGCTGGTGACACGCCTAGGGAGCGTATGAGTGTGTAGCTATACAGGACAAGGTAAGGGACTAGTTGGTGGTTGTGGAAAGGGAGCTACAGCTCAAGCTCGTGCAGTATAACGTGTGGGATTCTAATTCTAAACAAGATCAGGCTCAAGGGATGAGATCAACTAAAAATGAGCAGGGGACAGTGGCGAGCAACAGGAGGGGACAGAAAACAATAAAAGGGCAATGGGACAATGATTGTCATAGTTTGGCCACTTTTTCATCTTATCATCAATGATCTTATCTTATCTTGGCATGGGTTATCTTATCACAGATCACGGCATCACATGGTCTAGACTAGGGGCCCAGGGGGATATCTCTATTGATTCAAGGCTGCACAACACATGCTCCAGAAGCTTCTACTACAACCCATGACCAGTGCTCCATGCGGTACATAGCCTTATGACTCATTAGTTGTAGATATGACTCAGACTGGATTTGGGTATAAATACTGTCGCTACTTGGTTGTATTCTCCAGTCTTCAAATTCACTTCTCTTTTCGACTATTGTTTTTGGTTGATTGTCACATAATTCGAAGACTCCCCTCATACCCTCCTACCTCAAACCTCTTACCCTGCATCCCGCACTGCTACGCCTGCTATATCCTCTTAACCCTTATCAACCAACTCACCCTTTTACCGAATCATCTAGTTGTTCCCTGCAATCACAGTGAAGGGTTCATATCAAGCAAACAGCACCAGGCCATGGGTAACGTTGAGCCTGACCCAAGCCTTACGGTAGCTACAAGGAGTGCTGCGGAGACCTTCAGGAAAATGCACCTCGGGATCATCGGGCATGTGAAGAGCTAGGCCCGGGATCTTTTTGCTAGCAAAAGAACCTTTCCTCGAGTGCTTGTACAGCACACAAATCCACCATTTTGTTCCGATTCCCATTGTCGTCTGGGAGTCCGTCTCCTCCTCCCATCCTACCATTGTTGCCCGATCTGGTGTATCAAAACCAACCGGGGCCCTCCAATCCCTACCTCGCCCTCCTGCCGCCTGAAGATGAGATCCCCAACCTTGACGAGTTACCCTCCAAACAACCACCCTTGCCCCCACCTACCACGCCTGCTCCTACCATGTCAGGACACCACCGCATCACCCTCGCCGCCAACCCCCCCTACTTCGATGGCGACAAGACCAAATACATGGGCTTTGTGGACTCGTGCACCACCTACATTGGCGCATACCAGTCAGAATTCTTGCTGGATGAAACCAAAATCCTCTTCATCCTCTCCTACCTCCGCAATGAGGCTGGCACAAGCTGCGCCGCCTCGAGATGGGCAATGAACTGGAAACAGCGCAACTTCGAAAGCCTTAATGGAATAAAGGCTGGGGTCACCTCGGCGACCTTCTTAGAGGAACTTCAGAGGGCCTTTGGGGACTCCAACATGGAGCAAGTTGCTGCCGCTCAACTCATGGCTCTGCGCCAGAATAGACAATCCTTTGCGGATTATATCTCCGACTTCGAGATGCTGGCTGCGGACGCGGGGTACAACGTGGTCACCTCCACCGACAGCAAGGGCGAGTACAAGAAGGGGGATCAGGACAATATCCTCATCGAGTTCCTTGAGCGTGGGCTGAGCAGCGAGATTGCAAGTCGCCTCTACAACACCAGTGTCCCTTTGCCCAAGGCATATGGTGCCTTCAAGGACTGGTGTGTCAACATCGAGGCCAATGCCTTGCGTGACCAGCTGCGTAAGGCTTCCTATGCGCACTCGACTCCGCGGCCTCCCCTCCAATTCCGCCCTCAGACAGCACCAGCGGTGCCCACACCTGCTCCGACCCGGCCAGCTGCCAACAAGCCGGTTCCAATGAAAATCGATTGCACCCATGCCCAGGGCCGCAATATCATCTGCTACAACTGTCAGCAGCCTGGACACATCGTGCGGAATTGTCCGGAGCCCAAGAAGAAGCGCACATTCTTCAATCGGGCCACAATGCTAGAAGAAATCGAGAACGGGGACAAGGACAACGAGTTCCTCAAGGAGATTGCCGAGAAGCTGCGTGAGAAGGGTTTTTGAAGCGCTCCACTCCTCTAGCCAAGGAGGTGGAGCGTCCGGACTATGGACGATTTTCTGTACTTGTTTCGATTAAACACATGAACGATTCTGCACATACATACACAATCTCGGACTCATTACGTACCAATATTCACGATTTTCTTGTTGCCGATATGGAAAAAGAACGCCAAAGAAAAATAGCTTTAAATAGAGAGTATTTACAGAGCAAAAAGGATCAGAAGGCTGCAGATAAATTAATTTTGGACTCCTACGTATTTATGGCTCGTGGAGAAGGAACCACGTCAACAAAGACCAAAAAGGGGAACATTGCTCCGGAGGCTCAATCCTTGAAAAAGGAGGAAGCGCCTAAGGAATCTGCCAAAATCAAGGTTCCAGAAGCACCCAAACGCACCAGGGTGCCAGATGCCGTCCAGAGAAAATTGGCGACCAAGAGACAGAAGGGCCCCCAGCCCAGCAGATTGGCGCAGGAATTGCGCAGTTACCAGGCCGAAAGAAAGAGGCATTCAATGGACGTATATGTCCAGATCACGAGTCTGGACTCAGGAAAAACGCGCGGGGTCAAGGCGCTGCTCGATAGTGGCTGCAGTACCTGTTGCATCAATACCGACTATGCACGGGCAGAGAAACTGGATATCCAAGAACTTCCGCAACCCATTGTGGCTTGTAACGCTGACAACACCGAGAACATCAGCGGACAAATCACGCATTACGTCGACCTGAGGATGAGAATTGGCCCTCATGTGGAGACATGCACGTTCCTTCTGACGTGCTTAGGGAAAGCTCGGATCTTCATTGGTCTTGATTGGCTGATGGAACACAACCCCGAGGTGGATTGGCAGGAGCAGATAATGAGATTCAGCTGATGCCCAGAGCGGTGTCACATGAGGGGTCACGAGGAGCATCAAGCAATGATCAACATGGATGCAATCGACCTGGACATGGACACACCAGATATGGAAGAGGGAGAATCAATCCTGTTGGTCGATTTTGGGAAGGAAGTGGATCTGCGGCTGAAGGAAATGCCAGCACAGACATTCGCAGAAGAAGCGGAAAAGGAGAAAGAGAGAATGACCAAGGGGAAGATTCCGGATCAATATTGGGAATTTGTCAAAGTATTTGCCAAGGAACCGTTTGACTCGCTACCGGACCAACGAGCGTGGGACCACCCAATTAATGTTTGGGGTAGAATTTTTTTGTGAAAATCTACCGGTAGAAAGGTAGAACTGGTAGAATTGGTGGATTCTACCATGTGGTATTGATCACGTGCATCAATTCTGATTTCGACGCAAGCGCTCTGCAATTTTGACAAAAAATAGCTGTACAAGAATAATTTTGAAGTGATTAAAGCTGCTTCATCATCTCTGCAACAGTCCAACTGCCCTCGGCAGCATTCCCTGCTGTATGGAGGGTTTCCTTGAATGGAGTGGGCGCCTCTCTCTGATCAATTGATGTAAGTTCTTCGAATGAGAATACGTCTCCACGTAGCACTGAGCGTGGGAGAATTTCCCTTAACATCTCATGTCCTGCTTCGTCAGCTAGTCGTTTCTCCAGTTCCTCTGATGCAATTGAAATCCCATCGTGAAGAGAGCTGTCATCACCGTTACCAGCTGGGTCAACGGTGCCAAATGGACCATTGAATCGAGCCTTAGGATCATCTGGGTCATTCTCCGGGACTTCGAGAACAGCGGAGGTGCGGGACTGGTTTTTCTCTGGGTACAAAGACTTCTTGACGCCAACAAGATGAGTCTTGATCTTTCCGAGTTGCTCCATAGTCTCGACAGACATGTTAGATCTCTCCGGGCTTTGAATACCATCCATCGCTGCGAAAAAACGTTCCACTTCGGCCGAATGAGGCCAGACGGATGCGAGACAAACTGCCATTGTCTTGATTGGATGTGTACCCGAGTCGATGCCCATCTGTGTCCACCAAGTAAGTGTGTCTTCGCTACTTCCTGTGAACGGCGCCTTCAAGGCATTGTACAGCTTCAAGTCCTCCATCAGGGCCTTTGCCTTCTCTGCTGGCCACCGCCACTTCTCCGACAGCTCGAGCGCTATCTCAACAACATCCTGGAACGAGTAACCTGTCTGAGGACGCGACACAGCAAGCCGACGGCACATGGGATGAAGGAATAGGGCGAGGACGTGTATACGTGTCACAATGAGATTGAAGCGCCTATCGAAGACAGCGTGCGCGTGTGTGATGAATCCCTCGTCATCGTCACTGTGTTCCTTCCTGACATCTTTCAAGGATTGGGCACAACGGAGAAGATGAAGTACGCAGTCGGCCAAGGTAGCTTGTCGTGTTTCGCAGGCGCCGATGACATCAACAATGGGCTTGGCAACACGAAGGAGCAGTTGGAGGTGCGTCCAAAATGTTGGCGTGAACAAGACAGTGTTCACAACATCGGGATTGACAGGTGAGAGTCCGTTCTGCTTCTCTTGCGCATCTTCACGCAGACAAGTGACACGGAGGGGCTGACGGTAGTCGCGCACACTTGCAGCAAGCAGTGCAATGGCGTACCATCGGGATTCACAGTTTTTCTTCATCTTCCTCTTGATTCCCGTTCTCTTTGCTTCACTAGCAAGCTGACCGCCCCAGTAGTGAGAGGAATCAAAGAATATGACAACTTTGTTTGCTGCGAAGATGATCTTTTTCATAACAGGAAACTTGAGGACTTCTCCGAGCAGTGTATTGACACTGTGGAGGAAACAGGCAAATGTCTGTACATCAAGATTAGCGACAGATCACCCATGCACGATCATTCAACTCACCAGCACCCACCAGTACTTATCCTTTGCCGTGAATTTCTTGCGAAAGCTGATCATAGTCGAAGGGTTGTCCGTTGTCAGTGCAATCACTCCTTCAGCTTGCTCAATGCCCATCTCTTTCATCATCTTCTCAGATTGCGCGAGAATGTTGTCGGCAGAGCCTCGATCTCCTGTCATGTCCTTGAGACCCATGATGACCGGATACATGTCTGGTGCAGCGGCGACCATCCCATACAAGCTCCGGTGCAGACGATCATCCCATCCGTCAATCAGGAGGGTTTTGCCATTGCTCTCCTTCAATTTCGCTTTTTCAATCCGGAACACGCGGATATCCTCGCTGTCAATGATGTTGTGGGAGAGCATGTAGCCTGATGCGGGGTTGTAGGAGGGGCGGATTGTGTTCAACCATGAATGAAGATAGGGATTGTTGGCAGCATGGAAGGGTATGTTCGCTGTAGCAAAGAACCTTGGACCAGTAAGTGATCCTGTCACTGCTAAACAGATTACTCACCGAAACTGCTTAATATCAGCCTCATTTTGTGTTGTTTCGCACAACGGATGATCAGTGTGTCCATCCAAACTGGACTGCACCATCTTCTTCTGTTTCTTTGTTGGAGGAGCTTCCGCCAGATCTGGAACTCCATCACCCTTCTGTTTCTTCCCCAGTATCAATATCTCGGCAGCATCTTTGACATGGGCTGGGACTCGAGGGCATTTTTTCACTAGATGAATTGGAAGGGTATTCTCTCGTCCAACAATGCGAGCGCCAGACGAATCAGCATCATCTCCACAGTGATTGCATTTCCATATCCACCGCTCACACCTCCCAGCTGCCTTCTCGACTTTGGTAAAGTTTTCTTCAATAACAGAGGGCAGACCGCGGCCCATGGAAGCGTCAGAAAGGGAGTAAAAGCGGCTGAGCTAAAAGATGGTTCCTCTACGTAAAAAGTAAACTACCATAGTTCTACCACCTGTCAAAAGTACTGATCGAATCTACCATTCTACCTACCGCTCTTTTTCTACCACCTGGTAGTGATTCTACCGTTCTACCTTGAACATTACACCCAATTGAGCTCAAACCGGGTTCCAAAGCAGTGGACTGCAAGGTATACCCATTATCACAAAACGAACAGGTCAAACTCGACGAGTTCTTACAAGAGAACCTGGCAAGCGGATGTATTAGGCCATCAAAATCACCCATGGCATCAGCGTTCTTTTTTGTCAAGAAGAAAGATGGCTCCTTACGCCCCGTCCAAGATTACCGGAAGCTCAATGAAATGACGATCCGAAACCGATACCCGCTACCGCTGATCTCCGAACTGGTCCATAACCTTTGCGGCGCCAAGTTCTTCACCAAGCTAGACATCCGGTGGGGATACAACAATGTACGGATCAAAGACGGTGACGAGTGGAAGGCCGCGTTCCGCACGAACCGTGGACTGTACAAGCCCTTGGTCATGTTCTTTGGTCTGACCAACTCCCGGCAACCTTTCAAAACATGATGAACGACATACTCCGAGAACTGATCAACGAGGGTCACGTGGTAGTTTATCTTGATGATATATTGATCTTCACAGAAACCTTGGACGAACACCGACAGATCACGAAGCGAGTACTCGAATTGCTCCAAAAACACAAGTTGTACCTGAAACCCGAAAAGTGCGAATTCGAACGCACGGAGATCGAATATTTGGGTGTAATTATAGGACATAATTCGATGTGGATGGACCCGGTCAAAATCAAGGGTGTGATGGAGTGGCCCGAACCAAAGAGCGTCAAACAGGTCCAAGCATTCCTGGGGTTCACCAACTTCTACTGACGCTTCGTCCGGGGATATGCGGAGGTTGCGAAGCCGTTGACACGGCTGACAGGGAAGGCAGGTTGGTCATGGGGTACGGACAAGCACGCGGCATTCGAGGGATTGAAGAAGAGAATCGCGGAGGATGCGGTCCTAGCACTGCCAAATGACACTGGCCAATATCGTCTGGAAGCCAATGCTTCGGAAGGGGCAACAGGCTCCGTTCTGAGCCAAAACCAAGACCGCATTTGGCACCCAATCACATTTATTTCGCACGCATTGACTGAAACCGAGCGAAATTACAAGATCTACGACAAGGAAATGCTCGCAATCATGCTATCATTGGATGAATGGAGGCAGTTACTACTAGGAGCCACAGAAACGTTCGAGATCTTCACCAATCATCCCAATCTCGAGTAGTTCCGGAAGCCGCAGAAGCTCAACCGACGGCAAGCACGATGGATCACGGAGTTGGCGGAGTTTGATTTCACCTTACGACACCGACCCGGCGCACTCAACCGCAAGGCAGATCTCCTGTCTCGACGAGCAGATCACGATCAGGGCAAGAACGACAACAAGGACGTCACGCTACTGAAGCCCAAGTTCTTCCAATCACAAGAAGTCACATTTGAGGGGCAAGATCAGCAGCTGATCAATGAGATCAAGGCCATTTGATCAATTGATGGAAGCGTCAAGGTGGCCTTGGAGAAGTCACTTGTCGGATGGAAAAAGGAAGATGGACTCATCACGTATCATGGGAAGCTCTATGTACTAAGGGATGAGGAGCTATGGGACAAGATCATTGGGCTACACCATGACACACCTTTGGTCGGACACGCTGGGATCAACCAAATGCAGGAGATGGTGGAAAGGAACTACTGGTGGCCAAGGATGGGAAACCAAATTTGGAAATGCATCCAGATGTGTGAGGCATGCCAACAGACCAAGACCAGAAGAGCAAGGATGGGGACTTTGCATCCACATGTGGTTCCAAATGTGCCATGGGAAAACATCTCAATGGATCAAATTGGACCCCTACTGGTCAGTAATGGGTATGACACAATTCATGTGTGGTGTGACACCTTCACAAAAATGATCTATGTCAAACCAATTAGTACTCACATCAGCAGCAAAGGAGTAGCACGGTTGACCAGGGACCAAGTGTTCCGCTATCACAGGATCCCTCGCAAAATCATCACTGACAGGGACTCACAATACATCAAGGGCTTCATGAAGGAGACAAATCAGATGTTAGGCATGGAAATGAACCCAGGGACCGCATATTACCCGATCACCAATGGGCAGACAGAACACATGAATCAGGAGATCAAGCACTATCTCCGCATTGATGTCAATTACCATCAGCCGGACTGGTCGGAGTGGCTGGGAATGGTGGAGTTTGCATACAATGACAAAATGAACATGTCTACCAAAATATTGCCATTCTACGCAAATCACGGATATCACCCATGGAAGGGAGTGGAGCAGCAGATGGAATCAAGGAATGAGTCAGCAGAAGAATTTGTTAATGGAATCAAAGAAATACAAGACAAAGCAAAAACAGCACTAGAAAAAGCAAATGAAAAAATGAAAAAATACTACAATAAACAAAGAAAAGAAGTTCCGGAGTTGAAGGTTGGGATGAAGGTGTACATAGACGGGGAGAATATTGAGATGGATAGACCATCAAAGAAGATGAGCGACAAGAGATTAGGACCATACGAGATACTGGAGAAGGTTGGAGCGGCTGCATGGAAACTGGATTTGCCAGACATGGACCGGAGACACCCAGTGTTCAACGAGTCACTGTTGACACCCTATCACAAACCAACCCCCCACTGCTGAGAGAAGAGACCCATGGCAAAGATGATTGGAGGAGCCAAGGAGTGGGAAGTCAAAGAGATTGTGAAAGAACGACATGTTGGCCAAGGAAAACAGTACTTGGTCAAATGGAAGGGATGGCCACATAGCAAGAACACATGGGAGCCATCCTGTCATCTTACCCACGCAAAGAAGGTCCTGAATGTGATAATCAACCCAAAAACAAGTCGAAAAGAGAAGTGAATTCGAAGACTGGAGAATACAACCAAGTAGCTACAGTATTTATACCCAAATCCAGTCTGAGTCATATCTACGACTAACAAGTCATAGGGCTATGTACCGCATGGAACACTGGTCATGGGTCGTAGTAGAACCTTCCGGAGCATATGTCGCGCAGCCTTGAATCAATAAAGATGACCCCTATCCCCCTAGCCCGGACCGTCAAGTGCCGTGATCTGTGATAAGATAATCCGTGTCAAGATAAGATGAGATCGTTGAAGATAAGATGAAAAAGTGGCTGAACTATGACACTGAAGGCTTAGCAGAAGAAACAATCCAACCCAGACACACGCATTTGCCTCCTGCCAATGCTTGAAGCCAGACATTGGGACTATCTCATCCATTGCTACAAGCCCAAAGACAAGTGGCTCCCATATCTCTGACAACAACTCTTTGACCCTTATGACAACATCTTCATGCCCATTGGCTCAGTCAATGAGGACATTGACCCTTGAGTGTCATAACTCAATCACTTTTTCATCATCCTATTAACAATCTTATCTAATCTTGACATCAGGTTATCTTATCATGGATCACAGCACCGTACAGTCCAGGTTAGGGGTTCAGAGGTGTTACCTGTACAAAGGCTGTGCAGCGTGTGCTCCATAAGGTTCTACTACAACCCATGACCAACACTCCACACGGTACATAGTCTCATGACTCGTTTGATGTAGATATGACTCACACTGGGACTGGTATAAATACTGTAGCTATTGTCATGTATTCCCCAGTCTTGGAATTCATTCTCCTTATTGACTTTGTTTTTGGGTTGATCATCACAATGGTGGGAAGAAGGATCACAGAGTGCATCAAAATCCAAAAGATCATAGAGTGATTCAGGGAGATCTGTCTCAACACAGATGTCACGCGCTAATGTGCAGATAATCATCTAATATTGACAGATTGATTGACTATCTCTGTTATCGGTAGGGCTACACAACATTACAGCAGATTTCAAATGATTGAGCAGGTTTTGATCGCAGACAGCTGCTTGTATTTGTTTACACTTGATTGTTTGTGAGTTCTACATCATTGGGCTCTAGGCCACTGTACATGGTGTGGTGACTGCTCTCACCATCTCTCAGTGACTTCAACAAAAGATCATTTAGTGACCCAGTAATAAAAACAAGTGCTAGCAAGTTTTTTTTCTTTCTACATGGACAGTTCATTGATATCTATAGCAAGCACTGGCCACAATTTTGAAATCACATGCTCAGGGACAGATCACAATGCATCAAATTGTTTGATGCTTCCCACAATCTCCATGGATTGTCACAACATTCAAAGGTTGCACACAATATTGCATTAGCATTGCTGCAGCTCATGGAAGTGATACAAGACAATTTCTCCCTATCAGGGATCCTCGACCTGGTACCCATTCTTTTGGAAGCGGAATAATAATAAAATGAGGTGTGCAGCCAAATTTCCATTATGTTAGTGGAGCAGATATTAAGCATGCTACATCAGATGTAAACAAAAATGAGCAGCCGTCTGCAATCAAAACCCACCCAATCATTTGAAATCTGCTGTATGCTACACTATGCAACATTACACTGGTTGCTGAACAGGGCCTTACATAATGTCTCCAAGTACATTGCCAATCCTTTGATTTCATTTACTGTACTATTTCGACCGTAGATTCGTGTCATCGGTCATCGGGGGTGTCGAACCGAACCTAATGTCAGGTTGTCATCGGTCATCCGCGGCCTCGAAGCTAATGACATCTCGAAAAAGAAAATCATCATATTGAGTGACTTTGAGCGCAAAAATTGATAGTATGAGTCTAAAATATCGCCTAAAATTGTTCAAATCCATGAATCAGGCCCTCCAAAGCGCGCTGGAGCGCGAATGTTGCGACGTTTCCGCCTAGTCGAGATTGGAAGATCAGCCGCCTCAGTTCCAAAATTCACCTCCTCGACTACACCCGTCCTGATGATGCCTTCCTCGTCGTCAAGATCATAACCTTCTGGCAGGTTCTCGTGTGGATTGAGAACGACATTTCGCACGACAGCGAGGGGGACATCGCTTTTGTCAGGTGATTGGCCGTGTTCCGTATCGGGCTCTTCTTCGTCCGGAAAATCTTCCTCTTCCTCTTCCTCTTCATATTCCATCTCCTCCTCCAAGTCGGACTCCGGTGCAGCCTTGGCCTTCGTTTTTTTCTTTCGCTTCTCCGTGGATGTGATTTGCACAAACGCCTCTGGATCAGTCCACGGGAGTTCTCGCAAGATCTCAAGCATCTTGGGAGATGTCAAGCTGGCATGCGACGAGTTGAAATCCCCAGCGCGGCACATTTCGAAGGCCTGCGACCCGAATCAGCAGCTGGAATCAAGATTCAAAAGAAAACAGACCTTTTGAACCAACTCTCGATCGTTGCAGGCATGGAACGCATCGATGATCCATCCAACACACCGATCGCGTAGAGTCGTAACTGTAGTGTCCAATTTGCCCACAAGTGCGCCGGACTTCAGCAGCAAAGACGCTTCTGCAACAACATCTTCATGGGCTGAGAGCTTGATAGCATGCTTCATCACCCGCTGGACTCCAACGCCGAGAGGTTGGAAAAGGCCGGTGCAACCACCAGGAACAAAACAGATCAGGATACGAGGATGACTTGCCTTCATCCAAGTCAGGAACTCGTCTGACCAATGGACAGACCAGCAATCGATCTTCCAAAGGCTGTACTGAGTCTCCGGAAGTTTCAGCCTCGCTTTCGTGTCTTCGAAGTGTGGGGCAAGGATGTTGTCAACGAACGAATGCATTGTTGTGTGAGTCGACCAATAGGTTCCATTCCTGGAGGGCTCAAAGCGAAATCCGAGCTTCGAAGCCTTGTCATAGCGCGGAGCGTTCTTGTGAGGACATGAAGCGGTGGTTTTACCCGAGAATATTGCCTGCATAGGTAGCAGTGTCCCATCGGCGGCAATTGAGGGGAAGAGAGTGAATGCGCGCTTCTCTTCCATGCCAACCGTGTTAACTTGCTTCGCACCGCATTTGCTCCAGGTCGTCTTTGTCCCTTGCTGGTAGACAATCTGTGTCTGATCAGAATTGACTCTCAAGGCAGCAGGAATATTATAGTCCCAAACGAGAAGCGCCTCGCGGAGATTCGCAATCTCGAGGATTCGATCTACGTTCTCCGGAATCTTCTGAGCCGCTCGGGTGGCACATCGTTGGCTGAAGCCCATGAAGTTCCGCAGGAACTTGCGTACAAAACTATCTGAGCACTTGAAGGAGCTGTTGTCAGGCGCGACACAACTGAATAGATTGGGCTGGTGCTTCTCAATCAACGCGACCATAACTGCTCGAATTGACACAAGAGTGAGAGGAGCACCTCGATCGCGCAAGTCATTGATCTGATCCCGAATCGCACCGATCAAGACGGGATACGAATCCTATTCAGTTTGTAAATATCACTGCAATGTCCGCGATATGAACGGCTTACCAGGATGCCTGAGCGCGTTGATTGTCCACCGGGTGCGTTTCCCTTTGCCACCCTAGCCAAACATGATTTGCTCCAATGTGAGATCCCACGAGAGCTTTCGATCCACGTCCCAATGGTCTGGGGTGCGAGACGCTTGAACAGTGCTTTATTGAGAAGCTGAGCTTGCCGCCAGATATCAATCGGGCTCCATGAACCTGCGCGCTTGCGAGCAAGGACAAGTTGCGGCCAGATCAGAGGATGTTGCCAATTGACGCGCTTAGCATCCTCAGGAGGACCGGTGTGCTTCGGCTTGCGTCCCCTTTTCGGCTTGGAGCTACTGGCATCGGCGTGCGATTTACGCAATAATTTACGCGCAGGTCTAGACACCTCAGCAAGATCGTTGATGTTGCTGTCATCATCATAGTCCCATAACACCGCCGCTTTCTGGATGTGACATGAACCATCAGTCCATTTGGTGATAAGTATGATTGAACATACCCGTTTTTTCCCGGTCTCTATGCCCGATGCAATAGCAAGTGCCTTCTTGTTGGCGCGCAACTTTGCCTGGCTGAGTCGGTTACGCTCCCGCTTATTTTTCTTCGCTAAGAAGTTGGCTTCCGCAATCTCCACCGATTTCGACTCTCGAGTCGATCTGAATTTCTTGTTTGCCAGAGCAGTCTTGCGATCCTTCTCCTCGCGGGTTATCCTCTTGAAAAACGATCTCACACTTGGTTGTGGCCCCTCGTCATCAGACAGGTTCGTGACTCGTTTGGTCTTTGCAGCCACCTTTGACTGAGTCCCGGCCGGCTTTGACATCCCAGCCTTTCCACTCTGGAAGACATCGGCAAGCGCGGAAGTTGATTGCACCGGCTGCTCATTTGAATGAGCCGTAGGAAGATTGATGGGCAACGGTGGGTCGCGTGGAGTTGGATAAGATATCTGCACTCGCTTTTTGGAAGGGCTCGGTGCAGGAGTCGGAGCATCTGGATTCCCGCGCTCTCGTTTGAGACTGATCCCAGACATTGACGAGCGCAACTTGGAGACATCGTCCTCCGTGACTGTTTGAGGTTTCGACGGGCTCTGGCATTCGAATGTGAAGGCTGGTGCTGACTGGGCAAACTTCGAGAACGAACGCGGCCGCGGTGGAAGATCCTCCATTCCATCATCACTGCCATCAGACAAGCAAATGTCCTCCGCCTCTATGAAAGTGCTGGCACGCTCATCGGCAATCTGTGTGAATTTGATCAGTTTGAATACCAAAAGAGACTCGATTGGCACATATGCGATCAAGAGAACGTGCAACTAGATGATTAAACATCTCAAGCCGCGGAACGGGGAAGTCTGATTGTTCCAGAGGCACGGCATCGGGGAAGGCGGCACGAAAGACAGTGTCGCACGCAAAAAAACCACAGGAGTCCCCATCTGTCTGCTTTGATATCTTCTCGAATGATCCGATTTTGAGATCGCTAAGGCCGTGCTGAGATGCCCACCAGTGAAAGGCATCAGTCAAGGCTGTCGGTGCCTCATGCCCCAGCGAATCACCGTAGCGCAGCATGTCAGCTTCTCCATCCACCTCGATTCCCACCCAATGCTTCTCGCCGCTGTAAGTCCCGAGATGTACGACTGTGAGAAGTGTCTGTTTCAGTTCAAACACATCGGATCCGACAGTGGAGATCCATCGCGTGTTGGCCGACTGTTCGTAGTCCTGACTGCTTGCCGGTGCTTGGCTGAACGCTTGTTGTATCTTGTCCGCAAGATTCACACCCTCCACAATGTACTTCTCAAGAAGCTTTCGGTCCCCGGCAATCTGGTCTCGCAACAACTCCAGGATATCGTCAACATCGGTGCTGCTGAGCCATGTTTTACGGAGGAAACGGTACATGGTGTGCATCGGGCTACGGTCCGACAATCCCCGCTTGCCTCGGTTCCACGGGATCTCGGCAAGGTACCCCAAAGTCTTCTTCGCCTCTGCCCGAACCTCTGGGCTCTTCCGAACCTGTGCTCTCTCCTGCACCCACTTCTGAACTGGCGACCAGATGCTCCGAATCTTCCTGATCTCGTGAACACGCTCCCAAAACACAAGAACCCAGAGAGGGTAGCGACTCGCTGCCTCCGCATCTCCAATCACATGCTTGTACGTGATGGAGTTGGCGCCGTCGAGCCACTGCTGGCTGCCTTGTTCCCGAATGCGAGCGATATCCTTGCTGGTGGGGATGGGGAGACGGCGCAGTCGGATAGCGAGTGAAGATCCATCGAGATCCGGTAGGTCCTTGCTGAACATCGCCTGTCTGCTTCCTTCATCCAACACGATTTCCGTGTGCTTGGGGAGATTCGTGAGAGAAAGAAGCCCAGCGATGGGCAGATCGTCCGAGGGCAAGATGCCGAGTTCAGCGGGGATGGCAAAGACTTCATTAGCAGCGAAGCGACGGACACGTGGAGGCACAGCACTCCATTTGTATCCCGCGCCAATCCACGGGGAAGGATCAAACACGGCAGGCTTGTTGTTATCCATGGAGAGACTGTTGAAGATGCGCTGGCAGGACAGTGGTAACAATCTATTCACAGAGCGAGCTTAATCAGTGTGATCATGTCAAATCTAGGCTAGATTAGTTCTAATATGACAAACAATCGCATTTTAACCCAAAGACAGCTTCAATTGGGTGCATTCCCTCGTGCTTAATCAGATCCGGGCGCCGCCAGTGCCCGACATCACAACGAAGCTATCTGACAGCTGTCATCGGTCATCCCGGACCTTGAAGCTGTGCACCATCGAATCTAAGCTGTCATCGGTCATCGGGTCGAAACTACGGTCAAAATAGTACAGTACAGCTAGCACCAGCATTACAATTAGTGCACTGTTCCTCACAATCACAAACCACTGGACAACATTCCATAAGGATCTGGCCCAGGCCACATTCCAAATCAAGTAATTTTGTGACATCATTGGAGCAGGCTGTGTGGGCCACATCACAGTGATCACAGGCCACATCAGCTGATCTGGCCAACCCACGAGACCCTCGGCCAGATACAAATAAGGAAGTTCCTGTTGGGGAAAATAGGTCGAGGGGGTTGATTAGGTAATGGTAGAATAAGTTTGCAATAGCAAGATAGGATGAATAGAATTGCTTTAGGGCAAACTGATGCCCTTTAGACTACATACCGGCCTAGTTATATACTAGTAATGTAAGTAATCTATAATATTCTACTATTGACCGGTATATGACTAAATACGATTATCTAATGATCTGGAGCATTCCGGGACAGCTGAGCTGCATCCCAGGAATTCTATTTAATTTCAACAGTTCCATCAGGCCACATTGCCTGACGGCATGAGAATATGGCATGTTGTCAACAGCCTGACAACATGCTCTTTCTATCGATGCTGGCATGGAGTGGTTTTTGTGGATTTGTACTAGTAACTCGAAGCACTTGAGGTAACATTATGTCCATCATCTTCACTTGTTTTGCCCATTAGCAGCTGCCTGATGAGACAAGGCAAGCAGTGCATAGAGCTGCAAGATACCCAAGTAGCCAGCTCCTCATCCTCTTCTGCATTTTTTTACGTCCATTCCTACAGCAGTTCGTGCGTTTGTGAGCCCATCCAGAGTTGCGATCTGGTTATCGGTGAAGGAGATGGCCAATCACGGCTATCTCCGAACTGGCCCGGTTTCGTTTGTGGGCCGTGACTTGGGGCCACATCAGGATGTGCCCGGGCCAGACCTTATGGAATGTCGTTCACTCTCGAACAGACCCTCGCTAGCATTCTGACTTCGGCTTCACAGGATAAATTCCACAAACGGAACGGCGACATGTACGGGAAAGCGAGTGGTCCGTGCGGCTAATCTGGTGCTGCACAGCACGGGTACGACACCTTCCATCCAACAATTACGCCTTGGAGATGGCAATCTCGATGTCCCCACCGTTGTTGGATCCACCACCGATGATCATCGAGCCGGGGGTCGTTCCGCAGGCATCGCGCAGGTTCTGAACATCGGTAGGTCAGTCAGTCAGTCCGTGCGCGAGGGGGGCGCTGCACGTACGTCGAAGCCACCGTTGCTGGAGCCGTGGCCCTCAAGACGGCCCTTGCTGATGTCGATCGTGGTACCTAGCACACACATAGAGTCAGCGAGCCAGCCCCGTTCGGGTCCCAGGCAGGGACGTACCGCCGTTGACGGCCGTGGCGGTGACACGGCAGGTTCCGCTGACGGCGGTGGTCGACGCGGCGTTCACGCGCAGGAACTGGATCTTTCCGGCGATTCCGCCTCCGAGCTACCCGAAATGCCGTGAGCACCGACACACACAACGCACAGGGGGGGGGACGTACACCGAGGAGCGCGACGTCGCAGTCGTGCGTGTTGAGCTTGACGTTGCGCGCCGTGCAGTTCGCGACGTTGAGCTTGACGGCCGCGCGCGAGTTGATGGGGGCCGCGAGGACCGAGGTGAGAACGAACGAGAGGAAGAAAACGATAAAGCGGCTAGCGAACATCTGTGCCGAGCCCCGGAGATTCAGTCACCGCGCCGCTGTCGACATTGGAGCGCGCACCTTTGAGATCGGGTGAGGTGCGTTGGCTAGGGGTTGAAAAGGCTTTATCAAAAGGCGACTGGCGCGAGAAAAAGAAAGTGGCGAATTAGGGAAAGAATGTGGAGGACGCGAAGACTGGAGAAACGCCGCGGATCTGCACGTCTTATATACACCTCATGCACGGTCCGGCGGCCGTAGCCCTCGCCTCGCGTGTCGGTTTTGATCTTATTGTCCCCGAGATGGCTCGGTCACTAGCGGGTGACCACGCACGCCGGGAAACTTGACGACGAACAGCGCGGTCGCGACGTCCCTAAAGATGTGGTGGCGGAGGGGAACCAAAAAGTGGCCGTAGACAGCAGACAGTTCCATAGGGCAGCCCACACGGGTGCGCTCAAGTCGCTCTAAGAAAGGTCTTCCAGGAATGAGCGTGACAGGAGTGCCCATGCAGCGGAGGAAGCGCGCTGAAGCGACGGCAATAGGATGCCCTGCCCCGGCCGCCATAGCGACCCGATTTCATACCGGCGAAATCAGATTAGATGAGATTAGATGAGCCTCGACAATTGGCATTCATTGTGTGTAAGTATGTCAAGCAAATTATGGTAATACTTTTGAGCAACCGTCGTCTCCCCCACACGAGACTCAGCCCGTCCCCATCTCAGAATCCGAATCCGAATCCGACTGCGAACCCGCGTCTACCTCGGCAGCCCGAACCGCCTCCACCGCCCGGACCAGCTCCATCTCCACCGCAAACCCGTTGCGAAACTTGCCGAAGCGTGGGGACTGGCGCACAGGCGTCCGCTCATACCGCCCGCGCCCGCGCTTGCTGCTCCCCGCGCGCAGTCTCCCTGCAGCAGCCGCCGACGAGGGGGAGCCGTGCGCGGCGAGGTACTCGCGGCGGTAGGGCGCGGTCAGCGCGGGGGGGCACACAGCGCCGTGCGCGTCGGAGCACTGGCCGTGCTCGATGTGGTACCGCAGGCCGTTCGGGTTCAGGTATGCCTGGCGCACCCATAAAGACATAAACGCGTCAGTTCACGACGGAGGGGCGGGCGCGGATCCTCACCTTGAAACACTGCGGGACCTAGCGAAGCGCACACTCGTCAGTCAACGCGTGTCCAGTCAAGCAATGCGGCGGGCGCGACGTACCGGACACACGTACGTCTTGGGCTGCCCATTCAGATACTGCACCGGTTTCGGCGGATCTGAGCGGAGTATGTCGTCCATCGTCGCCGTCGTGGGTGTCGACCCGGGCGTCAGATCCAGCACAAACTCGTGGCAGGTCGGTGACGCCGACGCCGACGCCGAAGCTGGTGGCTCAGAGTCGGCCTTCTCGGGACTCTCACCCACCACCGCCGCAGCCCGCACCTTGTCGCTGAGGTTCCGCTGGAGTGTCTTCACGAGGATGCTGGCGGCCCCTTCCGTCTCGGGAAGCCCCGCCCTCGCCCTGCCCTTCGGCATCTTGGCCCGCTTCACTTTCTTTTTCGAGGAGGGGGAAGGCGCAACGAAAACGTCCTCTGTCTGCGGGACGTACTCGCGGGGTTGGAGCAGCGAGAAGGTGGTCATCGACATCGACACGGGCACGGGCGCCGGGACGGCTGCGGGCACGACGCAGCCCGTGGCGATCGAGCAGAGGGCGTCTGCGAGTACCTGCGGCTCTGGTGTCGAGAGAGTCGACGACGATGCTGAGGACGCCGAGGACGATAAAGAGCAGTCAGACGTCGCAGGCGAGAGCGGCGGGTCTTCCTCGCGCGGCGCCCAGTCTTCGCACTCCTCCGTCCCCAGCGGCCAGTCCACGACGGAGCTGGCAGAAGGCCTGTAATCGTCCCAGAACGGTATGGGGGAGGGCACCCTGCCGCTGGGATGAAAGCGCTCGAAGTGGTCGAAGAGCGCGTGCATGTCCGGTAGCGCGACGTTGCAGCACTTGAAGTTCGAGCACTGTCTTCTGCGTCAGTGGGTTCAGGAAGATGAAAGCCACAACGACGACGACTCACAAACTCGCGCTCGGCAGCGCACTCCATGGGTGCAGACGCTACGAAGTACGACTCGGACCCACCGACGAAGGTCGCGATAAGTATGAGACCTAGAGTCCGGAAGCGAGGAGGGGGCGGTGAAGAGCAGAGAAAAATGCCAGGCGGGTGTGAAGGAAGGAAGTCGACGTACGATGCAAACGTGATCGACGCGTTCGAAACTTGGGCTGGCGTGTTGACTGGCGTCTTCTTTCCTTTCTTCCTTCGGCGCCCAGGGCCCGATGCCGCCGACCGAATATGGCGGAGTCGTTTCCCAAAACGCGAGTCGGGGCTGCTCGATGACGATGACGCAATAGAGAAGGGTCCCTCCGTGAGATGCACGATTTGTCAGGCAGCTTCACAGACACTCGTCCATGGGAAAACAACAGAGCGCCCCACATCGCGAGACTAGGCAGCCAAAGAGATCCTCCACAAACAGAGTACCAGAACACTTGAAACTACAAGAAACGATCGATCGTCCCTGAGAAGGCGTGCCAACGAACGCCCAAGGAAGACGTCGAGCGAGAGGCTTCTGGTGCACCCGGCACACTTTCGGTCTCCATCGAAACATGTCGGAGACGTCACTGTAAAGTGAGAAAAAAGCTCTACTGAGAACCGGCTAAGGTAGGCGGTGTCGCCAACTTCTGCATGGAAGGCGAGAGTGAAGATGCCGCCGCGCTTGTCGCGATATCGCACGTGATCTTAACACGCTCATGTGACTTTGATTAATGACTGCCAGGAACGTCAGCGCTTACACGTGAGACTGGTAATCTCCGACGCGATCCGAGAACACTTCATCCACGCAGAATAACGAATTTATACTGGAAGTGAGACTCTAGAAAGGATGGTTATACACGGTCCCCTCCTGGAGCTTATACTCGATGACGAGCCCGTCCTCGTTGCTCTCTAGGTTGCCGCCCTCCTTGCCGCGCGTTTCCATCGCGATAGCGTCGCGTTTATAATGCGTCTCCACATCCCCCAGGATGCTCAGTACCGTCGGGACCCCGCCCGTGTAGTTGTTGTTGATGCCGTTGTTGGAGTCGGAGGTCCTGTTGCAGTGTAGGCTGGTGTCGCTGAGCAGCGACGCGCGGTTGTTCAGGTTGGAGAACATCGAGAGCGGTTAAATGCGGCCGACGGTCATCTCGATCATCGTCGCAACTGTTTATAATCAATCAGAGGCGCGCGGTTCAGTCGGAATTTGAAACAGTCTAGGCACTGTCGGTCTCCGGTTGGACGCGGAAGATGACCACCGCGATGACGCTGCTGCATGTTAGCAAGGTGTGAGATGCATCACGAAACAAGACAAGTACTCACGTCAACCCCATTGCGAAAGGACGCCATGGTCAGCCGCCTGATCACATTGCGCGTGTCCTTGAAGCTCGTCTTGTAGTTCATCGCGCGGAACTTGACAACGAGTTTCGCAGTGATGATAGCATCCGCGGCCACCATCCCCGACAGACACACTGCGGCCGCCCCGCAGCAGAAGCAGCGACAGAACTCACGCGTAACGTATCTGATCAACGTCGATCTACCCGAGTACGATGGGTGGAGAAACAGCTGCACCGCGGTCGCGGTGCCCCCACGAGCCCGGTCACGATCACGAGCGTGATGAACGGAATCCAGCAACACCGCTTCGTCCAGCGCACGTGCACCAGTGAGGGAGTGTTCGAGACTGAGAAACGGAGGCCAAAGCGGAACTCACAGGTTGTACATCATGCGCGTGAGCCACACCTGAACAATCGCAACGGTGTCTACGGTCGCGAGGACGCTCACCGGGATTGTTCAAGGTCTGCATCATCAAACGTCAGGGCCGGCGCCAAGCGGGGTGTCGGTTCCACGCACTATGGCCGCAGGTTACCGTTCATTGCCACGATGCTACAGCACAATCATTCGTCAACAGAGAGAGAGAACAAATACAGGAGCCACAGACGTAGACGCAGACGCACGGCCACCCATGTACAAATAACACGTCGCAGCGCAGCAAAACCGGTCAACGTGTCCAGCACAAACGCAGAGAGCACCGAGATTTTGTTGAACAGTCGGTCTGGGTCGCAGTGAATCGCGCGCGGGGCAGCTTGGGCACGAAGGATATACTTCGAGGAAAGCGGAGAAGATATTTCGCTGTCCTGCGAAATACCCTTCAGCTCCGGCGCGAATGATCCTGACGCAACGCCACACACTCCATGCACCTGAAAAAATCAGCCATTATCATAGTCAAATGAACGAGAACCAACTATCACGCTCTGCAAAGTAAAGAGACTGACCGGCGCAGCACCTAGTCAGCCCGAAAAAAATCCAACAGAATGCAACACGCCCAACAATGTGGCAGAGCACGTGAGCGGTCGATATTCCTCCGAGTTAACCGATGGAACCCGGCGGTGCTGACCCGTGGAGCTCTGTGACAAAAACCTTTGGGGGAAAATCAGTTCAAAGAATTGGGACAGGAGACGTCTATTACTGGTGTGAATCATCACTTAAACTGACGCCAATTTTTAGTATATAAGTTTTTTCCTACAAAGAGCCCTCTCCAGTACAAGTTATTCAGGCAAATGTCGCTCCGCACTATATTACTAGCACGGAGACTAAATCGTCATTCTTCCCTCTGCTGTGCCGTTCCCGGAAAGTGGAGTGAAAATGTTGTGAGGGGCCCTATGAATCTTTGGAGAAGGTGAAAATCCCCGAAAATGTGCGGCTCCAAAGTAAGGCTGAGCGAGCGGAGCAACTGGACCGCAGCCTTCGATGATCTCATTTGCGTGATTGATCGAGATCATATCGCGTTGATCTGACGCCATCTTGTGCTTTCCGCCGAAGAACCTTGCAGTCGCCGACGACCTGCGCATGTTCCCCAGCACCTGCCGACACGCGTTTCTGAAATCTCTGACGCTCGTCTCGCCCTCGTCGTCTTCTGCTTCCGCACTCCGCCGTCTCCCGGCCCTTTCCGCTCGCTTACACCCTGCACCATGGCCAGGGTCACGGCCCTCGCTCCGAGTCCTGGGGCGCACGTATCAGAATATGGCCCAGCAGCCTGAGGCGAAGGACGACCAGGACGCACCGCCAACAAGACCTCCTCCACCCTCCTCGCCTCCACCTGCTCCACCCTCGACAAACGCCGGCACGGTATCGACGAAGGAGCAGCGCAAGATGGACTGGCGGATAGCGAAGAGCCTGATCCCGCACGTGTGGCCGAAGCACGACTGGAAGACGCGTGCCACGGTGGTGTTCGGTTTTGGGCTGCTCATCGCGAGCAAGGTGCGTCCGCGCTCCCTGCCGCGCGTATAGCGAACCTGAGCACCGCCCGGCCAGCTGCTGAACGTGCAGGTGCCGTACATCTTCAAGGACGTCATCGACGCGCTGAATATGGACCTGGCGTCCACGGCGACCGCGTGGACCATCGCGGGGACGCTGGTCGTTGGCTGTGAGTCGCCTGCTGTCGCGGCGTGTTTCACCGAGGTACATGCGCGCTGACTTGGGCGGTAGACGGCGCGGCGCGGATATCGTCGGCTGTCTTCGGCGAACTGCTGAACGCAGTGTTCGCTAACATCGGGCAGAGCGCCATCCGCAAGGTGGCGCGCGAGACGTTCCAGCATCTGCTCTCGCTCGACATCGGCTTCCATCTCTCGAGGCAGACAGGTGGGCTCACTCGGGCTATCGACCGCGGGACGAAGTACGTGTGTCGTCCGCTGGCTGTCTTCGTGCCACCCTGCCTTTAGCTGAACGCTGCTTTTCCCTTTTCCAGAGGTATCACGTTTTTGCTGCAGGCGATGCTGTTCCGCATCGTACCCACCGCGCTCGAGATCTCGCTTGTGTGCGGCATCCTTGTGAGTTCATTTGCGTTGTCTCCGTGTCTCGTGTCTCTAGACCCGCGCAGACCTACAAATTCGGATGGGACTTTGCCGCTCTCACCGCCATCACGTTAGCCGGCTACACGTGGTTCACCATTCGCACTACGTCATGGAGGTTCGGAACAATTTTTTTCTTCTTGCAGCTGACGGTCTCACTCGTTATGTGCCCAGGACGAAATTCCGGCGGGAGGCGAACCAAGCTGACAATAAGGCGGCTTCGTCTGCCGTGGACTCCTTGATCAACTTCGAGGCTGTCAAGGTCGCGTGCGGTCGCCAAATCCTCGTGCTTGTGCTCATGGGTTGCTTAGCACTTCAACAATGAGCCGTACGAGATAGCGCAATACGACAAGCACTTGACAGACTACGAAAAATCGTCTGTCAAGATCACCACTTCGCTGGCGATGCTCAACTCGGGCCAGACGGTGATCTTCTCCGGCGCGCTGACTATGGCGATGTTCATGGCTGCTCAGGGAGTGGTAAAAGGTCGACGCCGGTTTCATTTTGGGTTTGTTGTATGCTCATCTCTGCGATAGGAACCATGAGTGTGGGCGATCTGGTGATGATCAACCAACTGATTTTCCAACTTTCGCTCCCGCTCAACTTTTTGGGCACGATTTATCGGGAAATGAGGCAGAATTTGTTGGATATGGAAGTCTTGTTCAAGATTCGGGATGAGAATCCCCCGCGTCTGGTCGATGCATTTTCCTCTAGAAATTACTCTCGTCCCTAAACTCCCCACCAGGACCCGCCGAACGCCCTTCCTTTGTCTCTTCAGGCAGGAACCATTCGGTTTGAGAATGTGACCTTTGGATATACAGCCGAACGACCCATTCTTAATAATCTCTCCTTCACGGTTCCTGGCGGGCAGAAAGTCGCTATCGTAGGGCCTTCCGGGTGTGGAAAATCCACCGTCCTCCGGCTGCTGTACCGCTTCTACGAACCGTCGGAAGGGCAGATCTACATCGACGACCAGGAGATACGCAATACCCAACTCGACAGCGTGCGGCGCGCGATCGGGGTCGTGCCGCAGGACACACCGCTGTTCCATTCCGACATCCTGCACAATATCCGCTACGGCCGGCTGTCGGCAAGCGACGAGGAGGTGTTCGAGGCTGCGAAGAAGGCGAATGTGCATGACGCGGTGATGCGCTTGCCCGCGGGCTACCGCACGCAGGTGGGTGAGCGGGGTTTGATGATCAGTGGCGGCGAGAAACAGCGGTTGGCGCTCGCGCGTGTGTTGTTGAAAGATCCGCCGATATTGTTCTTCGATGAGGCGGTGAGTTTTATTATTATCTCGCTCGATGTTGCATTACTCATAGTCGAACACAGACCTCAGCCCTGGACGCTACGACGGAAACGGAGGTGATGCGGAATATCAACAATATCTTGAAGGATCGATCCAGGACGAGCATATTCATCGCTCACCGATTACGAACTATCGTTGAAGCGGGTGAGTCCCCTCCTATTTTTTTTTTCCTGGGTCGCTGCTTAAGTCGCCCGGCTCGCCTCTTAGATCTGATCATTGTGCTGCGGGACGGGCAGGTTGCGGAGCAGGGCAGCCACGAGCAGCTGTTGCAGCAGGGCTGCTTGTATGCCAGAATGTGGCAGGAGCAGGCTCTTGCGGACAGGGTGTCGGAGATCGAGGCGTGATTTCGGCGGTCATGCCATAATCAATCAGTTCAACTACTTGGATGAAGGGAGCGAAATAACAATAGATGTGGAGACTGCGGTATCCCGAAGTGGAACTCGGCCACCGCGCTATTTTGATGATGTCCTGCGGCTAAGCTTTGGAACATGCAGGACTTTTGTCTAGCTAAGCTGAAGAGCGCATCACCAGATATTTAGCCTGAGTCGGGTAACACTTCCGAATCTGACTGGTTTCTGGGGCATGAGACCAGCATTCAAGCTAGTCCCTCGTATCAATATAAAAGCACTACTAGCCAACGTGATCAACATCCCAGTCAAGGGCAGGAAATGAGCTCATCATGGAAAGATTTGTGGGTAGTATGGAATTGTGTAAGCAGCTGATCATCTGAGTGCGAATTTGATAATGTGGTCTCTTAGACGAGCTGTCGATCTTGAGACCAGAAGTTGAATTGACTTTTGACTTTCACGTTAAATTTTGATTTCTCATCCTTGTCTCGGCAACACTGTGCCTCTGCGTTTGGTTCCCTGCTGGGTCAACCATCTTCCTGCCCTCAGCAGCAGTCATGCATTCCAATACACCAGTTCATGCCAGTGAAACCTGCTATTCTTTTACACAAGTGCTTTGTCTGTGTTCCCCCCCTACCTGCACAAGACACTTTTGATCTGATCCTGCAACAGATCTCATATTCCACTTTACAATCCAATTTGCATGTTCTATATGCACAAATATGTCATAATTCGATCACTTTTTCATTTTTCCATCAACCATCTTATCTTATCTTGACATGGGTTATCTTATTACAAATCACAGCATCAGACAGTCTGGGCTAGGGGCTCAGGGGGGTTATCTCTATCAATCCAAGGCTGAGCAACATATTCTCTGAAAGGTTCTACCACAACCCATGACCAGTGCTCCATGCAGTATATAGTCTCATGACTCATTAGGCCCTGATTGGCAACCGCAGGAATTATCCGCAGGTCTGCAGAAATGGGCAAAATATTTCTGCTGCAGGTTTTGATGGGCAGAAACAGATGGCGGTGCTGTCATGCTTGCTTGTTCTTACCTCTTCTTACTCTCTACCTCTTTCTGTACACTTTCATTTGATAATGGGCAACGCACACTGGCACGAGTCGCAAGAGAAGGCATTGATCACTGCTCTTCATGAACAGAAGAAGGCCTCTCGGCAAAGTGGGCAAGGCTTCAAACCCAGCTCATTTGACGCCGTCGCAAAGACTGTCACTGCAGTATACCCAAAAGAGCCTCTCAATGCCTGTCAAGTCAAGACAAAGGTCAAATATGTACATCGAGACTGTCTACTTGTCCTCCTACCCAACTCAGCATCCAATCCTGTAGTTCAAGAAGCCGTTCACCAAGTATCAGTTTGTTCAAGGGAAGAGCAGTGTCTCCTTCAATGACAACACAGGAATTGCAAGTGACAACACGGCAGAGTTTGTGGAAGGCTTTCTTCTGGTGAGCACATACTTACAATGTCCTTAACACGTCTGGACATATGATGCGCTGTAGACATATGGTAAGGACAAGTACGCCAAGTGCTTCAGGCAACCTTGTCCCTTTTGGCGGGACCTTTGTGAAATCTACAACGGTGGAAGTGACCGTGCCATGGGAGAACATGTGATGCACTTTGGAAATGGCCCCGCACACACAATTCTTGACGACATCAGCACCCGTGCAGCCTCCAAGTCAAACCACTTGCAACGCGTCCTAGCTAGCCCTCCTTCCACCGTTACTATATCCGACAACAAGGTCCCCATGGCCAACAGCACCCCTGGCTCTCCTTCCCCGAAGCCTGCAAAGGCTGCGAAGGACAAGCCCTCCAGCCGGCCCAAGGAGAAGAGCAAGGGAAAGGGAAAGAAGGGATCGGTGAAGGAGACGAAGCATGACCAAAGTTTTGATGATGAGTTGAGCATAGTGCGTATGCAAATGGGCTCTTTCGGGCAACTCAATCTCACAGTGCCATGTGCATATAGGCACGTAGTTCTGGAAAGTGCACATGTGCAGACACAGATGACGAGGAAGATGATTTTCTTGCTACCACCTCCCGCCGCCGCCGCCAAAGTTCCCAGTTGGACGTTGCCAAATCAATCACGGCCCTGTCCATTGCCATTGCAAAGCCCATGTCTGATGACCTTTCACATGTTGATCAAGTGATGAAGATCTTGAAGGACAAGACTCTGCTTCCCCCAGATCCCCACGGCCACTTCTTCGCTGCTGCCACCAATGCTCTCTGTCGCAAGCCAGCTATTGCCTGTGCTTTTTTTATTGAGGATGACCCTGTTTGTCGTCGCGGGATTGTGACGGGTCTCCTGCTTGCTGCTGGGATTTCTGTGCCTGAGCCTGAGCAGATTAACTAGGTATCATCATTGCATTCTTTTGTACTTGCATCGCATTCTTTCAAACCCACATTCTCTCAAACCTGCATTCTCTTGATCCTGCATTCACATACATACCTGATTTCTCTGTACCTTGCGCATTCACTGTTGTACCAAGGCTGACATTGTTGTACAGTAGAACTGTTCATATGGAATACTGTGATAAGGAATATAGGTCATAAGGAATACAATTTGGTTACCCCATTTTGCCCTTCACCACTGAATTCGACACCTCATATGGAATATCCGTGATAAGGAATACAAATCTGGGATGGCCTGGGCCTTCCCAAAATTATTCCCTATTAGCAGTTCTACTGTACTTGTACTGTATCAATCCAATTGTTGTTGTATAGACCAGATATGTAAAGGAAATGAGCTACACAAGGTCAGGATGAGTGACCAAATACTCTTGCCACATAGCATTTGCAATTCGATCCCTTCGCATGTTTGCACGAGCCTTCTCCTCCTCATCAATTGCATGCATGGCTATCATTGGTCCCACAGACACCAGGCTGTTGAAATACGCATCTTCCCAGGGATCATATCCATCTTCCTCCGCATCCTCGCCAAAGCCTGGCTCCTGGAGAGCCTTGTGAATTTGCAGAAAGTTGTGTAATGCCACACAAGCACCAACAGTCAGCGATTGCTGACGGTACCCCATTTCAGGTTGTGACACCAAGACCTTGAAGCGCTGTTTAATGAGCCCAAAGCCGCGCTCAATCACGTTTCACAATTGTGCATGTTGCAAATTGAATAGCTCTTCAGGATCTTGTGGCCTATGATAGTCAGCAAGCGGAAGTATCCCAATGTAAAGTTACCTCTGGTTCCCATTGTTCCATTCTTTCAAATGATACCTCTTGCCTCAATACAGTGTCATAAGCATGTTGCAGTTTGGGAAGCCAGCATCTGCCAAGTAATAGCGACCAATGGGAAGGGTGTAACCATTTTCTCGTGCCACTTGAAACAGTAGCCCATCTCCCACAGTTCCCTTGTATCCAGGCATGACATGGAGGAAGCGATGCTCAAAATCAATGGTCGCAAGGACGTTCTGCAAGATAATGCCGTGTTGGTCGCAATATCAAGTGAGATGGTGGGCTAGCGCATACGCAAGAATATGGACACCATCCACTGTGCCTCGACAGTACTTGAAAAATGGGTAATATAATTCACTTGTCAAGATTTGGTCTGGTGTCTTGTCAGCTGGTGCTCGGATGTAGTCTTTGTAGAACGTGCCTGTGAGAGCTAAGAGCCTGTGGTTGAGGTAGCAGCTTATTGTGTCACCAGAGCGCTGAAAGCGTTCCTGCAACTCCCGCTGACTGCTCCCATGGACCATCCAATACACTAACATGGCCAGCTGCTCCTGCCCACAGACCTCTCGACTATTGAGCATGCATCCCATCGACAGTAGTTTGGCATAGAGTAGACAGAATTGCAACGAGCTCATGCCAAACTCTCAAAGGCACCAAGCGGGATGTCCATGTAACACTTCATCCAGCCACGCAAGACCAGTCAAGATTGATGTGTGCATGGGAATTGGCATGTCAATTGAGAACAGTGATGAGGTGTAGAAAATGACTGCGAGGAGGGCTGTGTGGAGGGCAGTGCATCGTTGGAGTGCACAGGTATGACGTTGTAGATCAACACATTGGTGGGTGCGCCGGGTGCGTATGAGGCCTGGCATACTGATGAATACGGTCGAGTACAAGATGCAATACACAATTTATGCTACTGAATCAGGAAGGTGTTACTTGCTTGTGACCTTTCTGTTTCTGCAGACCTGCAGATAATTCCTGCGGTTGCCGA
Organism: Mycena citricolor; assembly: GCA_963692855.1. Taxonomy (NCBI): domain Eukaryota; kingdom Fungi; phylum Basidiomycota; class Agaricomycetes; order Agaricales; family Mycenaceae; genus Mycena; species Mycena citricolor. The sequence continues at coordinate 130,853 of CAVNYO010000138.1, read as the reverse complement.
TCAGGGCCTTAGTTGTAGATATGACTCAGACTGGATTTGGGTATAAATACTGTAGCTACTTTATTGTATTCTCCAGTCTTTGAATTGACTTCTCTTTTCAATACATAATATTATAATGCCTGGCTTTCTTTCCTATCTTACAAGGCTGTTGTCTGAAAGAATGTCAGCCCACACTCAGTGAATGCAACCAGTGTACCCACCATATCACAACCTGTCTCCACTAGGTACCAGAGCAAGGGGTCCACCATCCACTGGCAAGATCCAAATGTCACATTGGACGGTATCCACTGTGACTGTTAAGCTTCTGCCAATGAATGTAAGGGTGTGTATCTGGTTTTGACAAGTGACAAACCTTAACTGCTTGGACCTGTGTTTGAAGCAGTAGAATATTCATGCTAGTTGATAATAGGTAGAATCAACTGATGAACAGTTAATCAGTTAATGAACTGCATAGATGATAGCATCACTCACGTGACTAAGTCAGATGTCTTAATAGACCTATGCAGTTAAGTGACAAGAAGATAAGATAAGATAAGTAGAGCAGATAAGGAGTAAATCAGTTGACCAGAGCAGGCTGTGAAGCAGCAAGACAGTGGAAGCAACTGTAGTGGTCAAGAGCAAGAGCAGGATCAGAAATATTTGATGAGGCCAGTGTTGACAAGACCCGGGGTCTAGACCCAAGGTCCAGGGTCTTGGGTCTTCCAACTAGTGCTCTCAGGGTTCAGTTCGGAAATCGGTTCGAACCCGAACTGAACCGAACCGAACTCCGGTTCGGGGTTCGGGTTCAGCCAAATGCCCGAACCTGAACCGTGGTTCGGTTCGGAGTTTGGGGGAGACCAAAAAAGCCGAACTTGGTTCGAACTGGTTCGAACCAGTTTGAACCATCAAAATTGTTTAAGGCATTTTTGTAGCTGAACAGGCTTGTAGAACCTATTTCCATCCTTCAAAAGTTCAAATTCTATACAACTGAACTTGTTTGAGGTGTGTCTCAATAAATTTAGGGATGGATCAAGGATTCTGTCAAATGTAAGGCCAAGTGTTCACCTCAGTTACCACCGCCATCACGCGGTTCTCCCCCCGCGGGTACCTACTGGGTACCCTCAGACATCTTGCTAAGGGTACCCAGTAGGTACCCCCTGGCAGGGGTGGGGGGGCCATTTAGTCGATTTAGTAGCGGGGGCATATGCGGGGGTCAGGAGGAGGGGGGTGTATGTAGCATGTGACTTGTCCATAAGAGCGGGTAGCTGGGTGGGAAAAAAAAATCCAATCACATGACGCGCTGCATGGGCGGGATGGCGGGATAAAAAAAGCACGTGACAGCTGAAGTGATAATTTTTAAAAATGTTGGCGGGGGCTGGCAGGGTGCTGGCGGGGTCATTACCGACCCCCCCGCATGCCACGGCAGGCGGTAGGCGCACATTCACGTGACCTCCTCCCATCTTTTTTGCCGCCATTCGGTGCAATTTTCAGGGCTCTCCACGGTGCACAATGCGCAGGGGCGGCGGGCAGTTTGGTCACGTGACCGAGCGCAAAAAAAAAGAAAAATAGCTGCCGGAAAAACCGGGATGCTATTCCAGTCTGTCCTGTGCCTCAAATATCAAAAAAGCGAAGCACTGAATGCAAAACCTGGACTGCTGCGCCCGCCACACTGCAGCAGTGATGGGCATGATCCCATCATCTGGCGGGGTCATCTGCGGAGTTGATCTGTTCCATATTTGTACGCTCACGCTGTGGTTTGTATTTGTGATTGAGGACATCCCTTGCAGAATTGGCTGCTTTGTTTCATGCGCCGCTCTTCCCTGTAGCCATCTGCCTCATGGAGGAAGTTTTTCATGTTTACACAGAGGCAAATGGCCAAACTAAACATGATCCTAGTGATAATCCAACGTGAGTAGCAGAGTTCGAAAGCCATGAAGTCAAGAATTTGAGCTCACTCTTGATCATTGGATTGGTGAGGCGCGTGATCCATTGGCGTCTGTGGTGGTGGCCGCGGGGGTCGCCGCGGGGGTCGCCACAAGGGTTGCTGCCGGGGTCGCCGCGGGGGTTGCCGCGGAGGTTGCAGCGGGGGTCGCCGCGGGGGTCGCCGCCCGGTGCATGTGGGAGCTGATTGTGGGTTTCCTGTTGGGTTTCTGCTGGGCTGGCTTGCTGCTGGAACATGCCGGATCAGCTAATGAAATCTTTGGTTTCTAAATGGAGCCCTCTATCGCCTCAGGGCGAATGCCACATTTCAATACAACAGTACACTTTGTTTGCAAATTGGCACGTGTCAGTAAAAGCTTGAAATGGATGCCCTGTGCACTCCTCGATGCCTGTTGAAGAGAAAATTTCTACCCAAAGACGATGCATGGCCCAAGCAACATGTTGCTGCATCGATAATATTTTGTGTGGATATGATTATTGTTCAAGCATTACCGAAACTTACCATGGTTGAGGAAATTTTCTCACATTCTTCACAAAATATACCACAGCCGGAAGGGGGGGGGAGGGCAGATCAATTTCGTGTATGAAAGATACAGAACAAGATATTGTAAAAAAAACAATCCCAAAAGTAATCTACAAAGAAGATGTGCAAGAAAACTGTCCACCATCCAAACACAAGATGCAGAATACACTGTTGCAGGATACAATGTTCAAACTCATTTTTTGGCCAGCTCCTCCTGGACCGCACTGCGGATAACCCCTGCCATCATTGCTTGGAAGGAGGGAGCACTGAATATGCTTAGCATCGCAGCGGCGGGATCAACAGCAGGAGTTGCCGTGGAACTTGTCGCTGTGGATGCAGCAAGGTTGGCCGCGGGGGCATCGGTGGGTGAAGAGGCAGGGGGTGCCGCAGTTTCCAGATGAGCGATTGTCGACTGTGACACCAACTTGGGTGCCTGGCCCGAGCCAAAGACCTCTTGCTGTTTGATTGCAGCGCTGGGCACCTGCACCGCCGGTGGACCATCAAGCGTGTGCCGCGAACTGCTGGCGACCACGTTGGCTTGGCGGGGGCGCGGGCAGGGGCGTTTTGGGGGAGGCGCCTGCACCACTTCCTCTTCACTCTCAGGGGAAGAGAGCTCAGGGGAAGGCGCGTTCATCTCTTGCAAGCGGCGCTTGTTTGGCCGCGGCACCTTGCGCGTCAAAACCACTGGGAATAATTTAGATCGGCGCTTTTTCTGGGGGAGGACAAAGCCCATAGGACAATTATCATGTCCATAAAGGGTGGCAAGGTACTGACCAGCGTCCTTTTGAACATCCGATGCGTCCGAAGGAGCAGCCAGGGTTGGCACGTACTCCGAACCAGGAGTCGAAACTTGACGCTGTTTGCCTCCACCGACTTGTTGAGATGGTTTGGATGGAGCACCAGTGTTAGCCTTGGTGCGCTTCGGATTGCGACGGAGAGCAGGAGCCTCCACTGCCGTATCAGCCTTTTGCTTCTTGCTACTGACCTTCTTCGTTGCAGGCAGTGGTGAAGCAGGCTTTGGCGTGGGAGACAGCCCCAAGTCAGTTGGGGAGCTGGGCATGGGGGATGCGGCGGGGGGTGCGGCGGCGTGTCCACGGCGGCGCTTTCGGGTTGGTGTGCTCAACACACGAGCAGCAGGTGCAGGATCGGAGGGGGAGGCAGCGGGAGGTGCAGGGAGAGCATAGTCGCCGGACTCGTTCTTCACCACAATGCTAAAGTCCAGATATTGTTGTGTTGGGTCTGGATCCAGGAGGTTGAGCCCGAAGTAGCACGGGTCTCCCTGGCCAGTCACCCCAAGTACGAATTCAGAGCCACTGAACGCGATGTTAGATCCAACGCCTTGGGGGAACGTGGCAAGCACGGGCATGCCTGGAAAAGAAGTCAGATTTTGCAAAAGGCACATGAATGAGATACACTCACGGGGATCCCGGCAGTCATTGTCAAAGAAGGATATTCCCACTGGCTCACGCCCCTCGAACACCTCATTCAGCGAGTACTTGATGGCGGTCACAAGTATGCTCTGCTGCAATGCCGCCAGCGAGCGTATACCCTTGTCAGTTTGTCCAAGCTTGGTCGGCAGGGGAAGCAGATGAGGCCATCTGAGTAACATGTATCCCCCCTTGAAAAGGGCTGGACCGGTGCTCTTCCACTGGAAAGTCTGTTGGCTCATATTGGTCATGGACCCAACGGGTTCACTGCCAATCTGGGCCATCGACAGAGCGCTCAAGTCATTGAGGAGATTGTCCCAGAGATGGCTCACCTTCATGGACCTTTTGGAGCGCTGGTTGGAGTCCCCCTCCATCGCATCGCAGATGTTCTGGATGTTCTCCTCAACCTCCCGTTGCGTCAGCGGAGCCTCGTACAGCGGTTGGAGTTTGTAACGTGGGGGAACCCGTGCTCGCAGCTGAGCCAGGGGGTTGGCAGATGAGCCGGGAGCAGCGGCCCGAGTGGAAGAACGCGTTGGTGCAATGGCGGGGGCGCGGGCGGGGGTGACAGCGGGGGCGCGGACGGGGGTGACAGCAGAGGCACGGACGGGGGTGATTGCTGGTGTGGTGAGGTCACCCGTGCCAGTCGCATGGTCGTCGACTGCAAGCAACGCATCGCGTGCCTCATCCGCATCCTGAATCATCCAGCTGCTGTAATCGAAACAGATCAGACTCTTTCATCCACATGAGAACCACAAGGACTTACGCAACGTGATGCTGAGCACGGCTGATTACCTCCTCGTCACTCAGCTTGCCGTGATACAGAGTGGACAGAAACTGGAATTTTGGTGAGATCGTTCCAATAGAAAGATAGCTTGCTCACATCGTCCAGTCCTCCGCTTGCGACGATGGATGCCAGCCGGGCTTCGTGCGAAGAGAAATCTCCCAATGCAATCATCAGAACCTTGAAGTTGCCCCCGGCCTCTCCGCGCTTGATCTGAATCCAGTTAGAGAAGATCACAAGATGATTGTGCACTCACCAAGGCCTTCATTTTACCAAGCCATCCATCGAACAGCTTCTGCCGATTTCCCAAGGTACGCAGCTCCGTCACCTGCTCCCACTCAACGAATGTGTCCAGTACTTCTTCCACCAGCGCAGCAGGAGTGTGTGCTTTGACAAATTCCGACCACGAGTTTGAGAGCTCGCTCGATCATTGGGCCGGGGGGAGCTGATCAGGGAACTGGCTGAGATCCCCGCCAGTGCGTCGTTGCCACTCGCGGCCACGGAAGCAGGGATGATTTGCGTACCGCTGGTAGACGTTCCAGTAGTAGTTTTGTGCAGAGAAAAGCCGCGGGTACTGCTCGTGAAGCTTGGCCTCAACCTTATTCTCGTTCCAGCCGGTCAGCTTCGCTGTCTTTGTGATGAGCATCCCAATCTCTTCGGCAGTTGCCAGTAAGAGATTGCGTTGTTCTTGCGACCGCTCCTTCAGGACCCGCCCAAATTCCAGGTCTTCCTTGTATTCCACAGCGGCGTTTTCGGGGGTAGCAATAGAGGCAGGGAGTGCGGCATGGGATACGGTGGGGGACGCGGCAGGGGACACGGTGGGGGACGCGGCGGGGGACGTGGCGGGGGTTGTGGCAGGGGGTGCCACGGCGGGAGCAGGGTTGGGAGCGGCGCCAGCGGTGATAGGCTGGCTACCAGACGCGCTCTGCACCAGCTCTGTAAGGGCGTATTTTTGCGCTTTTTACAGAGTTTACTCTCGAACCACTCGGTGTATCGTGTCGCGGTTAACAGTGTTGCGCTCAGTAGGACTTATGGGTCTACTGCCCAGTCGACGACTGTGGATAGTGTCGACGATAGCAAGGCAGTCAGACCACTACTGTGGAACTGGTCTTATGAGTCTACACCAGGCTCAGGGCCATTAGTGACGAACGCTTGGACCGCGACCATTCTCCAGAAAGGGATCTGTCGTTGCGTCGACTTCTCAAAAGGGTCATTCTCTGCAGATGGGAACTTGGGCTGAAGGGCTGAGCAACGCGCGACGTCCTCAATAATAGAACTACTACTGGACACGACTTGGCGTTACGAGACTTAAACCATCTTGTCGCGGCAACTCCCGGTTTTGAGTTGGACGTTTCCTCAGATCATGCCACGACGACGACTTGTCACATGTCAGGATCCATTTGATCACGGGACATTGTGGACGCGTCGCGGTGACACTTCCAAGTGTCACGGCGAGTCGCGCCCATACCCAAACACACTAGAAACCGACACGGCTAGATCCGTGAACCAAGCCATGTGGGAGACGACTGGCGTGCCTAGGGCCATACGGCTTCTTGGGGCGCCCACGTTGGTCTCACTTGCCAAGACATACCCGTTGGCCAATCCAGCACGTCGTATTCCAAAAGTATGACGCGGTGAGTTGGCCCACATCAAAAGTATCATATGGACAATGGAGCGGGGTCCTGATCACTCAGGTCCTGTCCGATCGTTCAACTTTTCAATTACCCTAAAAGGCAACCGATCTTAGATAGCGTAGCTACTATGCAGTTGTACAGGACTTTACTAAGCATCGTCGTAGACAGTATAAGTAGCACATTGTTTCTTTGTATTAGAAAGCTTTCCCCCGGACTGTGAATCACTCTCATTTCAGATTGTTTTGTACAATTTGCGTGCCGCGTGATTCCACCCTAAGAAGTTCTGCTACCCCTGCCCGGTCGCGACGAGTTGCTCCCTGAGCACTTGTAGCTACTGTGATTTGAGTTTTGAGTTGAGACATCAGAAAGTCGGATTCGCCGCATCTGGTTTAATCGCGGCATTTAGTGTCGTTGCCTTCGGGCTTTGTTGAGATCGTTCCACACCTCTAGCTTGGCAGTGCGTCGACTAGTTGTGCTCGGGTTGTTTTGGTCAGTTGGCAGTGCGTCGACTTGAGAACTTTGGTTCCACACTTCTTGCTTGGCAGTGCGTCGACAAGTTGTGCTCGGGTTTTGGACATTGGATATTGGCTGTTAGTTGGCAGTGCGTCGACGCGGCATTTTGGTTTACTAGTTGGCAGTGCGTCGACTCAGTACTTTTGGTTGTGTCAGTTGGCAGTGCGTCGACTTGACATTTTGGTTTGCTAGTTGGCAGTGCGTCGACTCAGTATATTTGGGCTTTGCGTCGCCATCTAGACGCTGTCGCTACAAGGGATCTTAATACTTTGTATTAAGTTCTGACTTGTTATATTGTTGTTTTGTGGATTGGATTAGTGTTGGTTGTGTTCGTATAGAAGATATTGGTTGAGATACCATTGTTTGCTATATATAAATTCTTGTCGTCGACTTCGTCTCCGCGACTATTGGATCTGTGTCTATTGAGAGTTGTGATACTGGTGCTCTGTCCACCCCGAAGCCCTCGCATCTTTCACACACTGAGAAGCTGATTACGAGGAGTGTGAACGTGTTTTATATTTGGGTTTACTTTCATAGTAGATTCACTTGTGAGCACGCCCTCAGCATTTCAGCGGACGGGCCTACCTCAAGAGAAGGGACATGTGGGCTCGGCATATGGAGCACGTTTTCGCTGCAATTGCATTGTTAGGAAACATGTAAGGGAGAATCAAGAAGCTTGAAGACTTACCTGTGAGCGTCCAAATGTTGGGCCATCCTCTGCTCTGTGTCGACGCCCACCACCGGCCGCACAATGAAAGAGGGTTGTGCTACCTGTGAGGAAAGTGAGGGGCCGGCCGAAATGTCTTCCTCTCCCTCTGCGTCGATTTCAGAGATGCTCCATTTGTTTGGACGCGCCAGGTCCCCGGAGGTGGCTCCATGCTCGCCAGCAGTTTGGGCCGTGAGCTCATCATGAGGGGATGGCATGGAGCTGTTGGGGGTTTCCTCAGCTCCGGCACTTGCAAGGACCCGAGCCTGTTGTGCCGCGTTGGCTGATTGAGCCAGACTGTGGCCTCTGCGCGACGCGGTAATCTTCTGCCGGAGCTCGTACCCGCCCCTCTCCTGCGTTGGGACCTCCTCGCTGTCGTTGTCGTTGCCCGGAAGTGCAAAGAGCCCGTGGAGAGCTTCCAAGGGGGGGGCCTCAGGAGAAAGAGTGGCAATGGGCGGAACGGAAAGAGTGGCAATGGGTGGAACGGAAAGAGGAGGCGTCTTGGGCTGCCCACGCGGAGTTCTCGTCCCGACGTGAAGTCCACGAGAGATCGAGACCTGCTGCAGAGCCGAAGCGGGGATGGAAAAGGGGATGGCCTGCGGAGACCGCACGTCCATGGATGAAACAGGACTGGATGAGGGGAGAGAAGGCTGCGATGGCCCCATCGCGGCGGGTCGGCCACCCAAAGCATCAGCAGAGTTGTTTACAGGAGGCGGCAACGGGAAGGAGAAGTTGTTCAGGAAGGGGTCGACCGTGTTGGTCGACATGTCGGAGCCGGTATTGTGCTCACCAGAGGCACCGGCCTTCAACGCGTCACCAGCTCCGTCGCGACCACCGGTCTTCATTTCTAGAGTGTTTTCACGCGTCACTAAGTTGAGGGCGAGAGGAGAGGTTGTCGGATGTGAATCGTGTGGTTCAGATGTGAGGGCCCGTTTGGCCCAGAATGCAAGCAAGAAAAGATTCGGTTTTTTTGGAAACACGCGCTAAGCAGATCAGACATGGTCAGCAGACGCGAATTGGGATTCAGATGGGGACCTACAGGAAGGGTACTGCTGCAGTGGGGAGGACAGGAAGAGAGCGCGTTCAATTGCGATGCATGTCACATCAATCACGATGTGTCACGGTGAAGTCATAGGCAGACCCCCCGCCGCGGCCGCCGCCATGAGCCCGCTATATTGCTGCCCTGTTGGCGGCCCCGGCCGCACCTCAGCTTCACCCCCCGCGCACTTGATGGCGGTTCCTTCCAAGTCTTACACGTAATTTTCACACACTCGATGTCCCGGAACATGTCACCAGGCAGCCAATCAGACTGAGAATAAACGTTGTACACATATCTACAAATGAATTCCAGCTCAGTAGAGGGTGCTTGGACCTTGGAAATGTACGGAATGGTCTCGAATGAATCACTCCTTTTGTTCCCAATAGAAGTTTCATGCAGTTTTGTAAGAAAAAATTTGATTCTCGAAAGTGAGTCAAGGGCACTCAAGTCTCACAGGAACTTATCACTCACCGTCATCTTGAAAATGGGTCGCCGTGCAATTTCCCTTACGGTTGCCAATTGGAAAGTTGCAAAGGCTGCCAGAGACGTCAAATATGTCTCCAGCATGCGGTAAGGCCTTATCAGTGAAGTCGATCTTTCCCTGATACATTATATCCACAGCGGCCAAACCCAACATAGATCCACAAGAGTGGCCAAGAAGAGTCAGAAAAGCAGGGTGATAAAGACCCTACCTGACGCTGCTATACCCCCTGAACAGTTGATCAACTACGGGACACTGGCAGTGCCAACCGAAAACGATTTCTTCAGATGCACACTATCCAATCCTGAAGCGCTGGATTTGTTGGATTGTGGTCAATGGCTTTGTGAACCTCCTTTCGTTTCAATGGAGGACCCAACTCCCATCAACTCCCCAGGCTATCAGGTCTATACTTCAAATCTCAAGAATGTCATGCATGGAATTCATGCTGGCATCCAGCAGTCCGTTGATGCAGAGAACAGGAAACTGTTTGAGAGCGGGGAGCTAGCTCATTTAGCAGAGGATGCGAGTGCTACTCTTGCACGCTGGGAGAGGGCCTTCAGGCTGAGAGAGCAGGGGCGTTACCAGGAGGATGAGTTCTCACGTGAGAGCGAGATGCTGGAGATATTTTTACAGTGGGAAGCAAAGCGCTACATGAAACTGTACAATCTGGCCTTCCTGGGCAAATGAATCTTGGACTGCATGTAGCCACCGAGACTGTGCCCTCGCGGCACCCCCCGTGGCACCCCCTGCAGCACGCTGGCTCTTGCGTGCAGAGAGTCAGGCCGGCACGCATGGAAGCGTGAGCATGAAGTTGGTGAGAGTGTGCTGTAAAAACGGAATTTGTGGTTCAGCGATGTTGGATCCCAGCATTCCGCGCAGAACAGCTGCAATCATGACAAGGACCCAAACACCGCAATCGTAACTGTTGCACTGAACTGCAGTGGAAATCATGGGCTCTGCAGTCCAGGCCTCCCCATCCAAACTCAAAGGGAGCGCATATCCGTTTCGATGTGCCAGGAGTGTCATGCGGGTCACCAGTAACATGACATTCTGGTCTTTTTCAGCTCCTATGTTGAGAAAAAGAATGAAACACACCTTTGTATCAGTATACCACAGACGCTTCTGAGCCAAGCTGTCGAAGAGGAGGAGCTTTTGCTCATGTACCAGGACAATGACAAGAACCCAGTGTTCCTGGGCTTGCCGGTGGACTGGAATAATCCAGATTGACTTATTCCAATACTCCATAGGGGCCAGATTTTTCCAGATAACCTTATCAGGAGCATTGAAACGGACTCGATGTAGATCATACGTGGAAAGAAGGGTGCATCTCTGTGCAGACAGGGCATGCAGCAAGAAGGGTTGCATGCACCATGAGAGAATGGCTGCTGACACACTGTTGAGGATGTGTCCATTTAATCGGGCTGTTGATCCTGTGAGTAGTGCTAAATCACTTTGATAGACAGCAACAGTGGGCAGGTTTCCAGGGAGGACAACCACACGAGTTTGGAGATCACATATCACGGAAAATTTGGCAACATGTGCTGTGAGATCTCTCAGGAGATTGTTGTCACAAGTGGATCGAGACTGTTCTAGATCAGCATTATTTGCTTTCGTGGAAGCGTTACACATACCTTTGTGAATGGAGCCCAGGATATTCTGACATGGCAATTGTCACGTTCAAGTGTTGCTGTGTCTTTGTCATCATCTGTTTCCATCATATCTGATATGGCAAGAGCCTCTTCTGAGTCTGAGGGACAGGCTGCAACCTCATCGACGGAAATGTCCTCAGAATCAACCCATAGAGACTGATTCATGTCATCTTCAAGAGGATCAGCTTCCACCTGGTTTGTGTGTTCTTCAATCGTGGGTTCTGGGTTCAGAGGCGCAGCGGGGGTTGCGGCGGGGGTTGCGGCGGGGGCTGCGGTGGGGGCTGCGGCGGGGGTCGCAGCGGGGGTGAAATTGTGGGAGCTGACAGAGAGTGTTGGGTCCATAGCTAGCAGCCGAGGTTGAGGAATTTGCAATTGACGGCGCCATCTTGATGCAACACGTCGAAGAAAGTTGATTTCTTGCTCCAGCTCATGTTGCAGAATGTGATCTAGCATAAGAAGTGTCCAGTCACTTGACAGAGAGTAATGAACAACGCACTTGAAATGCAATCCTTTGCTGAAAGAAGCAGCAAAGACTCTTGATCAATCCAACGCAGTATGTTTTCGCTCTCTCGGGACAGGCGAAGCCCTTCCTCATGACAGCGATCCAGTACATGGAGACTTGAAATTCCCTGACGGACATTTTCATCGCAGAGCCACAATGGGACATCCCCTTCCGATGGAGTGATCCATACATCTTCGAAGAGGTTGGTATGAGACTTGAGCTCGTTTAGCTTGGTAGGAAGTGGGAGAGGGATGGGAACAGAGCAGTGTGGAGGCTGAATCTCTTCCAGTCGAGAGCAAAAGGAATTGAATTTGTCGATAAGACGATGCAGCGTTGGCTGACGTTTCGAAAGAGCTTTGCGTGCTGCTTGATGAAGCTTTGTACCTAGATTGCAGATGGAAACATGTCAGTGCGGTGGCGTAGTGTACACGGGGGTGCGCGCGGGGGTGCGCGCGAGGCGGGGGTGAATTTGGGGGCGCATGGGGGAGGGACTTACCCAGTGGCTCCCGTCGTCCTTGGACAGCACGGTCTAAATTCTCCCATTCTAAAAATGTCCCAATTGCTTGTTTGCGAATCTGAATCTTGAGGTCCCTCATCAGCAGCAGGATCTGCACAAATTCAAAGGGAAGTCCAGCCAGCTCTGGATAATGAGTCTCCAGGTTAAGTGAAGTGAACAGATGCTCAGCTTGTTGACTGAGCTTGACATGAGTGGATTGCAGATCCTGGATCGCAATATGTGCTGACTCCGAGCTCTGTCTATCTTCAACAGTCTTTTGGAGTTGCTCCAGAGTGTCATCAATATCTTCAATTTGATTTTGAAGGCTGACTATCTTGCCAAGCTCACGTTGGACTCGAACAGGGGGGCCTGGGAGAGTGTTTTGAGTGAAGATCCTTCTCAAGGGAAGATGATATACTTGAATGAAGTGATACCTGGGCACTCAGTTGAGCCTGCCAGTGTGATCGCAAGTCCTGAATGGCCACGCCTGCAGCATTGATCTGTCTCATGGACTGATTGATCTTTTGGGGAATGTTCTTATTGAATTGCCGTTCAATCCAACTACCTAGACTGATGATTCCTTCATGATTGACAAAGGAAACAAATTCATCTATGGTGGCTATGCGCCGTGAGGTCTGTGGATGTGTCAGAATGATAAACAGCAACAGAAATATGTAGGGATACCCATTGATTACGAGTCAGAGGAATCAATCTTCTTATCCTTGACCAAAGTCTTTCTACACCTTCTGAATCAGTGAGACCCATACCCAACTTCATGCGTGGGTTGTAGACTAATTGGCAGGCCCATTGATGTCCAAATGCATGCATCGCATTCAGAGAGAATGATACGCGAGATCGCAAATGGGCAGAAAGGATGGGGAACTTCGGAGTATAGTCAGCATTGATATGGACTCTATCAAGGGGTGCGGTGGGGGGTGCGGTGGGGGGTGCGGCGGGGGGTGCCACAGGGGGTGCGGCAGGGGGTGTCGCAGGGGGTGTCGCGGGGGGTGCGGCGGGGGGTGCGGCGAGGATAGAAGTGACAGACTGTGAATGGGAATGCACGTACCAAATTGTTACTCCGGTCAAGAACACAACTGATATCATAACATTGCGTAATGGTTGCATTGGATGGCAGGAGTGAGGCCACCTTCTCCAAGAGCGCAATTATGTAGTGCTGCTGCTCTCCTGGAGTGTCTATATCACACATGAACAGGACTTGTGAGTGATGACATGTCAGTGCAAAGATGCCAGTGGAGTCATAGCGCTTTGGATCCCCCTTTTGTTTGTGCTCATTTGCGGCAGTCCATGACTCTCCACAGGCATCCACAATATCAGCTGAAATTAGAGACTCTTTGAGAGGCTTCGGAGATTTCCTTGCCAAAAGCACAGTCTCTTTGACCTTGTGAACCTCTTCAGGTGTCAGGAAGTACTCCTGACTGAACAAGGATGGTCCGTTGCCAGCAGCTTGGAGATGACGATAGTTGAAGCAACCATCAGCACCAAATTGGACATCCCCACCGCTGAGAATATAAGTCAGTCACTGGTGATCAGAGTCAGAGGAAAATCGAACATAGCAAGCGGATGGCCCCATTCCTTCAGGGAAAAACACAAGGGACACCGGCTCTGTAGAACCCGATTTGCAGATCCAGGGACCAGCAAGAGTTGATCATCAGATTTGACGGTGTGGTTGGCAGGGGTAAATGACACGGGGGGTGCGGCGGGGGACGCGGCAGGGGGTGCAGGGGGGGACCCAGCGGGGGGTGCGACGGGGGGTGCGGCAGGGGGTGCGGCGGGGGGTGCGACGGGGGGTGCACCAAGCATGGACACCTCGCAAGGTCCTGTGATTGAGACTGATGGATGTGGCTCAGCATGTGCAGGGGAAATTTCACAGGTGGAAGCTATGGAGTCTCTTGGAGATGATCCGGTGCTGCTACGGCAATACTCTCTGGCCAAGGCATCATTGACCATTTTTCGGATATGCTGTTGAATGCTGCTGTACACATGCACTGCCTGGGATAAGGCTTGTCGAAGAGGATCAGCAGCATGTTCACCATCAAACTGGAATATGTATCAGAAATAAAGTGCAAAAAAAGCGGAATGAAAGAAGCAACTCACGGTTTTGGACATCAGCTCAAATCCTCTGGTATTATAGAGGGTTTTTAGAGTGTTTGTGAATGCTTGAATGGCGATGCAGGAGCGTTGAAACAATGCCTGGTATATCTCCAATGTATTGACTGTAACAGCAATTTGTGGCTTGCTAGGTGAGGTGGCCAGAGCACCATGCTCCAGTGGAACAGTTGCAGGGGGAACACAAGAACATGTTCGGACATTGATATGTTGAAAATCTGGTCAAATGTCAGGCAAAATCTGTTCAGGCAAAATTGAAACACACATGAGATGTGGAGACATAGGACACGAATTTTAGTTGGGGTACAGGCAGGATTTTCACAATTTTGATGAATGGTTTCAGCGAGTGATGCGGGTGGACATGCAAAGGATGATTTCCGAAATGCCAGCAGAGAGATGGCAAGATCGGGGATGAGATTGATCCACACAGAAGAGGCCTGCATAGCATGTGGTCGCGCAAGAATTTCAGGGATAAATGGCGGCATTCCAGCCCCAACACCCAGCCATGCGGCGGGCCCCGCGGCACCCCCCGCGGCACCCCCCACGGCAACCCCCACGGCACCCCCCGTGTCATGTGCAATATCTTCCCATAGATCCTTGCTCATTGCGCTCGTTTCATCCACTTCCATTCGATCCTCAAGGATTATATGCTCCTCCATCCGTTGTCCAGACGTTTCGGTTTTCAAATCTGCTGATTTTGGGTCAAGCAAAGAATTCATCTTCTGAGCCAGAACATTTGCGCGAGCGTTGCGGCCCATGGGTATTGTCAAGACGTTTCGAAGCTTGTGCCGTCCCTTCACTGGACTGGTGGGTCGAATGCTTTGCCCTGAAGGTTTTCCTGGCTGCTTTCTTGGTGGTGGCTTTTTGGGGGGCATCCTGGGAGGAAGAGGCAGAAGGAGATCGTCATGGGAAACAAAGTAATCATATATCAGGGAACCCAGCGGCACTACGGCGTGAGCGTACAAATATGGAACAGATCAACCCCGCAGATGACCCCGCCAGATGATGGGATCATGCCCATCACTGCTGCAGTGTGGCGGGCGCAGCAGTCCAGGTTTTGCATTCAGTGCTTCGCTTTTTTGATATTTGAGGCACAGGACAGACTGGAATAGCATCCCGGTTTTTCCGGCAGCTATTTTTCTTTTTTTTTGCGCTCGGTCACGTGACCAAACTGCCCGCCGCCCCTGCGCATTGTGCACCGTGGAGAGCCCTGAAAATTGCACCGAATGGCGGCAAAAAAGATGGGAGGAGGTCACGTGAATGTGCGCCTACCGCCTGCCGTGGCATGCGGGGGGGTCGGTAATGACCCCGCCAGCACCCTGCCAGCCCCCGCCAACATTTTTAAAAATTATCACTTCAGCTGTCACGTGCTTTTTTTATCCCGCCATCCCGCCCATGCAGCGCGTCATGTGATTGGATTTTTTTTTCCCACCCAGCTACCCGCTCTTATGGACAAGTCACATGCTACATACACCCCCCCTCCTCCTGACCCCCGCATATGCCCCCGCTACTAAATCGACTAAATGGCCCCCCCACCCCCTGCCAGGGGGTACCTACTGGGTACCCTTAGCAAGATGTCTGAGGGTACCCAGTAGGTACCCCGCGGGGGGAGAACCGCGTGATGGCGATGGTAACTGAGGTGCAAGTGTTGCTGATGTAATCATCTCAATGTCAAAGTTTTTGGACAACTACTATCAATGACCCACTTCTGCAAACACTTTGATGGTGGCCTCGCTAGCTTGCATAACACACACTGAGAAAAAATAAAATTGAGGATATTAAAGTTAGAACCCTTGAGACCGTCTGCATGAAATTTACTTGCTATCTGTGGGCAGAGGATGAAGCCACGCAGTTGCCGAAACGATCACTTTTTTTGGCGGGGCTGACCCCCCTTTTGCAATCGCTTGTCACACGGGGTCACACTTTGATGCAATCCGGCATGTCTCGGCAATGATGTGGCCTGACTGGAGGCGGGTCTCGGTTATTGCACACGGGACTTGAAAATTGATGGCCTCCGTCATGCATGCTCCGTTCTCATGAACTGCGAGGACTGGACTCAGGATATATTAACCATGCATTACCAGTAGCAAATATAAGGGTGTGAGCTTTTTTCCGCATCGAAATCCGATATCTCTGAGTCAAGATGAGTAAAAAAGTGTTCTGAAGGTAGGTTTATGGTCTCAGGTCTAATTATTTCAAAATATGGAATATATATATTTTACAGGAGCATTGAACAGCTATATAATAATCTCTGGGAGTCCATCCGGGACACGTTGAGGGATGTGGAAGCCCAGGAAATGAGTGTTTATCACAGATTGCAGATCAGGGTGCAATTGCAGAAGTGGGTCAATGATAGTATGCCCTGACAAATTGTCCAAAAAGATTTCAAAACCTGTCAAGATCTGCCTGTTTACATCTGTAGACTTATTACACATGATTTCCTTGCATCTGAGTCCTACTGGACTGAAAAATGCCATATTCTTATGAAAAGTTGGTTCAGCGGTTCGAACCGGTTCGAACCGCTGAACCGAACCGTCCGAACCTGAACCGTGGTTCAAGTTCGGGGTTCGGAGAATTGGCCGAACCGAACCGTGGTTCGGGTTCGGGTTCAGCAAAAAAATGTCCGAACCCGAACCGAACCGAACCGTGAGACCACTACTTCCAACACTGTGTAGACCCGACCAAGACCTCGGGTCTAGTGAGGTCTAGCTAGTGTGTACATGTTTGGATCATTTCTTAATTAGGACAAACTTGATGATATTCAAACAGTAACTAGTCTCCACATTTCAGAGAAAACCTTTCCACAATAATGTTTTTCTCATGCTCTGCACATAGTGCGGCCTGCTTGAGCTTACACAAGCTCCCCAAGGCAGCGCGCCTCGCATTTCATCTTGTTTGTCTTGAACATGGGGCCTTTTTCAAAGGTGGCCCAGGACCAGCCCTCAACTCTACGATGAGTCCCAGGTGTCCCTTGCAACATGAGTGGTTTTGACTTGCACATTGCTGGGCGTGAGCAAAAATGATTCTTCCATGACGAAGCTGCCCAATTGGGACAAGACCCCAGTAGACCTTGCCAAAAATTGTCAACGGGTAGACCCGACCAAGACCCGACCCAAGACCCCGGGGTCTAGGTCTAGTACAAGACCCGACCCCGTCAACACTGCGGGGAACAATTGTCTTTTTCAAGACTCGGGCTACTATGACACTCAAGGGACCCGCTCATTCGGAGGTGGGTAGAATCATCTAATAGAAACATAACCACTAACGCAGGTGTCGAGTCAACAAGACTTGGCCGTAATAAACTTAGCCAGTTCTACCCTTGGACGCGCAGCCGTGCGTCGCTGTTGTCATGGTCCGCCGTGGAAATCTGAGCTTGCTTTGGGCGGAGGGGCCCGACCGCACGCTGGCCAGTGACAGGCATTCCCGACGCGCGACTAGGGAAGATCGACATCGAGCCCAACTGGCAGACGGTGCAGTACGCGGGTGGCTGCCGCAAAGGCTGTCTCAGAAATGCTTTCGATAGCCGGTGCAATGGGGCTTCGGTCATGATCGTGAGTATCCTAGTTAGGTGTCAGAAGCGATCGGCCTCTCTTATACAAAAGGGCAATCGGCCACCGAATTGGATCGGCCCGATTTGCAGCACAACAGCTTGCTAGTACGAGGGCGAAGTGGGTCCCAGAGTTGATCCCTTGTGAAAGACCAAGGGATGAATTCGCATATTGTCTTGCCATTCGATCAGGCTGGATCGCCGATCAGGGCGCGTCAACAGTCGTAGATTCATCGATCCGTGAGCAAATCCGTGGTCAGAACAACGAGTACGATGGCAGGTAGATTCATGTTTTCTTGGCTCGAGCGCCAAAGACGCCCGTCCCGACTCTGACTATGTCACTCCCGGCTTTGAGAGCAGCTTCGAAGTCGCTGGACATGCCCATGCTCAACAGCAGACGGCCGTTGCCATCAGCACCCCAGCCACTCAGCCCAAACTCCCTCTCAAGCACCCCCGATAACACATCCCGTGTGCGCACCAGTCGATCGAAGTCGGCGTTCTGGTCACCCGCACTGAGCGACTGCTCGATGGCACCGATCGTCATGAGACCCTGAAGCCGTAGCTTTGGGCACGTCGAGATGATGTGCTTGGCTAGTTGTGTGAGCTCGGCGTCGGCGTCGGCGTCTGATGCATCGAGTGGGTTGAGGCCGGACTTGGAGTCTTCGCCGGAAGTGTTCACCTGAATGAGGATGTTTAGCGGCTCGGACCGCTCGTCCGGCAGAAGTTTGTTGAGAGCCGTGGCTGTTTTCGCGGACGTAAGAGTTTGGATCGAGTACAGGTTGGGGATGGCTGCAAGAGATCAGATCTGTGCTCAGAGCCTGCTATGCGTATGTCACTGGCGCTCACCGGCTAGGATCTTCGCTTTATTGGATTGCAGGGTGCCGATGAAGTGCCATCTGATATCTGCAGGAAGCTGGGCTCGTGCAAGTCAGCTGGGATCGAGGGTGCCCACGCGACCCCTCACCTCCTTCGCCTTGTCCTCCAGCTCCTGCACGTAGTTTTCTCCGAAGTCGAGCTGCCCCAGGTCATAACACGACTGAATGTCGGATGCGGGTTTGTACTTTGATACGGCAACAAGAGTGGGGGTGCTCGTGGGCTTCGTAACGTCTTGCACCCGTGCGCGGATCTCAGCCAGCGATTCCGCGAGCTCGGTTTTTCTTTCGGTCGTCGACATGAAGCGGAGGGAGATTGATTGAACGCGCGAGAAAGATGCGAGTGAGTGTCTGAGAAGGCTTCTTTGCATCCACGATGGATGATCTTGCACCGAAGAGCACCAAGAATTTGGAGAAGAATTGCTCTATGACGTAGCGATCATCGCATAAGCAAGCTCTACCGCTGTCGCACGTGTAACGTCAAGCAAGGAAGATGCATGCCATGGCCGCTCACAAGACCGGCTGGACCAGGACTTTGGTGGCCTCATTGACAATTAGAACTTTGCCGGCATACAACGTTTTCTATTTGTGAACCCCAGACCAATCCAGCAATGGTCACACGGAAGGAACAAATCGGAATGTTCGAGTTCGTCCAATCGAGACCAAACAAAGATTGTTTGGGGGGTGGCTTAAGCGTCCGATCCGCTTTCAAACAGCAACAACATCCATTCTCATTTATGCACCTGCCCCCCACTGACAAGCCGCCACCATGGTTTGTGCGGCGTGAGCATGTAAAAGCTTTAACTGATGCTTCCCCAGTCCGACCACTCATACGGCCGTAACCGCGACTCAATGGCCGACATTGAGCTTAGCCTGAACAACGCCTTCGCCGAACACCCGAAAGCCACCATTTCGGAAGATGGCACCCCCAGCATCCCGGCAGACGCGCTGGCCGACGTCTTTCGCTCGCTCGCCGCCACGTTCGGGGGAGTCGAGCTGATGTCCGAAGATGAGATGCAGATGCTGCAGGCGCTGGTGGTCGCGAACCCGGGGATCGAGGTCACGCCCCAGCTCACACTCGGCTTCATTGCGGCGAAGACAAAACACTCGACGCCCCCACATACCCCCGACGCGCTCGACAACGACGAAGAAATGCAGGTGGAAGACGAGCTCCGGGGGCGCGGCGAGGGACGAGATTACGACGCGCGCTCGCGCTCGTCGAGTAGAGACTCTGTCGGCACGCACCGGAACCACAGCCGGCCCCCCTCGCGCGGCGGCCCACAAACCCCGGTGTCCGCCGCTTCCCCCTTCGACACCTCGCGGCGGCAGCGCTCAACCCCACTCGGTGGCACCGCACCCTCGAGCTGGGCTTCTCAGAAGCGTCCGCCCCATCACCGGCGGAAGAGTGATGCAGGAAGCAGAAGTGACTCGGAGGTTCGTCCGCTTTGATCACCTCGTTTTTAGCGCTAACTTTTTGCTGTAGTCTTCCGTCGGTCCCAGTGCCTATGGCAACCGACCTGGGGGTAGAAGCCGAGCGCCCTCAAATCCCACGTCGCCCTCGATGGACTCGTCCTTTTCCATCGGCTCGCCTCCCATGGGTGCCCGTTCTCGGCCCCCCTCGCGCGGGGGCAATCACCGGTTTGACGATGCGGATGAGTACGACTTCACTCTCCGCCAGGGCCTCAACTCGCTCCCCATGCCCCATGCCAATGACGATGGCTCGGACAGCGATGACGAACATGCAGGGGATATGGTCATTCCGCGATCGACGACCTCGAGCAACGTCAGCTTGATGCCGGATGAACAAATGGAGGCTTTGCAGCGCGCCAACGCGGACCTCATGCGCAAGCTTGCGGAAACGGAACGGCTGATGCAGCGAAAGCTGGCAGAACACGAAGCTGAATTTGAAGATCTGCAGTTCACGCTCGAGGAAACACGCAACGAGCTGAGTGCAGCCAAGCGGGAGGAGAAGGAGCTCCGAGGAAAGGAGGTGCGGCAGTCTGGCCTTCGTGTTTCTGCTCATTGCTGACACATTCCATCAGCGCTCCACCGCAGCGCAGATAGCTGCCTTGGAAGCCGACGTGGTGAAAGTCTCGAAACAGCTGGAAACATCCAAAGCAACCTACAATAACCTGCACCGTCAGTATGCTGACCAACTGGCGTCCACCCAAAAGTACCGCGAGGATCTGCGTGAGCGAGATGACGTCGCTCGGACTTTACGTGAACAGGCTGCGCTATCAAACATCGAGATCCAGCGGTACATCAAAGAGGCTGAAGCTTACGAGGACCGAATCGCGCATTTGGAGCAGGAGCTGGTTGTCGCGAACCAGGCCCACGTACAGCTAGATGAACAGAAGCAGGAGAACATGCTGCTGAAGGAGACGATCGATCGGATGCGGTACGACTTAGACGAGATGCGCAGCAACAGCGCGATCCTCGGAGGAACGCCGAGCGGCCAGAGCAGCGCACCCAGCAGTATTAGCAAGAGCCTCGGCGCCGAGTTGTTGGGCAAGATGAAAGGCTGGGGCGGGATGGACGGCGAGAGTGAGAACGAAGACGATGAAGACGATGATTCGTCTACCCCGAAGGAGGATGAAGACACTGAGGGCGAGGACGTGATTCAGACGATCATCACGCGGAAGAAACGAGTGGGTGCTGCCTTGAGGAATATTTGTTTCTCGTCTGCTAACGTCCCGTTCAGAAGGTCACCAGCCGGGCGAACAAGATCGAGACGCGGACGTTTGAAGAAGTGAAAGACTATTCGGATACGGGAACTCAATATGAACCAGAACTCTTCTTCGTGTCTGGAGGCTCACAGACTGAGAAAGTCTTGACTGCGTCCACGATCATCCAAACCGAGCCGACCGTGGAACAGCCGCCTGCACCGCCCGCTGATACTGCGGAGATGGAAATCCAGACGGAGCCCGAGGAAGTCAAGGCTGCACCTGTCATACCCGGGCCAAGCTCTGTACCGATCGACGCGCCTCCTGCCTACAAGCAAGAGCTGTCCGCAGAGGAGCAGGCTGAGCACGACTGGCGTGTGACGGTCGCCACCCTGAAAAAGTACCACCCGGGAGCGCGCGTCGAGGAGGGTGTTCCGGGCGGCGTTTCTATGGATGCGCTGGAGGACTGGCGTGCGCTGAAAGAGGAGCTGGGTGTGTCGTGTAAGGTGGTGGACAAGATCTTGGAGAACTCGCTGTCGACTGGACTGCCTCGTGTGCCGACGGATGTGAACGCCCGCCGGCGGAGTGGCCGGTTCTACAACATCTACAACACGTACGTTTACGGCGGAGGATCGGCACACAGCAATGCGAACCCGTTGCCTGCGATTCCGTCGCCCTTCTTCTGGGTGGGCGGGACCGTGCTCGTGTTTCTGCTGATCGGCCCGTCGTTGATGATCCCGCACTACAGTGTGCCGGGTGGGCCGACGCACTACGATCGGGCGGTCTGGAATAGCTTCAACACGATGCACTATTCTGGGGAGGGCTTCTCGAATGACGGCGCTGACGCTGTCTGGAACTTCCTTGGCCGTGTCGGAGGCGGTGCCGTCCGACTCGCGCGAGGCTGGCCGTCCTGAACCGGCTGTACATTCTTTCACGATACCCCTTTCCACATTCATGTCCCTTTCCCTCTCCACCCAGCTCATGCATATTGTCATCAACACCCCTGATTTATACCTGCTCACCTTGCTTATGACGACTGACGATTCATGCTGACGACCCCCAATGTAACCTAACCCATCCACCCGCTGTTGTGTTATTGATGTATGGCTTATGGTACCTATACTTGTGCACCTGGACAATCTCCATAATTACCGTACCTTCATGTCGATTAATGCTCATGTCCTTTTCACAGGTCAGGTCGCCTTCTGCCCACCCAGGTCAGTCCTTCTCTGTATCCTCCTTGTGTTTTTGTTTTGTGGACCCTTGGCTGATGGTCGTTTACAGGCTTTGTAGATAGTCTGTACATAACATAGGCACAAACATCAGCACATTCTTTACAATGAATACCGATTTTCCTGTCGAATTTGGCTGGGTGCGAATGATTAGTACAGGAGACTATTGGCAAGAGCGGCGTAGGGACGACTGTTCAAACAGCCGAAAATGAAACGCTAGCGAAGGGGCAAAATGGACTATACCGGAGTCGAACCGGTGACCTCCCGCATGGACGCGTGCTAAGCGGACGCGCTACCAACTGCGCTAACAGCCCGCGTGAAGCATTCAAAAAGCAAACACTAGATTTTTCAGCTGAGACGTGAAGCTTTAGAGCCACTGCTCCCTGCAATAATTTGAGACTTTGCCTGGGCGTTTTCTGTCTCTAACCCCTTTCTGAAGAGTAAAAATGCTTCGAGAGGGTTTCCCCATCATAAGGCTGAAGTGCTTCGCTACTTCGAGTCAGTTCATTCGTCAACCATTCCCAGTCTGCTCTGATACGAAGTCGTACGAATCCAGCGAGTCGGATTTCTCGTGTGGAGAAACATTCGCTGCCGGATCTCGAGTGAAAAGACGCTTTGATGTCGCACGATTGTCGAGGTCCTTTCTACCTTTCCTCTCTAGAGCTGGAGCAGTCAAACAACCCGAATCGTTGCCCTAGTCATGTCTACGGTAAAGAGCCGCTCACGATGCCATCAAATCGCGGCTGAAAGTAAGAGCTTACTGGCTGGGAATGCAATGCCTGCGCCGCAGCCACGGGGTTCGGGCTGGATGCGCTATGGGATAATACCATGGCATGCCTCTTCACTGCATGTAACAAATGTTGCGCACAATGGCACTGAAGGGATGGGCATTGGGAAGTAAGAGTCACCGTCTGCGTGAAAGGACTCTGACTTGAGCGAGAGCACCAGTCATAAGTCCTCTGGAATGAAAGCCGACGCGCGCTCCGGGAGATCCTCATCGTCCCTTCTCTTCATGATCAGCCTGGAGATTGACAGCATAGGATGTAGGAGACTATGGTTGTGAGGAGCGCTGCGCGCTAGTTCCAGCAGTGTGCATATATGCGAGCGATACAACAGGGGGCTAGCCACTGAGAAGGTTCCTCCACTTCTCGCCGCCGACATCGCCCAGCACTCGTTCGACCTCGCTCTGCTCGAGGGCCAAGGCAACCTTGCGCTCCCCGAGAGGCTTGCGCAGTGCCGTAGTGCCACTCTCCATGATCAGTGCCTGGCAGGCTACCAGCGACTCTAGCACAACACCCAGCTCATGCTGTGTTGGTTGCCGCAAGTGTGTGACCTCCGGATCTTCAACGACTTTGACGTAGTTCTCGTGCTGATAGAGCACCTCCGACCACGGGATCTCGTCGACACCCTGGCGCTTGATCACTTTGATTAGCGAGATCAGCACCAGCCGCTCGTGGAAACTGCAGTCGCCGAGGTAGGCTGCAGTCGGGCTGTTCTGCATTTGCTTCGTCACTTCAAGCACATGCGAGATGGTCGTGGGCTTCCGAGCTTGGTGCGCCAGCTCGACAGCTCGTCTGGCAGAAGTGAGTGGTGCTGCTTACAGATACCCGCTGATAGTGTGGACGGACCGGCATATATCGAGGATCCGTCGAGCATCTCCACTGACATTGCTGACCCGTTTCGCTGTGAGCCGGATCGCATCCGACGCAAAGACGTCTGGTGCGTTCGCTCTCGCAATCCGTGCTTCCACGATCGTTTGCAGCTGTGCAGCTGTGTAGGGCTGGAAGTTGATCCGAGTCATTCCTGTGCTCGCTTTCAGTCCCAGATAAAACCCAGAGATCAGAGCAAACCCACCTAAGCGACTCCGCACTCGACCTGTCATAGCACGCTCCGGAAGATCCATCGTGTTTGCCACAGCCAGAACGACGATCTTGCTTCCGGCCAGCGTTGGCCAATTGAAGAAGTTGTACACCACATCTTGCTTTGCCGTCATGAGTTGGTCCAGCTCGTCCATCAGAACCACGCTGCTCAAGATTCAGCCACCTCCTAGCGAAGTGAATTGAACATCACAAACCAGGCATGGCCTCCGGGACCGCGGCCGCCTGGTCGACTGAAATGCGCCGTCAAAGCTTTCAGGCTCTCCTTCGAGCTCATGCGTAGGTGGCCTTCCTTCTCGACGTCGTGCCCGGAAACAGTCTCCCACAAGATGTTATATGCCGCAGCAGGTTCAGGTATTCGAAGGCCATTGATATCCACATATGTGAACGGGTTGGTCTCCTGTGCGATGTCAGCAGAAGCGTAATCAAATTAAACAGCCACGCACGTTGTTTTCTGCCATTCGTTTGAGCTCACGTACGACAGCATGTACAGTCGCCGTCTTTCCTGTGCCAGGGACACCGGAAATGTCTATTGGAGGGAGAGTGAGCTGCGCGCCTCGATGATCCAACACAACTCACATATACACCCCCCGCTGCCTTCCTCTAGCAGATCAGCCACCGAGCCCAGGATGCGATCAAACTCTTCCTCGCGACATGGCAAGGTGTCCGGTCGACTGCCTACATGCAGGACGTGCATTGTCCGAAGCCAGGGATCGTCAGGCATATCCGCGAGAGCGTCAAACTCCAGAATACCCTTGCCGTCTCGAAATACAAACTTGCGTTTCCGGGGCGAGGCGGGGCTTGCTGTAGACTTTCCTTTCACTCGCCGTCGCTTCCTGAGAGCTGCTTTGGAGTGCGGGGTGGGTTGAACGATGGTGCGCTTCCGTTTGGGCGTCCTTGGACCGGTATATTCTATCTCTTCGTCATCATCATCGCCGTCGGGGTCGTCACTACCTCCGGCATCGCTATCTGATGCACCGTCACTCAGACCTTCATCGTCAGATTCGTCCGCACTGTCAGCTTCATATCTCGAGCGACCGGAATCGTCTTCACTGCCCCCAGATTCCTCTTCCTCCTTGATGACCGCGAGCTTCCGTTTCTTCTTGGGTGGAGCGCGATTCTTCTCGGGTTTCACGATCCACTGCTCGCCCGACCCGAAACGTTTGCTCTCCGCTTCCAATGCTTTCCGACGCATCTCCGCCCAATCGAATGTGTAGAACAATCCGCGTCGGGAATCCACTGCAGTCCTGCAGACGAACGGGCCGACCTTCTTTTTGTCTTCTGCGTAGGTCCAGCGTGAACGCTTCTTGATGGGAGATGCCTGTAGGACGGGAGGCGCAACCGTGGCAGAGATCAGACATGTGGACAGGATGCTGCTTGTGGGAAGGACTGTGTGTGAATCGAGCGAGTAGTAGAGTTCGTCCTATGAACGTCAGGAATAGGTGTATCCTCTGCAGTGGAACACACCTCGAGATGTGTGCGTTTCGCACCGATCTTAGGAAGCTCGGAAGGCCGCAAGAACCAATGTATCCTAGCGAGCATCTTGCGGTCGCTCCTCACATCCTCACTTTCGTCCTCCTTCACGATTTCCCAGAGGGCAGTAATGACAGCGATGCTTGGCTTTTTCTCCGCTCGATACAAGGCCTCCGTCTCCACTGCCACCGCGTCGCCGACGTGGAACGTCCCAGCGGATGTACCCGCGCCGCGCTCGAAGGCGTCGTAGAACACAGCACGATATTTCAGGGCGTCCTGGTCGGGATCAAGTTCAGAAGGGTCCGTAGAATCGGGGAACGAATCGAGTTCGGGCTCTAGTGCGCGGCTGTGCACCGAGGAACCCGACCATTTGTCTTGAGGACCACGTCTCGAGGATTTGGACGGAGAAGCAATGGGTTGTCCACGCTTAGAGCGTCGTACAGGGGTCTTGGGTGTATCCAGCATTCGTGTCAGTTTGACACAGTTGATTCGGACAAGACTGAGCTTTGGAGTCACTGGCAGAGCGAGGGATTGAAGGTCTGATTCAGAGTCACGATCACATGAGCTGTGACCACCGCGTTTCTAGATCTGCCGCGGCCATCAAATGATCGGGTCACATGGGTGGGTTAGGGTCACCGCCCTGCGCGAACTGTGCATCCCCCCTTCTGCATTCGGACACCCATGGCGCCACGGATGCTGCTGGGTCTGCTTCTGAGCGCGGTAGTAGTAGCCTCGAAGAGGCCCGCAACGACATTTAGCTCAAACTCTACATCTCGCCCCGTGACGCTCTCCACTTATCAGCTTACGGTGAGCGTCTGATTTCGTACCTACGAATCATACCGTTAACATGTTGGCAGGGTCCTTCGTCCAACGCCCCTCCAGGTTCGAATCCCAGCCTGCTCACCTCCAGCTTGACTGCTCGATCCTGACGAACAGTCCAGAGAAATGCCCACCGTGCTTCAATTGCCAGCTGCCCGCATTCGCTTGCGGTCAGTACGGAGAATGTAACGAGTACGATGGGCAGTGTAAATGCCCTGCGGGATGGGGAGGCATCGACTGTCTGATTCCGCGTACGTGCTTTCGAGGTCAGACAACTAGCACTGAGCACTGACTGCATGAACCGTCTACAGAATGCGATTCGTTGGCAGACGGGGACCATCGGAGACTAAGGGAAGGGGGAGCGTGTGAATGCAAGGAAGGGTGGGGTGGGATCAATTGCAACGGTCTGTGGCTGCCTGCCCCCTTCTCCCGTCAGACGTCTGACTCGCGGACAGTGTGTAAAACGAATCAGGCCTGTGGGAGCTTCCCTGTATTGGGCGGCATACCCACCAACGATGAGGACGAGGTGGACCCGGAAGACATGCGGTGCTACACGGGTGGCGAAACAGTCTTCAATAACCACCAGATGTGCAACGTCACCAGTGCGTAGTTCCCGCTTTCGAATTATCAACAGTGACCTTATTGCCGGTAGACCGCAAGATCATTGACCAAGTGGGCGCCGATCGGCCGGTGCAAGTCACGTTCAGCTGCGATACCGGAGACAGCACTTGTGCGTTCCAGTTCTGGGTGGACCAGGTCGAGTCATTCTACTGCTCTCTGGACACATGCACGTCCTCGACCACAATCGATTACGCACGAAACACGACCACCTATGCATGCGATCACATTAAGTGCAGCTGTATCGCCAACCGATTCATTTGCGGAGAAGACGGCAGCGTTAGTGCGTAATGAGACTGACGACGTGTCCCAATGCGCTGACGCGTCAATGATCTAGACATCGACGACTTTCTCAAGGAAGAGATCCGCGGCCCTGCTACGTTCAGCTGCAGGACCGGTGATGGATGTAGATTCGAGGAGCCGGCCATGAACGAGCTGATTAGTGACATCTTTGGTGATCCCTACATCACCCTCGATTGCGAGGGAGGCGAATGCTTGCACTTTTCGCAAGTGCCGGGTTATGTGGTATGATGTATCTCTGCCCAAACTGTCGCCCAAGCTTGATGATCCCTTCAGCGTCCTCCGAAGCCAGATAGCACCAAGTGGGTTGCACTCAGCGCCGCCGGTGCCTGTCTCGTCGTGATACTCGTCTCGGCCATACTCTGGTACGCAGGCCGGGCCAGCGGCGGCGAGTTTGGCCACATCCGTCTTGCCGATGACGAACAGTCTCGGTTGATGAACGACCATGTACCTGCGACTCTTCACTTCGAGAACCTGTCCTACACGTTGGGATCTCGAATCCTGCTCGACAACATATCTGGCACTTTCAAGCCTGGGCAGGTCTGTGCGATCATGGGCGCTTCTGGTGCCGGGAAATCGACATTCCTGGACATACTCGCACGTAAAGCGAAGCGCGGTCAAGTTGGTGGGACTACCTATGTCAATGGACGAGAAGTGGCGAACGATAAATTCAAGGCTGTCACCGGTTTCGTTGACCAAGAAGATACGCTGATGAGCACGTTGACGGTTTATGAAACTGTCCTCTACAGTGCTCTGCTTAGATTGCCTCGAGATATGAGCCTAGAGGCCAAGAAGTTCCGCACGCTAGAGACGCTCAACGAGTTGGGCATCTTGGGTATCAAAGATTCTCGAATTGGGTCTTCCGGTACGCCTTGCATTCGTGATGAATGTAGACCGTTCTGACGTGAATGCAGACCAGCGTTCGATCTCTGGGGGCGAGAAGAGACGAGTTTCGATTGCGTGTGAGCTGGTCACCAGTCCTTCGATCCTGTTCTTGGACGAACCGACTAGTGGTGCGTGGACAGTTGACCCAGGTCCTCATGCACTAACTTACGAATGACAGGTCTGGATGCATACAACGCTTACAACGTCGTTGAATGCCTCGTCACTTTGGCGAAAAACTATAACCGCACTGTGGTATTCACGATCCATCAGCCGCGGAGCAACATAGTGGCCTTGTTCGACCAGCTTGTGCTACTCTGCCAAGGCAAACTTGTTTACTCCGGTGACTTCAACAAGTGCCAGTCGTACTTCGCGGAAATAGGACAGTCCTGTCCCCCGGGCTTCAATATCGCCGATTTCTTGAGTCAGTGAACCAACTCTCTGCAGGGACTGCGCAGGACTGATATCATCCTGTAGTCGATATGACTGTGCAAGCGAGTCTCGAAGGCGACGACAGCCCGACACTGGATGCTGAGTCTCCCATTGACGATGGAGAAAGCAGCTCGCGCGAGTCGACGGAACTGGCGACCCGGTCAGCTTCCGGTAACTTCATCAAGCGCAAGACTTCGCAGCTGCTCGAGGCGATGTCGCTGTCCTCCGCGCACAAGAAGCCCCATCAAGTACTGTCGGCGAAACTGCTGGAACTGGCGGCCGCGTATGCCTCTAGTTCGGTCGCTCGGGAGATTCGGATCGAGTTTGAAGCTCTCCAGCGGGCGACTGAGAGTGGGGCTAGTGCTGGCTTGTCGGGTGAGCTACCTGATGTGGCCGTTGAGACGACGTTGCTGCGGGGAAGGAAACGAGCTGGGTACGGGACTCAGTTCCGTATTCTCAGTGGTCGGGCTTTCAAGAACCTGTATCGAGACCCAGCGTTACTCGCAGCACATTATGTGTCTTCCATCGGTCTCGCATGTGAGTTGCGCGCACCAGTTCGTGTGCAGAGGCTTATTCTCCATACAGTGATCTGCGGCTTGTTCTTCCACAATGTGACGTGCGTGGTTTTGAGTTTTCGTACCAGTACCCCGCTGATCCCAGCAAAACAGAAACGACATTTCGGGATTTCAGAATCGACTGGGGCTATTCTTCTTTACGCTTGCGTTGTTTGGATTCTCGTGTTTGTCAAGTCTGGGTTTGTTTGCGAACGAGCGCATCTTGTTCATTCGAGAAAGGTGCGTGTGCGCTCTGCTTTTGACGTTCCGCCACTCATTGGAGCTCAGAGCCAACGGCTACTACTCAACGTTCACGTACTTCTCATCCAAAGTCTTGTTTGACATTCTACCGTTGCGGGTGGTCCCTCCACTCGTGTTTGGGGCGATTGTGTATCCACTGGTTGGGCTGGTGCCGAGCGTCGTCTCATTCTGGAAGTTTATGCTGATCCTGGTGCTTTTCAATCTGACGACGGCCATGGTGGTGCTTTTCTTGTCGATCGCGATTGCAAACACGAGCGTCGCGGGGCTGGTGGGGACGCTGGTCATGTTGTTCAAGTGCGTGTGGGTTTTACCAAGCACTGTGCTGTCACTTACTTCCCACAGCTTGATGTTCACCGGCTTGCTCATCAATCGGGAAAGTGTTCCCATAGCCCTCCGGTGGCTTCACACGCTATCGTTTTTCCATGCGGCTTTCGAGGCCTTGGCTGTGAACGAGCTGAGGTATCTGCATCTCACGGAAACTAAGTACGGGGTCGAGCTGGATGTTCCAGCTGCGTTGATCTTGTCGACGTTTGGGTTACACGCTCAGGTTCGTGGTCCTTTTTGCGGACGGCCATACATCAACTGACCTGTTTCTAGTCGTTCTGGTGGCCCAACACCGCTCTTCTCGGAATCTTTTTCGGGGTGCTCATCACCGCGTCGTATCTCACGCTGCAGTTCTTCGTGAAGGAAAAGCGGTAGTCTCCTGCGAAAAGTGGTACTGGTCGCACATGTACCCGACCCCTGCTATATATAAGACTTGATACTACGATAAAGTCACGGCTTCTGCCGTTGTATGTAATTCACTACCAGGACTGAGGCTCGTTGATGTTATCTGAGTTCCAGTCCGAATGCGAATTCCAGACTTGCCGGATCACAATTAGTTTCTTCCAGAAACGCCCACCCGGAACCCATGGCCTGTTCCATTTCATTATTACCTCATTTGAAGTCAGGATCTCTGGGGCTCAGAACCCCAGACTGATATCACCTTGACCAGACCCACGATGTCGACTCAGATGACCACCACCATCTGCTTTATCAGCCCACTCTCTCATGCTGCTACCTCGACTCCGCCACCTTGTTTCCGCACGCAGGCTTCTTTCGACTGATATCAACCGTTCCAGTGCGTTCTGTATGTTCAAAGGTGTGCAGAGCTAACCCTGCTACTATAGACATGAAGGAAGTCGCCATCTTCGCCTCTGGTGCGTCGGAGGAGTTGTCCAACTGTTCAGTCTCTAACCCTTCGCGTGCAGGCTGCTTCTGGGGCACAGAACACATCTTCCGCAAACACTACCCCCTCGAGCCCGCGCCCGGCAAAGGCATCCTCTCAACGACCGTCGGGTACACAGGGGGCAACGACCACTTCCCGAACCCGCACTACCGACTGGTGTGCACGGGCGCGACGAATCACGCGGAGGCGGTGAAGCTGGAGTACGACACGGACGTGGTCTCGTATGCGGAGCTGGTCGAATTCTTCTACCGCACGCACGATCCTACTACGGTCGATCGGCAGGGCGGGGATATGGGCACGCGTGAGTTGGCGCTCTGCTTTTTTCTTCTGGTTTGCCGCGCTCGGGCTGATATACGCACTTGTCCGGCTTTACTGGGTGCAGAGTACCG
This sequence comes from Mycena citricolor, assembly GCA_963692855.1. Taxonomy (NCBI): domain Eukaryota; kingdom Fungi; phylum Basidiomycota; class Agaricomycetes; order Agaricales; family Mycenaceae; genus Mycena; species Mycena citricolor. The sequence goes on along the minus strand of CAVNYO010000138.1, from coordinate 99,908 downwards.
ATCTGCGATCTTCACTACGACGCTGGACCAGCAGACGGTTGCACAGCGTGTCACGGAGGAGGTGCAAGCGAAGCATTTCACGCCCAAGGTAAGTTAACATCGGACCGATTGCGTTTTCAGCCCAGTCATATACATGTTCCTCGTAGGGCTTGAAGATTATTACGCAGATCGTGCCAGCCGGTCCGTGGTGGGACGCCGAGGACTACCACCAACTGTATCTTTTCAAGAACCCGGGCGGGTACCAGTGTCCGACGCACCGCATGCATTGGTGAAAGAATGCGCGCTTTGGCATGTGCTCCTCAACTTGTCGCTGGCATGGCATACAAGACACCCATCTCAGGCTCGAAATGTGGCACCTGGAAGAAAAACGCCTGACGGTGTCCGGAGACTAGGAATCGAGATATCACAGTACTTACATTGAGTCGGTTTTAAGATTTGTTTCCTATCGATAATCTCATAACCTCACTGCGCCGACAGTCGCATCTGTCTCTTCTTGCGGATTAGGACCACCGAATTTACCTCTAAATCTCCTCCCGAGATAACCTCCAGACTCCCGAGATCATTGATTTGTGAACGACATTCTCTTCGTCAACCTTCAGCGAGCGCTGAGCTGTACTCCAAGTGCTGGCTGGATACCACGCGCAGCAACTTCTGAACTCATCTGCAGATGAACAGAGAAGAGAGATGGCTAAGCTTCATCGATTCGGCCCTTCGCAGCAAATGTCGGTTTCAAGAAGAAAGCCGGTCGACCGCGCGACACATGAATTGCCCACTTTGAGGCGACTTCGGGGCGAAAGTGGGCGGACTGATTGCTTTTGGGGCCAGAAATACCAGGACCGCAGCGTCATCGCCGCGGCCAATCATGATGATGCCTGTGATAACTACACTTCGATAAGGACCTCGCAGCAGCCATGAGCATTCAAAAACCCACGCCTCCCGGCTCTGAGTCAGCTCGATTTCTGTCTTGCGATGCCAGCTCGAAAGGACGCCGTGCCAGGTCCTGAGTACCCCCAGCAGCCTGCGCCATCGCCGTCGCGTATCGCGCGCCGGCGCATGCTCTTGCTCTTCGGTGTTGTCTCCGCGGGCGCCGCACTCTATCTTCTCGGGCCCAACTCTGTGCGGACATCGGTGAACGGCGCGATCAGCGGACATGCGCGCCATTTCGACAAGGTCCCTGGGCTTTGCGCGGACACCGCGCCGATTCCGATAACCGCCCCGCGGGAGAACGTGTGGGCGAACTTCGGCCGGGAGGAGGCTGCTGCGCTACGGGAGTGGGTCTCAACGAAGACGGAGATCGATGGGCAGCTGGTGAAGTTCACGGGGGTCATGGCTGCAGCCGACTTGTGCGCGTCCGGTTCCACTTCGGAGAGCGGTCACTGACGACATGCTTTCCAGTGATAACGCGATTCAAGTCATCGAGAACTTTCCTCCTCCGAAGGACGCTACGCTCGCGTACTTGGACGGTGCTGGTCCCGAACCTGAGCGGTTTGCCAAGGTCGGTCTCCCTCACAGTCGTCGATGCGCCCTCTAACCTCGTTAGGTAATCCTGAACCTTGGAGGTCTGTCGCCACCCAGAATTGGCAGATACTTGCTCGGACCTCTGCCGAAGACTATTTCGTCGCTCTCATTGTCCTCTCCTTCTGTCAAGCTTACTGAGCTGACCCACATCTACAACAACCGGCCGGATGTTCCTTACACGGCTCGTTTGTACACTCTCAACGGGACCTACACACAGACGTTCATCCACAAGATCCTCGGACCCATGGAACATGCTCTCATCGACCTCCTCGGCAGCTCGCTTTCTGACTCTGAGGTCGGGAATGCGCCTCCTCCTCCCGCTGGCGACGGCCGACTTGTTTTTGGTGCGAGCACACCGTTCTCTTACGACGGCTCTTTCCGTCGCATGTGGCTGCAGCTCAAGAAGAACGTCCCCGGCTCCTACCTGTTCGCCCTCGACATGTTTCTATATGTCGATACGACGTCTACAAACCCCGACGAGTGGTATCTTGTGCACCTAGTATACAACAGCCAGATGTTCAAGACTGTCAGCAGCTTTCTGGAAGCATACGAGTGGGTGGTCCGGATGAAATCGTCTGCCGCACTGAAACCGTCTCCCTTGCAGTAACGGGACACTCAAGCGCTCACCGGCGCCCGAAGTTGCCAAGCCTGGTGAGGAGGGCTGGGCCGCCCGCGCTAGAAAGGGAGACAAGCGAGACCTAGACGAGAGAGCGGGGCCCCGCCAGGTGTCGTTCAATGGACCTCGATACCGGGTCGATGAGAAGAACCAGTTCGTGTCGTGGATGAGCTGGTCGTTCTACCTCAGTTTTGCGCGCGACATGGGGATGAGTCTCTGGAACATCAACTTCCGCGGCGAGCGTATCATCTACGAGATCGCGCCCCAGGAAGCGCTTGCGGTGTACTGTGAGTCGTTGACAGCTTCTCGTCGGAAGTTAGCTGCGATCCTCACCTATTCGCGCAGCCGGGAGCGATCCGCATCAGGCCAGCACTGTGTTCCTGGACGGTGGATTCGGGATGGGGACGGCGACTCGGGCTTTGTTCAAGGGTTACGACTGCCCCTATGACGCGCTATACCTCCCAGCCATCACCCACGCCGAGTCCGGCACGGTTATCCGGCAAGACGCAATCTGCGTCTTCGAGCGCGACTCGAACAAGCCGATCAGCCGACACACGGGCTATCTGAAAGACGAGATGGGCGCCACCAAGGGCTACGAGCTCGTCGTGCGCACCATCAGCACTGTTGGGAACTACGACTATCTCTTCGACTACACGTTCCAGCTCGACGGTTCCATCGAGCTCCGTGTTTCTGCTTCCGGCTATCTACAGGGAGCGTGGTGGGCCGAATCTGAGCACGACTACGGGACCCGCATTAGGGACACTTACAGTCAGTCGGGAAGTTGCACTGCCCATTACCACCCCTACTGATGCCCTTCCAGTGGGATCTCTGCACGATCATGTCATGTGCGTGGTCCATATACTTCAATGCACCAGCTCACAGAACGAACAGCAACTACAAAGTCGACTTCGATATCGCCGGCACGGCGAACTCGTTCATGGCCATCTCTCTCGAGAACGAGGTCACTTCCTTTCCCTGGTTCGAGGAAGACTGGGGCGCGGTCAACCAGCAGAAGATCGTCCGCAAGTACGTCGCAAACGAGAGCGATGCGCTGCTCGACTACCCGCATAATCTGGAGGGCGCTTTCCTCATCGTCAATAAGGAGGCTCACAACCGCTGGGGCAACCGTGAGTATACTGCATTCGTCGGGTGCTAGATGTTTGCTTACCTGTCCACCAGCTCGCGGCTACGTCGTTCACCCCGGTGTCTCTGCCATCCACATGGTACGCGGGGCCATCCGAACGCATCTCAACGCTTCTCATGTATCACCCGCAGACGAACCTCGACAACAAGCGCACGGAACATAATGTCAACTTTGCCAAGCAGCAGTTTGCTGTGTCGGTCCGGAAGGAGACGGAGCCCAGCGCGTCGTCGCTCTGGAACATCAACCTTCCCGGAAAGCCTCCGGTCGACTTTTTCAAGTTCTTCGATGGGTGGGTGTTGTTCTCAGATGGATGTGGGAAGCTCCTTTACACAATCGACGCAGCGAGTCCCTCGACCAGAAGGATCTGACGACCTGGATCAACTTGGGCATGCACCACATCCCCAGAGCAGAAGATTCCCGTGCGTGCACCTCGTTTCGCTGCTCCCGCGCGAGCTAACATCATCCGTGTCTAGCGATGACGCTTACGAACCTGGCAACCTCGTCCGTGCTGCTGTCGCCCTTCAACTTCAACGACTGGGAGGTCTCGATCGAGAGCATGAACGCGATCGTGTACAACGTCCCCGAGCCGGGGCAGCAGTGGTCGGCCGACGAGTACGGCGTCGAGATCGAGTACTGCTTGCCGCCTCCTGTCGCACAGAACTCCGTGTGTGTTACTTTTATGTGCTGCCCTGCATCTCATCTGCTTGATAGTACCCGGGCTTGCATCTCTTCGAAGAGGACGGCTCGCCTGCGAAACCGGAACGCGTCCATGCTATGCGCCAGCGAGGTCAGTTTTTTTGCTTTCGTGACACTCGTGGAATCAACGGTATCTGAACGTCTCCCAGCGGAGAGCTATCACGCGATTTTCGCGTCGGGCGACTTGTAGATGGAGAGGAGTTGAGTGTGATCGTTTCTTGGGAAGGGATGGTGGGACCGCAACGCAAGGCCCCCGGATGTTCTATCTAGAGGATACTCCAGAGCATTACAGGCACAAATGAGGCGTTGGGGACCGGCCTGTAGTACAATCTGTAGTGGTGAAAGCGTTAAGATAAGATATAGTCACGTGGAAATCATCCGTTATGCACGTGCAAACTCTCTGCTTAGCACCATTCAGTCCACTCTGCGGTGCGTCGAGCTTAATTCGGGATAGAACTATCAGCTTTATGATGCAGCAAAGATATGGGTTGCTCTAATTGCCACATCTGTCATCCCCCGCGATGAAAGACAGTCATGAATAGGAGACCATAGTCCCGAGGAGCATCCTGTAACTCGCGCCTATCATGCATTCTTTCGGACACATCCTCAGTCTACTCCAGCTATGCACACTTATCCTCGCCAACCCAGTCTCCCCTCTCCGCTGCTCGTCCAGCAACGACCACCTCGACCCCGCGTCGAAGAAATTCATGTCGGACTGCAGCGACACGACCTTCTGCTCCGGCACGAATATATCCACGTCCACGTGCATCCCGCGCCAATGCCGCCGCGATGAGTTTCCGTTCGGCTTCCCCGCCGAAGCGGCTCTCCCGCCCATGTGCCCGCGCGGGTCGTTCTGTCCCGACGAGGGCAGTGGATGCCGGCCGCTGGTCAGTGTGGGTGGAGCGTGCCAGCTGAATCGGGACGAGCAGTGCGCGCCGTCTCCGCCGCCGCCTCCCTCGGTGGGGCAGCAAAACTCGCTCTGCCTAGCGTCGATCTGCACGTGCGTGACAGTCGACCACGCGTCGTTGCCCCAGGCTCAAGGCAGAACTGAACGCCACACAGGTACGCCAATGCGACCCTCGGCGAACGCTGTACCTCCGACGACACGGTCTACACCGACATCGCGCCTGATGGGCAGCCGGTCTCCACGACAGTTACACGCGACAACTGCCTTTCCCCGACGCTCTACTGCGAGAGCGGGGCGTGTAAGCCGACGCTGGCCCTCGGTGCGTCCTGTGTCAATGACCGTCAATGCACCTTGGTGGGTGTTTTCTCGCCGGAGTGCGGTCTAAGACGCTGGGCTGAAGTTTCTGATTGTGCACGCAGATGAACTGTGTCTCTGGGGCATGCGCGAGTGCACCAGAGACCCCGCTGCGCATCGCGCCGTGGCAGAGCGCCCTCACCGCATCGGCCATCGTCGCAGGTAAGTTGGCGTTTCGCTTCGTTTCGTTTGACCCCGCATGACGTTCACCATCCGTGTATGCGCAGCCGTGATCGCGATCTGCATGTCCCTCACCATGATCCACAAACGCCACGCTCTGGACCAGTCGAGGGCATTACACGATTATCTGTATCAGCAAGCGAGGTGAGCTGAATTGTACATCGCATCTCGCAACCGAGTCTCATGTGTAAACAGGTTTCGCCATTCTATTGCGGCGTTGCGTGCCGAAGAAAAAGCGTATGTGGCATGCGGCGAGATATCTGGTTGAATGAGATGGGTTGTTTCTATTCGGGACGCGATATCGCGGCGATAACACTTGGACATAAATGAGTGAATGAATTGCATTGATGGTGAAGCGTGTGTACCACTGAAACTGTTACAAGGGGGCGTAGCAAGAGAACAAGGAAGCAGGGATTGAACAAAGGAGTGTATGTGCGAACGAAGGGACGGATGACCCGAATGGACACAAAGTATCCGTCGATTAGTGCGGAGGGGATCCCGCTCTGGACTTCTCTATCCCTTGGATCGTCCCTTCCAGCCCGACTACATCGATGCGCATCTCGTCCAGCTGCTGCTTGAGACCGTTGACCCGCTTCGTGAGGCTCTCGCAAAACAATTCTATGCTGTCGACTCGGCCGTTGAGTGTGCCCGATGCGAAGCTGAGGATGGGGTGAGATGTTATGGTGTATCGTAAGGCAATACCACGTACTTGAGGCTCTGCGGCGAGTCTGGGACATCCTCGTCCTCCCCCCGCTCAGAAACACTGCCGGGCAAAAGCATCAGAGCTCGGTATGCGGGCGCGTGGGAGAATGACGAACGTAGAGAGCGGACTGCGCGGACTCAGCACCGCACAATCGTCGTATTCCGCCTCCTCTGTAACAGGGATCTCCGGGATGACAGCCAGTGCGAAGCTCGCGCGGCTGTGCCGACTCAGTCGCACGCTTCGCCGGATGATGCACCAGGGGGCAACTTACAGTCGACGCGGGGACCTGGGCGGCTCTGGCCCGAGGCCCGGCGGCGGGAATGGAATGCGGGTGAGGGACATGAGGAGGGTGGGAGGGCAGAAGAAAGCCAGGAACTGGGCACCGATATAGGGACCAGACAAGCCCGGGTTGGAGCGAAGAACACCCATGCCGGTCTCTCCTGAAAGTCACAATAGCAAGGGGCTGCCGCATTAGGCAGCTCAGTTGCTAAATCGGGATGAGCCAGGAGGGCGCTGGCGCGCGAAGAATAGGCACCGGGCCGAGAATCGTTCTAATGTCCAGTACACATGGGATCACGCAAGTATGAAACGTACGAGCAAGAACGTGATAGGTAGGGCGAAGCCAGTGTCGGTTCGATCAGATAGATAGATTCTGAGACTCAAGTTTATCCTTGCAACAACACGGGCTCTCAACGAGGCGATTTCTTTCCGCAATCCAAGCGCGCTCGAGGCGGCTTTGTCACTTTTATTCATTTTTTTTTAAATTTCCATTCGTGATGTCATAACAGAATTGAGGTCGACCCAGAAACATAAGCGTACCGAAGACGAAGACCGAACGCGGACAAGAGGGCTGGGGAGCCCAGATAGTGTACAGTGAGAGAATAGATGATGATCGGGAAGCTAGTAGACATAGCGGAAACTGAAAGAACATGTAGTCAGCGAAAGAAAGGCGGATCGGACACTCGACCCACTTGGGGTTTTGCTTGTCCGTGAGATCCTTGAACGTTGTCTCGTTCTCCTCGACAACCTTGCCGTTAGCAGCAGCCTGCTCCCGCTTCCTGTTCTCCCGTGCCAGGATAACCCGGAGCACAACGAAGATGCAGAGCTCAAGAATGTTGGCGACGAGCATGCTGCCGATGCCGAGGTGGTACGTCGGCGCCTGATTCGAGTGGTAGAAGAACGGAGACGCGATATTGCCGACGCAGGCGCCGAACCAGATCAGCGCATTCGTCAGCATCTTCTTCGTCTGCCCTCCGGTGTTCGAGGTGATGATGGACAGCGCGATCACGAAGGACGTCTGGTAGCTGCCGGTGAGGTAGTAACACACCAGACGGCCGCCGCTGGCGTGCACCGGGGCGAGCAGGAATCCAAGAGAGCCTGCGATGGTGGGAAGCATGAATAGCCTACCGTTGTGGTCAGTACGAGGGAAAGCGCCTGAGTTGTATTCACAACTTACATGCAGATGTACGTCCTGCTGTTGGGAGGAAGACGAGCATTGAGATAGGCCCCGAGGGAGATCCAGATGACGACGAGCGCGCCCTGAGGCAATCCAAGCAGTGTCGTCTGCCAAGTGTTGAAGCCGAGACCTTGGATGATGAGCGTGCTGAAGTTACTGATCCCACCGTTGGGGATATTGCCGACAAAGCCGAGCAGAAGGAAGAGCCACTACAGCGGGAAGTGAGTCGCATGAAATCAACTGACCAGCGATAACCTACAGTCTTGACATCGAGCATGCACTCAATCGCCTGGTCCATCTTGAACTCACGGTTCTCGATACCGGTCTGGTTCTTCCGGAGGCGGGCGACGGCCATCAAGCGCTCCTCGCGCGTGAGCCAAACCATCGACACAGGTGAATTCGGCAGCCGCCAGAACAGCCAGATCGCCCAAGTGGAACAGATCGCGCCGACGATGATAAACTCGTATCGCCAGCTGGTGAGGTCGCCCTTGATTTTGCCGATGCCGTAGCCGAGCAGGCCACCAATGCCGACTCCGACTCCGTTGAATGCATACCAGAAGCTGATCCGGCTTGGCTGTTCCTCGCGCGTGTAATACATGCCTGAGTATCGTCAGTACTAGCAGTAGCGCATATCGGGGACCACGGACTAGTCATTAGCATGAAAGCTGGATCAGCAATGGCTTCGAAGGCCCCTGAGATGACACGCAAGGCAGCGAGGGTTGCAAAGTTGTGCGACACGGCCTGGAGCATGAGGAACACGCCCCAGAAGAACACGTTGATGGCTGCGTTCGGTGAGTCCTTGTCAGAGGGTTGCGCAGAGACACACACCGAGATAGGTGGCCGGGGGGCATTTCTGCATGATCAAATTTGAGGGGATGGACCAGGCGAGCCAGCCAAAGTAGAAGATACTGGAGAGCCAGCTGTACTCCGTTCCGACGAGTCCCAGCCCCTTGGGCTTCGCAGCCTTGATTCCAAAGATAGCAGCCTACGGAAACAGCATCAGAAGGCGTGTATGTACCAGGCATGCGACGTACATAGGAAAGTGTTGTTTTGTCCACATAGTAGAACACATCTGGAGCGGTCGGGTCAATCACGAGCTGGCGTCACTACGCGCTGCGACACGCACATCCCATAGCCAAGCACGGCAACACCACCCAGTCGATCTTGCGCACGAGCCGCCGCTCTGCCTCGGGCGAAATCGCGCCCTCCGCGCCGTACTTGGCGAGCGCCTCGTCGTAGAAAGCGTCGTTCGAAGCGTCCGCGCGGCCGAAGAACCGTTTGCGCCAGGTGATACGCTCATCGGAGACTCCGGAGTAGTTCTCCACCATCACATTCTGTTCCTTCTCGCGGTCCGATGAGGTGACAGACATCTTCAGGACGGATGGCTGGCGTGTGGGGAAACCGGAGACCTGGGTGTCGGTGTCAATATCCCCCCGTGGGGAACTATTTAAATGGGTCACACGCTCGCCTGAGAGCGGTCCGTTGCCGGTCCGGCGCTGTTACCGCGTAGTGTCTTGGATTATTCGATTCAATAGTGCCTGATGGGAGCCAAGCTCGAGCGCGATCACAGCAGAACTGTCCGGAAGGCGTGTATGTGTGCGCCGACAGAACGACAATCTGGATTTCGCCTTTGAGTGACTGACGGCGTCCAGGGGTGCCAGTCACATCTTGAGCTCGAATCTTTCGAGGACCATGTGCTTCAGAAGCGGAGGTAGGGGATTGTAAGAGGATACTCAAACGATCTCGAGGCTGAACTTTGTCGTCGTGCCATACTTCAAGTTGGAAGAAAGGTCGCGCAGTCACGTCACTCTACAACTACTCGCGGTCACGTGTTTGCGATGCATGTTACAGTCGATGTCACGTTCCGTACACTCTTGCAGACGTGGAGTCGAAACATGCAGTGTAAGTGAAATCCCCTAGAACCTACTGACCGCGTCATAAATTCATCTGCTGTGAGACCAACATGCGTCCTGCTCCATCTTCTGTCTGGCATCTGGAAGCGCGGCGCCCTATCGACGACGTCCTTGTCAAGGTAGATATATGCATATTCACGAGCGCCCAACTTTTCATCCTCGCTTGTTGTGTGGATCCGATGTTCAGAGTGTGGTCTGAAGCAATGACTGGAACCGCAGAGAGCTCAGGGCTGCTGGGTATTTCACTCTGGGAAGAGCTGCTCATGCGGTGGTAGAGTGATAGAGACACTATTCTATGCTACCCGCCCAACTCTATTCTGTGTAGTAGGCTCCAAAGGCACGCGCTTCCCTGGCGCTTTCTTCGGAACCTTCCCTGTAGTCCGCGCCCACAGAGAAATTGGGAGAAATTGTCGAGGTCATCGCGAATGAGAGAAGCAGACGAGGAAAGTGTTCGCTGGTATCCACAATGAGCATCCGTTGGTTCAAGCGAAGTCAGGGGCTAGTCATCCCGAACGGCGTCTCGGATGGTTGATCAATTCAGTGCCAAAAGGGGGTTCGGTCCGATCATATGCGCCGCAACCGGACCGTCCTAGCCGGAAGGTGTCTGCTTGAATGCGTTCGAGTTTCGACACAAGAATCGGTTGAATCTGTGACGCGTGACGAATACGTAGATATCCGTTCTGCCTCCTCACCAGTCTGCAATCAAACCCACTGATGCGTAATCTGGGTCGGTGCCCCGCGCGGCACCGACTGCGTTCTCCCTACCTCCTGCCACATCAATCCCGATGCAAGCCAGTTAGACCCAAGAACAGCTACCGCATGAGCAGCATCAACACTCAAAATTGACTCAGACGGTAGATCGGCCCGATGGGCCGAAATCAGTAAGAAGCATGACCTGCAGGTGTTCACGAAAATATCGTGGGTTTTGATAGCTATGCTTGCTCTGAGAGCATAGGAAAAGTGACTGCGGAAATTTATTCTCCTCGCGCGTTCAGCACCTCTGGATCTATGGTTGCCGCATTCACAGCCTCCACCTCCCCGCAATCAACATCCGTCCTAGAAATCGGTTGGGCGAAATCCACAATGACTGGATAGAGAGCTACGATATCGGAGATCGCGAAGTGGAACGAACGTTTTCACCGGGCCGGCGCATGTCCAAGCGTGCGGTCCCATCCGGCTGCGATGCGGAGAACGAGTAGGTCGCACCGATGTTGGTATGTCGCAGAAAGTCGTGGCGCGTGGGGGATCAGAAATGAGCGCAGCTGCCACCATGTCGCGCAGTTGGACAATGTTGGGGTCCGGGAGAGGATGCGTACGGTGTGCTCACGGAGAGTTGTTCCTCCTGTTTCATGGGTTTCTCATCCGATTTGCGCATCTGCTCCTGTGTACCTCTCGCTGGGGGGTGTAGTGACAGAGGAAGTTTGGGGATAGAGACTTGTAAGCGCTTGAGTTTCGTATCTGGGCCGGACCGTGTACTAGGTATCTACGGTCCGTTTCTGTGCATCGATCGCATCGAGAGCTACTGTCGTTTTGGAAATGTGGTACCGCGCCTTGTCATGCATTCCAGGATTCTTGATAGAAAAGGAGAGAAAGACTATGGCGATCCTCGATGTAGCTCTGATGCTCACCTCAGAGTCACCTGCCAGCCTAATGTCATTTACGCGACTGTTGGCTGAGCTATCTCAGATATGTGCACACCCAGATTAGAGTGACCGGCTGCGCGATTGCATCGCACCACTGCGATCGTGGCAAGTATAACCCGGCCATTGTATTTGCTGATGATCTCCGTGTCTATGTCGCACGCCTGATCGCACTGCTTCTCCTGGAAGAGCCCATTTGCCTGATCTTCGATTTCTAGAGCTTACGCTGACGACGAGCTGTTCAGAGGGTCGCGAGTCAAAATTTCGGGAAAAAGAATATTGCCCGAGAAGACAGTGTGCCTATCGAGTGATATACTTCTCGTCTTTCAAGATCAAAAGCGGAAGAGATCAACAGTGTCAGTTCAGGTTTCGTCGGTTGCCTCTGCAGATGGGAAATGAATTGTACCTTAGGCCACGCGTTAGAGAGCCCCAATGGCTGTTTCTAAGGCATTGGTTCCATTTTTGACGTGATTCTCCAATATTCCCCTTGCCAGAATATTTCTTGCGCTGAGTAGAGGAATTTGGGACCCACTCGTGGCCACTACACGTGATCGTGATTGATATACTTCCCATCATCAGGGTTTCCGTGGCAGTGCTATAGACACCCGGGCAGTTCCCGCCGTCTGTTCCCCAACAGCTACCTAGTTCTTTTTCTCTCAAAGCACCGTTATCAGTCGCACAACCTCTGGTCTATCCTTTCCTTCTTATCTTTTTGACGACATGTATGATACTGAAGAACAAGATTTCTCTTCTGGGCCTTCGCAGGCGCCATCGGCCGCACGACGTTTGTCAGATCCCGGGCAGGCCCCGACGGCAAAGGATGTGGCGGCGCGGAGACAGAGCGAACCTGGATGGGGACACTCTGTCTATTCGGTTAAAGACCCGGCCCTGACTCAAGACGAACGCAGACTCTCTATCCCCGACACGTCGTCGTTATCGCAATCCTTTAGAACCCCCGATGAATCAGTCGCAGGCCGCTCCGACCCGGACGCCGCAGACTTCTCACGCCGCGATACCCTCCGCCCAGGACAGTCTGTCAGCGACGGCCCCCGATCGTCTTATGCCGAGACGTCGTCTGCGGCGCAGTCTTTCGTATCGCTGGACAGTCCCGTTTTGACACCCAACCACTCAACCGCGGCACTCCCGAACGGTGCACCTCCAGCCTCTCCGAATGAAACGATCCGTGCACCGATGCGGAGCAACACTGTGCCAGTCCCACCGCAGCAGATCCAAGCGTCCAAAACGCCCACGCGCAGGCAGACTACCAACGGCTACGTGCGTCAGCTAGCTCGCACTCTTTCTGCCCAGAAGCCGGAAGTCAAGGAGGAGGAGGAGGGGGATGCATTTCCGAGTCCCATCTCTGAAGAACCGCAGGTCGAGGACACACCCGAACCAGATCCGCCGCAGGGTGGAGTCGGCGTTCAAGACCCCGCTGCGCAGCAGAATGTCGTTGTGCTTCCCGGCTCAGCGCCTATCCCCGCGCCACTGCTGGATACACCTGCTGCGGTCCCTGCTGCCGAGGAGCGTAGGTCCACGAGGGTGTCCGAGACGCCGACAGTCGTGCCTGCCGCCGCTGCGAGACCGCGGGTCCCGCCTGCTGCTTCTGGTGAAGCTGCACAGTCTGCTTTGGCCAGCACTCGGGAAGACGTTCCAGCGGCGCCGCGCGCTTCCGAAGCCGACACAAAGCGTCCTGCGCCACCAGTACCGATGAAGGAGAAGGTGCTTCCAGCGCTGACGAGCACAGTGGACGACCTGAAGCACAGCGGTATCAATTCTCCCTACGTGAATATGCTGTTGGCGGTGGACACTATCCCGGTGTGTGGTCTGACGCGTCTGGCCTGGTCCAGTCTATCGTGGATCGCGGCTGACTGATCCGACCCAGCTGTGGTGCAATCTGCTAGCGAGCTTTTTCACGTGGATCCTGCTCGCTGGGTTCGTGCTGTTCCCAGGAACGTTCAGCAATCTGCAACAACAGACGAATCTCGGCGGGATCGAGGCGTTTGCTCTGAACGTTATCCAACACGTCTCGCTGTGCGTTCTGTGATATCTTTGGCTGCTGCACATTATCTTATTGCATTACCCTCAGATTTGTCATCGCTTGGGCTTGCACGGGGATTGGCGCAGGCGGCATGATCTGGCTGTCATACCGCTGGCGGGGGAATTACATCTGGACGCTGAACAAGATCCTCATGCCCGGCTTCCTGAACTCGCTCGCTGGTGTGCTGTCGACGCTCTCCAGCGTTCTCGGGGCCCAGCACGCGTCGCTTACCAAGTCGAGCATCAGCACGATCGTGGTTACGTCCGCCGCGGCTGGGTCGTGTGGTATCCTGGCTGGGTTCTACGTCCTTGTCCTCATCCGCAGGCTGCAGAAAGAGCATGTCGATATGGTCGGGAAGCAGCGTGCTGGAAAGCATGGCGAAGGGGTCACCGATGTGTCGAAGCGGAAACAGGCTAGTGTTTGAATATCTGACTACCTGAATACCCTGCTCTGTGTACTGGCTCGTATCTGTTTGTATATTTCCACCAGTACAACGTATACCTGGAACACCCCATCACGTTTCGGCGAAGAACCTCCGCTGTGATATCTCTTGTGTCAGTCCCCTCGAGTCCTGAATCAGATTCGGAGAAATAGACATGTATCAATCGAGTCAAAAATACACATGCCCGACAAGACGGTGGCGTCCCGGGCATCGCACGCTCAGCCTAAATCTCTGACTCGGCGAAAATGCGCGGAAGGACGATAGGACAAAGATCCTAAATCATGCCGTCAGCAACCCTGTTAGAGAGTGTGGTGCATTGGAAGTAGGACCCCGTACTTATGTCATTTTGCCTTTCACTAGTTCCGCGATGGCGCTGCGGCTGCCTTTGTCTTCAGGAGAGGCCAGGCACTGTTGCTTGTCTAGACTTGATTATAGAAACAAGTGTTTGGAAGCCCGAGCTCGCAGATAAAGATTGGGGGTGACAGACCGCATTCATGGAAGGTCACCCTCGGCGGCAATCGAGTGATGCATGTAGTCGAATTCAATCTCAGCGGCGTGGCCGGGGAATCAAGGAATCATAGCCATGAGAAATCAGCTCCAACGCCGGGGGCTGTAGACACAATTTCCAAAAGATGTGATCAGGAGAAGGTTCTGCACGAGATCTCTCATCCTCATCATATCATGGAGCGGACTCGGACTGTTGGCCGTAGGGCGCAGGCCTGTCTCGTCCTAGCCCCGGCCGACGAGTACCAAGACACGATGGCCGAAAGCTGCCGGATCTCCACGACCTCAAGCGAGGTAGTCAGACGAGCTCAGAGCCGCCAGAGTCACCAAGAACAAAATGGAGAGATTCTTTACTCCGACTGCAACGCGCAGGTCCGCGGAGATTGATGTGTTTCTCGAACAGGAGGTTTCCACGATGTGTTGTCTGGCATGGGAAGTTCGCGCGTGATAGAGATCGACGATGGCGGCCTATGAAGTAGTGTGGGGTAGTTCTGTGGCCACTTTGTGGGAAGAGAGATAGCGGGACCCGAGCGCGCTCTGACTCAAGCGGCTGCCGAAAAGGGCGCACTCGAGAATAGTTTGGACACCGACGACGGTGATGGTGACCATAACACGGCGTCAGCGTGCGTCGGCTCCATTCTCTTCCCACCGAAATATGTACGCTCTCATCGCTGCTTGCCGAATTAGGCTGAACACGAGCCGGTCTGACTCGATGTCGACGCGAGCTGATGGGAACAATGTCGGCGGATGAAGTGACGTTGACATCCGAAGGTGCGAAAGACAGAATGGGCAGCAGAGGGCATCCTGGAACGCCGTCGGGCAAACTCAAGGGCAAAGAATGAGGGTGAGAAACCGCCCATGCGTACAAAAAGGTAGCTCGTCAGATGTTATACAATCGTCGGTTACAAGTTATTGGCTTGGATTGAGGTTCTCGGTGGACTCATTCGCGCTTGCAGGTGCACTTGTCTTCATCCTTCACATTCTGCATCACCTGAGAGCCAAAGGTGAGCCGAATATGAGATCGAAGGGTTACTTTCTGATACGCGCCGATTCAATGTGTTGGCCACAGCCCTGGTAAAGCTCGAGATTTATTACGTGTTTCGAACGAAAGCTCTCACCTTCCACGTCGTCTTGCCACACTTGTCGCAGTTGACTGCGAAACAGGTGTCGGTGGGTACAATAGCTCCAGTGAGTTGCATGGTTGATGGTGGTGGTAAGAAGACAGGCGGAGGTGTCCGGGGTCCAGGGGGTGATCGGCGCCAGCATCGGTACTTGAGCCACGGCTGCTGGGTTCTTCGCGCTCTTCGTCCCTCTCTGCATGCGTCGTCGCACTCTATGCCCTCTCCATCGGCCCCGTCCTCCGAGTCTCTCCCAGCTCCCGCGCAGTCTGACAACATCATGTTCGACATGCTACAGCAGTTGGGCAAAGGCAACAATGCGACCGTCTATCTCATCCGCCTGAATCATGAGAGTGGCTTCTACGCAGTGCGTCTGTCTGCCTAGGCATTATTCCCTACTTTGCCTCACCACTGACGTGTCTAATGCGCTTACGCCCATAGCTCAAAAAAATCGCGCGTAACAACAAGTCGGCCGCGCAGATGCAGATCCTGCGCGCCAATAACCCGAATCGCATCAACCTCCCGCGCACCTCACGGCCCAACAACCTCGTCGACCGAATGGGGACGGAAGAGAAGAAGATTCGACGGGAAATAGCCATCATGAAAAAATGCGACCACCCTAACATCATCAAGCTGCGCACCTTCATCGACGACAAGATGTCGGCGAACATATGTCTCAGTGCGTATCTCCTACCTTGAGGCTGGCTATTTTGCACTGACGGATACGGTATCTCAGTCATGGAGTTCATGGAGGGTGGAGAGCTGCAGTGGAAGCATGGCGAGAGCGAGCCGTATCTGACCATGGAGCAGGCACGGCGAGTGACGAGGGATGTGGTGCTGGGGCTCGAGTATTGTGCGTTGGACAGAATCCCATGAATGCATCCTGACCTTCCTCCGAGTGCACGCGCAGGGCATCATCCACCGCGACATAAAGCCTGGGAACATCATGTGGACCAAGGACCGTACGCATGTCAAGATCGGCGACTTTGGAATCGCACATCTTACCGTGGCCGATCCGGACGTCGAAGGGGAGGAGAAGATCAAGCACGACGGGACCCCTTCTTTCATGGCACCCGAGATCGCGCCCGGCGGCGACGGCCCCGCAGGCGAAACCACCACCGCCGTCGACTTCTGGGGCCTTGGCGTCACACTCTACTGCATGCTTTTCGGGCGTGTTCCTTTCATTCCACGAGCAGAAAGCCAATCCCAGATTGCGAATGAAGCGCTATTGTATCGTGTCATCCGTGAGGAACCATGGCAGCCTCTGAGTGCGATGAGCTCGCAGCGCATACCCGTTCAGTCCGTTCACTGGCAGTCCAACGGTGTTCTCCACCTTCTGAATCAGATGCTGGAAAAGGACCCCCTGAAACGATTCAAGACGGACAATGTGCAGGTGAGTGCCCGCAGCCCTTTCGTGTCACCTCTCTATAATCCAATCCCGCTCCAGGACTCTTGGTTGTTGGAAGGCGTTCAACGTCGGGAGGAGTGGCTTGCTGGGACGACACCCGCGATCAAGATATCCTCTGCTGACGTCGACAACGCGATCCACGAAGCCCGTTTCAAGTGGAGCCTGCGGAAGGTTGGGCAGAAAATTGGCTTGCGCGGCCGGCTCGGGAACCTTTTCGGGCCAGCGAAGGAAAGCGGACCCAGTCGTCATGCACGGTCTGCACCGGCGATGGAGGCTCTCGCCCCAAAGACGAAAAAGAAAGACAAGGGAAAAGGAAAGGAGACTGGCAGGAGACCTTCTGTCGACGTGCCGCGCAATGCCGAATACCCTGCCCTCTCGACCTCCGCGCCGAAAAGTTCCTGGACCGACCGTCGAGAGTCCGCGACCACGTCCCGCTTTGACGCTCTCTCAAAACGAAGCACGATGACGGGAAGCGGGATGGCCGATGCGATTGCTGCGGAGAAGCACCGCCAGGAGCTTGAGGACGACTGGGACTCGCTGTTCGAGCCCGACCCCGGGGTGATGCAAGCGGGGATGATCGCCGTCCCCCGGACGGGGCCGCAGCGGGACGTCGACGACGACAGCGACAGCTATGGCGAACAGGCGGCTTACGGGCAGGGCGATGTGTACGACGAGACGGATAGTGACGACGACTCCCCGATAACCATTCGAACGAGTCGATCCGGGCGGAGGCCAACGGACTGATGTAACTAGCGCTCACTGTGTACTTCTATCATCTATACCCATGTCTGCCTAGAAAATTTGACCTAGACTGTAATACATCTCGTGTTGTGTCCAACTAGCTAGCGGTCTATGTACTCTCAATGAACCGAATAAAGGTAGTAAAAGGGCGTCACCAAAATTTCATGCGGCAGTGAGTAATTTGCATGCCCAGTCGCGTATTGCGAATGCGTTGCAACAGAAAGTGAGGCTTCTGACAAGCAGCAGCGAAATGAGCTGTATAGTGCAGGGAAAGGGGAACGCGACTTATTGGCAAAAGGATGGCCATCGTGGGGATCGAACCCAAGACCTTCGCGTTATTAGCACGACGCTCTAACCAGCTGAGCTAGACGGCCCGCAATAGTCCGCAACATGTGGCTTTACATACCCCGCCATGAATTTCCACTTTGACTCGCAGTGGTGCATGCGCACTACTGATCCCATGTACTGTAAGTACCCCAGCACTCGTTTTCAAATGAATTCTTGGTCACTGAAACAAAAACCTGAATATGAGTGGCCATCAAAAGTGCAGTGTGGCAATGTTTGGGTAGTGTTTACCTGCACGGGCCAGTGAGATTTTGATTTCGGGAGAAGCTGCCAAACCTGCCACACCCTCCCTTTTCTATTTCCGACTCATTCGAGTCAAGTCAAACCAGATGCCATCTCGCGCTAGCACGAGAAGAAGTTCAACTCGAATCGCATCGCCGCCAAGCTCGGGTTCGCCGTCGCGGACGCGCAAAGAGTTCACGTCCGAGGAAGACTCGCAGTTCGCAGCGTTCTTGTGCAAGTTTAAGAAGGAGGAGAGGGTTGGATTGCATGTTCATCGGGAAGCAGCAGCGGTCTGGGCTATATCCGAGCGGGTCGTTTCGTTGAACTGACGGACTGATCCGCTAGACCTCGTGGGGTTCCCGTCATGTCGCTGTGTCCTGGCAACAGCGTTATTTGCGCCGCCGATCGGAGTATGACGTGAATTGCGAGGTGGCGCTTGCGGGACCGGAAAGACGAAAGCTTGAGCCGTCAATTCAGTGCGTATCGGAAGCCTCTAGTCGGAACTGCATGGTCTTCAACGTACTTCCTAGTGACGGCACTCAACATGCATCAGCGAGTACCACGACTGAACCCATCTTTATCACCCCAACTGCGCCTTGCATTACCATCCCTTACCCTCGTTTGTCCAAACAAGATCTCCAGATCTCAGTCAACATGTTCCTTACCGTTCTCTCGCGGCAGTTTGGTTTGGATCCTCAGGTCCTCTTCGATTTATGGGTCGAGCATGGCAGTCTCGACAGAGTCCATGCGCTGCTCGAGGAACTCGCTGAGAAAGCTGATGTACCAGAAAACGAAGCAGACCTGGCGGACGAAGCAGGTGGGGAGGACGAAGCTCCAAGGATGCAAAACGTGTTAACGCAGCTCGTGAGCGGTGTGGTCGAAGAAAGAGAGGTCTCTCATGTCTCTAGCTGTGTCACTCCCAACCCGGACAGAGCCTCCGGAACTCCCGCGGCTGCTGCCGAACTTGAGGATGGAGAGCACTATGAGAACGACGTGCTCCAGTCACCTTTCACTCTTCGAGCATGTGACAAAGCTCGTGCCATCCCTCACTCCATTTCTCGTTCTCTTTCTCCCTGCGCCAAACGTCCAGTCAGTCCGTCGGACACAGTGTTCAAGGCGCTTCCAAGGGCGCCGAGTCCCTTGGGACCGTTCACCTCCGGATGGTTCGACGTTGATGATGTGTCCTTGGTGGGCTCGGACATCGAAGGCGAAGAAACTCTCTAACCAATTTGCAACCCCGAACATGAGCGCATAACCGCATCGATCTCGTCTGGAAATATTTACCTACTTGCCCGGAAATTCGCTTCGAATTTCGAAGTTCGGTCCCTTTGTGACTCGCTAGATTTTCTTCTACCCTCGATCGCTGCCTGAAACTCCCAGTCGAAGACCAGAATGTCACTTTGCATTGAACGAGTTACCAATTGATCAAATTTGACTACGTAGTAATGCCCATATATGGCACCGCCCAGTTGAAGGATCAGTCGCCGCATTAAACATGTCAGGTAAGTGCCTTCAATGTTCAACGAGCGCGGCAGGGGCAATCTGAACCACCTCAAGTCAGGAGCTTGTCTCAAGCAACCACAAGTTTTCTCTATGTTCGTTTGTAAGAAACATTGCCGAAGATGGACGGCGGTCATCTTATCTGGGATTGAAAGTAATACCGATCCTGTCTTGAACGGATTCTATGCAGTACATGAGGGTAGACATTACTTGCTCAGAGATTTGCAGCCCTTGTGCAGTGCAAACACCCTCTTCTCATGATTGACAACCTTGGACATCATACGCTTCGCCCAATCGGTCGTCGTTGCGTTCTGCAGCTCGGGTGTCTGGAGAAAATCGCCTTTCTCGAACTCGTGGATGGCAAGATACTTGCAGACCGGTTTTCCTTCCATGACAGCGCCGACTTGCTTGTACTCGATGATCTTGTATCGTCGGCATTGTCTCCAGCCAGGAATTTTGGAAAGCATATCGATGTGTTCCTGATCGCGCTCGATCATCAAGGCCTTTCTCAGTATCGGAGAAAACGTCATACCTCGGAATACCTACGCGATCAAAGAAATCAGCATCCGAGTATCCGATGGATTGAACGGAGGCAAGACTGCGCACCATTTATTCAACTCATCCTCGTCACCCTCCGACACTTCCAAGCCAGCCACCAAAACGAACTTGCTCGGCAGACTTTCCTCGGAAACTCCGGGAGCGGTATTCGTCGACAAGTGCCGGTAGATGCGGCGGCTCATGCCGGTGATCTTGGTCAGAATCTCCTTCTCGTTATCGGAGGCAAGCGCGGCGATCGAGGCATACGCTTCGGATGTGAACACAGCTGCAGTGTCGCAGTCGTACATCGTGAGCCAGGTGGGGACTTGCCCGTCCGTGGCTTTGTAGCGGGTCACGGCGTTCTACGATGGCGATCAACGAAAGAGCGCAGAGCAGGAGGAGAATACACACCAGCCCGGCGAGAGTTAGTCGGAGCGGGACGTGCTCATTGTCGTACCAGTCTATTAGTGCATATAGGTTGTCAGATGAATCTCTCCGGGGGTGCAACATGGGTTTTCGCACCGTTGAAGCGCTCCTCAGTCACTTCGGGGGCAATCTCCATCCCGAAAAACAGCATTTCTTGTGAGGTCGACATGTTCGATAGGAGTGGAAGACAGTAGACGGAGAATGAAGAGAAGTTTGAATGTGCTCAACTCGATGTTCACCGTCTACTTAAAGCGGGGGGTACAGACAATGATCACTCAAAGAAGCCAGCCATGGCTCGCGTTTGGGTAAGTAGCCATGCGCCTCAGACCACATTCACGAGCTTCTACCGGAAGAGATTGCAAGTTAGGATGTATTTCCATGCGAACATCGCGCCGTTTGATAGACCGCGGATCGGCGCACAAGAGATGAACCCGTTCCGCAGTCACGTGATAGCTGGTTCAATATTAAACTTGCCATCAGCGGAGACTGTGAGTCAATCAATTCGAGTATCAGGGATTCAACGAGCCTGAAGCCAAGAGTATAGGCATAAAAAATCCATTACACTGCTCAAGGAGCTCTGATTGGCTCTGATGCCGCTCACTAGCATAATTATAGACTGCCACCGGGCTCACTGCGCATGTAAATCAGCAACGTACGTACATTTCTCGGAGGATGAAGACCGAAACCCAACGTGTTTGACTTCCATGTATGAATCATCGCTTGGTCAGTTTTGAATGCATTGCTCAGGGTTACAGGTTTGGCCGATGCTTCGACACTACTCATCTCCTACTGTCTTGTCCGCTCTCGCATGGCTCCCGGAGGTGGGCCGTACCTGCGGTTCTTTCGGTTTTTACTTCAGGTTCATGAGCTTCGAAGCGGATCTCGGATCCTGTTTCTGCTGTCTCCGCTATGCTTCCCCGCGGAGGGAATGTTACACATGTCCGATCTCTAGCAACTGCAACATACATGGATAGATTTGTTCAAAAAAAAAACGGAGACCCCAGGCAAGGTCCCTCAACAAATATTCAACGAGCACAGAGCGAAACTAGAAGATGACTTGTTGAGCAGTGGAAAGCGTCGGATTAGGGATCACTCGAGCGATCGATCATAGTGTGCTTCGCGGTATTCTGGTCCGAGAGGGCGAGCCTAGTCCGCATTCCACTCCATTCATCGTCTCAGAAAACGATCAAAATCTCCCCTCGGTTTACTAGCACTTTTGCCTCGTCAGAGCTCCGAGCATGCGGCTCGAGAATCTCCGGCGCGGGCTTTTGAAGCATCAACGGATTCATCTCGCTTCGGGTTTCCGCTGCGATATTTGTCATGACATCACGGTGACGCAGGTGCATGTGCTGAGAAGGATGTCAAGAAAAGGGTGTCCAAATGTCATAAGTCCCCTCGAACTCCGACGAAATGAGGTGGCACCACAGGCTATTTTAGGAAAAGTGCTCAGTAACATGGATTCTACAGATTTTTTCGATAGCTCCCAGAGCGGTGATCACCATGCATGAGCGTGCGATCGTTCAAATTTGGCCGCGTCATGCGATATATGACACGGCCGAGTTCAATGCTTGACGGAGAGGCCTGTGGAGTTGCACTAACACGTACGGATGTACCGCCAAGTTCGATGAGAGAGGATTACTGTCCTCGGATCATCGGATAAGGGCTTTTATCGCAGCGAATAGCATTCATTGTAAGCTCTGCATGTTAGATCTCGCCGCGAGGTGGATGGAGAAAGGAAGATGCGAACGGGTTCAGCCAGTCGGTCAACCCCAGTCTTGGCCATTCCTTGAAATGCCGATGACGGAGGAGGATGTCAAACTGCTGGCACTGCCACGCCATGACAGGGAACAAACAGGGACAAGTCCTTCGGGTTTCTCGCCGAGCCATCATTCATTAATTCTCCGAGTTCAAGCGATTTCGAGGCCAAAATTGAGCGGAACGCCGGAACCTACGTCACTCAGTCCATGTTCTATTTTAGGTACACATGATCCGTCCAGAAACCTTCCCTCCGATCGACCAGTTTCCATGTCTCTTGCGACGCCGGTCACTATGGATTGTCCTATATCTTCCCTTACTCAACTTTCCGGTGTCGCCGTCTGAGCTCGAGGTGGAACAACACCAGAGAGCTTCTCCTTTAATACACCTCTCCCGAATGTAAGCCATCTACTTCTGAACAATGAGTTCATTCGTCATTCTACTAAGGACGAAGGCTTGCTCTGTACCGTCCTTCATTCCGATTGGACCGATGGGAAGTTGCTCGATACCGTGTGACTTTCTTAAGAGATCTGAAATCACCGCGGGTCCGATTGAGTGCTCAGCGCACGATGTGATTTACTTGGGGGACATGATTGTTGTATTTTACTTGCGTATTTGAGTCGGAGAATGCGAGATCCACCATAGCTGATTTTTGAAAGAGTGGAACGATGCGCATCGAAAGACGCGAAATCTCCCATCCCATTTAGCAGGATCCATGTGAGAAATGTCTGTACTGCGACTTCACGCACGGTACCCATGGGTCCGAGGAGCGCAGCGAGTTGCCCATCGGTGGTGCTAAGATGGTCTGCCGTTCTGCCGTGTCTGACGTGAAGCTCGCTGTTTTAAACTCGCCCGGTCACGAAGTGGAATATTCCATCCTATCTTTATCATGTATCATCGATCATCCATAGTAGCCGGAAAGAAACTTGCACCGCCACTGAGATCACACATCCGCAATCCAGAATCCCTCCTGTTGTCAGTATCCTGGAGCGAGGCAAAGAAAAAAGAACGAGCTCAGCTGAAATAAGAGCCAGTCTGGACCAGGAGTGTCTAATTTCTGATGCAAGTGCACTACTAGTATTGAAAATTGTGCGAATTAACACTGTTGGCTGCGCCCGGTGACAAAGAACAACGCAGACACGTGCCGCCAATATGCACTCTTCAGTCGAACGGGTAAACGGCCTGTGTCATGTGGGAGCATGGTGCACGATCGAGAGCATAGATGGGCCTAAGGCCGTCCAATTTCTCTTGTCCCTCCGCGCATGCCACTCTCTTTCAAGTTTCTTACCGAGCCACCGATAATCGCGATAATCCATGAATCGGTAACAGAGCTCTGGAATAGTTTGAGGGCAGAGTTTCCGGCCACATCGGAGCGCACCTTCCGACGAAATCTCACAATCTGCGAGGATCGGGTTCTGCCTGAGCACAGCCACGTGCTCTTCGCGCGACGAACGGTGTTAAGCAAATCGTGCTGACCCTTCTCGAGTATCCTTGCCCCCAGCTTCGATGTTTCGGGCCCTTATAAGAACGTGATATACGTTCGATTGTCCACACCCACCACAATATGGCGTCGCACACCAGTTCTCTGACTCAGGTTCCCGTGCATGATGAAATGTCGGTGGCGGCCCCCGGAGCTGAGGACAACAGCAAATTTGCTATGTCTCAAGACTCGAAAGAGGAGGCAATCAAGAACCTGGAGGATAATTGGGACGATGACGAGCGGAATCCACGAAACTGGTCCACGAGCAAGAAATGGTCGTCAGCCGCGGTGGTGCGCAATCATACATTACCTCTTCCGACGCGTCTCACGCATGAATAGGTTTCATTCTACACGTTTGTCAGCCCATTGTCCTCCAGTATCATGGCACCCGGCCTCCCCCAGATTGGGATTCGATATCACATAACGAACGAGACCGTGTTGTCCATGACGCTCTCTATCTTCTTGATCACCTTTTCCTTGGGGGTGCGTCACCGTCTGTTATCAAGGAATTCATCTGACAGGCTATATCTCAGGCTTTGTTCCTTGCCCCCCTTTCGGTGCGCAGTTTTTCCTTCGTCCTCGTGGTGGTCTGATAGAGCGGACTGGGCGTAGGAGATGTACGGAAGGTGCGTGTAGCACTTTTTTTTTCGACTCGTGAAATTTAATATACCCTAGACGATGGGTACTTCTCTCCGGCTATCTCTTATTCGTCCAACTGACGCGGGCAGCTTCTAAATATCATGAACGTACTGTCCATTGGGTTCAGTCTGGGGTGTGCCTTCGCGCCGAACCTGGCGAGCTTGCTTGTGTTCCGATTGCTCCGTAAGTGGTTCTTACCTATACAGGTCATTACGACAACTAATTCCTTCGTTCTTGTCTTCATTCAGTTGGCCTCTCGGGAAGTGCACCAGTAGCCTTCGGAGGTGGTGTCATCAGTGACCTCTTCTCTGAACGCGATAGAACGGCTGCCATGGCAATATACAGTTTGGGGCCACTCATTGGTCCTGGTACGTGCTAATATTTCATTTCTTCCTCGAGCCACCGGATCTGAAACCACTTTCAGTGGTGGGACCGATCGCTGGGGGTTTGTGAATTTTTTCGGCCTGAAAAACACTGGATAAACTATGGATGTGCAGGATTCATCACGGAGACAATCGGAGTCAAATACGTATTTGTTCTGGTGGGGGGGCTTCAAGCTTTCGGCGCAATTGCAGGGATTCCTATCTTTCGAGAAACGTACTCGCCCTATATCCGTTCGAAGTTGGCACGGCAGTCTTCCGACCCTGAGAAGGCGGCTACGGCAAACACGGGACTTGCTCAGGAACGTACAACATTCATGCGCTCCCTGTGGATCAATATCTCTCGGCCAGCAATTCTGCTCTTTGGCAGCACGATCTGTTTCTTGCTCAGTCTTTACATTGCCTTGTGGGTCTTTCTATTCTATTCGGGGTTTTCTCTGAGCATTTTTGCAGCATGTTCGGAATATGTATGTATATCGACTTGAGTTTTGGCTGACGGCTCATTGATCTCAAGATTACTTGATGTTTACTGTCTTCAGCAGTAAGGTCTTGTTGAACTGTTGTTGAACTGTCATCTCATCATTGGCAGAACTCTTCACTGACACCTACAGTTTCAATGCGGGCACAAATGGATTAGCTTACATTGGCCTTGGTGTTGGCTTTCTTTTTGCATCTCTGTTCAGTGCTCAGTGGGGGAAAGATATCTATGTTAAGGTATGAGAGAAAACAGGGCCCTGTCACTGCCACTTATCCATAATCAGCTTTCAGAGAAGAATGGTGGAATAGGGGAGCCAGAGATGCGGATCCCTCCACTGATCATTGGCTCCTTCTTTGTCCCCATTGGTTTGTTGTAAGTTGGTTTCTTTTCCACTCTATGCACCCTGATAGGAGCCTGCAGATGGTATGGTTGGTCAGCACAAGCAAGGATCCACTGGATTATGCCCATCATTGGTTCTGGTCAGTATTTATTCATTTTCCCACAGTGCTTAATCTCAATGTGTCCTAGGAATATTTGGATTTGGTGTGTGAACACCTTGGTCTTCAGAAAGTGTTGTTGACAAACTGTGGGTCAGGAATGATGTCAACATTGTATGTATTGATCTTATCATTGCATCATGATAGCACTGATTTTTCCTCTTTTTTTCATCCAGTCTTTCCACCCAATTGTACCTGGTGGACACATTTCAATTTGCTGCTAGTGCTCTTTCTGCATCCTCAGTCAGTTTAAATGCCATGGCTCTCTTGAAAATGTCTCATGCTAAGTTAGATCTTCCGGTCCCTCTTTGGGTTTATTTTCCCCTTGTTTGGCCAGCAGATGTACAATGCATTGGGCCAAGGAGGTGGAAATTCCCTTCTAGCAGGGTTGTCCATTGTGCTTGGAATTCCTTTCCCTCTTTACCTCTGGTTTCATGGGAAGCAGATGCGAGAACAAAGCAAGCTGACTAGGTGATATAAACATTCTTTAAAGATTACAGTATTTGTTGGTCCTTGATATACCTGAATTGAGTAATCCAATAAAATATCTTATGATTTTCAAAAACAAAATTGGTGTGACAATCAACAAGAAATAATGTCAAAAAGGGAAGTCAATTTCAAGATTGGAGAATACAACACAATAGTACCTGAATCCAGTCTGAGTCATATCTACATCAAATGAGTCATGAGACTATGTACTGTGTGGAATGCTGGTCATCAGTTTTAGTAGAACCTTCTGGAGTGTGACAATCAACACAGAATACAATCGAAAAGACAAGTCAATTCCAAGACTGGAGAATACAACACAATGGCTACTGTACTTATACTAAGTCCAGTCTGTCAGGGGACGCCGCGCTCCTTGGGCACGTGACCATGCACGTGACCCACTGCACCCTCTCTGCCGACCCGTGCCTGCTCACCTGTCGATCACCCAGCCTCCTCCTCCTCCTCCGATCCTCATCTCCATCCATGCCGACATCCGCCCTCTCCCTCCTTCCCCCGGCCATCTCCCTCGAATCCCCGCAAGCGGTCTAGCCAAGCCCGATTCCTTGCACCAGGGAGTGCTACTGCCGTATGCACTCCTCCCCCTTCACTTCGGCCTTCTCCCCGCAGATGTGGTCTACTGCCGTACAGGCTCGTACCAGATGCCCTTGCGCTCATCTGCACCACCCCTCTTCCCAGTCGGGCATTGGTCCTCGCCTCCGATGTCTCCACTGGCCGGCCTGGCACTGGCCTGGCCACTGGGCTCCTCCAGTGTGGCCTTCCACTGTTGGTGTCTCAGGAGCTGGCCATCACTGGCCCCTCTGAGCCACTCACTATCTTATCTGGGTTTGTCATTATCTACTTGTCATCTGCCATTGTTCCATGGCAGTGATATCCCATCATCATCAGTCACTTGTCACAGCTGACTATATAGTGTGACACCTGGGCACATGGATCCTTGAACCGTTCTCTAAGGATCCCCCTCTGTGCTCAGGTGAGTAGTATACCTCCCTTGTATTTGATAGTCTCTAAGGATCCCCCTCTGTGCTCAGACTCATGTGAGGTTGTTGTGTGCTGTGTGCTCTCTTCCTTCGGGCTGGCAGGAGTTGCCCTTACACAGTCTGAGTCTTATCTACATCATCTGACTATGTACTGTGTGGAGCTTTGGTCATGGGTTGTAGTATAGAATTCTGGAGCACACGCCGTGTGACCTCTTGTACAGATAACCCTCTTGAACCCTAAGCCCAGACCATGTGGTGCTGTGATCCGTGATAAGATAGTCCCATGTCAATGATAAGATAAGGTGATCAATGGAATGATTGTGAAAAATGATTGAATCATGACATTACCCCCTCTCTAGGGCCGATGTCCTCATTGACAGGGTCGATCGGTGTGAAGACGTTGTTGTAGGGGTCAAAAAGTTGTCGTTGGGGATATGGAAGTCACTTGTCCTTGGGTATGTAGCGATGGATGAGGTAATCCCAGTGTGTAAGGGCAACTCCTGCCAGCCCGAAGGAAGAGAGCACACAGCACACAACAACCTCACATGAGTCTGAGCACAGAGGGGGATCCTTAGAGACTATCAAATACAAGGGAGGTATACTACTCACCTGAGCACAGAGGGGGATCCTTAGAGAACGGTTCAAGGATCCATGTGCCCAGGTGTCACACTATATAGTCAGCTGTGACAAGTGACTGATGATGATGGGATATCACTGCCATGGAACAATGGCAGATGACAAGTAGATAATGACAAACCCAGATAAGATAGTGAGTGGCTCAGAGGGGCCAGTGATGGCCAGCTCCTGAGACACCAACAGTGGAAGGCCACACTGGAGGAGCCCAGTGGCCAGGCCAGTGCCAGGCCGGCCAGTGGAGACATCGGAGGCGAGGACCAATGCCCGACTGGGAAGAGGGGTGGTGCAGATGAGCGCAAGGGCATCTGGTACGAGCCTGTACGGCAGTAGACCACATCTGCGGGGAGAAGGCCGAAGTGAAGGGGGAGGAGTGCATACGGCAGTAGCACTCCCTGGTGCAAGGAATCGGGCTTGGCTAGACCGCTTGCGGGGATTCGAGGGAGATGGCCGGGGGAAGGAGGGAGAGGGCGGATGTCGGCATGGATGGAGATGAGGATCGGAGGAGGAGGAGGAGGCTGGGTGATCGACAGGTGAGCAGGCACGGGTCGGCAGAGAGGGTGCAGTGGGTCACGTGCATGGTCACGTGCCCAAGGAGCGCGGCGTCCCCTGACATCATCCCCCCTTCAAGCTACGGCGTCCCGACGTAGGCAGCGCAAAGCAGATGGAAGAAAAGGGAGGGTGGGTGGGGGAAAAAGAAGGACGCACTACTCCGGTGGTATGCTGCGCGTCCCACTCTGTCGTCTGGTGCGTCGTCACTGAGCTGCGTGTCAGCTCCCTATGACCTAGTGGTCGGTCGCTGTCCCGCTGTAAGGTCCAGCCCCACAGCTATGCATGTGTGGCTGTACCACGACCTTCCCTATGGTCAGGGTGGTCGTCACTCTGCTCCTCCCAGAAGCTCAGGTGCCTGTAAGGGCAACCAGGACTCCTGAAGTCGTCCCACTTGTAGAGAGAAGCTCCCTTGCAGTCGCTTCCCTCCACTGCCTCTTCATCCCCCCTTCAAGGTGCGGCGCCCTCGACGCACCAATCGGTTGTCCTAGCTGCACAGCAGCAATAGAGGCAACCGAAAAAAAAGGCACGTGTCGGATGCGGAAGGGAGGGATGTTGCGTGCACCAGCCACCTAATAGATGGGGTCGGCGGGTGATTGTCATAATTCGACTCTTTTTCATCTTATCATCGACGATCCTATCTTATCTTGGCACGACTTATCTTATCACGGATCACGGCATCAGACGGTCCGGGCTAGGGGTTCCAGGGGTTATCTCTATCGATTCAAGGCTGCGCGACGTATGCTCCGGAAGGTTCTACTACAACCCATGACCAGCGTTCCATGTGGTACATAGCCCTATGACTCATTAGTTGTAGATATGACTCAGACTGGATTTGGGTATAAATACTGTAGCTACTTGGTTGTATTCTCCAGTCTTCGAATTCACTTCTCTTTTCGACTTTGTTTTTGGGTTGATTGTCACATAATTCGAAGACTCCCCTCATACCCTCGTACCTCTTACCTCCTACCCTGCTCCGTGCACCGCTACGCCCGCTATATCCTCTTCACCCTTACCACCCCACTCACCCTTTTACCGAATCATCTAGTCGCTCGCTGCGATCGCAGTGAAAGGTTCATATCAAGCAAACAGCACCAGGCCACGGGTAACGTTGAGCCCGACCCAAGCCTTACGGTAGCTACAAGGAGTGCTGCGGAGACCTTCGGGAAAACGCACCTCGGGATCATCGGGCACGTGAAGAGCTAGGCCCGGGATCTTTTGCTAGCAAAAGAACCTTTCCTCGAGTGCTTGTACAGCACACGAATCCACCATTTCGTACCAATTCCCATCGTCATCTGGGAGCCCATCCCCTCCCCCCATCATACCATCGTCGCCCGATCTGGCGCATCAAAACGAACCCGGACCCTCCAACCCCTACCTCGCCCTCCCGCCGCCTGAAGACGAGATCCCCGACCTTGGCGAGTTACCCTCCGAACAACCACCCTCGCCCCCACCTACCGCACCTGCTCCTACCATGTCAGGACATCACCGCATCACTCTCGCTGCCAACCCCCCCTACTTTGATGGCGACAAGTCCAAATACCTGGGCTTTGTGGACGCGTGCACCACTTACATCGGTGCCTATCGGTCAGAGTTCTCGCTGGACGAGACGAAAATCCTCTTCGTCCTGTCCTACCTCCGCAATGAGAGCGGCACAAGCTGCGCCGCCTCAAGATGGGCGATGAACTGGAAGCAGCACAATTTCGAGGGCTTCCAAGGACTAAAGGCGGGAGTCACCGCGACAAGCTTCTTGGAGGAGCTTCAGAGGGCCTTTGGGGATTCTAATGCAGAGCAAGTCGCTGCCGCCCGACTCATGGCCCTTCGCCAGGGCAGACGGTCCTTTGCGGACTACATCTCTGACTTCGAAATGCTGGCAGCGGACGCGGGGTACAACGTGGTCGCCTCAACTGATGACAAGGGCGAGTACAAGAAGGGGGATCAGGACAACATCCTCATCGAGTTCCTCGAGCGCGGACTCAGCAGCGAAATTGCAAGCCGCCTCTACAACACCGGCGTCCCCCTGCCCAAGGCATATGGTGCCTTCAAGAACTGGTGCGTCAACATCGAGGCCAATGCCTTGCGCGATCAGCTGCGTAAGGCATCCTATGCGCACTCAACTCCGCGGCCCCCACCCCAATTCCGCCCTCAGGCTGCACCATCAGCACCTGCACCCGCTCCGGCCCGACCAGCGGCCAATGAGCCGGTTCCGATGGAGATCGATCGCACCCACGCCTGTGGCCGCAATATCATCTGCTACAACTGTCAGCAGCCTGGGCACATTGCGCGGAACTGCCCTGAGCCCAAGAAGAAGCGCACGTTCTTCAATCGGGCCACAATGCTAGAAGAGATCGAGAACGGGGACAAGGACAACGAGTTCCTGAAGGAGATTGCCGAGAAGCTGCGCGAGAAGGGTTTTTGAAGCGCTCCACTCCTCTAGCCAAGGAGGTGGAGCGTCCGGACTATGGACGTTTTTCTGTACTTGTTTCGATTAAAGACATGAACGATTCTACACGTACATATACAATCTCGGACTCATTACGTACCAATATTCATGATTTTCTCATTGCTGATATGGAAAAGGAACGACAAAGAAAAATAGTTTTAAATAGAGAGTATTTACAAAGTAAAAAGGATCAGAAAGCTGCGGATAAATTAATTTTGGACTCCTACGTATTTATGGCTCGTGGAGAAGGAACCACGTCAACAAAGACCGAAAAGGGGAGCATCGCTCCGGAGGCTCAATCCTTGAAAAAGGAGGAAGCGCCCAAGGAATCTGCCGAAATCAGGATTCCAGAAGCACCCAAACGCACAAGGGTGCCGGATGCCGTTCAAAGGAAATGGGCAGCCGAGAGACAGAAGGGCCCCCAGCCCAGCAGACTGGCGCAGGAATTGCGCAACTACCAGGCCGAAAGGAAGAGACATTCGATGGACGTATATGTCCAGATCACAGGCCTGGACTCAGGAAAGACGCGCGGAGTCAAGGCGCTACTCGATAGTGGCTGTAGCACCTGCTGCATCGATACCGACTACGCGCGGGCAGAGAAGCTGGATATCCAAGAACTTCCCCAACCCATTGTGGCTCGTAACGCCGACAACACCGAAAACATCAGCGGCCGGATCACGCATTACGTTGACCTAAGGATGAGAATCGGTCCTCACGTGGAGACACGCACGTTCCTTCTGACGTGCTTGGGGAAGGCCCGGATCTTCATTGGTCTTGACTGGCTGACGGAACACAACCCGGAGGTGGATTGGCAGGAGCAAACGATGAGATTCAGCCGATGCCCAGAACGGTGTCACATGAGGGGTCACGAGGAACACCAAGCGATGATTGACATGGATGCAATCGACCTGGACACGAGCGCACTGGATCTGGAAGAGGGAGAATCGATCCTGCTGATCGACTTTGGAAAGGAGGTAGATCTACGGCTGAAGGAAACACCGGCGCAGAAATTTGCAGAAGAAGCGGAAAAAGAGAAGGAGAGGATGACCGAA
This sequence comes from Mycena citricolor, assembly GCA_963692855.1. Classification (NCBI taxonomy): domain Eukaryota; kingdom Fungi; phylum Basidiomycota; class Agaricomycetes; order Agaricales; family Mycenaceae; genus Mycena; species Mycena citricolor. The sequence goes on along the minus strand of CAVNYO010000138.1, from coordinate 68,110 downwards.
GGGAAAATTCCGGATCAATACCGGGAATTCGTCAAAGTATTTGCCAAGGAATCATTCGACTCGCTACCGGACCGACGAACCTGGGATCATGCGATTGAGCTCAAACCCGGTTCCAAAGCAGTGGACTGCAAGGTGTACCCGCTATCACGAAACGAGCAGGTCAAACTCGACGAGTTCCTACAAGAGAACCTGGCCAGCGGACGAATCAGACCATCAAAATCACCCATGGCCTCAGCATTCTTCTTCGTCAAAAAGAAAGATGGTTCACTACGTCCCGTCCAGGATTATCGGAAGCTGAATGAGATGACAATCCGAAATCGGTACCCGCTGCCGCTGATCTCCGAACTGGTCCATAATCTATGCGGCGCCAAGTTCTTCACCAAGCTCGACATCCAATGGGGATACAATAACGTACGGATCAAAGAGGGTGACGAGTGGAAGGCTGCGTTCCGCACGAACCGTGGACTGTACGAGCCCTTGGTCATGTTCTTTGGTCTCACGAACTCCCCGGCTACCTTCCAAAACATGATGAACGACATACTCCGAGAACTGATCAACGAGGGACACGTGGTAGTCTATCTGGACGATATACTGATCTTTACAGAGAACTTGGACGAACATCGGCGGATCACGAAACGAGCGCTCGAATTACTCCAGAAGCACAAGCTATACCTGAAGCCCGAAAAGTGCGAGTTCGAACGCACGGAAATCGAATATTTGGGTGTAATTATTGGACACAATTCGATGCGGATGGACCCAGTCAAGATCAAGGGCGTGATGGAATGGCCGGAACCAAAGAGCGTCAAACAAGTCCAAGCGTTTCTAGGGTTCACAAACTTCTATCGGCGCTTTGTCCGGGGATACGCGGAGGTTGCCAAGCCATTGACACGGCTGACAGGAAAGGCAGGATGGTCATGGGGTGCAGATGAGCATGCGGCATTTGATGGATTGAAGAAGAGAATCGCGGAGGATGCGGTCCTAGCACTGCCAAATGACACTGGCCAATATCGTCTGGAAGCCGATGCTTCGGAAGGGGCAACAGGATCAGTTTTGAGCCAAAACCAAGACGGCATTTGGCGCCCAATCGCATTTATTTCGCACGCATTGACCGAAACCGAGCGAAATTACGAGATCTACGACAAGGAAATGCTCGCAATCATGTTATCACTTGACGAATGGAGGCAGTTACTCCTGGGAGCCACGGAAACGTTCGAGATCTTCACCGATCATCAGAATCTCGAGTACTTTCGGAAGCCGCAGAAGCTCAATCGACGGCAAGCACGATGGATCACGGAGTTGGCGGAGTTCGATTTCACCTTACGACACCGACCCGGCGCACTCAACCGCAAGGCGGACCTCCTGTCCCGACGAGCAGATCACGATCAGGGCAAGAACGACAACAAGGACGTCACGCTACTGAAGCCCGAGTTCTTCCGATCACAAGAAGTCACATTCGAGGGACAGGATCAGCAGCTAATCGATGAAATCAAGGCCATTCGATCAATTGATGGAAGCGTCAAGGCGGCCGTAGAGAAGTCACTCGTCGGATGGAAGAAGGAAGAGGGGCTTATCACGTACCATGGGAAGCTCTACGTACCAAGGGACGAGGAGTTGCGGGACAAAATCATCGGACTACACCACGACACCCCTTTGGTCGGACACGCCGGGATCAACCGAACACAGGAGATGGTGGAAAGAAACTACTGGTGGCCCAGGATGGGAAACCAAATTCGGAAATACATCCAGACGTGCGAGGCGTGCCAACGGACCAAGACCAGGAGAGCAAGGACAGGGAGTTTGCACCCGCATGCAGTTCCAAACGCGCCGTGGGAAATCATCTCCATGGATCAAATCGGACCCTTGCCGGTCAGTAACGGGTATGACGCAATTCATGTGTGGTGTGACACCTTCACCAAAATGATCCATGTCGAACCAATTAGTACTGACATCAGCAGCGAAGGAGTGGCACGACTAACCAGGGACCGAGTCTTCCGCTACCACGGGATCCCTCGCAAGATCATCACCGACAGGGATTCGCGTTACATCAAGGGCTTCATGAGGGAGACGAATCGGATGTTGGGCGTGGAAATGAATCCGGGGACCGCATATCACCCGATCACGGATGGGCAGACAGAACGCATGAATCAGGAGATCGAGCATTATCTCTGCATCTACGTCAACTACCATCAAACGGACTGGTCGGAGTGGCTAGGGATGGCAGAATTCGCATATAACGATAAAATGAACACATCTACCAAAATATCGCCATTCTATGCGAATCACGGATATCACCCATGGAAGGGAGTGGAGCAATGGATGGAGTCGAGAAACGAGTCGGCGGAGGAATTTGTAAAAAGAATGAAAGAAATACAAGACGAAGCAAAAACAGCACTAGAAAAAGCAAAAGAAAAAATGAAAAAATACTACGATAAACAAAGAAAAGAAGTTCCGGAGTTGAAGGTTGGGATGAAGGTGTACATAGAAGGGGAAAATATCGAGACGGATCGACCATCAAAGAAGATGAGCAACAAGAGACTAGGGCCATACGAGATATTGGAGAAGGTTGGAGCGGCCGCATGGAAGCTGGATTTACCGGACACGGACCGAAGACATCCGGTGTTCAACGAGTCACTGTTGACACCCTATCACGAACCACCCCCCCATCGCCGAGAGAAGAGGCCTGTAGCCAAGATGATTGGAGGAGCAGAGGAGTGGGAAGTCGAAGAGATCGTGAAAGAGCGAAACGTCGGCCGAGGAAAACAGTACTTGGTCAAATGGAAGGGATGGCCGCATAGCGAGAACACCTGGGAACCATCACGTCACCTTACCCACGCGAAGAAGGTCCTGAGAGATTGGCAGAGGAAACAATCCAACCCAGACACACGCATTCGCCTCCTGCCAACTCTCGAAGCCGGACATTGGGATTACCTCATCCATCGCTACAAACCCAAAGACGAGCGCCTTCCATACCCCCAGTGACAACTCTTCGATCCGTACGAAAACGTCTTCACGCCCATTGGCCTAGTCGATGAGGACATCGACCCTAGAGAGGGGTAATGTCATAGTTCAGCCACTTTTTCATCTTATCATCGACGATCTTATCTTATCTTGGCACAACTTATCTTATCACGGATCACGGCATCAGACGGTCCGGGCTAGGGGTTCCAGGGGTTATCTCTATCGATTCAAGGCTGCGCGACGTATGCTCCGGAAGGTTCTACTACAACCCATGACCAGCGTTCCATGTGGTACATAGCCCTATGACTCATTAGTTGTAGATATGACTCAGACTGGATTTGGGTATAAATACTGTAGCTACTTGGTTGTATTCTCCAGTCTTCGAATTCACTTCTCTTTTCGACTTTGTTTTTGGGTTGATTGTCACAGTGATGCACGGGTCTACCACCTGCTGTGGATGTCCGGAGCCAAGGTGTAACAGGCCGGCCACAACAGCAAGCCAGCCATCACATGGTTAGTGCAAGGCCTCGCACAACAGCAGAGGCACGTAGCAGATGTTCCGCCGGCCGAAGCGGGGGGTATACGCCCATGGAGACACACGTAGGGGGGACAGAGCCAACAGAAGGACCGACTGCTCTGACGCTCAAGACGTAACAAGCCGGCCAAGGGGGCCAGCCATCACACGGTTAGCGCAAGGCCTCGCACAACAGCGGAGGCACGTAGCGGATGTTCCGCTGGCCAAAGCCAGGGGTATATGCCCGTGGAGACGTGCGTAGAGGCGAGACAGTGGGGGGAGAGGTCATGGACCAAGGCGGAGACGATGGGAACAGAGGGAGGAGTGCAGAGGAGATGGGACGGAGGGAGAGGGTCTGCTGCACCAGGTGCAACATCACAATCAGCTGGGGATAGAGAAAGGGATGCTCCATCCGAACCGATCCTGCAGAGAAGCAGGTGCCAAGTGACCAATGGACGGTCATGGGGGACAATAGACAATCCCCCCTTCAAGGTTGCAGCCCACCTGCAATAATGCACGACGAGCGTGGGCAGCAACCAAGAAGTAGGCCTGGATGCGCAGGGAGAGCCTGGCGGCATAGGAGCACGGACCCAAGGACACGAGGAAGCAGCAGAAGAGAGGAGGCCAGACGGCCCAGCGCACGATGAGAAAAGACCCAGACCCAGCAGAGAGCGGCAGCCATGGGCAAGCAATGCCAGATCCATCACATCACAGAGAAACCCAAGCCTAGGGTCCCATCACAGCCACGAAAAAGCGCAGCAGAAATGGTGCCTGGGGCGCAGCCACGGATCACGTGACATGTTGGTCACATGACTGAAAGGACGGTCACGTGATATGCATGTGACATAGCGCAGCCACATATCACATGACTCCCTGCACATGACACAGCACACAGCAGCAGCTCACAGAGTGGCGGACTGCCCTAGAGGCAGAACACCAACAGTGTGGCTACACAAGACAGCAGACTGCCTCAAAGGCAATGGGCTGTCACTGTGGCTATGCCAGTGCACTGCCACTGGAGACAGGTGGCAGTGTGGGGATCCAGAGCACAGCCATGAGGTCACATGAGCAGAGAGCGGACCAAACTCTGCCAAAGGGGAGAGGCAGGTGGCTGCGCAGAGGGCGGGGCGTGGTGGCTGCGCAAGGAGTGGGGCACTGCCACGGAGGGCGGGGGTGATGGGGGGTCACCTGAGAGAACAGCCAGGTGACTAGACACTGCCACTGCCACCAAGCCCGAGGATGGCCGGGTTTTCGACAGCGTGGGAAACTCGAGCACTGCCACTGCCCCAAAAACTCGAAAATGCTCTGGGGGAGTGGGGCTGGCAGGGGGCAGGGGGAGGGGAGTCCATGGGAGAGATGGAGAGAGGGCACACAGAGGGCAGCCGGGCAGAGCAGGGCTGCAGCCAGCTAGGAGGTGGAGAGGGGTAGAGGCAGGTGGGAAGGCAGGGAACACAAGACCAGGGGGTCCAGCTTCACAGAGGTGCCCATGGGGGAGGGGGAGTAGAGCAGGTTAGGTAGAATGTGTTCAGCAGCATAGGAGAGGAGCAGAATCACATATCTAGGGCACAAGGACCCAACCAGAGACCAGAGCACATATGACAGTCATCCCACCACCAACTCATCCAACCCAGCTCAGCCATCCAAATCCACCAAGCCACAGAACCAACATCCAGCCAGGAGGGGGGAGAGAGAGGGAGGCCAAGTCCCAAATCCAGGAGGGGAACGAAGGGGGAGGAGGTCGGAGTCGGATGGCACGAGCCTCAACGGCAGTAGGCCAGGGAGATGAGGGGGGAGGAAGAGGAGGGGAGGGATGACCGGGGGTTTGTGGGTGATGCGTATGCGATGTATGGAGTGGACCAGTTAACACTACCAGGGACTCGACAGGGACACACCAATTACAAAACCACTAGCCGCCAGCCGGCTTGGAGGCCACACCAGTGCGCAGCAACAGGGCGCCATAGACTGCCACTGTCCTGACGCTCAGCTGGGTGGAGTCCAATGGGGTGGAACCGTTCTGCTGTAAGGGCAACTCCTGCCAGCCCGAAGGAAGAGAGCACACAGCACACAACAACCTCACATGAGTCTGAGCACAGAGGGGGATCCTTAGAGACTATCAAATACAAGGGAGGTATACTACTCACCTGAGCACAGAGGGGGATCCTTAGAGAACGGTTCAAGGATCCATGTGCCCAGGTGTCACACTATATAGTCAGCTGTGACAAGTGACTGATGATGATGGGATATCACTGCCATGGAACAATGGCAGATGACAAGTAGATAATGACAAACCCAGATAAGATAGTGAGTGGCTCAGAGGGGCCAGTGATGGCCAGCTCCTGAGACACCAACAGTGGAAGGCCACACTGGAGGAGCCCAGCGGCCAGGCCAGTGCCGGGCCGGCCAGTGGAGACATTGGAGGCAAGGACCAATGCCCAACTGGGAAGAGGGGTGGTGCGGATGAGCGCAAGGGCATCTGGTACGAGCCTGTACGGCAGTAGACCACATCTGCGGGGAGAAGGCCGAAGTGAAGGGGGAGGAGTGCATACGGCAGTAGCACTCCCTGGTGCAAGGAATCGGGCTTGGCTAGACCGCTTGCGGGGATTCGAGGGAGATGGCCGGGGGAAGAAGGGAGAGGGCGGATGTCGGCATGGATGGAGATGAGGATCGGAGAAGGAGGAGGAGGCTGGGTGATCGACAGGTGAGCAGGCACGGGTCGGCAGAGAGGGTGCAGTGGGTCACGTGCATGGTCACGTGCCCAAGGAGCGCGGCGTCCCCTGACACAGTGGTCAGCTCGGAGTATCGGCACAGCGCAAATGCGGGTGTTCGGATTTGATTGTTTTTTCTCCCAGGCTGCCAAGACCTTCTTTGCGTGGGTTAGGTGACGTGATGGTTCCCAGGTGTTTTTTCTGTGCGGCCATCCCTTCCAATTGACCAAGTATTGTTTCCCTCGGCCAACCTTCCGTTCTTTCACGATTTCTTTGACTTCCCACTCTTTGGCTCCTCCAATCATCTTTGCCACGGGTCTCTTCTCTTGGCGATGGGGGGGGGGGGGGTGGTTTGTGATAGGCTGTCAACAGTGACTCGTTGAACACCAGGTGTCTCCGGTCCATATCCAGCAAGTCCAGTTTCCATGCGGCCGCTCCAACCTTCTCCAAAATCTCGTACGGCCCTAATCTCTTGTTGCTCATCTTCTTTGATGGTCTATCCATCTCAATATTCCCTCCTTCCACGTACACCTTCATTCCAACCTTCAACTCCAGGACTTCTTTTCTTTGATTATTGTAGTATTTTTACATTTTTACATTTGCTTTTTCTAATGCTGTTTTTGCTTCGTCTTGTATTTCTTTCATTCTTTTTGCAAATTCCTCCGCCGACTCATTCCTCAATTCCATCCTCTGCTCTACTTCTTTCCATGGGTGATATCCATGGTTTGCATAAAATGGCAATACTTTGGTGGATGTGTTCATTTTGTCGTTATATGCAAACTCTGCCATTCCCAGCCACTCCAACCAATCCGTCTGATGGTAATTGACATAGATGCGGAGATAATTGTGACAATCAACCCAAAAACAAAGTCAAAAAGAGAAGTGAATTCGAAGACTGGAGAATACAACCAAGTAGCTACAGTATTTATACCCAAATCCAGTCTGAGTCATATCTACAACTAATGAGTCATAAGGCTATGTACCGCATGGAGCACTGGTCATGGGTTGTAGTAGAACCTTCTGGAGCATATGTCATGCAGCCTTGAATCAATAAAGATAATCCCTAGACCCCTAGCCCGGACCGTCAGATGCCGTGATCTGTGATAAGATAATCCGTGCCGAGATAAGATAAGATGGTCGATGATAAGATGAAAAAGTGGTTGAACTATGACAATAATGCTCGATCTCCTGATTCATGCGTTCTGTCTGCCTGTCCGTGATTGGGTGGTATGCGGTCCCAGGGTTCATCTCTACTCCCAACATCTGATTTGTTTCCTTCATGAAGCCCTTGATGTACCGTGCCTCCCTGTCGGTGATGATCTTGCGAGGGATCCCGTGATAGCGGAAGACCCAGTCCCGAGTTAGCTGTGCTACTCCTTTGCTAGTGATGTCAGTACTGATTGGTTCCACGTGAATCATTTTCGTGAGGGTGTCACACCACACATGAATCGCATCATACCCATTTCTGACCAGTAGAGGTCCAATTTGATCCATTGAGATGATTTCCCATGGGGCACTTGGTACCGCGTGTGGATGCAGAGTTCCGGTCCTTGCCCTCTTGGTCTTCGTCTGTTGGCACGCCTCACAAGTCTGGATGTATTTTCGAATTTGGTTCCCCATCCTTGGCCACCAGTAATTCCTTTCCACCATCTCTTGCGTTTGGTTGATCCCTGCGTGTCCAACGAGAGGCGTGTTGTGGTGTAGTCCAATGATCTTGTCTCGTAGCTCCTTGTCCCTTGGTACATAGAGCTTCCCGTGATACGTGATAAGTCCATCTTCCTTTTTCCATCCGGGGAGAGACTTCTCCAATGCTGCCTTGACACTTCCATCAATTGAGCGAATGGCCTTGATCTCATCAGTCAGCTGTTGATCCTGTCCCTCGAATATGACTTCTTGTGATCGGAACAACTCGGGCTTCAACAGGGTGATGTCCTTGTTGTCGTTCTTGCCTTGGTCATGATCCGCCTGTCGTGATAAGAGATCTGCCTTGCGGTTGAGTGCGCCGGACCGGTGTCGTAAGCTGAAATCAAACTCTGCCAACTCTGTGATCCATTGTGCTTGCCGTTGGTTGAGCTTCTGCGGCTTTCAGAAGTATTTGAGATTTTGATGATCAGTGAAGATCTCAAACGTTTCCGTGGCTCCCAGGAGTAACTGCCTCCATTCGTCGAGCAATAACATGACTGCAAGCATTTCCTTGTTGTAGATCTCATAATTTTGCTTGGTTTTGGTCAATGCATGTGAAATAAATGCAATTGGGCGCCAAATGCCGTCTTGGTTTTGGCTCAAAACAGATCCTGTTGCCCCTTCCGAAGCATCGGCTTCCAGACAATATTGGCTGGTGTCATTTGGCAGTGCTAAGACCGCATCCTCTGCGATTCTCTTCTTTAATCCATCAAATGCCGCACGCTCATCCGTACCCCACGACCATCCTGCCTTCCCTGTCAGCCATGTTAACGGTTTGGCCACCTCCGCATATCCCCAAACAAAGTGTCAATAGAAGTTTGTGAATCCAAGGAAAGCTTGGACATGTTTGATGCTCTTTGGTTCCGGCCATTCCATCATGCCCTTGATCTTGACAAGGTCCATCCGCATCGAGTTGTGTCCAATAATTACACCCAGATATTCGATTTCCGTGCGTTCAAACTCGCACTTTTCGGGCTTCAGGTACAGTTTGTGCTTTTGGAGCAACTTGAGTACCCGTTTGGTGATTCATCGATGTTTATCCAGATTTTCTGTGAAGATCAGTATATTGTCCAGATAGACCACCACATGTCCCTTGTTGATTAGTTCCCGCAGGATATCATTCATCATGTTCTGGGGAGACATCAGAGGCGAGGACCAATGCCCAACTGGGAAGAGGGGTGGTGCGGATGAGCGCAAGGGCATCTGGTACAAGCCTGTACGGCAGTAGACCACATCCACGGGAGAAGGCCGAAGTGAAGGGGGAGGAGTGCATACAGCAGTAGCACTCCCTGGTGCAAGGAATCAGGCTTGGCTAGACCGCTTGCGGGGATTTGAGGGAGATGGCCGGGGGAAGGAGGAAGAGGGCGGATGTCGACATGGATGGAGATGAGGATCGGAGAAGGAGGAGGAGGCTGGGTGATCGACAGGTGAGCAGGCACGGGTCGGCAGAGAGGGCGCAGTGGGTCACGTGCATGGTCACATGCCCAAGGAGTGCGGCGTCCCCTGACATGGTGCTGTTTGCTCGAGATGAACCCTTCACTGCAATTGCAGGGAACGACTAGATGATTTGGTAAAAAGGTGAGTTGGTTGATAAGGGTTAAGAGGATATAGCGGGCATAGCAGTGAGGGATGCAGTGGTAAGAGGTATGAGGTAGGAGGGTATGAGGGGAGTCTTCAAATTATGTGACAATCAACAAGAAATAATGTTGAGAAGAGAAGTCAATTCGAAGACTGGAGAATACAACCAAGTAGCTACAGTATTTATACCCAAATCCAGAGGCTATGTACCACATGGAACACTGGTCATGGGTTGTAGTAGAACCTTCTGGAGCATATGTCGCACAGCCTTGGATCGATAAAGATAATCCCCTGGGCCCCTAGCCCAGACCGTCACTGGTTGTGATCCGTGATAAGATAAGTTGTGCCAAAATAAGATAAGATCATTGATGATAAGATGAAAAAGTGGCCAAACTATGACAACCAGCGCTCCATGTGGTACATAGTCTTATGACTCATTAGTTGTAGATATGACTCAGACTGGATTTGGGTATAAATACAGTAGCCACTTTGTTGTATTCTCTAGCCTTCAAATTCACTTCTCTTTTTGACATTATTTCTTGTTGATTGACACAATTGTCACATGTTTTTCATGGAGAAAAAATAAGTCCCCCTGCAGTGCTACAACATACATCAAGTTCAATGGTTGTTTTGATGGCCAGGAAGCAATTGAAACTTCAAATAACAACCCTGAAGAACAAGATGATAATCAAAGAATGTCTTGAGTATTTTAGTTCCAATAATTCATGCCTTGTGTACAAGAAAAATTGAGAATTCCGTCTAACATACTTTGGAATTTCTGCATGCATGTTGCATCAGATTTCAAATTTGGAAAGCCTATGCATCATGCACAGTCTAGATTTTTGCAATTTCCACATGTCCGATCATTAGCACTTTTGGCTGTGAGATTTTGTAATGTGGGAAGATCGCGTAGAAACGGATTTTATCATAATTGATAGAATGGTGATTGCTCTAGATGAAACACTCTTGATCAAATCTGACCTCATCATGCCCATATATGGCACGGCAAAGTTGCACTCGTCATACACACGTTAGGTGGATATAAGTACAAGGACAAGTACGGAGTCTCCCTGAGTCTAGAGAGACAAAAATGTTCTCCGACAACCATCAGATAGTGGGGACTCAAGCTTTGAAACCCTTATGCAACTCAAACACCCTCAACTCGTGCTGGAGAAATTTAGTCGCCATGCGCTTCGCCCACTCGCTTGTGGCCGCGTTGTGCATCTCGAGAGTCTTGAGGAACACGCCGTTGTCGAACTCGTGAATGGCGAGATACTTGCAAACCGGCTTTCCTTCCATGACAGCACCGACTTGCCTGTGCTCAAGAATCCTGTACCGTCGGCATTGCTTCCAGCCGGGGATCTTAGATAGCAAATCGATGTGCTCCTGATCGCGTTCGATATTCGATCATTCTGTCCCGATTGGCGGCAAGAGACATACCTCTGCATACCTACGCAGCCACGGCAATCAGCTTTCGGTACTTCGATGGGATGGAAGCGGATGCAAGACTGCGCACCATTTGTTCAACTCATCCTCGTCTTCCAACGCCACTTCCAAGCCAGCCACCAGGATGAACTTGCTCGGCAGATCCTCGTCGGGCACGCCGGGATCGGTCTTGGTCAAAAAGTGCTCGTAAACGCGTCGGCTCACACCGATGGTCTTTGAGGCGATATCTTTCTCGTTGTCCGAGGCAAGAGCTGCAAGCGAGGTGTATGCTTCGGAACCGACAACACCCGCGTTATCGCAGTTGTACATCGTGAGCCAGGTGGGGACTTGAGCGTCGGACGCTTTGTAGCGGACGACGGAGTTCTGTGACGCTGATCGACGGGAGATTATGAGTCGTGAGGCGATGGCACGCACCAGCCCAGGGACCTTGAGTCGGATCGGGACGTGCTCAGTGTCATACCATTCTGGGAGTGCATATATGCGGTCAGACGGGATCGCGCTGGATGAGAGATGGCTTCCGCACCATTGAAGCGTTCCTCAGTCACTACGGGGGAGACCTCCATCGCGACAAATAACATTCCTTGCGGGCTCGACATGTTCGATCTAACGGTGAAGTGGAGGGAGGAAGAAAAGTGTGATTGCGGTCAACCCCGGTCTTGGCTATCTCCTTAAATCCACGGGTGACGGATGATATTAAAGTGCCGGCACTGCCACGCCATTCCCTGACGCGTTCATGGTCCGGCAGCATTGCTTACCATGCACATATGACCGTGATGGGCCCCATGATCGTGACATGCCACATGATCGTGACTACCGCGCGCGACATATGTCACAGTTCACGCGCACCACCGCTGGTGTATCGACCTACTAGGAACCATTCGCCTTCAATGGAAACCTTCCACGAATTATTTTCATGAGAGATTTAAGCTGTAGTAATTTCCTCCTTGTTGGGTGAACGTCCGGCAGGGTTGAATACATTGACAACTGAGACCACCTAGAATGCGCTTGAAAGAATACCTTGACTTCACGCGTTCTAAGAAGAAAAGAGTGCTGAAGTAGTCTATTGTGATGCTTTGGTCCATCTCTGCCTTTTGAGTTGTAAGCTTCAAAATATGCCGTGAAGGAGCTCGTATCGATTTTCAACGCTGTAGTATTTAGTCCGATGATCGATCTGACGCCCATATTCTACTGTCGCATTAATGCTGCACCAGTGGCGGTAGATCATACTTCAGCAGCAGCATCTTGAGCCGCACTTGTTATGCTCCTGCAGTACAACTGTCTTCCTTAATTTATGATAAAATTTTCTCCTCGCGTGAAGGATTACCTGAAAGAAATGTTAGATTTTCTCGAGTGAACTTGGAACGGGAGATCAGAAATGAGTATTTTTTGCTCTTCAGATAAGCCAGATTACTGATACACTCATTTCATTAGGCTCTGAAGCCCTTGTGCAAACCAAAAACTCTCCGTTCCTTCTGAACAACAGTGGATAACACGCGCTTAGCCCACTCGGAAGAGACCGCGTCCCGCATCTCTGGTGTTTGGACGAAATCGCCGTTGTCAAACTCGTGCACGGCAAGGAACTTGCAAACGGGGCGTCCCTCCACAGCAGCGCCGAATTGCTTGTGCTCGATGATCTGATATCGCCGAGTCTGCTTCCAGCCGGGAATCTTGGAGAACATGTCGATGTGTTCCTGATCACGCTCGATTACGTGTCTCACGGATCTGCGTATGAGGACATACCTCCTCATACCTGCACGAAAGTCAGCTTCCCAGGAAGATACGATTGACCGAGAGGCACGCACCATCTGTTCAGATCATCCTCAGCTCCCCCAGGCACTTCCAGTCCAGCAACGTAGATGAACTTGGCCGGCAGCTCCTCGTCAGACACACCGGGCGCGGTCGTGGTCGATACGTGCTCATATATGCGGCGGCTGACGCTTGTGAACCTGGACAAGATATCCTTCTCGTTCTCGGATCCGAGCGCCGCGAGGGAGGTGTACCCTTCGGACTGGACTACCGCGGGAGTGTCGCAATTATACATCGCGAGCCAAGTGGGGACCTGCCCGTCCGTGGCTTTGTAGCGCGTGACGGTGTTCTGCGAGCTCGATCAATGAGACCTCGCGTCTTAAACTGCGGGGCAGCCACGCACCAGCCCGGAAACTTTTAGTCGCAGCGGGATGTGCTCGTTGTCGTACCAGTCTATTCAGGCATACACCCGTCAGTCGGGTCGAGCTCCCATGGACTATGGTGTGGTTATGCCGCACCGTTCAAGCGCTCCTCAGTCACTTCAGGGTCGGCCTCCATGGCAAAAAAGAGCATTCCTGGCGGGCTGGACATGTTACACAGTGCTGGGGAGTTGGACGCAGGCGTAAGAATGAGATGCAGACCAGCACCGATCGTTAGATTCTACTTATATAATATGAAGCAGCGGATGACAGATAAGATTGCTCTACCCTGTCACACCACCCCCGGATTTATAAGGCAGCTGGCTCAGCAGTCTCGGTTACAAACTGTCTCCGTAACCCGGAGGTCCCGCGACGATCCGCACATCAGTGATGATATCACTTCGGAGTTTTGAAATAGGAACGCGTGAACCGCATCTCATGAAGCCTCCGACAGGTATATTCTTCGTGCCGAAGTATACCACGCCCTACTGGAGGATTAACTCTAGCCAGGTCGAAATGCAGCAGCTACATCCCAGAGCAGCTCCAAAGGGTCTTTTTTTTTCACCGCAGGCTCTGGTCTTCTTGCACTCTCTTTCTGTGCCTACCTCCAATAATCTAACCCACACGCGCAACTAATTTATTCGCTACTTCTACTGTTTACCGTCGAGAATCGTCTCGCGCAATCTTCTCAAGGCCTCGTCGACTTGCTCTGCTGGAAGCAGACTAAATGCAGCGCGCACGTACGCTGATTTCCGGCCGTTGGGATGGAATGCAGTCCCCGGGAGCGCGAGAACACCCTGCTCAACCGCCTTCGTACGAATCAGCTCGGCAGAATCTTCATTGAAGTTCAGTTTGAACCTCGATCATTCGTTTAGCGGTGCGAGGGCCGGAACGGTCGAGAAAAGACCAGCGCTCACCAGAAGAACAATCCGGCTTCGGGCGCGGTCCACTCGGCCAGCCCACCCAGATGTTTGACCATCGCAGCTTGGAAAATGTCGCGCTTTTCGCGGTAGAAGTCGGATATTCGGACTGTATGCGTCATGAATCCGTCGATGCCCCACGCCCTGAGCAGTTTCGCCGCGATGACTTGGGTGAGTGATGCCGTCTGCAGGTTGGAGGCGGATGTGTTCCCCTCGATGGCCCGCAATATCGGCGCAGGCGCGCAGACGAATCCGAGGCGCATCCCTGCGGAGAGGATCTTGGAGAGCGAATCGAAGCGCAGGACACGGCCGACGGATTTCAACTCAGTCTTTTCGAGTGCAAAATACGACGGCGTTCGGTCCTTGCCGTAGAATAGGAAGTAGTACGGATCATCTCGAAAAAGGTCGATGATTTGGTTCCCAGGTATCGAGGCATGGCGCACCTTCCATGATCAGAAAGTTGTGCTCTTCGGCTAATTTGAGAACCTCTCGCCGACGCTCCAGTGTGGCAGTTGATCCATCGGGATTGCCTCCGTACTGTAAGAGGTTAACTCACGGAGAAGCATTACAGGCTGTGTTGCTGACCGGAATAGTGTACAGAACCCGCGGTTTAGGCTTTTCTGCGGGCCAAGACTCCAATATCGAGCGAAGGGAGTCGCTGGAAATCCCATCTGCGTCCCCGTCAACCTCTGGAAGGTGGATGAGAGCTTATCATGTGTGGAGAGACACAGAACGGACCGACTTGCTCACAGTGCAAACCATAAAACAGGGGGATGACACCGCTGGGAAACGGTGACGTGAGCTAGTGATGTTCATGGACCTCGCTTGATCCGACTTACGGGTAGATCGGCGACTGCACGAGGACCGAGTCTCCAGGATTCACAAGAGCAGTGATTGCCTGTGTCTCGTCAGAAATCTGCAGGAGATACGCGCGTCACGCTCGGCAAGCGACGAACCTTGGTCAACAGATCCTGGGATCCAGTGCCCACGTGCATCTCCCAGCCCTCGGTCCCGAACGTCCGACCATGCACTTGTTCCTGCAGCTCTGCGAACCACGCCATCAGCGCAGGCATTCCGATCGGCGGTCCGTATTGCAGGGCGCCGGCCAGTTCGTCTCCGACCAGTGATAGCTGCAGCGGCGCCTCGCTGTCGCCTCCCGGAGCACTCGCGCTGAAGTTGAGCGCGGTGAACGGGAAGGAGTACGGGTTGGGTCTGCCCGCGAGAAGGGAGATCAACCCGGGGCGATTCTCGAGCGGGAATAGGCTGAGGACTGTCCGGGAGGTCAATACCCTCCTCCTCCTCTATCTACAGGCCAGGGACCGTCATCACGCACTGGTGCTAGGCGGCCGAGACTTAGCGACATCGGACAAAAAGGGAGTGTAGAAAGACTCTGGGAGACTGTTTGTGGTGATCTGCGCGAGATGATCCAGAGGGACAGTCGGTTGGCGCAGTCTTGCTCACCTTGCCAGCCATTATCGATGGGCAATGGTGGTTAGAGTGAAGCCGGGGCCGAAGCGAAGAAGCAAGCTCGTAGTTGTATCATACTACCTGTCACCCACCCCCATCCCCGTCGGACCTGTGATCGTTATCCACAAAGTCTCCGGCTCAACACCGTGCCCTGTCTGGATGTTCATAACACTAAACCTTTTCCAGCCGAGCAACGGGACGCTAGGAAACTGGTTTGCTAAGCTTTTCCGGTTGTGAATATCGACGACACGCTCGGCAGCCACTTTCTGGGGAAGGCGATGTTGCTGGCTGATAACCTTCCAGAAGCTGAATAAAACAGTCGAAGGGGGAGCATGTGGCTATGCCCGCGCAGCTAGCGGAAAACGTCACGTGCGCGTGTTTTGTCATAATCCGCCTGGATACGGCAGAGACGAATCTGTGTATGGCGTTCGTCCGTGCCTGTTACAGCAGGAAGGGATTCATGCAGAGCTAGAAGTGCTAATTTTGGACAAAATGGAAATGCTTGGGGGCAGCCGATCCCGGTATATCACAAGAGTTCTTTTGGCGAGATTAGATGATTTAGTCTCATGATGATCAACTACTGACAAGTTTAGACAAGAAGTTACGAGAATAGTCAGATCGATAACGTAGTTGTTCTCAAGTCTAATTCAATTTGAGATTGATCAATAGAGCTGTTCAGCAGTCGTTTCAAACACGATTTTTAGCTAGTAGTTTGTAAAATATGAGTGGAGCTTAGGAAAATCTGAGTTGCAAACAATACCGGATGAACGCCGGGAACTCCGTTACCATGATCATGTGATGAGCCGAGCCGCCAAACCACCACTTCATTTTCTGTCCTCATCTGAACTCAAACTCCATGGCGGAGGATGCCATCTTTCCTCACTAACACTGTAAATTGAACCCTCGCGGTTGTTCTCGGTCTTCTCGCCAATATGGAGGACAACGATGCATTCAATCTGCCTACACGTGCAGAATGATCAGATCCGTCTTCGGTGGCATGTTTCCTTTTCGGTCAGAATTCGGCCTCGGTGCGATTCCTACGACACTCCACACCTACGTAATTGGGAAGTAAAGTCTACTCCACAACCAGGAAACTCGTAAAAAACAAATTGATTTTTTGGTTCTGCTGAACAGCTCTAATGCGACCATTTAATATTGTTGAACGGTCTCAGTCATGTGTCATCATTGAACTCTCAAGTGATTGATGGCTGAAAGATCTGCGCATACGAGCGAAAAAATTCGAGGGCAATAGGCTCCTGCCCGCACAACCGATATCTGAAAACTTCGATAAAAGATCACTCTTAACATCTTCATGTACATGATCGAGTAAATTACTGGCGAACTTCGAGAATGGTCTCGCGCAATCTTTTGAGAGCCTCGTCTACTTGCTCGGGGGTTAGGAGGCTGAACGCAGCGCGAACGTACGCCGATTTCCGGCCGTTCGGGAGGAACGCAGTCCCTGGAAGCGCAAGAACGCCGTGTTGCACCGCCTTGGTCCGGATCAGCTCAGCAGAATCATCGCCGGAGCCTGCAAGATTCAGCTTGAACCTGGAAATCGTTCGGGATACCATCCATTTTGAACGAGATCTGGAGATAACTCACCAGAAGAAGAGCCCCGCCTCTGGTGCAGTCCATTCAGCCAGCCCGCTGAGGTGCTTGACCATCGCAGCCTGGAAGATATCCCGTTTCTCGCGATAGAAATTGGAGACCCCCGCAGTGTGCAGCATGAATCCGTCGACTCCCCAGGCCGAAAGCAGTTTGGCTGAGATGACCTGGACGAGCGACGACGTCTGTAAGTTGGAAGTAGCGGTGTGGGCCTCGATCGCCCGCAAAATGGGAGTGGGCCCGGAGAGGAAGCCGAGACGCATTCCAGCCGAAAGAATCTTGGAGAATGAATCAAAGCGCAGAACGCGGCCTACGAGTTCCGATTCAGTGCGTTCGAGGGCAAAATACGACGGGGCTCTTTCTTTGCCATAGAACAAGAAGTAGTATGGATCGTCTGTTGGGGTTCAAGTGGCGAGTCGTTTTTGAGAGGATGGGAATACCTTCCATGATCAGAAAATTGTGCTCGTTGGCTAGTCGCAAGACTTCTCTGCGACGTTCAAGTGAAGCTGTTGACCCAGTTGGATTTCCTCCATACTGGAGCAGGGTTCACAGAGAGAAAGAGAACAACAACATTATGGGTTACCGGGATAGTGTAGAGAACACGGGGTTTGGGCTTCTCCGCGGGCCAAGACTCGAGAATCAAGCGGAGAGAGCTACTTGATATGCCGTCAGCGTCTCCCTCAATCTCTGGCCGACAACCGTGAGAATGCATCGTGGTGCATCCAGAAACCACGCACCAATTTGCTCGCAGTTCAAGCTATGGAACAAGGGAATTACACCGCTGCGGATCTCCATTAGCTCTAGCGTGCTGTGATTTTCTGCACGCACGCGTAGATCGGGGACTGCACAAGAACCGAGTCTCCAGGATTAAGCAGGGCAGTGATTGCCTGCATTGTAAGAGCACATCCAGTTCACTAGCTCCACACACCTTTGCCAGCAGATCCTGGGATCCAGTCCCTACAATCACCTGCCATCCTTCTCCCAGAGACCGTCCATGTACATGTTCCTGCAGCTCCGCCAGCCACTGCAGAAGAGCAGGCATACCAGCGGTAGGTCCGTATTGCAAAGCGGATGTCAGATCATCCCCGGAAACCGAGAGTTCGAGCTCCTCTCCTCCTCCTCGAGCTTGGCCACCAGGCGCGGTCGTGCCGAATTTGAACGAGGTAAACGGGAAGGAGTACGGATTCGGCTTCCCCGCGAGTAGGGAAATCATCCCTGGTAGATTTTCAAGCGGGAACAAGCTTCGAACTTAGTAAGAGATTAACGCGGTCAGGGATTGCGAACTTTGAGACTAGGCACGCACTGGGGCTGGGAAGCCGCGCCTTAGCGACATCAGACAAGAAGGGAGTATAGAAATCCTCTGAGAGACTAGGGATAGAGGTCTGTGCAGTATTAGGCTAGTTCCATTTCGTATTGACAAGTGTACCGTGTGTGGCATAATCGATCGAGGCGGTGGTAGAAAGGCGAGATCAGATGGGGGAAACCTACAATCAGCGCGTGCACGTGACGGGTCAGCGCTCTTGTCTTTCCGTCACCTACGCCATGCCAAGTCACGATTCAGTCCTTGTCAATGTCAATATATCTGCCCACTGCGCGTGTCTGCTGTCTTGTCTCAGAATCCACTGTCGCTCGATGCGGGAACGCACTGATCGCTGCGCCGCATGTCGTATGCTGCGACCATTGTCAATCTTACCATGGCCGTCGTTCCACGAGTCAGAGTTGCGACTCCGCAGCGCCCATGAGCGCCTATAAAGCTCTGGTTCAAGGCCATACTCCATCTCATTGAAATCTCTCCCACTCGCAACCACCTTACACATGGACGACGAAATTGCAGCGCTGGTACGCTTACGGTGCGATTGGGGACCACAAGTCTGACCGGTATCGCAGGTCATCGACAACGGTTCGGGGATGTGCAAAGCTGGTTGTAAGTTACTTCTCGTTCTCTCCCTTCTGCGTATGTACTCATCAAGCTTCTATAGTCGCCGGTGAGAGATGTGCATTCGTGCGCTCGACGTGTCAACTCAATACTGTCTAGGCGACGACGCACCTCGAGCTGTATTCCCGTGAGACCTCTACATCTACTTGTCTCACTTTATCCTCATTCATCCAGCTCTCTCGTCGGCCGCCCTCGTCAGGCCGGCGTCATGGTGGGCTTCGGTAACAAAGATTCGTACATTGGGTAAGTTTTAGCAGCCACGCAGTTGTCATGTTTCCTCATCCCCACTCTTTTCTCAGCGATGAAGCGCAAGCTAAACGTGGTATTCTGTCGCTCCGCTACCCGATCGACCATGGCGTGGTAACGGACTGGGACGACATGGAGAAGATCTGGCATCACACCTTTTTTAACGAGCTGCGCGTTGCGCCAGAAGAACACCCCGTCCTGCTCACCGAAGCCCCGCTGAATCCCAAGTCTAACCGGGAGAAGATGACGTCGATCATGTTCGAAACGTTCAACGCGCCTGCGTTCTACGTTCAGATCCAGGCCGTTCTCTCGCTCTACGCCTCGGGCCGCACGACCGGGATTGTGCTTGACTCGGGCGACGGCGTGTCCCACACAGTGCCGATCTATGAAGGATTCTCCCTTCCGCACGCCATCAAGCGCCTCGACCTGGCGGGACGCGACATCACGAGCCGCCTCGTGTCGAATCTCGGGGAGCGGGGCTATCAATTCAAGACGACCGCCGAGCACGAGGTCGTGCGCGATATCAAGGAGCGGCTGTGCTACGTTGCTTTGGACTTCGACCAGGAGATGACCACTGCAAGCCAGTCGTCCGTGCTAGAGAAGAGCTACGAGCTTCCGGATGGGAACGTCATCACGATTGGGAACGAGCGGTGAGTAGTAGCTCCTGCGCTGTTTGTTTTTTGCACGTGTTGATTCATCCTCGTAGCTTCCGTGCGCCAGAGGCACTCTTCGACCCGTCGATGATAGGATTGGAGGATCCAGGGATTCATTTTACCACGTTCAGTCCCCGCTTCATCTCCCTGTTTTGAAAGCTCACTGATCGGCAGATACAACTCGATCGTCAAATGCGATCTCGACATTCGCCGCGAGCTTTACAACAATATAGTGCTCTCCGGCGGAACCACTCTGTTCCCGGGCCTGTCTGACCGCATGCAAAAAGAACTCACTGCTCTCGCCCCGGCCAGCGTGCGGGTGCGTTTCGTTCGCCGCCACCCATTGATACATGAGCTCATGTCCCCGTCTTCATCCAGGTCCGGGTGGTAGCCCCGCCGGAACGAAAGTACTCTGTCTGGATCGGAGGCTCGATCTTGGCGTCTTTGAGCACGTTCCAGAACCTGTGGGTCACCAAGCAGGAGTACGACGAATCAGGACCTGGGGTTGTGCATCGCAGTGAGTGTGACACGGCATGATTCATCTCAAGCTAACTTGAATTCTAGAATGTTTCTGAGTCCATAGAATCCGTTCTTGTTGAGATCGTCCCTGTATTATAACAAACTGTAGTTGTGACGCGCACGGAATCAATTATAACGTGTTTCCCCGGAACTGAAAGCGAAACGTATCGGCAAAGTCGCATGAGCCACGCAGACCAGTTTGCGAATTATTCACACCTCAGTGAAAAAATCAAGCAAGAGGAAGAGATTCGTGCAAGGCCACTGGTGACTGAATGCCTCTGGCTTTTCTCCGCATCGGAAGCGTCCGAAGCTTGAATCATCGGCTGGCCTCAATTCGACTGCTGCCCAACACCTCGGGGCTATTAATGCTGCGTATTCGTTCTGCGGCGGCTTAGATTCTCAGTAATCGCAAACGCCTTGTGTGCTTCAACATGGAGCTCTTACACCCCATGTCACCGATTGCCTAGACAGACCAGGTCAATCTGCTGATGCCAGGTCGACGCGTGCACTTGCATAGACCTCCCTTCCTCAGCTCACTCGTGCGCTTTCTTTCTGACAATAGAATGTGGACGGTGCGCCGGACGATGATATTGTCTCGCAGCAAAGGTATGCTCTCCCCACACGCGCTTGCTGTACTGTCCCTGCGACCTTTGACCTGAACACCAGTGAAGGGAATGGATGTGGAAGTGCAGCACAGAAGATGCACTCCGCGGCGTTCGTATGGAAGGCTGTTGGGCTTGGAAGTTGGGGGGCGTCAGGGCATCGGGTGTCATTGCCGCGTTGTGGATGTCAGATCTAGGATCTTGGAAAGTTCGCATCTATGCATGTGCACATTCCTGCACATTCTCAGGTTGACATTGTTGGAAAGCCATATATCTTCGTTGGAGTGCTCCGTTCTGGGCGGATGAGGGGATGAAAAATGTCCCTGACAAGATAAAAACCAAGCCAAGGACTCAATAGCGTCACATTGTGACTATCTGATGCACTTCCCGCTGCGCGCTTCAGCCTGAGCCCTTGCCTACGCCGGCGCAGTCTCGCTGGTGTAGCCATCTTCCCTTTTCCCCTTCAACAGCCACATGCGTGCTCCCAGTCCCGGACTGTTTCACCGCCTGAACATTGCCCTCAGACTGTCCCCTGCAGCCGCATCATTCCCACCCTCGTCAAAAGCGGCACCCCTTCAACTCGTGCTTCAGCTTTTTGCATGGTCTGTCACGACCATCGGCCGCCTCGTTCTCCACTTCCACATACTCCTGATCTCCCTCTATGCGCTGCGCCATGTCTGGAATCGCGTGCTGGAGTACGTCACCCTGCAACTCGTCGGACATTGGGAGCCTGCATTTCCGCAGAACCGCACATACTTCATCGTGGCGCTCATCACGGTCCCGATATGGTCTGCGGGCATGGCGGGCGCATTGGCAGTGTTAGCGGGGGTCCGATACTTGTGGCGACGACTCGGGAGAGGCAGGACAAGACTGTATGACCCGCTGGCAGATTTCGAATCCGAGGGAGGGTCTCCACGTCGACTACGTCCACCCCCAGCACGGAGGTCCATTCCCTGGCTGTTTTTCCTCTGGTGCGGTTTCGTTGGAATGGCTGCGTTTGGTGTCTACATGCGCCGGACCTACGAGCTGCCGATCGACCACCGCTTCAAAGCCGATGTCGAGCTTGCCAATCGGGAACTACGAAGAGAAGGATACGGGACGGGAGAGAAGATCTTTTTGGCTGCCATGTTCTACAATAACGCTGGGGTGCTCCCGTACTGGATCACGGAGGTCACCAAGCTGATCAACTACTTGGGCCCCGACAACGTCTTTGTGTCCATTGTGGAGTCGAACAGCGGTGACGAAACGGCCACGCTTCTCGAGGCCTTTGACGGGACTCTCGCCTCGATGGGTGTCTCGCGCTCGGTCCTCACACGCGACACGTCGATACCGCGTCCCCAGTCGATGGAAACGAAGACGCCTCGCATCGAGTTTCTTGCAGCAGTGAGGAACTTGGTCATGAAGCCGCTTGCAACACATACCGAATACACGCGAGTAGTGTTTAGCAACGATGTTTTCATCGAGGCAGAGAGCATTGTGGAACTCATTCAGACGAAAGAAGGGGATTATGATATGGCCTGTGGACTCGATTTGGCGTATTGGGGGTTAGTTCCTATCATTCCCGATGCTGATTTAGTGCTAAACTTGATCAGATTGTACGACCAATGGGTCATCCGCGATCGACTTGGAGGCCTGGCATCAACGGTCTGGCCATATTTCCAGGAAAGACTGGGCTATGAAGCTGTGATGGCAGATGAACCCGCGCCGGTATTTAGCTGCTGGAACGGTATCGTGTCCTTCAAGTCTGACCCGTTCCTCCCCCCTTCGAAACGACACGGCCAGCTCTCGACGTCCCCGTTATCTAGACCACTATTACCAACTCATCCTTCTGCTGCGACGACCCCGGCGAACATGACGCCGGCAGAAACGCCCGCTCTGATCTTCCGTGCATCCACCGAGACGGAATGCTTCAGTTCGGAGAGCTTTCTCCTCCCCTACGACTACCGGCGGCGCTTCGGGCTGGAGAAGATCTATGCGAATCCACGTGTGATCAACTCGTACACCTGGGAGTTCTATGTTTGGTTCAAGTACGTCTGTAGGCACTGGATGGTCAAGTGGTGGATCGAAAACGTCGAGTCGGGGGGCCAGATGTTCCGTGCCAAGATGATTCTAGGAAATCCCAGCAACTTATATACTTCGGACGGCTTTGAATGTCATCCGGTAGGTGATTTAGCTGTCTTCAGGATCGCAGCTGATTCATGTGTAGTGGCGGTAACATACGACTCGTTTTGTAATTGCATGTCAATGATTTCGGAGATCTATGTGCTATAATGATAGATGTTTTGCTCTCCGCTTGAAGACGGATCGTCCCTATTCCAGTAATACATCCTGTAGACTTGCACAAGCGAATGGATGAATTGCACGTGCAATATCTCCAAGATCACGTGCAACATCTCCGCTTCCCTCTCGCTGATGTCAACCTGTCCAATCATGCAAATAGAAAGCACAAGGCATGACAGGGAGAAAAGGCGTATTAAAAACAACAAACAGGATAGAGAACTAGATGTAAAGAAAACAGAGCACGTGGATGTGAGAGGTTGAGAAGATGAGTGCAATGTGATGCTTTTGGGTACGACCGCTCTCACTCGCCGTCCATCGTGACATCCATCATGGTAAGATCGCCATCGACGGCCTCATTCTTATCCTCTTGCTCCGCAGCGACCCCGTTCGTTTCCTCTGTGTGAACTTTCTCTTCTTCAGTGCCATTCGCTGCGGCGCCATCGGTATCTGGCCCGGCTTTATGCGCATTGAGAATCTGCTGCCACTTGTCAACCAGGGCCTTGGCCCTTTCACGGAACTTGAAGTCGGCGTCCCGGGGAGCCCGTTCGTCCTCAAGAAGATGAATGTGCCGCATCACCTTGCCGATCTTGGAAAACTGTAAACAGCGCATCAGCTCCTGATGCTCGGAGGGAATATTGCCATAACAGACAGTAAGATAGTCGATGTTCATTCCACCGTAACTTTCCACGGTGGTAAACAGAGTATCGATTGCGGGCATGTCCTGATCGTAACTGAATCAGGATGTCAGTTCACTGGGGACAACGTCAGCACACACATCGTCTTTAGGCACAGTCTTGTTGCTGCTTAGGAACGTCTTCTGAAGCTTATGGCGCCATTCTCGCACTTTGACCGCCTCAGGATCGCTCTCCAGCGCAGCATTGGTCTCAGCCGCACTGCCCTTGGATTTCTTCGTCGGTGGCTTAGTTGAGCCGTCATCTTCACTCTCCACCGTCTCTTTGCTCTTCTTCCCTTTGCCTTTCTTAGCAGCATTCTTCTTGGCTACAGGCGAGCTTGCTCGTTTACGTTTCTTTCCAGGTTTGGAGTCTTCCGAGTTGTCTACCCATCTGTTTCAGCACAGGAACAGAATGAGGCATGCAAGCGTACCTTCAGCTAACTCATCTTCATCCTCATCGTCGTCGTCCTTTTTCTTGCGTCCCTTCCGCCCTTTCTTGGGGGGTGGTGTAGCAGTTGTTATGGCTGCTTCCCAGGCCTCAGGATCCAACGCTTTCTTGTAACCATCCACGAGATCGGGTTTTGTTCGTTGCTCGGGCGCTTCGATGAACTGCAGGATCTGACTGTGCGGCAGATTCGTAATGTCCCGCGGAGAAAGCCATGCACTGATGCTGATCAACGTCAAGAGCTAGACCAGGAAACACATACGCACTAGTCGCCCGAAGGGAAAAATCGCACCGCGTAGTACGTGATCTTCTTCGTTGCGGGCCGTTCCTTGGCGACTGATTTAGGAACCGTACCGGGGTCAACTACCTAGCGATGAGTGTGAGCAGGAAGTTGCAGAAAGATGTGCATAGGTATGAGAGAGGTAAATCAGGGTGCACGGACGGCCTGCTTCAAACAACGGTCGAAGACAGGGAGACATCAGGATCCTCAATGATCGAACGACGAAAGACGCTTAGTGAACCATTGTACACCATTGACGACCATGAAAATGATCAGGTGATAGTGGGGGCGGGTAACGTGCAAGAAACGGGTAAACGAGCAGTTCATGAGAATAAAAGCGGTGTCCCCGCTGGGGAGGACGATGACACAGTTCAGAAGAAGGAAGAGGACCAAAGCCCAAAGACCATACTCGTACGAAAATCCAAAAGCACCCAAGCGAGCTGAAAAAACGGTGTCGTGTTCGCCCCTTGAGGACGACAGAGACGATACCAAAGACCCAGGGTGAAGATTCAGGTCTCGGGATAAGATATACAGGTGGCAGAGGCCGCCGAAGGGAGATAGAGATGTGAAAATTGAAAAGCAAGGGGTAGAAGGGAAAAAGCGTCATTGTAAGAGAAATCGGACGATCCGTTAGCTGTGGACATCAGACATGATGTGGAGTGGGCCCAGGAACTGAAATAAAACGTAAAAACAGCCCCCAGAGGAGCCGAAAAAGAAAG
Source organism: Mycena citricolor (assembly GCA_963692855.1). NCBI lineage: Eukaryota > Fungi > Basidiomycota > Agaricomycetes > Agaricales > Mycenaceae > Mycena > Mycena citricolor. The sequence continues at coordinate 42,716 of CAVNYO010000138.1, read as the reverse complement.
GGGATGCGTTTTTGAGGAAATTGGGGCAGAAAGGTGCACGAGGAGATGTGGGAAGACCAAGTAGACTCTCGAGCTGATTGAGCGAAAGCTTCGGAGCACTAGATGCGTGAAAGACAGGCGATAGCCCTCCTGACAGTAGGCACCAATGTAACACAAAATCGGGGGTGTGGGATATCAAGCGCATACTTCGCTTGCGAACCGCGCAATAACGATCCAGGAGACGCAGTAAGGAAAGATGTCTTTGAATCATGAGTGGAAGGCATGGCCACATGACGCGCTCGTCCGTGGGCCGGGGCTATGTCGCCACCAGAACGAGATAGGATGGTGAACGCAGGGTAAGTGCATCACGGGATACAGCGCGCAGAGAAAGATGAAGCACGAGCGAGATAAAGGCGCCTTTCATACGCGAATGGTGAAGAGACAATGGGAAGGCATGCACTCACCATCGCAGGCCACGGGGGGAATCCACGCATCTTCCCGAGCACGACCTCACGGTACTCGAAAGTCTTCTCCTCTTCTTCCTTCGCACTCGCAGTTTTAGTACCGCTCTTCTTTGCGCTCATCGTCTGCGTGTCGCGATTGAGTTTTTGTTTGTTTGTAGGATTGAGGCCAGAAGTCGCTTGCTTTGACCCGTTGGGGGACCAGGGAAACACCAGAGAGAAATGCCTATTCAGAGACAAGGAATGCAGTCAGAGACCGCCGATGAGGAAGGCGAGAAGACGTCGAGGGACCTCAGAGGCGACCGCGGGTTCTGGACGAGTGGAAGCGGAAAGTAAGTCACACCAAACGCTGTGTCACGTATAAGCGGCAGCACGTGACAACTCATTACTTTGTTTGTTGACTGTGCGAAAACCACTTTCGTCGAGACGTTCTTGCGTGGCCCGAAGCGTGTTAGCGTCCTTGGCTCTATCTGTACACCTATATTTTTCTTCCCATCCCTTGTGAATTGCCCCGAAAACCTGTGTAGCATCGATCTGCACAGATCATCTCACTCCCACACTGACGGCATCGCCGCTCCAGCACACCTGTTATGGATGCACCGGAACCTCCAGACCCATCGAAAACATATCCTTGCGGTGGTCTTCGCCCACTATTTGTCACACGTAGACTGCCCGTTCCCAAAAAGATGCCGATGGATCAAATAGGGCCGGATGCCGGACTTCCGTCCACATGAGCTCAGTATATGGGTCGAGATCCGATTCTCTGAGACGTCCGTCTTTTCGCTTCGATACCGACCCAATGTCCGCTCAAGAGTCCATCCCAGTGTTCACCAACCTCACCGATCTCTACGCCGGCCTCGGTACCGCCCTTAATCACGCCGAGCGATGGGACAATCTCGCTGCAGAATTCGAAACCCGGTTCGGGAAGAAGCCGACGTATATTGTTAGGGCACCTGGGCGCGTAAAGTGAGTTGCTTAGCGTGTGTACATATGCGACAGTGTTCACGATCTCTCTGCCAGTCTTATTGGTAGTCGCCGGCCTACCATGACTCACCCTCTTCTCACTAACGGCGCTTCCAGGCGAGCACATCGATTACGCACTCTTTGGCGTCCTGCCTGCAGCAATCGAGCGCGATATCCTCATCGCCTGTGCTCCGCGCGATGTTCCGGACACCCCGTCTGAACCGCACCACGATCCGGGCAGTGTCATAGCAGAGAACCTGTACGCGAAGTACACGAGACAGATCTTCGCACCGCAGGCTGATGTGCACGTCGAGGGCTGGCATCTGGAGATCCCAGCTCAGTTGCGCTGGGAGAACTATGTCAAAGCAGGGTACTACGGCGTGCTTGACGAGCATTTCAAGGGTTCCGCAGTCCATCCCCTTCCAGTGGACTTGCTGGTCACCGGATCTGTGCCTGCGGGCTCAGGGCTCTCGTCCAGCGCTGCCATGGTCGTAGCCAGCACACTCACGTTCCTCGCAATCAACGACAAGGTGCGGGGCCCAATCTCTCGTCGCACTCTGAGTGGGATTCTGAATGTACACCGTAGCTCAGCGGAACTACGAAGGGCGATCTGGTCAAGATGTCGATGGAAAACGAGAAACGAGTAGGCGTCAACAGTGGAGGGTGTGTGTTTTCTCTTATTCATGCTCGATGCTGACTACGATCAGCATGGATCAAGCTGCCTCTGTGATGTCCGTGCCTTCCTCCGTGCTCTACATTACATTCTATCCATCTCTCACCGCTTCGCCGACTCCTCTGCCAGCCGGAGCTGTGCTTGTATGCGCCCATTCACTCAAGGTATCGGACAAGGCTCTGACAGCGAAAAGTGGATACAATCTCCGTGTGGTAGAAACCTTGGTCGGGGCGCGAGCGCTGGCCCGGACGCTGGGTATCGATATCGGTCCGAAGGAGAAGATCACCTTTAGAGAGGTCGCTGGTCGTCTGGTGCAGGAAACGGATGTTTCTTCTGGGGGAAAGGGGATGTCCATCGAAGCGCTGATGGACGTTCTGCGTCGTTTGAATGCCACTGTCGACAGTCTGAAGCCAGAAGGTTCCACAGATCCCGAGTTCGGTGCCACGAAGGAGGAGATGATCGCTCTTTCCGGGTTATCGGCTGAAGAGTTCGAGCAGGTGTACCTGTCATGGGTCGAAGGTGGGTGAAATGTGAAACGAGTATCCTGTAGTTTGAAGATCTGATCTGTCTTTTAGTGGATGCGACACATTTCAAGCTGTACAAGAGGGCGAAGCACGTCTTCTCTGAAGCCCTGCGGGTTCTTCAGTTCCGAGAGTTATGCTTGGCTGCTGGGAATGACAACCTCTCGGCACTGCAGGAGCTGGGCCGGTTGATGAACGAGTCACAGACGAGCTGCGCCGAAGACTTCCAATGCTCGTGCGAGGAGCTCGACCAGCTGACGCAGATCTCACGGGACGCTGGGGCATATGGTAGCCGGCTGACGGGTGCCGGATGGGGAGGCTGCACTGTGTCATTGGTTCCAGGAGACAAGGTCGAAGCGTTCATCAAGCATGTGAGCGAGAACTACCCGCCGTACAAGGGTCTCGCAGGGGATGCGCTTAACGAGGTGATCTTTGCGACAAGCCCGAGCACAGGGGCGTGCGGTGAGTCTCTTTTCTGTTGCCCAACGGCCAGCTGGCTCATCCAGTGCGTCAGTGTACAAGTTTTAGAAAAGAGTTGTGTGTATCTTGTATATCATCTAGAAACACGAAGGCACCTCGTCGTGATCTTTTGAACTGCTCCGCAAAGTATAGGGGGCATCCAGTCTAGATCTTCAGCTCCTCATGCAGTTCGATGGCTAGCCGCTAGTCCATGCCTAGTGCGACACTTTGAGGTGAGAGAATCTCTACAAAGGTTTGGGACTTTCAGAAAAGGAACTAAGATGAGACCGAAGGATACATCAAGAGCTCAGTTCTTTGGTAATTTTGTACACTCGAACGTGAGGATTGTTCTTTCCGTTGGCACGCCAATATTCGTCATGATACGGGAATATTATTGTCAAGAAGGCTTGGACAATTTCATCATCGCCCCTCAAGCGAGGAAGTCCTTTCAACCTCAAAGGCTAGGATCTCTCTTTATGCAAGTGAGTTGCGACGCGTTCGTGCACTCATAAAGAATTGATACAATCCCGCATTCGTACCGACGCGCACCCAATCGCCAGCAGTATAGGTTAATACCAGAAAGTACTCATCGGCTAGCCGCAGACCCAGCGATCTGAATGCAGCGGCGGCATGCACGTTTCGTGTGAAGTCAGCCAACATTAGATCAACGTAAGCCTGATGAACAAGCGCGTACTGGCAAGCCCGTTTACGCTCGGATCAGTGTGCCACACGCCGATGTGATTCCCCCACACCCAAGAAGAGAAAATCACCGATCAGAGGAGTCGAGGATATATCGCGCAGGCATTTTCGGAACGTCGAATTTTGTCATTGAGTCGGCGCATACACATGGGTGTGCGGATAGGCAGACCTTTTTTAGGCTCCTGACCTGTGCGTTTGTGGTTCGGCATCTTACATGAAACAACCCCAGCGCTCCAATCGGAGTCAACGGTCGCGTTCCAAACGAAGCGAAAGATGAGAGAGGGGATGATGAATGATTAGCGAAGCTCGGCTGAAAGAGAGAGACAATCCCATCAGAACGGCGACGGAAGGGAACTCGAAAGTTTTAGATCCTCTACCAGGCACACGTGACCCTTGTTCAACCTCGCAATCGGAACCTGGACGCAGTATATGAAGATATGTCAGAAGAAAAAATTTATTCAGGATAATCAATCAACAAAGAATTCGAATATGAAACGGATTACAGAAATGTGCTATTGCATACATCGAAGGCTCAGGCAGCGAGCGACGTGATGGACGCCGGGAGCGCATCATAGAGGGGACACAGCTGGTTCCACTCGGAGGTCGGAATCAGCTGCGAGTCCCAGTCGGGAACATCTTCAGCAAATACGATGGCGAAGCCAGCTTCCAAATGCCAGTCAATATGGCAGTGGAGGAACCACGCTGTCCCATCGTCAGTCGTTTGAATGAAGCAGACAAGCTAGTGAATTTGAGCTCACGTCCGCGGTTGTCCGTGAAGAACCGGATCGTGACGTTGTCTCCGGTGGTGCCAATGTTGACGACGTCGCGGCGAGCGGGGTTGGCGTAGTTGTAGGTGCTGCTTCCGGCGGCGCGAATCACGTCGAAGGCATGTCCGTGTAGATGGAAGGGGTGCTGTATGACATATAAGTCTCAAGACGACGAGAGGAGAGACCGACTGACGCCACCGCCGATCACACCACCTGCAAGAGTGACTTCAACTGACGCGAAATGCGGAAGCGTGAAGATCGAGCCCGTAGGGAGCAGTGACTGCGCGTTCTGTGCACCAGACAGAATCTGAAGCAGCACTGGAACAGTAGGCGGAACAAACGACACGTTGTTGATCGTGAATTTAAGCGTCGTCTGCGAGACAATCAGCGCCTAGACAGATTTACAGTACGTGTGGCGAGCGCACCAAATTGAACGCCAAGGCCAAGTTGATCTGAACATCAGCGCCACCGATGAACGCACCACCGGGGGCACCGGGATTGACGAGGGGGTGTAGATTGACTTCATTTACTAGTCCGTTCACAGAAGTGTCCTGCGAAGTCGTGGGCTCTGATGAATTTGCCCCTTGGTCTACGGCAGGTGTGAGTATAGGACGGGATCATTCGATGGTGTTGACTTACAACGCAAAATCGCAGAGTTGATTCCCCCGGTAAAGCCAGTCGGGCCGGTGTTCGGGTTTGCGCGAACCCAGTAGTTGTCAACAGCTTGATCCGCCGTCAGGATGAACGAATAGCGTTGGGCTGGAGACGATCAGTGACTGCTCGTCGAAAAACCCCAGCGTAAAGCTCACCAGGGTAAATCTGGATGGAGTCGACGCTCAACGGCTCGTGGAGGATACCATCAGCCTCGATGATGGTTAGATTCGTGTGACCATCGATCTGGAACACGTAGTTGGAGTCGCAGGCGGTGTTGACCAACCGGAAGCGGTAGCGCAGGCCTTGTGTGACGTTGATTACGGCCAGGGTTGTGTTTGAGAGCGTAGCTGCGGTACGTCCGAGACCGTTAATCAGCATGGAAGAGGGAACGCTAAAGTCGACTGTCAGAATCTGGTCACAGGATGCAGTATGTACAAGACTTACCCCACACCGATCACGGTTTCTGCGAAGACGTTGTACCAGTCGGATAAGGTGATTACCGTGGACTCGTCGTCGACGTCGTACTGTGAGAGGTAGGCATCCTGGGGATCATAAATGATCATCGCGCCACGCAGGCCATCACAGTATTGGGTAGCCAGGTGAGAGTGATACCAGAACGTTCTGAACGGAAGGGAATCAGAAGTGATGCAAATAGCAACAGGAGCTTACTCACCCCGCCTGCTGTGAGGTAAAGTCGTATGTAAACGAGTTTCCGGGAGAGATCGGACACTGATTGACGAAAGAAGGCCCGTCCATGTAGTTCGTCCCGTTCTGGAACAACCCATGCCAGTGCTGCGGGAAACACGTGAGTGTTCTGGGAAACGGGAGACGCAGACTGAACTAACGATGGAAGTGGGCTCGAGCATACGAATGTCTTGCTGCTGGTCGATGACCGTCAGCTGGAAATTGTCCCCGATGTTGCCCGTCACGACAGGGCCAGGAAACGTCCCGCCGGCCAGAACCGCTGCGCGGGGGATACCATCGGGAGCGATGGTCTGGTTGGCCACCACTAGTGAGCCAATAGGTCCTACTGTGACAGCCGAAACTATCCGAGCTGCAGATGCAAGAAAGAGAAGCGTTGGGGAGATGAACATCTGGAGGGAGATTATCAGACGAGTCAACACTGAGACCGGTGTTGTTGTTTCTCGAGTGAGTTTGGAGGCTGCATTTATACGATTTCGATTGTCCAAAGCCACCCAGAATAATTCTGTCTCGTGAGCAATCTGAGATTGAGTTCAACATCTGAAGGCGGCTGCCTGGATGACAATGATGACTGAAAGTGTCTCCGTACAGATTCGAGCAGTGATAGAAACAACAGAGACGGACAAAGGGGGAAATGCCAGTGGAGAAGCAGAGTCCATCCAGAGCGTGGTCCCGAATCAGTTAGAGTAAAAAGAGATATGCACACCGCAGCCGTCGACAGTGATTTACGTTTGATCTTCAGCCCTCGCAGGAAACCCTTCCCACCATGATCTCCGGAGTTCGCCTTTGATGTTTCATTGCTTGCTAAGGTCAAGATGGAGAATGTGCGGCAGACAGACTGATATGGATTTAACGAGAGCAGGAACGCCGCCCGTGACTCTTCCATCGCCGGTGCTGATCCAATGTCACCGGAGGAAGGTGACATGATAGCCGAGTGATCGGACTGATCAAGTCCGTCATCATATAGATGCATTTTTGCCCTCTGTGGCAGTCTGTGGCCTGGATTTTCCGAGAAGAGGGGGTGCGTGCGTACTTGTTATACGCTTTTAGGTCGAAAGTATCCCGGAATCCGAGCCTAGTCCTATACCGCGTAGGAAGAAAGACAGTTGAGGAGACGCACTGCCTGCTCTGCTTCTTGTTCTCCTTGGAGAAAGCCACGGAGTCCGTCAAAGTTGTTTGGAGAGTCCCATATGCGCTGAATCAGCTTCTGAGCATTTTGAGCCAGCGTACTCTTTCTCGAATTGGGGTTCGTTCTGGCTACACTCTCTGCCGGTAGCAAAGCGCGATCGTCGGTCCCTGATGATCCATTTCTGCAGTTGGACTAGCACTGTTCTTGGCCCTACCAACTCAACGATGCTCGGCTTCTTCACCGCACGTGTCGTGTAGTTCATCGGATGACCGACCTCGACAGCGTCACAGCAACCGGGCACCGAGTCGGGCCATTCAACTTGGACTTATCTTTCATTTGTCGATGCAGGGGGGTTCTCGGTGACATTGTAATTATAAGCTGGAATTGCACTTGAGCGTACTTGAAATACGACAGCGAACCGCTGGCGGCCGTCGAATGTATGTGTGATTTGGAGAGATGCTTTCGCGGGTAAACTTTGTTTGCATCAGTCCAGCAAGAGAATGAGCCGGATAAATGCGGCTCCAGACTGAGTGTCCGAGATCGCTCTATGTTGGTGCCTTGATAGGCATGGCTGGTTTGTTATGACAGTGCGTGAGATGAGGGAAATGATAAAACTCGGGATGACGGCAGAGCCTTGAGCGCCGTAGTACCGAATAACCGCTCAGTTGATTTCCATGACAAAGTCCGGAATATCTTGGAGTGTTATACGAGAAAGTGTCGTGGATGGTATTGTGTAAGTCGGACTCTGTCCGCGGTCCGCGATTCGGTGTCACCGCTGCGTTTATTTCCATGGATGATGGGGGTATCGAAGCGAGACCTTTAACAATCAGGCTAGCCGATGCGTCGGCACACACGAATATAGAGACAATCACGAGCTTTCAACCTGCTGCGGAATCGCGTTCTGCCCCAATGGCCGGTCAGTTCGCAATCCTTGCAATGTAGACGGACTGGGCTAGAGGCATCAAGTTTCCCACTCGGAGCGCTGTACCGGGTGGAGAGATGACCAAGATGTAGTTCCGCAAAGTGGTCTCTATTCCTGATGATTCAGCTGACACTAGAAACATTAGCTCATCTTATCAGTTCGTCATGTGATCGCGTGCGTTATGTCGTCACTATGCGCATCGTTTTCATTGCCTCGCAAACATGCATGTAAACCTTGCATCGCAGATCAATTTGCGAGTATATTGTGCAGTGATAGGGGTAACCCCGAGACTTTTTTTCTCATCAGAACACAGAAATGCAGAGGATGTGCTTCTGGAGGATCACCCTAGACCACTGAGTTCACCTGCTTACAATTCTGTTTTTGCCGCATGTGAGTGCCTTTATGCGCAAATCCCTTTCATTTATGATGTATACATGAAGATGAGGAAGAAGAACATATCGATGCGCTTCAATGGAGCTTGCGTAACTTTCAATCTATTCGTGACCTGTCCAGAGTGTCCACAGCAAGACCGGTGAAGCACAACACAGCCATAAGTAATTTTGGATATCGGATGTGGATTTACGGTCGTCTCAGCAGTCTTGCATTCGAGATCGACGAAAACATTTTGTATTGCCGAATCCTTATCCACTGCAGAAAGATAGTCGAGGGCAGTGCTGTCCCTCTTTTTCGAGGAAAACGTCTGATTGATGGACAGCCTTGATAGGCACAGCTCGTTGATAATACATGGTCTAGTCACCGCCTCAAGGCTCTGCGACACCGTACAATAGCTAGCGATGGACTGCGCTGAGCCTCACTCTCGGCTCTTCGAGCTTGAGATCCTGTTCCATTCCGACTTCTTTTCTGCACACAGCCGGGATGACACGCATCCCATCATATGGAATTGCTGTTCAAGACGGGTTCGGATCTTTCTCGCATTCTCTCAACGGCCTCTACTGTATAAATAGTCACCCATCTCCCACATGATTTTATAAATACGCCCACCATGGCAAACTCGCCACCGACACACGAATCGTATCTCGTCATTGGCGGTGGGACGGTCATTGGACGCGCCATCGTCTGGCAGCTGCTGCAACGCGGGGAGACGCAGATCGCGGTGTTCGATGGCCAGGATCTTTCTCACCCGGATAGCGTGAGAGAATGGACGGATCCGGATGGTGGTTTGACGCGCGTGAGGATCTACATGGGCGATTTGTCGAACGAGACCGATGTAGCTGGTGTTCTCGCTGCTGTGCGTTTCTCTGCTGCTGGTATGACCGGTTGATGGAAGGCGGCAATGCGCATATAGACTCAGGCGACGTGCATATTCACGACGGCCTTCCTCAAGCCCCTCGGATCTCATGATGATCCACGTACGTTTGCGCGTAAGATCTGCGTCGATGGAACTCGCACGATCCTCCGCGCTATCAAAGCTGGTTCTGGGATATCACGCAGGCTGGTGTTTCTCAGCAACGCCGGGATATTCTTCGACGGTACGGAGCGCACGGTATTGAGTGAGAAGGATGCAAGATATCAGGATCCTGCGACGCAGGCGGATTCGACGTTAAGTTTTCTTACTATTGGTGAGAAGATGGCACTCGAAGCGAACGATTCGGGGGCGGATGGACTGCGGACTGCGGCCATACGGCCTGCTGACATGTACAAGTGAGTCTCTTCAATCTCGCCGTGACAATACGCGTGCTATAATCACGGCAAGTCCTTCAGGAAAGCTGCGCCAGGCTATCCAGGAGGGTCTCACTGCGACCAAGCCCCAGTGGGTTACAGGCCCTGGCGTACAAACCGACAAAACGTATTTCAAGAACGTATCGCACGCTATGTTGCTCGCGGCTGATCGCCTCTCCCCGGCGCATCCGCGACATGCATCTGTCGCAGGTCGCGGGTTCTTCGTCTCGGATGGAAAACCAACGCCCTATGCAACAATTGTCCCCGCTATTGTCGCTAAGCTGCAAGATGGTCGGGGGGCTCCTGACCCTGAATATGGAAAGCAAACGATGCTCGTGTTCTCCCGCATTAACGATTTCGTGGCACGCTGGAGAGGGAATAACCCCCCGCATTTTAATCATCAGCGGATGCAGTATCTACAGGCGACTCGGACGTACGACATATCTTTGGCAAGAGATGTGTTGGATTATGCCCCTCTCATCTCGGCAGAAGAGGGCTTACAGAAAATCGCTCAGGTGAGTTGTTCACTCACTCAACCTGAAATCGGAAGCTTAGTCCCATCTCTCCTTGCAGTGGTACATTGATGACCAGCAAGCTAAACCGAAGGACGTATCCCCTGATGTCGGGCGGGATTTGGATCTGGAATCTTTCACCGGGCACGGATCCGACATCAGAATGCGGCGCACCACTCAGCGGTGATACAAACATTACGTCGACTGATACTGTGCGATCGCATTCCCAGTTTCTTCAATTGTATTCAACTTTCGTGAATGTAAAAGTATGTTGTGGGCCTCAGGAATGGCATATGACGGCTGTCTGGGCTGTGACTTACGACAGATGACAGATGTCGAACAAGAGTATCAGCCGAGCTATGAACTCGATCAGCCACGCCTACATTCCCATAAGACTCTTGGCATTTCTCAATCCCAGGAGAGCCGTAGGAACGAGGGAGAGCCGGAGAGAATCGGAGAGTTCCGGAGTGTCCAAGATTCTGGGAAGGAATTCGTGCGGTCAGCCAGAGGGTGTAAAATAGGAAGCCCAGGTCGCTTGCGAAGGCCAAACTGCGCCCGCAGCCTTGATGCCGAAGCCAGGGCTCGGAGTGTACGAGTAGAGCCAAGGCATTCGGAGGGAGGTGACCGACGAGCGCCAGAGAGTATCGATTTCGTATCGTCTGGGAGCTCAGAGGTCGGATTGAAGGAGAAAGTTCGTAGAAGGGATGTCGAGCACAGCACTCTGGAAATATCCAAGTAGACGGCACCATCGGTGTTTGTTCGTCAGTCAATGGACGGATTCATTCACATCTCTCTGTACAATTCACCTCGCTAGCCCCCATCCATCCAGCAGACCAGGAAGATTCCTCCGCTTCACGAGCAGATGTGCCACCGACAGCCATGATCCGTCTCGAGTCCCTCAATGCAGTCGAAGGAGCTCACGCCAAGACATAGGTCGTAGTCCTCAGGTCTGTCGGATCGAAAGGGTGATGCGTATGTGCTCGCATGTGGCCAGGCTCGTAACACGCAACCTCTGTACCCCTCCACTTTTCCAATGCTCTCCCTCGGAATCCATGCTCGAACATATGGCTCGCTCTCGGAAGCTTGTAGAACCCATCTACCTGTCAACACCCTTAATCGTTCGTGCTTGGCGCGCGGAAAGTCGTGGAGTCAGCACCAATCTCCATGCCGTTGTGTCCTCCGCATCCAGGCTGTTGTCACAAGGGTCCGTGCATTTACGTAGAGATCCCTGTCGTCGATCCCCTCGTTCAGGTTGTTCCGTATGAGCCTGGATGTGCTTGTAGTTGGACGCACAGATAGAGTAAGCAAGACTGCGGCACACTCACCTTCCGAACACCTAGGTTTCCTAGTGAGATGCCGTCTGGAGGCCCCCAGGCTGTTATTCTCGGTTCCAGGTTTCCTCCCACGCGTAGAAATGGAGTGCATTGAAAGATACAGCATGGAGGCTACACTCGATCCCCATTGATACCTCGAGATGCGCCCAACGGTGTCCCTGCATTTGCTGGCGTCTCCGGTCGAGCACGGGCGTCAGCTGCTGCTTGATCCGTGGCCCGGCGCAAGCATTCGTTGAGGCGCTGCCGGTGGCTTTCTGGTCCTCTCGTTGAGGAACGATGCTGAAAAAGAGAAGCTGAAGGATTGGGGACGAGTCCGTGGTCGAGTAGGTCACCCGCAGGACGTGCCGGAGACATGATGATAGGATTAGAGCTACAGCCCCCTGAGAAGAGAAAGGTATATTCTGAAGCGCACAGAACGTACGTATCAAAGGCCGGCGTCGATGGGGTTCCCCTTCCCCATACAAGCGCGAGCTAGAAGCTGTATTTGAGGGAGGACAGAGTCGAAGGAGCTCGAGTGCGCGCGGTGCATACGTTCACCAACGCTCGCCAACGCTCACGTCAACATCCCCAGGGAGAAGGCCGGCAGTGTGAAGTCAATCGACGGCCAGTTTCCCAGGCCAGGTGCCTTCGGTCCACATGCACAACCTCTTCGTTCACTTCGCCATTTCTCTATGCGTAGCCCACGGTCCGGTTTCTAAGTGCATCTTCTTGCAGCGACAGGGGCTGGCGGACGGTATTCTGAGGGACGGGCACCGGTTCAAAGCGAAGTAGGAATATACGGGTCAATAGCGAATCGGTGGATACTCGTCGAAGCCGTGGGAAAGGTCCCTCGCACACGAGAGAAGGGCTCGCGATTTCGGAAGGCGAGCAGTGCATGACTTGGGATGATGACTTCACTATACCAGGGAAGACGTCCGAGGGCAGTCACCAGCTCCATGCCAGGATGTATACAGTGCTCTGGCACGTGCAATTCTCTATCTGATCCAATCACATCAAACACGTGGAAGTTCCTTCGTGCCCACGCCCGCCACCTTGACCGCCCTGATAGTCGGTCGTTATCCGTTCACCCAACATCTTTGCTGACTAGATACAAAGACGGGATCTCGAAGGGTAGAGGGCGATAGTTTTTTGGATATATTCTAAGGCTGGAAAGGTGAGTTGGTTAATACTTACTGCTCGACCTGACGGAATTTTCCCGCCTAGTCCGACTTTTTTTTTATACAGGCTATCTTTTTTGTTCCACGATGCAGAAATCTCTAAATTATACACGATAGTCTTCGTGGGGGATATTTCACGAGGGTGAATGTTCGACTGTGGCTCATCAATGGAACACCCGACCAAGTTTTTGAATAGTTCGACCATACTCATTTTTCTCTGTCTCATCGCTTCTGTCTCAGATATCATAGAGTCAAGATTGTACTGTCGGCCTGATCGCATCCAATTGTTAGGGTTGTGGTTTTCCGTCTACCCGTCATTCAAAGTAATGTTTGTGCGCCGCTCTAGATTTTATTTGAATATTGCGTGAATGATGACTAGACTTTTATTGGTACTGAATTTGCAGGGCTCGTATCTCACTCATCAACCAGTCCATGTATGAAACGTGATACCTTCCAGCACGGATCAACGAGATCAGGTCTTCGCGAACGGCGTCCACAATCAGCTCCGTAACACACGGCTGACGAGAGACGGCCATGAATCGCATCGCGGCGATGGTCTGAGCGAAATTATTGAGCGCCGAGTGTCAATCAGCCAAGGAGCGAAGCCACGTACGAATATCTCGCCCTGGTGATCGGAAAATGGATCCCGTGGTTGCGAGACGGGGGAACGGATCCAGTAGTCCTGAACCATCCTGCAAGTGAAATGTAAGTTATGACATACCCAGCGCTGCGGAAAATTCTGCACTCACGACATGAGATCGACGAACACTCTCCACAGTTCCCGCACGGACTTCGCCGGCAAGGCATCGAGCTCATCCTCCAGTGTCTCCAGGACTTTCATCATATCCACGATGAATTTGAGCAGGTTGTAGAGGCCGACGTTGTCCAATTCGCCGCTCCCCCACTCCATGAGCCCCATTCGGCGGCAAGCTTGCAGCACGGCATATCTAAGCTCGTCATGGCTCGGTTCCAGAGTTTGAGCGATCAGCAAGCCGTAAATTTCTTCTCCGTGGTGAGCTGTTGCCATCTTGGATCCTGGAGCAATGTTTTAAGAGATGTTGCGAAAGAGTCATCCTTATATCAGGGGTTTCGGGCCAAGGACAATGCGTTACATTTCCAAGCAAGGTTTCGACATCCAACAATGTGATTGGACTTCGTTGGCGCTTTGATGGCGCTCGAACGCGCATGAACGGAGGGAGAACTATGGGAAATTTCAAGGGCTTAAGCCTCTGATTCAGCCGGTCAGCAAGCAATCGAAGAACAATGGAGTGAATTCTTGACAAAACGGGATGAAGATCAGTGAAACGGCGAGGTTCATCGAAGGACCAAGTCTCTCTGCACTGACTGCAATGAAAGTCATCAAGCAACAATCGATGACCCTCCGCCTCATATAACGGATGGGACAACAATTATTCGACTCACGAGATTAGAGTGCCGTGTACACTCCTTGATGCGGACAAGTTCTACCCTCGCTGATGACTTGGAACTACCAAAAGCAAAAAACGGTACCCAGCGGCCTTCTGAACTGGATGGAATCAGAGCTTTTGGACAGCAACACAGCTAATAAGGCCGGCACTGGGCGGATATTGCCTGGATTGCGAGAACTTAGATCGCCCTCATAATACGGCATGATTGAACTTATGATCATCGAACTAGGAACCTCCGTGGCCACGTTTGCACATTTCTGACGCACACAGTTGGTTCAATTCTTGATTAGTCTGTCTGACCGACTTTCTCAGTAGAGACACACTAATGATCTTTTCTGAATCGATTTTGCGCTTTTTTTCGAGGCATCGGGAAGAGATGTTCCATCGCAAAATGTAGGTTGTCGTCAGGTTTATTACCAGCTCCTGGAAGGATTTCATATTCCGCCTTTTATACCGCTGCGCCTCCCGATCCATCAATCGCTGCATTCTGTCGGTCGCGGGCGGCCTGATCGAGAGGCTTCAGTAATTGCATAGCTCTCATCCGAGACCTTACATCCTGCCTCGTCATTTCCATCTGCAGTGCCGCAAGGAGTAAAAATAGCTTCAGCTTCTCGTCCTGGACTGCGTCAAGGAATCGAATCGTCGGCTTCTCGTTCTTTCCGAATAGATGGGGTTGGTATGGAGTGAAGAGCATCGTGAAGGCAGGTACGTTGTCGGAAGTCAGCGTAGCCTGGCAAACTGATCTTCAGACAGTGCAAGTGATTGAAGACCGAAACATCTCGATACGTACCAAGAGTTCACGGCGTCCATTCTGCCATTCCAAGCGATACAAAGAACCACTCCAACGCCATTCCGGAGCCCTGAAAGGTTAGAAAATGACTCAAGGCGTGATGTGTAGGGCACGCACGAGCGAGTACCGCCGGCATCCGACCATTTCAAGATCGTGCCACCCACATCAAACTCTCCAGCGCGCCAGTCGATCCGTCCTAACAACCCACCTCCCTCAATAGATGTGACTCTGCGGCCCCGAAGGAAAAAATCTTTCGTGGTGCGCAGTGTGTAGATCACGCTGCCAGCACTGTCAATAATCTTGCAATCCTGGCATTGCTTGTGCGTAAATGTGAGAGCAGATGCCATGACAAGCGAAGGTGGATTGACCCCGTAGGATCCGTCTTCAGAGCTTTATATTGAAACATTAGGGCCTCCGCAGCAGTGCTGTCAATGTCAAACACTGTGTCAAACCAAGGATATGAAGCTTGTGACAGGTGCGTGATCAAAGGTTGGGCCGTTTCCGGATCCATCCAAAATGCAGTGCTGATACCTGACAATTATGCCGGCAGCAACTGTCTTGCATTGTAGCACATTTCGATCGGCCTGGGCAGAGACTTCGAACTCGATGCGGGAGACTTGAATACTTTCTCGTCTCGTCATGCAGAACAGACGAGCTTCACAATCATATTCTTGTTGTTGCTTGACTCACATTTTAAGCCTGGATCGCGGATTCTTCCTGGCTGCTCTAAACCCGGTTTCATGCGGTGTATGACCGTTTAGGTGCAAAGAAGCGGACGATTTATCACAAAAGATTCCGCGCATCCACAGAAGGCTGAAGGGACGTTGATCAGTAGCTTGGGCGTTTCCCCAGCGGGGAGTCACCATCCGGACTCTGATGAGAGACACAAAGCGGACACCTTCAGGCTCGGTCCAGGACTTGGTGGTCGGGAAGGCCTAAGCAGCCCGCTTACGCCCATCAATTCGGCCGAATCGGCTATCCGGACTTATCTTTTCCAGCACCATCTACACAACAACAATCAGACAACAATACAAAGTCCCCGTCGTCTTTCCTGGATTTCTTATCTGGTCCTTGAAATCTGGGCATCGTCGTTCAGCCTATATCGATGTGTATAGAATTGATTCGTGAACAGAGCACAAACTTATTGTTATAAGGTGGACCACTCGAGTGCTGTCAGAGACGGTCTGAGCATGCCAGGGGCCATTTGAGAACAATGGAACACTGACAAAAGAGACACTGGCCAACGCGTGCTTCCGCCGCTCATAAAAGGTCTTCCCCGATGTAAAAGCGTTGACACCGCAGTTCCGACCAGACGTGAAGCCATGCAGACCATCCTCCGCCTTCCGATCAGCTTATTTCGTGCCGTTTTGACGGGTGACTCGAAGCAGTCTTCAGGGATAGACTGCAACGTCTCGAGGAAAAAGAGGACTGCCGTACAGACAGGGAACAGGGTGCGCAAGTACGGTGGATTAGCGCTCTCGCTCAAGTAACTGACGATGGCTGCAGTCTGAGTCTCGCACTAGATCCAGGCCAGTCGAGAAAATTCGCAGAAGATGGCAGTCGCTTACCCAAATATGGTGCGTGAGCCTATCCCGCTAGGTCTCGCTCACTCAGTCCTGTCCGTTTTCAAAGTGCTAGCAAGGAATGTAGCTTGCCTACTAGAACTGATGAGGTAGACTCTGCACAAGCTGCACAAGCACCTGAAAATCAGCTGCTCATAATTCCTCTGAGAATCGAGAGAAACTCGGAGTCTCAACTCCTGGCGGTACCGAGCGCAATATCGCGTTTTTCCGAGCCAAGAGAAGAGTCCAGTGTCTGGGACGAATTTTATGACTTTGAGTGACCCATCGACTGGATCCGAAATCTATTTTCTGGTCTTATTTTGTTAGAGTTTCGATATATTTAATGGACCGTTCAATTACCACGTTGTATTCTAGACCTTGCTCTTGCAATTACTGAGCGGAGAGTTCGCACGTGATGCTGACGTCGCTCAATCTTCCGCTTCTTGCTGCTTTTCGCACACGGGTGCCCTTCTCGTCAGCCTTGCGTACAGCAGGCAGGAACGATCTCTCCGCAACTCATACGCCCTCCCTGGTTCATTCTTTCCTCGAATTCTCTCTCTGAATATTCTTGGACTCGCTGGGAGCGCATCAGCCAAGACGGCGCGCTTTGGAAAGCAGTCCCCGTCATCGTCGGACACCAACCAAACACAGATTGAACCAGAGAACCAAAGCAGCCCGAATAGCGCGCGGTGGTGATAGCCCGGATTCTCTACCGGCGCACGTCCTGGTTGGGTATAGATCCTATGGTATCTCCTCATTAGCCTCAGTAGTGCGCTGTGCTCAACTCATCTACTGTCGGGATGATCGGGGTTCCTATATTCGCGGGACCAAGATCGATGCGTTGCTTTTGGCTTGGGAGAGATGATGGAATGGACGACGAACACGACGCGACGTACATTCGTTCCTATCCGCTGTCATTTCGTCCAGCAGAGCGCGGCTACTTGCAAGATTTGCACCGATCGGCTGATTACCGTCTACATAGTCAGTCTGCAAAATGACGACGCCTGATTTCATCACAGCGTGGTGAAATACTCGCATGTTGTCGCGCAGAACCGTCTGTGACCTCACCCGCTATCCCGCCTAACATGCTCTGAAGGTCTAGTCTGACTACTGTTACGTATGCATGAGTCGTATCTCATCCGGTCACGCATAAGACTTGCTCCGCGTCGACCCAGCATAGACCATGACCGAAGCTCGCAGTTTCTGGATAGTTCCATCATTCAAGCAGAGGAGTTGTAGCGAGTGCAGACGACCAGACGAGCCGCGAAACTCAGCAGACGCAAAAAGGCGCTCTATCGCTCTTAGAGATATTGGCTCGTTGGTCGACTGGACGATACGAACAGAGACAACATCCGAGATATCGTTTACATCTTTACTTCCCGTGATCATCTGTTGTATTAAGTATACTGCACCGATTGCAAGTTGACGTAGCGCCTTTCATGCGGTCAACATTACTTCCATCTCACCCTCTGTTCGGCTAATCTGGATTATCGACGTCGCAGCTAAGGTGGATTCCGTGGCATGGCAGCTGGAAGCAGGAGGATCATAATACAGACTGTCACATTTTACACGAAAAGCATGTACACAGATTACAGAGCAACAAAAGCAAAAACCGATGGCTAGCGAAGGTACTTGTCATTCAAGGCGTGTACTTCCCTCGCCAAAACCGGCCACGTCACACTGCGCGCCAGCTCTTTCCTGAGCCGGGCATGATATTCCTCCTCGTCACCACCAGCCATCGCTCGTTCTTTCGCCAGGCCGACCTCCCATCCCACCAAGTTGAACAAAAGCCGCATGTTAGGCTGAATCAGAACACTGAGACGCCGGCTGCGGACAACAAGGTAAGCATCGGCCAGCGGTAGCCCGAGGTGCTTCATGACATATGCGATCACGACCGTCGCACTACGGCTGACACCGACCCGACAGTGAACTAGCACCTTGCCCCCTTCCAGTCTCGCACGCTCGATGTAGGCTGTGATGGGACCCAGCTGGGGCTCGAGTGTATCAATTCCATCGTCGCAGATGCCTGTAATGTCCAGCACATTGATCCGCCCTTCTCGTTCTTCGTGCCAAAGCGACGAGTGATGGTGATGGTTGTGGGATGAGGGGGAGTGATTGGTGGACTGGGGAGGAGGCACTAATGCACACTCGCCCACGGATACTACATGGGTGATGCCCAGCGCGTGTAACATGTATGCGTTCGACGCGTGGTTGCTGTTCGCTAAGCGTTAATAACCAAAGGGACAAGCGAGAGACAAGCTACGCACAGGTTCCCCAGATACAAGAACGGCAGCACCCGACTCGGGAAACTTCCATCGAATCTTGGGTCGTTGAACCAGCTCTGATGGTCCCCTCCGAATGACAGCGGCAGCCACGGACTCGTCTTCGCTCGAGGACGCCCCGTCGTGACCGATGCCGGTGAGACCTTGTCATCACCCGCGTGCATCAGTCCCCCAACACTAACACTCCCTCGCCGTCCACCCATGCTAATCGTTGACCCACTCAGTCCTAGCCGGCCTTCAATTCGTCTCAAAACTCCGAGTTCGGCTGGGTAAACAAAGAAACTACGGCCTTTTTCGACCTGTAGTTCCAGATACGCTTCCGGCAGCGAAATCCTGCGCGCCGACATCAACAGCGTCAGCGCCAATGGCGAGGATTCGGTGTATCCGTCCGCCGAATAGACGAGGATTTTGAGCGGTCGCGTCTTCTGGGGTGACATAGACAGCGGCGAAGACGAAGATGGCAGCGACGGCTCTGGCGATGTCATCGAGCGTGATCGCGTGCCAGCATTCGGGAACGGAGACCCGGGGAAAGCACTCCATCGCCGTCCCTTTCCAGTTCCCTCATCTTTATCCTTGCCTTCAACTATTGGTCGGATGCAGCGCTCCAAGAACGCCACGAATGGGAGCATCGCACTGACGGTGCCAGCTGAATTCGTTGGAGCGCTGGGGAACGACAAGTGGATGACGGCATTGGCGTTGGGCGGCGGGCGGACTGATAGAGTACTCGCTTCTTGAGCAAGACAGCGCTCTGCCCACAGCCCATCTAACAGTCCTATGTGATCCTCCGCGGCACGAATATGCGCCAGGGACGGCCAGGCGCCCATCTCGTGACATTCAACGCAGATGTCCCAGCCCATCCCAAGCTGTGGATCGTTATTCGTGCAGTCGAAGGGATCAGTCGGCTCAAAAGACTGGGGTGCAGGAATCGGCACGTCGCCCGAATTTCCGAGGAAGATCTGCCCGACTTCTGCTCTCCAACCACCATCCCCATCTTCAGGCGTTGCTTCGGGAGCCATGCTCAGAACTTCGCTCGCTCTGGTCAATTCCCGCATCTCATCCCTCTCTCGCTGCCCGAAGTCGACTGTATTCGGCGTCCAGTCAGCTTTCGATCCGCCGGTGTGTGCGAGAGGAATGGCGACTGGGATATGGTTCGGGTGGCGGTACGTGACCGGATCATGATGAGGCTGGTGCTGAGGATGGAGCGGGACGCCGGTGGGGAAGACGCGCATCATCAGCTCCGGAACCGCAGCCCTCAATGCAGCTATATCAGCGTCGAGAACGTAGACAATGTATTCCAGAGGAGACTCCCCATCTGCTGTCTTCAACACATGCAAACAAGGTGATCGAGAGGCTTACCAGCACAACGCCCAGCTCTTTCCCGCCGTTTGCGATCGATGGCAGCAGTAAATCGCTGCGCTACGGTCCGGATCCTTGGAGAAGCTAGTCCGGATGCCGAGTACAAGACGATATCAGACAGTGTGGCATATATAGGCTAGATGTATGCACAATCAGACATGCGGAGGCAGAGAGCAAGACGACGTCATACTCACCACCTGAATGCCGAAATTCCGAAGTGAGATCCCGTCCGGAACACGCGCTGGTTGGAATTCCCAACTTCTGTTATCATCTCGGGCATCCTGCCGTGGTGCGTCGTCAGCACGTTACAGAGTGAAAGAATAATGTCAGTGACCTGGAGTCCCGGAACACGTCGAAGGAGCTCGCTAGGCCGAAAGCTGCATGTCAGCAACGGAGGTCCTTCATTTGTGACAGATGCGGGCGCTGGCGCCGGCGTTGGAGCTGTGGCTTGATCTTGCGGCTGGGCAGGCGTTTCCGACGGTGCTGCCGGCAGCTCCTCAGCCGCCTCGTAGGACGAGGATGCTGATGAAGAGGACTCGGATGACGGCGGTGTCAGTCTGTAGGAAGAGAGGTCAGATGCACGACTAGCTGATGGGAGAGGTGAAGATAACGAGCGGCAGTGACGTAAGATAAGAAGAAAAGAAGACGTCAAGCCCCAGGGAAGACAATAGCTGCCCCGACGCCGAAACCGCCTACATCACATATGCATGTCCAAGCGCTGGATAACCAGGGCAACAGCGAAAATGAAAAGAACAGGTCGCACGTACATATCAGAAGCCGAAGTCGAGGTAGGACTAGACCCGAAGAAGCTCGCGCCTGAGATTGAGCTCTCATGTGGTGCCATTTCCATTTCCGAATCCAGCGCAGCCTGTAGGTCGCGCTGGAGAGTAGCGTCGAGATGTACTGCAGCGCGTGAATGGACTGGGTGCATATGTTTTCCAGCGTTAGGGTCGGACTCGGACTCGGACTCGCTTGACACCAGTCCTGGAGCGATAAGTATGCCGCCGGCCGACGCGCCGTGCATAGTGCGGTCGACGTCCATGAGCACTTCATCGTCTTCATCGTCTGTGAATTCATCATCATCATCATCGTCCTCATCCATTTCGTCGTCCCATGCATCCGGCCCTCCGCGCAACTCACTCTGGCTCCCTCCCCGCACCACCATATCCTCCTCCGCTGAATCATCATCAACGCACACCCACACTAATCCCCTATACCGCGGTGCCCCTTTGCCGGCTGTAGCACGGAAGAATCCGTTCTGGGCCTCGTTACACCCTTCGAGGCCGTGAAGGAAGGGAAAGAGGAGCGTGTCGGGCGGATGTGAGAGGAGATGAGTCGTGTGCAGCTTCGCGAACTGCGTGGGAGTGAGAAGATTGAGTTGATGCTCGCTGGAGTTCGACACTGGGGCGTGCACATTCAGAGGCGTTGATTTAGAAGCAACGACAGCAGCCGGCGGTGCAGGCGTAGGCGTGTCTGTGCTGTTATCGTCCATCGCAGACCAAGGGACTATTGCACACGACAGAGGGGTCAAACAACGATGTCTGCGGCGGAAAGCACCAGCACATACCAGGTGTTGAAACCAGGTTTCCGATCCAAGTAACAAGTCAGGGGAACAAGCTGGTGTATGCGTGTCGCTGGGCGTGCGAGTCGGTGGTGGCCTGAGTTGTCGTTATAGGTGAGGTGTGGGAACGCGGATAGCGATTCGTGGTCGAATAAGTCTTTGATATGCGCGTGAGTCAAGTTAAGGCTCGACAACGATGGCGACGAGACGAGAACAAAGGCAAGCAGGAAGGTTTCGTCGCGCACAGGATGGGCGTGCGAAATCGAAGCTGCCACAGTGCTGATGGCAGTTGCCTCGTGTTCCGATCAATCACCCTTGGCGCGAACTCCTTTCTCATAGTGAGCTGAGCTCGCCATTTCTGTAGACAGCGGCTTGCTCACGCGCATATGTGATCGAGACTAGAAGATCTAATTGCGGCTCACCAAGTCTCGAAAGCCCCCGACTCAACATAAATTGCGTGCGATAGTGAGATTTTGAGCGAGCTGATTCTCGAAACTGTCATTGGCACTGTCAAGATCCTTTCAGCCTCCATTCAATGCTCCGTTCAGTGTCGCCACCCTCTCCGTCCTCCGTTGCCCGCCCAGCATCATAAACTCGGGATCGATCAACACAAATGCGGAACGGTTGCCAGTATTTACCCCCCTATTTCCCCACCCTAATCAAAATCACGGCGACTGTCGGGCTCGGAGAGCGAGCGGAACCAATTTTGATTACCTGTGAATGAAGAACTGAAAGCGGGATTGATTGGTGCCGCCTGTGGAAGTCATACGTTAAAAGTGTGTGCTGTTTCTACCGAGTGACCCTAGTACCACACAGAACATGATTCATAATAACCGCTATCAAAACCACTCCCTTAGCCTTTCGATGGAAGGCTTTCTGGCTGTTCTCGATTTTTCAAGATTGCCTGCTCCCACGGGAACACTCCTTCCATCAAGATCATAGTGTTTCTTCACTATTCTAGCCTGATAACCCCTGGCTAACTGAATGTAGTCTCACGGAAACATCCGGGAACCGCCTTACTTCCAAGCTGCCTTCGATTTTCATCCAGCTGCGCAACACAATCTGGGAGGGCGAATGGCAATCCATGTTGTCATTTAGTCGGAAGTCTGGGATGAATATAGCGCCTCAATGATTTCCCAATCCGTGGAGTCCGAGGAGAAACATTCCAAAGTGGACGCCCAGTTCTGCATTTCAGCTCGAGTGACACACGCAGCTAATGAATTGGAAGGCTTGAGACTTGAACGGAACGCCGTGCTCCGATGCTTCTCACATTCGAGTAGCCGCATAGACACAACTTTGCCTGAGTCTGGGCAAGTCGCGATGAAACAAGTGAAGATCATTGAGCTTGAACATTTCCCAAATGACCTGCGCATTAAACTCATGTCAATTTCTCTCTCATGATAAACAGTTGACCCTTGGCGAATCCTCTGCGGCGCTTTCAGTCGGACGGATCGGCGATCTCACCCGGCATCCCCGATCATTGATCCACGGATATGTTGTGTGTGTTTTTGGAATTTGGAATAGTTTGGAATGCGGCAGTGATGAGACCCGACTCCCGGCAGCCGCTCGAACCTCTACTGAGTAATACACCGCACCGGATGAGGGCATCGAATGGCAACCCCGCGACGATGGGCAAACCCTCTCCACGCCTGGAAAGCTGTGTGGTCCTTGCGATCAGGACTTATTTGAAATGCGACCCATTCCATATCGGTCGTTCCGCATGCAACCTGAGCCACGGGACAGGACGCTATCGCCGCGGGCCTTATGGAAACGGGCTCAATAGAAACTCCCGGCAATAACATGGATAGGGACATATAAGTAGACCTTGAGGGGTACGATCTCATGTTTTTCCCCACTCATGAGATCCGCCGGTCTCACCCCGGACGTTTTACGACTTGTACTTGAGGCTGCGGCCAGAGACGATGGAGGGACGGCGCGTTCGCTAGCAAGACTCTCGAGGGGCGTTCAAGCATGGTGCGTTTCCCTCCTGCCTCCATCTTCGAACTGGCCATCGAACACGGTTTTGACTTTCTAGGATAGACCCGATCCTCTACTCGGCGATCCGGCTCTCAAATCATCGGATGACTCTCGCGTTTCTCCGCACAATGGAGAAATCATCCACCAAGCCACCGGCATTCTTCACATCGCATGTGAAAGCCCTCTGCATTCTCTACGATATGCTCCCGGCGCACGCGAGGCGAATCACCGACGTATGCACCAGAATCGACTATCTGACGACTTGGTTCCTCCCTACGACCTCCGGGAGCCTTGGCAGCCAGGAATCGATTGCGCAGGCATTATCCCCCCTTACTCCAAGCCGGATGTCAGTTTGGCACGGGGCAACACATCCGCATCCCGCCGACCGATGGCCATTCACCGGGCCGCTATTCAGCCAACTCACACACCTGACTATCGTAAACGTCTGGGAGGACTGGGCCGGTTGGCGCTGGGACGCCCTTCCCCCGACTCTGCTCTACATCTCACTTGATCTTGCATTCAAGAACACAGGCGCTTCGGGTGGCGAGCTGCCGACAAAGGGCAGAGTCGCCGCGACAGTCCATCGTGTACTCAACGAGTGCCCCAACCTGCGTGTCTGCGCCCTGCGAGATGCGGCTGATTTCGAGCAGATGGGACCATTCGGGCAGGTGCTATCGCCTAGTCCGAAACAGCTTGACACTGCGCTATCACTCCGCGCTCTCATCGTTGATGCTCTGCGCGTCCTCGGCTGGCTGGACCACCGGATACTGTTCTTCTCCCTCCGAAATCCGGTGCCATTGCGCCAAGCTCATGACGATCGCGAAGGGAGAATATGGTCGACCCTGGAACCTGTGGTGAAGCATAGGATGGGGCGTGATTATGATGGTTCGTGGCGCCATTGTACCTCGTCCTGACTCGTCCGCTGATATTCTCTCCAGCTCGCGAAGTCTTGCTAGTCTCTTGATGCACCCTGAGTTGGTGCTGTACCTTCAGATAGCACAGTCGCACAGTCAAAATTCCTCACTGGTATCCTAGATCACCGCAAAGCGAATCCGGTTCTCCATCGTTCAATACAATCTCGCTAATCGTGTCCCTGAAAGTACGCTCAATGATATGTATAATCAAACGATCAATCCGAGACAGTCGACGGTATCAAATTGTGTTCGTTTTATGGGGGCAATCACTGGACAATCAAAGAAAAAGAAGATCCCGTTTCATGATCCGGATTAGCTAGCTACCAGATTTCCAGTATGTCGTCTTGATCTCAAATAGGAAAGTGACCAAGGACTATTCCTCCTCCTCGATATATGAGGAGAAAGCAGCTGAAGTTGACCAGGGTACGTGTGATCTATCACTCAGTTCAAACAACCGGAGCTGGAAGACACAGAGCATTGGCCTACTCCGGGACGACTTGAACATGGCAAAGAACTGACAAACGTTGAGCATGCAACCCAGCCCGGTAGATTCCAAATTGCAGAGTCGTCGAACGGCGAAGCAGATCATAACAATCATCATTCAGCGGTAGACTTTGAAACTTGATATACATTCGGATTATTACAAGACATCTCACTGTGCTTTCTTCGGCTCCTTAAACTTCACATCGCACCGCACGTAATTATGGTAAAGCTCATCCGACGTCAACAGAGTATCCTCCTTATCCTTGTTCGCCGGGTCCAAGAAGGCAGCAAGCGGTTCGTGGAATTCAAGAAACGCCGCGGCTGGATGAGAAGGGCTGTCAATAACCAGTCACATATGAGCGAAGTCATGGGGAACGCACTGCCAGGCTCGTAAGAATCTCCCGCATCCTTGACCCCAGACCCTCCGTGGATCTTTTTCCGGGCTCCAGAGCTGGGATTCGCGCCGATATTGGTGTAAAACATCGCGCCGGGTTCTGCGACGGAAACTTCAGTCCAAGAAATCAAATACACGAGGTCACACACGATTCGTATCAAACACCAGCTTCAAGCCCGTCTTTGTAGACGACAATTCGGTGACTGGGATAGAACGAGTCCCCCGCTGGGCTCTGGGTCCATTCGAAGGGCGGAGGAGATCACCAATCAAGTCAACCTCAGAAAAGGACGACAGCGGGACGCGCGTCGGAGCACGCTCGAATGGAGAAAAGAAGTAGTAGTCGTCTGTTGATTCACTTCAACAATCGCCAGGACTTGAAATCTAGAACACCCACCATATCCTGGATCGGGATATTGATCGCCGATGGCCTTGGTAGTGTGTGCGTGAGGAGTATTGGCGGTGGGGATGAGTCCAATAGGCAGACTGTCTGGATCGCGTTTCACAATGTTGTCGGCCTGCAAGGCTCAGATTGTTCAGTGTGTGATGGGTGAGAATAGATACAACAGACCTTCATATTAAGAATATGCCCTTTCACCGTCGTGGAGTCAGTTCCACGCTGGGATGCCTCAAGATTGAATCCCCAATGCTATGATGAGCTAAGCAGTGTTATCGAGGCCACATGACGAACAACGCACCTGGGTCAGATTCACCGGCGTCACCGCCTTTGCGCCGCCCTCGACATCTAGCTTGGCGCGATACACAAGCACAACACTTCCCAGATCATACTCTTCGTTCTCCGAGGTATCCCCGGGCTTCCTGTAGTGTCGTTCTTGCTCCCCAGGCTCTACTACAGCAACAAGTGCCTCGGTGACAAGCTTGCCAGGAAAGCCCTGATCGCCGTCGGGCGATACGAGTCTGAATACAGCGTATGAGGAGGGCGACGAGCCAGTGGGGATATGCGCGAGCTCCTTCGCGGAGAACAGCGTCGGTGGGTTCTCAGGTGTTAACAGCGTCCAGCCCACCGAGTCGAAGCCGACTGGTCCGCCGTGCAGCGATACCCTGGCACCCTCTTTGCTTTGAGTTAAAGACGCGTCCGATCGGATATGAGGAAGCCGACGCACCGTTCAGTAACGCAGTGGTCTCCGCGCTGATCCCGTGCCGTTCGATCTTGTGCGTACCGATGGGCAGGCGATTCGAGTATCGCCCAATGATCGTGTTCGTATACTTTTGCGTGACGTGGCCCGCTGGGTCCTCGGGCCCGATAACGATATCGTGTGTCTATCATCGGACTCGGATTCTGAAAGGTGAATGCGGAGACGTAGACTCACGCGGCCGTCGGCTTGTACGAAGAGACGATGGATCGTAAGGCCATAGGGCACGACCTACAAGGCATGCTCATTCAGTACGCAAGATCACGCGTTCCACTAAGACATAGCTCACCTCCAAAGCCAGCGCAGGGGTGAGCGATGGAAGCGCCAGGAGAACAGGCTCGAAGTCAGACATCGTATCGTGGATGTGGTCAGGAAACGAAAGGACGCAGCAGACCTTCGTTTACGTGCCCGGCTCATTTCGGCCCACCCTTTCCGCCGCATAGAATAGGTGAACGGAATTAATTCGGTCCGAGGTGTGGCAAGATCAAAAGAACGTACCTCGTGATCTTCCCTGGATCACTCCCATCATCACGAGCGGGCCCAACACCTCTTCCATGTTCCTGCCGCAGAGCGAAGGGCATAGTTTCCCGCTCATATAAATCCGGAATGCACATCCGAGTCATTCATGACCATGACTCGTATCTCTCGCGATCCTTATTCACTGTGCCGATAACAAGCGTCCACCCTCTGCCGTTCCTCTCGCATCAAATCCGCATACACCTGTACTCGATCGAAACGCGTGCGGAACAGGTTGATAAGTAGGAATCAGTACGTTTCGGTGAGCTTTCCTCGGTCAATGTCTCTCCTCCGCAACGTCCTCAAGCGGAACCAGCGGCATGCCGATACTGCAAGCTCGCAGACCGATGGGTCCGAGATCGACAAAAGCGGTGCCGAGGGAGAGGTCGCAGGGGTAGATGTCGCAGCACGGGATGAAGCGGAGACACCCACCTTCCAGGACGCGTCGGGAAAGGCGTTCAACCCATCGTCTTCAAAGCGCAGCCTCAAGAGCTACGCTGCATCTATCAGCAAGCTATCCGTCGGGAAAAAGAGTATCAAGAGCTACGCATCTACCATTCGCTCTTCGGGTGGACGCACTATCCGGTCGCTAGCGGAGTCAATGATGAGCTTCTATAGCCTGGTGACGATGGGTGGGACAAGAGTGCCGAAGCGACGCAGGCCAGACTTCTCGACCCTCGGTGCGTCTCTGCAAATCATCCTCCTTCCTGCTCAGCGGCTCACTGATCGGTCTTCGTCAGGCGTCCCGCACTGGTACGAATCAGACCCACCTTCTCCTCCGCTGATGGATGGAACGGAGGAGTCTTCGCCCATCCCGACATACTACAACCGAGGGATATCTGGGACTTTGCATGCGAGATCCGCTGGGGAGAAGCCGTGGCTTGGGGTGGTCATTTACAGCCATGCGCGCCCCGAATCGGTTATGCCCATGTATCACAACGCAGGTTCGTCTGTCATTCTCTGCTCACAACGCTGGGGCTCATCGCTACGTAGCAAAGGTGTTGGGGGAAGTAAGATTGAAGGTGGCGCGTAAGATGAAGATCAGGAGTATCGATGTTTGGGTGCGTTAGCTCAGTATGTCGACTTTTCTGCTGGAAAGGCTCGCGCAGGTCATTATCAATACCGACTCCGTCCTCGACTTGTTTTCTTTGCCCCATCTGGCCATGAAAGCTACGGTGTGGAACCGAGCAATGGGCGATCCAAGGCGACTGAAGGAGAATGCTCAAGCCGTGCGAGCTCTCATGAACGAAACAGGAACCACGACAGAGAGCGGATTTCACGAGTGGCAGGGAAAGTTTCCAAAGGGAACATTTGTCTTCCCGTTCGCGTTTCCCGCATTCCCAGCTGATTTCCAAATCAAACACTTTGACGACACAAAGAAACGGGTATGTATGTTCTACTCGTTTGTGGGCCAAGCTGACACCGCTCAGAATCTTAGTCGTGTTCCCTTGCCTCGTGGGTTTGGTCATCTCTCATCTGCTGTACTCATCCTTATCGAATACAGCATCCCATACAATCACCATGGTCACGGGCTTCTCCGGTTCGATCAAATACACAGTGGGGGTCAACATCGATTATGACAAGGTCGGAGAGCCAGACGAAGAGTTTGACATGCCGATGCAGTACCTTCCACTCTCAAAACGGGTCGTTCAAGAGCCTACACCCTTTCCGTATCTTCCGACCCGTGAAGACTGGCCATTGCGCAGAGAAGTGATCGGCGGCTGGCAGCTTACCCCGTTCGGGGGACGAGGCAGACTGGGCGAGGAGATGGTTGAAATGGAAGGCATCGTGAGCACATTGTGCAGCTAAACGCAACTTCTATCGTTAACAGACTGACAGCTCGGTGTCCAGCTCCCAGCCGTCGTTACAGCAGGGGATGTGGTCCAGTTCTCTCTTCTGCTGTGGTCCAAAAACGAACTGACACTCGAAGCGCTCGGGCAGCCTGGTGCCGTCGAAGTAGCGTTTCTCAGCTCCGACATGTTCGCAGCGAATGTGATGCACCCGCGGACCTCGTCGCGGAAAGACCGCTATCTCGGACGGCTTGGATATGGTCGCGTCTGGCGCACGGATGATGGAAGGCCGGACGATGAAGGGCCTGTCCCTGAAATCAAGATGGTCCAGTTGCCGGACCCGCCAGCGCCGGGATCGGTCAAACATCCGCAGCTCGGCTCGCACACGGTCAAAGGCGCCCAGTCAAAGCGCATGAGGGAGGTCTGGATTGCAGATACCGTCAACGAGGATGAGCAGGTGGCATCTACAGTTCAGAAGGGAAGCGAACCCGGGTCTTCGCTCAGTCCTGACGACGGCAATGCTTTGTCCGAGCACAATGTGGCCTTTCTGCCGAGCGGGGAAGATGCGGAGTCGAACGTGGAATCTACTGCTGCCGATTCTGAAGCTACGACCACACGCGCCCCTTCACCTACACCGTCGACAGAAGAGATCAAAGTAGACTTTGAGGAGATCGAAGAGCCGGACCACTTCCTGCGAATGGACGGGGAGATCAAGATCCCAGCATGCACCCATCCCAGCTACCGGTTCCCCAATATGGGTCGCGAGGTGAGTGTTTACCGGCAACATCTAGAACGATTGCTCGAACCATGCCCCGCAGTACGTTGTGCACCTGATATTCAGCCACCCGCAATACATGCACATTTCCCCGAATGCGACTGGGATTCTGGCTGAGTTCCCGGTCTGGTACGTTCTAGACAGGTTCCATTACCTGCCTCCGAGTGCGACGACGCCGAGATCGCGCCAGACATGGGAACAACTCAATGCGCTACCGCGCTCTGGTGCTGAGGTGCCCATCGATAATAAATCCTTTGTGGCACCGTTCGTGGAAGGGGTTGTGACTACGGAGAAGAGACCCACAGCCAAGTTCACCCGATACTTTGCGTTTTAGCATAGCTTTCCCTAATAGGAACACAAATTTCTTCAAGTCAGATCACGCACTAGCAGACTCATCATTGTCTAGTTAAGAATTAGACCTGGGGTCACTATGCAATGGCATCAGCATTGCACTCATCGTACAGTCTGACCAGGCAAACGCTATGACCCATGAAATGCTCAATCTCAGCTTCCTGGATCCTCAAGAAGGGGAAATCCAGGCCGGGCCATCAGATGCGAGATGCGACTGTGACTAGCGACAACACAGCGCGGCACTCATCGCTCTCATCGTTCATCCGACCAGGCAACCGCAGCCACCATTGAACGGGTGTGGGATGGATGGGCTGGGGTTTCAGGGATAGGGCTAGGGCAGCAGAAGGATTAGTGCAAGTGGAGGAAGGGTTCGTGCGAACAGGGGGCTCTACAGGTGAGTGCTCACCATGCCAGCTCACCCGATCTTCAGATCTCGGGCCAACGCAACGCTCAACGCATATACACCCCAAATCCGCCACCTTCTCTCGACGGGAGCGTTCATTTGCGCAATAGCGGTCATAGCTTACATGTCCGTAATAGCGCTCCAATACATGGCTTCTATGCGTGGCTTCTATCGCGCCCATGGCGGAGACGGCTTGCGACCTGCAGCCGCTTCTGGGTGACCGCATCCCGTGTCTGCTGCCGCCGATCGACGCAACCGATGTGGGCCAGGTCAGCAAGCTGCGTTTCCACGTCATGTTCGAGCACCAGGCCGCTCGCTACCCCGACGCGCTTGCAATGAGCTGTGCGGAGCGAGAGGAGTCGATGACTTACAGAGATCTCAATGAACGCGCGAATCAGGCATTTTTTGTCCTACATGCGTGTCCCCCCATGTCTCAATCCTTTGCAGCGCTGCGTCAGCTATCTATGTCATCACACACACCGCGCAACTGGCGACACCTCACTGCAAGCTAACCACCCATCTCCCAGTCTCTCCATTCGGAGCTGCCAGAACCACTCAAAGATGTGTTAATTCTGTTTGCGCACTCGAACGCGCGGCCTCATATCGCAGGGCGCCTCTAGCTAGTATCTATCGGCACCCCAAATTGCGACCATAGTACATTTTGGGGACGCCGGCCTCAATCCTTGTCCGAAAAATCTGGAAAAATCGGGGAATCCTAGCTGAGGGTCTAAAGAATGAAAGCGGACACCGGCGTCCCACTTCCGGGCAATGGTGCGTATCCCATATCGAATTCCGCGGAGGGTCTCAAAGCGATCAATTCCCATCAGTGCATTTGATGGGACTGGGACGCAGAGAGCTGTATCCACAACATCCGTATTTTTATTACATGGATCGTTAGATACATTCTGTAGGATGTAGAATCCTGAATCTCGCATTTTTATCTTCAGCCGTTCTTCTGGAATTACACAATCTCTCAGCGCACCCATCACTTTCAGCCCGCTGCTCAATATGTCAGGACGCAGGGGGTCTGTGGTCTATCGAAAACAGCCAAGCGTTCATGAATAATGCTAGAAGACGCTTTGCAACATGAAAACAATATATTTATGGCGTGGTGGAGGGTACAAGACATCACATTCTGTCGAACATATCTTGTGTCACCCCTTGTGACCGCAGTCACATCACAAGGCACTGCCTTACTTAAGTCCAAGCAGCTTACCACGTCATTCCACGTGACGTTCAAGTCCCTCTGCACCGTTACTCTCTGCTCGCCCAGGATGCAGAGCAACGTATGCTGGTTCAGAGACTCGTGAGACTTAACCAGCACACGGCTTGTAACCCCGGGCTCCACACTTCCATCTTCTCCTTCATTCTCCTCGCCGTCAACCGCTACCAATGACCAGCCTCTAGCAAGTAAGAAACAAGACCGAGTGGACGGATCCCTGAGGGAAGGGGCTAGGGAGTCGGAAAGGCAAGTGGATATGCGCCAAGTCCGCAGGTGCGTTTCTTTAAACCTGCCTCTCAATGTCCGCTTACTCCACATACTGCGCTGCATAGTCAGAACGTCTAGAAAACTGCGTATTCGATCCAGGGCAACCAGGAGCAGAGGAGGCGTATAGACGGTTGGCCAGAGTGTTACCCTAGTGGTATTGGCCCCGAAATAAATGATCTCATTGCAAACGGGGATCCCAAGCTCAATTCTCAACCAAATTTCTTGAAACCTGGCTTGTATGAAAGCCCTAGAGGCCCTTCATCCATTTTTCACTTGGATCCCAGGGTTGGGGGGCGGGGGCTGCGTAGCAGCCCCCAACAATCAGATCACTTTTTTTGCATCATCTCACCAGGCCGTTTTTGATGAACCGGGGATCCCAAACCCTATTTACACAACATCTCCATTTTTTTTTGCTGGGACTCGACACATTGTATCCAAGGTCTTGAATCCCAAGTTTCGTATTTTTAGAGCCAGGGGTTGGTGTGGAAGGGAGCCATCTTTGCTCCGCTGCATCAAATTTTGTGATGGGTACTGCATCGGGGATCCCGGGGCAGGGAGTGCCCGGATTTCATTGGTCAAATCAGACAAAATGTTTGTAAGGGTCCCTAATATGAATATTGAATGAAAAAACTAGGCAGAACCCATTGTGGGGGAATAGGGAGCGAGAAATGGGAGCACGGTGAAAGTTGACAGGCAGCCATCAAAGTGATCAGACCTGCCGGCCTAGTATCTATCGGCACCCCAAATTGCGACCATAGTACATTTTGGGGACGCCGGCCTCAATCCTTGTCCGAAAAATCTGGAAAAATCGGGGAATCCTAGCTGAGGGTCTAAAGAATGAAAGCGGACACCGGCGTCCCACTTCCGGGCAATGGTGCGTATCCCATATCGAATTCCGCGGAGGGTCTCAAAGCGATCAATTCCCATCAGTGCATTTGATGGGACTGGGACGCAGAGAGCTGTATCCACAACATCCGTATTTTTATTACATGGATCGTTAGATACATTCTGTAGGATGTAGAATCCTGAATCTCGCATTTTTATCTTCAGCCGTTCTTCTGGAATTACACAATCTCTCAGCGCACCCATCACTTTCAGCCCGCTGCTCAATATGTCAGGACGCAGGGGGTCTGTGGTCTATCGAAAACAGCCAAGCGTTCATGAATAATGCTAGAAGACGCTTTGCAACATGAAAACAATATATTTATGGCGTGGTGGAGGGTACAAGACATCACATTCTGTCGAACATATCTTGTGTCACCCCTTGTGACCGCAGTCACATCACAAGGCACTGCCTTACTTAAGTCCAAGCAGCTTACCACGTCATTCCACGTGACGTTCAAGTCCCTCTGCACCGTTACTCTCTGCTCGCCCAGGATGCAGAGCAACGTATGCTGGTTCAGAGACTCGTGAGACTTAACCAGCACACGGCTTGTAACCCCGGGCTCCACACTTCCATCTTCTCCTTCATTCTCCTCGCCGTCAACCGCTACCAATGACCAGCCTCTAGCAAGTAAGAAACAAGACCGAGTGGACGGATCCCTGAGGGAAGGGGCTAGGGAGTCGGAAAGGCAAGTGGATACGCGCCAAGTCCGCAGGTGCGTTTCTTTAAACCTGCCTCTCAATGTCCGCTTACTCCACATACTGCGCTGCATAGTCAGAACGTCTAGAAAACTGCGTATTCGATCCAGGGCAACCAGGAGCAGAGGAGGCGCATAGACGGTTGGCTAGAGTGTTACCCAAACTGGCTGACCAATCTGAGGACAACGGCATCTTCCGGAAGGCGCTGGAGTACATGGCGAAGGGAGTCAGAGTAGGGACTTGGGGTGAGCGCTGACCATGCCAGCCCACCTAGCCCTCAGATCCCGAGTCAACACAAGGAAGGCCTCGAGGAGACGCTCATACCCCTCACCCCCTCCCCACTCGCTTGACTAGGGCGTTCATGTGCGCCAAGGTGCTTATAGGTACCTGTCCACGTAATAGGTCTTGAATCGACGCCTTCTATATGTGTCTTCTGTCGCGCTCGGCGCTGTCCTGTCCGCCCTAGCCTTCTCAGTCGGCAACCGGGCCGTACGCCGTCCCATCCTTTCTGCCTCGAAACCTATTGTTCTCGCAATGCCCGTTTATGAAGTCTTTTATTGTGAGCTGTGCAAGGCCGACGTCCCTCTGGACGGGACCACCGAAAAGAAACATCGCCGCATATTCCATCAAGCTCAGGTCTCAGCCAAGTTCCCGGACGACGTGCAGGCCTTGCTTTTCAATCGCAACGAAGCGGGCGTTTTCTCGTGCACTCGCTGTGCATTCATCCATCCCAACGCTCAAACCTTCGGGGTTAGTCTAGCAGATACCGCACCGTCCTACACCTCACACTTCACAGGACCACGTGCGTCGTCCTGGAAGATGCCCGGCCCGTCTCAGCGACAACGGGGCAATCGCTGACACAGATGCCCTGCGTTCTGCGCACTTCAGCATGACTGAGCATGCAGTCGAAGTGTCTGCCACCCCTCCGTCTCCATTCACACCTGGTCAAACGGTCGGGGACACGCGGTCTCCCTCGACGACATCAACCTCTACAAACGAAGCTGTGTCAACCGATCCGCCAGAGGGTTTGTCTATCCCTCCATGCACTCCGCCGCCAGGCGAGCCACCCATTCCGCACAGTCAGCCACCCTTGAAAACATCGCTTGGCGTGGTGCTCGGCGCGGACACGATCACCGAAGATGCTGAGCACGATCTTGCTCGCTTCAATCTCGTAATCAATACTGCGTTCAGGCTAGTCATATGCCTGTCATGCGGCAAAGCCGTGTCTCCGCATCGCTTGGGCAGACACCTCGTGGAGCACTGGACGGGAATAAATGTCCCTAAAAACCTGGGCGCGGAGCTACAGCTCAAATACGACCTCATCGAGCCGGCCGATTGGATCCATCCCACCTCACTCACAAGTCCTATCTATGGGCTCTCTGTTTCGCCGCAGGAACTGCACTTTTGTGGACACTGCTATCACGGCTTTGCGACGGAAGCGCTCAGGGTCAATCACCAGTACCGCCCCCAGTGTGGTCTAGCCCCTGGCGCTGCGAAAACCTCATTCCGGGCGCTGGGGCAGTCCGTTGGCTTTAACGCCCGTGGTTTCTTCCCTGTTGACTCATCACTGCTTGTTCCACGTGTCACACCTGAACCCTCGCGGATCTTTACGGCGCTTCCGCGACCCGACTACGCCCAACTGCCCATCTCCAAGCCACACAATGCCAACGACTTGGACCTGCTATTCAAGAACGAAGAATTTTACTCCCTCGTTGAGCACCTCACGCCGGCACAATTGAACGAGACCATATCCATTCCCACGAAGACACCCGCGCAGCGCTTACTCCGACAACGAATGGACAGCGCATGTAAGGCATACTGTGTGCGCATTCATCACACAGTAAAACAGTCGTCTTCTGCCCTGCTCAAGTTGATGGCGCAGCTCACTGCGTACGTTCTATGCTTGTTATTCTTCAGTAGCTAACATTAATCTACAGAGATTCGTCCCGCGAAGAATTGCGGCCGCTGGAGCTCAAGAGTGTTGATGAGTACGCCCTGGCCCTTTCGCGCCTGCTGACGACTATGTTGCGGTGTGCCAACAACGATCCCCTCCCTCTGGAATTCCCACTCAGCGCAAATCAACGAGTAGCGCTGGCGGCGTTGGGCAACGTCCTCACTCAAGACGCGCCCCCTGCCGAATCCGCGTCTGATGGTGCTGTCCATCAGGCTGCATTTGTGATGTTTGCTCACCACAAGGCTCACGGCGGCCTTGATCACTGGGTACTCCCTGTCAACCGCTACCTCGTCGCGTCGTGTATGGGCAAGACTACCTGGCTCAGGGCCAACGACATCACCCGGACCTGTGCCAAGTTACAGTGGATCAATCGGGGCGTAATGTTGCGTGAGATGCACATCCAGATGCCGGCGCAGAAATTGAGCTCGGAGGAGTAAGTTCGCTCTGATTGCATTTCGGAACTATTGTCACCAGAACACAGGGCGTATGGACTCGTTCGTCGCTATGTTACGGCCAACTCGGACACGCCATGCGCTTTCATCTACGACATACACCACACTGTCAAGAAGATTCGTGATGAATACAACGACGCAGACGTCCAAATGGAAAACGAGGCAAACACTCAGCTCATCTTCAATGGCAATCGCATCCACCTGCACCAATTCCGCCACCTGCTTCAGAAGCTAGACGCGCAGTACCGCCGGATTCTCGAGGAAGATGTCTTCTTTAGGAAGGGCATCCCAACCTCTTGCTTCCCTCCCTTCGAGATCGAGACGCTCACAGACCGGCCGCAAAACTTTGCCCCGGGCTTTTGTTTCCTCGACATTCCGACAAACGGCTTCGAGGCGTGGGGGGAGCTGTACCCGCAATGGCTCATGTCTCACGACGACCTGGCCGATCGCTTCACGTACGTCGTGGGAGAATGCTTGCACTGGAAGCTGGGTCCCTGCCACAAGCTACTAGGCACACTCGAGCGTCTTCGCATGATCTTGGCTGTCCGGACCCTTGTGTCCTGTGGCCCATCTGTCCGTGCGACCGAATTTGCCAGTCAGTCGCTGCGTAACGTCGCTGGCGGTACCATCCGGAACGTGATCTTGCTCTACCATGCGCTTTGCCTGATAGCCGTGCTAGAGAAGAATAGCATGCAATTCTCCCGCAAGCACTGTATTCCGCACTGCCCGGTCAAATCCGTCGCCAAAGACCTGATCTGGAATCTCACCATCTTTCGCCCTCTCGAGCGCCGATTGATCTCGACCTTCAAAGGCCATGCGGACGCTGAACGCTACTACACGTCCCTCTGGCCTGGCGTGCAGCGCGACTTCACCGGCGAGGAGATTAGTAGCAGCCTTGGGGATTGGACTGAAACTGGGCTGGGATGCCGACTGCAGATACTGGACTACAGGAAGGTGGTCAGCGCGTTTTGCCGCCATATAATCGACCCATTCCTTTCCAAATCTATTGGCGACTCTTTCTTCGATGAGCTGCAGAACCATTCCACGCAAATGGGATATATGCGGTACGGTGTCGACACATCCACCTTGGCTGCGTCCGACCCACGGAAGATCGTGGGTTGTATCAAAGCATGTCGTGCATGGGGAGCTGCCACTGGGCTAGACGGTGGTGATCCCATCCATCTGGCGCTGCCCTCGAACCTTGACACACAACGGGTCTTACTCCCGAACGTTGCCGGCGCAGGTGCGTTCCTTTCTTTTCTGTTTTTATCCTCTCATTCTTTGTCAGGCACGGGCGAATGCACCTCGAGTCTGACTGTAGCCGCCATTAAACAGGCTGTCCTTGAAAGCCTCCACTCAACGCCACTCATCTCGAAGGCGGAGCTAGAAGAGCCGCTCACGGATATCATCTCATCCCTCGCCGCGCTTTGGTTTCCTAAACCGCCAACTGCGCCTATTGCAAACTCGCTTAGTCCCATCTCATCGGTGATCCCCCATCCGTCCCTTCTCACCGCATTACGCGACTTTCGGCGGGATCAGCATGCCACGTGGACTTGCGCAGCGCAGGCTGAGCTACTCGAGTGCATGCGTATGAAAAAGCGCCACATCCTGGCTATATTGTCGTGCAATTCGGGCAAGACGACCACCATACTATTGCAATCCAAAATCTTCGACGTCGGCTGCTCCACCGTCTTCATACTGCCTGTCAGCGGTCTGCATCAAGACTTGCATAGACGCGCTGATGAAGTGGGTCTTACAGTTGGCAAATGGAATCCATCCCACGCAAGTTTCAATGGAGATTTCGACGTTCTGTACGTGGCTGTCGAGCAGATTACAGATGAGTTGATGAAGTTAGAGTCTTCGTTTGTCTCACACAACTATTCTAATGGTCTTCACAGCTTCTTACGCGGTCTCATTGCCATGCGCAAGCTCGCCAGCTTCGTCATCGATGAGGCGCACATGGCGCTAACTGACGCGGGGTACCGAGAGCCCATCCGACGGGTGATTCGCTTTGCTCGAGAACTAAAGGTCCAAATCACACTGCTCAGCGGTTCTATTGGCCCCCAACATGTATCCCCGATCCTCGACGCGTTTGGCCTTAGTGACGTTCATGTCATACGCATGCCGTCTTGGAGACCCAATCTGGAATACATCGTTTCTCTCCACCCGCCGTGCATCAACGCAGCCGGACATCGCGTCGACTCATTTGTCCAGGCAGCACTCAAGTACATCCAATGGCGTTTACGACTGGTGGGCGGCTATTCGTACAGGATCATCGTTTACTGCCGGAGCACCCACACCGCTCGGCAGTGCGCAGAGAAGCTTGGTGTACAGCCATACTACGCTGCCATTGACGCGGAAACTCGCCACTCCATACTCAAGGACTGGCTCGAAGGCCGCACTCAGGTCATTGTCTCCACCTCCATCCTGGGTGCAGGCATCGATACCATTGTCCGCGAGGTTGTCCAGCTCGATATCCCGCACACGATGATCGACGCCCATCAACAGGCAAACCGTGCTGGGAGAGATAAACAACCGGCGCGTGTGATCGTCTTTGCATCTTCAGAACGACAAGCCCCCGATTCCGACGAACGCCAGATTCTACTGGGTTCACAATACCTCCTTCCGTGGCTCTATCTACCACTCTGCCGCCGCCTGCTGCCTGCCGTATTCCTTGATGGCGTCGGCGTTACATGTGGAGCAATCCCAGGAGCACAATTCTGCGACGTTTGCAGTACACAGTCGATTGAACTTGCACCGCGCCAAACTCAGATTATGCCTGCCGCTTTGACGACCGAAGACATCGCCAATCTCTTTCCTATCCAAGTCTCTTCTGCTACGCGTCAGTCTGCCCTGGCACGCTGCGACGGTAGGTACGATTCCTTAACAGCACATTGGTGTCTCATGCAGCGTATAGAGGTACATAAGCTACTGTATCGTGACCTCGAGGGCGAGTCTGGCGTTCTGCGCCCGGTTGCGCGCCTTCCGACTAGACTAGGTCATGCGGCTAACTCCAGATCACCGTCGGAGGGACTGAACCCGACTCTCAACGTACCAGCGCGACACATCCCTCCTGAAGCACAGCGTAATTCGTTGGCGAGCCTCTCGACGCCTCATCACCTTGTAGGCCAGACACCCGCCGGACTCACTCGCCTGGCAGGACCTCAGGGACCTCGTCTTCCGAAAGGCGCCGCGTTTGCTATCCTGGTCCAGCAGAAGGTGCTTGAGCGAAGGGTGAAAGAACTGACAGCTTCTCTTCGAGACATTGACACTGCGCTATCGCGACTACGCACAAATGTGGCCTGCGTGGCATGCTTTGTGCGTCAACTGGCTGAATGGAATATGCATTCGCTCGACAACTGCGAGCTGCAGGTTGCGACAGCAGGGGACGAGATGTTTCAACGATGGAAGCGGGAGGGTTTCCGACTGACGCAAGGGTGGTGCTTTCACTGCCTGCGTCCTCAGGCATGTCTCTGCTCCGTTTCTTTTCACAAGCCAGGTCTGACGAACTAGTCCAGGGTAAGCTTGGCGATTTCCAAACTCACGAATGGGTCGAGACAGCGGATGTCCCTTGTGTCAACGTCGGAATTATACCGGCCGCCTTATTCACCTTCTTCTCGAGCGCACCTGGCGTGCCCTCGTTATCCGTCTGCCCTCTCATTCCTTTGCATGTACGCGCATCCAACAACCTCACTGCGATCTCCAGCTGGGCCCTCGAAGACATACCGGACACCCCCGAAATCAAATTCAAAAACTATCTTGTGGTATTTCAATGGCTCATTAATTACTGTACGACAAGGGTTCCTTCGTTATGCGAATAGATCGTTTCATTCCGGCGCTTCTATGTCTAATACGCCCTAATTCAACGACTTTCTTACCAGTTGACATGGATGCATGCTCTAAATCTTTTACGTTACAGGTGCGTCACCAGATCACTCTCTTCTTTCCCCTCCATGTAAAAAGCCGCGTGCCACTCACCGTACCCACCACCTCCTGTTCTTCCTTCCCCCGACCTTTCTCTCATCCACGATGCAGACTGCCCGCGGCAACGACAACACGGAGGGCCTGGAACCGTTAGGGCAGGATACCCGTGGTCTCGTCCATGGTGAGTCACATTCAGTTGCCTGCCCTTCAGCTCATTTACTACGAACCTC
Source organism: Mycena citricolor (assembly GCA_963692855.1). Classification (NCBI taxonomy): domain Eukaryota; kingdom Fungi; phylum Basidiomycota; class Agaricomycetes; order Agaricales; family Mycenaceae; genus Mycena; species Mycena citricolor. The sequence goes on along the minus strand of CAVNYO010000138.1, from coordinate 2,742 downwards.
CAGATCTTGCTCTGTTCACTCCGAGCCCGCCGGTGCACTCCATGTCTCTGGTCTCCAGTCCGTCTGCCCACCCGCCAGTGTTGACGCCCACGTATGCCCATGGCCGTGTCATGGCCCCCGACCAACAACACGGCATCCCTGGCACGCACATCCACCACCTGCCTGTCCCCGGCGATGCGGGAGCTGCTGCAGCAGGCCTTTGTGGTGTCCTGCCTGTGTACGTCTTGACGGCACACGGGCTGGTTCCCTTTTCGTCGTTTGGCGGGAACTTCGTGTTCTTGCCCCACCACCCCGCTATTTCTCCTGCGTTGGCGGCGGCCACCGGTGCCCATCCGCTGGACACTAACGCTCCTCTCACGCCCACCCTTCGCCCAGTGAGCAATTCTGTGCCCCGCCGTCCCATGTCGCCAATTTTGCCTGCCTCACCAATCTCCCCTGCCTCGTCGTCCTCCTCTGGCTCGTCATTTTCCCCCGTATCGTCTGTCCCTGTCACCTTTGCTCCACCTCCCACCGCCGCCAGTCAGGCGCATAACGCCAACACAGACCCTTTCGGCGGCTCTCTCATCGCCCCTTTGAACACACCCTTGGTCTCTCGGACTACGCACCCGCGTGCCATCCCAGCCACCATCTTTGCCGGAATGCCTCCCCCTCCCGCCGACACCGCCAGTCTTCGCACTCAACTGCTCTACAAGATGGAGCGTGTGAACTCCATCCTGGAGTTCTTCCAGATCGAGTCCGGACATTGTGTCAGTTGTTTCATCACAGGCAACAACGCGTGGGACCAACACGACTTCGACAACTGTCCCGGCGACTTGTGCAGCGTATCGGACCGGGACTATCGCGATTGGAAGCATGCAGGTTACCCGCTGCCGCAGAAAGGGTGGTGTTTCTTCTGTCTGCGTCCTGCGGGAGCACAGGGTGGGTACGACATGCATCGACGCAGCAAGGCCTGTATTGGCTGTCCCTATCCCGGCCACATCAAGGCCCTCCTCTACATTGTTGCCTCAGCATCTATAGGCATCCCCGATATCGCCCGCTGCCCGTTCCTTCCCGCCTCGCTTTCTGCTGTCCCTGCGTCTCATCGTTTCCAATCGTTCATCGATTGGGCTCTAGAGTTGGTGCCCGGGAACCACCGCCTCGGCCTCAAGAACCACCTCCTGATATTTGAGTGGGCCGTGACCCAGCGTGCGCTGGAGTGGGATTTGTAGATCGTTTATTTCTTCGCTCGTTTTTTTGGCCTGCTACATCGAGTCCTTGCTGCCCACTGGAATCACTTTACATTACTCTGCTGTAGTTCTGATCATACGATACGCATAGAATACTTTAAGAATACGTCCGAAAGTCTGGTGATACGATACGATACGATATGCTTAGCTTACAGTCCAATACCCTTAACATCCATAGTATACTGCAGTGAATTGAACGGTACATTTGTTGATCCTCACGCTTCAGTATCAGACATGGTATATCTGTTAAGTATGGATGATCTTATCTTTAAGAATAAATGTGGGGCGTTACCCATCACCCCGTCATCATCAAGCTTAGCCTTACATAAGTCCAAGCAGCTTGCAACGTCATTTCACGTGACCCCATCACCCATCATCATCAAGCACCGCCTTACCTCAGTCCAAGCAGCTTGCAACGTCATTTCACGTGACCCACAAACTCAATGTCTGGGCACACCCATGAATTGTGCGTTCACACCTAGCATATGGAGGCGCAGGGTTGTTTCTGAAACATGCTAGAACACGTTTTTTACATTCAAAAAAATGTATTGCTGTCCTCACTTCCGGTTTCCCCGGCCATGCAAAGTTTGTGCCATCACCGCGGACCCGACAATTGAACGCGCATATATTCATTTGAGGTTGTTGTGCCGATCATTCCTACTGACAGGTCTGGGGGTATATAAAGTGGGGAACTAGACGCATCCTTACTTTCTCTCTTACTTCCCCCCTCATCATCGCTCTCAGTTGTCCCTCACACCATGGCTGCTCACGCCCTGCCGGTGAGTCATAGCCTAGGTCACCACTGGACCATCCTGACCATTCCTTAGACTTATGTTTCTGACCCACACCGCCCTGTGTACTACATCACCACTAGCGAGAAGTGCGACAAGCTCCTTGAGGGTCAGCAGGGTCCATTCGGGTTTGACACCGAGTACACCCTCAGCCCTGAGAAGGCTCAGGTGGAATCATTTATTTGTTCGCTGTCTCTTCGTTGACCACCATCCAAGGTCGAAGTCATTCAACTGGCGACACGCGACTGCAGCTACGTGATTCACCTCAATCCGCTCGAGTATGGTAATATGTCTCGACTCTCGCCCCCCACTCACATGCTAACAATTGACAGACATTCCGGTCGAGGTCCACCGAATCCTGACTGACCAGGACGTCATCCTCGCTGGCATCGGTCTGGCAAATGACCTTCTGGTCTTCTATCGTGCGCACAGCATCAACATCACCCGTCTCGTTGAGCTTGGTGCCCTTGCCATGCTCCACGATCCGGACTCCCTGCCGCCGAAATTCAAGACCCGAGCCTACCAGCCAATGGGATGGCCAGCGCGGCCGAATACATCTTCGGGATGCGAGTGGACAAGGCCCAGCAATGCTCCAAGTGGGAGTCCGCCACGCTCAGCAACGTGCAAATCAATTGTGAGTGGTCTTATTTTAGGGTTAGGGTTAGGGTTAGGGTTAGGGTTAGGGTTAGGTTAGGGTTAGGGTTAGGGTTAGGGTTAGGGTTAGG